>OY390738.1:2149794-4549794 GCA_959613385.1 Geotrupes spiniger
TGTGCTGAACCTGATCAAACGCCTTCGAGAAGTCTGTGTAGATTGTATCAACTTGACAACGATTATCCATAGAATCAGATACATATTGAACAAATGAGCACAGGTTAGTTGCAGTAGACTTTCCTTTTACAAATCCATGTTGCCGAGTTGACAACTTATTCTCAACAAAGTAATATAATGGTTTAAACATCATTAGCTCAAAAACCTTTGAGAAGTTGGACACTATTGAAATAGGACGGTAATTGACAAACTCATTTTTATTACCCGATTTAAAAACAGGTGTTACTCGTGATATTTTCCAACAGTCCGGAAATATACGATTCTGTAAAATTAGGTTGCATATGTGCAACATCGGCAACTGCATAACATGTTTGCAATCTTTTATAAGAAACGCAGGAACTGAATCACAACCCATAGTGAGTCCACTTTTCAGAGAATTCACTGCTCGTAAGAAATCAGATGATTCAAAATTGTTGGTAACTAAAATATCGTTATTAAAACTTGCACTGTCATAGTCATCATCATTAATATCACATTCAAGTTTAAAAGCTGATTGAAATACCTCGGCAAATAAGTTAGAAATATCTTCAGGTGAGTCAATTATTTCATCATCCTTGATCATGGATCCCGGAATACGTGTTTGATTTTTTCTCTCATTAATGAAGGAAAAAAGTTTTTTCGGTTCATTTTTTATGTTGAGTTCAATTTCAGTCATATAATTTCGGAAATCCGTTTTAATATTTAACTTCACCATTTTCCTATACTCTTTGAATTTGAGTGAGTAGAATGTCGAGTTAGATTTCTTTGACATTTTACGGTAGTGCTTTTTTATTTTTATATTCCTGCGGGTCTCCGCAGAGAACCAACATGGAAACGAACAATTTCTCTTGGATTTTAAGGGAACCGTAAGTTGAAAGTAGCCGTCTAGAATTTCGTAAAATTTTTCACAAGCATAGTTCACATCAGTAGCAACCAGTACACATTTCCAGTCAGTATTCAATATCAAAGTCAGCACGTTTAAAGTTATAAACTGGGTTGGACGAGGTTGCAAACCGTTTCATTGAAGAAAATTCATACGACGTTTGGAAAACAAGAGCAGGATGATATGAGTCCTCTGGCACAAGCAAGTTCTCAGAACGTTCAATATTACTGCAGGTATACTTTGAACAAAAAATTAAATCTAAACATTTATTAAATTTATTAGTGATAGTATTAATTTGCATAGCATTCGTAGTGGCTAGAAAGTCAGCAACACTATTTGATTTTGAACATTGATCAATACCCAAACTGGGAATATTAAAATCACCAGCAAATATAAAATTTTTGTCAAAAAGTGCAAGTAACTCAAGTTTGTGAAATAAATGTTCATAAACAAACGATGGTGTCGATGGAGGTATGTACGTCACTATAACATTGACGATCATATTATGCTCACGTAGCTGAACGCATAGAACATCCACATTGTACCGAATCAAGTCTTCATCTTCACCAATTTGCACCTCGCTGCAACTAAAGCTGGACTTAAAAGCCGCAAGGACCCCACCGCCACGGCCATTTCGGTCTCTTCTAAATACAGTGAAATCATGAGTAAACAGCTCAGAATTGACCAAGTTGTCACTCGCCCAGGTCTCTGTTAATAAAACAATGTCAATGTCATCAAATGACAGAAGGTTGTTATAAAACTCAAAAGTTTTTGTATTCAGACCCCTCACATTTTGGTAGTAATATTTCACACTTAATTTCGACTGCTGGACGCAATCCCGTTTTTTTGCATAATGATTTTTGGTTTACCAAGTATATATCTTAATATTATGCTTTCTCCCTTAGCTTTACGTGCACGGAAGTCATTTAACGTGTTAGTTTTACAATCAATTTCTCTAGCCGTCAGATCCTTGGAAATAAATATTTGCTGTTCACCAGGATACTCCTTCATTTTCTTGGCATTACGCAGAACAGTTTTAACTTCACTAACCGAGTTTAAAACAACCTTGAGTGGTCTACATTTAGTAGGTATCTTGACCCTTCCCAGTCGCAAAATTTTTACCCCCTCGGTCTGTATCATAGAATCCACATGAATAAATTTTAAAATATCAAGCGTCGTGTTGCGATCATCATCATTTGATTCCGTTTCCGGCACATTAAACATCACAATATTGTTCTCCTTAGATCTACGCTCATCCATTTCTTGAACAACCTCTTCGAAGGTAAACGCATTTCCTGAATTGTTGTCAGGTGTCGCTAGACTATTTTTAATTTCAACGATTTTTTTTATGTCAGCCATTTCCCTCTGCAGAGATGTTATAAGATCCTTGAGGCTCTGAATATGATCAATGATATCACAACCAGAGCAGGTCGAACAGGTCCACTTTATATTTTTTCTTGATCGTAAAACTCGCGTATCTTTGTCAGTTAGATTTGCACAAATATTGCTGAATATACCTCTGCATACATAGCAAGTAACCGTGTCATTATCCGGTGTGTTTTTACCACAGCATTTACATGAAACCATAGTGCTGTATTAAACAAAAACACAGTTGGAAGAGGAGTTAGACAAAGGACACAACCTTCACGCTGGCGGTGCCCGTCGCAGCGACTTTCAAATTCAAAACAGACAAATTACATAGGCAACGGAAGGGCTCAGCAACAGGACGACAAAGGAAGAATTTAAGATTAATTTAAAATAAAATTGATTTAATTGATTTATTTTAAATTCATTAATCCGGCTACAGAATGTAATAATTTAAAGAAACGATGCCAAAAACAACGGCAGAAAAACGAACAAGTGTTTTTGTATAGGTAACTTACCACATAAATTTCACACTAAATACATTTTTATATTAAATACGATGATGTTTGTAAGGAAATCTACTGTCATAAACTAAAGCAATATACGTTCGCACTACACGTCCGCACTCTTTATGTCACTAACTGATCGCAGGACGTGAATTATTATCTTTGTATAATGAGAAGATGAACAGCCTATCAAGAGGCGGCAAATCCAATTCGGAAATCGGAAGATTGCTTGATTTGTCACGATACTGCGTTAGGAATATCGTGAAATTGATAAAAAATCAAATAGTATATTTTGACGACTATGTATCATGTATAATATAATATTATATATTATATTATACATCATAATGCTTGTTCACATTAAATTAAATTGTAAATCATTGAAAGGGTACCGCAGAAAAATATGACCAAGTAACTAGTGCCCACGAGACATTTTGGAAACTGATTTTCAATTTAAATTTCGTCTCTAGATTCACCATGTAACTTGGTACATCTGCAAACTACGATTCTGAAAGGTGTACATTTGGTTGTAGACCTCCTATGTATATTAGAAATTAGTTCGCCCAACTTTATATTACCCTGATGGCATGCGTGGACGCGTTGTTGTAGAAGCTCTGATAATCTGGATGACGCTTGTTGAGCGAATGTTTCAACATTGAAGTTCCATGACGATATATGAATACATTATCGTGTTTATGGATTTATACATTGAAGTTAACAAGGTTGACGCGCTGATGTGATCCCCTTTAGAAACTATCTTGGGACAAAATCCTTGAAAAATAAGTTATAGAAAATTGAATAAAAATATTGACGCTTATGATTATAATTATATACAGAGTGTTTCACTTAAGGGTGTAACACCATCATATCTTTTTTATTTTTAGTTCAATGTTAGTAATTTTTTCCCAAACGTAAAATACTTATTGCTCTATTTACTCCCAACAAACCAATTGTTTTTTTTAAATTCAAAGCAACCTCCGATGGCAAAATAAATGGAAAAAATCAAGAAATCACTTTAGGGATTTTTTTATCGAAAAATTTTACTAGCAATAATTGTTCAGAATTGCCCAAAAACCCTAAATCCAAAATTTCCTGAAACTTAAAAATGTGAAAATTTTCTTCAAAAGTAGTTCCAATTCGGTAAATATTATTTGCACAGGTGGCTGCGCCTAAACAACAACAACTTTAAACAACTTTGACAGTTCAGAGTTTATTTCAAACAAAATTTTCACAGCATCCTTTTGCCGGCGCAGCTAATAATTAGTATTTACGGACTTTTACAGGAAATTTTAACATTTTTAATTTTCATAAAATTTTGGATTTGGGGTTTTTGGGCAATTCTGATCAATTATTACTAGTAAAATTTTTCGATAAAAAAATCCCTAAAGTGATTTCCTGATTTTTGCCATTTATTTTGCCATCGGAGGTTGCTTTGCATTTAAAGAAGACAATTGGTTTTTTGAGAAAAAAAAATACTAAAATTGGACTAAAAATAAAAAAGATATGAGGGTGTTACACTCTTAAGTGAAACACACTGTATAACAATTAGTCAGACTGCTCGACCCTTGATAAATCCCATCCGCGCTAAGTGGCATTTGGCGCTGTTTATTGAAATGTTCAAAAATTGTAATATTTCAATACCGACCCATTCGTTTAGGTATAAGTGCTTACGTGCAAGTTTAAAGTATAATTTAATTTGTTTGCGATATCCAAGTGATATGACCAAGGATTTCAATACATAGTTCAAAGTTTACGAACGAAATTTCACGTAATAAATAAATCCCGAGTTCTTCGTTTGCTTCAAACACAAGAAAAATAAGTTACCATTTCTGTAAGTGTAAAAATATGTTCACTGGTTCAAACGTAAATCTAAATTTGATTATTTATACAGTTTACATTAATTAAGTAAGTAAGGAAGCGATATAATTCCAACATGAGAAAACGCAAGTAATAATTATAACTCAATGTGGGTGCTCATTTAAACTTAAAAGTCTCATCAAAATTTTAAATTGTCAAATATTCCTCCACACTCATCGAAAAAAAAATTAGGTCGTTTGTAAATAGGTGTAATAAATAAATATGCCAAGTTCCTGTATAATTTCAAAATTAAAATAAACGTTATTATAAACGAAATAGTCACATAAAATCAAATCTGTCTTAGCTCTGAATACAATTTATAATGGCAAACTTGGTGAAAGTTTGCAGTGTTAGTTTTTTGTTCGTGATTTTAATAATCGCATAACTCATCAACTGTCTAACATCCAAACGAAAATCATCCACCATTGTCATTTACAATATCCTCCTAAGTTTGTGACATTCTCGCCAACCTAAAAAACTAAATTATTCAATTTTGTGTGCGCAGCTGACAATCTGACAATACGATTTATTATTAATTAAAATAAAAATGTTAAACATCCGTTACCTAAATATGGATGTAAATGTGGTCGTCCAATATTGCAAGGATTCACTATAAATAACTTTGCATAAAGCTTTTATCAAAATTCATTAGCATATTGAATTCTTTATACTTTGTATGTACAGTTAAGAACTCGCAATAGTTAGCCTTATTTCATGAAACACAATAATGAGATTATTAACAAGGAAACCTTATTTTAAGATCATCTTATAAAGGATAATAACTCATGAAAGGGATATTTCTACAAAGTTAATGTTATATAAAACGAAATCGTTTTACATCTATTACCCGTTCCTTTGATTTTAGGAAAATATGAAATAATTTCGTTTTAGTGCATCATCCTTTCGAAACACACTTTCACAAGGAAATGAAATAAATATTGTTTCCAACTCGACGATTTATTATTGAGATGAAAAA
The DNA here is from genome assembly GCA_959613385.1 of Geotrupes spiniger. Taxonomy (NCBI): domain Eukaryota; kingdom Metazoa; phylum Arthropoda; class Insecta; order Coleoptera; family Geotrupidae; genus Geotrupes; species Geotrupes spiniger. Next base: position 2,155,421 of record OY390738.1, read on the forward strand.
TTTTCCAGATTAAAATTGGAAAAATGGAATAATCTCCTTTAGATTGTGGTAAAATGATTGAATAATTGATCAATTAATCTATTAACTAATTAAAAGCATCGCTACCAAACACAATAACAAGTGTTGCATGGAGATGGGAGTTTTTGTGAGATTTGTGAGACAAATAAATTCAAGTAATAAATTGTGAGGCTTCAGTTGTTAAATAATCGGAGGTAATCCAATAAGATATTTAGGTCAAACCGTAAAATTATCGGAGGCGATTTCGCCGGTTTTATTAGAAAACTTATTAGATTACAAGTAGCTGCTTTCCACTGGAGGAAACTGACACTTCAACAGTAATTACTTGAATTCATCTGTGGTTTCGATTCGCCGAGCGTCAGGACGGCCGCTCTAGCTGCAATAATTGCATCTGTGACCCGTAATAATTGCTGGAGACGATTCTCTAAACAGATTTATTTATAATGATTCATTCATTTATTTGTGTAATATCATATTTCTAAGTAAGGAAAATAGAAACGAAAATGTTACGTCCCAAATGTTATTTTGAATTCAGAAAATGTTCTTTTATTGTCTCAAATAATACTTCACTGATAATTCAAACAGCAATATATCAAATTAAAACAAATTGCTTGGTTTCACTAAATTTTATTGTAACTCTACAACAAGTGTTTCACCACACCGTGGATTCATCAGTTTTTTTCATCATCTACCTGTTGTTGAATTATTTTGAGTTCTTAGTAACACATTAAATATTGTTTATAATAATCAAATATGATAAAGTCACAAACACATAGCAATTAGTGCGTACAAAAAATCATAACGTTAAAAAAATACAATCTTTGCAAATAAAGTGATAAAAATCTAGACCAAGTTCACACCATCACCGTTAAATTTTAAAAATATATTTAAATTCAATTAAATATCATTTACTTTCAATTGTTCAAGTTTGAAATTACCCCGGCTCGCAATAAATTTAAAGTAAATCGTGATTATGGTGTTTTCAAAACACATTTTTTAAGTCCAATAATGCATAACAAAAGTCTTTAAAATTAATTTAAGGCGCAAGTTATTCATGAGACGTGACACCTGATTAATAAATTTCTAGGAACTCTAATTCAGACAACAATTTAAGGCTCGATGAGAAACTCTACCGGGAATAATTTTGGGATGAGTTGGAGAGAGTTATTTCTTTGTAGAAGACTATTTAAAATAACAAGAAAAATGTATTGATTTCTTGAAAATCTAAAGATTTATATTGTGTTTGCATATTTTTATATGTATATTTTTCTAACTTGCAGAGTCTTGATGTTTCATTTGTTCCTTTATCTACTTTTTGTTATTAAACACATTTTTTTACGTTTCTTAATACAGAGTTTTAGTTACATTTAATTGGCTTCAAATTTTAGTATTATCTTTGTAACATTTCATGATTTCCTTGTTTGTGTTCTTCCGTCGTTTAGGTTTGTAGCTGACTGCGTTTGTGTTTTTCTTAACATTTCTTCAAAAACTCGTTTGTTATTTCGTTAAATGTGAATTTGTATGTGATTTGGTGTCATTATTGTTGCACATATTGTAGACGACCTCCTTGAAATGGAAGTAATTTTATTATATTTATTGATTAACTGCAGAAAAAGTTACTAGATATCAGTTAAAATGATTAAATTAATTAGAAGCAAATATATTAATTTTATTGCAAGGAAACCGCCTTCGTAACTAAAATACAATATAAATTTTATGAATTTAAATTAAAAACAACTTAATTGACATGATATATGATATGTTTCTAATAAAATCATTTCGTCATTTACAAGCGACCATATTTATTTATTTTACTTCAAAGAAATCACGTTCTTAATTTAAATGCAACTCAAATTTTAAATCGATAGGGAATTTATTGTGCATCAGACAAAAACAACTGATAATTGATACTGGAACGATAGTTTAAGGTACAAACGACAGTTACGTTAATAATAATTTTAGAACAAAATAAAATTAGAGCAATCACACAAACATCCGGTCGGGTTGGGTAGTGTGGGGTCGGGTTGGGTTGGGTCGAGTCGAGTCTGTTCGTGTAAGGGTTGGGTCGGGTTGGGTAGGATCGCAATAAAATTTTACTATTAATAATCTACAATGGCATTTCGCCTCTATTAAATCAATCCACCAATTTTTTTATTTCTTTCCCGAAATGTCTGCTGGAATATTTTACTGACTCATCGTCGTTCATCTTCGGCACCAGATGTCGTATCTTTGTCTACTTGTTAATAATATGCTTTTCCCTACACAGCCTGGTTTCCGCAAAGAATTTACCCTTCATTAGGTTATCCGTAATTTTTCCTGCTCTTGGATTCCCCAGAACAGTCGGAGAAATTTGTCTTCAAAATATTGAAACTTCGTACATTTTCTTCTAGTGACTCGTGCCAATTCGGCGACTTTTCTTTTAATATACCTGGAATCAGCGGATCCGCTAATTGTTTCATTCTTAGCAAGTTGATACAACAATATGCCTACATATTTGATCCCTCAAGTGCACGAATGATTTTTTTATGACTTTTGCCCGACAAGTTGTATCGATTAGATATAAAAAATGGCACCTGAGGACAACGGTTACAAATAAATTAGGCTACGACGAAACAAGCAATTAGCCAAAAAACAACGAAGGTTTACTTCGTTGTTTTAGTTTACTTCAATACATATATTTTTAGTTTGTTGCATTGGGATTTAAGTGAATTATTTTTGCCTTAAGCGGATTTCTTTGTAACACCGGATAATATAGCTGAAATGACGATTTGAGATATTAGGCTTAGCCATTAGATCAATTATGTATTTTTTTCTATATTATAGAACGTAAAACATAAAAAATATATATTCGCATAATTTATATATTCAGGCTTGTTATAAGCGTTTGTGATTTTTTTACAAATTACTGGCTACCACTTGAAATGGTTGTTCATATACATGGGCGTTTTGCCATCCATATGTTCACGTAAATAAACTTGAAAAACGAAAGATGGTTTATTAATTAGGCATGCTTGGTGAATCGAATGAATTGTATTTGTAGCATCCTGCGCAAAAAAAACAGTATTATAAAAATTTTGACCTAAATTCCATACTAGTTTCGATCTGAAAACGTCCATTAACACAAAAACCAGTGACGCGTTGAGCTTACGATATATACCACGTAAGACGAATTAGTCAATACATCAAAACATGAACGCGGACATTTATAAATGGGCGACAGCACTCTAGATAATTTATTGCGGCGTGATCTGTATAAGATTGAAAATTGATTTAGTATTTGTTTGCTTTGTACGAGTCGCGGAAAAATATAGTTATGTGGTCCGATGAATCGGCGGCCGACTCGACACATTGTCCAGTAGTATGTTATTACAAGGAGGCTGTATCGTAACATATTGCAAATATTTAAGTGGATCGGGGATGTGTCGTTGTCCTTATAATGTTTATTTGTATCATTTTTTTTGTATTAAGCAGATACGCATATGGACGCGTCAGTACCCGCAATTATATATATTTTTGTAAACTTGGATAGATTTCGGGGTTACTTGTTGAAACTCCATGATAACAAATTAAAACAAATTGCATGGATTCACTAAATTTTATTGTAACTCTACAACAATTGTTTCACTACACCGTGGCTTCATCAGGTTATTTTCACCATCTACCTAATTTTTTTATTGAGACCAACAATATCGAGTGTACAAAGTCCTACTGACAATTTATCAAAATTTTTTTCTAAAATTTTAAGTAACAATATAATGTTAAGAATTTATGGGAACTGCTTGAGCTTTTAAGAAATCAAACAGTTCCTACGAATTTTCAACTTGTCAGTTTAGATGTAGTATCTTTATATACAAAGATTCCTACTAATTTAGCATCGGATATTATTGCTAAAAATTGAATATTTTGCAAGAATTTTGTAAAATTCCGAAACCGCAATTTTTGAAAGGGGTTAAGTTATGTCTAAATTCATGTTACTTCCAATACAACAACTTTTATACACAATCATTCGGCACTGCTATGGGTTCACCCATTTCAGGATTAGTATCTAATTTAGTAATGGAAGACTTAGAGCTAACGTGTTTAAATAAACTAAATTTCCATATTCAATTTTATAAACGATATGTTGATGTCTGTTTAGCTTGTATTCCAATTACTAAATCAGATACTATAACACACATTTTCAATTCCTGTCACCCACGATTACAATTTACACTAGAAACAGAGACAAATAACTCCATAAATTTTTTAAATATACAAATTACCCACACTAACACACATTTTTACAAATTGATATATTAAGGAAACTAATTGCAATAGACACATAAGCTTCAGTTCTGATATACCTTTAATATATAAAAGAAGTGTTGTTAATAGCCTTGTTGATCAAGGAATTCAATTATAACATCCGAAATTTCGAAAAGCAAATTTAGACAAAATTAAATCTTTTTTAATTACAAATAACTTTCCAAATTCATTTTTTGATAAGTTAATTAGGCGTAGAATTCACAATTTATACCGGGTGGAAAGTATCAAACCCGAACATAGCAGAATTGCATTGGAATATACGTTTATGCATATTCCTGCTCCCCATTGCCACCGATAAAAATTATAATGACATCAAATAAAAGAGAATAATAAACGGCGTCAATTTATACTAAAATCTTCTCTTAATACCTTATCATTAGTTTTTTACAAAGCAATTTAAATCAATTATGCAGTTGTCAAATCTGACAAATAGTGAGTTGTGCCGACAGAAGCACGACCGCCCATAGTTTATAGCACCTGGGGTTTTAATATTAATTGCTTTGTAAAAAACTAATGATAAGGTATTAAGAGATGATTTTAGTATCAATTGACGCCGTTTATTATTCTCTTTCATTTAATGTCATTATAAGTTTTATCGGTGGAAATGGGGAGCAGGAATATGCATAAACGTATATTCCAATGCAATTCCGCTATGTTCGGGTTTGATACTTTCCACCCGGTATAACAATGCAGTTCTAATATCTACTAATAACGATATTAGATCTGCATCACTTCCGTAGATTAAGGGTTTATCGGAACTCATTAAACATGTTCTAAAGCCATACGATATTATAATTACACACACAAACTATAACACAGTTAAAAACATTTTTACACAACTTAAACCACAAATACCAAAGCAAAACCAAACACACACTATATACAAAATTAACTGTTCTAATTGTCCAGCAACTTATGTTGGTCAAACATTACAATACTTACACAGACGCATATACACACATAAATACAGTACAACATCTAACAAAACCATTGACACTGCTTTATCCAAGCATGCAAAAAACACAGCACATATTTTTGATTTCGATAACACCAAAATTCTTACAAAAGAGTGCAATTATAAAAAGCGTTTGGTTTTGGAGATGTTACATATACAAAAAGACACTAATGGTATAAACTCTGACACTCTCAATCTAAGCAAAATTTATAATAATTTATTACTATGATCCTGCATCTTTCTAGATTGATTTTTTTCTTTTTCTTTTATTTGTTAATTTAATTTTAGTTTCATTTTGCTTTTTTGACCAATGTTGAAACTAACTTTTTCACATAGCTTTAGTTTGAATATTGATCAAATTAGTAATTAATATTTAAGAGATGTGGCCTTTAATGAACTCATTGTAGAGCTGATCTTTAAGTTGACGTGTGATCTCTTTTGTTGCATGTTGGTGTTTACATTTGCATAGTCATTTTTTATGGCATTGGTATTTATTAACTTGGAATTTATACATTATCTTTTTAGAGCGGCCCTGCATTTGAGTTGATTATTGGTCACATTAATTTAAGTTTTGATTTGTATTTTTTAAGAGGTCTGACCAATGTTGTATTCATTTTAATCAATTTTAGAAATTTGCTTTGCTTTTTTTGTTTTTTTAATGAATTAAACATTGGTCATTCTAGTAGAGTTTTATTAAAGTTTCTTAGCTAGCCTTTACCCAATTTAAGTTTTGTGGCTTTAATATTAATTTCTACTATTAATTTTGATTTATTAATATTGAATTAATATTGACCCAAAATTCCAAGTGTCCAATATTTCATTCATTACAATACAATTTTTTGATCATTATTATTACATGCGGGTTAATTTATTTATATATTATTATATAATTTTTTTTATCGTTGTGATTTGAAATTGTATTGTAGTGAATTAAATGTTGGTCGAATACCCAAACTAGGTTCCTTACAAGGTTTTCCCTAGTTCTTGCAGTAAATACTGGGGTATATAGAAAGTCGGCCTTGTTACCGCGATAGGTTTTATTTAATGTCATTTGTCATATTAATATTTATTGCTTGACAATGGTTTCCGAAACACCTTATTGCAAAAAATGGTGTCGCAATAAACTTTAATAGTGCTAAATGGGTTTTATTCAACGACTGACTGCTCATGATACAAGATAAGTACCATTTTAAGTGATTTACAGTCGACAATTTGTACAATAATTATATATATATACAATATTGTTGTCCCCCTTTTTTAAATACTAAACGTGGTCTTCGGAATTGTGACTGTTGGGCGGGAAATAAAACCAATATTACATCAGTGACGTTTCGCTATAATTTAAATAGCATCCTCAGACTAAAGAAAACATATAACAAGCAATTACAATATAGAAACTGAAAATATGTAAAAATACAAAACACAAAAACCAAACAAATACTCATAAACTTACCTAATGTAACTAAATTAGTGAAACAATAAAAGTATAAGCATAACATATTAAAAAATTGAAAGTCGTTTCTGAATCGGTAAGATTGTTCGAAATCAACATGGCAAAAATTATACGACGGTTCTCCGTTGATGAACATAAATATTAGAACTGATGGTTACAATTTGAATATCGTATATAATGGTTTGTGGTAGTGCTCGTTTCCTTAATTAATTGTTTCATTGGAGATAACTGTGTTGTATATTGTATTGCATATGGATCAGCTCTTTCAATGAGGATTTAGATGTTATTTTACCGTTGTAATTAAAAAAAAACCTTGATAAAATTTCTGTCGCTTCAATAAATTTTGTTTAATATCGGTACCAGTTATTGAATATGTATTGATTTTATTTATGAACTCTTTCATCGTCATTATTGTTTTAAGAAATTTATTTCAGAGGTGAGTTTAGTTGTTTTTTCTTAAATTTTTTACCTGTATTGTAATTGTGTTAATTGTTGATTGTAGTTATGATGAAGCTTTTAAAATTAAAAGCGAAACGTTACCAATGAAATAGCTTTATTTTATTTTGTACATATATATATATATATATGTTTTATTAGTTCTTAACCTCTTTATTGTAGATGAATTCTTCCAGGCTTCTTAGGTATTGAGGTTTTGCGGTTATCATATAAAAAACGTTCTAATTTTTTTTATATATATATATTTTATTTTTTATTATTATTATTGTTACGTTGCGGGGCTGGATTCGCCCCATTTTCAAACAATCAATTTATAGGTTGACAAAACACTGTTTTACATTTAAAATTTACATGTCATACGCTACATTACGAATTTACACTTTTACAAAACACAATTAAATAACTAAAATACTTTATATGTGTAGTCATTGTTTTTTAAAAAAAAATTACTCTCTAAGAAAAGACAAGGATTGAAAGGGGATTCTCCTAGGATCTTAGTAGGTTCTTTTGCGGTTGGTCTCGTCTGATTTTTTGTGTTTTTGGTTATTTCCAATTAAATTAACTAAATTGTTTCCTTCAAATTTCAACTATACCTAAATAATTGTCATTTAAAAATTTTTTAGTAACTTTTATTTTTTGGCGTTGGATCACATGTTGTTACCAATGTTCAAATTGGCACAACTTGACCTTCGGCAGTTTCAATGGCTGCAACGACTTTTACGTCTTAGACGTTACAAACTTTTAACTTGTTTAAACTAATTATAATTATGTAGTGCTGTGTTTTATATCATAACTTTCGATCCTGTCACTCGTCGCTCTGTATGGGAGCTTCTGCAATGTTTCAATTTTTCTTTAATCTTCTAAAATTTTCGTGTAAGTACTTACTAGAAATTTGTGTTTACATTAAAATTATTTTTCTTTATTGTTACCTTATAGGCTTTGATAAGGCCTCAATAAACGAGGCGAAACGTTAGCCAGAAAACATTGAAGTGATTTATATTCCTAATCGTTCAACACCCCGAATTCTGTTTTTAATATACAGTAATAAAACTTCGTAACCAAATATATATATATATATATATATATATATATATATATATATATGTGTGTGTGTGTGTGTGTGTGTGTGTGTGTGTGTGTGTGTGTGTGTGTGTAGTTTTTACACTTACACTTTTTATTAACTATTTGACTTTTTCATTTTTTATTCCTTTCTCTTTTCAATTCATTAATATGTCCATCGTTACGTACAAAATGTTCTGTTGGTAGAGTGGCTGCCAACGATTAACGTTAAGAGTTGATAAACAAAACCATCCCATGACTTATAATTATTCGTTGATTGTGACAACTCAAATTTAAAGGCCATAAACGAACATAAAAATCATGAGGCTATTCTGAATAAGAGAGTACATACGTGAAACCTAATGCCAATTTGTTCGGCCGTTGAAATGAAATTACAGGAAACCCACTTTAGTTAAAATTAGGATTGTTATCATTGAAAATTAACCGGGAACATAAACATTTGGCCGACAATTTACATAGCCCAGAATTCAAAGAGAGTTATATTGAAGTGTGGAACACTAGGGATTTAGTCAACTGTTTTCCGCATTTTTGTCATTTATCTGCCTCTTTATTTAATTATTGGTGAGTAAGGATATCGGTCGAGAGCATATAACGATCACGGTATGTATGAATGAGTATTTTTTGTTTCAGTTGTCGTATGGTGGGTTGAAACGTTATACGTGAGTATATCGATTACGAGAATTCAGAAGGAAGCATACAATTTTACTATGTGCGAGCTGTTTCGAAACTTATACTACTGATTTTTGGTACGCTTCAGTTACAATAACAAATTTCTTAACAAATTTGGCATAACATTACATAATTATAACGTATGTTTTAAAGTATGAAATTGATTTTTTCAATCGACATTTTTGAACAGAGCATTGTTACCTAACGCATTCACATTAGGAAGTAAATGAGTAGGGCACATTCTTGGAACGATTTATCGCAGTTCAATCGAGAAATGCAATTTGTTCCATGATTTTGCAACTCACAACTCCAATAAATCTGCCATCTGAACTACGCACGTTATGCGTAACGGGCCATTTAATTTAATTTAAACAAATTATTTTCAATTTACGCAAAGTGCTAAGTTCAAATTTTAGCAATTAGTTGATGAATTATAATGACGATATTGAATCGAAAATGAATACAACCCACAATTTAAATAAAACGAGAGACTAAATAAAATCGACACTTCTTCAAATATTAAATGAAGAGAGATCCATTTCATGCACAAACAGGCACATGCTTGTTTAAAAATCTGCAGTGGTTGCATTGAACTTACTTATGCTTACATAAATTTCCAGCAAACTATCGCAGTCGTGAGGACAAGTGCATTTTCCGAAATAAAACTTTTATATCTTTAACTTTTATGAGAACATTTTATGAGATATGGAAAAAGATGATAAAAGTAAACCATCACTTCCTGTCGTGATGTTGGTTTAAAAATAGAACGTTTTATTCCGGCTATATACAAATCTAAAATATCATAACTTTTGCTTCAACAGACACACTTACAGATGGCATTCCGAAAATACTCAGAATAGTTCACATCCAACCGTGTAATTGCATTAAAATCCCGAGTTCTAAAATGTTCATGATTACTTAGGGTGGAATGTGCTCTTGTTTACGGATACTGTTCCGCCTGTTAGATTGACCGATGAATTGATTCTCTCAGTCTCCTCATGGTATTTCGTAGACTTCCTATGACACCAATGGAATGTCTACCGGGGCTTGAGTAATCAGTGATATTACATCAAACCTTACCAACAAGTGCAACCACGGTGTCGTTCATCAGAATTTTGAACAGATAGTTCGCATTCTTCACGCTGGGTACGAAAGGTTGTAACTGTGTTGATAAATATCTTGCTAGCGATTGGATTGGTAACGTCCGGGTTCAGTGCGCAGGATGCGTATACAGGGACGGCTTAAGTGCAATTACAAGTAGATCGGAGTTTGCAATAAACAATAATCGCAAATTAATAACAACAGAAATAAGAAGAATGCCTAATACGGATAGTGCATCAACAGACGATTACTGTGAAAAAGACGCAACACTCTTCTCAAAGAGCAAAATAGAAATACAAATATGAGGATAAAGTAAATGAAATATTAGATATACTGAAAGATTTGAAAATGGATGTGAACCAAGTACTAAGTGGATTACATCGAAAATAGTAGAGAAATAACATAAATAAAGAAAACAAATGAGGAAATATAGAAAGAGAACAGTAACATAAAAAATGACCTTATGGAGATTAAAAATATCTGTCAATAATTATGAATTTCTAAATTTTGTCATTGTTAGAGAAAAACACTTCATTTTTTCAAGGTCTCATACGTCCGTCACTAGTGTCTCTTTTCAAACAGCCACCATTGACACATCCCAATTGCCTTGGAAGTGGGTTTCCATAAATTTAATGTAATTACATGAGAGCAACTAATATGGCCGTTGAGAAAATACACTTTAACGCTCATTTTACATATTCTAAAATATTGTAATATTTGCTCCACAATATTGTCAGAGAACTGGAAACTTGTTGGTAGAAAAGTTTTCTGTCACTCTTTTGTATGCCAACCATGCTGATTTCTCTAACTGAAATATCGATTGAGAAAAAATATCCTGCATAAGTTGTTGAATCTAGGACCCTTCGAAAATAACTTCTGCTATCTTCACGTCAGTTTTCTGTGGGAACTTTGTAAAAAGAAATTTGAAACAACCACTGTCCTCATTCAGACTAGTTAAAAATTGTTTCATCAAGCCTAATTTGATATGGAGTGGTGGCAGGAGGATATTAGATAGAGAAACCGGACCATTGGTACTCCATCTAATATCCTCCTGCCACCGCTCTTCTTCATATTTTTTACCCATGAACTAAATTTGCCTCACAATCAAAAAGGAGCCAGGGCTTATTCAGAAAATACCGCTTGCTGGTCTATAATAATAGAAATGGTTTTTAAATAACAACAAACACTCCATTTATTTTCCAACTCCCCTAACAAAACTTTCAAAGTATCGTACGATTCTCGTCAATTATCTGAATGACCTACATTAACGCCTTTAAACGTGTCTTTGAACTGTCAATAAAAGTCTGAATTGAGGTTCATATAAAGTATTCACAGCATTAAGAACACTAGGTAAGAAATCTAGAATCTAGTATACCCGGTGCTTGTAAAATGTAACAGTTCCAGGTACCATCAATGTTTATTTCTTTAATTTCGAAGCAAGATATTCCGAGTAGCTCGGCAAGTACAAACCTTGATCCCGATCACTTAACTCAGCCTGTGTAATAAAGTATATACTCTGCTTCGAGTCCTAGCGTTAATCAATAGGTTAAATGTTGATGTCTATTGATGGTCGTGGCTCATTTTCTTCATTGCTGGAGCTTGAGCTGTTTACACCAAGATTTTCAAGGCGCAAAGGAAAACCCGATAAATAACGCGCAAAGGGGATACAGACGAATGGATGGGTGTCTGGCCAACGGTCTCCGCTTACATATTAAATCTGCTGACCTCAAACGATCTCTCACATGAAATTATATTTCGGGAATTGATGAGGTAATGATAGATTTCATTAAGAGCGGTTATACGGTCGCCAGCACCACTGTATGTGTCGGTAGAGAGCGTACAGAGTTTCTTCCAATCAATACGAAGGTGAAGAAATGAGATTCGCTCTCCCCCTATTTATTTAATTTAGTCCATGACGGACATCTGGACCAGCTCCCCTCCGACGACGGTTCAGGATTGACGACCACCAAGTCAGTTGTCTGGCGTATGCCGACGACTTGATTCTCTTCAGTTCATCGACGTCAGAAATACGGGTGCAGTTAAAATCGTGCACGAAATTCTTTGCGAAGAAAGGTCTGACAGTTAACGTCAATAAATATACCTCTATCGCAATGAGCGTGGTGCCCAGGAAGAAGGAGCTACATGCAGTAACACGTTCGCTACATTACATAGACGTCCTTTTCATTCGCCAAATCTCCTCCGGCGATTTCTTTAAATACCTCGGTGAGTTATATTCAATCGATGGCGTCGAGCCTCCTTCAATCGACGTCATCATAACGATGTTTGGGCCTTTACAGCCATCCCCTTTAAAAGCATCCCAGAAATTAGTCCTCATAACAACTTACCTTATTCATAGAATTTTCCATAAGTTGCAGACGCCGAAAATTTCGAGGCGGATACTATTCACGATCGACCGACTATCCTTCACTTAAATAGAACATTTGCGTCATCATTTATACACACCGATGCACTTGCGAGGGTATAGTAGAAATGAAATGAGTTTTACAAGAAAAATATTCAATCCCTCTCTTTTTTACTGAGAACTAAGCGGACGGACCTTACACTTATAAAGACTCTGGTGGGTAATCCCCTACCTGAAGAAACCACTAAAGATAAACTTGTAAGAGATGAGATTTTAATTATTATTTATTGACACATATTTATCTTTTTTCAACATTCAATATTCATCAAATTTCAATTTCAGCGATTTCTGAAAAAATGTAGCCTAATGAAATAAAACTAGGACAGGGTTGGGAGCTTCCATCAGGCACGGAAGGAGAAAATATCATTACTTTTTACAGGGAAAATACTTCCTCGCAAAGCAATAATGAAGCTAACCTATTTCATAAACATTTTAGGCTACTATGTTCCCAACCTATGGAATATAGCTGACGTTATAATGATGGAATCAACGCATGGACGTTAGGATCATGGATATAACGAGTAATAAGAATAAACTAAGAAATACACGTGAGGAAAGATTGGATACAACAACATTACAATACAAAACAGATATATAGATAAACAAATTAGGAACTCAGCATGATAAGTACATTATCAGAGGCTACCAAAAACTGTTCATAGACGGCAAAGTGTGGAAGTTGGATAAAGTAAAGGGAACAATAGAAGAAGAAAATAAAACAAAACAAGAAGGTACATAAAGAAGCTTGAAATTAGGCACATGAAACACTAAAAGCAGAGCAAGCAAAACAAGTAAGATTTCGAGAAAGCAGGCCTTGATATTCTGGGATTACTAGAGAGCAAGAAGATAGAAGAGATAAATGGGAGATGTGGTACAGTGAGGTCGCTATCAATTATCAAGCTACAGAAGGAATAGGTTGCTTAATAAAGAGAATTTAAATATATAGGCTAGTGGAAAGGGATCTCCGAGAGGATACTAAAGATATAAATCAGAAAAGTATGCAAAGATATAATGGCATACGAACCCAACGAGAACGAGACAGTGGGAAACAAGAACGACTTCTGGGAACAACTAGCGGAAACAATAGAAGAGATTAAAGGAAGGCTAACAATAATTGGTAACTAAGTAGTAGGCAAAAAGGGAAAAAATAACAATGGAACAAGCCTGGTCGATTTTTGTATATCACAATCTAATAATAAAAAATTCCTTCTACGCGCACAAAGATAATTATATAATAATAACAGAAACGAGATAAAGGTTACAAAGGTGAAAAGAGGTCCAGAAATACGCTCGAATCATTTAGTGTGGTCAAAAATCCAGTTCAAATCATAAACATTTAGACAACCAAATAATATAGGTACTGCACATCATGGCCAAAGAAACAATCAAAACATATAAACTAAAGGAAGAAACGAAGTATGCAAAAGCAAAAATAGATATAGCTAGAGATTGAATGATGAATTAAAGGAAGGAATAAAAATAAAAAATTGAATTGGAAATACTACCTAGGAAATAAAACAACAGAGAAATGCGAGAAGTACAATGAACAGAAAAACAAAATTAAGGAAATGGTGTAGCAAGCTAAACAAAAATCGTGAGAGGAATTTGGAAAAAAATGACGGGAGACCATTGTGCAAACCAAAAGCTATTCTATAAACTCAACAAAAGCTTTCAAACAGGAAAGCCATGTGAGGTTCAACATATAAAAACCGAAGACGAAGTGTACTGGGAGACGAAGAAGTGAAGGGATGCAACGAATACCTTGCAGAAATATTAAAGATACAGTACGCACGAGAAATAACGGAAGCAGAATGCGAAATAAGAAACATGACCAGAACAACATGATATACAACTGGAAGAAGTAAAAGAGAAAAAGCAGGAGTTCACGATAGAATAACTGTAGAAATGGTTAAGTGTTTGGGAGCCAAAGGTCTGGAAATATTAATTAGATTATTTAATAATGTTTAATAAAGCATAGAATGAAGAAAATATACGAAATTATTGTGAGCTGGGAATAATATTACCACTAGAGAAGAGAAAGTATCTATAGTTGGTATTACTATTATACGTAGTATAGCATAGCGTAGTAGTACATGAAAGGATAATAGGAAAAAGGCTAATGGAAAAAAACTGAAATACAATTTGATGACTCACGGTGCGGGTTTAGGAAAGACAGAGTGGTACAAGACCATATATTCTCTATAAAATTGATAGAGAAACATCCCAATGACAAGCTTATAGCATCCATAGGCTTATGTACCAATGTACCAAGGAAAATAGTCTAGAACAGCTTAAAAAGGGGAGGAGTGAATGCTAAATTGCAGCGATGCATAAGAGTATTTACGAGAAAACAAGGAATTATGTGAGAAGAGGAAACCAACAATTGGAGGAGTTTATAAGCAATGAGGGTTTAAGAGAAGGAGACCTCATCGCAAACTTATTCAACATAGTTGTGGATTACATAATAAAGGAAGTAAAGAGTAAAGTAAGCAAATTGAAGGTGGAATATAAAAATATGGAAATGATAGAAATATCAGAATGTATCTTTACTGTGTAGCTTTACTGGCGATTTGTAATGTATGCAAAATGAACAAAACTAGTAATACAACCTGAATATATAGAAAAATGTGTAACGCAGAGAAAACCAAGGTAATTGTGATAGGGAAGGAAGACAAAGACATATCGATAAAAATAGAGGAAAAGAGATCAAGTAAGAGTACAAACATTACCCACTACAAACCCACTAACGTAAGGAAGCGAAAGGTGGTCATTATCCAAGCAATAGAAAGTCAAATCCAAGTCACACAAATAAGACACTTTCGTGGAGTAAGGGAGATTATACGAAAAGACGAGGGATTATACGAAAAGGCGAGTAGGCTCCACTCCTGGAAAAGACAACAACTAATAGGTTTGGTCACCTTGCGAATAACAAAAAAAATATTACAGGCGAGATCGCAAAAGCGTAGAGCAAGGGACACATGGGATAAAACACCTGATTGTATATTAAGGTTTGGATTAAAAAGAAAAATATCCAGCGAAAGTTCTTAAAATAATCAAACCACACACTTATTTTTATTAATAATTGAAGTTTTGAAGAATTTTAGAAGCATCCTCTTCGATACTCATTAGTACGTCAATTATTACTATATGAAATACTAGCCTAGTAACCGTTTTAGGTTCTAACACCGATCTACGAGACATTCAATTTTGATGATAGTTGATATGTGACGATAAATAATTTTAACTGCAGAAATAACGCCAGGAAAATATATGCGAGCTTACAGCTTAAGGAAGGGAATAATTCCATTAATCAAGAACGCAAATATCATTGAAACGATAAGCCACAAAACTACGATAATGTCGAATTTGTATGCATCGTAAAGATTTACATGATGTAAATAAACTTTTAAAAATAATCATTCCAGTATAAATCTCACTGAATTCAAGTCCTCATACTAACCACGTTCAACGAGCAAACGGTGAAAACACAAAGTGAAATACAAACAAAACCTACAGTACCGGAAAAGACAACTGAAAAAGTAGGATTGATACATGCTTCAAGACAGCAGAAAGTACATTATGTTTATAAAACTATGTACACAAGTGGACGAACAAGAGTAAATTACTACGTCTTTATTCCTGATCGCTCCTTGGTGGTGACTGGTGAAGCATGAGCAAAATCAGTATCCATGGTATAGTAGCTGTATATAACAAAATTAGAATAATTCATCACAACATTAATCAAATATCTACATCTATCTGGCGTTGACATAGTTTTAAATAAGGTTTTGGTTATATAGTACATGTGAGAAATGTTAACAAACCAATTGTTATTATTATCGAAAATAGATGAAGACGTAGTGACACATCTCAAATTATTAAATTTAGTTACATTTTTTGTTTGAACAATTTTAAAATTTTTTGGATTGGATCTATCAATATTATATTGATAAGAACCGGAATTAATTCTTTTAATTGAATAATTAGATTACTGATGAGGGTCTCTACCCTATTTATTTCCGAAATTGTAATTTTGTTTTCAAAATTCAAAGTTTTGGCTTCTAACCTGTTGTTAAATCTATTGATGTCATGTTCCAATCTGCCTCTTGTTTCATATAGGAGACATAAAAAATTTCTTGAGTTGTTTCTTAGGTGTGTTGGTAAAATGTTCTCCTTTCTGCAACGAAGGAGGAAGATTCGCCTGTTCCTCTTGTTTGCTAATTTGTTGTTGAAACTCGCCCATTTCTTCATAATTGTCACCGGTTGCTGTCCATACAGGTGTTTAATATTTTGATAAATCCTATAATTAATAATGGCTCATCCACGTATGGAATCTTATCTTTCAGATATTTTAACGATTTCCCTTGGCGAACGTACCGATTACAACGTTAAAGATTCTTTCACCTTAGTCGACAATTTAAATAACTTTCCTTTACCTAACGATTTTGTTTTAATTTCACTTGATGTGGTTTCCTTGTTTACCAACATACCTCTTGATTTGGTTCTGTACATTGTCAATAATAAATGGCCATTAATTAAAGATCACTGCACTTTCAGACTTGATGCATTCATTTCAATTGTTCAATTTATTTTTGATAATTGTTATTTCACTTTTAAAAATAATTTCTAGAGACAAATTTTCGGTGGTCCTATGGGTTGCCCTAGTAGCCCCATTATTGCGCAGATAGTATTGAACCATATGTTATGTTATGTTATGCCTTACGACATCCCTTTCATAAAAAAGTATGTGGATGATGTCATTTGTGCAGTTCCATTTGAATGGAAAAAAAACTTTGCACATATTTAATAGCTTCAATAAACATATCCAGTTTACCATAGAAAAAGAAACAAACGGATCTGTACCATTTTTGGAATAATTAGAGATCTAAATAATAATATCATTTTTAACTGGCGTCAGAATCCTACAGCTTCAGGAAGGTACATCAATTATCATTCTAACCATCCCTTTAAACAAAAAGTTAATATTATTTCAGGCTAAAAAAATAGAATTGTAAAAATCAGTAATCATATTTTCATTGATGGTAACTTGAACTACCTTTCTGACTTAATGATTAATAACGGTTACCCTCGGACACCTGTTAACAGTTTAATATTTAATACCCCTCAGGTACAAAATGCGAACAATACAATCAACATTGAACCATTCATATAAAAAGATTACCATTCATTCAAGAGATCACTAATAAAATAATTAAAATATGTAAAATAGATGGTATGAAAATAGCTAAATATAATTTTAAAACTATAAATAATTTATTCACTAAAATTAAAGATAAAATACCACAATATTACTGATCAGATATAATTTATAAGGTACCATGTTCAACTTGCAATAAATGTTATATAGGTCAGATATCTCAGTGGCTTAAATCCAGGATTATTCAACACATTATCAACCACATAATCTGTCAATGGGGCAATGGGTCAATGGGATGCTCTAAGTTACGTTTTCACTGTTTACATTTGGTTATTTGTCAGTCAATTGGCACTTATTGCAATTAACTATGTTGACACTCACTGTTTTAATCTCGCCTCCTTCCATATTCTAACTTTGAAAATTTTCAGCGTGCGAACATGTGCACACATTTTAGTTCATTGACCCTTTTTCACTTTTACTTAGTTTTGACTATTGTTTTAATTTGTTTATGTTCTTATGACTTCTGTTTGATACTTTTGTTTGCAATTTTCATTCACTCTGTTGCGATGTAAGTATACGTTCATTCTTTCATAAATTGTAAGTAACTTTCGCGGAAATATTACATTTTTGTAGATTTCCTGAAGAAGCAATAAATTATTGAGAAATATCCAAAGAATGCTAATGGAGTTTCAATAAGACCCAGAATAATATTATTTGACTATGCGACGAATTGTCTATTTATAAGATCTGCGTCTTTGTGCCTGAACTCACGATAAATATAATATGTTTATTAATTAAATTTAATCTGAGATATTTTGAGTCTATGTTCGTTGTTTGATTTTGAATTGTGTATATTTGCATATGTGTAATTTATGTTTAATAAATAAATCATTTTTGGTATATCTGTGTATTTTTATTGTCTTTTAAAATACTTTCACAATTCCTTTTTTTTATTTTCATTTAAAATGAAATCCCATTTATAAAATTAAAACAAACGTAACAAATTATATATATATAATTTTTAACAATAAATTATTTGTGGTATAAACGTTGTCATTTCTAGTTTTATTTCATCATTAATATGGACTACCACATAGTAAAGGTCTCAACCATCCTTTACAGTGTGTCTCACTTAAGAATGTAACACCATCATCTCTCTTTAATTTTCAGTCCAATTTTAGTATTGTTTTCCAAACGTAGAATACTTATTGCTCTATTTACTACCAAAAAACCAATTGCCTTCTTTAAATGCAAAGCAATCTGCGATGGCAAAATAAATGGAAAAAATCAAGAAATCACTTTAGGGATTTTTTTATCGGAAAATTTTACGAGTAATAATAATAATAAATAATGCCCAAAAACCCTAAATCCAAAATTTCATGAAAATTAAAAATGTCAAAATTTTCTTCAAAAGTAATTCCAATTCGGTAAATATTATTTGAACAGGTGGCTGCGCCTAAACAACAACAACTTTAAACAAGTTTGACAATTTTGTTTTATTTCAAACAAAATTTTCACAGTATACTTCTTTCGGCGCATCTAATAATAAGTATTTACAGACTTTTACGGAATTTTTTAACATTTTTAATTTTCTTGAAATTTTGGATTTAGGGTGTTTGGGCAATTCTGATCAAGTATTACTAGTAATATTTTTCGATGAAAAATTCCTAAAGTGATTTCTCGATTTTTGCCATCGCAGGTTGCTTTGCATTTAAAGAAGGCAATTTGCTGTTTGGGAGTAAATAGAGCAATACTAAAATTGGACTAAAAATAGAAAAAATATGATGGTGTTACTCTTCAGTGAGACACACTGTATATGTTTGTAATGTGGCTTTATAAACCACACAGGTGAACGGAGTCATGAAAATGGAATAAATACGGTTAAAACGATATTTTCAAGCTATTGGTATAAAATAATGTCAACATTAATAATATCATGTATTTACTCCATATCTATAGTTGGGTAAGAAATTAATAACACATATTCAATTGCATTCGTTCTAGGCAAGAACATATTACTTTTCTCTACGCAGTATATCTGAAAGCACTGGATTTGTTTCTTACCGAATAATTATGTCACGCTTATAAGAAACGTTGCCAAAATGTTCCTAAAGTGAATAGATTATTAACTACTCAATCTGGGTTTATGTCTCAAGACCATAAACTTACATGACTTGTGCCTCACTTAACATGGAAGTCTACAGGATCAATACGTATTAGCTCTTCATTACCTGTCAAGGTAAATTACCTTCGAAGTAATCCATTTTCAGATAAGGACGGTGACAGAATAAGATTTGACTGCGTTTATAGCACACCACATTTACATCATTAATTGTGTTTAAATCTGTTATTGTTATCTCCACTTTTTATATTAAGCATGCGTTCATTCATTGACCAACAAAAAATATTAATTGTGAACAACACAAACATACCGTGATAGCAAAAATTATCTTTGTCAAAGATTGCAATGGAATGTAAAACGGTTGTCTTAGCTTAAATTATCTGTTTGAAATAATTCTGTCAAACTGCACCGACATCAATAATTTAAAACCTACTTATTTCAGCTGTAAAATAGTAATGAACTACAAGTTATGAAATACCAATAACGTTTAGAAAAACTACATTACAGTAATTGTTGGAAATGTCTCCCATTTTGTTCAATGCACAAGTTTGACTTGACACTCAAAAAATGATTGACATAAATGTACGATGGGAGCTTCGACAATCATTTTAAAATCAATGACCAAGGTAATTTTTGATATCACGGATATAGCACAAAAATTAAAATAAATACACATACATTGAACATCGGTGAAACAATGCCGACGTAAATAACATTATTTGAGAAATCAGTGAGGGATAAACGATAAACACTCCTTCTATATACGTTTTACGCAATTTTCCTTGTTACGTGTCGTGTTGGCATTTTAAGGACGTTAATGCCTTCGGTAATCTTACAGGTTTTTTCCAGTATATATCATCCTAGTTCATCATCGGAAGCGTCATATTTCGCAAAATGATAAACGACATAATTCAGTTGATGTATGGTTCGGTTGTAGGTTATACGTGGAAATAAAAACGTATAAATACTTCAAAAAATGCTCTTACAAAGTATGATACAGTAGACATCAAATTTAATATGTGGTTGATTTCACCTTCAAGTTTCGTTAAAACGTTTATTTGTTATGATAAATGTGTATTATTTTTATTAAATTTGATATTTCAATATTTTTATGCGCTATCTTGTGCATAGTAATAAAAAATATATATTGTAAAATATTCTTCTTACTTTACAATAACTACAATTTATTTTTTAAATAGTAACTTTTTGTGAAGTAATGTTTTCGAAGAAGGAATAGTGAATGCATACTTTGACTGAATTTTATCCGCAATAAATAAAATGGTATAATTAATCAATTTGTAGTTCCCAAACTGCATTCTCATAAAATATTTAATTAAAAAGGACTTATACATTTCAACTCCAATCTAAACGAATAGAAAACAAAAGGGTTCTCGTGCTATATCAATTAAACTTTACTTGAAGCTGCTGTGATAACACATTTTCAAAGTCAATTTCCACTAATGAAATATTCTATTTCGTTTTTTATTCTGTGTTGAAACGGATTAATATTCAACCTAGAATGTGTGCCACCGGAATACGGATCCAGTATCCACTCGACCGAAACTTTGAAATTTACACCATTTTCAGTTAATGTTCCATGAAGACTTCGTTTTTCCGTTTCCGGCAGTCAAAGGATAGGAAGTGGGCACTTTTTGCGGCTCATTTCATTCGCTTTTATCATACGTGACAATCATAAATCTTTAAACCGTGTTCCCAGAAACAAAGAAATTATAAAGTATGAGTAGTATATTTTTACAACGCGGAATTATATTTGAATTGTAAATATTTGTTTTATACTACAGGCGAGTTAGTTGAAAATTAATTACAGCGAAAGTATTAAAGTGATGACAGCTGTTTTGCTCTATATTTGTGCTCAGGGCTATCAGACCAGCATACCTACAATCGATGAAGTTACAACAAGTCATGCACGCATGAATGACAATAAGTTTGTGTGTGAATATTACCGCCGTCTGGATCAGAATACCCACACACGTTTCTTCTAAACGGGCATGTCATTGGTGGGAATGCGTTGGTTCTATATTCCTGTTATATTTATACATAAACAAGCCTTTAGCGTTATGTTTGATAAAATAAATCGTGTTCAACAAAATGAAAATTGCTCCTATTGCATTACTTCTACTGCCATGTCATTGGTTGGATTTGATGTGGTGAAAAATTTATGGTTTGTATTATATTTAATACTTTTGGTTCCATGCTCAACCCAATGCATTCCATTGGGTTTGTTCTAGAGCGCCCTGTCATTGGTTGGATTGTGTTGGGTTGGGTCAAAAAATTGTTTATTTATACGCCAAATCTTGTTCAACTAATACCATTTTTTCATCATGTTACCATAAAATTGCCAAAAAAATCCTGACATTTTATGCTAAATAAAATTAATAAATATACCGAATTACTCGTTGCTTCATCTAGATCATTTCTGTCGTGTCAATTATCCATGTAATGTTTATATTCGTTAAAAATGTATACAAAAATACTAATGATGTTTTTGAGAACTGTTTTTAATTGTTGTTCTAAATTTAAGTAAATTTTGGTGTATAATTATTTTTTTGATAACTTTGTTAGTCATTGACAATTTAGATACATTTTGGTTGGAAATAGGGACATTTTCCAAGTCCAGCCCGGCGCCACTTATTTTTATTAATCATCACAATTTAGAAACGATACAAATTTCGCGACATAATGTTTATTAGTTGTTAATTAAATAATACTGAAGGCGGCGATGACGGTGGTGGTGGCAGAAGAGAAGAGAAGGGAGGGGAGGTGGGTGGAGAGAAATTTGGAAGAGAGATGGAAACAAGGAGATGCACAGGAGAGAGAGGAGAAGATAAGAAGGGCAAGATATAATGAAAAGTATAAAGAGTTGCAAGTAAAAGGAAGGAAGCCAAAGTATTTAGGAGGAGGCAAAACAGCAGAAGAAGAGAAGACGATTGCCAGGTATAGATGCGGAAACGAGGAGAAGGCAAACAAATATTGGATGGGGGAGGTGTATAGGAGGTGCGAAGTATGTGGAAAAGAATGGGACGAGTGAAACATTGGTGGGAAGAATGCGAAGAAATGGAGTGGGGAGAGGAGGAAAAGAGGAAGGGCAAAAATTGGAGAATATTGTTGGGAGAGGAAGGAACAGGAGTAGAGCTATTAAGAAAGTTAAAATAAAAGAGAGAAGAGGGTAGGAAAATGAGGGGGATGGAAAGGGTTTAAAAGTTTGTTATGTTGCAGGCAAAGGATGAGGCATAAGGCAAAGAAAGGCTGGGAAGATAGGAGCGAGAAAGATAAGGGGAGGAGGAGAACAGAACAGGTGGGAGATTTGGAATGAAATGTATGGAGAGAAATTGTTGAGTGTGCCAAATAAAGGTTGTCTTTTTTTAATACTGACACTATTGAATTAGTTTATTCTATAAGTGTTAGATAATTCATCGTACAGTTCAGATTATTTTTACCTTATTAAGTTAGAGAATAATGTTTCTACATCATTACGTTAATTATGAACTCATATTTTAATTTGTTTGCAATAAATCAATTTGATGACAATAAATATTACCCAAAAATTTATTTAAATAAAATACTTAAATATTTCACAGAATAATTCCGAAGAGTTTCATGCATATTCCTGTTTTACGTGGCATTTTAAAATGAAATGTTTTCTCATACATTGTATATATGCACCGAGATGCTAATATAAAATATTCCATTAAACGAAGGGAAAAATGGTAAGTGGTCGAAGTATGTAAGCCAAATACAAATATTTCAAGTGACTCGTCATCGTCGATGACCTGACCAGTAGAAGGAAGCCAAAAAGGTGAATATGATAAACAAACATACGCAAACAATTAAGGATAATATTAATTATAATACTCCTTCAATTCCTTTAACTTTGACAAGAATATGTCCCCCTCTCCGTTCTCCCCCATGCTTCTCCTCCATCCCGCTTCTCCTCTTCCTCCATCTTCACTTCTTTACACCCTCTCATCCAGTGCTGCCATTTATCTTCACCTTCCCCACAGAATTCGCATTTCCTGTACTCCTCATTCATCCAATACTTATTCGACTTTTCCTCGTTCCGACACCTGTACCTTGCCATGATTCTTCGGGCGTCCGCCTCTCCCTCAAATATATTGGTTCTCCACCGTCCACTTTTATTTCTCTGTTCTTTGTGTTATACTTTGCCTTCCTTATTTTGCCCTCTCTTTCTTGCGCGCCCACTTGCCTCCATCTATCTCTTTTCACTTGTTCCACCCCTCCTCTTCTCCTCTCTACTTCTTCCTCTGATATTCCTGCCTTTCCCAGTAGCTTTCTCCTTCCTCCTTCCCACTTAGATATTATACTTCTTCTATCATCCCTGCTTCTTATTTCCTCTATTTCAATCCTTAACAAACTTTACCCCGTCCCGTCTCTCTTTGTCAACTCTCAGTCTCAAGCCTTACAATATACTCAGGCGTGGATTTCTCCAATGAATGTATAATTTTTAAGTGTCTTTGCTGAGCTCCTTCTATTTCTTTCTATTCTCTCCAACCACACACTTCCGCTCCATATATCTGCCCCTCTAGCCTTCTTGCATATATGTGCTATGTGTCCTTCGCTACTTTTGTTGTCCATCAGTTTGTATCCTAGGTACATGTACTCTTTCATCTGTTCTATTTTCTCTCCTTTCCATTTCATCTGTATCTCCCTCTTTCTCCAACCTCCTTTCGCAAAGCTCATTATTTTTGTTTTCCTAGTATTTACTTCCAACTCTCTTTTATCGTTAAATCGTTCTAACCTCTTCGTAATTTCCTGCAGTTATTTCTCCGTTTCTGATATAGTTATTATATCGTGATTTTTTCGAGCTATCCGCCCCCACTCTGACTCTGCACCATGTTTCTCCATATATTTCCTCAACACTTCTCCTTATCCCCTCTGATATCCCTACCCTCTCCATCGTTTTTAGCAGTATGTTTCTATTTACTGTGTCGAAAGCCGCTTTCAGGTCAACAAACATAGCATGTAGTTTCCCTCATTTCTTTGTTATCTCCCTTTCAATAAGATAGTTTAATACATAAAGATTGTCCCTCGTTCCCCTGCGTTTCCTGAAGCCTGATTGTCCTACCGGCCCACCTCCACCCGCTCTGCTAATCTACCCCCTATCATTCCTGTGTACCTGCTGCTTGTCTCCTTTCTTCCCAATCGGTACAATTATCACCATCCTCCAGCTTTCTGGTATCCCCCTCCTTCCTTTCCATATCTCATTTAACATTTTCAGAGCTACTCTCCATGTTTCCGCCGGTGCATTCTACCAGCCCTCCGGGTCCACCCCGTCTTCTTCCGCCGCCTTCCCCTTTTGTAGTTTCTGCTTTACTCTCATCATCTCTTCCCATGTAAACTCCTCTAACGTCACTTCCGTCGCTATTTGACTTCCTCGGTCTTCCGTCTCTTCTTCTTTCACCCCCCCCCTCCTAGTAATTGCTGAAAGTGTCTTTCCCATTCCTTTATATTTATACTTTCTTCTCCCTGTTGCCTCCTGTTCCTTTTCCTGAGAAACTCCAATTTTTTCTCTTCATTTAGCCCCTGCACCTCTTCTATCTCCCTTCTTCTTAGTTCTTTTTCCTTTCTCTCCCACAACCCCTTCTGTTTTCTTTTCTCCTCTAATACTTCTTCACATGTTCTCCGCCTTTCCCTTGTCTCCTTCATTAATATCCTCATTTCTCTTTTCCTTCTGCTGCATTCTTCATCAACCCATGTTTTTCTTCCAATCTCCCCAATTCCTCACTTTCTTTGCTATTGCTTTTCTCCAATTTCACCTTTTTAAGTGTTTTCTGTATTCCAATCTTGTCCTCTCGTCCCATACACTTCCCAACCTCCCTTCTCTCCTCTTTACCCATTCTCTTTCTTTTGTGCCCTCTTCAATTCCACATCTACTGGTAAGTGATCGGATTCCAGTCTGTCCCCCACCCCAAATCCTTCTACTTCTTCTTTCGCGCTGTCGTTTACTATCACATAATAGGAGAATAATATATAATATATTTGTTTAACAATCTTAAAAACTTGTAGTGTAATGTAAGCAATAAACATTATTATTATTATTATTATTATTATTTATCCCCACCACAGTGAATTACTTTAGAGTTTCTTCGAGCAATGTATGTTATTATACGATAACTATATAAAGCCTGAAAAGTTGCTGAAAATGATACCAGACACACTCCGATACAGAGACGTCATGTCAAAAATAGGCAGAATCGATTCTGGGGACGTCAAAATATGTAGTTATAAACGTTAAATTCAGAACAAGGAGAGGGATACCTTGTTCTACTTTAATACCTAACGAGTTCAACGCGCATAATTAATAATCATTATTATTATTATTATTATTATTTATCCCCACCACAGTGAATTACTTTAGAGTTTCTTCGAGCAATGTATGTTATTATACGATAACTATATAAAGCCTGAAAAGTTGCTGAAAATGATACCAGACACACTCCGATACAGAGACGTCATGTCAAAAATAGGCAGAATCGATTCTGGGGACGTCAAAATATGTAGTTATAAACGTTAAATTCAGAACAAGGAGAGGGATACCTTGTTCTACTTTAATACCTAACGAGTGCAACGCGCATAATTAATAATCATTATTATTATTATTATTATTTATCCCCACCACAGTGAATTACTTTAGATTTTCTTCGAGCAATGTATGTTATTATACGATAACTATATAAAGCCTGAAAAGTTGCTGAAAATGAAACCAGACACACTCCGATACAGAGACGTCATGTCAAAAATAGGCAGAATCGATTCTGGGGACGTCAAAATATGTATTTATGAACGTTAAATTCAGAACAAGGGGAGGTTGTTGAGGTGCTTGTTCTTCTTTAATACCTAACGAGTGCAACGCGCATAATTAGCATAAATGAGTGGCTATATAACTAGTAATAACTTATAATTAATCTCAAAAAATTACAGGTAAATATAAAAATGTCTGTGATGTCACGTCTAATGCAATAATGATTAATCAAGTTGATACACTGGACTACGTGATGCACACACATTAATTATAATATTGATCGAACATAACTTTCTTATGCGTATTTCTAAAACTCCTCATTTCAAAACGTCGCCAAGAGAAACCGGGATATTATATTTGCGTTAAATCGAAAACGAAAAAGACCTGCTCTAAAGCCTCGCCTTATGTGTAGGTGAAAAAATTAGCCCACGGGACTTGGTTGTAACATTATGCACATCACATCTCACGCGAATTTTATTATATAAGTATGGTGTCGATTCAAACTGTATAATTTTATGACACGAGCATAACCCCAACCATCCAGCCTTGTTCAGCGTATGTGATATATTATCAAATTTCCGCATGGCATAAATACATCGTAAACAAAAATTCTGTATTTTTTTAATCCGTGAAACAGAGATACAATCAAGAGAAATGACATAAATTTGCGGGCTATATTTAAATTGTGACAAAACGAAAGTTTAGCATTATTAAGGTTAAGTTGAACAGCTGAGCTGGACTTCGCCAAATAAAGACCTATTATTATTATTATTATTATTATTTCTTTCTTATTGCGATGTTTAATGTTCTAACTGAAAATAATGTTTTTAAACGCATTTAATTTTTTTTTATATTAGAGATTTTAATACGAAACCTGATGGTTTATCCAAATGCAGACCGAGACGTCTAGCTCCAATAGCAATAAGTATTGCATTATTGTTTATGCAAATATAAACCACACCGCGCCATTATGATGGTTTTATTATCTACGTATATAATTTTTTGGAATACTCAATACATTGTGATATCGTTGACGTGTATAGAGAAAAGCTAGGGTCCAAGAATGAATCCTTGGGACTTCAACGCTAATCGACAAAGGCAAAGATATTTTAGTATCCCCTCGTACACACTGTTGGACGATGAGTTAAATAATTACCGAGCAATTAAACGCAGTTACTTCCATAGCCCGCGTAGTTCATAATTTTCAATAACATTAAATGATTTACTACAATAAAAGATTTACTGAAATCACGCAGCACAATAAAAAGTTCATTGTCAGAAGCATCAATTATATTATCTGTAATCTTTAAAATCGGAGTGCTATAACCCTTCCTGAAGTCCGACTATACTGATGGCGATAAACCGCTCAAAAATTTTCAAGACTGTTGAACTGTTGATGGGACGTAGATCTTAAAATTCGCAAAGCTTTTTATTTTAGGTAGGAGGGATGAATGACAAGTACTTAATTGACAAAAAATTAGCCTACAAGTTAAAATCAAACAAGTTCGTCCAAATTACACAAACATTATAATCCCCTACGACCAATAATTAACAGCCATAAACTAACTCGTTGGAGACGCAATATATCACACGAAACACTTTTGCAAAATGTATAAAAGCCCAAAAACTACCCAAAGACCACCAACTAATTAGTCTGGACGTTGTTTCTTTGAACACTAACATCCTCATCAACCTGGCTACCAGCATACTAAAAAAAGTTAAATGTTCTCAAAACGCACACCCTACCAAGCAATGATAATGAAATAGTCCCCGCCTTAATTCCACATATTTCAGTTTCAAAATTCTATATCCACAAACATGGAACAGCTATGTGGTCTCCTATCTCGATCACCATAGCTGACTTTTTAATAGAAGACCTTGAAATTTGTGTAAAAAGCTTTAAAAGCAAGATCAAAATACCTTGTTTTAAACGGTATGTGGATGATTGTCCATTAGCCAGCCCAAATAAAAAAAGACTAAGAACACCATCTTAAACGTGTTTAAAAAATTCTATAAAGAATTAGAGCTCGCCATAGAAAAAGAGAACAATAAAACAATAAACTCTCTGGACTGCTATACAAAACCTGGAATTTACCTAATTTACTTGTCATGTGCCCCCAATTCTTACAAATTAACATTATATACAACTTACTGGGCAGATGTTATATCTTTTCCAACAAGAGTTCCCTCACAAAAGTTAAAATAAAATAAATAAAATGTTACAACAACATTATCTCGAATGCTTCATAAATATAAATATCAATAAACGAATAAACATGCATCATTATATATCCAAAATAACAACAACGAAACAATACATCAGCAGTAGTAACATTGTAGAAAAAGAATGAATCAATGAATTCCTAATTTGTCTGAAAAATAAAAGAAACAATGGCAGAATTTAAAATTAAACTAATACACAGAGAACATAAAATAACAAAAATTACTTTGAAAAATTAAAATAAAAAATTCCCCAGAAAAAAAACCACACAGATAATTTACAAAGTAAAGTTTAATACTGTAATGGAACCTATGTAGTACATACAATACCTTCATAAAAGAATGTATTCAGATGTCGAAATCAAATTTTAGAAATAGAAATGCAATAAAATAAATGAATCATTATGGAGATTATGTACATTAAAAACGACAACTTCTTTTTTCTATCATCTTTTCCTTGTGCCATTTGCAGTGTCGAATTTGGTGTTTTCGCCCATGCCATCCATTCTTCTCTATTCTTTGTCATCCCTACATTTCCTTCTTTGATTTTCCAATCCCTATTTCGGGATTCCAACTTTTCTTTTTCCCTCTCTTCTTGCTTCCGTTACCCTTCGAACTGTTCTGTCCTCTCCTATTCGCATTACGTGCCCAAACCATCCTGATTGTTTCTCTTCTAGTTTCCTTCATATTTTATCCTGCTACAGTCTTTCAAGTATCCATTCATTTCTCTTACTGTCTTTCTTCCGCATCACCTTCATTTCCATCGCTGTAATTTTTCCTTCGTGTCTCTTTTCCACTGCCCAACATTCATTCCCTTGCAATATTACTGGTAGCATTATTGTGTATATACCTTCTGCGTTATTTGTTTGTTTATTTGTCTTTTTCCAAAAATAGTCTTGTTGATCTGGTAGCAGGCCCTTGTTGCCTTCCTTATCCTGACACATTCAAATCAATTTTCCGTCACTAGATATCCCTGTTCCCAGGTATTCAAAAGTTGTTACTTATTCTAGGGTTTCCTGATTGCAGTATATATCTGCTATTTCCAAAGCTTCTCTCTTTCCCTTTATTCTCATCACTTTGCTTTCCACACATTTATTTCCATTTCCTTTTTCTCTATTTCTTTTATCCATTCATTTAGTATTTTCTGCGTTCTCCTTTCCGTGTCGGCTAGCAGAACTGCATCGTCCGCGTATGTCATGCACTGCATATATACCGGTTTCATACTTCCGTACCCTACGCACATACTCGGTGCTTCATTTTCGCATTCCCTTATTATGCCGTCCATATATACTATAAAAACTAGTGGGCTTAAACTGTCCCCTGTTTCAATCCTCTTTCCATTTGAAATTCTCTGATTTCCCTCCATTCTTACTGCTCCCATCACTGTTATTATTTTTTCCGACACCCCTATTCATCAATATTCTCCAAGTTTCATCTCTCTTTACCGTGTCAAGAGCTAATTTTAAGTCTATGGAAGCCATATGTAGATCTTCTCTTTTTTCCATTATGATTCTTAAGTTGTCAGGTTCCATTATAGTCCTTCAATTGGCTCCCCTCTCTGTTCGCTGCTTGCTCCACTTTTATATATAGTATATATAAATATAAGGTGGTATAACATTTTTCATATTTGCTAGTAGCTAAAGCTTGCACAAATATGTTGGAAATTATTTGGAATAAACAGCTGAAATAGGTCGCTAAGATGTGTCCAGAATCTGGCGGTCTACCGAACTTTCAAAGAAAAACAAACCAAATCTTGCTCTAAAAAGTCTTCGTGAAAAGAACTGATAACTTTGTTATAACGCAATGGACAGATTTATAAAGAACATAAGGTTGTGTATCATTCTTTTCTATTCACGTGGCTGCTCTGCCACCTTGATACATGATTGATTGTCCTTATAAATGACAGTTGGCTCGTCACATCCTTCATTCATTTCATTTAATAAACTTCTTATCCACGTTGCTTCACAAATACCTTGTCCGAGTGAGATGTACTTCTTTTGTTGATGAGAGACTAATTGCGGCTTGTTTTCTAGATGCCGAACTGACAACGTTGTTGAAGATTTTGAAAACGTATCCAGAAATTGACTTTTTATCGTTTTTATCACTAGCCCAATCCGCATCCGTGAAACCAATCAACAAATTTACGTTCTCGTTCCGTGTGAACATCATTTTCAAGAATAGGGTGCCCTTGATGTATCGCAAATTGCATTTTGCATATGTAAAATGCTCAGTAGTAAAACAGCTCTGGAAACGACTGAAGTAGTTCGTTGCCGCACACAAATCTGGTCGTGTCGTAAGCGTTGCATACGTCAAACATCCAATTAATTCTCGACACGGTACGTAACTCGTTTGGGTTTCCTTTTTCGAGATTTAAGCCAACTTCAATTGGAGTTGCTAGTCGTACATTCCAAATTTCCTTAGAACGTTCCGCAAATAAAATACTGCGTCTGGCTTAAGACTATCGTACCTTGTTCAACGTTTTGCTCAATGTGCATTCCCAAGAATGTATTTATTTTGCCGTTGTCGATCATATCGAACTGTTTCTTCAGCAAATCATTGATTGTCCTTATATTCCGTTGATCACGACTGACGATTAGTAAATCGTCCACATAGAGCAACACAAAGCATTCGCCATAATTTTTGTTCCTTATGTACAAACATTGATCCGATGCACAACGTTTGAAACCTAGTTTTACCATTAAATAGTTGAACTTTTCATTTCAAGTACGTGATGCTCGCTCAAGTCCTTACAACGACTTGTTAAGTTTGCACACCTTGCTTCCATTTTTGAACTCCTCTGTCAGATCACGGTTCAAAAATGCACATTTAACATCCATTTGATGTACATGCATGTCCCGCTGTGTCGCAATCGATAACAAAATTCGCATAGTCGTTAATTTTGCGACTGGGGCATAAGTTTCGTCGTAATCAAATCCAGCTATCTTCGAAAATCCTCTTGCCACAACACATGCTTTGTATTTGTCGATTTCGCCATCTGATTTCCGCTTCAGCTTGAAACCCCATTTGCATGACACTGGTTTCCTACACTTTGGCAAATCACACTCGATCCATATGTTATTTTTCAATATTAATGAATATTCTTCGCCGTTCATTTTTTTATTTTCAACAATCCATAATCGTAGCGGACCAGTTCCGCCAAAAAATCCGCTTGTATATGGCAGCCTAATGGCACATATCGATTATGGATACGTTTTCAAAATCTTCAACAACGTTGTCAGTTCGGCATCTAGAAAACAAGCCGCAATTAGTCTCTCATCAACAAAAGAAGTACATCTCACTCGGACAAGGTATTTGTGAAGCAACGTGGATAAGAAGTTTATTAAATGAAATGAATGAAGGATGTGACGAGCCAACTGTCATTTATAAGGACAATCAATCATGTATCAAGGTGGCAGAGCAGCCACGTGAATAGAAAAGAATGATAGCGGACCAGATCCGCCAAAAAATCCGCTTGTTAATGGACGTTGCCGTGTTGGGTCAAAGTTCACCGGGTGTAAGCAGCGGACCCGATCCGACGAACCTAATCCGTTGTTCCCCACTAACGCACGCCCAGACGACGACACGTGCGCTCGGGGAAAAAAAATTGACCTTCGACATATTGCGCCACTCGCTCACTCAGCACTGTATTCAGATCCGCCGGTGATTTCAAGCATGCATAACGGACCAGCGGACCAGGTTTCGGCGGACCGGGTCCGTCAAATCTGACGGATATCCTCCCCACTAACTAGTGGACCTAGTCCGGCAGTGAATTTAATCCGTCGGATTCTAAAATTTCAATTTTGCGTTAGTGGGCACGCCGACGGACCGAGTCCGTCGGATCAGATCCGGCCGATAAGTCCCACGGACCTGGTCTGGCGGATAAGTCCGCTCGTGTATGGCAGCCTATTAAGTGCATAACCTAACATGGTTCATTTGATTGATTTTGCATCAAGTTTCGATCGCCTCTCCGCCGGAGTGTAATTGTAACATGTTGCGCCAAATATTCGAAGATTTTAGGAACATGAAATGGCCCGCAAATATCGCTATGAATCAATTCTAGAATCCGCCTCAATCTCGCTCCCTTTTTGCATGGCAACTTCGACTGCTTTCCAAGCACGCATGATTCACAAAACTTCTTGTCAGCATTTACAATTAAACATTCCAAACCACTGACCATTTTTCGATCTACTAATTTTTTCATGTCACCGAAAATGACCTAATCGAAAATGCTAAAAATTTTGTTTTAAGCCTTTTGAATTTTGCTTCCCCGTGACTCCAGCAAATGCTCCTCGATCAATGTAAAAATCCACTAGTAATGTTGTATACGTTTGGTCAAACTTCATATCGATAACAAATTACATTTCAAGTCAGTCACAAACAGCATATTTCTGATTACCTTTGTATCGCAATCGCCGTTATAAAACGTTTTCACGAAAATGCCACCTCGTTGCTTCGCACACAAACTTACATTTTTCTTAGCAACCGAAATCATTGATATTCACGAACTCGTTGAAAAACAATTTGTTGTTTGCCAT
This sequence comes from Geotrupes spiniger, assembly GCA_959613385.1. Lineage (NCBI taxonomy): Eukaryota > Metazoa > Arthropoda > Insecta > Coleoptera > Geotrupidae > Geotrupes > Geotrupes spiniger. Next base: position 2,188,696 of record OY390738.1, read on the forward strand.
GTGCTCCGTAGCACCAGAGTCCAATATGAATTTGATCTGTACATATCTGCTTTGATTCATTCAAGCACCTTTATACTTACTCCTAATGTATGCTGTACAATAATTGCTTAATGTGCACACTCGGTGAACGGGCTCAATGAAACGACCTTTTCTGTCGATGTCGTAGAATTTGCACTACCGATTTCCGAATTTTTTTTCTTTGCAAAATTCTTCTTATTGTTGCACTTTTTCTTCTGTTTCTTGCACTGCGATTTTATATGGCCCACCTGACCACATCGAAAACAGGTTATGTTTGAGTTCATTGCAATCGAAGTAGTTTTACCATTTGAACCAGCCGAGTTCCTTTTGTTGTGCTCGTCCAGCAAGCGACACCAACACCAACGTATCGTACGATTTTGGTAATATGAGCATCAAGAAATAGCAAAGTCTGCATTATACATTTCTTTTCCATAAGCCTTCAAATCACGGATTGTTCGATCAAAACTTAATATGTGATCTTTCATTTCGTCGCCGTCAGTGTACGTCATCGTGTGCAGTTTTCGTTCCAATATCATTTCGTTGAAAAATGCCTGCCAATCCATCAATCATCTCCTTACCCGTAGATTTTCCTTTGATGGTTTCCAACTGGCTGTCATGAACACTTTGAACGATTATGTTTTTGCATTTTTTTTCCTCTAGCCGAATTTTAGCCTTATCCTCTTCCTTTTCTGCGGCATTCAATAATTTTTCCAAACTTTCTTCGATATATTTTGCTAAACCTTTCTCATCGAGTGCAGTTTCGATGCGAAAGCGCCAATTGTCAAAATATGTTCCATCGAATGATGGAATGCCGATTTTTAGATTAACGATGATTCACCCATATTTAACAATATTTACACTGGGCCCATAACGTGATAACTTTGTTATAACGCAATGGAAAGATTTATAAAGAACATAAGTTTTTTATTACGATAAAACAAACGTATATTTATATTCTGACAGACCAAACTTAAAGAATACTTTGATCATTAAAACAATGCACACTAAATATAGTAGTAAGTATGCGTTTAATATGAACATTTAAATTAGCCTAAGTATCCACATTCCAATAAGAACGATATAATTCTATGGGCTAATAAAGGCTATAATTGTAAATGAACACCATCGATTACGACAAGAAAACTATCATTATTAGAGGACAAAGTTTTTAAACAGACACCGGCAGATTCCGTTGGAAAGACCAAACAAGTGCGGAATAGCTTCCTCCATCGACTCAGAAACCAGGAATCTTCTCCTACCTAGGGAAAAAGTATCAAGATACACTGAACTATATGGCGTAGCGAAAATTCATAAGTAGAATGTACACACAGTGCCATTCTGAGATCTACGGGATCGGCAGTCCAACTACTAACAAGATATTTAACCAAACAACTGCTGCACTAATCGAATTATTAAAAAATAATGGACTGCAACCAGATCATTTATTAGTATGTTCGATGTTGCATCAGTTTTACCCATGTGCCGATCGACGAATACCCAAACCCTGCTTCAAGAACACTTATTTCATATATATTAAGCAAGTTTATAAGCAAATTGAAGGAGCAGAAATGGGTAATAGCAAATTTATCTATGGCTAATCTATACACTTATTCTTCCACTGCGATCTTTTTTTTGTATTTCTAAGCATAGCTTCTATTTTTTAATGTGGTTTAAAAACGGCATTGTTCTATGTTCTGCTTCATAAAAATTCGATTCTCTCTGAAGTTCCGTTTACATAAGTTAGGAAAGTTGTGGCTATTTAAAAAAAATGGACAAATTCGGAGGATACTTTGTGTAGTTCCATGACGTAATTCTTTATTAATAATTGTCATTAACAAAGAGCTTGCTTCGCCTTCCGTTTTGGCGTTCCTCTGGTTTCCTAGCATCGTATATTAGTTTTGTTGATATCGTCCATCATTCTTACCTTGTGATAAGACATTTTACAATGGCTACAGTTGGCTTGGTATTTTTTGGTACATTTTGTTGTTCACGTGCTGGTTTTTCCTTATTAGGACTTCTATGAGCGGCAACTGGTTGTTTTCGTTCACTTCCATTGTGCGTTCCTTTAGATGTTTGAAAGATACAGCAAATGTGATGTGCAAAGTAAGCAATGGGCATTAATACATTATGATAGAAATGATCGCCATTAACTTGCCTATTTTATCAGTAGCCATGAAATAACACTGGAATGGTTAACCAACTCAACAAATTTTCATATTACTATAACAAAGCCACAAGTTATAGAATGAAACGCCCATAAACACTCCAGGTTGTTTGCGCTTCAGGATTCAGTCGACGCGCGACGTATCGTTTGGTCGGTTTGTTTTTGCAATATAATGCGGTTGTAGTAAAATTTCAAACTGTATTAATTTTGGTTTGAAGCATGTCATTATAATTATTTTTGTCATTTGTTGAATTTTCTTGCGTGGCCCCCCTCTTTTCGGCTTCTATTCTCTTTCTGTCGGTCTCACTTCATCTCCGCTTAAAACAAGCGAATGATAGTAAAATTAGAAATAACAATATGGTGTGCATAATCTCCATATATTCAATTCATTTGTATTTGCAGTCGAGATAATTTTAATTATCTAGCGACTTTACCACTCCAATTACACATTGTTAGATGATGTTTGTGTTTGAAGCTTCACTTATGAACTGCGAGCTGAAATATAAAATCTTAAAATGTCACCCACATATAAAGTTTATACAAAGTTGAATGCGTCTATATAAAATAGAGGAATACACTTCATGGTAATATATAAATCGATTTAGTTACACAAACTTAACTTGTGTCATAGTTACGTTTCTCCAAACAATGATACATTTCACGTATCATTGTTTCTATTTACGATCGTCATTTCAGTATCGCTACAAAGTAAAATATTATTAAAATCAACAAAGTAAATCTAAATTGAAAACAACGTAATAATTCTCATTGCGCAAGGGATCATAGAATTATCATAAGCCAATAAATTGCCGTGTTCCATTTGATCTAACATTGCCAAGGGTCGGATCGGGAAAAATGTTAGCGGAAGAAAATAAATTGATATGTCAAGCATGCGCCACCGATTTTCTCCCGATAAGAAACTTCCTTCCATTACATTGTTTCCGTGTAATTCTACCATTTCGCATCATTTCAGCAAGGAATTTATTTTTCGACATGAAATTTAGACTTATTTATACTGCTTATAAACGGTCATCGCATTTAATGCACATTTCACACACATTTAAAAATTATATGAATATTTTAATCCAGTAGACATATGGCATATGAAAATGAAAAAGGAAAAAAAATAATTGTCTTTGTGGCCGAGATGTAGCATATAGTCATAAGTTTTATAAAATAAACTGTATCATTTGCAGCGACTTCATTCTTATTCGGTATACGGCATTCCATTTTGCAAATTTAATTTTTATCCCCGATGAGTTATTGTAATCGGTCGCAGTTAGCCATTTCCAATTTGAAATTCCTCTCTAAAAAAAAACAGTCAGTTTGCGACGACGACGATATCGGTTAGAAATTTAAAACATAATATGTAGAATCTACCAAATACTACAGCACTAATTCATATTTAAGTAATAATGTAAGTAATGGCATTCAAAATGTACGTTGGTGAAATGAAAAAAAAAATACAAATTTGAAAACTATTAATTTATTTAAGATGCTCAAATAACTGGCTCTTGACTGCCACGCAATATTCGAGTCATGAATAACTTTATAGGAACCATACCGTATAGAAAATTATATTTTTTTTTACAGTGAAACCACAGTACTTCTTATATCAAACTGACCAATTATATCAATATAATTAATTTAAACGTTGAAACACGTTAGTCACTCACCATATCATACCCTAGTAAACGCGGCAGTAACTAGTGTCGTTAGGATCAAATTACCACATGTACGGTAATTCCTATATTAATCACATTCAGGACTGATGACAGATATTGTAAACTAACAACGTACCTAGTACAATAAACGTCAGATAGGAGGAGTTCGTCAATATAATTTGACAAATGACAAATAGTTCTAGTTTGCAAAGGATGTTTTGCATTCATCTATCTATGCATAATCTATTCTATTAGACGCAGAGTGTACGATATTTTCCGCATGCCACATAATAATGATTTACGATTCATGGACGTAATAATTGCTCTCATTTCGCTCCATGTTTTGATTATGCGATGGTATTCATGCGAAATATGTCCTTGATTGTTAAACTCTCCACAAAAATGTGCCCACACTTATTATTCTAGTTATGTAATAGACTAATTTTTAAGTAATTATAATTTAAAACAGAATTATTCAACCATTACCTTTATTGATGATAATAATCACATTCACAAATTATATTTTGACATTTATACCAACTACAACACTACTTATTACATATTCATTTCACGTTCAAGTTGGAATAAATATTCAACGCACGAAAGGCAATACACCATATATTTAAGGCAATTTGCCAAAATTATTACGATTAAGATTCCCGCCACACAATAATAAATCGTAGATATTATAAGTTGGCGTGAAGCTAAAAAAATTAAGTAGAATATAAAATGAATTGTCGCCCATAAAACTTAATTAAATTAGATGCCAAAGACATTTCCAATGCTTTAGTATAACGTATCTCAATCTTTTGGCAGTTGTGATTCAATTATCGTAAATTGAAAAGTTTAGAGATGAATTTGATGAAATTGAGTTACTTGTCTACATATTCAAGGGCCTAAATAACTTAAACTCGAAGGACCAGACAAACATCTTTTAAACACGAGTGATAATGGTTTTTCTCGAAAATTGGAATAGTGGAGCAGACATTTATATTAAAGAAAAACTAGAAATGATGAATTTGTTAAACTTTACAGATATGAAAGTTCTTTTTTTAACAACTGAATATCATTTAGAATGGTAAATAATTTTTATAATGTATTTTCTTGCCGACGAACTTGGTAGAAAGGTACGGGTGAATGACAGGTTGAGAATAACTGCTTTACTACTTTGAATATATTAAGCATTTCATGCCCAAAAAAATTTGGGACATCGCCAAATAGCTACTATTCACGTATTTTACCAATATGTTCGTGGTTTGATAACAAAAATTAACGAGATCTTTAACAATTGAGCTGCGTCTAATATTGATATCTATCAATCTAACTGAAACACGGTTGCACTCTTGAATTAATAACCAAGAGTTATTTGGCCAATATTTTTATATACATCAACATGATCGAAATGCTGGGCTAGGTTCTGGTGGCAACAAGAAATAACGTTTGTTCGTCGGTCTTGACTCTTCCAGATAGTCCAATAGAAGAATTCTATGTGTGGGTTACTGCAGACAGACCACTTTATATTTGGAGCAGGTTATATTCCGCCACTCTCAAACAAATAAAGATCTACGACTAACTCCGAACGTCAGTTCTTCTACGTCAGCGAGACCTAGAAGAGCTTCCTGAAGATGGCACATGGGACTCTGCCGAAACTTCGAAGCGACCCTTGGTTGTAAATTTTAATGCACTCAATTTACAAGAATTTTTATTTTTGAGTATGCAGTAATCGCTCCCCGAAAACAAGTTTTTCAAGTTGGGATTGTTCCTGCACACAGCCTGCATTTTTTTTAACAAGACACCTGCTATTTCATTACCACTTCGGCCCATTCGATTTTCATTCAAAATGCGTAATAAACTTACTTTGTTCTAGAGAGATGAGCAGTAAGGTTATAAAGGTTAAAATTTCATTTGTGTAAAAATTACTAACCTTTAAAGCCAGCTGATAACAACTTTATTTTCGTCTTTCTCTCTGATACTCCCTTCACGTGCAGCCACCTTCTCCTATATATGCATCTTATACATTTTATTTTGCTGATGGTCTGATCCTCAAAAATGTAGCGTTTTCGATGCTTTCATTGTAACGATAGTAGGAAAATTTAGATACAGCCTGCTTCTTCAATTGCGCTCCGCACACTTCTTTCTTACTAATAGACATTGTGCATAAATAAAACTTCGTGCAGGCTTATATTTGTTCGTTCTAACAATGGATTTCCATTGTCTTATTAACATTTTTTGCGGGGGCTAGAGAAAACAGTTTCAAGTGTATCAAGTGGGTTAATATAATAAGGAAATACCTGATTGTTACAGATATTTATATTAGATTTATAAAGTACTTACTGTCTAACATTCAACAAAATGGGAATATTATCCTTACAAGCAGAAACAGTGCGCCACACATACTACGAAATAAACTTAGTATCCAATGAAACTTTATCACCTACATTTAGAACGAAGTCAATTACTACCTGAAGATATGTGAAAACAGTGGACTGGATTAATTACGAGCACCCGGAACATCACATACACAACGCTACCAAAAAGCATACCAATAAGTTTGAGAAGCTACATCAAAACAAGGCCAAATGAATACCAGGATTGGACCCTAAGAAGACTGTCGTAAACCAACTATTTTCGAAAGAACTAAATTTCGCTATTGCGCCAAGAAGAATACCAAAGGACGAAATAATCAGCCAAGTGAAATGTGAAATAAGGACACCACCAGCAGAAGAATCAAAGTAAATAAGACACGAGACGTGCAAAAATTCTTTGCAAGCACATTAGTGTGTTGATCTTATCTTCTCTTCTGAACTTACGAACTAGCCAGATATGTCTCGCATCACCATCCACAACAGAAAAGATCACTAGTCACCACACTGAAAAAAAATTAATGATGTAATAAAAACGAAGAATAATAATAATAATGACAGCGTGAGGAAAACCCTGTAGATGAAAAATATCAACGCTGCGCTGAACCCGCAGTTAAGAAAATAAAAAAATGCTCCCATCCAACAAGGAATCGGTGCCTAGAGTACGATTTAAATCGACTACGACGAAGTGATAGTGAGAGAATCCTTGGAAATAATGAAGAACCCGGATATTTTCCACTGAGAAGATGGATATAGATTAAGTAATGTTTATAAGTTAGCACTAAAGGTCACCGAGAAGCAATGACCACTGAAGACGCAGCCAGAACCATCAAGGACGAATCCAGGAGGAGCATCGGACACGGATTAGCAGACTATCATATTGCAATAATAAAACTAACAGCAATTAACGAGATGTTAAAATACACCACCAAAATAATAAAAATGAAAAAATTAAATTATTGTATGCTACTAAGCCAGGATTTTTTCAGTTATATTATTTTTGTAATGTTATCTCAAAAATTATAAAATTGATAAATTACCACTTTGTTGTTTTTAACGTTTGAAGAAATAATTATTAATTGTATAATTATTTCTTCTTATCTCCCTACATTAATCAATATTTTGAAACCTACCAGGGCCTTTTAGTCGTTTCAAAGAATTATTGAAACAAAGTATTGTGATTATGAGTGGCAGATTTATTTACAGTTTATGGATTGTGCAATTTCGTTTAATGTACCTCATATACATTATTTTTTGTGACAATGTTTCTTCTTACACAATAATAATGTGCAAAATAACTGGAGTTGCAATTGTACCAGCAGGCATCTCTTAACACAATTCAAATGTTAGTCGATCGGCAGTTGCGCAACTTTGCACGTTAATTTTCTTTGAAAACCGATAATCTCAACTCGTTAGTGACTGAGACTTTGAAATTCAATCGTGATCTTCGGCCCAAGGTTGATTAATGTGCTACCCCAGCACAATGTCGGCCAATGAATGTAATCACCGGAACACCGGGTTGTTTCCACTCATAGGAGATATTACCCGGCGATCGGATTTCTATAATTACTTTATTATGCTGCAGTTCGTGGTTATTTCGAAACTAACTGAAATTATAATTTCACCAATTAAATTACCACGTTAGACTAGTTTTGAGTCAAATTGGAACTACAAATATTTGTCTAGAAATTGAAATTGTTCAATGAAACTACATCGATTGAAAGTTGTAAAATATTTTATAACGAAACTGTGTAGGGAAATATGTATCGGTAACATAGACATACACTCCAATATAATCAGAACTTTCGATTTATAAATACATTTCAAATTTGTTAATTCAGCCCGCGAATAAACACGCAATTTCCTGGAACAATTCATGAACGAATCGCCCGCTGTTCTGTCGCTTTAATCGAAACAATACCAAATTATAACGTATTTTTCGACATTACAGAAATAATTTAAAAATTTGCATTTTAATCAGAAATATTTCCCTTAACTGGAAATGATAAATCTTTTCCACATTTTAGATGTTTCAAATTTGACTGTAAGCTAATTACGAGTTTAAATATTTCTTTCCCGAGAGGTAAAATTTCGTTTATTTTTAAAATTGTAATTTAAATTAATATAAAATTCATCGCAAGCGACATGGTGTATAAATTATTGCAACTACATATAATTTATTCTGTCTTATCATATTTAAGCATAAGGTAAAAATACGCTAACTAGTTGTGGCACGGATAAAAACATGACAATTATGTGAAACACCGAGATGTAAAAGAGGAGAAAATGCAAGTGACAATAGACTGGCGTGACACGGTCAGTCTCTTTTTGGGTTAGATGAAAGCTTGAAGGAGGTAGCTCGAGGTATGTAAGTACAATGATTAGATACTTGTAAATAATACCCATGGGAATTTTATTGATATGAAGATTTTATTGATGATGAAGATGTTTATAAATATATATAAAGCGGAATTAAAAATTATATTGTCGAAATCAATAAACACTGCTATAAACCGATTCAAGCAACCTGGCAACTGAAACGTAAGCAAGGAGGGGTCAGTTAACAAAAAATGCATTTTCATTGATCAAATATCGGTACAGATTTCGTAAAATCCCATAAAAATTGTGTTGCAAAATTAATTATTTTTGAATATATTAGGATAGAAACGATTACTTTCCACACATCTTGCAGAGTGGAGGTATGAAATAGCTTGAACGAATACCATAAATGATCCTGACATCCCAAATTTCTTGAAATAGTCTTCTTATATTAATGAAACTAGATATTCAAAATTTCTTATGTAAGCTGGCAATATTTTTGCATTCAGTTCGGCAATGAAAATATCTCTCAATATCAAGGAAAAAATGCACCATAAAAATTGAGACTCGATATAAATAATACTATTATTTATTCAGGGAATTTAAGCAGAACGATACACAAATAAATCATTCTAAAATAACAGTGGATTCAATGCGATACAATTAAACCATTTAACTCGACAATTCGTAGTATACTGTTAACAACAAATAAATTTAAAAGCACGTACTGATTTCTACTTCTGGAGTTTCGAATAGTTTTGTCGCAAGCGAAGACTGAATGAATATCATGATATTTCCTGTCGGCTTATTTAATCCCGATACTATTTCACATTATACAGTCATAAGTATCGAATAGCTTGGTTGTTTGAAACGTCCAGAAGTTGCTATGCCGGTTCTACGTGGTGGTTAGACGCAAACTGTTACCACTGTTTCGCGCGCTTTTGCATCATCAATTCGACCTCAACTCGACTCGGACGGACCAGGTGCTATGAATCACCTCTCGGAGGCCCGTCGCGGCCCTCGCGTTGCGAAGTTTTCGTGTATTTGAATATATTTTACGATTTAAATTATATAAATGTAGTAAAACCTATTATATCGAGTTCTAATTTATAATTACATTATTCCTAATATTTAAACATATTCTACATAATTAATTATACGACAAACATCCTTGTTTGTTCAATTATTTTCATGGAATTGTTATTTGGAGCAACATTACATTGCCGAATCTCTCTAAGCATTCGATCTAAAAGTTCTTCTTTCGTCTCAGCGTCGTATTTCGTTGCTGTTAAATCTGTTATTTTAATTAACAATTTATTTAACAAATTTACAATATATATTTTTACGTTAGTTAGTTATTGATTTTATAAATGGGATTTTATTTTAAATGAAAATAAAATCAAATGAATTGTGAAAGTAGTTTAAAAAACATTATTCATTATCTTTGTCTATTATTAAAAATATATCATCTACATATCTAATCCACTGTAGTATTCCGTATTTATTCTTCAGATTTTCTACGTGTTCCTCTTCTATATTCTGCAAAAATGCTTCAGTCATAATGGCTGATATTGGTGATCCCATAGTTAGACCGTCTCGTCGTTGTTAATTCTAAAGTAATTTGGTTGTGTTATTTCATTCAGCAATTTTATCATTTGATGTATGCATTTATCGTCTTTGGGGTTCTTATGTAACTTGTGTTTCATTATATCTATTGTTTCTTCTATTGGGACATTTGTATAGAGGTTTTTAATATCAAACGAAAGTAATTTGTTTGTATTATTTATGTGCATATTTGTAAGCTTTTCTATCAACCGGGCGTTATTTCTTATTCTTTAAAGGGGATAGTTCGAACTGCTCGCTTGTTTTATTACATTTTCTCTGTTTGTAATTGTACATCCTAATACATATAAAGAAAAAGGAGAACATTTCAATTAAGAAATATGTAATTGACTTAACTTTCGGTGGAGTATAAACAGTCAGAATGGCATATAAGAATGTAGTTTTGTATTTAAGTGGCAATTATACTAAGGGTCAATATTTGATTATTCTGAAAAATGTGGAACAGTATCGTGTGGTGCTGGTGTGGTCTAAAAATGACGAACATTTTTTGAAATATGAATATTTTCGTTTATTTGTACGGACATAAAGAATGGTAAAAATTTGTGTTAGGAGGTCAAAATTTTCGAACGGAGCACATTAAGTAAATACATCGATGAATGGGAGCGATGCATACAACTGCATGTTAATTGTACGGAATGCAAGATGCACAATATATCTCGAATACTAAAAAACGCCCGGCGACCAAAACTACTGCACCCTTAATAAGTGGCGCCTATTAATATAATTGCTTTCCCTCTCACACAGCCCAATGCAAGTCAATTGTAAGTTTACGTTACCAAACTCCTCTCCTCGAACGATGCTCGCGGACCGACAGATGATGCTCTCACTTGGGCGTGCATTCGGGTAACCAAATAATACTGCAAGCAACATGAAAGACAAACAGTAATTAGTTATTATGAATACCGACCATAATTAGTATTAACATACCGGGTGCTCCAGCACCCTTGCTTTAGCACCCTTCTGATCGTGCCTACACCTTCTTTATCCGTCTCTCCATTGCTTCTCCAATGGTGATCTTCGTGTACACCTAACGTCTGTTCGTAGCGTCAAAGAGAATAGTTATTAAACATTGTCAAACAGATAGTCAAGTCACGTCCGATGCACCTGCGTGCCCGCACCCATTACCTGACCAGAACAGATACAATGGACCCCTGAGCAGCGCCCAGGTCTAGCGATCACGCCGTTACCTGCGTGCTGCAGTATGTCTAGATTGGTTGCATTTGCATGCCTGCGTACACAAGCTGCCAAGCAAACAGCTCGCGTACCAACAATTCAACTGATTGTGTCAATGTGCCCCCAGTGTGCTCCCGCCGCGCACCACTGACAGGAATGCATCTACCTCCACATTCCATGACACAGGTATATAGCTAGCTATTTCGGTAACCTTCACACTGGGAACCCAGTTGCATCTAGCAACGACAACAACAGCCAGATCAACGGCAACAACAACAACAGCAACACAGCATCAACAGCAACACAGCATCAACACCAACACCACTGCATTCGGTCTGCACCACTCCACTGGCAATCGCTCGCTCACATCAAAGCAGTTGCCATTAATACCTCTCAATAACCACCCAATAATACTAGTCATTGTTCACACCAATGACCACAATACAAATATCACAATAACAACGCAACTACTGCGCCAACCCTTGCCGTACGCCCGCACGCCGCTGTGAGAGCAAAACTCGTAATGTTCACGGTACGATGACGAATGTGTCCTTCCCGTAAACAACCCCGCCGCTAGGGCTACTGTGGTATGGGGAAAATCAATAAACCTCTACGACGTTTTCATAAATATACTCATCCCTATTATAAGTAAATGCGCGTAAAATATGTAATCTTTGCTATAGAATAATGCACCTAAATGTCTTAAATAAAACACAACCGTAACACTTGGGTCAGTAATATTCTAACAAAATCATTTTTCATCAAATCAAATTGTGGAGACTATTTAAGGTACGTCAAAAGACGACGAGTTTTGAGTGGCATTTTGCCGGCTATATGCTTCACGTTGCTGGCTGACGGCGTGCTTAAAACAAAATTGACAAGTAGCGATATATGAACCTCAAATATAAAGTCAAGTGTAAATAGAAGTGCTAAAGTTTAGCAAAAAATAATATGACAAATGAGACAAGGCCTATCGGAAATAATTTTCTATATACCCCAGTATTTACTGCAAAAAGTAATAACAACCATTTTGATAATACGGTATTCGACCAACACTGCATTCAATACAAAACACGCAAAAATGTATTAATCTATTATAGAAATGCATAACTAGCGTCAATACAAAATGAAGCGATAAATGCAAAAGCACGTATGGCAGAGTAGAACGATAATTAATCAAATAATTAGCACGCAGAATTTTGTGATATTTCATTATTAATTTCGCGTTAATTAAAGTGAATATTAAAAAGTAGCATTAAACTTAAAAAATTTCCATTGTGAAAACCCTAGTTAGGAAAAATATTGAAATTGTGATTATCAATGTTCAATTCATGGTAATTTTATAATGAAATCCTAATATAAGGTAATAACTAAAACTGGAAGGGTTCACGGACAGAAGAGGATTGGAGCTGAATACAAGGAAATCAAAAATAATGGTGTTCAAGAAAGGAGGAGAGAGGAGGAGGGAAGTAAAGGTGTCATGGAAAGGAGACATATTAGAGCAGGTGAAGTGAAGGAGTGGATGTATCTGGGGTTCGTAGTGAGAGAAAATAACAGCGGAGAAGGACAAATGATGCATGCATGCAGAAAGGCGAGGTTAGCGGAGAAAGGACTGAGGAGAAATCTGTGCGAAAGAGGAGAGGGAATTTTAAAGAGACATTGACGATATGGAATACATGTATAAAGAGCATTTTGATGTACGGGGCGGAAGTGTGAGGGTGGAAAGAAAGCAAGAGATTGGGGAGGGTACACATAGTACAAATAAAAAGGATATTGAATCTGGAGAGATCCACTCCAGATTATATAGTTAGGCAGGAGACACTGAGCGAAATGATGGGTGTAGAGGCAGGGAAAAGGGCAGTGCGGTATGAGATGATAGCGAGGGGTGGGCCAGAACAGAGATTAGTTAGGTTGGTAATATGGGAGATAAAGAAAAGGGGAAGTAAGGGAACGGGACTATCAAATCAGGACTAGCTACAGAAGAGGCAGAAAGGAGAAGAAGAAATGGAAAGCAAGTAGAGAGGGAGATATTGGAGAGGTGGAAGATGGTAGACACGCAAGAAAGAGAAAGAAAAATCAGGAGTGCAAGATACAACACCAAATACGCCAGTCTAAAAGTACAGTGGAGATCGTTAGAAGAAGAAAGGACAATAGCAATGTTCAGATGCGGAAGTGAAGAAAATTCAAACAAGTACTGGATGGAAGAGAGGTGCAGGCTGTGTAATTTTTGTGGAGAAGGACGGGATGAATGGGAACATTGGGTAGGAGAGTGCAAAGAGATAAAACTGAACGAAGAAGAAAAGAAGAAAGGAAAAGACTGGAAAAGGAATATGGGTGAAGATGGAAGGGGACTAGAGATGTTCGTCAAAATAATGGGGAAGAAGGAAGAGAGCAGGAAAAAGAGGGTATTGGAAGAACAGGAGGAAGAGAGAACCAAGGAAACAGAAAGCGGCGGCAGGAGGAGGCGGATGGAGAAAGAGACGGAGGCGAACTCTTAAATGTAGTGTTATCGAAACCAGAAACATGTCCTGTATTTTTAGTATGTTTCAATCTTGTCCTATTTCCATACAGGCGTCTGTGTGAGTATTGTATTGTGATGTGTACATGATGTGAGCGGCATGTAATGCAATTAATTTCAGAGTTAGAAAACCCTTTGAAGTTTCATTACTAAACATTAATTCTCGGTTAACAAACGTGGAGTTATTTTAAATATATATGCATATGATGTGTAAACGACCCAAAAAAAAAACATTAAATTGAGTTGAGCAAAAAATATATTTTATTTCCTAATTGACACCGTCATTTATGTAGTATAACTGATAAACGACATTTTCCCAATTATAATTAAAGTCGCAATTAATGGCTGAAAGACTTGATATGTTCGGCAATTTACCGCGAAGTTGTATTAATATTAATTAGTGTAATAATAATAACGAAAATACAGCAACCACTTCTATAGAAGATTTAATTGTTTGTACCTCAGCGGAGCGAGGAAAATTCGTTTTATCTAAAGGCATAAAGCATTCCATACACGAAACCGTTATTTATCACTGGTAAGTACATGCAATTAAGCGAGTGATATTGCATTGAAACATTACCTTTGCCAGTAATTTCATTACACCACTGCACGTCTACCTTTCATTTTGAAATAATTTTAATTTGTAACAACAAGATTTTAATTTATTATGGACAAGATTAATCGTAATACGCGGAGACTTTCAATTCGATTGTGAAAAATTGTTTTGTCGCAATCAATAATAATTAAAAATGTCACGATTTTCCATCGAATCTGCCAGATGGATAAATAATCGGCAATGCAGGATCAGAATTTAAAATAAATGATCGACAATGAAAATTACATTTGTAATACATTTCTAATACAAACTGGTGATTTGAATACTTATATGTTATAACTGCGTTCCGTTGCGGTATTTTTAATATAAGAATTGTATAGTAATAATGCTGAATAAAACAAATTCCCTTCAAACAAAAAATGTCATTTTAACTCCAGCAAATAGATGTTAAATTAGTAAGCCAATGGTAAATTAAACGTAGACAACTTCTCTAAGCGTCCTCTTAGAATGTAACACAAAACTCCGCCGAAAATATTTACCTGGTAAACATTTTTTCACTTGAAACTTTTCCGCCTCAAGTCATTTATGAGAAAATCAAAGAACTTCCGTTTTGGTCACACAAAAGCTCAAAAAGCTTCGATGCGAAGTTCAACAGTGGGTGTAATATTACAAAAGTTTTGAAAGAATTCATATTTGTCGAAATTCAATATTTCGCGCAGACTCTTATTCATCGTGGATTAGTACACTTACATCAAAATGAAATTCATGGCTTTTATCGTCGCCCAAGGTTTAATTTCAGACGCGTTTCATTACTTTCTAACGGGATTATTGATTTAATTTAAGTGTGTCAACTTTTTCGCCGAAGGGATAGAAAGAAATACAAGCCTGTGATTTGTGGGCGGTCTTAACGAATTTGTTGAAATATATATGTATATATATATATATATATATATATATATATATATATATTTTTATATGCATATAATTTGTTTTATTATTAAATGTGTTTAACACTGAAATAATTTGAGTAATAATTCTGCACGTTTATAATGCCCACTATTATAAATTGTAATCAGATCTGAAACTGTTTTATTTGCAGACAGAAATCTTTATCCACAGAATTATGTAAATAAATCGATAATTTTAGCGATGGAATTTTGCAATCAAATTAACATTACTTACGTTGATTTCCTGGCGATTAAAAATATATTGGATAAAGACATTGGTGAAATTCTGCAAAATTTAACGGTTATTCATAATCTGAAGAGAATATTTATAAGCCTATCATTGCAACAATTACAGTTGCCATAGATTTGAAAAAAATATGACTACATTGATAGTAGTTCTAAAATTATTATAATTCCATAAGTTGCCTTCAACAGAAACGATCAAATTGCTCTCGCTACTACTTTGACACAGGGGGTACTATCATTTATCTGTGCTTCTTGCAGTAATATCTCTTCTGTCCGTCTGGTAAATTTGATCCCACAGTTGAAAATTTTACACGTCCAATTAAGATTCAATTAGATTCTGAGAATGATGTCTTAACTGCTCTGCGCAATTCAAGAAAGTTAAAACAGTACTTTTTCTCATATTTCCGTTTTCTGTGACCACACACCAATGCAAAGAGAACTATATCGTTGTGTTAAATCGGGATTTGCAACTATGCGTTGAGCATGGTGAGCAGAATCTGCGGATCAAGTATAAGTCTGGTATTCCAACCATTGCACCATATAATCAGGTAAACTAAATGAGTTCAACAGTAATACTTGCATTGCCATCACTATCTATTATCAAAATACACGCGGTCTTCGCACAAAAACTAATGAAGCATTTGTTAATATGTAAAATTCTAACTTCGATATTGTCTGAAACACTTCAGAAAAAAATTATGATCTTTTACTGATAACTTCTCGGTATGGCGTTCTGATAGAAAACTTGAACATGTTAATCTCATCATTGGTGGGGGTGTTCTAATTGCCTCGAAGAAGAGCATCAAGTTTGTGTGTAATATCTACGCATCGTTTAAATCTTGTACTCTTTGTTGATATGGTCATTTGTAAATGTTTCTTGAACTCGCACTTGAGTCAGGTTACTGTTTTTACTGCTTTTTAATGCATTTTCCACTCGATAAAAATTAGAGATATCTTACTTGCTAATTAGTGGAACCTAAAAGTAAATATTTTTTACAGAAATGGATTTGTATATTTCTTTTGAGAACGTAACCACTTCTCCTCAAATGGACATCGGTGATGAATACACTCCATATTGGCAAAGACCTGAAACGTATATAGTGCCGATGCTGTTTCTCATCATTTTTGTGGTTGGTGTATTGGGAAATGGAACACTGGTGGTAATATTTTTACGACATCGAGCAATGAGGAACGTTCCAAATACGTAAGTTGATTTTCATTAATGACTGGCTATTTTGTAATAAACATTTACGCATAACACCATATACATTATTTGGTTATTAATAGACAATTGCTGAAAAATGAATTAAGTCCGATGAAGACAGAACATCAAACGATAGAACGGTTGATGTATTTAATTTATTTAGGTTCATTTATTTTGATTTAATTGAAATGTTTCCAAAGGGTTTTCATTATTCTATGTTGATTTATTTCACTTTAATTTTATTTGATTGTTTTATATTATTTATTTTATTATTATTATTATTGTCATTTATCTTTTTTGTTTAGTTTGCCATTTGATGCTGAAGCATCGCATGTCTATAGTGGCTAGCCGATTCGAAGTTGGTGATCATGTCAGTATGTGATATGATACATTGGTTCCGGTCGTGGCGATTACATAAACTCCGATCATCACTTCCTCAGGGCGCGGAGTCGACATGGAAAAAAATATGAAAGTATATTCACTACCAAAAATAAAAAAAGGCAGTATAAAAGACTGTTATGACTCAGGAAGCGTACAAACAATACGTAGCGAAATTAGTATGGATGCTGTAATTATTTCGAATTGAAAAATAATATGGTATCAAAAACCTGTAAAATGGGCACGTAGCAAAAATGGCAGAAAGAGACAGCGAGGACTATTCCACGGATGATAACGATTGGAGTAGAAAAGCGCATAAGAGTTACTTTCAGCAAAAGCAGAACACCCACAAGAACCCCACCAAACCACCAAGCAGAAAATGAAGAAAAACTATCCTAAATTATGACACTAGTACAATGATGAAGGATCAAAATGACATGAAAAGTGAATAGAATTAAATAAAAAACGAAATTAAACTAAACGGAGAAGAACAATGACTTTTAACGAGGAAATAATAGAGATGAAAGCCGATAATGAAATTTAAAGAAGAAAAACATGGTGAGGTAAAGAGAAAATGAACTAATCCAGAAAGAATTGCAAGATATTAGTAATGCGTTGAAATGGATCGAAAAGGAGAGCAGGAAAAATAAAGTGAAAATGTATGGAGTCAGGATGGCTACAAATGACACAGAAACATTGAAGGAGAGCATGAGTGGTTTTTTAAAACAGCATGTGGAATTAAACATCGAGATCAATATGGCCACGAAAATGGAAGAAAAACTATGCGCGATGGAGCTAGAAAATGAATTGGACAAAAATTAAGAACAACGCGAAATTGAAAAATCTTTAAAAAAATTTTTTTTGTTAATGAGGATCGGTAAAAAAGAGAGAGAGAAAAAGAAAAACAAACGAATGATGACAAAAAGTAAACAGAAAGAGGAAACAGAGCTAAAGTGGACTATAATAAGATAATTATAAATGGGATAGAAGGGCGAGGGAACGGAAATGTAGAGATGTCGAAAAAAAAACAAAACTGGAACGAACAAAAGGAAGAACGACAGGAAATGGGACTAGGAGACAGGAAATGCTCAGTTATAAAAATAACAGAGAAGGGGCGGACTCAAAGGAATTGACCGAGGCTGGAAGAAGGACCATGAGACGACACCCCAAAGTGGAAACAACACAAAGGAGTAGGAAAATAATAAGATGAAATGTGCGCGGAATAAACGGTAAAGAACAAGAATGGTCGGAAACTAGGCAAGAAGCAAAACTTATAGCATTGACGGAAACTAAAAAGGCGCTAGAGAATTTACTGATATACCGATGAGTGGAAAAGAATGATAGAGTAAAAGCTGGACTAGCATGCCTAACAAGCAAAAGCTGGATACCATACATTAGAAAATATGGATATATTAGTGAAAGAATCTTAGAGTTAGGAAGGAGATGATGGGAAATTAAAACAATAATGTTACGAGTAGTATATGAACCCAACGAAGATGAATATAAATACAAGAGAAATGGACAAGAATTACAAGTTAAAGGATAGCCTAGATTAATTTTGGAACAACCTCAAAGAAATACTATTAAATGCGGCACAGAAGGTATGCGGGAGAAATTGGATATGGTAGCATCTGAAGTATTAAAATGTATGTAGGTATAACACTACCTATATTCCTCATACCACAAGCCAACAAACATGCTCTTGCAAATGTGTATTTTGATTACCCGAACATTTCGATATTGTCATCAATACCGAAATCAATGAAATCTAACTCGAATAACTAAATCAGTTAGACCAGTGTATTATATTAGATTTCATTTGCAAGTTAGTTCAAGTTAGACTTGGTATTACCGTCTACCAGTAGAGTCTTAGATTCGGGGCTCAGATATGCTAACATGCGCTAGTACAATTTCTGATCGTCTCGAGTGGTATTCGTTACGCGCGCGCCGTAGCGCTCGTAAAAGTTGTTCAGTAAATCGACTACGGAACGCTTACGTCGCGGAAGCGACCTTGTCATGTCAGCTTTGTGAGTAGCATTAAACGTACACATCACAACTCAGCAATTTTCATCAACGACCTACCACACCAGCCGCGAGTGTATCATGTTACATCGCATAGTTACGGCGGGGAAATACCATAATTCCTCGCACATTTCAATATATATTTCTATATAAATATATATATATATATATATATATATATATATAATTATTGTACAAATTCTCGACTGTAAATCACTTAAAATGGTACTTATCTTGTATCATGAGCAGTCAGTCGTTGAATAAAACACTTTTAGCAATATTAAAGTTTATTGCTAGACACCTTTTTTTGCAATAAGGTGTTTCGGAAACCCTTGTCAAGCAATAAACATTAATATGACAAATGACATTAAATGAAACCTATCGCGGTAACAAGGCCGACTTTCTATTACCCCAGTATTTACTGCAAGAACTAGGGAAAACCTTGTAAAAACCTAGTTAGGGTATTCGACCAACATTTAATTCACTACAATACAATTTAAAATCACAAAGATAAAAAAAATATATATATATGATAAGATAAAAATAAATTAACCCGCAATTGTAATAATATAATAAACTTTAATATTGCTAAAAGTGTTTTATTCAACGACTGACTGCTCATGATACAAGATAAGTACCATTATTATATATATATATGTATATATATATATATATACAGTTATAGGCGTCCTCAATATCTTTGACTACCACTTCAACGATCTTCCCAGCTATTCCTAATTTCATGTGGAGCGATGACAACAAAATATCATCTACATCCCTTATCAAAGGTTCATTACGTAATTTTAATTGTTTCTCGTGCTCGGGAGTTCTTGCTTTCCAATCTTTACATTGATATTGATTCCCCGGTCATCGCGAATCCCAATTACAAAGAAAGCAGAAGTATTTATAAAACCGCCCTTTAATGTAATGCCTTGTATTATGTTGACAACCTTTAGATCACAACAAGTCTTCCATTTGTGTACATTACATTTGATTTCCTCCAAAATTTCGCCCAATGTTTCATACGTTTCCTTTATAGTTGTGCTGAATCCCAATGGAATGGACGGTTTTTTGTTTGTTTTGTGCAACAGCACAGCCTTCAGACTTGAAACTGTCTTGTCCGTCGATGAATAAACTGAGTTTTTTACGCTTCAAAAATGATGTCAAAAATTCAAAATTTTTTTGTGATACGGCCATCTTAGCCACAATGTAATCAATTTTGATTTGTGTTACCGGTTGTGGTGCATTATTTTCAATATCGTGTGTCTAATCTGCATCATTCACATTGGTCGGATTGGTGAAAACGGTTTCGGCTTGCAGGGACACAGTATCCAGACTCGGATTTTTAGGTGGATCGGTAACAGCAGCGCGTTGTACTGGAAGTGTCGCAGTGGAAACGAGAATGTATACTTTTCTTTTCATTTTTTTTCTGTTCAATCCATAACCGGAATTTATGGATAGCACCTGGATTCATCATGTCCAGTTATGTTTTGCACCCAAATAACTGGCTTCGTAAAAGAAAACTGTACACCTTTTCCATGCATCCACATTATAAGGGTATTATAACAAGTTTTGCACACTGTGTTCGGTGTAAAATTTGCACCACTTAAATCTGTTTCATCAAAATAATGACAATAGGCTATTTTGAATTCCTCACTAAACAAGTTTTTTCGATCCTGTTTGCCTATTTTTGGGACGATATGACCACAAACGTAACATATTGAAATATTCAATGTTCTTCTGGTTTTAAATTGTAATTCACTCTGAACAAAAGGTTGTTTATTCTACAGCCATGAAATTATTAGTGCAGCCAACTTGACAAAACGAATGGTGCAAGAGTTCTTATTTTTGGGGCTACTTTCACGTGCAATTCTCAGAATTGAGTCCCAAATCAATGAACTGAAAAATGTTGTACTGTGTTAGCATTGATGAAGAAAGTGATAGAATAGAAAACTTTGTGGAAATATTTAAAAATACATTTTATTTAAAAGGCGCTGATTGCATGTTCCAAAATTATTTGGGGCTAAACCCAGATGGAGCATGACACACGACTACATCAAATTCTAAAATACAAATGCAAATTTGGATTTATTTCTGAAACATAAAATCACCAATTTGACATAGAACAAAACGATGAGAAAATATCACATAGTAAGATGTATAGGGTTTTTAGGAATTAACGAATATATAACAAAAATATCAAATAATAGTATTTTTTAGGCGACCGACACGAAAAATTGAAATTTCAGTCGTCAAACGCGGACGAAAAGTAACCGTTTTTCGTCCGCTTTCATTTTTCGTCCGCAATAGGGTGGCGCCATCTACCGACAGTTACCGAAATTGTATACAAATAGCCACATTGCCGTCAGTGTCAAACTGTACATCTTGTTTACATTAGTAAATACGTGTTGGTGATAGACTTTTTAACTGATTATTGGGTAATTATTGTTTATAAAGCCGAAATAACTTCGAATGTAGACAAAGAAAACATAAACATGTCTGAAGGTGTCACAAATATGTACAATTGTTCAGTTGTCATAAATGACTATGTCAATAAATTATAAGTAAATGTTGCAATAAATTTGAAAATTTTATGAGGGTCGCCTAAAAAATTTTGTGTACACCACGGCCAAAAAGTGTTTTTTCGTCCTCGTTTGCTTTCCGACCTCGGCTCCGCCTCGGTCGTAAAGAAAACTCGGACGAAAAACAGTACTTTTTGGCCTATATACGCAATAGTTATTTACAGTCAAATGCGGGAAGTTCAATTTTACAGCGCGACGGCTTCGTTTGAGGCACGAGCCCGAAGGGCGAGTGCCTCATTTGCCGGAGCGCTGTAAAATAACTTAACGCGTGAGATTTGTATTTGTAGAATTTTTTGGCCGATAGCTTTATTTTAAATTAATAACTCATCTTTTTATACCTATATATTTTATTTATTCAACTTGGCAACATTGCATTGTTTATGACAGATTTGACAGATTTGTTACATTTAAATAATTGTATAAAAGTTAATGGTTATTAGGTAGATAGGTACGTTTATTATTAGCTATTTATAATCGAATGTAGGAAATTGCATTTTGCTGCATGAAGTTTATATCTTAAACCCGATGCCCAGCGGAGTGTTTGGACTAATTTAATATTAAATTAATATTTAAATTTTGTGTATTTTGTTATACTTATTGAATTAGAAATTAATATATATATATATATAACCTTTATTGGCATTAATTTCCCTATTACAATACTGTTATTTTGACATTTGACATATTTCCTTCTGTTTTTCTTCTTTCTCCACCTTCTCTTGCCGCCTTCCATTTTCCTCGTCTCCTCCCTCCTGGCCATTCTTCTTCTCCCCTTTGACTGCTTTATCTGAAACATTTTTGTTTGTTCGTTTTGTTTTATGCCTTTACCTTTTCCCTCCTTTTCCTGCCGTCTTCTTTCTTCCTCTTTAGCCTCCCAAGTATCTCCAGTCCTTTCCCCTTCTCCCCCAACACTCTTCTCCAATCCCTGTCCACCTTCACTTCCTCCCTACTCCATTCCATCTTTTCACACTCCTCCCACCAATGTCTCCATTCGTCCCTTTGTTCTCCGCATACCTCGCATCTCATGTAATCTCCCCCCATCCAATATTTATTCGCCTTTTCCTCGTTGCCACACCTAAACCTCGCTATCATCTTTTCCTCTTCTGCCGAGTTTCCTCCTCTCAGGTACTTCGGACTCCTTCCATGTACTTGTATTCGTTTGTACTTAGTATTGTACCTTGAATGTTCTATATTCTCACTCCTTTCCTGTGTTTCTACTTGTTTCCACCTCTCCTCTAATTCTTTTTCCACCTTTTTTCCCTCCGCTCTTCTCCTTTCCACTTCTCTCGTCGACATCCCCGCTTTCTCGTACATCTTTATTCTTCCTTCTTCCCATTTCGATAGCCCCCTTCCCTTGCTTTCCCTCTTCTCCAAATCCTCCACTACCTTTTTCGCCAAACTACCCTCTCCTCTCCCTTTCACCATCACCTCGTATTTCGCCACTCTCTTGTTCGTTTCTACCCTCATCTTCTCTCTCCCTGTCTCTTGCCTCACTATATAGTTCGGCGTCGATTTTTCCAAATATAACGCCCTTTTGATCTGCCTTATGTATGTCCTTTCTATTAATTCATGTTCTTTCGTCCCCCATATTTCGGCCCCATACAGCATAATACTTTTAACACACACGTCCCAAATCCTCATTTTGTCCTCAAATTTCCCTTCCCCTTTCCCCTAAAGGCACCCCCGCAAACCTTCGTCTGCTTTCCTCGCCTTTTTGCACATATGCCTCATGTGTCCTTCCTCACTGTTGTTGTCTCTAATCACGTACCCTAGGTACACCCATTCTTTCACCTGTTCAATATCTTCTCCTTTCCATTTCATTTTCACCTCCCTTCTTTTTCCTCCGCCTTTCCTGAACACCATCAACTTCGTCTTTTTTGTGTTTAATTCTAATCCTCTCCTCTCCAGGAAACCTTCTAGCCTTCTTATCATCTCCTTTATTCCTTTCTCCGTATCTGCCAATATGACCACGTCATCTGCAAATGCCAGAGACCATATTCTTTCCCTACCCAATTTCACCCCCCCCGTCTTGTCCGTTTTTGAATACTTCCTCGAGCCTTGCTATGTATATATTGAAGAGCAACGGACTCAGTGGGCACCCCTGCCTTAATCCTCTCGTTGTTCTAAATCCCTCCGTCGTCCCTTTACTTCCTCTTACTGTACACGATGTCTCCCCATAAATTTGTCTTAGTCTTTCCACGATTCTTTCCGCTATCCCCGCTTCTTCTAATGCCTTCATCAGTACTAGCCTATCCACTCTATCAAACGCAGCCTTTATATCTACAAACATTGCGTATACCTTTCCGCCTGTTACCGCCGTCTCCCTCTCTATTATGTAATTTAGTACGTATAGGTTGTCTCTGGTACCCCTACCCGCCCTGAACCCCGCTTGTCCTTCCGGTATATCCCTTTATTCTCTACTTCTGCTGCTGCCCTTGCCCCAATCAGTCCCGTGTATATCTTATACACGATATTCAGCAACGAGATCCCTCTGTAATTTTCTACCCTTTCTCTGTCCCCCTTTTTCCAAATTGGAACAATTATTGCTTGCCTCCACCTGTCTGGCATTCCCCTCCTACCCATCCATATGTCATTCAACCGTTTTAGTACTTCCTTCCACAGCTCCTCCGGTGCGTTTATCCATCCCTCTGCATCTATCCCGTCCTCCCCCGCTGCCTTCCCCCTTTTCAATTTACCCTTTATCTTCATTAGTTCATCCCATGTAAATTCCTCCGTCTCGTCCGCGTTCTCCGTCCCTCTCTCCCTCCTCCTACCTGCTCCCGCTAATCCCTCTTCCCCTCCTAACAAGTGCATAAAGTACCTTTTCCATTCTTTGGTCCCAATGTTTTCATCAATCTGTTTTCCCTTCTTACTCTTCTTTCTTAGGTATTCCCACACTTCCTTTTCCCCTTTAAGCCCTTTTACCTCCTCTACTGCTCTTTGACCCTGCTCCTTCTCTTTCCTCTCCCACATCTCTTTCTGTTTTCTCCGTTCTTCTCTGAACTCCTCCCATGAACCCATTCCCTCTCTCGCCCTCTTCAGAGTATTCCTCAGTTCCCTCTTCCCTCTTCTGCATTCCTCATCAAACCATGTTTTATCCCCCTCTCCTGCCCTTACCCTCTTCCTTGTTATGGCCTTATCCATAATCTCCGTTATTTCCTCTACTCTCCTTATTTGTTCCCACTTTACTTCCCTTAATTTCTTCCTGTAAATTTTCTTTGTCTCGTCATTCCATATATTCACAGTCCTCTCTTCTCCTTTCTTTCTCTTTTTCCTCTCCCCTCTTGTACCCTTGCATTCCACTTCTACCGGCATGTGATCGGATTCCCATCTTTCGCCCACCGTGAACCTGGCCACCTCCCTTCTCGCCTCTCCATTTACCACCACGTAGTCGATGACTGACCGTCCATTAGGTCCCATATATGTGTACTCCCCCTTTTCTCCGCCGCCGCCGTTGAGTATTTCATAACTCCTCTCTTCTACCCAATTCAGCAACACCTTCCCTTCTCCATTGATCACTTCGTCCTTTGAGACCCTCCCTTCCCTCCCTTCCATCCCTCTCCACCCCGCTAGCGCCGTGCCTTGCCCCGTCCTCACGTTCATATCACCTCCAACCATTATCCAGTCCTCCTCCCCTTCCGTTCTCTCATCTATTTCTTCCGTCACCTCCTTTAACTTCTGGTTGCTGTATACCGTGAATATCCTCCAGCACTTCCCGCCCTTTTTGATCCTTCTTTCTTGTACATTTTCTGAATCTCCCCTCTCCCCTTCTGCTTCATCCCATTTGTCCTTCACCTCCGTGATTATTCCTCCCCTCGCCCTACCCCTTCTTCCTTCCCTCACCGCCCCCCTGCACACCCATCTGAATCCCTTCGGCATATTTCCTTTGAGCCTCTTCCACGTTGCTTCCTCAACCCAGGTTTCTGTTAGCCCTATAAAGTCGCACCCTTCCATATATTCTCTCATATCGCTGTTCATTCCTTCTTCTCCTTATAGCCATTTCTTTAGTCCCGCTATATTCCAGAAACTTGCCTTGAATCCCCTTTTCTGCTCCCGTTCCCCCTCCTCTCTTCTTTCTCCTCCTGTCCCCGCTCTTTCCCCCGCCACCCCTGTTTCTTTCTCGCCACTCTCTCCCCACTCGCCCCTGACTCCTCCCACTCTCCCCTTTCCCCCTTCTCCTCTTCCCTCTCCCCCCTCTCCTCTTCCCTCTCCACCCTCTTCACCCCTTCTTACTTGCCTTAGTTTTTTTTGTACCAGTCCTTCCTTCTCTCCGTCCCATATCCACCAATCATGGTCAATTTTCAACTTTCTGTAGCCCATTTTCACTCGTCTCCCTTGCCCTCTTTCATTCACTGCTTGTTTCCATCGTTATATCTCGTTCTCCTGAACATCGACTTCATGATTTCAAAATTGTGTATTTTTCCTACGTCTCTGGAGTTTAAAAAGAAGGATTATTTACTTTCCCGCATACTATGCGGGAAAACGCACAGTCGTCGTAAACACGAAGTTACATGTGACATGAACGGTGCATAGTTACAATGTTTACATGTTGGGAGGCCAAAAAATACTATTGTGTATCTAGGCCAAAAAGTACTGTTTTACACTTTTTGGCCGTGGTGCACACAAAATTTTTTAGGCGACCCTCATATAATTTTCAAATTTATTGCAACATTTACTTATAATTTATTGACATAGTCATTTATGACAACTGAACAATTGTACATATTTGTGACACCTTCAGACATGTTTGTGTTTTCTTTGTCTACATTCGACTTTATAAACAATAATTACCCAATAATCAGTTAAAAAGTCTATCACCAACACGTATTTACTAATGCAAACGAGGTGTACAGTTTGACACTGACGGCAATGTGGTTATTTTTATACAATTTCGGTAACTGTCGGTAGATGGCGCCACCCTATTGCGGACGAAAAATGAAAGCGGACGAAAAACGATTAATTTTCGTCCGCGTTTGACGACTGAAATTTCAATTTTTCGTGTCGGTCGCCTAAAAAATAAGTTTATGAACTCTATTGAAATATTTACACATACAGATTCTGTTAATGTGGATCAAAAATTATGAAATATTAATTTTAAACTAGACATTGAATCAAAGGCATGTGTTATATGTATAATATATGCCCTACAGGGCGTGAGTGCCTTGTGCTTGTTGAATAATTTTATTCCATTCTTTTCTGTTTGTCGTTTTCTCTTTCCAATGTTTGATCTTCATAATCTGGCTGTGCACTTTCCAGCCATCTCTTCCCTGAATTACCTTTTCTCTTTTTTGTAATTGGAGCTCTGTTAAGGACCATTTTTGATAATAAAATTCTTTCTATATGTCCTACCTTAGTCGTTGGCTTTATGATAGATATTATCTTTGCTTTTTTGTACATAATGTCTAACTCTTAATATAGTTCTTTTCCATATATCAAGGACATCATCATCTGCTTCCTTTCGTGCCTCACAAACATATGTGAAGGTTGGCCTTATAACGGTTTTATAGATTCTTATCTTCATTCTTCATGAAGTATTATTTGATTTCATTAGTCTTTTCCGCATTCCGTACTTCTTGTTATCTTTCGCAATTTATCTTCTGCTCCTCATATCATTTTCCGTGTATCATGAATCCCGTGTATAATCTTTTACCTCATATTCCCATCCATCGTTGGTAGTTGGTTTTTTGTTGGCTTAATTCTAACCCGAAAGCTTTTGCTTCTTTTTCAATTTTTTATGATCCTTTTTAATTCCGCATTCGTCTTTGCTAGGAGTCTACGTCCATCCGCATATGAGAGCCATTGATGTCAGTTATTGTATATTTTCTTTTCCATTTTTAATTTACTGCTTCTACTTATCCTTTCCAAAACCAGATTAGTAGAAAAAGTGCCACCTCGCCGCAGGACATTTTCCACAACAAATTTTGTAAATTATTCACGGTCATTAGCACTAAATTTTTCGGGATTTCTAGCCTTCCCATTGTATTGCAAAGTTGTGCTCGATTTACTCTATCATAGGCTTATTTGAAATCAATGAACATCACCTGCAGCACTTTGTATTCGTAGCAGATTGTTTGTGTTTCTTTGAGAGTAAAAATGTAGTCGTTTACCTATCTGTTTCTCCTGAAATCTGCCCGATTTCCTCCCGCGACACCTTCTCTAACATAACTTAATCTTTCCTTAATAAGTTTTGCCAGTACTTTATAAGTTGTGTCCAGTAATACAATACCTCAATGGTTTTCACATAGTACCTAGACTACTACATTTTTATGCAAAGGGCATATCAGCGCGGTTGTCCATTCTTCAGGCGTTTGTTCTCCAATACTAGTTTTACAACCTCATATATTTTTCAGTGAACTTCTCCTGCTTTAATCATTTCTGCTGATACTTTGCCCTGGGCCAAAATGATATTATATTTTTTTGTCTTTAGTGTTTTCCTCTTCCTCTTCCTCTCTGGCCTTTCTTTTTGGTCTTTCTTATTTCCAGTATTTAGGAGTTCATCAAAGTTCCTTCAATCTTTCTATTATTTGTGTCGGTTCACTCAGTAAGATGAATTCAGAAATTTTTCCTCAATTGCTCTATCTTTTTTTCTTCCTATGCCCTTCTATTGTTTTCCTCTTGTGCATTATGGACACGAAATACAATATGTCAGTCAAAAAGCATGTGAACGTAAAACAACAACTAAGGCTAGAGTAATGCACGTGTTAAATGCACAATTTAGGAATGAGTGGAAAAAAAATTAAAAAGAAGGAGTAACATTTTATTATAAAATAAATAATTGCTTGCTGTTCAGCGGTGAACATAATTATTCTTTTTTGTATGAAAACAGACCTAATAGTTATCAAGTGTAAAGACAGAGCAAATGAGTATTTTTTAGTCTGGTATCACTAAACATATTAAAGATAAAATTGTAAATTGCTGAATGTCTTTGAAAAATGAAACTTCGAATATACGCGAACCTCTTCCTCCACATAATGTTCTGAAAATTCCGTGGCTAATTATAAACTAGGCGGTACATTATACCGCGGGGATGTTAAACGTTCGGTAGTTATAGCCTGTATGTAAAATTACAGTTACATTCTAAACAGTCGTTAGAAAAAGAACTGTGAAATGTTATATATTATTTATTCGTTACGGAGCATTTATATTCAATAATGGTTCAGAATTTATCCTGCGAGTTGCAAGAAAAACTATAACTCCCCGTGGTGGTGGCGAAATGATTAAAAAAGAGATTGATAGTTAAACTTCTCCATTTTTAATGTCACATCATCGTAGAGATGTCTTGCCTGTACAAATTTAAAAACGATATGGGGCAACAATTCAACCGATAAATGTATAGAGTAGACATTACAACAGACGATTAATTTAATCCCCAAAACATCTATTGAATGTGCGAATCACGAGAGTTTGTAAGTGTAGACATTAAAATATCGGCTCATTTACAATATACTTGATTATCTAGTATGCTCTATTTAATTTTGATTTGTATTAATAATATAATTAATTTCAATATCTGACCTTAAAAAGGAGATGATATTTATGTATACTCGTATGCATACTCGTTAGCATTTATCGATTATAACAAATAAACAGGAAAAACCATATTACGATTTATATTGCTGGCATGACCATTTTATATCGTATTCAGGAATATCCAATAATGTGATCCAGGTTCAGATATCATAAAGAGCGTCCGGTTTTCCATTTTGAGTTTCATTGTTCTTTGTTTAACTATATAAACTATTATTACTATTATATTAAAATATGGTTCGTTCAAAAAACTGCCTAGTTCACTTTTACGACCTATTTATTTCAACAACTGTATTGTAATATCCTCCGACTTGAAAAGTACCCCTATCTAAGACTAATAAAACTAACACTAAATGAATATAAAACGCGATGCTAATAAATTATAAATTATTCACAAATAGGCTACCGTTATAATTTTTAAAAAATCATATATCATATGTCGGCTAATAATAATAAATATATTTGAATTCTGACGGCATAATTGTTGAAATGAGTAACCATTTCAACTTATAATAATGTCATAATACACTCATAATAATTTACATCAATACGTTAATTATCATGAAATTCGATACCAAATTACAGTATTCGCACTTTTTAAAACCTATTAAAACTGACACTTTTAATTGAACCACATTTAATACGTGTCACTTTTAATCAACGGCCACAAAACATTTTATCGATCAATTTAATCTGTAATTTTGCATCAAATGGAGCATGTTATAAAATTATTACTTGCTAGTGAGGGCATATATTTCATATGAGCACCGTGCTTTTAAACCGAGAATACACGTCCCAGTGACGAGGCTATATTTTATAAAATGTATCAAAAGAAGTCTATTACGCATAAGCTATCACTTTTATGATGCAGGAGTGGCCGTAAATTTTGCCAAATAGTGCGTGGAATTGAAAGGAATAGTAGCTTTACGTTTACAGATTGATTTTTATTTTTCGGGAATAACATTTTAAAAAAGACATTTATTTAATGATTTGTAGGCGAATACCAGCGTTTACAGGTATTTATATTGATAAAATAGTGATAAATCCTTATCGTAAATCAAAGGGCTTCATTATTAATTCTCCGTTCAAGTTTGTAATCGACTTCAACATTTAATAATTTATATAAATGGCGAAGGCTTTATTTTCGTAAGATTCTAAAGTCGGTAATCCATTTAGTGGGTGAAGTTCGAAAGAACGTTTTTGAGCGGATAATTTAATTTATAAAAACGACTCAGAAGCGCAGCCCAAACATTTTCAGATCAATTAATTTAACACAGAAATTGTGAATGACGAAATTGGTTTTTATTTTGGACCTTTCATTTACCGCAAAATAATTTCCTTTATAAAACTTACATTTAAATTGTAAAAGTTTATAATAGAAGAGATATGATAGCTAGCAAATACATTTACCTAAAAATCTAGAGCAAGGAACAAAAGATATGCGAGATTGTTGGCCATGGTACGGAACACATCGGAGTATGGATTATAAACAAAACATATCACACAACAAGCAAAAACATGTCATGAACATAAGGTATAATTTACTTTTACCGTCAAAGGATCAGTTGAGAGGTTCGTGAAAATTCGAGATGTTACTTAGAGTGCAAATAAATGCATAATAACGTAACAAACATAGCATGGAATAAAAAAAGCTATAAATGTAAATCATTAAGCAAAAGAATGGAGGATGCAGCAAATAATTAGAACTATAATAGGATGAAAATTCAACGAACTATTAATTAACTTCCAAATCGGAATGCTCAAGGGGCAATATTTATGAACTACATTCAATAACGAAGAATTTGATCTGAGAAGACGATGTGGTCGTATACAGAAAGGAAACAGAATCGCCTACGAGAACAGAGACGGAGCAAAATAGGAAGACCTACAGCAAGATGAGTAGTGTAGGTGGAGGAAAAGCACGCAAGCGTTTGAGATCCGCACTTGTACAACCATATTCAAGCAAAATGCCCAATAAATAATCAGGTAATTCCCAATTCTCAATAATATCATCAATAATATAAAAAGGTGGAATTCAATGGTCTTAAAACTATTGACAACATATTTTTATAATATAATTTATAAGTTTCCGGAATAAATATAAAATTTATTTAAAATAAATATTAACAGAAGATTAAGCGTTGCAAATAACTTTACTGGGTAACTGGACCTGGGGTTATTCATATATTTGTGGGAATTATAATATTATTTCGTTGGCACACTTAAACTTGTACAGTTTTAAGTTAATCTATTTTTGTTGCTCCGTTGCAAAATAAGTGTGGTGCGGAACTAAAATAAAAAAAAACTGGAAGGGTGCCTACTAATCTGAGGACTCTAGAACTCTAGAATACGTTAAAAAATTACGTGTATAATCATATCTCTCTGCTGCCGATGACGAAGAACTTGCTAAAGGGGTTAGAATTATGGAGAAAATAGTTTGGTTTCACTCGTGAGGTACATCACAATGTTACATTGTCCAAAACAAGTTGAAAACGCGATTCAAAAGTCAGCGGCCTGGCGAAGACAAGTTTCAATTTTTTCGAAAGAGGAATCATTTACGTCATCAAAAAACATTGATAGTTCTCGCTGCTACCAAACCAATCCTTAGATAATATATGACTATTTTGAACACAGGTTGTTAAGGAACTTGTACTGGATTAAAAACCTGGACAAATAAACAACCATTTTTGCCATGACCCCTATATAACCCGAGCTGTATTAATGAGAAGAGCGTAAGGAAGCTTGTGGATGCGAAAATACCACGTTGTACGTATCTGTTGATGGTAAGCAGATGTTTTCGCTTTACGTTTTCAAAGGCAAATTCGTCATGAGGAACTGAGAACTAGGCAGACTGTCCACAAAAACTGCACTATCTGCTAGTGAAAGAGAGTAGATGGAGACAACATTATTATTATTATTATGTTTTTTGTTCAGAAACGCACTTTTAACTAACATAAGCAAATCGACATCAGTCGACCAGCTCCTCCTTTACATGAGCATACAACACATGTTTTGCAGCCCTTATATGTGACAGTATTCAGGGGCTAAAACAGAAGTGGGAAAAAGAACTTTACGAATCGCAAAGGCTGAACCCAAGAAAGAAGATCCCTAGCCAGACTTTAAGGCTCTTCTGAGTAAAACTTCCCAGGAAGTTTCTTAGTATACTATTATTAATAGTTACATAGTCAGCACATTTGGCACCCGTGGATTCTATAGCAATGGAGCCCTAGCAGCACCTGACAGCGGAAGCTAAGCACCCATCATCACCTGAGCTTCAGCAGTCCATGCAAGTCGATTCTGAGCAGCCATCAACATCTCCCCGTGTCGTGTCGTCAACATTAAAAAAAAACACACTTTTGAAGAATCGCTACTGGACCTCGTAAGAAATCACAAAACCAGGGCGAGCCAAAGAAAAGGAAAAAAATATTAACAGCTGTGACATAATAACTACTGCACAAT
This sequence comes from Geotrupes spiniger, assembly GCA_959613385.1. Lineage (NCBI taxonomy): Eukaryota > Metazoa > Arthropoda > Insecta > Coleoptera > Geotrupidae > Geotrupes > Geotrupes spiniger. The sequence goes on from OY390738.1 coordinate 2,221,459, forward strand.
AACTTAAAATGGAAGAAAAAAGAAGAGGGGGAAAAGAGCTTCGATTTGAAAAGAAAAAAAACGTAAAAAGAGAGGAAAATGCAAAAGCAAAAAAACGCAATGTTCTGAGAAAAAGTCAAAGAAAGGGAAAAAAATAGAAATCACAATAAGCTCATTACCACTCCTGTAGTGATGAAAATGATTGTGATGCTTATTCTAGAAAACTACATGGGAAGCTTCTCAGAATGTGAGGATGGAGACAAAATTACACTTGAACCTAGTGAATTTTGCATCGTTAAAGTTTTTGACAAAACATTGAAAGCTTCAGATTATGCATAGCAATGGTTTTACAAAAAGAAGATGAACGTGGTTCCTTTTTACAAAAGACATTCTCAAATAATAAAATTCAAAGAAAGCTATGAAGAATCCTACATTTATTAATGTATTTCATGACACAAACCTCAACTTAAAGAACGTACAGACAATCAAAAAGATTACGTTCCTAAATTAAATTTATTTAAAACTAAATTTAAAGAAGTATTTCGAAAAAACTCAAAACACCAAATATAATACAGGGTGTTAAAAAAAGTGTCACAAACTTTGATGGCTGATAGTATGACCCAAAATATGCCGAAAAGTCTTAATGAACATGAGTCCACTTTTTCGTATTTCCACACCACGCATGTGTGGGCCGACGAAAATCCCCTATACTATTATGGAATCCAGACACCAGATGGATGGGTATTTTGGGCGACAGGTTACTAGGCCCGGTTGTTTTACAAAACCGATTGACAGGTGCTTCTTATCTGAACTTTCTGCTGAACACATTGGGTAATCTTTTAGACGAGATTCCTTTGAACCAAAAGCAACAAATGTGGTACTCCGGCGTATTTTACGATTAGAGAGTATTTACACGGAACTTTTGGACGGAGTTCGAAAGTCCATGCCGCGGAGATGTGGTGTAAGTGGTGTAAACGCAAAATGTTTCGTATCTCCGAAATACTAATCAGCCCTCACTGTGACACTTTTGTTTAACACCCTGTATAATGTTCTCAGCGGACTATGGGTCAAAAGTCTAGTTTTGACTTCCCTGCATATCGTATAATAGATGGAAATATAGATGAATATGTTTTAGCATATTTCTCGTTGTCAGAACGTTAATCTTACTTTATTACATACTTGTATATGTTGTGTCGAGTGACTGATTTATTGTCTAATTCGATTCTTTTGATATTATTATTTTCATTCATCATTTGTGGCTTCTTGAGTTCGTTTACATTTGCCTTTATTTTGCATGTTACGTCTTACAACTGAATGTCTCTTGGAGGCTTGATGGAAATGCACCGCGATTTTGTGGAAACTTGGTTCTATATTTTGACTTTGGCAATTAACACCTACATTTTAGTTCGATTTTGTTGTATACATTTTCTTGAAGGAAAATCAGCGTTAGAGGTGGCTTGTCAATAAATGGTATTTTAGGATTGGATTCCGAAATATATTTCTGAAACAAAATTTGATACATATATAATAACCGCATTTCTGTGTGGTTTTTGTACCACTACATTCCATTTACATGCTGTTGACGATTATTTAATCTTCAATGATTTTCCTGGAGTGCTGGAATATCACAGTAACTTTGCTTGTATGTTATATCTTAACATTTATAATTTACACGAAAGATGGTCTAATCTTACACCTCAATGGTGTAGTGAACATTAATTAAAACAGGTCCATGAAGACTAACTGGTGGATCGCTAGACAATATTGTTTCTGGGTTATTACCCTTCGTCAGTAGCGATTACCAAGAACCTTAGTTGTTGAAATACCTTTACATGTAGTGGCCATCAAAACTTCTTGGCGCGAGCCAATCACTCCTAATGAACCACTGACAACAGAACACTGACAAGACGATACCTTGTCTAACACCTCGCGGCGAGTAAACAAGACGACTGTCAAATGTCCAGTATCAACATATAAAAGGATTGCTGCAATTAAGTTCAAAAACAATTCAAATTGAAAATGTGTCTTGTCAAATATGACAGAAAAATGTAAAATTTACTCGCCGCGAGGTGTTAGACAAGGTATCGTCTTGTCAGTGTTCTGTTGTCAGTGGTTCATTAGGAGTGATTGGCTCGCGCCAAGAAGTTTTGATGGCCACTACATGTCAAGGTATTTCAACAACTAAGGTTCTTGGTAATCGCTACTGACGAAGGGTAATAACCCAGAAACAATATTGTCTAGCGATCCACCAGTTAGTCTTCATGGACCTGTTTTAATTAATGTTCACTACACCATTGAGGTGTAAGATTAGACCATCTTTCGTGTAAATTTTACATTTTTCTGTCATATTTGACAAGACACATTTTCAATTTGAATTGTTTTTGAACTTAATTGCAGCAATCCTTTTATATGTTGATACTGGACATTTGACAGTCGTCTTGTTTACTCGCCGCGAGGTGTTAGACAAGGTATCGTCTTGTCAGTGTTCTGTTGTCAGTGGTTCATTAGGAGTGATTGGCTCGCGCCAAGAAGTTTTGATGGCCACTACATGTAAAGGTATTTCAACAACTAAGGTTCTTGGTAATCGCTACTGACGAAGGGTAATAACCCAGAAACAATATTGTCTAGCGATCCACCAGTTAGTCTTCATGGACCTGTTTTAATTAATGTTCACTACACCATTGAGGTGTGAGATTAGACCATCTTTCGTGTAAATTTTACATTTTTCTGTCATATTTGACAAGACACATTTTCAATTTAACATTTATATGAATTATTCATTAAATGTAGTTAGCGTTTATAAAAAAAGCCGCCGTTACTCTTTTGTTTGTATTGATTCGGTTATGAAAGACTAATCTTATGAATGGAGGTGGGGAATATGGGTTTCAATATCTGCTCAACCTGGGCCATGTACTGGCAATCCATTCTAAATGCGTAAACTTGCCGTAGTTTGAAAAACGACACCCGGTTTACAATTTCCTATTAAGAAACTTACTTACTCGTAAAGGGATATAAAATTATAGCGGTGCACACATAAGTTCACTTTTATGGCAATGAATAAAACAGTTTTAGTTCGATCGTTTGCAAGTCGTGAAGTTCTCGGATCTTCGTCAGTTTCACGTTTACATTCATTCCCTGCATAATTTCCTGAAGCCTCTCGAATAGAGGTGGACCTGAACTTATTTTGCACAATTTTTCAGATCTACATACACAAGCCACACACACATATGTTATTAATCAACATCGATGTAATAAAAAGCCGACGAACACAAATTTGCCACAAATTCGATAACTTTCCGCAAGCTTGGGAAGCGAATTTACATAGAACTTATGCATAACACATTTTTCAGATATAAAAATTATATAAAACAAATTAATATCCGGATAAGAATACATAACAATAAATATGCCCACTTTCATATGAAATACATCACCCATTAAGAATTAGACTATAATTTTGAAACTTCGGTAAAATAATGCTTTTTTTTCAACTGAGAAACGATGAAAATTTTGTTGAAAAAACAATACAAAAATTAACATTTTTCAAGAAAAAGCTAGTAGTGGGTTGCATCCCCACATGCAGCTATGCATGCACTAACTCTTCTAACTATGCTCTCTATTAAGTGGTCGATGTCTTGTTCCATGCAACCTCTGTAAGTTCATCCAGATTCTCAGGAGGCCTGGGTACTTGTATTAGTCGCCGGCATCGAAATCATATTCCAGACAAGTTCAATCGGCGACAAGTCCGGTGAACTAGCAGGCCACGGCAAAATCTGCAATCCAACCTGGTCCAGGAACCTTCTTGTAACCACAGCAGTATGGCGTGTTTCATTATCCTGTTGGAAAGTTGAATTCTGCAACGTTTGCATGAAAGATATTAACACCGGTTTCAGAACGTTGTCGATGTAACGACGTGCATTTAATGTGCCTGGAATGAACGCACGAGGTGACCTTCGTCTAGCACATATCGCCCCCCAAACCATAACACCAGTTGTAAGGGTTTGTGTCGTCTTTGAACGAACTCCAAATTCCGTCTTCCTCTCTATGTCGCCGCACCCTTCCACGACCATCGTTCACCCATAAACAAAACCTTGATTCATCAATCAAGGCGATGTCATTCCATTGATGAACCCACCCTTGCTGTTCTTGACACCATGCAAGTCTGGCTGCTTTATGGGGAGGTTTTAATGGAAGCCGAAGGTAAGGACTATTCATACCGTAAGCCCAAAGGAAGAAATTCTTCTGTATGTAAACAGTTGCCATCGACAGTTGTCGGTTCAATGCTGTCGTCCAATCCACAGCAATCGACCTTATAAGTGGGCTTTGATGAAGTGGGCCGCCTTAGCTAAGAAGCCCTTGTTGCTTTTAATTAATTAATCTGATATGACTTTTTAAAGTGACTTTAATTTCTCTAGATGGTATGGGTGGAATTTGTAGTTTTGAGTTATCCAATGTACTGAAGTGACACCAGGCTACTAGGTTTAATATTACGAAAATTGTAATGCGATTGATTTTGAGAAAAAATAAACTATTTTTCTGAAATTACTCGAAAACCTGAAGTGATAGTTATAAGTATATGCAGCATCACTCGACGCAGCATTTGATTTTGAATTGAATTAAGTGTTGGTAAATTTTATAGTAGGTGTCATTTGAAGAAAAAAACGAAATTTTGCCTTTTAAAGTTGTGCGAGATTAAAAATTCACTGACAACACCCTGTATACAAAAGGGCATCATCGGTTGTATTAATACTTACATTGATGATCCCTTACTCTTACTTACACGGATAAAAAATTACGCTCCCACCAGCTACCCTCTCAGTTACATGATTTGTTGAAGTATAGTCTGCATATCTTAAATTATATATACAGTGTGTTTCACTTAACCGTGTAACTTATAACCGTGTAACCGTGTGTACTTATTGCTCTATTTACTCACAAAAGACCAATTGCCTTCTTTACATGCAAAGCAACCTGGCAAAATAATTGGAAAAATCAAGAAATCACTTTAGGGATTTTTTTTATGGAAAAATGTTACTAGTAATAATTGTTCAGAATTGCCCAAAAACCCTAAATCCAAAATTTCATGAAAATTAAAAATGTTAAAATTTTCTTCAAAAGTCATTCCAATTCGGTAAATATTATTTGCATAGGTGGCTGCGCCTAAACAACAACAACTTTGACAGTTCAGGGTTTATTTCAAACCAAATTTTCACAGCATCCTTTTTTCGGCGCTGCTAATAATAAGTATTTACGGACTTTTATAGTAAATTTTAACTTTTTTAATTTTCATGAAATTTTGGATTTAGGGTTTTTGGGCAATTCTGATCAATTATTACTAGTAAAATTTTTCGATAAAAAATCCCTAAAGTGCTTTTTTGACTTTTGCCATCACAGGTTGCTTTGCATTTAAAGAAGACAATCGGTTTTCTGGGAGTAAATAGAGCAATAAGCATTCTACGATTGGGAAAAAGAATATTAAAATTGGACTAAAAATAAAAAAGATATGAGGGTGTTACACTCTTAAGTGAAACACACTGTATATATATATATATTATATATTAAATTGAAAATCACAAGTTCTATTGAGTTTAAACAAGTTGTACATGGATGTATACACAATTCTTCATAGAATTCAAAAATGTAAAAATATAAAAATATACAGAATGTTCCATTTAAACAAAGTACATTCTATGTCGCCTCCCGCAGACGAACCGCCCATGTCGGTTCAAAATATTTTTAGAATATGAACCTAAGGACTGTCTATACATGTAGATACTTACATTTTCGAATACGACATAACGCCGTAAGGGAACTTTGTCAGATCGTTGGGACACACTGTTTATATATAGCATGTCCCCGGATTGAATTTACAATAGGTATGATTGACCAAAAATTTACGAATTGGAATTTCATATTTTGAGGTTCCACCCTGCTTGGTCTGAAACTTATTTTAGTTTACTTTATATTTTTTAAATCAAGTAGGCCTTTACAGTTTTGCACATTTAGCTGTAGGTAATAGTATTTTGTGTACCAAGGCCAAAAAGTACTGTTTTTTCGTCCGAGTTTTCTTTACGACCGAGGCGTAGCCGAGGTCGGAAAGCAAACGAGGACGAAAAAACACTTTTTGGCCGTGGTGCACACAACATTTTTTAGGCGACCCTCATAAAATTTTCAAATTTATTGCAACATTTACTTACAATTTATTGACATAGTCATTTATGACAACTGAACAATTGTACATATTTGTGACACCTTCAGACATGTTTATGTTTTCTTTGTCTACATTCGAAGTTATTTCGGCTTTATAAACAATAATTACCCAATAATGAGTTAAAAAGTCACCAACACGTATTTACTAATGTAAACAAGATGCACAGTTTGACACTGACGGCAATGTGGTTATTTTTATACAATTTCGGTAACTGTCGGTAGATGGCGCCACCATATTGCGGACGAAAAATGAAAGCGGACGAAAAACGATTACTTTTCGTCCGCGTTTGACGACTGAAATTTCAATTTTTCGTGTCGGTCGCCTAAAAACTACCTTTTCCGTTCACAGTATGTCAAAGTGTTAAGAAAAGTTGTTCAAAATGTAAAATTATGCAATTTTCAGAAAATGTAAGAAATTTTTAATTAAATTATTAAAACAAAAAACAAATATTAAGTTATTCTATTAACCCTCCACCTTCGTCGCTGCATAATTCAATCTGCCGTCGCAGTTCCTTAACCAACGTTAACTAATATTACTAAATATATTTTCTGTTCTAACTATAGCATTTAATTGTAAAAATATTGTCATTACTTCGCAATGAAAATTAGTTTTCTGATTACTTTAACGATATGAAAGATAACGACCCACCTCATGTTATCAATGCTGTTTCAATTGCAATACTGACCAATACTGAATTTTATCAACGTAGGCCGATCATTGTGAAAACTTGTACAAAAAGCTAAAAATAAGTTTCAGACCAAGCAGGACGGAAACCCAAAGCATTAAATACCAATTGAAAAATTGTTGGTCAATCATAACTATGTAAACTAAATCCGGAGACATACGATATATATATATATATATATATATATATATATATATATATATATATATATATATATATATATATATATATATATATATATATATATATATATATATATATATATATATATATATATATATATATATATATATATATATATATATATATATATATATATATATATATATATATATATATATATATATATATATATATATATACAGTACATCCAAATAACGATTAATGTTATTATCTTCGATTGTTGTTGGTGACTGTTTGTGGTCCAACATTAGTGTGCTACTTACAGTGAGGCGTGTCAACTACTACAATTGCTCGAGAACGATTCACATTGGGATAATACGCTTAAGGATTCCGTCATATCTTCATCGTCCCATCAAATTCGCACATTGTTTGCGATTATAATATCGACGTGTTTCTCCTCGAATCCGGAAGATTTGTGGTTGAAATATTGGGATGACATATCTGAGGATGTATTGCATCGTGTGTGTTGTCAAACTTTGAATCCTACACTACAAATTACTGCAGAAATTTACAATGAGACGTTAATCATGCTAGAAGATGTGGTAAATAAAGTATTACCGTGTTTGGGCATGACATCACCCAATACTCCTATGCGCGATGCATTTAACCACGAGTTGCAAGGAGAACAACAATACTATATTGAAGTATTGGCTGAAACAGTTCATTCAAATGTTTCGCAATCGAATGAACAACAAAGATTTGCGTACGATGCTTTCATGGAAGCTGTGAACAGTAGATCTGGTGGAATTTACTTCCTCAATGCTTTCCAAGTGGAAAAACGTTCCTGTCATTGCTGTTGGCACAGATCAGATCACAAAATGAAGTAACCCTAGCGTTGGCTTCATCTGAAATAGCTGCAACATTATTAGAAGGTGGACGAACTGCAGATTCTGCCTTAAAATTACCACAAAAGATGCAAATCAACGAAACACCAGTTTGTAACATCGCCAAAAACAGCGCAATGGCGAAGATTCTACAGATATGCAAATTGCTCGTTTCGGAGGAATGTACGATGGCCCACAAGATGTCTCTGGAGGCACTGGACAGACGTTAAAAGATGTGGATGATCTCAATGCGACCATTCAGAATTTTCTTCTAGGAGAGTTGTTTTCTTACAAATCAGTTGACACAGTTACAAACCAGGATGACATAATGAACTGCACCACAGTGTTTTTAAAGTCCCTGGATTTGCCTGGACCACCACCTCACAATTTACAATTAAAAGTAGGATCAGTTGTGATTATGCCGCGTAACATTAATCAACCTCGACTGTGTAATGGAACGAGACTGGCTTCGAAAATGGTAATGAATAACGTCCTCGAGGCCAAGATCATCAAGGGAAAATACAAAGGAGAGGATGTCTTGATTCCGCGTATACCGATAATTTCAATGTATTTGTCATTCGATTTTAAGCGTCTACAATTTCCCGTGCGTCTTGCTTTGCGATGACCATAAATAAATCGCAAGGCCAGCCTTTGAAAGTTTGCGGAATCAACTTGGAGTTTCCCTGTTTCGCGCATGGGTAGTTGGCAAGGCGGAAAACCATCATCTTTATATATTTACGAACCGCAAAAAAGACGAAAAACATAGTACATCAGAACGCTTTAAATTGATTAATGTTTCACAAACGCTAATCGGTCGTTAACGGCTTGTTAACGAATCTTCAAAAGTTTGACGATTCGTTAACGAGACTTTAATAATCAATCAATAACACAAGAATACCACTGGCTATAATTTGGACTTTTGAAAGGTAAAAATTTCAAAAAAGAAATAAAATACAAAGAAAGAACTTTACAATGTTATATAAGCAAACTTTCAAACACAGAAATAAAACAGACATCAATAGTGTCACTGATTTATTTACAAATAATTTAAAATATTTTAATTGTTTTATATAAATTTTTAGCTATTAAGGCAACTAGAGTTTTATAGACAGTTTAAAAATCGAGGTCGTAGTTTCAATTCGAGCGACCGCAGGGAGCGAGAATTTAATAGACCGAAATTTTTAAACCATAAAACTCGTGTTGTCTTCAAGATTTTTTCTAACCCTAATACGTATAAGCAAACTGACTTTTTAATTCAAGAAATTTAATAAACCATATAAGATCTGTCAGTCGCGTCACAAATACGCAAAATTGCTGTGGGTATCATGGTAACATAAAATCAACAAAGTTTTGATTAATTTCATTTCCAAAATGAATGAAAGTGTCCCAGAAGAAATTAGAAAAAAAGGAGAGGAACTGAGCAGCAATGTGTTGCCCATAAAATCTAAAAATGCATATGAAAAAGTGTATTTGACATTTCGAGAGTGGAAAAATGAAAAAAAAAACATCGAGGAAGTAACCTAAGACGTTATTTTGGCATATTTTGATTGGAGGGTAAGTTAGATACAAGAAAAAAATATTACAGATTAATTAATTGTATTTACAGTCGCAAAAGTTGGCAGCAGCCTCGCTGTGGCCAGAATATTCAATGTTAAAGGCCACATTAAAAGCCAAAGAAAATATAGATATTAACAAATTTGGTGTTGTCATCCCATATTTAAAAAATCTAAATGTGGGTTATCGTAGTAAAAAATCGAAGATTTTGACGCGTGAACATATAAAGACTTTCTTGCAACAAGCTGATGATGGAGAATATTTGTTTGAGAAGGTAATAATATCAGTACAGCTTGTTCTTGAATATAAAGTCTGAGTTTTTATAGGTAGCTTTGATCTTCGGTATCGCTGGAGCGAGCAGGAAGTCCGAATTGTGCAATTTGAAATTTGATGACATACAGGATTGTGGCGATGTACTAAACGTTATAATTCCTGATAGTAAGACACATCAAGAAAGAAGATTCAGTATAATTAACGAAGGCTTTGGTGTTAACCCGATTGACTAGTATAGCCGTTACGTAGCTTTACGCCCCAAAGATTCACCCCCGAGATTTTTTTACACTATTGTAAGGGCAAATGTATTCGCCAGAATGTAGGAATAAACACTTTTGGAAAGCTACCTAGAAAAATTGCAACTTTCCTCAAACTGGACGATCCAAATAGCTACAGCGGCCATTCTTTCCGCCGCAGTTCAGCGACTCTTCTTGTTAATTCAGGTACAGATACAGCTTGTAGGCGCTTATTATCATATTAAATTTAATTTATGATATAGGTGGAGATATTACATCGCTGAAAAGACATGGAGGATGGAAATCATCAAGCGTAGCAGAATCGTACATAGAAGAGTCATTTGAGGAAAGAATAAAAATTGCAAAAAAATGTTCATTGATAAAACTAACAAGTTGGACGAAAGAGCTGATGGAGGTAGCAATGAAAATGTTACAAATCAAAGTGAGAGAAGACAGGAATGTTACAGTGGTGATTCAGCTAGGATTGATCAGGGCTTTCAATTTAATAATTGCACTTTTCACTTTTTTAAATAATTTAAAGTAAAAAATATGAAATAAATGTCATTTGAATCGTATTTTTTTAGTACGAATGAACTGAAGAGTGTTTTAACTATAAAATAGGTCGTCATTGACGACGTTACTTTAAGAGGGGAAGACATTTTAACAACAAAATAACTAGTAAACTCAAATGTATCATAGAAACAGTATAAGATATTAGGGTTAGAAAAAATAAATAATTGCAAACCATTATGACAATACAGGTACAGGTGTGGGAACGTGGAAAAGACAAAAAAGTATTGGTTGCATGAGGAGTAGAAGAAATGCGAATTATGTAGGGGAAAGCGAAGATAAATGGGACCATTGGATTACAGGGTGTAAAGAAGTGAAGATGGGGGAAGGAAGAAGAGGAAAGGGGGAGATTTGAGAAGAAGCATAGGGGACAACAGAGAGGGGTGAGATTCTTCGCAAAGCTAAAGGAATTGAAGGACGAGAACAGGAGAAGGGTGGAGAAGCGCTAGCAGGAGAGGACAACAAGGAAGATAGCAGAAGGGAGGATGAAGAGTCGGGAGAAGAAAGGGGTAGCACGGAGAGAGCTAAGATGTAAATATAAGGAATGAAACGTAAATAGTTATGCTAATAAGGGTTTTTTAATTACAATAATTGTATTAAAATTGATTTAACGAACAAATATCGTTGGCAATGAATGCAATCCCATTTTTTACTTTCTTATAATATGTATCTTTACAAGAAAGAAATCGTAATATTTTGAAAGCAATATCACAAACCGGTAGGTAGTAATCGGTTACTCTTATCACATTTTTCCATATCTCGAAAATCTGCTGCAGTCCGTACTGAACTTCCTTATACTTAGTTATTCTTCATTTTCAGAAAATGCTTTTCAAATGAAAGTTGTTTAAAATTTCAATATTTGCAATGTCTTTCCTACCTTTATCTATTTTAGTAAAAATCATGTTGTTGCCCGTATTTTTTGTTTGATCATTTTTAGTGTTTTTTTTCCTCATTATTCGGGTTGGTTTTGGTTTTGTGATTTTGTATTATATTTTTTGGCTTGATATTTTTTATTTATAATTTACGTTGTCTTTTAGTTTGCATATAGGTAAGTCGTCTTCTAGTCCCAAATTTTCAAGCTGTTTTTTATTAATATCAGGTTTTAAGTTAAGCTTAAACGTTTTGATAGCAAGAGAATTTCTCTAGGGGCAAATTTGACTTTCGTAAGATGTTTAAACCGGTCGTAAAAACTAAAACGGTTCGTTCATGTGTATGCAACCAAAGTAACAATCCACTTATATTGAGGAAAAAACCACATACTTCAGTGGTCGCGTACTTGCAACGAATGAATGTAAACGTGAAACTGAAGATGCGATGCCTTCCCGGCTTTGCAAACGATCGAAATAAAACTGGTTTATTCATTGTAATAAAACGAATTTATATGTGCAGCGCTATAATTTTATATCCCTTTAAGAGCAAGTAAGGTTTGTAGCAAAAACTATAAATCCGGTGGCGCTTTTCAAAGCTCGGAAACTTTACTCATTTATAAGCAAATTGCTAGCATATGACCGGGCTTGAATAGATAATGAAATCCATATCACCATACCTGCATTTATGTGACTGGTGCTTCAGCACCAAATTATGTCAGATCCGTGCATAATTAATAGCGTTTCCTTATTTCGCAGATTCATTAGCTCTTCTTATTATATTTTTATATTGAAGTGTCGATCGGCATCAAAATATGTCGTGAGGTAAGTGCTTCATTCAAAAGCACTTCACCCATAAGGCACTTCGCTGAAGCTCTCTTGCAATCATCCATTCAATTGCAGTGGTAAACTCACAGTTTAATCAAAATGAGGAGTTAGGCTCTTCATCGATGCGACGTCTTACATATCAGCTAGTCTAATGAGACGGATTACAACTAAATATCGCTACTATAACGCACTATAGAAGTCGATTGGCTATTAAACGATGGTGTGGTTGCCTAATCAAGCATTTATATGATCCAGCAGTAAATTATATTCGATTTATTTTTATAGCATCGCAAACCAGCCTTCATAAAATATTCATGACATACACAGCAATTATAATCTAATGGTAAAAGTTAACGTTCGATTAAACATCCCGCACTACTGATAACTTTATTTCACACAAATAGCACAAGAAATTTATGGAATCCATGGAAGCGTATATGAATTACATGTTCCAAAGCGATTTTCCAGGATTTATAGGAAAAACTTACAAAATGAAATTTCTTGGAAATGTTACCTTTGATCAAAATCAATATGTAACTGACGTCGACGAACTGTCACTTCTGATAAAAACAGAACTTTCCAAAATATAAGTATATTTTGTTTGCCTTAAAGAGCGATGATATCTATTTCACGTTTCTACCAGTTTTCTTTTATTTTCAGACTTTATTGTCGCGAAAAAATATCAAAGCTATTAACTACGCGATGAGTTTGCCGACCCCACTAATAAGAGAATTTGCGAAGCCGACTTTGCTTGAGGAAATGCTGGCGGAAAAGTGTTAAATTAAAACGAACCAGCAAGTTTAAATTCGCTGCTGCATCTTCCGATAACTTTCGGAAAAGTTATTTCATCCTGGAAAAGATGCTGTGAAGTTTCGAGTCGAATTAGGTACACTTGAAGTCGAAACACTGGAAATGGAAACTTTTCGCTACTAAAGGGAAAATTCACACGAAAATAAAACATGAAACGTTTTAAATATTCACAATTTCGACTGTTAACAATCAACGTTTATTTTTGATTAATGCTATTTGCTAATAGGATATTATTTGTTATTATGCTGGTGAAAATGACACTTAATATGACGGAACTTGATTTGATAGGAAAACGTCGATGATTGCGAAACTGGCAGCGCATATAATATATATATATATAAAAATAAACAATAAACTTTAATATTGCTAAAAGTGTTTTATTCAACGACTGACTGCTCATGATACAAGATAAGTACCATTTTATATATATATATATATATATATATATATATATATATATATAATTAGTTATTCTACGGAAACACTCCGTTGGGTTTGCGGTCTTAATAAGGGCGATTTATTCTATATCTTTATTAATAGTCTATATTTCGTGGATCATTATCCACATCATCAGGACTTCTACAAAAATTATAAATAGAAGATGTAAAATAATTATGGTATAACTTACTCAAATTGATACAATATAAAATTGGACATCCACATCCAATAGAATAAGAACTAACAAAAAGGTTCAATTCAAAAGTGTCACCAAAAATCAAATCTTACAAATTAATAAATAAATCAATTTTTGACAGAAAATCCTACTAATTACAATATCAAAAAAGGAAAATGACTTGAACACGAAAAAACGAAGGTTATTGTGTTGAAAAAAAATATGATTTAAAATATGAAACAGCAACAATCACGAGACATCCATAGTGTTAGAAAAAAGAAAAAAGAAAGTTCTAAGAAGGATCATTCAATAAATTTGTATATATGACACTTAAACCATCGATATCTTGTCTAGAGTTAATAGTATGTGCATTCTCTTTTATGAAGCACATTTCTAAAAAAATATATATTGGTCAAACATGCCAACAATTAAAAAGGAGGATTACACAACATAAAAGTGATATTAATTGTAAACCAAGGGCTTGTGCTCTTTCCTCTCATGCTAGATTTGATAAGCATAATATTGATTGGGGTGGTGTTAAGATTTTGGAAATTGAAAGAAATTATCAAAAGAGATTTTTTTTAGAAATGTGCTTCATAAAAGAGAATGCACATACTATTAACTCGAGACAAGATATCGATGGTTTAAGTGTCATATATACAAATTTATTGGATGATCCTTCTTAGTACTTTCTTTTTTCTAACTCTATGGATGTCTCGTGATTCTTGCTGTTTCATATTTTAAATCATATTTTTTTTCAACACAATAACCTTCGTTTTTTCGTGTTCAAGTCATTTTCCTTTTTTGATATTGTAATTAGTAGGATTTTCTGTCAAAAATTGATTTATTTATTAATTTGTAAGATTTGACTTTTGGTGACACTTTTGAATTGAACCTTTTTGTTAGTTCTTATTGTATTGGATGTCCAATTTTATATTGTATCAATTTGAGTAAGTTATACCATAATTATTTTACATCTTCTATTTATAATTTTTGTAGAAGTCCTGATGATGTGGATAATGATCCACGAAATATAGACTATTAATAAAGATATAGAATAAATCGCCCTTATTAAGACCGCAAACCCAACGGAGTGTTTCCGTAAAATAACTAATTATATTTATATATATATAATTTACTTCGTAGATTCTCGCTGGTAAAATCTGATTCTCCTATTTCTCGAGTTATGTGCCGCATTGTTGAATTGTCCCCAGAAGGGTTATTCCGACGTTTCGGCAAAGTTACATTTGTCATCTTGGGATAGATCTTCTTCATCGCAGTGATCTAGCAAAAGTGCAATGCCAACTGAAATGAAACTTGGGATCGACAAATGGCGATGTTTCGACAGGAAGCGCAATGATTCAATTATCTTGCACCTGAATATTATTATATCAGCCGTAATTCATTGACACAAAAAATCCGTGTATGTGTGTCTACGAACAACTCATTAACAATTATTACTGTGTACATGCTTGAAATTAACTGTGCATGACTTGAACTTGAGCATTACGACCGATTCTTTCCTTTAAAAATGTCTTGTAGCTAACAATAAATTGTCCTGATTGTGGTATTTTCTTTTCCATTTTCAGATACATTCTCTCCTTAGCGTTGGCGGATTTATTGCTGATCTTAACCTGCGTACCTTTCACCTCTACCATATACACCGTCGAAAATTGGCCGTATGGGGTAGTGCTCTGCAAATTGTCTGAGATAGTCAAAGACATATCGACTGGAGTCTCGGTCTTTACACTAACTGCTCTATCGGCGGAGAGATATTGCGCCATTGTAAATCCTCTACGGAGACTTCAAGTGAGTATCGTTTTTTGTGAAAAGATCTTTTCGTGTGTTACGTGACACGATTCGTTACACATGTGTACATATGCTATTATATATTTGTGTGTATGTGTGTGTGTGTGTCTAAAGGTTTCTGATAATGCTTTGCAAATATGCAGTACCTAACAATTTTGTCTATCTGTCAATACATTGCAAAAAATATAACAATACTAAATAATTGTTTGTCTCAAAATAAGTCACTCGAAAATAAAAATAAAAACCAAGGTTTACATGCGAAAATCTTATACGGACATTTTATCACAGTTATTTACATTCTGTTATTTAATTAGAAATATAAGCGTTCTGCATGAGGGGTGGTTCTTTAACTTATATAATTTCAACGTATATTTTAGAGTATTCCTCAAGACTGTATGTAAAGTTATATAGATCTTTGTAGAACATGTGAGAAGGACGATACAGGATAAAATTATCGCATGATCTTAAATATATATTAAAATAAATGCAATAAAAATAACTTGCGTCAATACATAGAATTTTTGTTTATGTGTTCGCAAAATTATCGCTTCAACAGAAAAAAATATCTGCTATCCTCGATAACTTAGTTTTTGTTGACTTCTTGATTGATTTATTTTCAAAAGTTGGTGGGACTCTACCGACACGTCTGAGCAACCCTTGGGGGAACATTTCTACAACCCTAGCACCAAGAGGCACAGACTTCAGCCGCTTACGTACCAACACACACACACAACAAAAAAATATAATTTCTCCAAAATAATTGATGCAGGTGATTTTCTATTTTGTCTTATATGATGCCATTCTGTGGTGCAACGAAACCAATTTATATTCATGCACATGGAATCTACTTTTTTAAGCAAATATTGAGGTAATAACATTATTTAATTTATATTATGACAAAATTAATTCAAGCTAAATTATATGAGTTAGAGTAGTAATGTTGCACCGCTTGCAGAATGTTATTTATAATTGTCTCAGCAATTAAAGCAGAATGTGCCTTTCAATGTTCTTATTATATCAAATTTGTTGAATATGGAATGAATTCAAAGCCAACTAAGATTTGGATAAAAATCGATTTCGCTAAAATTTTTAAGAAACGAAAGAAATATTTTTTAAATATTTAATTTGGAGGTGGGTGTATTGTACTTTTGCGTACAATGCTTCTAATTAAATTGTCTCGAAGCAAATTTGTTTAAAATAATTTTAGTTAAAAAATTCTTAAATAAGCAAAAATATTAAAATATGCGAAAATCACCATTATTTATACCAATGTATAAATAAAAATATGAAACCATATATAAAACAAATAATTAAATTTAATTATTAAGACAACCACGATTCTTAATACATAACTTGTGCTCCTTAAATCTAATTTCTAAATTCCTTCTCGTTTGTCCTATGTAACATAAATTACAAAAAGTATAATTAATTTGGTATATACCAGACTTTTTAATGAAATGTTCTTTATTAGTGTTATTATTAAGGTAATTTTTTAAAGTATTATTGTTTGAAAAAGCCGAAGTTAATTTAAGTTTGTTATATAGATTCGGTAGACAATTTTGCCAAAAAGGGTGAAAACTTAACTTTAAGAACTTTTTATTAACATTTGCAACCACAATTGGAGTTAAAGTGGTCAATGAATTGATAGAAAACTTTTGTCTATATTTATTGTAAATGTTAATAATAAAAACATCATTATATCCCTTAATTTTGCCTATTTAATAAATAAAATTCAATTATTTCTTAAAGTTAAATTTTAAAAGGTGTAAACTAAATAGACGATAAAAAAGGCTATGAAAAGTGACCGAACTATTGGGAATATAATTATTCGTGTGTGTTTCTTTCCTATAATCCATATATCAAATTCCAAAGATTTATTAACTATACTAATTTTCAATCTAAGAACGGAAGCCTTTTATCAATTCGAAGTTCATAAGTAAATTTTATTGTTTCATATTGACGGTTCAAAAAATTAACAAAAGCCTCTAATAATAACAAAATAAAACACTTGGTTAAGTTTCACACATTTATTAATTGCTCTGACAGCTGTTTCGGTTGTTAAGCCATTTTCAAAGAGTATACTATTACTAAGGATAGTTACAATAGCGGGACTATATGTACACAGGTAACAGATTAAGCGTTAATTGCAGCGAAGATTACCGGGGAAATTCCAAATTCAGTTTGTTCGTTTGTAACATATTTACGTGCTTTTTCGGCTTTTTTAATTTCTAATATTTTCAATAAATTTAGACGTTTCCCTTTATTGGATGTGTGTAATATCTTAAATTTGTCAAGGTTGGGGAAATGAACATTTTTTATGCAATGTTCTGCGAAGCCCGTTGTACTTGCGTTGTTCAAGATAGCTTTTTTATGTTCGCTGATTCGTTTTTTGAAATTACGTCCAGTTTGGCCAATGTACAGGGCGTCACAGTCGTTACACGTGATTTCGTACACTCCACTTCTGCACAAGGGGTCTAATTTTTCTTTATTGTTAACCAATATCGAGCCTAAATTCTTTTTGTTTACGCAAATCGGTGTTAGTTTATTTTTGCGTAACCTATTGGAGATTTTATCACTGACATACGGGAGGTAATTTATAAAGCAATAATTGCGTGAAACGTTGTCAACCGGTGTGTAAAAATGATTACTTAGAAGCTTCTGGCGTTTTTTCCGGATTAATTGGTCTATGATGTCTTCTTTGTAATTATTGTTTTTGGCGATTGTTTTTAATGTTTCCACTTCTTTTTGATAATCTGTAGTAGATAGAGGTAATATTAGCAGTCGATGTATCCACGACTGGAAAGCACTTATTTTAATGCAACTGATTGGCTTGCGTTACATATGGCGTCCGAAAAAGTAGGATTTCTATATATGTTGAAGGTCAGCTGTGAATTATTTCTTGTAATTCGAAGATCTAAGAAGTTGAGTGTGGCGTTGTCGTTGTTTTCGATTTCCACTGTAAGCTGTACTTGCTTGTAAAATCGCCAAAAACAATAATTACAAAGAAGACATCATAGACCAATTAATCCGGAAAAAACGCCAGAAGCGTATAAGAAATCATTTTTACACACCGGTTGACAACGTTGCACGCAATTATTGCTTAATTTATAAAGCAATAATTGCGTGACCTCCCGAATGTCAGTGATAAAATCTCCAATAGGTTACGCAAAAATAAACTAACACCGATTTGCGTAAACAAAAAGAATTTAGGCTCGATATTGGTTAACAATAAAGAAAAATTAATCCCCTTGTGCAGAATTGGAGTGTACGAAATCACGTGTAACGACTGTGACGCCCTGTACATTGGCCAAACTGGACGTATTTTCAAAAAACGAATCAGCGAACATAAGAAAGCTATCTTGAACAACGCAAGTACAACGGGCTTCGCAGAAAATTGCATAAAAAAATGTTCATTTCCCCAACCTTGACAAATTTAAGATATTACACACATCCAATAAAGGGAAACGTCTAAATTTATTGAAAATATTAGAAATTAAAAAAGCCGAAAAAGCACGTAAATATGTCACAAACGAACAAACTGAATTTGGAATTTCCCCGGTAATCTTCGCTGCAATTAACGCTTAATCTGTTACCTGTGTACATATAGTCCCGCTATTGTAAATGTCCTTAGTAATAGTATACTCTTTGAAAATGGCTTAACCGCCGAAGCAGCTGTCAGAGCAATTAATAAATGTGTGAAACTCAACCAAGTGTTTTATTTTGTTATTATTAAAAATGTTTCATCAAGTGCCTAGCGATCAGTCAATCTCAACAAAAAAAAGCCTCTAAATCAAAGTTTTTATCTATTATGGCAAAAATATCGTCTACATAACGAAACCATATTTTTGGAAAAATTGCGTTTATGGAGTTTTTTAAAAACAAATTTGCTAAAAAAGGAGAAAGTGGGTTTCCAATAGCCGTTCCGAAAGTTTGCTTATATAAAATTCCATTAAAAGAAAATGTGTTTTGGTCCATGCATAATTTTGTGAGACAAATTCCTTAATTTTAAAAACTGAAACAGAATTCTGTTTTAAAAAGGATTCAAACATTTCTAAGTTGTCAACAATAGGTACGTTAGGAAAAAGCGAAACAACATCGAAGGATATCAACTGATAGTCTGGATCCAAATTAATATATTTCAACTAAGTCTAAAGAACCCATTACAGAAAAATCATTGTCAAACTTGAAAATGATTTTGAAGAATTGAATTGAATTTCATTTATGAAATAGGCAAAACTAATGGATATAATGATGTTTTTATTACTAACATTTACAATAAATATAGACTAAAGTTTTCTATCAATTCATTGACCACTTTAACTCCACTTGGTTACAAATGTTAACAAAAAGTTCTTAAAGTTAACTTTTCAACCTTTTCGGCAAAATTGTCCATCGAATCTATATAAGAAATTTAAATTAACTTCGGCTCTTTCAAACAATAATACTTTAAAAAATTTCCTTAATAATAACATTAATAAAGAACATTTCATTAAAAAGTCTGGTATATACCAAATTAATTGTAGTTTTTGTAATTTATGTTACATAGGACAAACGAGAAGGAATTTAGAAATTAGATTTAAGGGGCACAAATTATATATTACGAATCGTGATGTTAGTAGTTCTACGTTAGCTAACCATTTTATTAATACAGGACATTCATTTACTATAAATGATATAAAATTGTTAAAACATTGTCAACATTGTTGTTTATACATGTATGAAGCTATTTATATGAAAAAATTTCAATTAAAATTATTAAATACAAATTTGTCTCCGTTGAATAATGCATTACTTGATCTTGTTAAATATATGTAATTATTTTTCCTTAGCTACGTAATTTGTGTCATTTGTCATTTTATTTATTACGTTTAATTCTACTGAAGATGAAAGCAATGCTTTCAAAATGTACATTTAGAATAAATATTATTCTATTTGTGTAATAGTGGTTGTCTTTATAATCGTATATTACAATTTCACAAGCTCATTCCATTAATTAATTAAATTTAACTTTACATTTCGTGTTAAAAAATAATAATAATAAAATGTTACGTATAAAAATTACCATAAACAATATCTAAATATAAGATTTAATTGAAATAGCAAAAATTAAATGGAGGGTTCTTTTTTCTTCTGGTAATAAAGGGAATTGATAATTATGTGGAAAATAATATGCAATTTAAAAAAATAATTAAATTAAAATTGCAATGCATTCTATTATTAAATTAGGTAAATAGTATGAAATAAATTTAAACCCAGCTCAAAATTGGATAATAATCGATTTTAATCTCAATGCTTACATTTTTAGGCAATCAAAATGAATTTTTTAAAATACATTTTATCTACAACCACATTATAATTGGAGTTTTATCCACACTTATGAAGCTTATAAAGTACCACTTTATCCACTAGTGGAATAATGAAAAATACAATCTTAAATCAATTACATTTATTTATCTATTATTAATATTAACATTAACATTATATATTAATAGACGTTCCCTTCTTTGTTTTATCATATTTCACTTCGTTTCCATTAATAACAAGCTTGCAGTTGTCGTCGATTTCAGAACACATAGTGCTTGTAGAAGTTTTTGATAAATCTGTAGAAACAATGGATGTCTCCTCTTGTAAGGATCGACTAGTACCAGGAGTACCTTGGATCTTCCTTGCTATATTAAACTTATTAGATATAGAATCCTCAATATAAATTTCAACTATAGCGGAGCGTCTCCACCCACCCTGTTGTTGAAGTGCGCCTCATGCAATGCCCGCTATGAGCTTCCACATTTGCCAGATTCAAAAATTAAGCAACTCTTGAAGGAACTTTCGACAAAGTGTTGATTTCAATAGGTTGTGAAGTACATTTTTGATTAGTGTAGCGTAAAAAGAATCTGTCGTTGGATAACTTCTTCGGACGTAAGGACATGTAGTTTTTCTACACGTCTCTACAGTATTGATAGAGAATCCGTCTTCCATAATTGTGAATTTACGTGAAATGCCGGTCTTGGTATCTGGTATCGAAACAAGCAGATATGCGCCACTGTCTTCTACATGATGACACTGATTTTCAAATTCGTCAATTCACAGCAACCACGGCCACCAGACACCCCC
Organism: Geotrupes spiniger; assembly: GCA_959613385.1. Classification (NCBI taxonomy): domain Eukaryota; kingdom Metazoa; phylum Arthropoda; class Insecta; order Coleoptera; family Geotrupidae; genus Geotrupes; species Geotrupes spiniger. Next base: position 2,243,011 of record OY390738.1, read on the forward strand.
ATTATTAGTGCAACCTAAAATATTTCCAACGTTATTATCTACGATGTCTTAAAGCTTAAGATATATTACCTTAATCATTAGATATTCTTTATCGCAAGCCCTTGTCAAAAATTCTTCCACGTGTGCGCTTTCTTCGTCTTTCAGCATCGAGTTTTCGACCATATGGATGAAAAAATACGATAACTGCACTTAGTCCTTTATTGTCATCACCCCTCATTTTTATTTCCATTCATTAAATTCCGAAAATATTTTTCATAATATTCCCTGGACTTAGCAGGCAATAATTGCAGAGTCACTTCTTCAGCTTCCTGAAGGATAATCTCAAGAACAAACTCGTTTTCTTGCATTTTTTACCACCTTCACAAATTGTCACAAATGGAGGCGATAAACAATCGAAACTAAATAGCAACCATTCAACACCTACCACAATTTTTTAAATTAATTTCAATAATTTTTGACGTTACTGCCGCTGTCACAGCGAACTTTCAACTTTCAAATTTGATGAAATCTGCTTCTAAATGATCCACGTGATTGTAGATAAAACGCTGTATTACATTCGTGTTTTAGTTGCATTTGATCCACTTAAGAATATTAAAAGCTCGTGCGTTCGCTCTCGCGATTAAAAATTCTTGCGTGGGTAAAATGCTATCTAAAACACTTAAATAACCATTATTTTGAGTATTTTAACCATTATTTTGAGTATTTTAAGATACAAGTGTAAAAAGGCATTCTTTATGTGAGTGCAATGAAAACAATTCTACATGAGTGTCTTAGGACGTTTTATCTTCGATCGTTTACAAATTTCTTAACGAATGGTTAATACGACTTTTAAAGTAATAATGTGTAAATATCAGTTTGACAGTTGATAATTATTTTTGGTGAATGAAGTCGTTTCGTTTTTTACAATGCATTGACGAATATGTTTAATGTTAAATTTGACATTTTTGTACGCTAAAAATGGACAATAATACGTATTTTTGCATGATAGTAGATAAAATTTATTTTTAATAATAAATTCCAACGTGTAAAAAATAATTATATTATATAATTATATTATTATAATTATGTTTCGTACAAAAACTTAAAATGCTTACGACACGACCGCCTTTTTTACTTTCTTATACATTATGTATGAGTATAGGAATCATGAAAATTTTCGAACTCGAGATTTTAACGCATATACACGTTTTGAGGTCCACTGAATCGTTTATGACTATTTTCGGAATGACGGCTCTGTGGGTCTTACTGTGTGTCTGTGCGCGCTCTAGCGTCCAAACGATTATAGCTAGAGTTCTGAAACTTTAAACTTAACATTTGTATGTAGCAAGGAGGAAAACGTCCTATTTTGAACGCAATCTCTCAACCGGAAGTGATGGTTTACTCTTTTCACCTTTTTCCATATCTCGAAAACGGTATACGCCACGGAAAAAATATTCTTACATAATAGTATTTTGTGTACCAAGGCCAAAAAGTACTGTTTTTTCGTCCGAGTTTTCTTTACGACCGAGGCGTAGCCGAGGTCGGAAAGCAAACGAGGACGAAAAAACACTTTTTGGCCGTGGTGCACACAAAATTTTTTAGGCGACCCTCATAAAATTTTCAAATTTATTGCAACATTTACTTATAATTTATTGACATAATCATTTATGACAACTGAACAATTGTACATATTTGTGACACCTTCAGACATGTTTATGTTTTCTTTGTCTACATTCGAAGTTATTTCGGCTTTATAAACAATAATTACCCAATAATCAGTTAAAAAGTCTATCACCAACACGTATTTACTAATGTAAACAAGATGCACAGTTTGACACTGACGGCAATGTGGTTATTTTTATACAATTTCGGTAACTGTCGGTAGATGGCGCCACCCTATTGCGGACGAAAAATGAAAGCGGACGATAAACGATTACTTTTCGTCCGCGTTTGACGACTGAAATTTCAATTTTTCGTGTCGGTCGCCTAAAAATTACATTATAGATATTGATATTTTAAACAACTTTCATTTCGAAAAACGTAGTATAACTGAGTATAAGAAAGTTTCGTGCGGACAACCGCGGATTTTTTTTGTGTCTGCCTGTCTGTGTGTGTGTCTGTGCGCGCTCTAGCGTCCAAACGATTATAGCTAGAGCTCTGAAACTTTAGACTTAACATTTGTATGTAGCAAGGAGGAAAACGTCCTATTTTGAACGCAATCTCTCTACCGGAAGTGATGGTTTACTCTTAACACCTTTTTCCATATCTCGAAAACGTAGTATAACTGAGTATAAGAAAGTTTCGTGCGGACCACCGCGGATTTTTTACTATACACGCGATTAAATTACTAGAGATTGAGGAAAACAGTGGTTCACGATCTACGTAGTTCGCGGCGCTCGCCGAAATGTCTCATAAGCATAGTTTAGAAATAAAGGCGGCGACTTGCTTGCGTCGCAGTTAGCGAACCTGTCATCGGCTTCAGCGAAGTAACTGAAAAAGAAAATAACACAAAAGTATTCCTTTTTGAAAAACCATTTTATATTTTATTTATTATTTTATTATTAGATGAATTAAGATGCACTAATTTAAAAAAGAAGACTTAAGACTACGTGCACTTGCGAGCGTATATAATACATAAAGTAATGGCCTGCAATGATTAGAGCAATGATACACGTCCTGCTTTATAATTTTTTTTTCAACATAAGTATGTCACATTCTAATTCCAATAAATAATATATTTTGGGAATAACTATAATATGGATTTAAAATTTCATATTCGTATAACATGGGTAGTGGTTGTAATTAGAAAAGTGTACATTCTATTTCTGAATATATTGTGATGTGTAAGAAAAACATTATCTCTTTTAACTTAGAAATGCAATCTATTTCAATTATTTGTTCATACTTTAACATATTGTCATACTTAACATAAAATGGCAATTTATTATTATAGTAATTTTCCAATTTAGATAATTCGGTAAATAAATCGTGTGAACTAATGATGCTCGAATGCCTTTGACAAAAATTAAGACGTATAAAATTTGTTGTAGCAATATTATTAATAGTAATAGAGAATTTATCGAATATTGACTCTTTATTTGATCTTGTAGTAGCACCTGGTAATATTGTAATTTTGAAAGAGCTATAGTTATTCGTTCTTCATCGTTATTATCTGGGTTTCCAGTGATGAATTTATCAAATGTTCCCAGCCCGTTAATTAATCCTCTTTTGTTTCGAATATGTGATTTATTTTGATGTATGGGTATATGTATTATGTGTAATATTTGTTATTTTAATCCCGGTAATGGCTAGTGCAATATTTAAAGAATATTGTCTACGTGAATTTTCTTTTGCGTTTTTATGATTACAAGGCGTTGATCTCAATTTGATCTTTTTGGTATTTATTTTTGCTTTTGTCTAGTTTTGACAAATATGTGTGTTGATAATTCTGTAATTTCACCTTTCATGTTTTGACTATGATTTAATACTTGTTATTTATTTTGTAATGATCTTTCATGGATCATTTGTTACAATTTGTTGGATTCGTTTGTGTTATTACACGCTAATAATGTGTGTTGTGCTTTTGCACTGATATTAGTATGTGTGTATTCTTGTTCTTTGAGTGCATTATGGAATCTTTCTACCCGTTTGATTAATGATGTTCTACGCTGAAATAATGAACGTTTATTTTATATAATTTTATCAAATCTTGGATTATAGAATTTTATTAGGGATTGAATGGTGATTAAAGAACTTAATTAACTTTTGGGTCACTAGTAAATTATATTGAGTTTTAAGTGATAGCAATTTGTGTAATTTGAAAATGAGTCTATTATGCTGGAACCTTTGTCCTTCAATTAATAGTGTCCAACTGAATAGTTTCGAAGGGTTTGAGTGGTATAGGCGTAAATATACAGTGTTACAACCAGCAATCGAATTTCTACGTAACATACTATAAGTTCAACTTTTTGTGCATGGACGTTTAGAAGTAATCATTATGGAAATGCAAAAAAGCATCCGATTCTTGCGATATCTAACGGATAGCCGACAATACAATTTTTTCCTACTTAACCGTTTGACAAAAAAAATTGAAACTTCGACCGGACGTAATCAGATATGTTTTGCACAGAGTGGAAATTTAATATTTTCAACATTATACCTACTTTAGCTGCAAATCGAACTTTTCGTGATCTCTGTTATCTCCGTTACAAGATATCGCACGAAAATGGAATGTAGTTCTAAGGAAACCCCAACTTGTGCCTATCACGAAATACGTATTGAAATTTAATTGTACGCATTATTTGATTATTGGGAGCGAGATACGTATTCCAATAAAGTTCGCGCATAGTCCCCACCCCCCGAAGGGAGCGGTATCGGTCTAGCGCTGTGTAATCTGCCAGGGCGGTACTCCAAACTTTTTTGGATTATTTTCAGACCTCGTTTATTTTATTTTTTAACAGCCTAAATAATATATTATATATATATTATATATATAATTAGTCATTACGGTAATGTAATATTTATTGTAGAAAATAGTTATAATGGACGCTTACGTACATAATACAAAATACTACAACAGCTCAATGTGTCACGTATGACGAAGGAAAATAGATATAATAATAATAATAATGATAATATGTCCATATATTAAGATCGTATAATAAAAACAATAAAATAATTTTACAAAAATTTATGTTATAAATAATAAATACAAATCCTACAGTTTTTTCACACGTCGTGTGATATGTCGTAGTTAAAATTACTCTTTTTGTCCATACACAAGTACAATCAAGTGAATGCTTTTCTGACTTTTTAATGTTTCTTGTACTGCATTTATTATCATTATTTACCTCAATGTATATTCATTATCGTCTAATTGGATGTGTAACTAAAATGTCACGACTGCGGTCCATTATAAGAACGAATGAATTCTTGACAAATCGGCATATTCATAATGTTGTTTGGATTGGTTCTGGTCCTATAGTCAGATTAGTATTTTGCGTAAACATTTGTATGGTACCTATTAGGTTATCCACGAATTGAGCAGAGTTGCTTATGGCAGACGACTCTGCTGTATCGGAATTGTTAGCAGTACGACTTACCTTGTATATACCTCTATGATGAAATGAGGAAAGAAAGCATCCTCGGTATCAATTTCATCATTGCATTGTTCGTTATCATAACTATCACCTAACTCGTCCGGCAATTCATCATCATCGTCACCTTCTCCTAAGTTAATTATAAATGGTTGCATAATTTCGTCTATAAGGTGTTCTTTATCTGTGTACGATATCTCAGTTTTAGAACAATGCTCAACACAATTTTTCCATATCTCCGTTGAAACGTCTTTCAAAGCTTCCAGACATAAATTCAATACATCCTTAATTTTAAAAGTATTATTTCTTGTTGCAACTTTATTTCATTCAATAGCATTAAATTCACTATGAGCTACACGTAACCACAATAATTTCACATCGTCTCCTCTTAGTTGTTTGCAATAGTTTCTAACAGTTTTACATTTTGATAACGATGCGGCTTAGACAATAGCAACAGCTGTGATTTAGTAAATTTTGACCAAATTGTTATTCAGTAACAGTTATGTGAGGGTACTCCATTAACACTGATTTAATATCTAGTTTCATGTTTTATAACCATATAATGTTCTCTGAATATCTTTCTTCTTATTACCCCTTGCAAAAATTCGCCACATTCGATTCTTTTTCTACCAGTTTTTGGTATAAAATGATTTACTCTATCTTCACTTTCGAATTCATTACTTAACAGTTCTAGTGGTGACTCCAACAGCTTTAGCCGTTATTTGAATGACTTTCTTCACATCAATAGTTGGTCCATTCTTATCTTTTTTGTCTTGAAAAAACTCTCTAAGATTTATTATTACTTGTTTGACTTCTTTAGTACAATGCTTTTGCATAAATAATAGTTCGTTGTTTATAAATAAAGATATTCAATAACTGGCAAATAAATAACAGTTCATGTTTTTATATGAATCTGTTATCATTATTTACATGATGTATTCATTATCGTGTTATTAAAAGTGTTCACAATCAACAGCCGAATCCGCATTTTCATTTCAGTATTTATATATTTCATAAGTGAACTGAATTTGATTCCGGTCCCGTCAGTAAATATGCGATAAGAATGTGCGCGGTCGCCAAAAATTACGCAAACTTCATTTCACTTTAAAAATATTAAATAACGGGTGAAATAAAATGTCGATAAGTATTTCGAGATAGGAACAAGTTGAGGTTTCCTTCAGAGCACAAAAACTACAATTTGCGGCTACAGTATTTATAATGTTGAAAAAATTGAAATTCCGCTCTGTGCACAACATATCAGATTACGTCCAGTCGAAGTTTAATTTTTTTTTGTTGAACGGTTAAGTAGAAAAAAACTTGTAATGTTGGCTATCCGTTAGATATCGCAAAAATCGGATGCTTTTTTGCACTTCCCTAATAATTACTTCTAAACGTAGAGGCAGAAAAATGTGAACTTACAGTATGTTGCGTAGATTATTGCTTTGGCACCGACAGTAGTGTTCTGTTCTTCTGAAAAGCGAACATGCTTGAGTATTGAGTTTATATGTTTTGGCAGTAGCTTCTCAGGAATTTCCACAATTCGTCAGAAAGCTGCATACTGGTAAAGAAGTTATCAGTGGTTATACTACACACAACCCTACGGCAAATGCAGTACCATGTCCCGCACCACTTTTAGGCGCTAATTTTTTTCGGTGTATTTCCTTGTTTACTTAAAATTTTACTCACTTTTACTTTTACTTAATTATAAACAAACCGCACCCAAGTAGACTTGCATGTTTGATGCATAGAAATTGTCAGAGTCAGAAGCAGCTCATATTTTTATGCCGTACTTGTCAGGTTTGCTTTTCATGTACACTCTTTTCGAGGACGATCACCTTCGTCCTCGAAAAAGCACAAGTTGTTCGTCTACACATGTGCACTTGGGTTCAAATATTTCTTACAGTTGGTCACAAAACTGTCGAATAAATTCCTTATTGGAGCTTATCCGTTTTTCTTCGATCCTCTAGCATTAAAGCCATCAAATCGCAAAAAATATTAAATACAATCTATTTTTGACATAGTGACAGTATTATGGGACGACTATAAGCTACATCTTGACACCAAAGCATATCATATCATCATAATATAAGAAGTCCAATATAGGCCTTGATTTCAATAACGTCAACAGGGGTATAATATTTAATTTTGTCTGGATTTTCGTCATTCCATTTAATGTGAAAGTCTTCAGCTTTTCTATTTGTCTCAATTACGATCACATCAACGATATCAGTTTTTCTAATGTTGACTTTTGGTAACTTATCTCGTTTGTCTACTGGGAACTTATACCATTTAGTTCCATCTTTTGCCATACTATGTTGTGGAACGCTTCGAACCTAGCTACTGGATTCGACAATGGCTTCATATTCGGATTGTGTATTTTCATCAGCAAGAATGACGCCATTTACTGCATCTGCTTCAGTGATTACATCTATTTCTTCAACATCACTTGCGTCCACTTCACAATTTTTCAAATTCCGGGTCATCATTTTCGAGTAATAACAACACTTCTACTTTTGTAAGGCGCTTACTATCTCAAAAACTTAGTACAGGATCCATGTTGAACCCCACAATATGAGTAACTAACAGAAACTGAAGCACATTCAATCTCATAGAACGAAGAATCCCAGACTCGTATGTAACACTGTGAAATCCGGTATTCATGAGGATTACCTGGTATCGGTAGGTGTGTGTGTAGAAAGAGCAATGTCAAACTCATAAAGGTGTATGAAATATGTTTAGAGAGACAAAAGGAGGGGAATTACTGACAATGCTAGAGAAACTCCTTGCTTGATCGAGATGACACACATTTTAATAATGTATAATTTAAACAAAAATAAACATTAATAAGTAATAATCAGACAGAATAAATCCGAAAATAATGATAGGTACATGCCCAAAATTCAAAACAAAATTAGAAAAATTATTTATTTAAGCATGGCCTGTCCGTTGAAGGTTAAAAGCCAGACAATGCAAAACTAAAAGAAACGTTAAATTTTACGATGGACGAAAAATTGAATGAAGCAACGCCTTAAGCAATATACTTCAATCAAGGAGGAAATTATAGGAACTCGCGCCCTTTCAATGAGAATAATTTTACACCTCCTGTGCAATTGATAACAACCGCAGAGAAAATAGACAACATTGCACACAACAGAAAATCCACGATAGTGTAAATGGGTTCAGGCATGGGCCAGTACCAACTCCACCTGAAGCTTGGGGAGACAAATCAACCCGAACTATACAATTTGGATATGAACGATAACTGTCATAAAAGGATCGTACGATTATTAAGAGCAGTAAAGATTAATGATTTAAACAAAGCGCAAGTAACATCGATTCAAGAAAATTGCACGAAATACATAGATTCCTTATGATATATTCATAGAAAATGATCCGGTACGCATTACGAATGTTATAAGAGAAAGAATACATTTTAACAAGGATGGAAATACGTATAGCCGTACCGATAGCCACATTATCAGAAAATGAATACACAACCAGCTAGAAAAATTGACGTTAATGAGGAAACTAAATCTACATGCTCTTCACTAATTTTAATTGTTCCAAAAAGAGTTACACAACTGGAAATGGCGAGTTATTATAGATTATCGACTATTAAATAAAGCAAGGATGGCGGTGTATTTTTCGACTCGCCAATGAGTTTGAAGGCGAGTCCTAATTCAGTTAAGTAGTGGCACTGGAATACGAGTCATCTTTCGTTTGGTCAGACGATTTGACAATACATAGGAATAGTTTATATAATCGCATTAAAAGACTTGGTGCAAGTTTTTAACAGACTACGAGATGTAAATTTAAAACTAAATCCATTGAAATGTCAATGTTTAAAACAGGAGATTATTCATTTGTGACATGTCAAAGGGCATTCCATCAGATATCTTTATATTCTTTGTCCCACAACATAATCCAGAACTTATTATTATAAACTCATCACATATCGGCAATATTTCAGATAAAATGGGGTCTATTATTAAAAAATCTAATAAACGAATTGCAATTAAAACTAACTCTCCATTCGCCCACCTCCCCTACTCAATTTAAAACTGTAAATATGCATAACCCCCCCCCCCCCCCATTCTAGCTATGTATTTATATATAAGTCATAATTTTGCAAATTGAATTTGTCATTTGCAAGTACTTTTATGTACACTGGTAAAAAGTTTCATTTCATACTATCCGGTAGATTAAATTTTGCCGTTTCGTTTTGAGTCCGGGAAGTGATACCGTTATCGGAAAAATTGATCTACCGAAAAACAATTTTATTTATAATTACGAACAACTAAGGTAATAAAAAATACATGAACGATAACAAACATGTTCTTAGATTAAATGAAATTCTACATAAATCGTTATTGCTTAATTTGGCTTCATATAATTTAACTCGAAAATTATAGATATAGAACCAACTTGATATGATTTCGCTATAAACTTTGATATTAATAAAAGTTTATTCACGTACTAATAACTATTGACAAAGAGACAAGTATCTTTTTAAATTACTTAGATTTGAGTGTTGCCAAAAAATAGTTATCAAGTAGTCTGTCGTTTTCTCTTCAAGCAGAACACTAAATGGATATTAAAACTGAAAAATATTTGGACATGAATTTGTACTCTTAAGGGTAGAGATCTATCGTTGTAGCGGATTTCAACACAAACACACCCACCGGGGATCTAAACTTGATCACCACATAAGAAACAGAAATGCTAGAAACCTGTACCTGCTTCCAACTTATTCCTATTGATCCTATTAAGATCCTGATATAGACTTATTTCACAATTAGAAATGTTTCTGTCAAAAACTTGGGAGCATGGGATATGCATTCAGACAATTCTCCTATCCTTCTTACATTAAGCAATACTGTTATCCAAAACGAAATTCGTATTAGTTTCAGATACGATCCTGAAAACGTAATGATGAAGTTCTGATGCCAACAAATAATATACAACAAGAGAAAATTAAACCAGATCCAGCTGATAAGACTGCATTGAATAATTCGTCTCACTATCTGAAAAGAGAAGTGCATAATAAAGCTATTAGCAGCCTAGTATGCTACTACCTGCCTAGATGTCGCACAGGCCTTCCACATGGTTTGACTCTTTGTTTTATAAATTTCGAAAATTCCAGACTGACTTTTTCTCAACTGCTAAAATCTTATCTACCTCATTGGTACTTGAGAATCAAACAAAAAGATACGTATTCAGAACTTAGGCCAATTAGTACTACTAGGAATTCTGTATACTTGTGAATTTCCAACCTTAGCATATAGCAACCGCAACTTTTGTTGATGACACCTTAGCAATCGGAGATACCCATGAGAAATCCATTAGAAAATCCAGTCCTCAATTGACCAAACTGCAAACAAACAATGTAAATATGACCGACCACGTTACTTTTACTATAGATATCCCAATGAGAATAAATGATACTCGAATACCAAGTGCAAACCCAGCTGAGTATTTAGACACATGCATGCTCCCCTACGTTGGAAAGTACGCGCAAAGTCTAGAAGAGCTTTGCCATTGACCAAACACTTTGAATTAGTGAAGTGAAACTACGTCATATGGAGGATGGTTAAGAAAATGTCTTATAAATACCGGAACCCATTGCCGCACCCAGATTGAATAAACGTTCCGATAAGATTGGTATAAACCTCAATTTAAAATGTACAATAAAAATTTTAAATGTAGATTACAGACACGCGAAAATTGATCGTTGCATTGTCCACTGTGTCACTGTTAGAATATGTTTGTCGTGAAAATTATCATTTCATTAGTGTCATTGCACTTGCAGGTACGACAAAGAAAAAGTTATACATGCAAGCATTCAGACAACCTTTCTAAAAGTGGAAAGGAAAAATAAGAAATTTACATATATGTTCTGCTTTTTTCTCGGGTAATGCACCGCGTTGTCCAATTGACCCTGTAAGGGTCGTTTGTTGTTGACGCTTCATCTAGATGAGACGCGATCTAGAAAAACTGGCGTTGGAAGTTACTAGTCCGTCATATCCTGTGGTTTCGTTTCAGGTCAATCTGCATGCTTGGTTTCTGCTCTGACTTCGGGTCAGTGGGCTGTGTCATTCTTGTTGCTCAATCGGAGGTGATATTTTTTTTTGGTCTAGCGATTGCTTTGTTTGATATTTGTCCTGCCAGCAAGTTTTTGTGCACCATCCCATTTGTTCATATTTTCTGGCTGCTTCTCTATTTTAATAGCTTCCCTGTCATAACTGTACATAATCACATCTAAAAATTCCTTTTCCACTAAACTAAACCGATAAAGTTACGTAGTAATAATTCCTAAAGTGACAAAAAACTTGTTTTACCGCGTCAATAAAGTAAAAAATGTATGAAAGTTAAGGATTGATCGTGCATCCAGGAAGTTACGAAATCGCATTACCGAGGGCTCTAGCTACAAAGCCTTTATCATTGACCGTCGGTCGTTTTCTAAACTTTTCTTGTGCGCAAAATTGTAGGAGAATTTTATTTTTCAATAATGTTCTACGAATTATTATACATTAATCGTCATATTTATATTCCTCGTTCATATTGAATTGTGTAATTTTATATTTATTTAGACTTAGATGTTTTAAAAGAAAAAGATTTTAACCCCATTTCTTAGTTTAATGTAGTAATTTTTCTAACTCAGCTATACTTTCTTACATTATTTATTCCTCAACCGTCAATAAATGATGATATATTGTGATATAATATAATACTAAACACCATTAAAAAATTAAATTAACAATGCATGTGAAAGTTCTATTATGATAATATTATAGTACACTTTTTAATAAACAAACAGGGGTGTTCTGGGCCTGGATGCGATTTATTTATTACAACATATTTCAAAATATCAAAGCCCTCCGTACAAAAAGAGGTACAAACGAAATGCATAGAAAAGAACAGCGCATAACATAACTGTATGCAATGCACAAAACTTAGCGTACACTTAAGCTGAAACTTAAATACACTAAGGGTGGGTTTATAGAAAGAAAATCAAGTATGAAATTGCGATTAACTATATGATTGAAATCAAAAATTCGCGTTGCCATGGTCACGGATTGCAATCAACCAGTTAATTGCGTTCAAGTTAATGGCGTTGCAAAGTCAGGTTTGATTGTAATTAAATGAAAAATCGGTTTACAAAAGCTCCACTGGAAGTTGATTGCAATTAATTACAATATTAATTTGACATTAACTCAATAGAAGGCACTACCTCGATTAAGTGGTTAATTTAGGTGAAAATAAAAAAGGCAAGTTGTTATCTGCACGAATTCGGCGCAATATCGATAAATAAATGGTAAGTGATTGTTAATGAAATATTTATTTATTATTTGAAAATATAAGTACATCATATATTTAACATTTTTTGTTGGAATTACATTTATTGGTATTCAGTTCTTCGGAGGACGAAGATGTTCTGACTGCCTTAATACGAACGAATAACTTAGGATAATAGTAGTAATATTTATGATATTAAAAACATATAATAAGTAAATGCGTTATGTAATTTTTTTATTCACAATCACTATAGTAATATGTCAATTCCTAACATTTTCGAGGTTTGAAAGTACGTCATTTCTAACAGTCCTTATTTTCCCACGGGTTCAATGTAATAATTTTCCACCCATGGGCGAAAAAGTAAGCCCTGCCAACCATTGAAACAATTACATGTTCAATAATATTTAAGGCTGTAATAAATTTGGAAAGGCTTCGGCAGCAGCTTCTTTTAACTCAAGTGGAGTGCCATAATCCATTTTACTATCTAAACTTTCATCTCACCTCTCAGCTCATCTCTATGATTCTCACAATTATTCGAAGAATAATTATTACAAATGTCAGATTGATTGAACAAATGTCAGATTGATTGAACAAATGTCAGATTGATTGAACAAATGTCAAATGAATTAAATGCAATGTCATAGGCTACTTCATCAACTTACTATATTGGAAAACATCAAATTTATTCGTATTATTCGACCTGAATCTTCTTCGCAAGTGAAGCTTTCTTTGTCAGGTTTTCTAATAAATGTTCCTTTGCAACTTTGCTTGATTCCCAACCACCCAGTTCTTGCAGCTGTAAAATATCTCCACCGGCATTAACAAGCAAAGTTGCTGAAGATCTCCCAATACAATGGCCGGTGTACATAGCTGGATTTTCAAGTTTGAGGTGTGACGCAATCTTCTCAGGAATTTTTGGGAAAAAATTAATAGCACAAGGCTGAATCGTACACTTTCAATTTCTGTACGTAGCATTACATGCCCCGGCCGTAATGCTATGTATTTCTTAAATAAAGCCGCTGGAATAATATCACCTTCAGGTAAAACGGCAAAAAATCTTTTCTAGTGAGTTTTTGAGTCGGGAATGGTAAAAACTATCTTACTCTCTAACATCTCAACATCGTCTGTAGACATTTTCACTAATTCATTGGTTCTACAAGCTCCACGTAGCCCAATCAAAAAAGCCACTTTCTATGGCTTAACACTTAACACTTAACTCTTTATCGGGAGCTGTATACACAAATTCTTTAAGTTGCTCTCTCGTAAATACATTGGATTTCTTAACTCGATGACCAAAATGTTTCTTCTTGATGAATCTTATCAAAGCACCATACTTGTCGATTTCGAGTCTTTCCTTCAATTCCAAACATACTGTACTTTGGCTACAAAGATGAAGGAGAACATTCATTTGAGAGTTTCACAATATAGGCCAGCAAGACCGTTTCCCACCCACCTTGAATTTGTTCTCATACTCGCCACTCGCAAAACAAACCATATTCTTTTTGGTAACATATTTTCGACTTTTTTGAAGCAAGCTTAATTGAGCACTATCTGCTGATTCCAAAATATTTTCGGGAATATCGAAATCTTCCATGATATATTTCAAAATTACAAAAACGTGACTTAAACTAACGAATTCTTTTTTATGACAGATAATTGTTGATTTTTTTAATTGTTTTTGCATCCCCTGATAACACTTTAACGACGATACGATAAAGCTTTGAATATAACTCGAATATTAGCGATTTAAACACACACGGACGCTGCTACAGTGACGAGGCGGTGCTAGCTCTCGTCACTGTAGCAACGTCCTCGATTATTATAAATTGCATAATATTCTCTTTACATTAATAGCTATAGTACGTTGTATTGTAATAATATAGCCATTTGAATAAAGCATACAACTTTTCCAGTAGACATGGCACTAAATTATTATAAATTGTATCAAAAATTTAAATTGATGTGGATGCGCAGCGTAAGTTTATAGAATCAGCCATCAACCAATATAAATTGAAAGTAAAATGTATCTAGAACGAAGTGTTAGCTAGTATAAGATATATTGAAAGAAAATGAGACAGGCAGTCACCGTAGAGTGCTCGAACGCTTTCACAATTTAAATCAAACGGGTCTCAGAAATGAAATTCTTATGCGACGTGTTAGATGACCGATGGATGTAGTATAAAATAATAGTTTAATGTAAAATTCCGGCATTATATTTTTTGTAATTTATAAATATTCTTAACGTTATATATATTACACAACATTTTACAATTTCTTATCTAGGTGAAGTGACGCCGCGCACGTAAATGAGAAAGTAGTCCAACGACCAAAAAATATCAAACGTTCTCTTTTCCTGAAAAAAATGGTGTATTAGCAATAACAATTTTAATTTAAATAATAACTTCAATCTAGTTAATAAAAAGTAAATGAAAAGTATTTTGATGGTATTGCATAATATGCACTACATTTAACAATAACAATAAACTGTACATGTAATAATAAATTAATAAGTATTGTTTCTGTATTATTATATCTCATCTGTTGCGATTACCACTACCTGTAAAAGTATTTCAACAACTAAGGTTCTTGGTAATCGCTAATGATGAAGTGTGATAATGCAGAAACAATACCGATCTAGCGATCCACTAGTTAGTCATCAAGGACTTGTTTAATTAATGTTCACAACACTTTAAGATGTAAGACTAGTCAATCCTTCAAGTAAATTTTACATTTTCCTGTCATTTTTGACACGACACACGGACAAGGACGGATAGGGAAAATTACAGAGCGATATGCCTATTGTCAGTGGCGTTCAAAATATACACAGGAATAATAGAGCGAAGACTAAGGAAAGAACTACAAGGAGAGATAAAAGAGGAGCAAGCAGCGTACAGTGAGGGGAGGCAAATACAAGACCATATAAGCACCCTAAGAAACATAATGGGAAAATTTCTACTAGTCCCTTCCTTTACCGCATATCTCACATCTTTTATACTCGCCTCCCATCCAATATTTATTCTTCTTCTCTTCGCTTCCGCGTCTGTATCTTGGAATTCTTCTTTCCTCCTCCTCCACGTCTTTCCCCCTTCCAGGAACTTTGCTCTCCTCCTGAACACTCTTAATTCCTTGTATTTCTCATTACATCAAGAGTTCATTATCTTTCCGTCCCTTTTCTGCGCATCTACATGTTTCATCCTTCCCACTGCCACCCGCTCTACTCCACTGCCCTCCCTCCTCCTTCTTTCTACCTTCGATATGGACAGTCCCGCTTTTTCATACATTTTTCTTCTATTTTCCTCCCAGTTTGATGGTTCCCTCCTGTCTTCTTCGCTCTTCTATATTTTCCATTACTCTTGTCCCAAAACTATTGTCTCTATCTCCTTTCAATACGACTTGCTGCTTCTACCTCAATCCTGTCCCTCCTGCTTCCTGTCTCACAATATAGTCTGGGGTCGACTTTTCAAGATGTAGGGTTCTCTTCATCTGTCCTAAATGTGTCCTCTCGAGTCTTCTCTGCTATTTTACCCCTCATGTTTCTATCCCATACATCATTATACTCCTCGCGCAACAATCCCAGATCTTCATTGTCTCCACAAAACCCCCTTTTCTCTTTCCGCACAGACTCTCTTTCCGCCCCTCTTCCGCTCTCCTCACTTTCTTACAAATATAAAGTGCTCTTCCCAACTATTGTTTTCCCTTAATACTACTCCCAAGTACGTCCATTCCCTCACATTTTCGACCGTTTCTCCCTTCCAACTGATTTGCACTTCCTCTCCTTTTTCCCTTCCATTTCTGAACACCACCACTTTCGTCTTCTTAGTGTTTAACCCTTCCAGCCTACGCGACATTTCCGTCAGCCCTTTGTCCACCAGACCAGATTCTGTCCTTCCCCAGCCTCGCCCCTCCATCTTGGCCATTTCTCAGCACCTTTTCCAACTTCGCAATATAAATATTGAATAATGTGGGGCTTGTCTTAATCCTCTTGTTGTCCTAAACTTTTCCGACTTTTCGTTTCCTGATCTCACCCTGCACCACGTCACTTGTCCCTGCTCCTCCTCCCCCCTACATCTCCAAGTAGCTTCTTGAAGTACTCTTCCCATTCGTTTATTCCTATTTTATTCGAATCTTTTCCTTTCCTGCTTTTCCTGAGATAGTCCCAAATTTCTTTCTCACCTCCTAACCCCTTAAGGGGCTTAAGGGGCACCCTTGTCTTAGTCCTCTTGTTGTCCTAAACTTTTCCGACTTTTCGTTTCCTGATGTCACCCTGCACCACGTCACTTGTCCCTGCTCCTCCTCTCCCCTACATCTCCAAGTAGCTTCTTGAAGTACTCTTCCTATTCGTTTATTCCTATTTTATTCGAATCTTTTCCTTTCCTGCTTTTCCTGAGATAGTCCCAAATTTCTTTCTCACCTCCTAACCCCTGTATTTCCTTCTCCTCTATTTTTCTTAGTTCTTCCTTCTCCACAGCTCTAGCTGTCTGCCCCTTTGTTCTCAGTACTCTTCCCACGTCTACCTCCCTTTTCTAGCCTCACTCAACGTCTGCCTCATCGCCCTTTTCCCTCTCCTGCAATCCTCGTCGAACCATGCCCTTCCCCTCGCTCCCCTTCCATTTTTCCTTCTTGTTATTGCCTTATCCATAATCCTTGTCATGGCTTCCAATTTCTTTACCTTTCCCCAATTCTCTTCACCTAGCCTCTGCCTGTGTTTTCTTCTCGTAACTTCATTCCAGATATTCACTAATCCTTCGTCTATTCCCTCTTCCTTCTCTGCCCCTCTTCCTTCTTCGTAGAGTTATAGCTCTAAAAGATTATTGGATTATATTCTGCCCCCCACCCTGAAGCTGTCCACCTCCCTCAACATTTCTTTACTTGTCATAGCAAAATCAATAACTGATCTCCATCCCTTCTCCCATCCATTTAATATTTCCCAGTTCGCTTCTTATAACCACTCGAACAGTACTTTTCCTTCTCCGTTCGACACGTCGTTCTTCTCCCTTCTCTCCCCCATACTTCCCTTCAACCGTTCAGCTGCTATTCTTGCGTTGAAATCCCCTCTTACTATTATATTCTCCCATTCCCGCTCTATTATTTCCTCTAATGCCTCTGTCACCTTTTTCAGCTGTTGATTACTATACACTGTGAATATTCATAACTTTTCCTCCCCTCTTCTTATCGTGCGTCCTTGTATACACTCCGTACTATATTTAAGAGATCCCCCTTCCATCTCTTCCCATGTTTCCTTCACCCCTGTGATTATTCCCCCCTTGCCCTTGCCTTTCTAGTTTCAGTCACCGCAGCTTTGAATTCCCATTTGAAATTCCCCGGCATGTTTCCTTTATAACTTCTCCACGTCTCCTCCTCTACCAAGGTTTCCGTTAGCCCTATGTAGTCGAAATTTTCCATATATTCTTTTAGATCTTTATTTATCCCTTCCGTCGTCCACTTCGTCCATCCTGCCCTACTCCTCGTGGGTCCCTTTCTCTCTGTGTCCCTTTTTCTTGTCACTTCTTCTCCCGCTTCAGTTTATTTAAAAATTAAATACCTTTACAATGTATGTATATTGCATATTTTTTTGTTCCTTTTTGGTATTTGTGCTTTTCCCATTTGCGCCTTGTGTGGTTTTTGGTGCAAATGTCTTTGCACTGGAGTATTTTAATTGTACCACAATTTATTACCGACAAAAGGATGCTTAGATTTAGCTTGTATTGCTGAATAAGAAAGAATATTACAAATAATGTACGGTGTATCTTGAAGACTATCAACTGCTACTGTTTTATTTGTTGTTATCGGAATGCCATTTCTCATGCTTTGTTTGTTGATTCTGCAGTTTTGGTTATTGAGATGCTACATTTAAGCGAGTTGCTTTCTGTTCAAATTGTTAATTTATCCAATGAAGGTTGCAGACAAGAAGATATTGGGCGGAGATTACGTATTAATTAATCGAGTGTCTCTCGTAGAGTAAAGCGACACAATGAAACTGTAGAATTCAAAAGGCGACCTGGTCAAGAACGCAAAAGATTTACTACTACAAGAGACGATCAATATTTGAGAATCCAATCTTTACGAAATCGCATACTTACAGCTCCACATGAATTACTGATTACAAGACAAGTCAATGTAATTATTAAACCAGTAATAAGAAAACAAAGAATTCAGTTTAAAGCCAAAACGTCCTGCCAGAGTGCCTATACTTCTCCCACGTCACAAAACGAGACGGTTACAGTTTGCAAGAGCCCACGCTAACTGGAATTAACATAAATGGCGGCATGTTCTTTTTACGGGTGAAACAAGGATACTGCTATAGAAGCCAGGTGGACGTGGTCTAATATGCAGAAGTTCGGGGGAACGTTTTGCAAAATGTTATCTCGTACACAACGTTAGGTTTGGTGGCGGTTCCATTATCCTATGAAGTGGCATTAGTTGGGAGAGTTGGAAGGAGCTCATTGAGGTGAATTTAAGAATTAATGCCGATTGATACATTCGCAATGTACTTGAAGAGCATGTTGTACCTTATGCTGGCTTCATTGGGTACGATACTTTTGTGCTAATGCATGATAATACCCGTGCGCCTGCTGCAAGAACAGTGTCCCAGTATCTTGAAGATGTCGGAATTGGGACACTACATCAATCCTGATGCAAATTCCATAGAACACGTATGGGACATCCTAAAGCAACATATACGCGCACGTAAATCCAGCTCCTAATTCAACTACAGAATTAAGAATTGCTGCACAGGAAGAATGACATGGAATTCCGCCAAGACACCATCAAAGATCTTCTGCGGAGCATGCCTAGGAGAATGCAGGCTATCATTACAACTACAGAAGGAAATATTAAATACTAAATTGTTAATTATGTTGCCTTAAAGTATTGTTATATTGTCGTTATTATTGTTCGTTCTAATTAAATGTTACAACAAAAATCAGGATATTTCATTGATGCCTTTACAAATCTGTTGTAAAGCGTGTGTGTGTGTGTTTGTGTGTGTGTGCGCGCGCATGTGTGTTATGAACCGTACATCTAGAGAAGAATGAAACGTGCTCGAATAAATCTTAAAGATAAATCTACATGGCTCTTAAAATTAATGTATTTAAAAATAATTTCGATACAAAATGACAATTTAAAATAACGTGAATGTCATCATAAAATATTATATAAACAACGAATACTCATTTCAGTAACAATAAAGGTTTGTGCAACAAAATATTTGAAATACGTTATCTTAGTCCGTGGATCGTGAAGGTTTCTCATCCATTTTCTGATGTTATCAAAAAAAAAACTGGGAAATTGTTATTAGCAATCGGAATTCGCACACGCGAAAAATCAAATGATTCAATATTCTAGTAATCATTATTGTTTCTCTTTGTATTACAGACGAAACCACTGACGGTCTTAAGTGCTGTGCTCATATGGATGCTGGCAGTTATACTATCAATTCCGGACGGAATCTTCACCAACGTGATTCAGGTATCGAACGCCACGCGATTCATATTAGTGTGCACACCGTTCCCCGAAAACCAGACCTCGATACTTTACACAAAATACAGCGTCGCAGGAAAGACGCTGATTTACTACGTACTGCCGCTCATAATAATAGCGTCCTTCTACATTCTTATGGCTAAAAAGCTTCATGCCAGCGCTAACGAAATGCCCGGGGAATTGCAAGGACAAGGCGTCGCGCAAGTCAGAGCCAGAAGACACGTAGCGAAGATGGTTCTTTGTTTCGTTTTTCGTAAGTATGTGAGCCACCTCTTTTTGAACGTACGTGCAAGAAAATACCGCCTCTCACTTTTTATCAAATGTGAATTTATTGTTGTCGATTATCCAGAACGATGAATTTTATTTTTTTTTCCAAATGAACTTAAGTAAGTCAAAACATTTAAAACATTTTTTTGACGAAAAACTTTTTTATAGCGAACTTGGTATTATATACGATTGTAGTTTATTCTTTTAAAGTTATAAATTTGTCTATTGCAGTTCCCAAATTTGAAAAAAAAAATCTTTAAACATTGTATAGGGTCCCCCCTCATGAATTGATTCTGGTCGATTTATGATGTGACCGAATTTATAGAAAATATGCTTATGCTTAAAGTTTAAGGCATGAAAGATACATTTGAAAGTTTCTACGAAACAGATAAAAAGTAATAAAATAACACCAAGATGTTTTACATCTTTTTTGCCGTTTTCGACTATAATTTTTATGCCTATTTACAGTTTTTTTCTGACGCGTTTTTTCCAAAATGTATTTAATTGCGCGGGGAAAGTTTTGCTGCCCCACTGCACATTTGTTTCGAAAATGCATTTGTATTTTGTAATCCCTCGTTATGCCGTCTGACGTGGGATTCCCCATGTTTACTGTGATTTGATTTGTGTCTTGTGTCTTCAATTGATTTAGTTGTCTCAATGTTGTTCGTGTGATAGTGTGAAGTTGATGGATTAAAAATTACACGGAATTGAAATATGAACGCCAACAATTATTTTGCCAAGCGTGTTCAAAAATCGTAAGTTTCATTTGCAATTAAAATTATAAAATATATTGACGTTACTAAATTTATTTTAACAATGTGTGACGAGAGATACAATATAAGTCAGCATATCAAGACGTCATTCCACCAGAAAATACTAGAACTAACTCGTAGTTAAATAAAGAAACAACAAACTATAGGTACATCTCTGCAATCT
The DNA here is from genome assembly GCA_959613385.1 of Geotrupes spiniger. NCBI lineage: Eukaryota > Metazoa > Arthropoda > Insecta > Coleoptera > Geotrupidae > Geotrupes > Geotrupes spiniger. The sequence continues at coordinate 2,264,064 of OY390738.1, forward strand.
GTGGCATCAACTTCCGGCTATACTGAACAATCAACATTTAATTTTGATTTTTGCAAAGTTTTGATAAAAGCAAATATACCTATTTTAAAAATGAAAACCAAATATTTCAAAAGGTTTTTAGAAACACGTTGCACAATGCTCATTCCTGATGAAAGCTATCTGCGCAAAAATTATATTAGTTCAGTGTACAAAGAAGTTATTCGGGGAATAAAAAATATTGTTGGAAAAATTGTATATGGGTATGTGTAGACGAAAGAACAGATGAATGTGGAATGTGGCCAAAAAGTTTTCTAATATGTACGAAAGAATTAAGTAAAACAAATAATAATACAATAATAAGGTTTATTATCGACAAATTGACACAGTTTTTCTTACCGGAGCCGGTACCGAATGATAAAATTTCACTAATGCTGTCAGACGCAGCGGCACATACGAGGGGAGATCATTATTCACGGTCCCTAACATACAAGGAAACAAATTGAAGAAATATCAAACGTTAATTTCCTACATCTCCCTGAACATCGATCCATTTGGTCCAACCATGCTTGAAATCTTTGAATCCCCTGGAAAAAATCTTTCGGTTGTTCCAATCAGTTATTCGCGCCCGTCATCACTTAATTCACGTCGTAATATCTGGTCCCCCGAAGATATTCTTTTAATTTTGGAAATAAAAAGGAATTACTAGAGATCAGGTCTAGTGATTATGCGGGATGTTCAAACAATTTAAATCCTGCGTTCAGACTAGCGCTCATGGCAACGTGGCTTTTGTGGACAGGAGCGTTGTCTTGATGAAATAGAATTCCTTTGCTAAATTTTCCCGGTCTTCTTTCCTTGACACAATCACGCAATCTTGAAATTAAAGTGCCATAGTAGGAGCCTGTTATTGTATGTCCACGTTTCAAAAAGTCAGTCATATAAATTCCGTCTGCGTCCCAAAAAATTGTGGCCATGACTTTACCAGCGGATGGCAAAACACGAAATTTACGGGGTGGCGGAGAAACTTGGCGATGCCACTCCATACTTTGTTGCTTCGACTCAGGTACTCAGGTCGAACAGTCGAGAAAGAAATTCGAATCTTCTTTAAACTTTGCCAAACTGGCTTCAGAATGCAATACTCTAGAACGTTTCTGATCAGGTGTCAACAGACAACTTATTTAGCCTCAAAATATTTGTTAAAATACTTTCTATAGTACCATAAGAAAAAATCGTAATTTCAGATATTCTGCGAATGGCCAGTCATCTATCTGTCACTAGCATATCAAGTATACGATTATTATTTTCTTGGGTAGTGACAGTCACTGGTCCAGCACCTCTTACGGTCAGACTTTGAAAAAATAGTTATTTTCATAACAAGTGTCGAAAGTAAGTTATATCGTGCGAGTGAGAATGTTGATGCACGAGCGTCAGCGAGTGCAGAAATCTCACGAACAGACGATATAACACTTTCGAGCGAGTTATGAACACTATTTTTACACGACCTCAAATGTACAGTCGAATGCAAAAAAAGTAGACAAAAACAGTTTCCTGTAATTGATTTTCCTCAAATTGTTGTTGTATAAATGTGGCTTTTTAAAATCCCTTTTTCTTCAAAATTTGACAATCTTTCAAAGTTGACATTCATTTTAAAACGGAGTTTCTTTATTCCCTTAAAACTTGAATTTTCTCAGTAAGTTTTCTTAATCCACGTGACATTTGATATATTTAGTCAGTAACGGTGGTTCGGGGCTCTAGTTGGGGGTACCTACGCTTACGGCTCACCAGTTCATTAAAATGTCACTGAAATGATAATTCTGACGTTTACATGACATTGCTAATATCAAGCAAGTTTGTTCAAGCAGCCGAAAATTTCGTGTCTACTTTTTTTGCATTCGACTGTATTTTTAAAAAAACCTGAGAAAGTGACGTTAGAATGCTCCTTTAGTCGGTAAAACAGAAACTTCATTTTAATATATTAAAGTCATTTCACACAACAGCTGACTAATATTCGACGGAACTTCAACCAACAAGCCCTAATGGCAGATAATTACGAAACTGTGTAAAGGCCCGGTATACCACAGTGAATATTTAGTAGAGTCAATCTTTTTTCTGTGTCATTTGTACAAAATGTGACAGATGGTGTGCGTTGAGCTTTAGTTGGTCGTACTTGTCAAAAATATCACACTAGTGTGATATAATATTGCACGCCATGTGGTATTGACAGTTTTCTGAAGTAGGTTACTACGATGATATTCATTAGTTTCGTTAGAGGTCGTGTAAAAAAACTATTTTTCCGACGACCATTATGAAATGTATTGAATTGTACACCGTTTTTTGTTACTGAAAGTGGGATTGCGAATGGAGGGAGTACCCGTGTGAAATATAAAATCGATCAATCTGATTGGCTGTCAGCCGTGTTGAAAATACTATTTTCAACACGGGTAGTGCAATCGTGGTTACAAATGAAATTTGACATTTATTAACATGTGTCATTTGTGAATTCTAAAACTTTAATCAATATATACTTTTAATTTTTATTGTTATGGTGGTCGTCGGAAAAGTATCGTGTAAAACACGTGTTGAAAAGTCGATTTCACACTCGTTTGCTTAAGCCACTCGTCTTTCGGCTCGTGGCTCAATCCTGCAAACTCGTGTGAAATCTTGACTTTTCAACACTTGTTGTACAATATACTATTGTTGATTTATTTGGGAACGAGGCGTTTGGTTACGGTTAATTTTTGTTGTACTTTTGTTGTCGTAGTCCTTACCACTGCTGTTGTACTTTTATTACATTCCCCAATCCTAGTAGTGAATACAATTTCTGTACAGTTTTAAATTTGGGCGAAGCTGTCCGCCCCTGTAAATTTTCCACCCCTGTTTTGATCCGCCACTGGCCGCTCAATGTAAAATTTTGTCGATACGTTTAGGCTGTGAATAAGGTGTTATTCGTGCAATGCGTGGTTTGGTTGTTTTTTGTGGCACGGCATGTTTTTCCGGGGAGTAGTGTGTATGATTGGCATCAAGGAAGGCCGTTTTGTTTCGTCCCATCTTGATTTGGCCATTTTTGATATCCGGTGAGGTGATATTTGTGGCGTTCTATTTATCGGATTTAATGGGACTTACAACAAAAGTTAATGTCCTTTGGGTGAATCTGGTGTGGAATTTGATTGGAAAGGAACTAACGTCGATTTATTCGGATATATGGAACTCCTCGTGGTCGGTCGACTAGCTGGTGGAAACCATTAATCGCATCCACGTGCAGTACGCTCTGAGTACGATTCTGGCAACCTACAAATTATGATTTGGATTTGTTAACGTCGACTATTTGTGAAATATTGTGCCCGATCGTCAAGATTACTTCCCTCAGGATCGTTTGACATTGAGACGCCGTGCGCATGTTCGGATAGGAACTTCTAGAAGCTAGGTCCCCAACTATTTAACCGCGAAGTGTAACGGAGGTCTGTAATATTGTTTTATTTTTTTATATATTAACCATCCAAACGGATATTCGAGTCGGCTGAAATTTGTAAGATGCCGAACATTTTTTGTACCAACGTAATAATTTTAAGGTGTGCTATAAATTAAAGTGTTATTAGAAGTACTATATATAAGGTCCAGAAAAAAATCATTGAGTCACATTGCATATTCGAATATTAAATAGTAAGAACTAATCTTTTACTAACCCAATTATTTGGACGTGCAATATAACTTACCTGGCATCGCTGTAATAGTTCCCCGCCATCGCGCTGGGAAACCCTTTTCATTTTCATTCATTTTTTGTGTTGTAAGTTATATAATCGCCGACCACCCGACGCACTTTATGTAGTTGGAAGAGTCGCCGATTCGAGGAGCGATATACCCGTTTCGATTGTGCTTATTGTATTTCAGTTTTGTTGTATTGTAAAGGGAAATTAAGCCAACTCATATACGATTTTACTTTCGGGTGGGTTTCTTTTTTTTAATTCTCCTTTTTCTCATTTAGATATCTTTGTAGATTAGATATAATTGTATCCGTGATACTTTCGGTCAAGCCATTATTAGATATTATACTTTTTTGTGTTTGTTTTAAATTTCTTTCTTAGTTGTTTCGGTGGACAGACCATCGACTCTGGCTTGTCGTGCAACTATCTAAAGCCAGTGGCGCCCGGACCCCTCTTTTTGAACGTTTGAACCTGCGACATCCTCATCCCACTAGCTAGCTTGGTCGCGCTGTTCTCTATAAGCAGTCGAAACAACGAGAATAATTCCCCCGCCCCCTAACCGATATAAGCGTCGCGATCACTCTCATTCAGTGATCCCATATTCGAACCGCCGCGGCCGCCAGCACTTCCCCTCAAAAAAGTGGTAAAAGTGGGGACGGCAGTCGAGCTGGGCCCAAAGCGAGTTCGGCTCACTTTTCGACTCGCGATCTAAAAATAAACTCCATAACGTCGACTATACACGTACATCAATCAAGTTTCCCGTTTCGCGAGGTGAACCCCGCCGAACTGTTTCGGCGCAGCCCGACTGCCGTCCCCACTTTTACCACTTTTGGCCAGCGCCTTGAGGAAAAGGCGCCAGCGGCGGTTCGAATATGGGATGACTGCTCCCATCTGTCTCCCGAAAGACGGAGACGCTGCACAGGTCGCAACGCGCCCGGAAAACAGCGTCGCACACAACATGTTCACATGTTTGTCTTCCCTGTTTAAATTCTCGAGACACCCTCACCTAATACACATACCATGTCTTCATGAATTTCTTTTGGTGACAACCCTTTCTTTTGAAAGCATTTTACAACTGCACGAACCTCTGATTTTTCCATTTTTAGAATTTCTTTAAACTTGTCTACTTATATTCTAAATTATTTGAACAGGTAACAAGTGACAAAACTACCAACGTAACAACAAATAATTAATACTTTAATATGTCAAATTGATTCAACTCAATGTGACTCAATGCCTACTATGTCAGGGACGCTAAATAATGATCTCCCCTCGTATATCGTAAAATCTGCATCTAATATCGTATGAAGATTTTTATCAGAATTTAATTTATTGCCACTAGCTTAGCATTCGGACTTAATAGAGTAGTCAAGACAATAATATTGCAAACAAATGTTCGTTAAAACTTTAAGTGTTGAAATGTTTAGAGGCAAATTACCAATTGTCTCCACAACCAGTTCTAACAAGATGGGACACATGGTTCGATGCCGCTATATACTACACAAATACCCCAGACAATTTCAGAAAATTAATAAATAAATTACCAGTTACAGCTCGTAAACCAATACGAGATTGTCAGGCCGTACTAAAAGAAATAGAATTACAAAATAATTTGGCATTTATAAAAGCCAATTACAATTATGTAAGTGACTTTATAAAGCCTCTTGAGAAGCAGGGTTTGCCTTTAGTTACTGCAGTACAGATTATTAAAAATTTTCATGACCGTACCGTATCGTACCAGGACATATTCGAAAAATAATTATAAACAAATTAAACGGCGTTCTGCGTAAAAATGAAGGATTCGATACATTATAAAAAATCCAAGTTTAATCAATTTTCAATGGTGAAATTGTTACTGATATGATATGGACCCCGCATTAATTACAAATATGCACCTATTACAAGTGTCGATATAGAGAGAAGTTTTTCGGCTTACAAGAATACGTTAAGTGATAGAAGACAAAACCTTGCAATGGAACATTTAGAACCGTATTTCATAATCAGTTGTGTTCGGGATTAGTAGTTTTCATTATGTAAATTTGGTTAGAAATGTATATTTGGTGAAAATAAAATATTATTAGTTAGGTACTGCAATTTTTGTGACCAAAATCAAGTTGCTTCTTTCCGTCATAACTAATGGAAATGTTTTAATAAATAATTTCATGCAGCACTAAGATTCTGTAAAAATATTTCCCTCTGCAGTATTACCCATGAGCCCATTGCAGAGTGGTTTCTGTGAATAGTGTCTATATAAAAACAATACTAGCGAATGTATCAGTAGTTAATATCATACAATCCTTGAACCTTAAAGATCTGACATGTTATTACGATCGAAAATCGTTGATTCACTTTGTACCCTTGAAACATACATAAATTAAGAAATTACTGTTTTATCTATCGTAGTCTTCGTTCGAGATCTATCATTATTATCATAGTAGAACTAAAGTGGAACCTAATACTGAAATACATTAAGCACAATCGAAACGGATATGTCGCCCGTCGAATCGGCGACGCTCTCAACTATACATTATACAAGCGCGGACCAAGTGCGTCGGGTGGTCCGCGCTTACATAACTTACAGCGCCTTGCCTTGCTCTGAACGACGACTGTGAAATGTCGAATGGAATAGTGTCGTCTTTAGTCCCGGTTTTGCTTGGCCATGCATGTTGGTCGTGCAAGGCTCAAAAGACGAAGAGGAGAACGCCGCAACCTGGAGTTTACGATAGAACGGCAGTGCAACGCACTGTTGGGGTAATGGTATTGGTGTGCCATTGCCTATGGAAGCAGGTCACCTCTAGTCTTTGTTAGAGGCAATATGAATGCTCAGCGCTACGTCCATGACATTGTAGAACACCATCTGCTACCATATCTTGCGACCATGCCAAATCCCATATTGCAGTAAGATAACGCCCGTCCTCACGTAGCTCGCGTCTAGACTTCTTTCAAGCTGCCGACGTTAATCTTTTGCCATGGCCCTACCGTTCACCTGACCTCTCACCAATTGAGCATGTTTGGGATGTGATGGGTAGGCGACTCACCAAATTAGCAAATTCTCCGCAGATGTTAGATGCTCTAAGACATGAGGTACATGAGGTAGCCTGGGATGAGGTGCCTCAAGCAGATATCGACCACCTGATTAGATCGATGCCTAGACGGCTCAATGAGTGTACGCGGCTTCGAGGTGGTCAAGCACACTATTAATAAAAACTCGTTTGTCTTTTGTTTTTTTAACTTGAATTTATCATCGATTGTTCCTCTATGGTAGCCGACTATATGGTGTTAAATTATTAAAAAATATTTCTTGGTGTTCGGATTTCTATGTCACTTAGTATATTTTCCTTTCTTTATTATCTCATTTCTGATCTTCTTTGAGACGTTCATCTATTCTCAATCAAGAAGCTATATCGATGTCCATTTCATTTATTCCCATGTTTCTTGTCACTCAGCTTACTATTTTAAAAACATGAGAGGTAATGTTACCAACCTTAACAGCCAAGTCGCGTGCTACTCGATTCGATTTTTTTATCGTCTTGCACTATTTGTTTTAGTCCATGCAGTTCAAAGCTTTTCTCGCACATTCTCTGCTCCAATTTGAAGCTTCTACTTTGTAGCGATATGATTATTTTGTACTTTTCCGCACATGGCCCTACCACTTGTGCAATTTGTGTGATCTGCTACATACCCGTGTTTCCTTTCATATGCTCATTTTTACGATTTAAAAGGCTAGCTTTACAATTGATGGGATTTCACCTTCGCGGTTCTCTTGACCAAATGGGGATTATTTTCGCAGGTAGACAATTACTACCAGTAGCACTAATTTGCCTTTGGCGTAAATTTTTCGATGGCATAGACGCCAAGTTTTAGCTGTATTATACATTATTCAATGACCTCAACTTTTATAAATTCTCAAACCTTTCATTTTATGTAAAATTATAGAAGTTAATCCATGAACGGATTAACTTATGGAAAGTTTCTTCGTTGATGTGCGAATATCAACGAAATTGATAAAATAACTACAAATTTATTGTCACTACTTAACAAACATCGTTATTTATGTTTATTAAGTTATTGATAAAAGTTCGACAGAACCAAATAATAACGCATAAAAATAACGTTCCAACTTCAACTTAAGCACTTAAGATATTTGCACAACCGATCAGACTTCCGACAAGGGAATATAATATAATAAGTTGTAATTATGCATTGAGTTTGCGTATTAATGCAGGATTTATGGGTTGGCTACCAATCACCCAAAAACCTTGAATGACACAGTGAAGCATACATCGTTTGGACTTAATTAAACTTTTATTCAATTTTCCATTTGTCCTGATTTATAAACAGATATTTTTTAACATTTAAAAACGTGTGCCTGGGTATAATTTTTAATGCAATATCTGTATAGATTCGTTGAATCAATATTAACACGTTATACTACATTCTACAAATAGCGAACGACATGCAAACGGTTTTGCATCCAACTGCACTTCCAGATATACAGATGCACGCCATTTGAGCAGAATGTTCGCTTTGATATTCAGAAACTCATATAAATTTATTGCCCGAGCCATTTGCAATTGAATAGGATCACTTTATATGCTTTATTGGAAACGCAAAATAGTTGCTGTACGAAAAACGAATTTAAATGGATACTTCTATTAAATGAATAAGAACACTGAATGAAATATACACCTCGCTGTTTTGTTATGCCCGCTATATATTTTCTTAATGTGTTGTCTATTGTTATTGGGTTTTGGGGTTGAATGTATCAAGAAATGTAAAAATAAGAATCTATCAAACTGTGATACGACCGGTAGTTACATATGGAGGTGAATTATGTGAAGAAATGCAACAAAGCCATGGTCACACTAGGCCCGTAGTGCTGAGTTATTATTATTAAAAAGTAGAGAATTTTAAATGTATACATTGACAATATAGGTAAGGAGACTATGAGTTTTTATTTCTTACATGTAATCAGCAGGCTACATTCTTTCTGTATAATAAATTTACTGTATTGTGCAAAAATTCTATGTTTGCACATTTGCAGTTCTATGTTTGCACATTTAGTATAATATAGAAATGATATGCCGTATTGACCATTAAGAGATAAAAATACATGAGAACGGAGCCATGCCGTTCTCAGTCTATATGATACATTTCAGACTCGCGGAATTTAATCCATGAATAACAGCACTATAATGAATTATATATTTGTATAAAGCGGTAATTTTTTGTAAAAATGGAAATAGAGATTTAATAACATAATTTTAATATTTCTACGGAAAAAATGGTGAACCATTCCATATAATGTATCTGTTACGTCATTAGGAACATCCTCAATGTTGTCTGTATAAAACCATCGTTTCCTTTTATTTCGAAGTTGGATAATGTAAAATATTTTCGTCGTCTAATATTATCGTGAAATGTTATAATCTCAATTGCAGCATCTTGGAATCCTCTCTAATTAAGCAACCGTGTAGCTTGGACATTTTTATCGTTTTCTATATTTTCAATTATTTCTGCTAGTTTCCGTCTAGGCTGCCATATGAAAAATGTGATATCTTTTGCCTAATCTTCTCGTTGAAAGTCCTTATCTATTTCTTCCAGATTCAATGAAGTTCTGAAGCCTTGTATGATTCAAAACTCGAGGACGACCCGTCTTGGGAAGATTCATAAACGGTAAACCTTCCTCACATTCCTGACGCGGTAACTTGTTGTCTTAGAAATAGTTTGGTTTCTATAAATTGCAATAATGTCACATTTAGGCATTTGACCGACCAACTTGTAAATACCTTTTTTGTAAAACTTTGTAAACACAAGTGTATTATCCAACTGCAGAGGAAACTTGACAGATTCTCAATATCCAATGGTAAGTTGATTACTTTAATAGGAAGAAAATGATACGAAATATCTTCCCAATACTTTTCATACGTTTCCTTTAGTATGTTTTAGATTATATGTATTATTATTATAGCCACACCGTTATCGTATATCATATATCATGTGCTCTCTTGTCTTCCTTTATACACCTACTTTAAAACGTATGTACCTCTACTGTCGATCTACCTTGTGCAAGTTCACATTTGTACTTCTTTATATTATAGTTGACATAATCTTGTATGCTACGCTCAGCAGGTGCTCACCTTTTCAACAGATTTACAATCTGCCCAATTCCATATTCTTCGTGCCTCGTTCCTCTAAACTTTCTCTGCTTTGTTCATTTGCTAGTGGATTTTCTTTCCTAATTCTGTTAATAATTTTCCTCTAGTTTGGTGGTACTCCATTATTTCTTGTGTTGTCTTCTCTTTATACTCGTCATCAAAGTTGTGAAAATCTATTTACGTTGATCTTACTTCTCTACTACTTTCACATCATTGTTCGTTATATCACTTATCTTTCCATTGTTGTTTTACACATTGATTCTCTTTTAATATATATCCTCTATTTCGCTTTCTACTATATTATTCTTCCATTCTGTCTTTTCCTGTCTCTAATTATCTTTTGCAGTCCTTAATTAATATTTTACAGTGGCCTTCATCCTCTGTTTTATTGGACTTACTATAGTTCCCACTTGTTTTAATATTTTTCTGGGGTTTTAGAAATTTTATCATTACTTTTTTGGCCTCGTCTTCCTTGTTCCCATTTGCTCCTCTGTTGAATTCTTTATAGTCTACACCTTCTGCCATTACATTCTGGATAGTTTCCTGTTTCGTTTATCTTGCTCGATTTCATTGTTAAATTTATCTACGTTCCATCTTAAGTTTACGTTATTTTCTCTATTTGGCATCCTTATCTTTTGTTTGCATGTACTCATTACTATGAAGTGGGCAAAACATGTGTACGTTCTTTACTAATGTTTGCCATAGTTTGCTAATTAGTGAATGATCTATTTAACCGCAACTTTCCTTTTCTGGACCTACACATGTGGATTTACGTTGTTTTGAATGTTTAAACTTTGCGCTACTTATGATCATATTTGCTACATGTGCCGCTTTGTTTTTCCTCTTACCTTTCTTCCCTGACTCCAGTCTAGCTCTCATTTCATTAACCTTCTTTAATTACAGATCATTGAACTGAAGAAATGCAGAAATATACGAAGTAGTATTAACGTATAAGGTTCGGTTCGAGTAGGAAATATATATATATATATATATATATATATATATTAAAAATGTCTTGTCAAATTTGACAGCAAAATGTAAAATTTACACGAAAGATGGTCTAATCTTACACCTCAATGGTGCAGTGAACATTAATTAAAACAGGTCCAACATAACTGGTGGATCGCTAGACAATATTGTTTCTGGGTTATTACCCTTCGTCAGTAGCGATTACCAAGAACCTTAGTTGTTGAAATACCTTTACATGTATTGGCCATCAAATTGAGGTGTAAGATTCGACCATCTTTCGTGTAAATTTTACATTTTGCTGTCAGATTTGACAACACATTTTTCATTTGAATTATTTTTGAACTTAATTGCAGGAATCCTTTTATATGTTGACACTGGACGTTTGACAGTCGTCTCTTGTTTAGTCTCCGCAAGGTGTTAGACAAGGTATCGTCTCGTCAGTGTTCTGCTGTAAGTGGTTCGTTAAGAGTGATTGGCTCGCGCCGAGAAGTTTTGATGGCCACTACATGTAAAGGTATTTCAACAACTAAGGTTCTTGGTAATCGCGATTATGGTAAAGCGATTACCAAGAACCTTAGTTGTTCAAATACCTTTACATGTAGTGGCCATCAAAACTTCTTGGTGGACAGCAGAACACTGACGAGACGATACCTTGTCTAACACCTTGCGATCCACCAGTTAGTCTTCATGGACCTGTTTTAATTAATGTTCACTACACCATTGAGGTGTAAGATTAGACCATCTTTCGTGTAAATTTTACATTTTGCTGTCAGATTTGACAAGATACATTTTTAATATATATATATATATATATATATATATATATATATATATATATATATATATATATATATATATATATATATATATATATGTTGATACGTAGATTCTCGCGGGTAAAATCTGTTCTGCTTTTTTCTCGGGTAATGAACCGCGTTGTAGAATTATCCCTGTAAGGGTTGTTCCGACGTTTCGGCAATGTCACAATTGCCATCTTCAGGTTGGTCTTCTCGGTCTAAGCGATCTAGAAGAACTGACGTTAGAAGTTACTGCTCCGTCTTTATATGCTGTGGTTTCGTTCCGGGTCGATGTGCATGCTTGGTTTCTACTCTGGCTTCGGGTCAGTGGGCCGTGTCGTTCTTGTAGCTCAGTGGGTGGTGATATTTTCTTTTTGTCTGTCACGGACTTGTTATTTGTCCGGCCAGCAAGTGCTGGTCTCCATGTTCTTGGAAGTCTTTGAGCATCATCCCGTTTGTTCATATTTTGTGGCTGCTTTTCTATTTCAATAGCTTCCCGTATTATCCGTGTCGAGAAGTGTGGTATGTTAGCTATGGTTTTCGTGTTCTCAAAATCTATGTTGTGCCCCGTGTCTAATATGTGCTTCACTAGAGATGATGATGTATCCTTTTGTTTCACTGCTCTTATGTGTTCTTTCTTTCGGATATCAATTCTTCTGTTAGACTGCCCAATGTACTTGCTGTCACAGTCTTGGCATGGAATTTCATACACACCTTGTTCCTCTAAGGGAATTTTACTTTTCGGATTCCTCAATAGCGCTTCTATCTTCAGGTGTGGTTTAAATACCGTGTCGATATTTTCCTTGCGCAAGATTCGACTAATTTTGTCCGTAGTTCCCTTGACATACGGCAAGAAAGCTGTTGCTATAGGCTTCCTGTCTGCATCTTCAGTCTTGGTTTAGTTGCTCTTTGTATTTCTCGTTTGGTGTAGCCATTTGCTTCTAATGCCTGGTGTATATTCTTCATTTCTTCGGCCTTGTTGGTGTCGTCTGCAATCCTTTCCGATCTTGTAATGAGCGTCTTTATCACCGAGTGGAGTTGTCCTGGATGGTGGTGTGATTCGGCGTTGAGATATCGGTTGGTGTGGGTCTTCTTTCGGTACACAGTATGGCTCAGGCGATGGTCTTCTGTCTTCGTAAGTAAAATCCACAAGCAGGATGTACCATTACGGCCAATTGTGAGTTCCAGAGGATCACCAACTCAACCACTAGCAAGATATCTTGCAAAACAACTCCAACCGTACGCTGAACAATCAAAGTCATATGTAAAAAATGCAGATCATTTGATTGAACTGTTGAAGAACCAGGTAGTACGGCCAGACCAACTGTTAGTAAGTTTTGACGTCGTGTCACTCTTTACTCAAATACCGGTCAAAGAAGCCATAGAGATAATCAAACAGAAGCACAAACCAGCTAAACATATAATGGATTTAGCAGAACACTGTTTGAAGAATACTTATTTCATGTACGAAGACCAACGGTACAAACAGATGGAAGGAGCACCAATGGGATCACCGCTGTCACCAGTAATTGCAAATTTATTCATGGATCACCTGGAAACCACAGCATTGCACACTGCGAAACTCAAACCTGATCTATGGCTAAGATATGTTGACGATACTTTCGTAATATGGTCACACGGAAGAACAGAACTAGCTACTTTCCTCAACCATCTAAATGAACAACACGACCAAATTAAATTCACAATGTAAGTGGAGGAATACAATCAGCTGCCGTTCCTAGACGTCCTACTTACGAAGACAGAAGACCATCGCCTGAGCCATACTGTGTACCGCAAGAAGACCCACACCAACCGATATCTCAACGCCGAATCACACCACCATCCAGGACAACTCCACTCGGTGATAAAGACGCTCATTACAAGATCGGAAAGGATTGCAGACGACACCAACAAGGCCGAAGAAATGAAGAATATACACCAGGCATTAGAAGCAAATGGCTACACCAAACGAGAAATACAAAGAGCAACTAAACCAAGACGGAAAAAAACTGAAGATGCAGACAGGAAGCCTATAGCAACAGCTTTCTTGCCGTATGTCAAGGGAACTACGGACAAAATTAGTCGAATCTTGCGCAAGGAAAATATCGACACGGTATTTAAACCACACCTGAAGATAGAAGCGCTATTGAGGAATCCGAAAAGTAAAATTCCCTTAGAGGAACAAGGTGTGTATGAAATTCCATGCCAAGACTGTGACAGCAAGTACATTGGGCAGTCTAACAGAAGAATTGATATCCGAAACAAAGAACACATAAGAGCAGTGAAACAAAAGGATACATCATCATCTCTAGTGAAGCACATATTAGACACGGGGCACAACATAGATTTTGAGAACACGAAAACCATAGCTAACATACCACACTTCTCGACACGGATAATACGGGAAGCTATTGAAATAGAAAAGCAGCCACAAAATATGAACAAACGGGATGATGCTCAAAGACTTCCAAGAACATGGAGACCAGCACTTGCTGGCCGGACAAATAACAAGTCCGTGACAGACAAAAAGAAAATATCACCACCCACTGAGCTACAAGAACGACACGGCCCACTGACCCGAAGCCAGAGTAGAAACCAAGCATGCACATCGACCCGGAACGAAACCACAGCATATAAAGACGGAGCAGTAACTTCTAACGTCAGTTCTTCTAGATCGCTTAGACCGAGAAGACCAACCTGAAGATGGCAATTGTGACATTGCCGAAACGTCGGAACAACCCTTACAGGGATAATTCTACAACGCGGTTCATTACCCGAGAAAAAAGCAGAACACATATATATATATATATATATATATATATATATATATATATATATATATATATATATATATATTGAAAATGTGTCTTGTCAAATATGACAGAAAAATGTAAAATTTACACGAAAGATGGTCTAATCTTACACCTCAATGGTGTAGTGAACATTAATTAAAACAGGTCCATGAAGACTAACTGGTGGATCGCTAGACAATATTGTTTCTGGGTTATTACCCTTCGTCAGTAGCGATTATAAAGAACCTTAGTTGTTGAAATACCTTGATTGGCTCGCGCCAAGAAGTTTTGATGGCCACTACATGTAAAGGTATTTCAACAACTAAGGTTCTTGGTAATCGCTACTGACGAAGGGTAATAACCCAGAAACAATATTGTCTAGCGATCCACCAGTTAGTCTTCATGGACCTGTTTTAATTAATGTTCACTACACCATTGAGGTGTAAGATTAGACCATCTTTCGTGTAAATTTTACATTTTTCTGTCATATTTGACAAGACACATTTTCAATTTGAATTGTTTTTGAACTTAATTGCAGCAATCCTTTTATATGTTGACACTGGACATTTGACAGTCGTCTTGTTTACTCGCCGCGAGGTGTTAGACAAGGTATCGTCTTGTCAGTGTTCTGTTGTCAGTGGTTCATTAGGAGTGATTGGCTCGCGCCAAGAAGTTTTGATGGCCACTACATGTAAAGGTATTTCAACAACTAAGGTTCTTGGTAATCGCTACTGACGAAGGGTAATAACCCAGAAACAATATTGTCTAGCGATCCACCAGTTAGTCTTCATGGACCTGTTTTAATTAATGTTCACTACACCATTGAGGTGTAAGATTAGACCATCTTTCGTGTATATATATATATATAAACTTTAATATTGCTAAAAGTGTTTTATTCAACGACTGACTGCTCATGATACAAGATAAGTACCATTTTAAGTGACTTACAGTCAATAATTATATATATAAACACAAATCTCAAAGTCGAGCCTAAAAGTGTCTAAATACAAAAGTTTCACTGTCGTGAAAAGAAAACACAAATAAAATAAATCAAAGCTTTATTTATTAGATGTAAATGGAAGTAAAACAAACAAAACTCAGTTTAAAAATGACAAAACTACACCATATAACTTGAGACTCGAAATAGCGAATCCAAATTATATGCTCAGGGCTTTTCAGAACGATACACAAATTAAATCATTTTAAATTAACAGTGGGCCCAAAGGCAATACAATTAAAAAAAATTGAATTCGACAAATTCGTAGTATACTGTTAACAACCAATAAAATGAAACAGCTTTCGCTCTCGGTGTCGACGACTAACTGACTTGAATGGAATATCGGTCTGCTTATATACTTGATGCTATTTCACATTATTTTATTTTATATTCAATCTAAATTTTACCGAATGTCATCCAGAGCTATTGATTGTTTAAAATGGACCGCAGTTGCCAAACAGGTTCTAAATGCTGGTTGGACGCAATTGTTGCCAAGGCGAAATTTTCGCGGGCTTTTGCAGCATCAAGTCGACTTGGACGGACCAGGTGCCGTGAGTCACCTTTCGTAGTCCCGCCGACTACCCTCACAACGCGAAGTTTTCGTGAATTTGAAATTGGTTTGCGTTTTGAATTATATTAATATTCTATATTATTATAGCCTATTATATCGAGTTCTACTTTATAATTATATTATTCCTAATTGTATTCTAATATTCTACATACCTCATCTAACTTAATTCTACGACAATGCGACCTTATTTATTCAATTATTTATATGGAGTTATTATTCGGTGCAATATTACGATGCCGAATCCCTCTACGCGGTTCGTTCTACAAGGTGGGCCAAAAGAGATCTGCCTATTGGAAGATTCTCTTATTTTTGCAAATGGCTGCCAATGTCAAATCTGTTTTGACATTTGTGAACTAGACAGATGTAGAATACAAGTGAACAAGCCATGGAGCAATACACTCCCCGAGGACGGGAATAATCGTGTCTATTTTTTTGCGTAACAATTCGTATGTGGTGTTGGCGCAGCGCGAATTCCGTCGCCGATTCCCCGGTCGTCCGACACCGACTGCGCAAACACTGCGCCGTTTGGCCACCAACCTTGAAGAGTATGGGACCACACGAGACGTTGGCAAGAGTGGCCGGCCCGGAGCGCCCGCTTTGCCGAGAATATCGTCGCTGTTGCCGAGGATGTCGAGCTGTCGCCAGAAACATCGACCAGACGCCGTGCCTCGCAATTAGCCATCAGCCGGTCGTCCCTAAGGCGAATTTTGTTCAAAGACCTGCGCATGTTCCCGTACAAAGTCCAGTCCGTGCATCAGCTGCTGCCTGTCGACCGCCAAACGCGTGTAACCTACGCCCAAGCCATCCTCAAACTCGAGGACGAAGTGGACGATTTTTCGACCAAAATCATAATGAGCGATGAGGCTCATTTCCACCTCAACGGGTACGTGAACAAGCAAAACTATCGCTTCTGGGGCACCGAAAATCAACGAGTGATGCACGAGGAGCCATTACACCCGCTCAAAGTGACTGCACGGTGCGCTGTTCGCGCTGGAGGAGTCATCGGGACATTTTTTTAGGACGCCGCTGGTCAAACGACAACAGTGGACGGTGTGAGCTATAACGCCATGTTAACCGAGTTTTTTCTGCCGCAATTGAACTAATTAGGACTGAAGGACATGTGGTTCCAACAGGACGGAGCAACGGCACTCACTGCGCGAGCCACAACAGATATTCTGAAGGCGGCGTTCCCGGGTCGCCTCATCCCTCGTTTTGGCGATTTGCACTGGCCCGCAAGATCGCCCGATTTAACCGTTCCAGACTTTTTTGTGGGTTTTTTTGAAGCCCTCAAAGACAACATTCGACACGAGTGCGAGAATCTGTCGCCCGAAGTTCTCGCCGATGTGATGAAAAATGCCATAAAACGAGCCCGTATTGCAATCAATTGTAACGGCGCTCATTTGGCCGATATCATCTTCTCGACTTGACCAATAAAATTCTAAAGGTTCAACTAAACATAATCAAAAAACAGAATCGAAGTTTTTCATTTAGCAAAAAAATGAGAGCCAAACAACATCGGACGACTTCTTTTGGCCAACCGTGTAAAAGTTCTACTCTCGTCTCGGCGTCGTATTTCGTTGCTGTTAAATCTGTTATTTTATTTAACGCTTTTATTGTTAAATTTATGACCTTGCGCTTTCACTGCTGCATCTAATGATCTGAGGTGTTAAGTAAATTGCAAAAATTATCTCCCTTTCTGTTTTTTTTGTTGTTCTGGGTTGAATGTTTGTTCATAACGCAAGTATTCAATTTGCGGATTTTACCACACAGAAAACAATCAAATATTTGGTCGTGCAACCCGAGGCGATGAAAGTTTATTCCACCATTACCGTCTAAGCGGTATGAACCACCTCCAGCTATTATGCTACACTATACTGAGAACATGTTACTTCCATTCGATAAGCGAAAAGTTCATTGCAAAGCCAAAAGAGCCCAACAACGAACTGATTGTCCCACTGCCATGTGTTAGCTGTGCTTAAAAATGTCTCCATTATATTAAAATAACTTTCATTAGATTAAACCAATGTTTGCTTTATAAATTATAACAAAGTATTTATATGTAATTAAATCCATGTACATTTTCAAACCGATTTATGCATCAGCAGTTCATAATAAATAAATTCCAGTTATCACGTTAAATATCGTATATAAAATTCATAGATATCAGCCTAAGTATTGGCTTGAAATTTGCAATACTTCATTCTATTTTGCAACTGCCGAATTTTTATTTTCTGAATCCATTTATATATATTTGGCGCATTAAATTTGTTTACACACTTGCACAATTTTCAAGAGGGTGATTGTTTATAAAGTCGATGTAATGAATTAAGTCACTGCTTTAGATCAACTGCGTGAAACTTTTTTTTATTCGCAGTATTTTTCATATGCTTCTTCCCATACCATATATTTGCATTATGGTTCTACTTCAATCCGAATATGGAAACCGAATACAACGATTTCTGGCACGCATTGAAGATCATCGGTTTCTGTTTAAGGTAAATAAAATCATCAATTTCGCGAACTTAATAGCATGCTTATATTGTTAATTAATTGATGGATTCACTTTAGTGTATAGTGCAATTGCCGGTGACTCGATCAACAATTGTAAAGATTTTGAATGAGCATTTCTTTAAGAACGCCTAACGTGCTGATTTCTTGTTTCGTTGTTCTAGTAAATTTTCCTGGTGCATCTATAATAGAATCTTTATTTCAGTTTCATGAATTCTTGCGTCAATCCTGTCGCTCTTTACTGCGTTAGTGGGGTTTTCAGACAACATTTCAACAGATATTTATTCTGTCAAGATACCAGGAGATTGCGACGGAACATGCCGTCTTCAATGGGAAATTGCGAAACCAGCTTCAATTCTACGTATCGTCGTCATACACAGGTAAATATTGGTATTAGAAATAATATGAATATTTTCTTTTAAAGCTTTGAGAGCACGAGTGAAGAAGTATTGTATGGTTAATTTTATTTTTATTAAAATAGAAAATATTTTTTCGTCGCACCTTGGGGACGATAAACGATAAACGATAAATAAATAAAAAATGAAAATGTCTTAATAAAAATACAAAATTTTATTAAATCTTTAATATAAACTATTCTCGACTTGACGTTTTTGAAATATTCTTAAACGGCTCAATCCTTGGTTCTCAAGTAAAATAATCGCAAGGTTTTTTCGTTTAAATATATATTACTTGTGGGTTCGTGTGGTGAAATTGTAGAATTGAAGTTTTTATTTAAAGTTCTTCTTTATTTTATTATACTGTGTCAGATGCACAGCATGTCCAGATGGAATAAGTGCCAATTAATTATAACGTTGCAGTTACTTCTTGATGTTGATAATCTTGAATGACGAGAATAGTACTCTCTTTACTCTTAAAATTGGTGTACAGTCTTAAAAACGGTATGCCGTTTAAATCCAATTGCTTGTCACTATTCCTTCAAAGCCACCGTTACATAGTAACGTTACTTCTACATTTCTTATCAGATCGACGTGCACAATGGAACAGATAAAATGACACTGACCTCCGGCTGTTGTGAGAGTCTTGGAAATGTCAATGAAATTATTCTAGGGCCTGTAAACTTTTTACCAGCTTTTACAGTTTTCTGTGCCTCCTACATAATTTTATCACTTATAGTTCTTTTTTAATTTTCATTGCGCCTTCATACCCTCATAAACTCTCATAAACATAAGCATTTTTATTGATTTTGATAGTTCTTACACATAACAAAAAATTATTCTTTAAGTTCATCCTCTCTTGGTGGATGTATTTCCACTCCCTCCTTACATTCCATTACTCTGCTATTTGCTTAGCTTCCTCCCAATTCTTGTTCAGAAGCCGCTGGAACATTCTTTCCATATCTATGGTACCATCACATCCTCTCCTATTAAATTACCTTCGTTATCTTAGGAATATATTTGTTTGCTCTGGAAACCTTCTTTTGATCTTCTTCTTCTTTATTTCTTCTTTATTCTTAAAATTTTCAACCCTGCTATTTTATCTTAAAAAATTTCTTCTATATTTTTTGCCTCTTTCATCGTAATTTGTAGTTGTCTGTGTTTGTTGTCGTATTATTTATTATCCTTTCTTCTCTTGTTTTTCTTCTTTTTTCTATTAGCTTTCTACATTCCACACGTATACAATTTATTATATTCAATGTTTTCCCTTTAATTTATATTTACGAATATACCTTTCTAATTAATTCCTGTAATATATTTTTCATTCGATATAATGGATAGGTTGCCATTTATAATTTTAACTCAATGCAACTTAAAAGCAGATAATTCAAGTTATAAACGGAAAGCGAAATAATGAACACTTTAACACTTGACATCTTCATTGAGTACTGCTATTGACCAGCGAAATTCAACTACAATCGCCGCATGTCCTTCACACATACAATTAGACACGTTGGCAATAACAATTACTTAGAGAAAAACAGTCCTTGTAGTCCTTTTTTACGATACTAAATCTAATTAGACGTGCCAGCGTATTAGAGCACAACAAAACGCAATGAATAAAACATCATGGAATCGCATTTATTTGTTCACGAGGCGAAACCGAATCCAAAATTAAGCGTTCAAATCAAAGTACAAAAATATTTAAAAGTAACATTAAAATGCTAATACCCGCACAAATTCGAAGCGATACAATCTTAAGAGAAGGCAAAGAATATGCAAATGACAAAATGGAACAGCGTTATGCTTTTAGATCGCCTCAAAAGGTTCTCGGCTACGTTATATTCCAAAAGCATATAGATAATGTGTTTGCCTATTATTTTATATCGGATTATATCAACTGTACCTTTGCATTAAAATCGCAGTTACCATTCTTTTATGTTTGTGTTAATTTTAAATCAGATAACACGCGCGTCGTTAAAAATCTTAAATCATAAACATTGCATAAATTTCACAGGTAAATTAAGTTCCGCACAACCAATAAGTGGTCAAAGTACTTGTTTCAAATATTTGTGGCAAATAATTTCGAATGAACGTAATTAGTAATGTGACTCTGCTTGGCAAATCTGCTTATCACAGAGACGATATATTTAGGCCGCATGTTTTTCGAAATATATGAGACAAAATTAACCTTGATTCTCCCCCATCGTGAACTTTGTAATTAACCATCTTTATCCATTAAGGGCACTATGGTGGAGTCCCACTGTATTCTGAGGACACATGCCCCATTCGGCAGGCAAAGTACACAAGATTCGGCCCTAATAGCGCGTGACGTCCCGAACAACAAAGAGTCGAAAGAGATGAGCATTAAAACGAAAATAATTTTGCACAACGAAAAGGAGAAGGATAGGGGCAGTTTGGGAAGTTGAGATAAGCTGAAATTTCCGAATGACGAGTTTGCAGTCGTCGATACCATTCTGTAATGGAGCAAGGTAAACATTTGTAATACTAACCCCTTCAGAAGCGTATTTTTCTATTTGAGGAAGTTTGAGTTTCTGATTCAATAAAAACTAAAACTAAGTTTATTTATTGATATCTGATGCGTCATTTCTCGAACTTCCATGAATATGCAATTGCTAAATTACAATAAAAGTCCATCCACCCAGTTATTTCTTAAATAAGTGTATATATTAATAATAAGGGACATAAGAGAAGAAACTTAGAAAATCCATATTTCACATAAATAGTTTGAGCAAAAAGAAATGTTAGATATTCATTTGCTGCTACATATACCGATCACCAATTACATCGATTCATAATATTATTAATACATTTAAGACCCACGGTTATGTTGAATATAAACCTTCAAATAATTTAAAGACAAACCTTTTATATTTTTTTTATCACCCGCAACTTTGAAGGAGGTAAAATCACAAGAACTGATTCTTTTATGAAACACTATTTAATTAGTTAAATGCAAATGAAGACATTTTAATAGTAAAACAGCAATGCTAATTTTTGCATATAACGTTCTGTACATTTTCAAAATTACCGATTTGTATCCATTCCATTAACTATTTACACTATTCTACTAACCTTATTACCTTTTCATTGAGGGGGATCTTAGTAAACAAAATTTTTAGAAATGCTCCGAAAACGTATTGTTCCAGAAAAAGAAAGAGAGAATATTAGGGGTGTTACAGTTTATCTTACCGAAATATTTCCAGGTCGCTGGACTGAGAGGACTGAGAGAATATTGGCCACGCTTTCAGCTGATTTATCACCGAATGATTGTTCTCTTTGGGGTAAAATACCAAATGGTAAGTCAGTGATAGATTATGTGATAGGAAACTGAATCTGATCATTTACCACTAGAAGTGGAATTGAAGGGGGCACAAACAAGAGAGAAGGGGTAAATAGTAGAGAAGGGAGAGTGGGAAGTGTATGGAACGAGAAGGCAATACAGAAAAAAACTTAAAAACGTGAAATGTGAGGAGATAAAGGGCGTCGAGGAGCTAACAATGGCGATGGAAAAATGAATAACAAAGAAAGTGAGGAATGTGGGAGATTGGAAAGAAATGAGGATAATAATGAAGGAGACAAGGGAAGGACGGAGAACGTGGGAGGAATTTTTAGAGGAGAAAAGGAAACAGAAGGAGTTGTGGGATAGAAATGAAAAAGAACTAAGAAGTAGGGAGATAGAGGAGGCACAGGGGCTAAAAGGAGAGAAAGAGATTTGGGAGTTCCTCAGGAAAAGGAAGAGGGGACAACAGGGAGCAGAAAGTATAAGTACAAAGGAATGGGAAATACACTTTCAGCAATTACTAGGAGGGATGGGAGTGAAAGAGGAAGAGACGAAAGAGCGACGGGAGTGACATTAGAGGAGTTTATATGGGAAGGGATGATGAGGGTAAAGCAAAAGCTAAAAAAAGGGAAGGCAGCGAGAGAAGACGGGGTAGACTCGAAGGGCTGGTTGAATGCACCGGCGGAAATATGGAGAGAAGTACTAAAAATGTTAAATGAGATTTGGAAAGGAAGGAGGGAGATACCAGAAAGCTGGAGGACGGCGTTAATTATACCAATTTGGAAGAAAGGAGACAAGCAGAAGGTAGAAAATTACATAGGGGTGGCGCTACTCAATGTATTATATAAATTGTATACAGGAAGACTTGAAGAGGAGGTGGAGGAGGGCGGAATGATGCCGGACGGACAATCAGGCTTCAGGAAAGGCAGGGGTACGAGCGGCAATCTACATGTATTAAACTCTCGTAGAAAGGGAGCTAACAAAGAAAGGAGAGAAAGTACATGTTTGTTGACCTGAAAGCGGCCTTCGACACCGTAAACAAAAACATACTGCTGAAAACGATGGAGAGAGTAGGGATATCAGAGGGGGTAAGGACAAGGGTTAAGGAAATATATGAAGAAAAATGGTGCAGAGTCAGAGTGGGGGAAGATAGCTCGGAAAAATTCAGGACATGGAAGGGGGTAAGACAGGGGTGTCCGCTAAGTTCACAATTATTT
Organism: Geotrupes spiniger; assembly: GCA_959613385.1. Taxonomy (NCBI): domain Eukaryota; kingdom Metazoa; phylum Arthropoda; class Insecta; order Coleoptera; family Geotrupidae; genus Geotrupes; species Geotrupes spiniger. Next base: position 2,287,449 of record OY390738.1, read on the forward strand.
AATATTTACATAGCGGGGTTGGAGGAGATATTGAAGAAAGGCCAAGACGGAGGGTTGAAATTGGGAAACAGCAAAATATGGTCCTTCGCGTACGGAGACGATATAGTAATTATATCAGAAACGGAGAAGGGTCTGAAGGAAATGTCGAAGAGGTTAGAACGGTTTATGGGTAGAAAGAAGCTGGAAGTAAATACTAGGAAAACAAAGATAATGAGATTTGCGAAAGGAGGCGTGAGAAAGAGGGAGACACAGATGATATGGAAAGGAGAGAAGATAGAACAAGTAAAAGAGTACATGTACTTAGGATACATAATGAGGGACAACAACAGCAGTAATGAGGGACACATAGATTATATATGCAAGAAGGAGAGAGGGGCAGAGGAGGGTCTGAGGAAGTGCTTATGGGGTAAGAGGGGTGGGAGCTTTTATGAAACGCCAAAAATATGGAACGCTTGTGTAAAAAGCATAATAATGTATGCAGCGGAAGTGTGGGGATGGAGAGAGTGCAAAAATTAGAAGGAGCCCAGCAAAGACATCTAAAAAGAACACTTTCATTGGAGAAATTAACGCCTGAGTATATTGTAAGGCATAAGACTGGGAGCGACAGATTGGCAGTCGAAGCAGGGAGTAGGGCGTTGATGTATGAGTTGACAAAGAGAGAAGGGACGGATCAAAGTTTGGTAAGGATGGCAATAGAGGAAGTAATAAGCAGGGAAGATAGAAGAAGGAAAATATCTAAGTGGGAAGAAGGAAGGAGAAAGCTACTGGAAAAGGCAGGAATATCAGGGGAAGAAGTAGAGAGGAGAAGAGGAGAGGGGAAACAAGTGGAAAAAGAAATAATGGATAGATGGAGGCAAGTAGACGCGCAAGAAAGAGAGAGCAAAATAAGGAAGCCAAAGTATAATACAAAATACAGAGAAATAAAAGTGGACGGTGGAAAACCAAGATATTTGAGGGAGATGAGGACGCCCGAAGAAGAATCATGGCAAGGTACAGGTGTGGGAACGAGGAAAAATGTAACAAATATTGGATGAATGAGGAGTACATGAAATGCGAATTCTGTGGGGAAGGCGATGATAAATGGGAGCACTGGAGGAGATTGGAAAGAAGCATGGGGGAGAACGAAGAGGGGGTCAAATACTTGACAAAGTTAAGGGAATTGAAGGAGAACAGGAGAAGGATGGTGAGGGAAATGCAGGCAGGAGACGACACCTAGGAAGATAGATGAGCAGGGGGAAGAAGAGCCGGGAGAAAATAACATGGTATACTAGGTAGGAAACATGATGTAGGAAAACAGATATGCCAATAAAGGTTTTTTTTTTACAAAATTGTAACGAAATGAATGTCATCTTACAAGGAAACATCTGTCGAAGCGTTTAGCCATCGTCTGGGTTTTTGCATAGAACAACACGGAGAACACTTTGAACATATTCAGAATTATTTGATATCCACATTTGATGTCCACATTCATTGCTATGGTGTTATGTTGTAAAATCATGGTTTCTTCCTTAATTGTAGCTGTGAAGGTAGGATGTGACAAAGAAGTATACCAAAATCTCCAAACAAGCGATATTAAGGGAGTACTAGTAGACGCCAATGCTAAGGTTGGTAGGGAAGAGTATAGGATGGTTGTAGGTAGGTATACCTATCGCATCAGACTACCAATACAAATGGCATAAAACTAATATTGGTCGTACCGGAGATGAAGCTACTAAAAGCACATATCACAAATACAAACATATGGTGACTTGAACATGTAATTTGACCATAAGTATGAACGGGTTTTAAAAGACAGAAGGCAGGCGAGAATGATTTATCTGAACAGCACTCGACAGGAATAACAATGTGTGGGACAGATATCTAGAAGCTCAAAGAATGGTAATGGTGAAATATCGTTCAAGCAGACAGTAGAGTTATAATACAAAAATTTGTATGTAGGAAATGATAATGAACTAGAAATTTGAAATTAAAAATGGAAGACTCATAGCGTGAAAACCAAAATTTAAAAACTGTTTAATATTACAATGTCAACAACTTCACCAAAACTACTCGACAAATTTTAAATTTCGACATATAATAACATAGAAACAACAAACTTTATCCCTTTAGTCCTGGACTAAACTAACGCATCAGCAAAATTTCTCATTATTTTTATTTTGCAAAGTTTTAAATCATGGTACCTATTAAATAAATTAATAATAAATTAAAGTGGTAGTATCGAAACAACAAAATCATGAGTAAATGGCATAAAGCCACAATAATGTTAAAAACGGTGTCAATGAAAAAATTGAAGATGAAATTAAATCGCAAGAATTCTAATTCAGTAGCACCTATCCAGCTCCTATCACTGCTTCCATTCATCTTGGGATCAAGTTGTGTAATATTCTCCTATTCGACAAGAATTCGTATTCCATGAGATTCATAGTAGCAGGTATGTGGCGCCTAATTGGTCGTTTTTTGTGGATGCCATGGGGTTCATACATGGATTTTTGGTGACCAGTCCATAGCTGAAATAATCACGAATCGTAGGTAGTCCAGTACCTCTCTAGCTACATGGGACCGCGCGTTATCATGCATAAAAATTAAACTATACCCGACGAATGGAGCAAATGGCATCACATGTTCTTCAACGGTGTTTTCTATGCAGAAATATACATCCATGGCTGTCCCCCGTATAGAAACCTAATACGTACGAACATCGAAACAAATTCCACCCCAGAACCACCAAAAAATGGGATCCTCGCAGGCACCTCTCCCTACCTCCGCCAGATTCGCCAGGGTGATGAATGAAGACCTGCTCTTGTTTCCTCTGAAGAAAGTTCGCTTCCAGTCGTCAATGATGCAATTTACGTATTTCCTTGCAAAACACAGTCTAGGAACGCTATGCTCTCCACTAAGCTGCGGTGCAATTGCTGGTCTTCTACTGCTCATTCCTCCTATATTAAGTCTTCTTCTCACTGTGCGGAAATTGCTACTTTTAGAGCTTCTGCTATGGTTCTGCTTAGCCCTAAGCAGGTAAAACGCCTCCTTCTTAAGGCATAAGAGGTCGTACATCTCTTGCCTCTGTAGACTCATTACCACCTTGTGTTGGCGTACTACAGAAAGGTCGTTGAAAATTTTATCTAACTGATTGTCCAACTTTCAACAAATTAACCGCTTTCATGGCTTCATCTTCTCTGAAGTTTCATGGACAATTCATGTCTTCGGCTCTACCTATACTGAACAAAGTGTTTGATTCACTCAACGCCAAAATAAAACGAATCACTAGAAAAGGAGTTTTTCCATAACGGTAATGCGCCTTCTCAATCGACCACTGTTACTACAGCAAAATTAGTGGATTTGCGATACGACTTGTTGCCTCATGCGTCATATTCACCAGATGGGCTTATAATGGTTTCTTCTTATTCCCAAATTCCCAAGGTTCAGCGCAAAATTTTAAACAATGAAGAAGTGAGTTTGTCGAAAGATTAGCTAAGCTTTACTTTTTCACATGAAATCTCCAACGAAGTTGGTATTTGTTGTTTTGCTGTGTTTGTCAGCTTCATTTCTACCGATTTCTTTGTTTCATTCAGTTTAATATGCCATCTTTTGTGTGGCCTCTTCATCAGCTTTGTCTACCGCAAGAATGGCAGTGGCATCTACAAATGTGGCTCCCTGGGGCATTTCTATTCTGGCTTCTTTCAATTTCGGTGTAATCTTAATCTTGTTCGACTGTAAAAAAATCTGTCCGTAAGTCTCCAACAGTACCTAATAATAAGTGGAAGTAGCATATTCAACAACATCAAGGAAGGTGGTTGAGTGGAGTTCTTCGTTTTCTACCGCTTTTTGATTATATCAGTGAACCTGGTCCATGGTTGAGTGTCTCTCTTTTTCTTTACCTCTCTCTCTGTTTGAAGTCAAACTGATGGCTTGGTTTTAAGTTCCTTTCTTATTGGGGTTCAGCCTGTTCAGGAGTATTTTCCAAACAATGTTGATAGCACAGGCAAAAGAATCATCATTACCTATACTACTTTTTACATCACAGGAACATATCTTATTCTGAAGAAAGCATTAATAAGATGTGTTTTATGGTGGATTTTCTTGGAAATTGCTTCAATACTACTCCGGTAATTATATCGAAACCGTAGCTTTCTTGACATCGATGGTTTCTTTTATTTCCTCCACTACTTCATTCAGAGAAGTTGCTCTGATATTTATTTCTTGTTGCCCCGCACTCCTGGGTGTGATTGAAAAGTGTTTTCAAGGTGTTCTGCATATTATTACCTCATTTGGCATCTGCATTTTTGATTGGAGAGTTTTGCACTGTCGACTATTTTACATTCAATGACTTTCCATTATAATGGAATAGTGGTCTCCTTTTCTTATTCCTCATTTGATTCAGATAGTTGCCGATAAATTCATTTGAGAGTCTTTCTATTCTTTCTGGTTCTATTTCGAGTATGGTTTAATCTGCTCGAGTTCTGTCCTTGTTCCGTGTCCTCTCGACTTTTATTTCTTCAGCGATTCGGTCGTCTTAGTTCCTTAGGATAACTATTTCATTTGATATGTTGCATTAGACGTGCATTTGTTTCATGATGCTTATATGTTAGTAGTAAACAATTTTACTTCATCGTCCAATTCTCTCACGATTCTTAATATCACTAGATTAAAAGCATTTTCGAGAACTAGTCTGAAGCATTGTCAATCTATTAGCCTATTTGTTAATGTTGGTGTATTAGAGTATTTTATTTCTATCTGCGAATCAACGCGACTCTTATCTCATCTGAGTTATTGCTTCCATCAATTTTTTGCCTTTGTTTGTTGTTATTCTTGAGTCTCAAATTGGCGAGCTTAGCATTGCAGTCACCCCACTGATGCACCTACGATCTTAATATAAGGCAGGAAGTATATGTATGTCCATTATTAATTGCATGTCTTGTGAGCTTACCTTACCTTACCTTTCACTTACCTGAAATTCTTCCGTCCTGCATCCAAACGCTTCTTAATTGGCACTACACTGATCCTCTGGCTGCAGTTTACAGTGAATTATACATACCATTCTATCGCTTCAATGTATCTAATAAATGATTTATTGGTGAAGTCATGTCTATTTTTTCTTGTCTATGATTCCTTGCAATTTTGTTGGTGCTGCAGCAATCCATTAGCATTCAATTCCATTATTCTTATACTATTTAGTATTAGTATTTATTTTGGGCAAAGCTCCTTTAAAGCTAAGTATATTCCAATCTAGTAAAAGTTCATCCGTTTTTCCAATATTAACCGGTGATTTGTATTAATAGAGGAGTATTGACTGTTGTCTACTTTGTATTCATTTTCACCAATCACTTCTTGGTTATAACATCAAATCTTATAACATCAACTATACTATGTCTAATTTCAGGCTTGTGCTGTGATACTCGCAGGGGCTGTTTAGGTAAGTGTTATTTTGTATTTTCGGCATTTCCTCGGCAGTAGTAAAATGAGGAGTATAGTATCCTCTATAATTAGCTTGATGCGTTTTGCCACTGTGAATGCATATGGGTTGTGAATCTTTTGACTTTAACATTGTTGTGATGAGTGCTTACGAGGGCATCTAACATTTGCATTGTGACACTAATTTAAATTTTCTCATAGGCACTTTTCCATATGTATGCCCATTATTCTTTTAGTTGCATAAGTCTTCTCAACCTTTTCAATGCAGGCAGAGGAGGCAGCGCATTAACAAAACAAGTATTTCAGCATCTCGACGCAGAACTGAATGATTTCAACAACGTTGGTAATGATCTCTATCACTTCTGTAAATTCTCCCCAAGACACACAATTAATAAAGAACACTACGTAGATTTCCCACATAGCGTCAAATCATGGATGCGTTATCTGTTCATTTTTCTTGTTACGTTTTTTCATTCCTTTTTCCAATGCAGTATAATTTAAATGCATTTCTTCAGTGCTCTCTTGCAACTTTTATGCACAGATTTCTGTTTGTTTCCATGCATTCATTTTGAGACCTCGCATGGTTTTTTTTGAAATAGTGGCCAGTTTATTCGCATTAACGCCGCTTCTGTCGACGTTGTTGGGGGCTGATAAGAACCTATCCGTTTTTGTCTAATTTTATTCACTTGGTAATTTATATATGACATCATTCGCGATGAACGCGGACCAGATTCCGACGGTCGAGCACACAAAGGCGGAACTCGTCGCACGTACATACGCAATTTTTTCCCTCGGTAGAACGTCAATAAACAGAAAGCGATGACTGGCTGACGTGTTTAATTAATAACACCGTTAAATTAAACCCAATTTGGACGGCCACCAAAACGCCGGGAAAAATGCTCAACACGGTGGTGTGAATCGTGTAGCGAAATGTCAACTTTTACCGCACAACGAATTTTAATCGCGGGGCACACCGAACGCGTCTGTTACTGTTAAACTAAATTTCATTAACTTTGACTTTTTCTATCTTAATCTAAATTTTCCTCAGACATTAGTTATTTTTAGGGTGTTAAATGTGACGTGTATAAAATTATTTCTTTGAGATTAGTTTAACCGAGTTTTTATAAGTCAGTCTAATTATCCTTTAAATTTACTGCGTAGTGGGAGCCACGGCAGCTTTGCAAATGGATTTAAAACATCATATTTTAAACTCGGTAATCGGATAATCGCTTAATCCCGTCGCTACACTATAATCCAACCCCTTGTTATTTATTCGGCAATTTATGTCGACTTACAAACTTATTTATTTCAGTGATATTTCTTCTTTTTTGCAGAATTCCTAGCCGGCGGACGAAAATTAAGACATTCGTAAATTTGTAGATTGTCACAGCGCGATCGTTTTTCTGTGTAAAATTTGTACGATATGAATGACTGGCGTTTTCCATCCACTGAAGCACAAAATATTCCATTGTATTTCTTTTGTGTACTCGTACGTTTTAATAGTGATAAATCGTATGGTGTGTGACGTCACTCATTCTCTTTTCATCCGCTGAATGTGATTTATATCAATTTGTACAATAAGTGTGTAAGATAAATTAAGATATGTTTTGTGTTTGTTGTATGATGTATTATCATAAGGGGAAAACATACAAGCTTCTGTATATTAGTAGCTATATGTATACTCAAGTGTTTAATGTATATAACTGTTTAACATTTTCAATTAAATAACGTTTGTAGAGGGTGATCAATGTAAATTGCAGCAAATAGACGTTTCGTTTTGAGTTTCGAAAAATATATATACTCGTATATAGCCAACTTTTATTTATCGCTAAAAGGATCTCTCCCTCGCGCTTCAATGTAAGATTTAACTGACACAAACTTTGTTCCCGGACTACATCTTACTGCTACCATCAATAACAATAATTTAGTGTACGTAGTAATTTAAACGATTTCGGATTGAAATTTTAAACAAGGTACATCGAGAGTGTGGATTTTAGGTGGATCTTTCCGTATTTGCTTTATTCTTTGTAAATTGTCAGTAGTCACGCGTGGGCTTTCAACCGCACTTAATTTGGATATTTTGAGCAAATGACTAAATCCCTTACTGTACGAACTTGTAGCGTTCAATATTTTCCTAACACCATCTGGAAAATTTCAGTGGACGGTTTCAACGGAGTTGGTATATTCGACCAATGACATTACAGTAATGGCACGTGAACGCTCACTCCGGGTCATTCTAGCATAATCCGTTGTACGTTTATATACAATTGGGCGCTGCTTCGCGTTACACACACACACACACGCGCGCACAAATATATATATATATACAACGTGCGCCAAAATTCGTGGTACAGCTCTACACTACAGTTTAAAGTAGCGATAAAGCTACTCAAAAAAAATATTTAAAAAATTCACGTTGCTTATTTTAGAAGATACTGGCCTTTTTCTAAAAGTAAATTTGCCAACACGTTTAATTTATCCTAACCCCCAACTACTATCGTGTTTTCAGGTAACGCAACTACTACAGTGGGGTCATTTATACTCGTAACTTATAATGTGTATATATTATATACGAATGAAGTTACGAAATCAACAAAATGTATGATTAAGATCAGTAATCATTCTACAACATAGAAATATTCATTCAGTTTATTATTAAAAAATAATAACAATAAAAGTGCACATTAGATCCAAAAAGTACATTTTCAGCAATCATAATACTTAATCGAATGTAGGCTTTCACGACCATCGTTCCAAAGAGATGTGTCTTCCGGGTGTTGCCGTGTTTTTTGAAGTAAACTTGACGTTTCGCTGATCATACTGTCAGCTTCTTCAGAAGGTTTCTAAAGATTGGTGTTGATATCTTTTTCTCCGCGTTATATAGCCGGTCGTTGCTGCGTATCCGTTACGTTCCGTTGATCCGGATCCTTGGTGGTCTTGGCTGCGTGGTCGATGGTTCTTTCTGCGTCTTCCATGGTTCTTTCAGTGCCAATTTCCAAACTTTGCTCAGTCTGTACCCATCTTCTCGGTTGAAGTTGTTCGGGTTCTTTATTATTTCCAAAGATTCTCTCACTATCCGTGGGTAGTATTGGCTGTTTCTAGCGAGGACCTTGATGTCGTTGTAATCGATGACATGATTGCTTCCCGTGTGGTAGTGCTCAGCTACTGCGGATTTTTCTGTGCTACCATGCTCCATGTCTCTGCGATGCTCGCATTGTATGCTGCGTCCAGTTTGTCCAATATACGATTTCCCGCACTGACATTGAAGTTCGTATATTCCTTTAACTCGTAATCTTGGTATCGAGTCTTTATTTGACGGAAGCAGTTCTTTTATTTTCTTAGCGGTGCCGAATCTGACGTCGATATTCTTCTTCTGTAGAGTTTTCTTCAACCTATCCGTCGCTCCGGCAATGTAAGGTAAGTACGCGTATCGTACTGGTTCTTGTTTTGGGTCATCCTTCGTTTTATTCTTAGCCCTGGCAAGTCTCTCAATCTCCTGTGATTTGTAGCCGTTTTTCTGCAATGCGTCCTTCACATGTTGGATTTCTTTAGTTTTGTTGTTAGGATCACTAATCCTGTCTGCTCTGCGTAGCAGTGTTGCGACTAACGATCGTTTCTGCTGTGGATGGTGATGAGAATAAAGACATCATCATTCTACGTGCCGATAAGGGAAACGCGACAGTAGTGATGAACCGGATAGACTACAATGAGAAGATCAGCACGTTATTAGATCCTGAACACTACAGGAAATTAAGCAGAGATCCAAGAACGTCAAACCAGGAAAGCAATCAGGGAGTCAGCCATACCGAAGGAAGAACATCGACGTCTACTGCCATCAGAAACTCAGCCTCCAAGATTATATGGACTGCCGAAAATCCACAAAACTGGAAACCCTCTACGACCAATTGTAAGCACATGTGGATCTCCAACTTATGAACTAGCCAGATATGTTGCCAAACAACTGCAATAGTACGTGGGATTAACTAGCAGGTTTGTGAAGAACTCCAAACATTTTGTGGAGATTTTAAATGGATATCAAATAACCAGCGAAGACATACTAGTGAGTTTTGACGTGGAATCTCTCTTCACCAATGTGCCAGTAGAAGAAACCCTAGAACTAATCAGACAACGATTTATACCGCAGGGAGTCCAAGAAAATATAATCGACCTAGCAAGATTGTGTTTAACTACCACTTACTTTCTGTGGAATGGAGATTTCTACGAGCAGAAGGACAGTGCAGCTATGGGATCACCACTCTAACCAGTAATCGCCAATATTTTTATGGAGACTTTTGAAGAATAAGCCATCAGCTCTAGTGACATGAAGCCGAAATGCTGGTACCGCTACGTGGACGACGCATTTGTGATATGGCCCCACGGTATAGACAGCGTGCAAGGAACACATCAACAGACAACATGCCAACATCAACTTCACGATGGAGATGGAAGAGAATGGCTGCTTACCTTTCTTGGATGTACTGGTAAACCGCAACAACAGTGGAAAATTGGGACATGGTGTGTACCGCAAGAAGACCCACACGGACCGATATCGACACGCAGACTCTCATCACCATCCACAGCAGAAACGATCCTTAGTCACAACAGTGCTACGCAGAGCAGACAGGATTAGTGATCCTAGCAACAAAACTAAAGAAATCCAACATGTGAATGACGCATTGCAGAAAAATGGGCTACAAATCACAGGAGATTGAGAGACTTGCCAGGGCTAAGAATAAAACGAAGGATGACCCAAAGCAAGAACCAGTAGGATACGCGTACCTACCTTACATTGCCGGAGTGACGGATAGGCTGAAGAAAACTCTACAGAAGAAGAATATCGACGTCAGATTCGGCACCGCTAAGAAAATAATAGAACTGCTTCCGTCAAATAAAGACTCGATACCAAGATTACGAGTTAAAGGAATATACGAGCTTCAATGTCAGTGCGGGAAAGCGTATATTGGACAAACTGGACGCAGCATACAGTGCAGAGTAAACGAGCATCGCAGAGACATGGAGCATGGTAGCACAGAAGAATCCGCAGTAGCTGAGCACTACCACACGGGAAGCAATCATATCCTCGCTAGAAACAGTCAATACTACTCACGGATAGTGAGAGAATCTTTGGAAATAATGAAGAACCCGAAGAACTTCAACCGAGAAGATGGGTACAGACTGAGCAAAGTTTGGAAATTGGCACTGAAAGCACCATCGAAGACGCGGCAAGAACCATGGAAGACGCAGAAAGAACAATCGACCACGCAGCCAGGACCACCAAGGGCGAATCCAGGAGACGCATCGGGTACGTATCAGCGGACGATAACGGATCCGGATCAACGGAACGTAACGGATACGCATCAATGAAGCGCAGCAACGACCGGCTATATAACGCGGAGAAAAAGATATCAATACCAAGCTTTAGAAACCTTCTGAAGAAGCTGACAGTAGGATCAGCGAAACGTCAGGTTTACTTCAAAAAAACACGGCAACACCCGGAAGAATCATAATACTTGACAAATAGTAAATTAACAAAATACAATTATATATTTCATTTGGTCACTGTTTTGGTTCAGTAAAGGTCCAAAGTAATACTTGAAAGAAACAAAAACATAACGGATTGAACAACGTATAAAATAACAAGTACTCTTTTATAGCCAAAAAATATAAACTCAAAATTAAAAAAAATTATAAACTTATATTAGACATAAACATAGTTTTCTTAATATTTGGTAAAGTTACCCTTTATTTTACGTGATCAGAATTCAGTGACATAGCAAGGCACTTGAGAAAATCACTCCTCGGCATTTTCTTTTGAGGATTGGCGGCCCTTAGTAATACATGACTATTTACAACAGATATATCCATTATGGTATTCCATATTGCTAAAGGCCATCTCCTACACCTTCTTCCAGTTCAGAATAAAGCACATTTTTGATCCAATGCATCTACCCCTCCTTTGGTTGCGTTGTAAAATAAAATGATATCTGGTTTTTCACTACGCTCGTCAACGACATTATCATGATGCATTGAAGAGAGTAGAATCACTGATTTATTTTTTTTTGGAACGTAACAAGAGAGAGTCTGATCTTTAGTGAATCGAAAATCAGTATGTCCGACTTCAAAATTTTTATGAGATAAAAATGCACCAGGAATTTCTCGTTTGTTTGTTCTCATGGTACCTACATACGTGAGACCAATCCTTGACATTTCATTCAACAATTCTACTGATGTGAACCAGTTGTCACCTGTTACGTTTCTATTCGTTTGTACAATTGGTTCCACAAGAGATAATACAGACTGTGTTGGTACGCTGAGTTTCCCAGGATTGGCAGCGTTTGTCTTCCCAGCGTAAACAAAAGCATTAACCAAATAATAGGTTTTGGCACAACATAAGCACATTATTTTCAAACCATATTTCTCCGGTTTACTGTGCAAGTAAATTCGAAAGGCACAACGACCTCTAAAACCAACTAACATTTCATCCACAGTAGCGAACTCTGAGCAGGTGTAATTGGCTTTTGAATTGTTTATGAATTGTTCGAATATTTTCGAGATGGGTGTTAATTTATCACCTGCTTCTTTTCTCGCATCTCTTGTGCCTCGATCATCAAATGTGATTGCCGCAAGCAGGAACAGGAAACGTTCTTTCGACATAGTGGCTCTAAATATATAGCCTTCCTGATGCATCAGTTGCAATAAGAGAATCAACGTCGTCATGGTTTGATTTGAAAAGTCCTGCAAAATACAGTAATCCCAGAAAAGCCTTTAGTTCCCAAAGAGACACATGATCCACATAGGTCCGAATCTGTTTTGTGAATTGTTGCTGCTGTACGGATTCATCTTCAATGTTATTCAAGTAATCCATCACTTGTTCTGAAGTGTAAGATCGACCAACGATTAATGGTCTCAGATATCATTTTTACCTAGGTTTCCTAAAATTGAAAAAAAAAATAACTTACCGTTACTACTATCGTGGGGTCAATTTCAACCCACTGATTACTTTCCACAAAAATGGCTCAGCACACCGACACAACACGTACAGAGTACTAACAAGCACTGTTAGCTAGGAGAATAGCTGGACGCATTTGGGCGACATCAACGCCAATGCTGAAATATTGGTAAACATTTGACCGCCGGGGTCTATTTTGATCCCACGATAGTAGTTGAGGGCTAATAATAGTATTGTTAACGAGATGAAATAATTATAATAAATTTATAACAGATGTTCAAACTTGTGTCCTTGTCAGAGGATAGTTTTCGTGATAGACTCTGGCAGCAGCAGCATCATTGTTTCCGCATTCCCCCCGGCAGCAAATGCATGTCTGCATATTCGTCGTTTGAAAACATTTCAACGTTAATTTAAAACAAAAAACCAACACAAATCAACAGAATTCGAAAATTATCAGAACCACTAAAGAACTAATCAATGGAAAATACAACGAAGAACTTAAAATCCCAAATGTAACGAAAATTAGTGAGGTAGTATTAGGGTTGACACAAGCAGGATGTGACGATGCATTAACACACAATCTTGATTGTCATATTTTTTACGTTAAAAAAGTGTAACTTCATGTTGCCATATGTTTTTTCAGGTAAAATTACCGTAAAATCATTTTCTGGAAATGGTATAATTAAATAGTAAATTAATCACAAACTTGGTTGTAATTGTTCAAAACTGATATTCCATTCACCCTATTAAAACCAATCCTTGATATATTTTTCACTAGTTTAGTTAAACGACATCAAAAGTATTAACTTTAAATACTTATTTCTTGGAAATTAACAGCAATGGATTTTTTTTCATATTTTTCTCGTAATCACTGAAACTCATATACTAACGTACCATCGAGGTGTTCCGCGAATTTTGGGACACACTGTGTGTGTTTATATATATATATATATATATATATATATATATATATATATATATATATATATATATATATATATATATTGAGAAAAGATAATTCTTCGGGAAAATTTGGACAGGTAAATCAATTAAACAATAATTACATCAGTAACGTTTCGTCTTTAGTATAAAAGACATCTTCAGACTAAAATGAATAACACATATGGTAATACAACAATATTAACGTTAATGAATGACTCACCTAATGTAATATTAATTTAATACGCGCATGAAAATTGACTAAAATACACAATCAAACATAAATAAATGTAAAGATTGCTCCTTAAACACTTCACGTAAATACACATATAAACAATTTAAAATTCGATGCGAACTCGACGCATTTTACTCTGCATTTGACTTGCGTCGAGTTCGCATCGAATTTTAAATTGTTTATATGTGTATTTACGTGAAGTGTTTAAGGAGCAATCTTTACATTTATTTATGTTTGATTGTGTATTTTAGTCAATTTTCATGCACGTATTAAATTAATATTACATTAGGTGAGTCATTCATTAACGTTAATATTGTTGTATTACCATATGTGTTATTCATTTTAGTCTGAAGATGTCTTTTATACTAAAGACGAAACGTTACTGATGTAATTATTGTTTAATTGATTTACCTGTCCAAATTTTCCCGAAGAATTATCTTTTCTCAACGTATACCAGTGGACAAGAAATAACAATTATATATATATATATATATATATATATATATATATATATATATATATATATATATATATATATATATATATATATATATATATATATTAATGTTATTTACAATATGTAAATGAGAGAAAAATGTAAAATTGGTTCACGTTTTAATATGCTCATAAAATATAAATGTATGAGCATTTGAAGAGAGTAAACAGCATTGTTGTGCGATTATAGCAGTGACTGTAATAAACTGCGAATTATATATCCTATATGTTTCCGCCCCGAGCCATAATTGCAGCTAGTAATTTATAAAATAAATCCAAATGAAACTCTTGTTTCAATTCTGACAAGTCGCCAAATTGCCATACACAGATACACTTTATTTATTTATTTAGAATGTATTACCACCATACCCTAATAAATAAATGTCGATTGTTATATACATTATATCTAATATTCATTTACAATATACCAGGTCTTTCATTTTCGTTTGTTTAGAGGTAAAGTTCATTTATTTTAACACTAGGAAATAGTTTTAAAATAAATTAGCTCTTAATTTTATTACCATTTTTAATTTTGTATATGACAAATAAAATGTTAATATTACATCAGTCTTTGTTTTTATGTCACTGAAGCTAATATTGTAGCTTTAGTAGCTGCTGATTAACAGTTCTTTATGACCATTTGTGTTCCAAAGCAGACTACCGAAAGGTTAATTTAATATTATATTTAACAACAACTTACAAACTAATAATATGACAATGGAAATAAATACACAGCAACAGTTATGAACTAAAATTTAACTAATTTACTTAATATAGGAAAATAATACACAAAGAAATAATGCAGAAAGACAGAGCATACATACAAAACTTTACTTGCTAATCCATCGAGAGTGTAATGTAACAGTACATTATGTATTATTTGTGCTAAGAAAATAATGTAAATAGCAACATAAATATCACAAGAGAGGCAGAGAAAAGTATATTTTCTATAAATAGACAATATATACAATGTTTGTTTTAGAGGATGAACAGTATAATATGATATGTGCACAACAATGGTGCTAAGTTATCAACTTTGATTCATAAATGAAGACGTTTAGCAGACTAGGTTAAACTTCCGCCTGGTTAGTTATAACATTCCCAAATGATAAGTGCTATGCAAATATAAGCGAAATCTGATCTAGACTTTTTCATACTAAAAACGATTGTGGTGTTTCTGATTATAAAGCATCTTGCTTTAACGCAGCAGAAGTAAATTAATTACGTGCTCGATGAACGACTAGCATCGAGAGTAACACACCAGTCTTTAATAGATATGCAACGTTAAAGAAGAACATCTTTCATGTGCTAATAATAGATTATTATGAGATGCAGTCACGTAAATGATTTATGAAAATAAGAAACAATAAAGTCTCCAAGTTGCTACCTAGGGAACCTCAGAAGCCAGTGCGGAAAAGTTATATACGTGTTACTTTTCTTCATGAAATTATTACCGAATTACCTACACTCGCTAACAATAAGATACTAATAAACAAAATGGGACCAGTTGTAAATAACATCAACATCAAACGATGATGGAAGCGGTTCGAAGAAAATTTAAAAATTATTTGCCATTTTATCATTTTTTTTGACGGTCATCCCCAATTTGTGAATTTGTGATTAAATAATCGGTACCATCATAAAATATTTGTTGCAATTTACTTTCATCACTTTTTATTAATATCACCTTCGCGATAAGTTAATGTGTTTTATTTCACAGAGAGCACAGAGAGGGCAATTAATTTGTCGATATTTTACGACAACTGGGAAATTACAAAATGCGGCGTTGGACGTATTTCCATTAAATAAGAGATAAATTCCGCGTCGTTAGGGGCATGTTAAGGATATACAAATCAAATTAAAAAACCGAACGTAAATCACCGAGGCCGTTTCGATTGTTTATTAGATTAGAAAGTTAACTAAAAATGTATTAACTACCGCAGATTAATACCGCCGCCGAACAACAAGCTTTACGTCCAGATACTACCGCACCTGATATTACATTGCATAATGGGAATTTATGTACGGTCGTTGAATTTTCCACGTTTGTCACCGTTATTCTTTGCGCACATTTCGATATAAAATTTCGCATTTTCGCCTCGCACAATTCAACAAAAGCTGATTTATTGTGTGTATATGTATGCAGTTCTAAACATTTGTCAATTCTGTCTACGTTTTTTCGTCTGACAAATATGTTGTGTTTAGATGTAAAGAAAAGAAAAATTGTGCACGATACAAACGATTTCAAATTCAAGCTTTGCAAAATTTTCATAATTTGTAAATGTTGTTATACCTTTTCAACACATCAAAAATCCTTGCCGAAAATACCACTTTAAATATGATCGTTAAAGATACAAGAAATGCAATTGCCACATAATAGCATGCGGCTAAATAAATTCTTAACTAAAGCAAAAAAATATTACGCATTTTTGTACGAAATGAATTCAGACATGCTGTTTGTATATAAAACTAACAAAACCTTCAACGAAATCACATTTGTAAAAAAGTATGGCTTATTTTGACTACAACAAATAATTTTTATTTAACCTCTTAACACCTGAATTAATTAATTTAAATTAAAAATAGCATATTACACTATAAGTGAAAGTGCCTGATTTTTCAATTAGCAATATATTATATACGATATATATACGAGGATATTATTGCGAGTTGAAAAATCGCACTTTCATCACGATTTGTGTATACTATTTTTTCCAACGTCGCATTATTCGTCTCAATTTTAAATTTCTTTATAATTATTTACTGCTATATTCTTCAATTTTCAAAAATCAAGGCGCAAATACATATTATGAATAGTAGTAGTAGTAGTTGATTCTTAATAAATTTTTCACTTTCCTCACTAGTGGGTTTATTGTCTTCATTTTCATCACTCAATTTAGTGAGGAAAATAGGCGTCTGCATGCCTATTTTCCTCACTAAATTGAGTGATGAAAGGGTGATTTACATAAGCGGCGTTGGAAAAATATATTTTCTTGCATAAAAACATAAATATGTAAATATATATATTATGATAACTTCATTTCTTACCGCACCAGCGAGGTACGATTTTATGATTATGTATCAAATTAAATACAATCGTCTTTATTTAATTCATTCAATTATTGCTAATTCATATGAAATTCGTTAAAACAACTTATGGATATTTAAACTCTCGCTCTCATCGCATTTTAAGATGAATAATTGTGGGATTTTATATTCCTCACAAATTTTTTGCAAGAACCTCAATTCAGCGTCAAAGGTTTGAATTGGTCGGTTACTTTGCTTTATATATATTATATTTGCCTTTTTGTTAAATAATGTATTACCCTCTTTAATGAATTGATATTCATTTATATTCAAAGATTTATCTAGCATTCCTAGCTCTGTTGAATCTACAGGTCATTTCAATAATTCGTCTATTCCTGGATGGCCAATCCTTTCGTAATTTTCATCGTTTGAAATTTCCTTTGATTCTAAATCATTTTTCAATTTTTTAGAAGCTCTTGTCATAACATATATATTGTTTGACATTTCTTTTGAATCTTGTGACTTTATCTGTATTCTGGATAATGCGTCTGCTGCTGCGTTATTCTTTCCCTTTATGTAGTGTATCGTGAAGTCCAACTCTTCAAGTATCAATCGAAACTTAGTTAGTCTTGAAGATGGATTACTCATTCCGAACAAACATACTAGTGGACGATGATCAGTATAAATTTGAAATTTTCTACCGTATAGGTAGGGTCGAAAATGCTTAACGCTCCACACTATTGCTAATAGTTCCTCTTCTATAGTGTCGTATCTTGTTTCTGCTTTATTCAATGCTCTACTGGCGTATGCGATTGGTTTATTGTCTAAATTTGCAAGAACTGATTGCATAGCCTGAAGCGTATGTCGTTAAGATGAATTGATTCGTTGTTGAGAAATCAGGATATTGCAAGATTGGTGGTTCCATGAGTGCTTTTTGTTACGTTTAGAATGACTTTTTACAATGTTCGTCCCAATGAAATGTAAGTGCTTTACGCGTTAATTTATTTAAACGTGTTGCGATTTCCGCAAAATTTTTAATAAATTTTCTGTAATAATTCGCGAAAGCTACGAATCGCTTTGTTTCATCTATGTTTTTTGGAATTGGATAATTCATAACTGTATTAATCTTATTAGGAACGGGAGAAATTCCCTCTGCTGAGATTACGTGTCCCAGATAGAGAACGTCTTTTTAAAGAAATTGACATTTTTTCGGATTAAGTTTAAGATTGACTTCCCGAAGTCTATTACAATCCTTTATTAAATTTGGTTGTTACTTTTTAAATTATTTCCAAAAACAATAAAATCATCCAGATATACAAAACATGATTCGTATTTTAATCCTGACATAGCAATTGTCATTACTCTCGAAAATGAACTAGGACTAGTTTTCAATTCCATTGGTAACCTAGTCATTTTAAACTGCCCTTTACCTGTAGTAAATGCTGTACATTTTTTACTCGTAGGTTCCAGCTCCACTTGGTAATATCCTTGCGATAGATCTAGGTGCGTAAAGTACACTGCTCCTGATAATGAGTCCAACATTTCCGTTATATTGGGTAATGGAAATCTTATCGTCTTCTACGACTTTATTTAATAACCTATAGTCAATAACTACTCGTCATTTTTACTTTCATTAGAGTCCCCTTTTTTCGGTACTATTAAAATTGGTGAAGACCATGTGGATTTTGTTTCTTCTATAATCCCGTTTCTTAGCATTTTATCAATTTGCTGATCGATTTCATTCTTTTGGGCCTGTAGTAGTCTGTACGGTTTAACGTAAATCGGATTTGCTTGATCTTTTAATTTTATTGTTTCTCGCACTACATTCCTTACTGTTATAGGGTCATTTTCTAACAAGAATATATCTCCGTATTTCGCGCAAATTTTTTTAATTGAATCTTTCTCTTCATCGTTTAAATGATTTATGTTGATTAATTCCAACAGTTTATCAACCCTTACTACCGAATTCGTAAGTGAATCAAAGTTACAAAGTTCATATGTTTCTAATTTTGTCAAAGTTGGTTTGAAGTTTTTTATTTTTACTTCTTTTTCATTTGTATTTAGGAATCGAACTGGAATCATGTGTGATTTTGGCCTTGCTATTGTTCCCGCTGTGAAAACTCCTTTCGCCTGGCAATACCACACAATCATCGTTGTTGTCAACCCAAAAATACCTTATAACTTCGCACCGTGGTGGTAAAGTGGTATATGTGTTAAATTTTGATTCTAATTGTGTTACAATTGTTATTCCAAAATGAAAATAAAATTTTTTCAAAATCAATTATAGCGCTATATTCTTTGAAAAAATCTCATCCTATAATTCCATTCATTTCTGTTTCAAATTCATCCATAACCAAGAATTCATGCTCAATTTTGTAATTTTTACATTTAAAGTTAATTTTCTAGAACCTTTTGACGTTGTTGATCACGCAATACCATTTATTGTTATTTTTTGTCTGGTATCGATATTTTCGTCATTTAATATGTTTTTAAAAATAATGCTTACTGATGATCTACCAAAAATAATACGTTTTTATTTTCGTATTTCATTCTCACAAAATTTCCATTCATTCTTAATATTATATCCTTTCGCTCATTATTCACGAAAAAACTGATCAGGTTTTGTCGGTTTTTCTGTTTCCGTATAACATACCCTTCGTGAACCGAATCTTTTGCCGCTTGGAGAGCGAGTCGCTTGACCTCGGAAACCTCGTTGTGGATGTCCCCGGTACGAATCACGTTGTGGGTTGTGGCTCTGATAGTTGTTGGCGGACCAACCTCTTTGACTGCCTCTAAAGTTATGTCCCGTGTTGTTCAAACGGTTTTAGTTATTGTTATAATTTTGTCCTCTGTTATGTGTATAAAACATCGTTGACGTTATAGGTTTATTGGCTTCTTCGTCCTTTGCCAAATTAATAGCCTCTTTTAATGTTTGACTATTTCTGGCTTTTAAAATTGTTCGCACTTCGTTGTTCTGAATACCATTACATAAAGAATTTATCGCAATTTTTTCGTTTACTCCCCGTAATGATTCTAAAAGATTTTCATTGCTACCCGCCTGGGCCAGCGTTAATTCGCTTGACATTTGCTCAATGTTTCGTCCAAATTCGTCAACCGATTTCAATTGCTGTGTAGCTTGGTGAAGTTGGTTTGAGAGAACTGTTGCCGATTTCCGTGTTACAAAATTATTTTATAAGTCTGGTACTAATTCTTTTACCGTCTTATATTTTGAACTGAGCCTAACTTTCGCGTTTTCTGATAATCGCGTTTTTAAAACATAATTAATAAGGATTTTTTGATCCCCCTGACTCAACATACTCGCGTATAATTCAATAGAATCCATCAGTCGTTTCGTTGTGTCCTCGTTTCCATCCATTGACGGTAAAAGACTGCCTGCAGTTTTAAGGTTGAAATTTTCAGCCATTTTGACCTGCAGCCTTGTCTTTTAGGACAGCAGGAACGTCGGAAAAAAGTTTCTCTAAACTAGTAATGTATTGTTTAACTTTAAATATTTGCTCTTCGGTTGTAACAATAACTCGAGCACTTAATTTTAACTTATCATATTTATTTGAATATTGTTCTAATTCACTTATATATTTTTGCGTTAATTGTTCATTAGCTCGCCTAGCCTGATTGTCTTTATTAATATTATTTTTAAATAACCTTACTTGTGTTAGTATTGTCTCGAAGTCCTCCTCGTAGTCCTCCATTGACCGTCTTGTTATTTTTCACTCTTCAATTCCGTCATTGTTAGTAGCTCTTGACTCCTTCTGACTTCCCTTCGGATCTGTCTGTCTATTCTTCTATTGCAACGTCTGTGGATGATATATGCCGCTAACAGGACTCCTATGATTCCTATCACCATTATCGCGACTTCTCCCAGCGTGAAGGTGAAAAACACTCGTCGTCTTGTGATGTATTTAATTGGTTTACATTTCACTAACACATTGTAATAGGGTAGTTCGTCGGGTAGGTCACGGATGTATCGGACACCACTCGTGCTACCTTGCTGGTAATTCCCATCGTCGACTACTATTGCATTAAAACTACTTGACTTATTTTATATTGAAATAAATGATCATTTGGCAATTTCCTGACGAGTGACATACCTATTCGTCGTTAATGGCGAATAATCGGACTTGGTTTTTTGTTGCTGCAATGCATGATTTTTGTACGTAAAACTGCTAACAGCTGAATTGCATTACACGCAACGGAAATAACACATTTTGGCTACGCCATTTTCTCACACAATTATAATTTATGTTTACCCATAAATTTACTTTATATTTGTTACAAAATACATTTGTTTGCTCTTTACCACCTAATTTTTACAATTCTGTCAACTTTGCTCGACAATTGACCAATTATGTATATACTCTTATATTTTTAGAAGGAAGAGCAGCCATTTTTATTATTTTCGCATATAATTCTTGATGAGGTGACGATGAAGGCCATCCTCTTTTCTTAGTATTAATTGCTTCTCCTTCTTTACATAAGGAAGCTGGGTGCGATATTCCAAAAGATTCGTTTGACTCGTCTTTGTTATTCCTATAGATAGCACTCTTTACGATAGTCAACACTTAACAATTAGTAGATGAATAAAATGGGAAATGAAATATAGGTTTTCACCACTTGTAAACATTCTACTTTAATGGAAGCCTTTGAATTCCTATCTCATCGTTTCACATTAGTTAGTAGATAAGCACTAGATAATGCCTGCTACATGGACAACAAACCAGGTGTGACAAGGTGACTCACCAGTTACAGGGAGCGTATGCGTACGTTTTTAAATATATATAGCAGATTTTCAACTTCAATTAATCAAAGAAATCTTTGAAAAATACAATACAACTTCAATAATTACCACGTTAGGAACAGCACACATCGAAAATCCCACAAGACTTTATCATAAATGAAATACCTACTGAAGAAGGAAAAAGCATATCATTAAGAAGATGCGCTGTATGTTCGAAAAATAACAAAAGAAAAGATACTACGTATTACTGTAAATACTGCAATGCAGGGTTGGGTTGAGTTTAGTTGGGTTGGGTCGGCTCTAGTTGGGTCGGGTCGGGTAGGGTCGGGTCGTGTCGGGTCACGTCGCGTCGGGTAGGGTCGGGTCGGGTCGGGTCGGGTCTGGTCGGGTCGAGTTTTGAAATGTTTTGAAATATATCACAAGAAAAAATATAAAAATATAATAATTAAATTTGCAACTTATATTTAACTTTAATTTTAAAATATTACTAATACAACTATGCACATAAAAAGTAATATTTTCTTCAAAATAATATTGTTTTCTTCGTGTTAGTAACGCCAACATTTTGATGCCGAATAACGTATGCGTACATTTTTTAAATTCAATATAAATACTAAAAACGTACGGATACGAAATTCATTTAAAGCGCCGTATTTGGAGCACTGTAATCTTAAAAATAACCCGTAACGAAAGTGTTAAATGACACCATTTGTTCGTCAATACTAAACATCTGTTGATGAGGAATTTTCAAAAAATTTGACTGCAGGTGATTGACTAATTGTCTAGTTATATATAGGTTATCTCATTGAGGGTCATTCTTGGATGGTTCCTCAACATTTTCATTCAAGTGTAAACACTTTCTTCCTATTGATCTCCACTATGATATCTGCAATCTGACTTACACGAGTATTGCTTGCACATAGGTGATCTTGGCAAACCAAAAATCTAACATCTAAATTTTAATTCCAACAATTGTTCAATTTCAATTCTATTAAAATTCAGTATTTTGTTCGGATTTTGTTGTATAGAATATAAATTACTTTGTTCAATATGTGTGTAATAAAATCACATTATCGAAAAAATTACGAAAATATCCAACTGGCGTTTTCAGTTATTTCGCCCGCGAAAATTACCAAATCAATCTGGCATATTCATAACACTTTCATACCAGATCACATCCTCCCATTGTTAAGTGTTCCTCAGTCTAGGAGGATTTTGGCTATGAATATTTGCATCCTTCTCTAATTAAATTCTCCATTATTTATTTCCATATTAATCCTAGCAGCATTACTTTTAAAAACTAATCAGTCATACTGTTCATCACTATCACTCCACCAACTATCTTCCACTCCCTCTGGTACGTCTAGTTTGCAAGAAACTATTAGTTTTTCCATAAAATGTCGAAGGACACAACCTGAGAATAATTAGATATACTATAAAATAAATGTACGAATTAATTTTCCTAACATGTATTAATTTATTTAATTGTATTTCCTTTGATTCGTGATTGTACCTTGAATTTCGTCGTTTTTATTTGACCTTCGTTAGAGTTACTAATAGTTTTTCCTTATTATATTATACCGGGTGGAAAGTATCAAACCCGAACATAGCAGAATTGCATTGGAATATACGTTTATGCATATTCTTGCTCCCCATTGCCACCGATAAAAATTATAATGACATCAAATGAAAGAGAATAATAAACGGCGTCAATTGATACTAAAATCATCTCTTAATACCTTATCATTAGTTTTTTACAAAGCAATTTAAATCAATTATGCAGTTGTCAAATCTGACAAACAGTGAGTTGTGCCGACAGAAGCACGGCCGCCCATAGTTTATAGCACCTGGGTTTTTAATATTAATTGCTTTGTAAAAAACTAATGATAAGGTATTAAGAGAAGATTTTAGTATCAATTGACGCCGTTTATATTTCTCTTGATGTCATTATAAGTTTTATCGGTGGAAATGGGGAGCAGGAATATGCATAAAAGTATATTCCAATGCAATTCTGCTATGTTCGGGTTTGATACTTTCCACCCGGTATAATATTATATTACACATATTCAGTATTGGTTTTAGTTTAGTTTTATTACATTATGTCTTACATATGATCTTATATTTTTACAGTATATTAGTATGTGCAGGTTTTTTCTGCATTTCTATTCTTCTAAAATTTTTCAACGTTTATTATTATTAAAAGATTTTTATTATTATTATTATTAAGAGCGTCAATTTTCATTCATTTAAAAATTTATAATTTATTAATTGAAAATGTATCTTGTCAAATCTGACAG
Source organism: Geotrupes spiniger (assembly GCA_959613385.1). NCBI lineage: Eukaryota > Metazoa > Arthropoda > Insecta > Coleoptera > Geotrupidae > Geotrupes > Geotrupes spiniger. The sequence continues at coordinate 2,311,559 of OY390738.1, forward strand.
CAAAATGTAAAATTTACATGATAGATGGCCGAATCTTACACCTCAATGGTGCAGTGGACATTAATTAAAACAGGTCCATGAAGACTAACTGGTGGATCGCTAGACAATATTGTTTCTGGGTTATTACCCTTCGTCAGTAGCGATTACCAAGAACCTTAGTTGTTGAAATACCTTTACATGTAGTGGCCATCAAAACTTCTTGGCGCGAGCCAATCACTCCTAACGAACCACTGACAACAGAACACTGACGAGACGATACCTTGTCTAACACCTTGCGGAGACTAAACAAGAGACGACTGTCAAACGTCCAGTGTTAACATATAAAAGGATTGCTGCAATTAAGTTCAAAAACAATTCAAATTGAAAATGTGTTTTGTCAAATCTGACAGCAAAATGTAAGATTTACATGATAGATGGTCGAATCCTACACCTCAATGGTGCAGTGAACATTAATTAAAACAGGAGTGATTGGCTCGCGCCAAGAAGTTTTGATGGCCACTACATGTAAAAGTACAACTAAGGTTCTTGATAATCGCTACTGACGAAGGGTAATAACCCAGCAACAATATTGTCTAGCGATCCACCAGTTAGTCTTCATGGACCTGTTTTAATTAATGTCCACTGCACCATTGAGGTGTAAGATTCGACCATCTATCATGTTAATTTATTAATGGTTACAGCAAATGTTTCTATCTTTTTATATACAAAGTGTTTCACTTAAGAGTGTAACACCATCATATCTTTTTTATTTTTAGTCCAATTTTACTAATTTTTTTTCCAAACGTAGAATACTTATTGCTCTATTTACGCCCAAAAAACCAATTGTATTCTTTAAATGCAAAGCAACCTGCGATGGCAAAATAAATCGCAAAAATCAAGAAATCAGTTTAGGGATTTTTTGATCGAAAATTTTTGCTAGTAATAATTGTTCAGAATTGCCCAAAAACGCTAAATCCAAAATTTCATGAAAATTAAAAATGTTAAAATTTTCGACAAAAGCAATTCCAATTCGGTAAATATTATTTGCACACGTGGCTGCGCCTAAACAACAACAATTTTAAACAACTTTGACAGTTAAGGTTTTATTTCAAACAAAATTTTCACAGCATCCAATTTTCGGCGCAGCTAATAATAAGTATTTACGAACTTTTACGTAAAATTTTAACATTAATTTTCATGAAATTTTGGATTTAGGGTTTTTGGGCAATTCTGAACAATTATTAATAGTAAAAATTTTCGATAGAAAAATCCCTAAAGTGATTTCTTGATTTTTGCCGTTTATTTTGCCATCGCAGATTGCTTTGCATTTAAAGAAGACAATTGTTTTTTTGGCAGTAAATAGAGCAATAAGTATTCTACGTTTGTAAAAAAACAATTACTAAAATTGGACTGAAAATAAAAAAGATATGATTGTGTTACACTCTTAGTTGAAACACACTGTATATAATATAATGAATACTCCAGTTTTTTTTGCTCCTATAAAATAAGCAGGGGTCAACCTTTTGAGTTGATGGATGAATGTGAATTTAAAGACGATAAAGAATTTTTCCATCGTTTTCGCCTTCGTGCTAATTCTCTTTTTGATAAATTGCACCACACCTTCGGTAGTTTCAGATATAATTAGGTATCTCTTACTCGTAGGTTTTCTTCCATTCCATGCACTTAGGTTGTTAGGTTGTGCCATCTTTAGCAGAATTTTCAGTGTATTTTATAAATGTTTAATTTTTCAACTTGAATATTTTAAACAATTATACCGTTTTCATTTTATATAAGCAGGGAAGAACATTTCATATGAACAAAAATGATAAGATCTTAATTTTAATTTGCCAAGTGTAAAATTTTCCAGGGTTGTAACTGGGTTTAGACTGGTTTCGGCGTTAACTAATTTTTTAAATAATTTTTACTGCAATTTTTTTAACGGTGGCCTCAAAATAATTGGGATTTACATAATTTTCCCTTTTCCTCAAAATGATAAATGATTTACTTAGTGGTCTGGAATAAACATATACTTTTCGCCTGTATTTAAATAATACCCTGCAATATATTGTCATTACGTAACATATTTGAAAATATTATGCCTACAAACGTAATGGCCCGAGAAAGTACCATATGGATGATAAATTATAGACATAAATCTACAACTTTGCATTATCCCTTGTTTTTTTCTACGGGCTTCTTGCTTTGTTTTAGATATGCATTACATTCCTTTTCGCAAAAGCGAATGCAAAAGAAAGGGCGGTTATAATGTTACTTATTTATTTATTTACAGCAGGATACAAATAGATTAAATTCAAAAACAGTATCCCCTATTTAACTATATAAATGTTGTAACAAAGATTGCATTTTTCAACAATATTAAATACATGTAACTAAATTAAACTGAACATAGTAATAATAATAATAATAATAATTATAAGATAGTAAACGACGCATATAGATAAAATAAAAATTAATTGACATAAAAAAAGTGAGAAAAAAAGAGAGATAAGGAAAAACAGTGATCAGTAGTACACAACAATAAATCCATCCTAGCATGATTCATAGACAATTTATTTAGCCATCCGCATACAAGTTTCAAAACTATGCAGAAAATTCTCAGGATTATAAGCGTTATATGTTTGGCATAATCTAACCAAACGCGCATTCATGCCCGAATTTGTATTGCAAAATCTAACATTCAACAGAGACGAATCTCGCACAGACCTCTCAGGCACGCGAAATGATATCCGGCCAAGTAAAATAGATGAGTCAACTAAACAACTTAATAATTTTATTATGAATAGTAAGTCATTAAAAGAGCGCATCTCTTTCAAAGGATGTAATGTCTGCAAGCCTGACTGTAATTGTCATAGTGAATACTAGTGTTAGTTTTATTATGCAAATATAAAGTAATTTTTTTTGAATACTCTTAAGTCTGTATATGTATGTATTATACTGTGGGCTCCATACCTGATTAGAGTAATTCAAATGATTACGAACATATGCATAATATAATGATTTTAATGCAGTTATTGACTTGAAATGGCTGCTAGTTCTAATAATGAAACCCAACATGCGATAAGCTTTATTATGTAATCAATGTGGCAGTCGAGAATCAATGTACAGTCAAATAGTACCACAAGATCCCTTACCTTTTCAGTGCACAATATATCGGTATTATCCAGTTTATATATATATATATATATATATATATATATATATATATATATATTGGTGCGTAAGTTCTCGCGGCTGAAATCTGTGCTTCTTGGTTCTCGTGTTGTGAACCGCGTTGTGGAAATGTTCCCCAAAGGGTCGCTTCGACGTTTCGGCAGAGAGTTCCGTCTGCCATCTTCAGGAAGCTCCTCTAGGTCTCGCTGACTTAGAAGAACTGACGTTCGGAGTTACTCGTAAATCCTTATGTAGCGGTATGTCGTTGGGGTTGACTACGCTCGACTGCTTCTTACTTTGGCTCCTGGTTAATGGACCTTGGTGTGGTGGGCGTGCGATGAACTGTGGCGGTTCCTGTGGCGCTGTCTCTGGCTGTACTGTATTGTTGAAATACTGGTCTCCATGTCGCAGGCAATCTTTGGGCATCATCTCGTGTGTTGAGGATTTCTTTCCGTTTCTCTATTTCTATTGCTTCCCGTATTATCCTGCTGGTGAGACAAGACGTTTTCTGAAATAATTTTATCTATGACCCTGACTTTATCATTTATTTGCTGCAAGGATTTCTAAAAGTCAGATATTTTATCACCGCAGAATGTAACGGATCTAATCATATCCTCATATTTAGCATTTAGTAATTTTACATCTTCCCGTATAATGAAAATAATATATAATGTATAATATAATGAAAACGAATCATAATAAAAAAAGGAATTTTTGTGGAACTGCCGAACTGATTTTTAAGGAATAAGTTTGCCTTTTCGATCTCCTGTTACAAACTTTCTTAAAATAAAATTTTTCAGATTTCTAAATAAATTATATATCCTTAAAAATGCAAAATTTTAAATGAATCCCTTCCTCCTTCAATCTTACTAAATACACACAAAATATAATTGTTTTATATTTTCTTTCTTGGATTTGATGGTCAGAAACTTGGCATAATACATACATTTTTCTTTGTGTTTGGGTAATTTCGGTCCGACGATTACGCAAAACATTGTACTAATGTTTTATTGCTTCTAGCTTACGATTCGAATTTTGTATAAACTCATTGTCAAAGCATCTGATTATGATGTGCTATTCGCTACATCATACCAGGAATGTATAGCATATTCTAATAAAATGATCGAACAATTTTCATAGAAAACCTATTTTAACTAACATTTTAAATAGATATACATAGTGTTACTTATTGATTTTAACCAAAAATATAAGCACAGCCCATAGTCGACCTTGCTCCTTTTTTATTTTGCTTTTTATTTTGTTGTTATTGTAATTAAAATAGAATAAGAAGGAAATAATTTCGTTATGGCACTGAATACTGCTTGATATTTTTGCGGTTTTAGATAGAAATGGGTTATGCAAATTAAAGTTGCGAATGTAAATGTAAGATCCTTGTTAACAGGGTTCATTGATTTTGTCGAAGTTATTGTTGAGGGAGATTTTGATATTCTAATTATTACAGAAACATGGTTAAACCAAGGAATAGGTGATAAAATTGTAGATATACCGGGCTATAATTTATATCGATGTGACCGAGAGGGCAGAGGTGGTAGCGTCGTAATATATGCAAAGAATTATATTATGTGCTCAACTGTTGCTGCAGGAAGTGTTGGTGCTTTGGAATATTTGTTGGTAAGTTATAAACTCGGCAATAAAACTATTTGCTTCGGATCACTTTATAGGCCTCCCAATTCACATGTTTTACAATCGTTAAATTTACTAGAGTCAGTCATTGCTGAAGTATTACCTACGGTTGATGATATAATATGTGCTGATGATTTCAATGTAAATATGTTTAATGTATCATCTAATAATGCAGAAAAGGTTAATTCATTTTGTGAAATTTTTGGATTCACGCAGATAGTCGAGGATTCATTGATATAGTACTGGTTAATGATTCCACTCTGATTATGGATGTCAAATGTATTGATTTACATACTATCTCTGATCACAGACTGGTATCAGTGACCTTGTCTATAGACCTACCAAGGCAGCAGCAAAAATACTTCACGTATAGAGACTATAAATTTTTTAATATGAATGAATTCAATTCAGACTTAAGGTCAATACCTTGGCATCATATTTATAGCTTGGATAATGCAGATAATATTGCTTATTATATAAGTAATAATATAGTCGAGCTGTTGAATAAACATGCACCAAATAAGACGGCACGTATCAGCAAACCGAGAGCCCCATGGCTGACGGATGCTGTAAAAGGGTTAATTAAAGAACGAAAAAAGCTTTATCTAAATTCAAACGGTCAAAATTAATACAAGACTGGAATTATTATAAGCACATAAGTAATTTCACGACTAGCGCCATAAGACAAGAAAAAAATCCTACCTACAATTTATTCAATGGCAAAACAACAGCAAATTTTTTTGGAAAACTCTTAGAGAGCTTAAAATATTAAACAAGTCAAATAACCAAGAAATACCTACCCATTTGTGCGATCCGGCGATTGTTAATGATTATTTTTCGGCGTCCGCTACTTTCAAATACAACATCCTGCACGTGAAACGTTAAATTATTACTTGAATAACGAATATACCGTCAATGGGAAAAAAGATCAATTTAGTTTTAAGTTGATTGATACGGCTGATATAATTAGATACTTCGCAGATATAAGAATTCAGGCTTGTGGAATAGATGGTATAACGCTATCAATGCTGAAGTTCTGCATGCCACAAATAGCAGAGTATATTCGATACCTAGTTAATATGTGCTTTATAACTGGAAATTTTCCGCGTCTTTGGAAACAAGCAATAATTTGCCCGGTCTCTAAAGTAAATAAACCCCAAATCATATCTGACTTGCGGCCTGTTAGCATATTACCAACCCTTTCTAAGTTACTCGAGAAAGCTATTAATGAACAGATCAGAGATTACCTGATATCAACTGATATATTACCAAAGCTGCAGTCTGGATTTAGTCAAGGGTACAGTACAACAAGCGCACTAGTTAAAGTGGTTGACGATATTATCAGCGCCTCGGATAGCGACAAGATTACAATCTTAACAATGTTGGACTTTAAATTTTTTTTTTAAATTCGAACCTGATGCATGCAAATTAGTAGAGTCATTTCTGGCTGAGAGAGCAAATATAGTTCAAATTAATAATGGAAATCCATCGTCAGAGACAATGGTCACATGCGGAACTCCACAAGGCAGTATTATCTCGCCGATCTTGTTCCTTATATATACTTCCGATTTTTATAAAAAGGTTTCTTACTGCACACCTCATTTTTTTGCAGACGATAGCCAGTTGTACTGTAGCTTTTATGAAAACAATTTACAAAGCAGTGTAAGTCGAATCAATAAAGATTTAAAAGAGATGTCTAGCAATCATTGTTTAAATATAAACCACAGTAAATCTGTGGTGAGTGTATTCTATAAACGAAAGCATACGGCCATAGACAATATCCAAATAAAACTAGACGGTAATGTACTTCAAATATCAGATACTATAAAGAATTTAGGTTTATTAATTGACAAAAATTTAAGATTTCATCTTTATATTAATAAACTAATACAAAGTTCATTTTCGACACTGAAGTACTTGTATTCACAAAGACATATTATCGATATTAAGCTAAAGACAGACTTATTTAATTCATTAATTCTATCAAGATTCAATTATTGCAATGTTGTCTATGTCCCGTGTCTCGATGTGCATTACAAAAATAGGATACAGCGGGTACAAAATGCATGTGCTCCGTTGACTCTTGGTCTGAGGAAATACGATCAGATTTCTGACAAACTGATTGAAATGGGTTGGCTAAATATGCATAACCGTAGAACTCTTCACATATGCACATTTATCCACAAAGTGTTAACAAATTCTATCCCAGGTTACATAAGAAAGAAACTAGTATTTCGGTCTGACATTAGAAATCGAGATCTACGATTTACCAACGTCTTATCGATTCCTCAACATCGCACAACGTTTAAGCATGCATTTTCTTACGTAGCCCAAAAGATGTATAACAGGCTCCCGGAAAATATTAGAAACTTGAGTTTGCAATCATTTAAAATTAAAATGAAACATTATTTACTTCATTGTCAGCAACAAGGAATCGTACATTAATAAATTGTTGATGATTCAATCAAATCAGCAAGCAGACGTGATGACACCATAAATAAATTAACATTCTGTATTAATTTAATTCAGGTTTAGTTTAGTTTAATTAAGTAGGTTAAATGTATGGTTAAGTTAGTTGGTAGGGTTGAATGTAACTTAATTGTAATTGTAAATTGGAAAGGTTAAGTTGAACAGCTTAGCTGGACTTCGCCAAATAAAGACCTATTATTATTATTATTATTATATGGTAAACAGCAATTGCAATCAAAGGCTCGCGTCTTAGCATAAAATCGTAATTACAAACTAAAAACTTCATTTAAGAATGAGTAACAAATAAATAATAAATCTATCCTCAACCATTTCTGTTCTTAATTTTTTGTTATATATATATTTTTTCCATTTTCCCTTTTTACTTATACTTTCCCGTTACCTTAGATTTTATATAGATACCGCATTTGATTTCCATAAATGAGTAATAAGTAATAAGTAGAGACCGGAATTTATGAAATTTGCATATCGCTTATTATTTTTGCTACAAAAAAATCCTTTAGTATGTACACGAATTACATTATTTGTACTTGATTGACGCATATTAATTTTTGCATATTTTGCATATAATTGATATTTTTGGTGATTTTATCATATTTTTTGGTATATTAGTACATATTTGTGCATATTTTAGTAAAAATCATTTAATATACTTTTAATAGTAACCTATTTTTACTTTCTTACACTTTATGTAATAGAAAGTTTAGTAATCATGAAAATTTTCGAACGTGAGATTTTAACAGAAATATACGTATTGACCTTCCCTAAGCCTATTCTGATTATTTTCAGAATGACGTCTATGGGTGTGTGTGTGTGTGTGTGTGTGTGTGTGTGTGTGTGTGCGTAGGTCGCGCAATGCTTATGGGGACACACACCGGAATATAACCCTACTTGGGGGGCCTCCACTAATTGTGCGCCCTTACACACGTCCCCACAATTTAAAACCAATTTTATTAGCTTTTTCGACGTCTGTAATCACCGTAAAATTACTTTTTCTATCATGTCCCCATAAGTGCAGTAAAAATTTGGAGTGTATTTTGATACCAATTTTACTAGTATTGTGGGGACCTTGTATGGTGCTGCCACCTGGGATGTGTTTTGCTTTCATTTAAATTAATCTTCCAGTATGCGCATTAGGTTAAAGGTATAAAGATAGTTTTCAAATGTACAAGAGGGGAAGTTTTATTGCTGTTCTAGGTGATCTAATTAAGTAATTATTTTTGATAGGTATACAAAATACGTAGAATATAATCAAAATTTTAGCAAATTATAACAAAATAAGAAAATTAATTTTCGTGCAAATCCCTTACCATCGTCATTGAAAATTAATGATTAATTCATTATGAATTTATATCAATGTTATAAATAAGACGACAGGTGAAAAATTACTTAGTGAAGGCATATTCGAACGTTTTTTAAGCAAATAATTACGTCGATATATATAAATTAGTTAATAGTTTTACGTTCATGCTTACTAAAGGATGCATATTCTATTTCATTGCAAATAACACCTCAAAATATAAATTTTGAATTTTACAATGAGTTTTATTTGAAAAGATCACTTGTTCAATATAAATATGATGTTTGATTTCAATAAAAGTTTAAAGAAAACGCAATCTCCATTTATATCTTATTTGGAAAAAGGCTTTGAAAATGAACGCATCCACAAAAACGTGTATACATTTTTTCCGGCAAAAGTTTGTACATCAGAAAACTGTAACTTATGTGCCAGTAGTTCGTCTGTTCGGCGTAGAATCTTTTATTGAACGACAACGACTAATAAAAATTATTCTAGTTCGGGGTTTCTGACACTGTACACATAATCTACAATAACAAATTACACTATGCAACAAATTAAAAACTGTTTTTTTCACTGGGTTTACAGTATCTAATTATGATTCTTCACTCCAAACTCAATTAAGTTTGATAAATAAAATTTCACGTCTAGTTTTGTAGAGAACATTAATTTTTTTTCCTGAGAATTGGCTACATCAAACATTATTCTTTATGAAAATATTAATTTTTTTTGACGATTGGCTTTCCTCTTGTAACCAGCCGTCGAACATTCGATCAGAAGGGACCAACAGTAGTCGGGAAGCATGGGTGGCTCCCATCTGCCTTGGTAACGCTTCTCAAACTGCAATTTCCTTGTGGAAGCGCTCCCCATGCCCATCGCTAACAGAGCCCATGTTTTCGGGGAAGGAACTTAAATGGCAATGAAGAAAATGAATTTTTAGGGACATCCTGCATCCTAATTCATGGTAGGCTGCTAGCATTAATTTAATTTTTTCATGGAAATCCGGAAATGGAAAAACTTTGTAGTTGCCAAGAATTTTTTTTCAGACGTCAATAACAGCTAGCCATGCCTATTTTTCTGTAGGACCAAGGCTGGCTAAAAAGAAGGGTCGTTTATTAACTTTCTTATATATGGCCCTACAAAAATCCCTTCTTTAATCACTTAACGTTGGCAACCTTTGTTTGAGAAATTGAAACCCAGGCCCATTTTTTGTAATGTTTTGACAAAATTGGTCACAAATATAGCGAAATAAATCAGTAGAATTGACACAAATGCGTGACGTTTTGTAGATTTATGACTAATCTAAATGTTTTGACAATTTATTGTCCACAGCAACTTGATGTTTTTATCAGTTCGGGCAAAAAGAGTCCCGGAACCCAATGAAAATAAAAAATTGCTCATCTATGTTTTGAGACGTGATGGTGAAATCGCCTGGTTCTGCTTTTTTCTCGGGGAATGAATCGTATTGTAGAATTGTCCCTGTAACGGTTGTTCCGACGTTTCGGCAATGTCACAATTGCCATCTTCAGGTTGGTCTTCTCGGTCTAAGCGATCTAGAACAGTGGTTCTTAACCTGGGTTCGATCGAACCCCTGGGGTTCGGCGAGTCAGTCTCAGGGGTTCGGCGGAGGTCAACCACCTGACGTCATCGTGACGTAGAAACCGTATTGGTTTCGAAAATTAATGCTACATAACGTGTGTTCTATTGGGAAAATTAATTAGATTTTATTTTTCCAATGAAAAGGGGTTCGGTGAATACTCATATGAAACTGATGGGGTTCGGTACCTCCAGCAAGGTTAAGAACCACTGATCTAGAAGAATAACCCAACAGAGAAATGTGGCGGAAAATTTGTTGGAAAGAAGAAAGAATACCGCAAGCATGGAAGGAAGCAATAATTTGTCCAATACACAAGAAAGAAGATAAATTAATACCAGGCTGGTTTTAGAAAGTACAAATCGACCATTGATCAAATTTTAATTTTGAAGGAATTGCAAGCTGTACACTAAAAAAGAGATGGGATAGATACATATTATTCATCGATTTTAGACAAGCATACGATTCTATAAACCGCGGAAAACTATTAGAGGCAATGAACGAACTAGGAATCTCACGAAAGCTCACCCAGTAATTAAAAGCACCCTACATAATACCAGGAGTAGAGTAAGATGGAACGGACAAAAATATGAGATTTTTGAGGGGGAATCTCTTCTGAGACAAGGAGACCCGGTATCATCCACATGGTTTAACTTAGTACTAGAAACGATAATGAGAAGAGGTAAGCTGAATAGATCAGGACTGATTTACGACCGAAGACACCAATGCCTTTCGTTTGCAGACGACGTTGCAATAATAACGAAACCACAACAAGAGCTCGAAAGAATGGCAAGAACGATAGTGAAAGAAGCTATGGGATTGAAAATAAACAAAGTATATGAGGATGAATGCGGAAGAGGACACAAACGTAGAGCTTAACATAACCACGGAAGAAGGGAAAGAGAGAAGGAGAAGGGTCGTGGTTCGACGAGGAATGTAGAAACGGGAAGCAGAAGCTGAGGGGTATTCTGAAGAAGGCGAGAAGGGGCGAGAGATCCTGGGAAGAGTTTACAGAGCAGAGGGGAAGGCAGAAGGGACTGTGGGAGATGAAGACGAATGAGAAGAGACAAAGAGAGGAGAAGGAGGTGCAAGATTTGTGAGGGGAGAAAGAGATATGGGAGTACCTAAGGAAGAGAAGAAAGAGAAGGGGAGGCATGGGGAATATTGGGTGTGAGGAGTGGAGGAGATATTTTATGGATTTATTAGAAGGACGAAGGTGTAGAAGGGAGAATGAGACTGGGAGGGGAGGAGGAGAGAGTGGAATTTACTTGGGAGGAGCTGATAAAACAAGCAGTAGGTTGAAGAAGGGCAAGGCTGCGGGCGAGGATGGAGTAGATACGGAAGGCTAGATAAACGCACCGGAGGAGGTGTGGAGAGAGACTCTCAGGTGGTTAAATGACATATGGATGGGTAGGAGGGATTTGCCGGAAACTTGGAAGGTGGCGATAGTGGTTACGATATGGAAGAAAGGAGATGGGGAGAGGACAGGAAACTACAGGGGGACATCGTTGTTGGATGTGGGATATAAAATATATGCAGGAATGATTAGAGCAAGATTAGAAGAGGAGGTGGAAGGAATGGAGATCCTACCAGAAGGTCAGACGGGATTTAGAGAGGGAAAGGGTATATGCTGAATTACATAGTGGAGAGGGAACTGTCGAACAAAGGGGGGAAGATACGCAATGTTTGTTGATCTCAAGGCGGCTTTTGACAGAATAGGCACCCTGATTAGGGCTATTGAAAAGGCAGGGATATCAAAAGGGGTGGTGACAAGAATTAGACAGATTTATGAGGAGATGTGGTGTAAGGTGCGGGTAGGAGAGAATCTGACGGAACCATTTAGGACAACAAGACTATTGAGAGAGGGGTGTCCGTTGAGCCCGCAACTATTTAACGTATATATTGCACAGTTGGAGGAGGTGTTAAAAAACGGCAAGAAGGGGGAGTAAAGTTGGGCAGTGGGAGGATTTGGTCATTGGCCTTTGCGGACGACGTAGTTTTGGCGAAAACGGAGAAAGGATTGGTGGAGTTGGCAAAAAATTGGAAGGTTTCCTGGATAGGAGAGGACTGGAAGTAAACGTGCAAAAGACAAATATAATAATATTCAGGAAAGGAGGAGGAAGAAGAAAATATGCGCAGTTGAGATGGAAAGGAGAGATAATAGAGCAAGTAAGGGATTGGGCATACTTAGGATATGTACTGAGTGAAAGCAACAGTGGCGACGCGCACATAAGGCACATTTATAGGAAGGCGCAGAGGACAGTGGAAGGGTTGAAGGCAAGTTTATGGGGGAAGAGGAAAGGGAAGTTCGAAGAAACAATTTGAATTTCGAATGTATGTGTAAGGGGCATAATAATGTATGGGGCGTCAAGGAAAGAAGAAGAGTATAAAGGGAGCACATAGGAAGGACAATTAAAAAGAACATTGCAATTAGAAAGTTCGACACCGGACTACATCGTGCGGCAGGAGACGGGAAGCGAGAAGGGGAAAGGGGAGAGAAGAGTTTGGGGGAGAAGGTGATGGATGAGCTCAAAAAGAGGGAGAGAGAGAGGTGGTAAGGAGTAGACTGTACGAAAAAGTGGGGTGGTCGGTGGAGAAGATGGAAAGAAGAAGAAAAGAAGGGCGTCGGGTGGAGATAGAGTTGGTAGGGATGTGGTCTCAGGTGGAAGCCCAGGAGAGGGAAGAAAAGATAGAGAGAGCGAGGTACAATTGAAGATACAAGGAGTTGCAAGTATACAGTAGGAGGCCGGAGTATCTGGAGGGAAGGAAGACAGTCGAAGAGGAAAGATGATTGGCTAGATTCCGGTGCGAAGAAATGGTATGGAGTAGAGAGGAAGAGAAGCTGGGTCGGGACTGGAGAAAGATGCTAGGAGAAAAATGAGAGAAAAGAAGATGGAAGATGTAGGAGGGAGAGAAATAAATAATACATAATTTGTTGTAGATGCAAGGACAAGATGAGAGATGGAGGAGAAGGGAGCGAACAAAAGAGAATGGAAGCGAGGACCAGGAAGGAGACGAGGGTGTAGGAGGGAGGAGAAACGCGCAGGATCTCATAATATATATTTGTAAATAGCTAGTTTAGACAGAATATGCGTGTAAATATGCCAATAAAAGGTTGTTACTACTACTACTTGGGGTTCATGATCACAGCAAAAGGCGAAATGACCGAAGAAATCAAAGAGAGACTAGCACGCGGCGATAGAACAGCTGGAGCACTGATTAGCAAGCTCACGAGTAAGCATGCATCAAGGAAAGTGAAGGAGTGTGTGTGCAAAACAATAATAAGGCCAACTGTCTTATACGGAGGGGAGACCTGGACGCTGACAGGGTAGGAAGAAGCAAAGCTACAGGTGTGTGAACGGAAACTGCTAAGGAGAGTATATGGAGGAGTAAAAGAAGGGGATCAGTGGAGAAGGAAGAAAAATAAGGTGGAGGAACTATTCAATGAACCAAACGTCACAACGCAAATAAAAATGAAGAGAGTAAGGTGGTTGGGCCACGTAGAAAGAATGCAGGAGGGAAGACTACCAAAGACCAAGTACCAAGTAGAGAGAGACCTGGAACAGATAGGAGTGGAGGATTGGAAGAAGAATGCTGAAAATAGGAGAGAGTGGAGGCAAATCGTCTCACGAGCCCATAGCCTACAAGGCTTGCATAGCTAATTTTGTTTATTTATTGTTTCTGAATTGCTCTCCTGGCCAATATTCCGAAAAGACTATGTTGATATATATATATACATATAATGTAATACGCACGACCGAAATAATTATAATTAGTTATTTTACGGAAACACTCCGTTGGGTTTGCGGTCTTAATAAGGGCGATTTATTCTATATCTTTATTAATAGTCTATATTTCGTGGATCATTATCCACATCATCAGGACTTCTACAAAAATTATAAATAGAAGATGTAAAATAATTATGGTATAACTTACTCAAATTGATACAATATAAACTGTTGACTGTTGCTGTTTCATATTTTAAATCATATTTTTTTCAACACAATAACCTTCGTTTTTTCGTGTTCAAGTCATTTTCCTATTTTGATATTGTAATTAGTAGGCTTTTCTGTCAAAAATTGATTTATTTATTAATTTGTAAGATTTGATTTTGGTGACACTTTTGAATTGAACCTTTTGTTAGTTCTTATTGTATTGGATGTCCAATTTTATATTGTATCAATTTGAGTAAGTTATACCATAATTATTTTACATCTTCTATTTATAATTTTTGTAGAAGTCCTGATGATGTGGATAATGATCCACGAAATATAGACTATTAATAAAGATATAGAATAAATCGCCCTTATTAAGACCGCAAACCCAACGGAGTGTTTCCGTAAAATAACTAATTATATATACATATATATATATATATATATATATATATATATATATATATATATATATATATATAGTATCAGTTTTATGGGGAAACAAAATTTGAGTAATAATATTAATATTAATAAGTTATGACCATTCATTTGTGCTATGTATTATCGCAATAATATGTTGTCCTTGTTTATATATAGGTCTTGCTGTTGCTTTCTTGTTTCTTAACGGATGCTACCACTTAATAAAGATGAGTTGATTATTTTTGTTATTGAGGGGCTTGGAATTCCTTCCAGGCTTTCACTCTTATTCTAGGTGATTTCGTCTAAGTTTTGAGCACTTTTTCTGTAAATATATTCTGTGACCATCGACTGTATTTGATTAAAATTGTTGCTTTTGAATAGCTTTTCTCCACCACTGTTGACAATGTCTTTTTGCCGAATTCTTCTACAAATCTGTTTGAAACTTCCTCTGACATCTTCATATAATTTATTATCACTTTGTTTCCAAGTAGAGGTTTTTTGTTTGCTATTGCTCTTTCGAGTATTTCATTTATGTTAGCCCATGTCTTCTGCATTACTTTTGTATAGTATTTTCTCTTCGCCTGTTTTACTGGTGAATTAACTTTATTCCTCGCAGTATTGTACTGGACTCCCAGTCTTCTTCTATATTCCGTGTTATCATGTGCCCTTTTGCAAGTTTGGAACTACTATTTACTTCGTCTTTGATTTGTTGTGTTACCCAGGGTTTAAGTGGACTCTTTTGTTCGTTTGTTTTGGCTGATTTATACGCTTCTTTATATGCGGTGGCCATTTTACCATATAGTTCATTTATATCACTTATATTCACTAATGTTTTCATCTATCATTTCTTGTTGTTTTCCTTTTTATCTTCTCAATCGTACAGGCAATCGTACGATTGAAAAGATCTGAGCAAAATATCGTTGTGATCGGATATTTTGCTCAGAACCACTCCACCGCCTATGGTTCCCAGGTTAGTGTTGATGAACATATAGGGTATTAAAAAGTGTTACAGCCTTTGAATATGGCCCAAAATGTGCTGAAAAGTTATAATGAGCATGGGTCCGCAAATGGACGGTTTCGGAGATACGAAGCATTTTGAATTTTCACCACTTACACCAAATCTCCGTGGCGTGGACTCTCGAACTCTTTCGAAAAGACCTACAGTGACTCGGATTCGGTGGCATCCTCGATATACTCGTTGATCCGAGAGATCATTTACAGGCGTAGCGTACACTAACATTTTCAAATGTCGCTAAAGAAAGAAATCAATGGTGTTTAAATCAGGCGATCTTGCTGCTCGTGATACAGGTTCGCCCGTTTCTACGCATCTTCGTCCAAAAGTTCCGTGTAAATATCTCTAATGGCAACCGATAAATGCGCCGGTGCACCATCGTACTGCAGCCATATTTGTTGCTTTTGATTCAAAGCAATCTCGTCTAAAAGATTACCCAGTGTGTTGATGTCTGTATTCCATAATAACATGGGTATTTTCGCCGACCCACACATGCGTATTGTGGAAATAAAAAAATGTATCTCTGAAACCGTCCATTTGCGGACCCAAGTTCATTAAGACTTTTCGGCATATTTTGGGACATACGCTCAGCCATTAACACCATGTATGATCAATAGAAAATCCATTAGAAATTAGCATATTTTCGTAATCCTCTGATACTTTTGAAGCACTTAATTATGCCTATATTAATGTCACCCATAAGTACCCAATGATTTGTCTTGTATGTAGATAGAATTGTGTCCAATTATTTCCCGTTTATTATAGTTGATTCTTTCTAAATCTTCCAATTCCTTTAGGTTCAGTACCCCTGATCCTTTTTCCTTTCTTGCTTGACTTATAAGGTGAGGATAGTTATTCAACCACATAGATTAGGAGTTTACGATCTCGCTGTTCGAAATATTTGTCCTTCGTTTCTTTATGATTGCATTTCGTAATTTTGTTGAAAACATCTTGGCTATTATTGTTCGTACTCGCCGCGCTATTTCATCTAGTTTTTTTTCTGAGCGCTGGGAAACATCTATTTCCTTTACGTTTACTTCAACCCTTATCTTCTTAGCTACTCTGTTTACTATTTGCTTTGTTTCATTTCAGTCACTTCATGTATTTCGATTTTTTTTTCAAATGTTATTTGCTCTAGTTTGCTTATCCTGGTGTTTAATGATTATATTTTGTTTTGCCCAAAGAAAACTACTAATTGGGCAATTTTCCTTTCCAACTTATTCACATGCTCCCTTATGTTCATTATCTCATTATATTGATTCGATACAAATTGCTCTATGTAATCATTTTTGTAACATAATAATATTAATAATACTTGATAATGCCCTTTCACGTCCAATGCTGCATCTTAACCTCCTGTTACTTCATGTTCTAGTAAACTGCTCTCTTTCACATGTCCTCCTGTTTTTCTCGAAAACACCTATATGCCTAATAGATTTATCATTCTTTGCCATTGCTTACTTTCTTCCTATATCATAACATCCGCTTACTTCTTCCACCTTAGCCCCCTATGCGTATTAAACTCAAAGTTTGATCTTCCATTCTGCTTGTCTACATACTTGTCACAGTCATTCTGTTAAACCAGAATTATTGTTTCAGTAGAAAGTTTAGATAAATAAAGTTTGCGAACTCTTTCCCTCTTCTTCTGCATCCGACAACGAAGCCTTCCACAACGTTTCTACTTGCATTTACCTACCAGCCATTTTTATACTGTATTTAATATTTCAATTAACATTTCATTTAATAGAACTAATTTTAATGCAAGTGATAATATTTCTTCAACATTTTAAGGGAACACACCATATTTTTCATAAATCCTGAACTTTTATTCAAATCCATGGATTAGTGTATTAGCCTGCATTTAAACTGAATTTGGAATAATGAAAGTGACAAAACTGAAACAGTATTTTATTTAAAAAAGGTGTTGAAAGTGTTGTCCATTATTTTCCAGAACTGCACGCGTCGCTTCATATTTTCAGTAACGCGGATAAGCATTTCAGGTGTGATTTCTTCCAACTGTCTTGTTATGGCCAATTCTAATTCTTGCAAATTTTGAGGTCGGTTCCTGTAGACATTATTTTTTAAATAAGAAAACAAGAAAATATCGGGCTTGTCAAATCTGGAGACCTAGGTGGCCATAAATCTCTGCTAATTAATCTCTCCCAAAAAAAATGGTTTAAAAAAATCAAAGCTAGATTTGCTGTAGCGTTGTCCTGTTGGATAAATCTATTTTGTAGTTCCTGATCGTCCAACTGTTCGATAAATGGTGTAGGAATTTGATTAACGTAAAAATTTGAATTAACGTTTCCATGAAAAAAAAATGGTATGATGCGCCTTCTTGAAATTGCAACCCAAAGTCCAAGTTTAACTGGATGAAGAGGCGCCTCAACAAACACATGAGGATTTTCCATACACCAATGCATCGTATTTTGACAATTCACGTACCCATCATTTCGTCATTATTGAGATTCTCTACAAACCTAGGTTGAAAATCACTAGGTAGAATCTGATGGTAGACTTGAACTTCATACGGATACATTTGTAAAGCCTTTAATTGTTGACCCAGTCTTCGAATGTATGGATGTAGATGGAGTTGCTTCCATGATTTCCCGCGCATTATTCACCACCGCAGCTGTTCGTTTTCTAGTTCTTCCACTACCTATTTTCTTTGTACACTTCCATTTTCTCTAAATAATTTCACACTTTTCTTCATAACTTGATAAACATGGTCATACGAATGAGTGGCTGCTTCGCCGGGAAAATGCTCCTGAAACTCTTCATAACAGGCAACATACGAATTTTGCCATTCACCGATTTCCAACTTAACTCCATTTCTAAAATATGATGGTAAAAGAGAAGCTTTGGTTTGCATTCACAACATTTTCTCGTGTCAATATACATAGCAGATTGACACTCGCAAAGAATTTTGGGAAAAGATGGGCGTTTTTTGCTCATAGTCAACTTTGACTAATTTTTTATGCGACCACACTGTATTATAAGCGTTGAAACTAAATTAATTTGTTTTCTTTTTGTAAGCTAAAGAAAAATGAAAAAAGAAAAAAAAGGCAGTGTTAACAAAATTTAGCAAACATATCAAAAATAGAAAAAATCTAACAAAGACTGAGGCAGAAGACTGCAAGCAACAATATCAAGACATTTTAAAAACACGATCTTGGATAGATATAAAGTATCAAATATCATTTCTAAAGAAACATCGCAAGTGAACACTTTTTCAAATAGGTTTAATATACAATTATTCGATATTACAAATTATTATTACTATATGTATAATCCCCTTTACTGTAATATACATACCATATATTGCCCTGAAAGGATCATTTCATTTAACACCACCATATAAATATTAATTCATAACACCTTACGGTACCTTCCAAATAAAAAGACAATAACCGCACACACACACCGATTGAATGCAGGCGACCCAAAAGTGGGGTCTGACCCCACAAGTCGGTTTTCAAGGAAAATGTGTGAAATTCGGAGTGTATGACAACACAAAATATATCAAACGAATCAGGATTGTATTTACAATATCGTGGAATGCGTGACTTTAAATACCCCATAAGTGGGCTAAATTCTGGTGGCCCCACAAGAGTTGCCGCACAGGTATGTGTGTGTGTGTGTGTGTGTCTATGAGTGTGTCTGCATGTATATCTGCGCGCACTTAAGATTAGTGTATGGCAAGGAAGACGTGTGTGACGTGTCTAGCGCATGGTTTAAACAGAGTGGCAGAAGAAATCAGAAATCAATTTCCGGATGCCAATTTAATTGGTTCGCTTCGGTATGCTCCTATAACAACTGTAGATGTAGAGAGAAGTTTTTCTAGCTATAAACATTTTTTGTCTGATAGAGGGAAGAATTTTTTAATAGAAAATATTGAAAAACATTTTAAAATTAGTTATAATAATAACTTATAATAATAAAAATAATTATAATTAATAAACAATAGACAGCGGGACGTTATCGAAACGTACAATATTTTTAATTAGATGATTAGTATGTATTACTGATTTGAACTATTATTTTTATAAAGTATATAAATATTTAAGTGTGTAGATGATTTTAATAATAAATATTATTTTATAAATTTTATTAGCTGTTTAAATAAAAAAAAATTATATCACCTCAAAGAAACTTGTTTGAAAATAATGCATATTTGCGCATATTTGTACGAAATTAGTCCATATTTTTACAGATTTTTGTGCATAAATAAGCGCATATTTTATACTATGTTTATGCATATAATTCCGGTCTTTAGTTATAAGTACCGTTGTTACGGAATTTCGAATAAAATTAGCAACACAGGTGTCAGATTATTAACTCTAAAGTAATTGAAAATATGCATGTTGAAAACGTATAGCAGCATTTGTCGAAATAAGATTTTTGTAAAATCAAAGTGGAATTCAATTTGCATTCGTGTTGATGTAATGTGCTCTATGATATATTTAAGTCCAAACTGTGTATTATAAATAAGCGTATTTTTGAACCCTTGGGAGTTTTGTAGTTGAAACAAAACATATCAAAAATAAACACACTTTTAGTCTCCCAGTATTTCCGTAGTGGACCTACCCAGTAAAACTTAATTTTTTATGCTTAATAAGTCCATGCAAATAACACGAAAAAGACAATGTTCTCTTTGTATATTTTTTAATAAAACATTAAAAACCGACCAAGTTTCTTTTATTTTCCGAGGAAATGGCTCCGCATTTGAGGGACGACACCTCTGAGGCATATCGCAGTAACCAGATCGACTTAAGTTCCTTTGATGTTTCGCTCTGTGAATCCATCCACCGTTATTTCCGTTTTACTAAAATATCTCCGGGGATGGAAAGTTAACGTCACGTGTGCAGTTATGGAAGAACGGAGTCTGACAAGGCGTATAAATCAGAATAAGTTTAACAATTGTTCGTTTGATTTAATCACCCGGAACAAAATTGTAATTCACAAATTAGAAGATTGCAAATAAAATCAGTTTATTGATACATGCATAAAGCAAAATCAGTTATTATTTTCATAATTTTTAGTTATTTATTCAATTTTTCTATTTCCATTTGATCCATTTACAAATTTTGTTTAATTCCCTAATTTCAATTTATTTTATTAAATATTAATTTGGGAATATGTCAATAATTACATGATAATAACAAAAATAATAAGAAAAGTTGTTTAACTTTTTGTTATATTATTTTATATTGTCCTGTATTACTGCTGTCATCACCTTAAGGGGGGATCCTGCTTTAGGAGGCCTTAAAATAGCGTTTTTGGGGGAATTTTTTTAGGACAGAAAAAAATGAGCAAGTCTAGTGAACTTTTTAGAGCATTTTATTACATATTTGAGCATTAAAGAAAAAATATGTCGAGAGAAAAATATTTAAACGGAACCGATTTTTGTTTCAATTGCAATTTACAATCGGTGGGAAAGATGTAGCCCGTATTTTTTGTCTGAAACAAAAAAAAACCAAAGAAAATGGTAATTCTCATATATTTTCTTCTATGTGAAATAAAAAACAAACCAAAAATTCAAGATTTTTCTCAGGTTTGAAAATAAATGTGCTCTTTGCAGGAACAGAAAATCATTTCAACTTGCTAAAAAAGTTGTTTAGAATTTTTTTCATTAATCTTTTAGTTCAAATAGAATAGAATGCCACTGAAGCCAAGAAAAGTTTTGTTTCGTTTTGATTGCTTGTCTAGTTTTCTCGCAATCACGCCCACCAGTTTAGAAAAATCGTAAAAACAAAAACTCGAGAAAACGCGCTCTAAAGTTTGCGATCAGGAAAAATGTTAATTGTCGATTACTTACGGAATATCTCGTTACAATCCTACTATAGCTCTTACGAACTCAAAATATTATTGTTTCGAACGACCGATTGAACTTCTTTCAGTACATATTTCGGTGTTATGTTACAGCGGGGAGGGGCGCGCGTTTCGTTTGTCCGAGCGTTCGTGCGTTCGTATATTTTTTGCTCGACACCTCACTGTGTTTAGTGCTGCATCTTTCAAAATATTGCGAATTAGCCGCTATAACTTTTTATACATATTCTTAGATATATTAGGCATAGATTTGAGCAATAAAAATCAAATCGATTTTTTGAGCCTTCTAAAGCATGATCCCCCCTTAATACATTATTGTTGACGGCTGCGGAGTAATTCCAAGTTTAGTACCAGCTACTAGGTCGAAAAGACTTCTGCATTTGTGTAGCAGCAAAAGTGTGTGGGTATTCACGGCTAGATGGTGGCAATATTCACGCACAAACTGATTGTTAAATTAACAGTTTAATATCACTAAAGTGTGGTGAAATTTTAGGAAAACGTTGTGCAAAACATTAAAAACTAAACTAAACAAGAACAAAGGACTATTATTGAGGAAATAATGAAAATAAAAGCCGAGAATAAAAATTTACAAAAGCAAAAACTGGAGAGGAAGAATAAAATGAATTAATCAAAAAAGCAATGTAAGTAAAGCGGTGGAAGGGATGAAAAAATAATATGATAATATATGGAGTAAAGACAAAGTACACCAAAACTTTGAGGGGGTGCATGCATATTTTTTCTTACAATAACATATGGAATTAAACATTGAGCGCAAGATGGACAAGAAAATTGGAGAAAAACTATGCACGATGGAGCTAGAAAATGAATTAATAATAGGGTATTTAATAATGTGCATTGGTCGAAGAAATGGAAAGAAAACAGAAACAAATAAGAATGATGGCGAAAAGCATATTGAAAGAGGAAACGACGATTAAGTGGATCTTGGAAAATTCAAAACCAAAAAAACCGGAACTAACAAAAGAAAGAACGAGAGAAAATGAGAAGAAGATACCGGAAGGATGTTGTTACAAAATCACTAGAATACAGAAAAGTGACGGATACAAAATAAATGAGGCCAGAAGAAGAAAGATTACACGAGACCACGAAGTGGGAAGAACAGAAGAAAGGAATAACAAAAAGGAACGGGAAAATAAAGAAATATGGAAAAAATTTATATAGCTTTGGCTGAAGTGGCACAGGAGGTAGAGAATGGGGATTTACTGATATATGGAGGAGGGGAAGAAACGGGTAGAGCAAGAGCTAGAGTACCACTTCTAATAAGCAAAAGTTGGATACCATACATTAGAGAATGGGCATATATTAGTTAAAAAATATTATGAAGTTATGGAAATTAAAACAATAATGCCAGCATACGATCCAGATGAAGATACCACGTACCAGCAAGTACATACACAACTTCGCTAGAGAAGAGGTCCATACTAGAAAGTAATATAATAGGAGAAATAGTGGATACTAGAATGAAGAGAGAATATGGTGTAGGAAGCGAGTAATAAAAGAAACGAACAAAAGTTATAGATAAATTAAAAGTTCTAAGAAGGAAAGATAAAAATGTATCAACTGAGAGGTGCAGATAATAGAACTAAATATCAAAAAGTTGTGGAAGAAGAAATAGACAAGAATTACATGCTAAATGGTATCCTAGTTGAAAGTTGGCTTAATCTCAAAGAAATACTATTAAATGCTTTTGTGTTCCTGGCATGCAGGAACACAAAAGCAAAAATTGAACAATGAAAAATGAGCAGCATGGTGGAGTGACGATATAAGAAGAAAAATTAAAGAGAAAATGAAACTTCATAACGGATATTTATAAAAGAAAATGATAAAAGCTACCAGGAATGCCAGGAGGAAAGAAAAAAGGTTAAACAGATATTTAAAGAAGAAAATCTTAAGTATCATAGAATGGGGATTACGGAAAACGAATGGAGAAAAATTGTGAAGAGAACCAGAAAATGTTCTACAGTGCTAACCAGGGAAGGAAATAATGATGTATCTTCCAGGTGTAACCGTAGTTCTTGAAATAAACTTGACGTTTCGCTGATCATGCAGTTAGCAGTTTTCTAAAGACTGATGTTGATGTCTTGTGCTCCACATTATATACCCAGTCGCTGCTTCGCTTCGTTGATGCGTATCGGTTATATTCCGTTGATCCGTGTCCCTTGTCGTCTGCTGATCCGAATCCCATACTCATCCTGGATTCGTCCTTGATGGTCCTGGGTGCGCTTTGGTGATCCTTGCTTCTCGGTGTTCTATGGTGCTAACTTCCAAAACTTGCTTTGCTTTGCGATTACCGAGTCCTTGTTGGATCGAAGCAGTTCTCCTATTCTCTTAACTGTGCTGAACCTGACGTTGATATTCTTCTTCTGCGGAATTTTCCTCAGTCTGTAACTCGAGCAATATATCGGAGGTGTGCGTATTCTGCTGGTTTTTCCTCTGGTTCCCTCTTATTCTTCTTCTTCTTCTTCCTAGCTTCGGTAGTCTATGAATATCATGTGGCTTATAGCCGTTCTTCTGTAGTGCATCCATCGCAAGTTGTATTTCTTCGCTTTTATTACTAGCATCACTATTTTTTTCCACTCTGTGTAGCAGTGTGGTGATGTTAAGCTGCGTGTAGGTATCGGTCCGTATGCGTCTTCTTGCGGTATGCTCCATGTCCCAATTTTCCAGTATCGTTCCGGTATCGTTTACTAGTACGTCCAGAAAAGATAGGACGCCATTCTATTCTGTCTCCATTGTGATGTATGTTGGCACGTTGTCCGTTAGTATGCTCCTTAAATGCATGTAGACTGTCCGGACTATGTGGCCATATCACGAATGTATCGTTCATAGTGGTACCAGCATTTCGGCTTCCTGTCACAGGAACTGATGGGTTCTTCTTCAAAAGCCTCTATGATAATGTTGGCAAAGACTGGTGATCCCAAAACTGCACCGTCCTTCTGCTCGTAGAATTTCCCATTCCATGGAATGTAATTGGTGGTTTAACACAATCTTGCCAGGTCAATTATGTCTGTTAGTCCTTGTTATTGTCAGATGAGTGCAATGGTTTCTTCCAATGGTATGTTGGTGAAGAGTGATTCCACGTCGAAACTCACCAGAATGTGCTGGTTATTTCATGTCTATCTAAGGATTTATTTAACCACCACCTACTTTCTATGGAATTGAGAATTCTACGAGCAGAAGGACGGCGCAGCTATGGGATCACCACTCTCACCAGTCATTGCTAACATCTTCATGGAGACTTTTGAAGAAGAAGAAATCAGTTCCAGTGACAGGAAGCCGAAATGCTGGTACCGCTACGTGGCCGATATGTTCGTGATAAGGCCACACGGTATGGACAGTCCACACGCATTCAAAGAGCATATTAACGGGAAACATGCCAGCATCAACATCACAATTTTCTGGACGTACTAGTTAAACGCAACGACAATGGACATGGAGTATACCGCAAGAAGACGAATACTGACCGATGCCTACACGCATCCTCACATCACCATCCACAACTGAAAAGATCTATAGTCACCACACTGCTACACAGGCGAAAAAAATTGCGATGCTAGTAATAAAAGCGAAGAAATACAACATGTGAAGAATGCACACCATAGTGTATTCAGGGACTTTCGAAGCTAGGAAGAAGAAGAAGGATGAACCAGGAATCCAGGAGGAGCATCGGACACGGATCATCAAGCAATAATGGACACGGATCAATGGAATATAACGGATACGCATCAACGAAGCGAAGCAACAACTGGGTATATAACAAGGAGCAGAAGACATCAACATCAGTCTTTAGAAACCTTCTGAAGAAGCTGACAGCATGATCAGCGAAACGTCATGTTTATTTTAAGAACCTCCGCAACAACCCTACATTCGTTCAGTGAAGGAAAGATCATCATACCTGAAGACCAATTCTGAGGGGAAGAAATAAATGAGAAACATTTTTCTCTGATTTATTAAATGAAGATAATAGAGATCTGAGAGATATTACAGTAATATAGTATTAAAATAAAATACAGAAAAAGAAAAAGAAAAGAAATGCAAAATCCGAAGGGGAAATTGGATGAAGCATTGGAACGCTTAAAATAGCTAAGGTTGTGGCGGTAGACGAAGAGCACCCGAAGTGTTAAAATATATGTGAGAAGGAGGCAAGAGGGAAATGCTAAAAATTATAAATAAACGTACATGTACATGAAAAAGCATTTTACACCGTAAGCAGAAATAATATGGGAAAGTTGGGAAAACAAAAACCTAGATACAAATGTAATAGGCGTAGTCAAAAGTATATACGGGACAAAAAGGACAAGTAAGAAGGGGTAATAGACTATCAGAAAAAGTCACCACGACAGAAGGAGTAAGACAGTGTAGCGTTTTTAGGCCGCTGTTCATAAATGTCATGGGTGATGCAATAAGAGAATGCCAGAACAAAACAAAAGAATTAATGAGAGGGTATAAAAATCTGCAGACCGTATGCCTGAACTTATGCGCATTTTCGAGTGATATTGCGGTTGTTTCCAGCACAGAAAATAATTTATAGGAAAGCATTAACGCACCTAAGATGCACAAAAACTACATTCATACACCGAAAAAACCAAAGGAATGGTCATACATAACAGAGATGTCAATTAGATATAGAAATATATGGACAGATAATTGATCAAGTAAACAGATATAAAAACTTCGAACAACAGTCAACAAAGCAGGAAACATGGAATATGATATAAACGACAGCATAAACGCAGCGAAATATCGAGAAGAACGAACACAACCGTATACAAGATAATCTACCAACCAGTACTACTTTATGGAAGTAAGAATTGAATTTTAACAGACAGACACGAAAGAGAATTGAAGCAGTGGCTATGAAATACCACAGAAACGTAATAGGAGCAAGAAGGGTAGATAACAGGAGAAGTTATTATATAAGAAAAGAAGATAGGCATTAAATCCATAAAATGAATAATGGAAGAGAATTTTTTTTATTTATTTGGTCATCTAGTAAGGAAGGGAGAGGAGATGTAACTTAAGAAATGAATCCCACGACGAAAAATACAAGAGGAAGACCTAAGAGAAAGTGGCACTGTAGAAAACATTATAAGCGGAAGATGAGAAAACTGAAGCTCAGCCAAATAAGTGGCAAGAGATAGGAAGAGGTGGAAGAAATGTGTAAAAAATATTAAGATAGATACTGCAAAATGTCATTAAGTAAGAAAACATACACGCTGGGTAATTAGGAGGAAATTGTTATATTATGTTATGTTTGTATCCAAGAAATAACCACCACTAAATGCATCTTATCAAGACATAAAAGTTTAATTGTCGGTAATGACAAAATGTAAAAATAACTTTATTGACAATGGAGTTTATTTCTCTCGATATATGAAATCCATATGAAGAACACTTAGCAGATTGGTTTGATAAATATGTTCAAAATGATGTCAACAAGTTTGCATTCAAGATCGCACGATCAGATATTTAATTTTTAATTCATGAGTTAACAACAATACGCAGCAAATAATTTTCATGGATCCCAGCACAAGAAAATGATGCGTAATATTTGTTTGATCCTATTGATTGGTTTTTAAATGATATTCTGCCATTTTAGTAATATTGAGGCAGAAAACAATATTTTCATGAAATTTTGAATATTGACAATCTGTGTTTTATAGTTAAAATTAAGTATTGCCTTTAACATAGAAGACTACAATTTTCGTGTACAGCCTTGCATCGAATTGCAATTCTTGCATTCGGAGTCATGTAAATCACTAAGAATTAAAATTTTCGAGTAAGCTGTGTTAAAAATGCATGCATGATATCTTATGATATCCATGATATTATGTCATTACAGTCCTCTTCCTATGGCACTAACTTCTGCATCCATGA
Organism: Geotrupes spiniger; assembly: GCA_959613385.1. NCBI lineage: Eukaryota > Metazoa > Arthropoda > Insecta > Coleoptera > Geotrupidae > Geotrupes > Geotrupes spiniger. Next base: position 2,338,822 of record OY390738.1, read on the forward strand.
CGCTCTATATTCAGATAGGCAGTTATACAACATGTAAAACAGGTCCGTGTAAAATGTTGCCTACACCATTATATATTTTGTACTTTTCACATTTAAGGCAAGCATTCCCAAGTACTGAGAAGTCATATTATAATCCCTACTTTCGTTTGAGATAAAATCTTTCAGCTGCAATGAACTAACACTTAAATAAACACAATAATAATTTATCAAAAAATTTGTGACTGTGATTTGTAACAAGACAAGAGATTTATCTTGAGATTCACCTAAGTTTTTGCAACGGGTAAGTACCATATTTTTTAAACTTTTACGCAAATAATTGGAAAAAGTATTAACTTCAATCATTATTGTTGAAAATGTGTACAATTACTTTTCGTTTCGTAGATTTCTAATCGATCAAAGGAAAAGATAAATCCATGTGAACCATTTACATCTGGAAACATAATGGAAATAACAATAATAATAATAATACCTTTATTGCTGTAGATCCATAGATATTAGCATTGTCAATATACATACATCACAACAAATACAAATATAAAATTACAATGTAAACAATAAGTTAAAAATACTGGTAAAAAACATCACAATACATAATCATGAAAAGAACAAAACGCATTTTCCAGCAAAAACCGTTTCAAAGTAATCTTAAAATTTCTGTGATTCTTTGCATGTTTCAAGTCATCAGGTAAAGCATTATATGCTGCAATGGCTTTGTAATAGGGTCCCTCTTCATAAAATTTGGATCTATGAGTTGGAATAGTGGCCCCATTACAATTACGTGTCACCATGGTCGAGTAAATATCACAATTACGTAAAAATATTTCTTTGTTATTTAGAAAAAATAACACCAGTTTCATAATATATAAACTTGGTAGAGTCAGTATATTTAAGTTACGAAATAGCGATGTGGTGTGGGGGCAAGGTGTGCGGTAAGGAACATTACACATATATCTAATATCGCGTTTTTGAATTATGAACACATCCTTAAAGCTAGAAGCCGATCCCCAAAATATTCCATAACGCATATGCGATCCTAAGTGGTCGTAATAATATTGGTTTATGGATTCAAATGCCTATCAAAATGCAAACCTAGGAATTTAACAGCCTCAACTTCAGGAAGTGATTTATTAAGCTTCGGAATGAATAGGCTATAGTCAACGTTATGTTTAATAGTAAAATTTATTAATTTGGTTTTGTTGTCATTCATCATCAAGGAGTTATTGCCGCACCATGTGGACATTTCACAGATTGCATTTGACGCTAAGTGTGCAATTTTTGGTACTGAGTCAGATGTCATGACACAGGTTGTGTCATCTGCAAACTGTTCAGTTAGACAACTGATTTCGCTCTGGTGGTCATTAACATAAATCAGAAACAGGGTTGGTCCTAAGATTGAAACCTGAGGTACACCACAATCAGACTCATTAGGTTTTGAATAGAATGTTTTGTAAACATGGTCTGTCATACCCCTCAAACCAGTGGCATGTGTTCTATTATTAAAATACGATCGAAATAATTCTAATGCGATTCCACTAATACCATAATTAGCCATTTTTTTGTAAAAGTAGTTCATGATTTATGGTGTCAAAAGCTTTAGAGAAATCAAAAAATAAACCAGCTGTGGTTAGTTTTTTATCCAAACTATTATACACAGCATTCAATATAGCGAACATAGCGATTTTTTATAAACAAGTCCAAACTGGTTACTATGTAATGTATTATTTTTGGCCAAGAATGAAAACAGGCGCACGTTCAGGACCTTTTCATAAATCTTACTAAAAACTGATAGTAGAGATATTGGTCGATAATTCGATATTTCTTTGCAATCACCTTTTTTGTGACAAGGTACAATCTTAGCCTCTTTAAGCCGACCAGGAAAAGTACCGGTACCTATGGCCAGATTGATGAGGTATACTAAAATCTCTGCAATATCATCCGAGACATGAGATAGAAGAAAACACGGTACTTCAAGACCGGCAGATTTTTTCAATGAAACATCTGCAATAATGCTTTTGATTTCACTTACATCAGTAGGTAACAGGTAAAAGCCCATAACCGGTGAAGTACTACTGACATATGGAACTGGACATGTGGCCTCCCCAGTATAGGAACTGATTCCCGAAAGAATTTATTGAAGAACTCGACAAGGTCTTTAGGATCACTGACAGTATCATCATCTGATGATACTGTCAGTGGGAATCTAGTAGGGAATCTTCCCTATCTATATGAATATTCCTATTCTTGAATTTATTAGTTTCAATCCTAATTATGTCCAAAGAGGTTTTTGTTTTATCCTTTGAAGTCATAAGTAGATTGTCTCAATATATTTTTTTTTTATTGTGAAAGTAATGAATTGTAACGTTTTAATCTTGTTTTATATATAACATGCAACTGATGATTTTTTGTTTCTTCAGAAAGTGTAAATAGGTTACGTAAACTATTTGGATTCTTGACTCAAGCCACGAGTGTACCATGGCAATTTTTTTTATCATTTATCGCATTTTTTTCAACGGAAACGCTCTATAGAATTAATTTAAAAATGTATTATAACATTTATTAAAACTAATATTAGCATCTGAGGAATCGTAGATATATGACCAATTCTCATTTCGAATATATGACTGAAATTGTCGGATATTTGATCTATTGAAAATACGCTTTTCTTCATAATCGGCTGGATTATTTTAACCAATATTAGTGATGAAAATTAATTGGTAATAATGATCAGATATACCAGAGTCACTCACTTGAGAGTCAATATTTATGCATTTATGCTATGTAATATCACAAAAGATATTGTCTATTATAGTCGAAGAAGTAGCTGTGACTCTTGTCGGCTGGTGGATGAGAAAATTATATTAAAAGACTTAAAGATGTTGGTTATATTGTTGGAGATTTTGTGTGCTGTACCAAAATCAATATTGAAATCTCCACAAATTATCAGTTGGCGTTTGCTGTGACTTAGTTGTTCTAATAGAGGTAACAAACAATCCACAAACGTACTTCACCTGAAGGTGAAAGATAAATACAAATGACTGAGTATGTCAATACATTTCCTTGCTAATATTAAAACTCCCCCTCCTTTGAACTGCGACCTACAATAGTTACTTAGAAGTTGATAATTAATGAGGTTAACATAACCGACTTCAGGTTCTGACAGCCAGTGTTCAGAAATACAAATTATGTCAGGGTAATGTAAAAACTCCAACAATACTTCAAGTTGCTCAGATTTGTTGCGCAAACTTTGTACATTGAGATGCAAGAACGTAAATGATAAATTGTTTTTACGGGTTTCACTGTGTCCCGAAAATTATTGTCATTAACTTGTGTGGAAAATGCGCTTTTTACATTATTACTGAGCGATACTGGAGAATTGATAGTATCCGAATTTTGAACATTATTATTAGTATTTGTGTCAACAATACTGTCATTGCCGACAGGAACATAAATTAAATTGGATTCATTAATGTAGCCATTATTTTTATTATTGCCATTCATTAGACATTTGTGAGATGCCAATGCCAATGCCAATTAACATATTATAAAAACATTTAAAAACCAGATCAAAAATAATTGAATCAAATCATCAACCTTCCACTTCAAAAATTCTTTTTCAACCGGAAAAATCGGACGAAAAAACAGAAACTGAAAATCTGATAAAAAATACCCCCGTCAAATATAGTGGAAACTAGGAACAAGTAAATAAATAGTTGACTTTCCTTGACATAGGTGTGTACATTTAAGTTACATTAGTTATTATTCAAATAATATTTTGTTTTAATTTTTGTAGAAATTCAAATGGCTTAAGGAAGTCGATGGCAAATTACTAACACATATCTAAAACATATCCCAGTTGGCATATGAGTAGCACTAGAAAGGTCGTAATAAAATTAAAAATGTTAAGCACAGAACAAAATTTACCTTTCGTAATTTTTGAACATTTGCCTCAATTAATTCGATCGCTTCCGAATCAAGAAACCATGTAATTATTACAGTGAACTAAAGCTTATTAATGATAAAAAGTGCCCTTCTCCTCACGAAGAAACGTGATTTTAAATAGTTTCAAAACTTCGTAAATATAAAACCACACAAATTATTAAAATCTTCGCGAACCAGATGATACTTGTTCTGAAATTCAAACCAAATCAAAAAAAAATGGATGGAAAAACTCCCCACGTGCACGAAATTACCACATCTAACGATCGCTGGGAAGGATTTGCTTAAAAAATTAAACCTTTGTCACCTATATTAAACTTGCTAAATCATAATATCGAGCATTTACATTTACAGCAATTTGAGTCACTAGATAGAAACTGCTCTGTACGAAGGTGTGATTTTGAAATAAACTTGATTAAGCAAGAAATACATCTAATTAAATACAGATGGGTGATTTTATTCACTTGTATATGTAGAGCACAAAGGTAGAATATAAACGCTGTAAAATTACACGGACTATCAAGAGGAACAATAATAATAAAACTGCGAATTAAAATGTAAGCAATTTTCTTTGTATTTGCGCACGAAGCGTCGTCAATTATATTTAAAAATTCTTGCCTTCTATTCGTTCCTTTTTCTTTAGCGAAACGCCATTTATGCTCAGTCAATAGAATGTCGCTTTTGTTCTAACGTTTATAGAATTTTTAATGCTCCTATTAAAAAGGCACAATGGATTGTTCGGTGAACGGAAGTGAAAAATTTTAATTGTCCCAGGTAAAGAAAAGAAAAAGACGCCACGAAGCCTTTTTGTTCGCGAACGAGTAGCAAATAAATCATTTCAATCGTTTTTCGCACAATACTAATCAATATTATATTACAAAGTTAAAAATAATAAATATGTACTCGTTAATGGACAACAGTTAACATATTAAGTGCTACAATGTAGATTTACTTTCGACAGATGGCACGAGTTCACATGTCTTAGATAGTAGGGATTTACTCCCTACCATAACAGCTGTAGAGGGCCACGTTGTAACGCTACGTTTCACGAGGACGACGTGCGTTAAACGGAATAATTTAAAGATGATTTTAACAAACAATTCCGTAATAGAAATGTGGACATATATAATGTAACTGCAAAATTATTATTGCACCATATTTAAAATTAAGTTTACTTTTACAACATGGCTACAAATTTCCAATATAATTACTTCGTTGAATTCCATATCCTTTAAGTAAGTTGTGGGTGGGGGTGAGGAGAGGAAAAATATTCAGTGGATTATTAAATTGTTGAAGATTAATAGAGTGCGCTACCAAAAGAGCCTTAATTGATTATGGGTAAGCATATAAAACAACATAAATAGTATTTTTGCATGAGCAGCGAGAAATGCAGGTTTATAGTGCTTGATAATCATTCGAATGCACTATTTGGCGTACGTCATACAATTAACTTTCAAACTTAATAAAATATTGTTGATTTTAAGGTTCGGGAAAATTGTCTATCCATGTATCTTTTGAACTGAAATGAACTCTGACAATGATGATTTTCCTATTGATGCTACACGAAAAAGTTTTAGACAATTCCCCGGATGTGTAGCTTGGGCGTATCGTGAAAAAAAGTCAAATAAGGTACATTACGGTTTAACTTCTCCACGCTTGATTCTACTCTTTACATTTAGGAAAATATTGACCGAAATTGGTGCTAGATTTGAAAAGGAAAACTATCGGACATAGAGATAAAAAATCAAACAAAATCGCTAAAGTATTAAATGATTTCTGGAAGAATAATGTTTGTGTCAAGTTTAGATTGAATCTCCACACCGCTTAATGAATATTTAAAATTATATTCATGTCCTTGTTCCGTGGCTATCTTCAGCTCCTCCTTTTCGTCTACGCTTGCACTCGTCTATATGTACTTTGTTGATTTTCAGTCCCATACGACTAGCTTCCTTCATTATTATTTTTACAACTTTTTTTAATTCTTGCAGAGTTTTTACTATAATGGTTACATAGACAGAAGACGCTAGGCACTGGTCTCTCCTGTAGTAAATCAGCCATGTTATATACAACTTACCTTTTGTCACTATTGTTTCTAGGGCTAAGTTAAACATTATTGAATAGTAGTTGTTTGCGATACGTGGACAAGGAACTGCCTTTAATCGACTCGTGGCGAGTTGTAAATTCGACGAGTATTTCGATTACGTCTCTCGCTCACGTATCTTACGCCAAATGATCTGCGTCGCTACCGTCTGGGAGTTATTCAATCGTTCGGAGGCTTGTTCAGATAAACTCTTTGAACTATGTACATTATTTATTATTAATATGTACAATATACAGCTTTGCTCAATTACAATTGGCACTGATGAAGATACACTGGATGTGTTACTGTGTGTAACTGTTAAAACTGTTGTCTTGATACGAACTGTTCGACTGGTGTCGTGATAATGTTGTTACTTTGACTGACTTGGTAATAATAATTTGACTCTTGCCGTGGTAATACTTTGACTGTTGTCGTGGTAATACGATACTTTGACTGTTGTCGTGGTAATGCGTTACTGTGATAATGTCTGTCTAACGGTGAAAACGTTCCTTAAATACCAGCGTTCTTTAGTATAATTGGTTGGAATGAAATGTCCCCACTTTGATGTAAGATGAAGAACTCGTCGTGATTGGTAAAGAATGAATTTAAAGCGATGAAAGAAAGGGAAGTTTGGAGTATTTGGTTCAGAGGATCTATCTAAAATCCCGAGAGCCATATAATAATTTAAATATTCGTAAATTGGTTATTTACAACCGCCTTTATGAAAGTGCGGCAATCGTGAAATGGCGGCTTATAAAACGGGAATTGGGGCCGCAAATGTTTTAAGAATACATAACGTCTTGTACGTGACCGTACAAGAGTTTTTAGATTTTAAATTTGCAAAACAAGTAATAAAATGCAAATGACCGAATCGAGCGTTAGCTGGCCGCATCGCCGGCACCATCTGCACCTGGACAGGATCGTGCGGATTAATATAAAACTATTTTACATACTTAAAAATAATTGTGACAAATATTTACACGGTTTGCGCGGATCTAAATCATCTTCATTAAATACACATATGTACATGTGGGACCGAACAGCAGCCCTGTATAAAGTCGAACAGTATATGCATATCCTTTCTTTATCGTAATGTAGAGCTTCGAATAATTTCAAAATGAAAATTTGGTCTATGGTCGATCTGTTCTTACTAAAGCTAGTCTGGTAATACCCCTATGATTTCATTTGCTTTTCCAGTATGTTGTTGATCCAAGCAGCCAATACCTTTTACACCATGTCCAACAGTTAATGAGTTATCTGCTTTCTTCTGTGAGCAGCTTATGGCTTCCTTCCAAGCTTCTGGTATTTCTTCTTCTTTCCAGCACGTTTTTATCAGTTCATATATTTGTGTAATAATATTTTCTCCACCCTATTGGATCAATTCTATTTGATTGTCTCCTTGATTGCTTCTATTTCTTGTTTTTGTGGCTCGGGTTATTTTCCTGTTACGCTTCGCCGAATCAGATGTGTCAATACCTTGCTCTGTTCGCTTTGTATTCATCCGTTCTTCGCAGTAAATTGCCCATGTTCTTGTTCTTGGTTCGTTGTCTCCATTACATTTCCCTCTTTGTCCCGGCAGTAAGGTAGATTTTCGGATTATGGACTGTATTCTTCTACCTTAGTAGAATTATAGTATTCTTTGTTTTAATTCTGTATTTTCTTTGCTTTACACACTCTTTTCAATGTTTTTCTTGCGTTTGATTTAATATGCAGGGTGATAAAAAATTGTGTCATAAACTTTGTGGGCTCACATATACCGAAAAGTCTTAATGAACATGGGTCCGAAAATGGACGGTTTAGGAGATACGATTTTTTTATTTCCAGAATACGCATGTGTCGGCCGACGAAAATCGACATGCTATTATGGAATCCAGACATCGGGTACGTTTTTCATTGAACATTTGGATGGGGCTTTTGGGCGACAGGTTACTGGGCTCGATAGTAATTTATAGTTGAGATTTCTTTGAATCAAAGGCAACAAATCTGGCTCGAGCACAATGGTGCTCTGGCACATTTTTCAGTTGCCATTTGAGAGTATTTACATGGAACTTTTGGACGGAGATGCGTAGGAAAGGGCGCACCTGTATCATGGCCTGCAAGATTGCCCGATTTAAACCCCCTTGTTTTCTTTCTTTGGGATTGTTTGAAGGTCCATGCAACGGCGATGTCGGGTCTGCCATGAAATGAATGGAGGGCACTTTGAACATCTCATTTGACTTTTGTATCTCCAAAATCGTCCATTTGCAGACCCATGTCCATTAAGACTTTTCGGCATATTTTGGGCCACACTATCAGCCCTTAAAGTTTGTGACACATTTTTAACACCTTGTATATTAGGTGATTAATGGGGAGTATGTGAAAATAGCGGACACTGATTTAAATAAAATTGCAACTTAAAATAATTTATTTAATAATATTAGAAATAGCAAAAGTACCAAGATAAAAAAAGTTAAATTATTTTTTTAATGATAAATTAAATTAAAACTAATACCAATGTAAAAATAAAAATATGAAATAATTTGTGAATAATAAATTTAAATTAAAACGTTTCAAAAATAATAATAATTAAATGTTACGTATTAAAAAATGACCATAAATAATATTTAAAACAGAATTTAATTTTTTTTTAAATAGTAACTAAATAGCAAATATTAAATGGGAAGCAGGCATTTTTTGAATAGAACGGATTAAATTTAAACAAGAAAAATAGGTATAATTGGAAAAACAAAAATATTAATTTAATAAATATGAAATTAATTTAAATCGTTGTATAATTTTAAATTAAAATATACATTTGGATACAAATAGTTTTTGTGAAAACTTTGTAAACAGTAAAATGGATGTGTTACGGGATTTAATAATTTTCTAACAATTAACTGAAACTCTCCCACCTTCCGCAAGTTGTTGATAATTTAAATTACCCTTATAAAAATACATTAACATTAAAATATGGTTTAAATAATGTAATACTGTATAACAAATTAAAATTTAAAAATTGTAAATTTAATTTTATTTAATAAGAATTTAAATTATTGATTGAAAAAATTAAAGTCATTACTTTATTCAAATAACGTTCCTATATTTGACATTAATATTAAACATATTAAATTATATTCAGTTGGCACCATTGCTGATAATTAAATTTAAATTTGTTGAATAGTATGAAATAAATTTAATCCCAACCAAATTGCATAATAATCGACTTCGATCTCAATATTTGAACATTTAGGAATACTAAAAAACACCAACAAAATATTCATTACATTTTCGGACAATTATACTCAGTGACATATAAACTGCACCACCTAGAAGGGGTGGGAATTTTTGGACCAAATTTGGCAGGAATAGTGGACTAGTCCAGGGAAATAGTTGATTAAAATTTGAAACCCAATCATCAAGTAGTCATGGGATTTTTGACGTTTTTGTCATTTTTTAGAGGTGGTGATAGACAAGCAATTATCGAGTCATTTTTTTGAATTTGTTCCACTTTTTCGGATCCCGTTCTTTAGTTCAAAGTGTTTAACGATGCCTAGAGGAAGGAGACCTCAAGTTTACCAGCAGTTGAGTGACTTTGACCGAGGGCGGATTGTTGGTTTATGAGAAGCAGGTTTTTCGTTTAGAGAAATCGACAACCGTTTGGGACGGCACCACTGAACAATAATGCGTGTTTATCAAGCGTGGTCTGAACATGGGGTTGAACGTCGGAGAAGAGGCACTGGGGCTCAAAGACGAACTAATGAACATCAAGATCGCAGCTTAAGACTAATGGCCTTGAGAGACCGATTCTCTACAACTAGATCAATAGCTGATCAATGGTTAGGTGAACAAAGTCGTCCGACAGGCCTTGCGAACAGTTTATCGTCCAATAAGAACCTTTGGCTTGCTGTCTTTGTATCCCTCACTGCTCAACATCGCCAGGAACGTTTGGCCTGGTGCACCGAAAGACTTCAATGGAACTTGGAGTGGCATCGAGTTGTCTTTACTGACGAATCGCGATTTTGTTTAGGAATGCATGATGGTCGGATGACTGTTAGACGAAGACGTGGAGAAAGGCGCAATCCTGATTTTTCGATTGCGAGGCATGTTCACCGAACTGTGGGGTTGATGGTGTGGGGTGCTATTGCTTACGGCAATAGGTCACCCTTGCTCTTCATTCGGGGCAGTATGACCGCCCGACGATACATTGACCAAGTGGTATAACCACATGTTCTTCCATATTTTCGAGGGCTGGAAGACCCACTTGTCCAGCAAGATAATGCACGACCTCACGTAGCAAGGGTTTCTCTTGACTTCTTTGAAGAGGCCAATGTTAATCTTTTGTCTTGGCCGCCAAGATCTCCCGATTTGTCGCCCATTGAGCACGTGAGGGACATGATGGGTAGAAGATTGAGGAATCTACCGAACCCACCGCTGACAATAGAAACTCTACGGCATGGAGTACAGGCTACTTGGGATGCCATACCCCAAGAAGACATTGATCACCTGCTGGAATCAATGCCAAGGCGGGTCAATCAGTGTATCATAAATAGGGGCGGACCAACACATTATTAAAGAAAAATTAAAAAGACGAAGTGTTTTCTTTGTCAAATTTTAATCAATTGTTACCTTAGACTAGTCCAATGTTTCTGCTAAATTTGGTACAAAAATTCCCACCCCTTCTAGGTGGTGCAGTTTATATGTCACTGTGTATATTTATAAATGTCATATAAACATAGCTCTGAAGTAAAGGCGGCTATTTTGTTGCGTCGTAACAGTCGTAACACAGTCACGATTTAACCGAAAACGAAAACAGCACAAAAGTATCAAAATAGAGTTACATTCTTCACGCCGTCTTTTCTCATAATCCTCCGCTGCGGCCTGCGTCCAAAATGTTAAAATACAGGCAGCCACGAAAAAAACCGAAAACACATTTTTTGGCCTCCCGGCATGTAAACATTGTAACTATGCACCGTTCATGTCACATGTAACTTCGTGTTTACGACGACTGTGCGTTTTCCCGCATAGTATGCGGTAAAGTAAATAATCCTTCTTTTTAAACTCCAGAGACGTAGGAAAAATACGCAATTTTGAAATCATGAAGCCGATGTTCAGGAGAACTAGATATATTAATTTCTAATTCAATAAGTATAACAAAATACACAAAATTTAAATATTAATTTAATATTAAATTAGTCCAAACACTCCGCTGGGCATCGTGTTTAAGATATAAACTTCAAGCAGCAAAATGCAATTTCCTACATTCGATTATAAATCGCTGCTAATAAACGTACCTCTCTACCTAATAACTATTAACATTTATACAATTATTTAAATGTAACAAATCACATGAACATCTGTCATGAACAATGCAATGTTGCCAAGTTGAATAAATAAAATATATAGGTATAAAAAGATGACTTATTAATTTAAAATAAAACTATCGGCCAAAAAATGTTATACAAATTTCATGCGTTAAGTTATTTTACAGCGCTCCGGCAAATGAGGCACTCTCCCTTCGGGCTCATGCCTCAAACGAAGCCGTCGCGCTGTAAAATTGAACTTCCCGCATTCGACTGTAAATAACTATTACATTCGCAGGCAATAAATTAAAATTGAAACGTATTTATCAGTTCGCAACAATTATTTATTTCTCGCGGAAAAACGATGATTTGGTTTCAACAATGTTGTGAACATATGTACAGTATTTGCGAGGCGTAGCGGTGCTGGCGTGGATGATCCGAAGAAAAATTTCGATTGGTTATTCGCAATTGTAGGTACAACAGTACGAAGCAAAAATCGTTAAAAATCCATATCCCAAATGTTAAAAATAATAACATTATGAACAACATACGTCGAGTAGTAATTTAACGTTGCATTAACAACACCTTTCTGTCGATCGTAAAAGATCGTCGATGATACGCTGGAACCGACACCACCAATTCCTTTTCGTTTGGAAGCACGGATTTACCCTTTGCATAGATTTCATGTGATTAAATAGTTCTCACTATTGCTCATATCGCGATTCGTAATTAAGTTGGCCTTGTTCCCTCGCACATAATTGTATATGTAATATATTTTATACTAAATAATTACAGTACATAACAAGATTTGTGCCGTATTAATACAAGCTCAAGACTACATCAAACTCTATGCAGCATAATAATTGTATAATAATTATTTTAAGTAGTATTATAATAAATGCAATTTTGTTGCGAAGAACTTGACACAACCGTTTTACCACCGTTGGCTGCAGGCAGCCTTATAATAAGTTATTTTGAATTAATAATTTCTACATTTTTAGTGCTGGGAATCATTAGTGAATTTTACTTTTATAATTAACAGTTATCCTTGATATCCTTCTGCACATTGCCGTTATTTGAAAAGTTGCTGCGATTACTTTTTCAGCAAGCGCAGGCGCAGTTGCTGTGGTTATCCAAGGTACCTAAACTGTTTAGATGTATTCGGTATGGAATACTGCAGTTTTTTTTACAATTTATAACGATTTCTTAGATTTTCAATGGTTCTAATGATTTTATAAAATAATAGTTAAATATTCGATAAAGCAACGCAGCTTTTTCGAAATCAATTTGAGCACTTAAGCAAGCAGGTAATTTTTATTTCTAAAAACAATAACATAAATATATCTAAAAATATCTCAATGGTTGTAACAACTATCGTTTTAAAAACATTCGGGAACATTTAAAAACAATTATCACCTTTTTTCATGTCAGGAAAACGGTTGAACTAAATGTACTATTAAATGTTAAAGATATTGCTATTTTAATTGAAAACTTCTTTCGAAAAATGGATTTTGTAACTGCACTAGTTACTGGAAATCTATCTAAGTATAAAAAAGTTCCGTGCGAACCACTGAAGATTTTTAATATCTTATACTTTTGCTTTATGTATAAGTATAGTAAAATTTTCGACCTCGAGATTTTAACATATATGCACGTTTCGCCTGAATCTATTCTGACTGTTTTGGAGACGGCGTATGGGTATCTCTGTGTGCGTGTCTGTACGCGCTCTAGTGACCAAACGATTATAGCGAGAAAGAAAACATCCTGTTTTGAAAGCAATATCTTAATCGAACGTGATGGTTTACTCTTTTCACCGTTTTCCTTATCAAAAAAATTGTTCTTATAAAAATTAAAGGTTGGATTTTTAAACAACTGTAAATTTGGAAAGTTTTTTTTCGAAAACGGAGTATAACTAAGTATAAGAAAGTTCAGTGCGGGCCACTGCAGATTTTTTAATTATAACATTTCACAGATTTTTATGCCCCCTGTGTTTGTCATCGTTTAGTCGATGGTTTCTTTTCATGCATGAAGTTACATATTGCCATTTTTGACTACGTAATATCTTATAATAAAAGAACATAATTAGTTGTAATCCCGACGCCATGTTTTTCATGCGGGCAGTCTTCTGAAATAATTAATTTTAGGGTGCCAGATCTGACTACGACCCGCCTTTCCATAAATGGATGACATTTTATTGTTAATAAATTCGACGTCAGATCTCACCCAGGATAGTGTTATCAAGATCTTTAATAATAATTAATTTCAGGGCGACATTTTGCTGTGGCCAGACTTAAGTTAATGAGTTATACATTCATTTAAAAATATATACACAGCCTCAATTATATTATCTACCAAATTCAGCCTACTCACCAGCTTAGACACAATTTAATTTTTAAACATTTACACTATATAAACAATGTGTGAAATAAATAAGATGTAAAAATCGTAATGCTAATCTGACACCGTAAGTAATTTGTGTAACTGTTACTCTGATAACAATAGAATTAGTATGATTGGTAGTTATTTCACATTTCTGTTACTGCTATTGTTCTTTCAAACTAATTTCAATAGATGTTTAACTTCAAAACGTTTTTCACATATTTTTAACAACAAAGAATTTCCCTAAATTATCCTTTAATTATACAAAACAAAATTTCAACAATCTATTCATATAATTATTTTTCCAATTTTAGTACCCCTTTAAATGGCAACTGGTGTCTTACTTGCTATATGGACTGGTCCGTTCAATGAGTACAATTATGTACCCATATTTTGTATTCTACAACTTTTCTTATAAACAAGTTTAACACTTATAATCATTTATAATTTATAGAAAAAACATTCGAAGTAAACATTCCTTCGCGTCACAAGCAACATTTACCGATTAAAGTTTTTACTTTCTTATACTTTATGTATAAGTAAGTATAGGAATCATGAAAAAATTCGAACTCGACATTTTGAGGTCCCCTGAATCGTTTCTGACTACACTTCTGGACAAAATTAAGGGACCACTAGTAAAACTCAAAATAAATTTAAAACAAAGTAGCTAAATTTAATGAAACGAATATATATATACAAATTTAACTGTGTTTACTTAGAGTATAGTTGATTTAAGAGCGACAAAAATTAACAAAATGCACTTTTATGGACATGAAGAAAAAAAGGTAAAAATTAAACTAAAATACCAATGGTCTTTTGATGAACTAAAATCCTAATTTATAAAAAATAGCATTTTTGGTAGTGTGTGCCCACCTCTTGCTGCCAATCTTCTTGGCATGCTTGAGATTAAGTTTTGTATTTTTTCTTGAGGTATCTGCTCCCATTCTTGAACAAGCATGTTAGAGAGCTCATCAAGTGTTATTGGCGGTCTTAGTGCATGTTTGATTTTGTTGCCCAATTGATCCCAGAGATGCTCAATAGGATTGAGATCAGGACTTTTGGCAGACCACTCCAAACATTGGATATTTGCTTCTCTAAATACGGCTGTGACAATGTTAGCTGTATGAGGTTTGGCATTGTCCTGCATAAAAATGAATCCATTGCCAAAATTTTCGGCAAATGGTCGAACATGGGGTACAATAATCTCGTCTCTATATCTTATTGCTGTTAGCGACCCATTTCGTACCAAAACCAATTCTGTACGACCATTAAACTGTATGCCACCCCAAACCATTACAGAACCCCAACCAAATTTGTCAACTTCTCTAATGGTACATGGTGCAAATCGCTCAGCTGGTCTTCGCATGACAAGAATACGGCGGTCATTCTTGTTTAGCAGAAATCTGAACTCGTCTGAAAACGAAACAGACTTCCACTGCTCCTCGTCCCAACCTTGGTGATTTCGACAAAAGTTTAAGCGATTTCTTTTGTGCGTAGCTGTGAGAATTGGACCGGTAGCTGGTTTTCTAGCAGACACATTGACTTCTTTTAGCCTTCTTCTTACTGTTTTGGTAGAAATTTCTGTTCCAGTCGCCAATCGGAGATCATTTTTTAATTCACGAGATGTTACAAAACGCTTCCTTAAACTACGAAGTTCAATAAAGCGATCCTCTCTGCCGGTTGTTTTTCTTTTAGCACCTTGTCCGGGTCTTCTTTAGAAACAACCAGTGTTTCTGAACCGTGCTGCGTCCCTCTGCACAACAGATTTGTTGGTATCTAGAATTTCAGCAACTTTGTGAATATCCTTCACGCAAAAGAATAATAATTTGGTATACTTCTTCTGGTCTACAATGGCGTCTAGGCATATTTAATTCACGTAATGCAAACAAATTCACCAATTCTCGCAAGAAAAAGCAAGATTTATTAATTAAATGACTTAAAAACAAAATTTTCAATAATTAAGCCTTTTTGTTGACTTTTCGTGTCCTAGCAAAGAATTCTTGCTATTGTTAATTGTTGCATGGCACACTATTTGAATTTTGTTTAAGAAACGTCAATTTATGACATGCAAAAAGTACATTAAAAATAACTTGTAAGAGTTGTTTCAAGTTTATTTGGTGGTCCCTTCATTTTGTCCAGAAGTGTATTTTGGGAATAACGTCTGTGCATGTGTCTATGCGTCCAAACAATGAACTCTAGAGACTTTAAACTTAAAATTTGTATACAGCAAGGAGGAAAACATTCTATTTTGAAAACAATATTTCAACCGGAAGTGATGGTTTACTCTTATCACCTTTTTCCGTATTTCGAAGACGGTAAGAGTTATCGAAAAAAATATTCTTATGAAAGTTGATACTGATATTGAAATATTAAACAACTTTCATTTGAAACGTTTTTTCGAAAAAAGTAGTATAAATAAGTATAAGACAGTTCACTGCGGAGCACTGCAGATTTTTTTCTTTTATTGCCACTGTGCCGTAATATATAGCGTAGAATAAATCAACTGTTGCTTTAAATTTAATGTCGGGTAAAATATGAAACACATTCTGCGATAATTCGATAAAACTAAAACTGCCTGTTTTAAAAAATGGAATATGAGACGTCAACTGATATACAAATTTTAATTAATTAATATTTTCTGACAGTGATAGATTTCCTGTCACGCAAGTCATGCAAATTACGATACATAAAATCAAGTAATACTAACTACGAAATAGGGATCGCTATTATTATCCTTTTGTCTAAAGAAGATCTTTGTTCTAAAAAATTACAAATATTTAGAAAAACAAGCAATAATTCTTCAACCAACATATTGAGAGTAGTCAATATTAAACAAAAGTGTAATTTCTGTAAACTCTAACACGTACTTCTGCCAACACCGACACATATTCCAGCTTGAAACCTTCGTAGCACATTGTTTACGAGCCCATTTATCTGTCGTGCAGCTTATTTAAATTTCATAGAAGATTTCTACGACTGTGCAGATCCATTTTTAATAGGTCTCGTGCATGTTAGTCTCTGGTAAACATGCCGGTCACGTCAGTCGGTCGATTCCCGTGGTAATCTTGTGCAAGGCCTTGATGAAATAGCCGCTATCGTCTTGTAGAATAATTCCACGAGCGTCAAGCTTGTTAACGACAGGACTTACTGAGAATATTGACTGAAACTATGAACAAACAGTGTTAGAAATGTTAAAAATATTATATAGGAACGAGCAGTCAGTTCAGCTTCGCCCACACTTGATGTTGTCAAGTTATTGGAGGAAAATCCTAAAAAAATTTCCGCATATGATCCAGTATCCCATCTTTATTGCATATTGTTCCCTTAAAACGACTGCACGTCAAGTTTGACTTGCAAGGTTTGTCTCGTGGAATTGGCACATCTACAAAACATCTTTTTTGTAGATGTATCCACGATCCTTCGCCGTTGTTACTGTCGATCAACCATTACATTGTCAATCATACATCTCAATCAGCATCTAGTCGTGGTTCGAGCTATAGACGTTACTAAAATGAATATCGACAACTTGTTCAATTTATTGGAGCAATAAGCGTAGTGAGAAACAAAACATAATTCTGTTTCAATCGGTAAATCAAGAATCAGGGAATCGTTAAATTGAATCCCTGGATACAATACGTTAAATGTGTACAGCGACACTAAGCGTAAATAACTAGAGGCTGCAATTGTTATGTGTTATGTGATTCTGCAACAAAAATTTTAATTTTTTGTGAAAATCATACATACAATAAAATATCAATGCTTTAGTAAATGTTTGTGAGAATCATTATTTGCCTGAAACTTAAAATTGGCACAAAAACGGATCATTTGAGTAGAGAATAGTACTCTGTACAACGTCCCTGACGTCCACATAAATCAAAAGTCTGTACAGTAGATCCACAACTGATGTAGTAGTACTTGATTACCTAACACAGGGATGGCGAACCAATGGCACGCGTGCCACAAGTGGCACGTTTGAAAATTTTGATGGCACGCACAAAAACAAAATTATTTTTTTTATAAGTTATTTTTTTCGATAGAAATGAATTAAAAATTATTAATCTACACTTAATTTGTAATTTATGATATAAATTTGTAGTACTGAATACCTATCTTAGTATGTTAAGTAGAATCGTCAAATCTCTCTCGAAGTATATAAAGATGCGCTTTAGATAAAAAAATTGCGTATCCAGTTTCGCATTCTAATGTTATTGCATGTTGCCGTCGCAGCGCTCGAATCAGACGACTGACTGCATTAGTTATTTTTAGTAAACCGTCGTCTTTGAAACTTCAGGGACTTGTTAAAAAATATAGCCGTTTATTTTAAATAGATATAGTGTTATTTTTAAGTAATAGTTATTTACAGTCGAATGCGGGAAGTTCAATTTTACAGCGCGCCGGCTTCGTTTGAGCCACGAGCCCGAAGGGCGAGTGCGTCATTTGCCGGAACGCTGTAAAATAACTTAACGCATGAGATTTGTATAAAATTTTTTGGCCGATAGTTTTATTTTAAATTAATAAGTCATCTTTTTATACCTATATATTTTATTTATTCAACTTGGCAACATTGCATTGTTTATGACAGATTTGTTACATTTAAATAATTGTATAAAAGTTAATGGTTATTAGGTAGGTAGGTACGTTTATTATTAGCTATTTATACATATACATATTGTGATCGTGACTGTGAATGAACATGTCGAAGTGGCCTACAGAAGAAACAGTGACTGGTAGTGGGAAAAAGTTACCGATCTCTATAAATGTTGTACCTTTGAACGCGGAGTAAAACCCTACATAGTGTCAGGAAACTAGAAGAGAGGTCAGTAGCCAAATTAATTGACAATTAGTGATTTAACGAAAATTTAATCCACACATGAACTATTAAAAACCTCAAGATATCGGGTTTTTGTTCTGTCGGTAGAAAGAAAAGTTGAAAAACTCTCGTCGTTATCTTTGATGAAACGCTATAGCGGTTTATTGACGGAAGAAATCATTTAAATCGATTTTAAACACTTTCGCAATTGAATAATTTACTTGCTAAATCACAAAGTACATTAATTTTGCTTTGTTTTTGAAATATGAATGTACGTACTAGGCAACAGACAGCTAAATCACAACATGATAAAATTTTAATGGTTAATAAAAAACCTCACAATGAAAAAAATAATAGTTATATTTGCGTTGTCGATGACGACGATGCACTTGACAATGGAAAAGAACACACTTATATATTAACCGAATTACGTGAGAAACTAGCTACTAAAGAATCGGAATTGTTTTCTTGCTTAGAAACTAATAGCGAACTACTTCTAAAAATTGATAAACTCACATGGGAATTGCATCGCGCCAATGAAAAAATTGCTACACTTGGTATTACCCAGTCCAGTTTGAACGTACAATCCAAGTCGTCAGAAGCTCATACTCAGACAACCAATTCCACTTCCGACAATTGTAGACAACCTAATGTTTCCACTAATCAAGATGAAATACACCACAATGAAGTTCATACAGTATGCACCAAACTACCGGCACGAGCTCATAAAAATATTGTCATATATTCAGACAGCCATGGACGCGGCTATGCAAATATTATTAATAACACGAATGCAAGAGTGCAATGTACAGGGATGGTAAAATCGGGAGCTACACTGAGAAATATTACTGAAAATGTTAAGTATGGAGAAATACAACAAAACACTATTTCTATTTTTGTTGGAGGATCAAATGACATTGATAAATGCGTTGACTCAAATTCTATGTTAATATTGAAGAATGAGATTGACATGTTTCTAGATTCACTAGCTAATATCGAATCTGATGTTTACATTCTGCAAATACCTCTTCGTCATGACAAACCGTACTACAATTGTATGATTAAACATATTAATAATTACTTAGAACGGAAAATTAATTTAAAGTGTAACAGGAACGTTACTTGTGTTCACGTCAATGAAATTTTGCTGCGTTCTGACTATACGATACATGGTCAACATCTTAATATAAGAGGAAAGAAGAAAATATGTGACCTTCTGATGTCCTCTATGTCCGTTCATGATGAAGTTGTCGTCTTGGGTGAAACTACATCGGCCGACAAATCAACAGAGAGCAGTAATTGTGAAGAGGCTTTTTTATAAGTGTTGCTCAGTGTAGTTCGTTGCGAAATAATAATAATTTGTCACCTAACTTAGAATTTACCTTGATTCACCAAAATATCCAAAGTCTTTTTTATAAGATAAATTTTCTTGATGTTTTTCTTCAAGAACATAATCCAATGATTTTTTGTGTCACCGAGCACTGGTTAAATTGTACACAAGCAGATATAATTAATATTTACGGTTACAAATCTATTGCAATGTATTGCCGCAGATCTCACATTCATGGAGGTACTGCTATATTTGCCAGGTCGGTTATTGCTCAGTTTTGTAGGCCAATAAATTGTATGGATCATATGTTGGAGGAGCTTTCTTTTGAGTTCTCTGCCATATCCTTTAACGGCGATACGTGCATTATTGTTATCTATAGACCCCCCGCTGGGGAATACGACATATTTTTTAACCATCTCGAGTCTGTGCTCTTGTTTTGTGCAAGCAAATATGGAAGTGTAGTTTTATGTGGAGATTTCAACCTCAATGCATTAGTCTTTACGACAAAATTAAAAATGTTACTTGACTTATTGGCCTCGTTTGAACTTGTATCACTTATAAATGTTCCAACGCGTATCACATCTAGTAGTTCCACTGCAATAGACTACATCATTGCTGATAAGAATTTGAAATGCATGGTTAGTGTTATTGATTCTTCCTTATCTGATCACACAGCACAGCTATTTAAATGTGTTATAGATGATGAAACTCTAACTTTAAAAAATAAAACTATTAACACGGCTAGCTACAAATCTGACATTAATCGGCTAAATGTTTCAACGTTTACAAATTGTTTTGCAGACTATAGTGTTTGTTTTTCATTAGACATTAACATAATTTTTGATAAGTTTTTAAACTTATTTGCATATGCAACTGATCTGAGCTGTCCTAAAATCAAAATAAACAGTAATCAGACGGAAAATAGAAAATGGATTACGGCGGACATACTTAATAAGTCTGAATATTTGAAATATTTGAATAAAATGAAAAAAATTATTAACTGCAACAATTTAACAACACAATACAAACAAGCTAAAAAGGAATTAAACAAACTAATTTCTGCAGAAAAACAAAAATATTACGCGAATAAAATACATAACGCCAATTCGAATAAGATACTATGGAATACTGTTAATGAAAACTTAGGCAGAAAGAAAAAAAATCATGAATACAGACTAAATATAGATAACAATTTAATAACAGATCATTTAAAACTCTCGAACATATTTGCCAACTATTTCACTACTATTGTAGCTGAAAATCTTAATCAACATTTTGGTACTTCATTATCTGAAAAATGTACTTTATCGTCACATCAAAGAAAACATCATTCAATGTTTTTAATGCCTTTTACTATGAATGAAGTCGCATCTATAATTCTTAATTTGCCAAATAAAAACTCAACTGGTAATGATAATGTTTCAGCGAAGTTAATAAAACTATGTATAGATGTGATATCGAAACACCTAACGATTATACTGAATCGTTCAATAGAAGTTGCAAAGTTTCCGGATGTGTTAAAAATTGCGTCTGTGACACCGTTATTTAAAAAAGGGGACGTCAATATTATTGGTAATTACCGGCCTATTGCAATTCTTAGCACTTTTTCAAAAATTTTTGAAAAGGCAGTTGCTGGTCGGATTGTGCAATATATAAATGTCAATAACTTGTTTTCTGAGTCCCAACATGGTTTTAGAAAAGGTTACTCTACAGAAACTGCGTGTATTGATTTTATACAGTGCATAAATGATAGTTTAAATGGGAAACAAAAAGTTGCTGCTTTATTCTTTGATCTGACTAAAGCATTTGATTCCATAAATTTCCTTTTTTTACTTGATAAGCTGAACACGTTGGGCCTCAGAGGAAATGTCAATGATTGGATACGGTCATATTTGACTGATCGTAAGATAAATGTTAAAATTGGTGCTGCAAGCTCTAATGATTACGACCTACATTTGGGTGTACCTCAGGGCTCCGTACTAGGCCCTCTCCTTTTCATATTGTTCATAAATGACTTACCCGAAGCTATCATTGATGGCATAGTTTTCTTGTACGCGGATGACACTTCCATAGTTGTAAGTTCAAATAACGCAGATGAATTGACCATTAAACTTAATTCAGTTTTGCACGCATTTGCAAAATGGTGCGATCAAAATAGATTAATGATTAATATTAGTAAAACAACACTTATGTTTTTCACTCATAAAATCAACAACAAAACGTTTGACCATTCAATGATTAAATTAAATTACAAAAACTGCGAGATATTGTGTACTAAATCGTGTAAATTTTTGGGTACTTTTATTGACTTCAATCTGGATTGGCATGTTCAGATTGATGATACTTGCACACGTTTAAATCGCGCATTTTTCGCAATTTGTAATTTAAAGAAAAATTGCTTCTTAGATCTTAATTCACTTTTAAATGTATACTATGCACTGGCATATTCTGTATTATCCTATAATATAGTAATGTGGGGACAAGCCAAAGACTGGGAACGTGTTTTCATAATTCAAAAGAGAATAATTAGATTGATGTTCGATTTAGGTAAATTGGAGTCTTGTCGTGAAATTTTTAAGAAATATTCAATATTAACTTTCGTTGGCATTTACATGTATAAACTTCTTACGCATATTTTTTCACATAAGAGTCAATATAGCACAGTAAGTACTGTGCATAATCACAATACTAGGAATAAAAATGATTTAATTCTGGATAATTTTTCATTATGTTTATTTAAAAAATCTCCTAAATATGCGGGCTGTCACATATTTAATTCACTGCCGGAACACATAAAATCATTGAGTGATAGGGTTAATTTCCGAAAAGAATTAAAAACATATTTATTATCAAAGACATTCTATACGCTTGGTGAATTCTATCTCAGTCGTGGGTAGCTTATGTATTTTTCTGTCTTATAGTTCCATATGTATACTGTGTGTCTTGTTTCTATCGATTTTATTTATTTATTTGTTTGACACTGATGAATTTTTTTATTGTTATTTTAGTATTTAATGTATTGACTTTTCACATCCAGTTGATACTGGCATACGTGATGAATAAAGATCTTATCTTATCTTATCTTATCTTGTAATCGAATGCAGGAAATTGCATTTTGCTGCATGAAGTTTATATCTTAAACACGATGCCCAGAGGAGTGTTTGGACTAATTTAATATTAAATTAATATTTAAATTTTGTGTATTTTGTTATACTTATTGAATTAGAAATTAATATATCTCGTTCTCCTGAACATCGGCCTCATGATTTCAAAATTGCGTATTTTTCCTACGTCTCTGGAGTTTAAAAAGAAGGATTATTCACTTTACCGCATACTGCATGCGGGAAAACGCACAGTCGTCGTAAACACGAAGTTACATGTGATATGAACGGTGCATAGTTACAATGTTTATATGCCGGGAGGCCAAAAATATTTTTACATATTATTTCATATTTTATATTCTGCATTCGTTTGCAAGAACATATTGCGTCACGACTGACGCTTTAACCTGTAACAACCTTAAGGTATTAAAAGTTACTAAACTTATAATTTATTTTGCTTATTTTTGAACAATAAAATATTTTAATATTATGAGAAATTATGTTATTATTAAATCAGTGTAAAATATAAAAATAATTATTAAAATTACCTTGAATTAATATATTATTTATTATTTGCTTGTGTTGCTAATATTTGTAGTACTTTAAGCAATATTATAAATAAGCAATATTATAAAATCTATATTTCTTAGAACTTCTTATTATGGCTAGTTCAATGAAAAAAACGAAATTATCCGAAACATGTTGTAGCAGAGAATGTCAAACTTGGTGGATCGATAGATACGGTATGATTGAAAAGGACAGTAAAGTAATTTGTATTTTATGTTCTAAAACTGTAGCCTGTAGAACATCTTCAGTAAAGCTGCATTATGAGACCAACCATATATTTCTTCTCGATCGAAGTGTAGAAGAGCAAAAGGAGTATATATCACGTGCCTCAATAAATAAAAATGCTACTTCTTTAATGAAATATATTGGAACTAGCTAATAACTTGATAGTTATCAAGATTCAAAAAATATTGCTCAATATGCGAAACCTTTTAATGAAGGCGAATTTTTCAAGGATGCTTGGCTGCAATGTGCACCATACTAATTCGATAATTTCGAAACAAAGAAAAAATTATCAAAAGAATTAAAGACCGATATGCCGATAGCTAGAAATACAGTGAAATATAGAATTTTGGCTATAGCGGAAAATGTAATTTTTCAAAAAAAAATCATATAAAGTCTTATGATTTTATATCCATTTGCCTTGACGAGTCTACCGACGTGACAGGCTCTGCTCACTTAGCAAATTTTTGTACGTTATTTTGTTCAAAACAATATTAAAGAGTTAATAAGTTTATCAACATTAACAACAAAACAACAAAAGGATTAGACATTTGTAATGCAGTTATAGATGCATTGGAAAAAAGAGAAATATGCCCTTCTAAAATTGTGTGTTACAATTGACGGTGCCCGCAGCTTAACTGGACAGGAAAATGGATTTATAAATTTATTTACAAAACGTATTGGACACACAATTCTTGATTTTCATTGCATTATTCACCAACAAGCGTTATGTGCAAAACAGGTTTAAAAATGTTTGATGATATTTTGAGTTTTGTAACAAAATTAGTCAATTTTATATCAGCACGACCATTAAATAAAAGAAAATTTCAAGAATTGTTAAACGAAGTAAACTCGTCGTACAATAGCTTACTTTTATACAATAATATACGCTGGTTAACCGCGGAAATGTTTTGCAAAGATTTGTAGATTGTTTGAAGGAAATACGATTATTTCTAAATAATGAGAACATTATTGACCAATACAATCAATTATTGGATGTAGAATGGCTAGCAAAGTTATATTTTGTCACTGATTTATGCTCTCATTTAAATGAATTAAATATAAAACTACAAGGTGGTAACAAATCAGTCATTATAATGGTTGACTTAATCAAAGCGTTCGAAGTTAAATTACAGATTTTTAATCGTGATATTCTTTCAAATTCATATAAATATTTTCCGAATACAAATTTTTGTTCGAAGAGCCAAATAAAGAGTTATTAACGAAAAAGTTTTCAATGGTAATTCAATCCCTGCATCCCTGATTCAGGAATTTTGTATACATTTGTATGTAGCAAGGAGAAAAATGTCCTATTTTGAACGCAATCTCTCAACCGGTAGTGATGGTTTACTCTTATCACCTTTTTCCATATCTCGAAAACGGTACACGTTACGAAAAAAAATATTCTTACATAAATTATAGATATTGATATTTTAAACAACTTTCATTTGAAAAGTATTTTTCGAAAAATGTAGTATAACTAAGTATAAGAAAGTTCAGTGCGGACCACTGCAGATTTTTATGACTTTGTGGCTACATCAAAAAAGGTTCGCCATCTCTGACCTAACAGATTACGGTACTTACTAAGGTGCCGAACTAATAGCAATAACAAGAACATAAACATTAAGTACTGCATTAAACATGGACACTTGTTTTATTAAATTAATATTTTCAGTTTTAAAAATTAACAAAATAATTAATTATACATCCCGAATTAGTTTATTAATTTTTCACAAATATGACGTACCTTTAATTTTATTAAATAGTATTTACCTATTTATGTGGGCCTGGCTAATTTGTTTACATAACTTTTACAAATGTAAATGACATACCGCGCTCAACGTGAGTTATTAAATGTTACTCTAGTTCAATTGCACAAGCGCGCTTTCCATATAAACAAAAAAAAATCTACAGGCCGCACAAGTACATTTTTCCAAAATCAAAAATGTTTAAAATTCCAATTTCTTTTAACTTTATAAGAATTACTTTTTCGAAAATAGGTCCAGGGAAAATGGAAACGTGTTTCCGTTAAATTACCGACTTCAAAAATGTTCATGACTAGTATACTTATACATAAAGTGTAAGAAAAGTAACGAAAAGATAGATCGGACGTTGGTAATCTGATCTAATGATTGAAGCAGTGCCTGTGGGATTTATCAAGTGCGAGTGCATGCTTACAAACCACCCCATGAATTAAAAAAAAAACAGTAACGAAGTAAATAAAAATTCTTTTGTTCATTTATTTTTCCAAAATGCATTATAATTTTAGTATTTTGTGCACATTTTACCGCTCCTCCCGAAATGACTAACATTTCAATATTGATTTTTCGACAATCGGGCAGAAATCAACAAACTTGAACGATTAGTTAGGTTCTAACTGAATGTTGACCAGAAACATTTGCATAATATGCGACCACAGCGTAGGAAGCAAATTACTGGTGAATTTAAATTATTAAAAAAATGAAACAAAAGATATATACAGATAAAAAATAGGGAGCGGTGTGAAGCCAACAGAAATACTTAGAACGCAGTTACAAGGACTCTCATCCGAATTTACTCATATCATCATAAATGTTTAGGAAATGAGTTAGAATAAAAAATGTTGCCAATTATGAAGTTATAACACATAATGTAGAAGATTTTGTACCATCGAATGTTTTTGAAGCTGTACAATTTATTATTAATAATACACACGAAATGTTACTTCATTTCATGGAATCAGTCTAATCCATGAATTAAAGCGTTCAATGCTGAAGATAGCCAAGTTTTTATGTCACCATTAGATAAGGGTTTGTTTCCTGTGAATGAACGTCTTTTAGTGACATCTAGAATTGAACAAATGTGGAAATCTAAAAAATCACATATTGACTGATAATCCGAAAATACAGGGTATCGTAAATAAATTACTTTCTTTTGTTGAAGCACGAACTCGGAACACATTAAAACTATTGAATAATAAATTAGCTGCTTGGGCAGCAGCTAAAAATGACATGGTAAAAGAGAAGCATGCATCAAGGACAAATACTAATATTAAGATCTGAATTTACTTATCAAAGCTTTTTCAAAAGTGCATGTCATGAAAATAAAGGAAATATGAAATTGTTACACGTGATTTTGAAAATATACATAAGAAAATAAAACCAGTAATTTCGCGTTCACTGACTGAGGATCAGGACGAGGATTATTAAAATTGATACGTTAAATATGTTCGTGTTCGATTTTCAACCATATTCTCCAGAGATTGTATTTTATGTGCAATTAAACCAGTGTAATTGCACGTAAAAATAAAATTCAATCTCTTGAGAATATGGTTAAAAATCGACGAATGCGAACGTGTGGACGTGCATTGCTCCGAGTTTACCGGCTCAAAGTAAACTTTAAGACAATGGTGAACATCATAGTGCACGTTTCAACAACAATGAACATTTATAAAAGTCCACTATAATCGAAAATTTGCATTTAAATTCGTACTTGCAACAAAAACACTAAACGAAGTTCACGTCTGCGAACAAGAAATTGTAACACATATTATAAAAACTAAAACAGGAACAGCAGTCTATGTCCGCAATTATAACAGATGCACGTGAAGCCATGGAAAGCAGCTTGATAGGTAAAGTGAAGAAGTAAGCACATTATGAAGAGATTTACAGAATAATTTGTCAACTATAACACCCTATGATGACGATTTTTTGTCACTTTACAAGAGAGCCTACACTGTGATCAATTACAAACTATGCTTGACAATGGGAATATAGAGATATCGATAATTGAAAAAGGCAACAGCAATTTACGTTCGGAAATTAGTTCTACATCATTGAATCGTGCTCAAGAGACTAGACAATCGAATCGAACTGTTGAAATAATCGAACCATTAATAACATGCACAAATAGTCTGCAGATGGAGTGTGCGCCAGTACAATTGCAGAAAATTACCTCAATAGACAGTAATGAACGAAGTGAATATGTGAAGTGTACAATTAATGCTGAGCCCATGCCAATCAATATCAACAATAAAAATTACCAACAGATATAGAAATTACATTAATATTTAAGCATAATGTAACAAGTAACTAATAACGTTATCAGTTTCATCCAAATTATTGACAAAATTGGATTTCGTCGTAACAGTAATAGGAACGAACTATTTTCGATACCCCGGTACGATCACTTATACGAAGATACTGGAAACGTCTAAAAATACTAATATAATTCTTTTGAGTATACCTTTAGAGGTATGACAATAGACGACAATGTAATTACCGCATTTTCACGGTGAATGAGAAACTGTGTGATACGGTATGAACTAGTAGTTAAGTGAATTGAGAATTTTTGGATGTTAACTTCTATTTAAACGAAAACAACTACTCAAAACATGGGCTTCATATTAAAAACAGTAGTAAACAAATATTTTGTACAAACATTTATAAATTTGTGAACAAAGGATGGGTAAATATACGAATTAATATGGAAGAACATTTTGAAAAATACCGAAAATTAACAAGAATAAACGTGCCTAGCCTTCAAAAAATGGAACCATGGTACCTCCAACATCATCTAGTTTTGTTTCGCCCGATTCACACAAGAAAGTACGATATGAGCCCCACTCTGCGAAAGTCAATTACTTAAATTTTCAAGGACATCGAGATCGCAGATGTAATGATCTTATGTAGAAATTATCTAAAATTAAGATCTATAAAAGATGTGATTGTGCTCAACAAAATGGACTGTAAAGGTGTAGGCATTCCATTTGTGCAAAATAAAAATTGTCAAATTAATATGGTAACTTTTTATAAATCTCCAGCTGGTGATGGTTTCATAATCCTAATTTGAATAGCTTTGGGCTAGAGTACGCGTACGAGCGCACGGATACACACATACGACATACTGAAAACAATAAGAAGCGATTCAATACTGTATAGCCGGTAGAATCTCAAGGTCGAAAATTTTCATGATTCCTAACTTTCTCATACATAAAATTCCTTGAAAGGAATTTTGATCCCTTTATAAATAATTACAAAAAATCTTGTGACAGTATTGGGTTTAATTAAAACAAAAAGGAACACTTAATAATAATAATAAAAAGGAACACTGTTTATTAATATTTATTCATGCATAGTAAAATAAATTACATTAATTATAAATAGATAAATAGATTTTGAGGAGCATTGGGCATTATTTTTCAGAAAGGGAGAGTCTGATATGTTAATACAGCAAAGAGTTATGATCTGAAAAATAGGTTTTTTTTAGTGATGGGAATAATCGAGATATTTCAATAATCGATATAATTTAATAATCGACTAATATTAGTAGCTAAAATTAGTAGTAGTAGTACTAGTACTAATTAATGCAACGTACAACATTAACGTTCTAATACCACTAGCAGTGTGTTTTCGTTATTAATTTATTATGTACGTACCTTTGTTTTTATTGAGAATTATACTCTTGTTGTTACTTGCTTATATTTTTTATATATTAATGTGGCAATTTATAAATATTATTGTAAATGTTGAAGCGTTTTATTTTACTAACGCAATATCATCAACATGATTGTACTTATTTAAATTATTGTATTCTTCCATTCGACAATGACCATGGATCGAGAGTACAAAAAATAATTGAAAGAGAATCGGCCATGGCTTTGAGAACGACTAATATTAGATGCCATATTGGAATGAGTAATGTTAAAATAAAATATCTCGAACCTCGAACTAGTACTAATATTGTGGTGGGAATATCTCGAGATATCGAGGTTCTCGGTGCTCGGTTCCGCTCGCACACATTCCATGATCGACGTTCGATAACTAATTTAGTATTACTAATTTTCGGAGTGCAGTCGAACCCGAGATATCGAGATTCTCGGTGGCGCTCGCACACATTCCGTGACCGACGTTCAACTACTAATTAGTAGAACTAATTTTCGGAGTGCATAGTCGATTATCTCGAGAGATTTTAATAATCGACTAATTCGTATATCGCATCTCGATTATTCCCATCACTAGTTTTTTTGTGGTATATATTTCTTCTCTACCTTTGTAATTGTGCCGTGGATAGCTGCTCTGTTTACTCGCAACTTGCACAAGCGATTTAATAGTTCTTTAGCAAATGCATTTTGCAGAACTGTTATTTTTGTTCGTCCTGCCACTTCGTTTGTACAAACTTGTTAATACAGATTTTAAATAATCTCCTATGAAAGATATAATTTCGATGATTTCTTCGGTTTCCTTGTTCTGACGAACACTTTGTTTGTTGGTTTGACAACGACGCGTTTCGGCATTTGCCATTTTCAAGTGGTGTGGTTGTCAAGTTTGTCCGCGGTTTTATTGTATAGTAGGATCTTGGGGGTGAATATCGAGTCGGACGTGCTGTTAATTTGTGTGTTGATGATTTGATTGTTGGATTTTGATTTTTCTTTGAATATTTCGAGGTTTTCCATAATGTTGAGCTTCATGCTTTTCTGTTGGGTGTGTATTTTCATTGTTGCGTCTATTGTTGTCTATTGTTCCTGTGTATTTGAGTGTGCACCATGTTTTGTCCTCCGTGTTTGTGGTGTGTGAGTTTCTAGTGCAATTCTTGTTTTTTATGTTTTTGTGTATTTTGTTGATGGTGTTTTCTTTGTATCCGTTATCTATCGCCATTTGTTTTATGATTTGTAGCTCTTTGCCGTAATTTTTCTTGTTCATTGATATTGTTTCCATTCTGTGTAGTAGGCTTCGAAATGCGGCGTGTTTATATTGCTTGGGGTATGTTAAGGTAATGTGTATTAGGTTGTTTGTTTGTGTAGGTTTTCTAAATATGCTGTATTGTAGCGATTGTGCAGTTCTTTCGTTGGTGAGGTCCAGGTAGTTGATTTTTTGGTTTGTTTCATCTTCTGCTGTGAATTGTATGTTCGTGTTTTGTGTGTTTATGTGGTTCAATATTTCTTGCGTGTTATGGTTTTCGGTGATACATATGATGTCTTCGACGTACCTGTGCCAGGATTTCATTTTTAGTTTTTGTTTGTATTTTTGCAGGATGTTTTCTTTCTAAGTCTTGCATGTACATTTCGGATATAATTCCCGAAAGCGGCCTTCCATGGGTAATCCCTCTGTTTGTCGGTAATACTCGTTGCTGAAGCGAAAATAGTTTTGTTGCGTTACTATCCGGAGTGTGTTGATGACGTCGGTGATTATCCTTTGTTCGGTGCCGTTATGTTCTAGTGTGGTTTTTACGATGTTTATGGTTTCTTGGATAGGTATGCTTGTGCATAAGTTGATAATGTCGAATGATATTAATTTTGTGTTTCTTGTGATTTCGATGTTTTTGAGTTTTTCTGTGAATTCTTTATTGTTGCGTATTGTGTACGTGTGTTTCAATTTCAGTAGTTCCTTCAGTTTTCTTGCTACGAATTTGGAGAGTTTGTATGCGGGTGCTCTCGTGTAATTTAGCAGAGGTCTGATGGGTGTGTTCGGTTTGTGTAGTTTTGGTAGGGCTTGTAGTTTTGGTGCACTAAGGTTCATGTTTGTTAATTTGTGTTTTTCGTTGTCTTCTATTATGGAGTTGTTCTTGAGGGCTTCTTTAATTTTTCGTTAGTATTTGTTCGTTGGGTCGGATTTTAGCTTTTCGCAGTTGTTGTTGTGTACGAATTCCAGTGTTTTTTCTATGTATTGTTCTTTGTCTATTATCACTGTGGTGTTCCCACACCCTCGGTGATTATTGCGTTGTGTTGTTTTATTTTTGTTTGGATGTCCTTGATTGTTTTGTTTTCGTTAGTTGCGTGTTGTTTTTTTGTGCATTTTTGTTATGTTTTCTATTTCGTGTGCGGCTAGGTGTCTGAGTCGTTCTTGCTGGTCTCCAGGTGTTTTTTGTATCGCTAGTTCTGTGTCTATGATGAGTGTTTCTATGTCCTTTTTGAAGTTGTGTGGTATGTTTTAGTCCTTTGTTCAGTAAGTTTGTCTCTTGTTCTGTGAACTGGATGTTGGTGAGGTTTTTCGTGTTTGTGTAGAGCGTGTGGTATTCGGTGCGTTGATATAATGTTGAACAACGTACTTTCAAACCCCAAAGAATGTTATATCCATGCACTGGTCACAAAACATTTAGCTTCGCTAACAAAAAAATAATTTAAATTGAAAAATAAAAGGAACTCACAAATGATTTAAAACTATAATTTTGTATGAGTTATTGATTGCGGAATTACGCATTAAAATTCCATTACACTAAATAATAATACAACTAGTTAGTTGTACCTTTTGAAACTAAACAATTATTATTTAGTATAATTTTGTAAATGATTCTTTATGTGATATATCGTGAAGCAAGGTACTGGGCATAGTTCATTTCTACAATCTGTGCACCAAATGCATCATTTGCAAACGTTTGTTTGGTAGTTGGTGATTACAGTAGAAAGTGACGTTCGATTAAGGCTTTGGTGTCTTCAATCGTCATATGGAATTGCTGATTTTATCAGCGTCAGTTTCTGAAATAAATTTAAATATAAAGTTTATTCTTTTATTCCTTTTTTTGCAACCAATTAAATCTACTGCAATAATTATCCATGAGTACGCAATAACATTCACCATGAAGTGTATACGACCTAAAATGGCATAAGTCACTTTCAAACAACGAAATGTGCCTTTCCATCGCAATTAATGATTATTCAAATTTCCTAAACAAATATTTACTCATGAAATCATTTAAATAATAGCAATAAGTTTGTGTGCGAATATTACCATCATCTAGACGTGATTACACAGACACTTTTACTGCCACATAAATGCAAAGATCTTCGCAACAAGTGAAATCGCTACTGCTGTACTTTCGAGCCGTGAAAGATATATTCGTCTTTATATTTTTGATCCAACGCTGTGATTCATAAAAAGATGATGGATCTCTTTTAAATTTGTTTCACTCCATGAATGGATTTCTTCTTGGTATTTTCATATTTTCTTTTTGTTTCCGTATTGATTCATTTCACCTGTCGTAAATCTTTCCAATATTTTAACACGTTAGTATTTTCTAGACCAGCAGCATTCTAGAAGGAGTACCCTATGATGTCAAAGGTATCTACATCGAATGGTTGATCTGCAGAATTATCTTCCCTACTTCCTTCAATGTAGTCATCATTCACTCGTCCGATGATTCCAAACATCTTCATCGCTGAATTCTTTCAGAATATTTGTCGAAATCCAGATCTGGTTTTATTTTAGCTACATTACACAAAATGAAATTGAACATATTATTCCATTAAGTAAACAAAATTCCCAAATTGTTTTTCAAATAAATAAAACACATTTAAAAAGGACGAAAAAAACTTTAATCAAACAGAAAGATCATTTCTCCACTGAGCCTAAATTCGGTAGAGATGAACGTTGGCTTTGGCTTTTACATGTTGGAAAAATTATTATTGTATCCCTTTTTCTAGCATTTTCATAGCATAGTTATTATTTCCTTGTAAGTGAAGTTGAGAGTTTAAAGACTCAATCGCACAACACTATTTAAGTTAAAATTATTAGACAAATTTAAACTTAAGACTTTTATATCGCCTTATCTAACCTTTCACTTTTGAAGCAATGTCGTAACAGAAATGTATGGTCTACTATTTTTAAGTCTTCCATATTTCAAAAACGGTAAGAGTTATCGAAAAATTGATTCTTGTTAAAATTAAAGATCATAAAATATCATACAATTTTTGTTAGAAAACAAAATTTTCCAGTTCCGGACGCTGCAGAAATATTTTGTACGTCTTCTGAAATGTAAGGCTTGTAGCAGTAGTAGGAGATGGCAAGACAATAGGCGTCATGCTTATATTAATAATTTCTTGTGTTACAAGTAAAAATCTTGGTCTCAATTTTTTAGTCGTAATGCCGTTTCTACTTATATAGCTAGAGAAAGTGGCGCAATGGGAAGGCTGGCAATGGAGTTCAAGACTACGATAAATTGACAGAGACTGCGGCTTTTAATTGTGAAAATAACTAGTAGATATAAAGCCATAAATTCAACAAACCCTAGCACACCTGATTTTAACAAATCTATGTATGTATTTCTGCAACTAAGTTGCCATCTTCAGTAGAACGCTTCAACTTTTTCTAGCTACGGGGTTACCTTTGAAGATTTCCCTTCACTAGATTGCCAGTGATATAACACGAC
The DNA here is from genome assembly GCA_959613385.1 of Geotrupes spiniger. Classification (NCBI taxonomy): domain Eukaryota; kingdom Metazoa; phylum Arthropoda; class Insecta; order Coleoptera; family Geotrupidae; genus Geotrupes; species Geotrupes spiniger. Next base: position 2,372,648 of record OY390738.1, read on the forward strand.
GTTGAAATTAAAAATTACATTCATTTATACTCCTAAATCTACTAGAAAACACAATGAAACGTTTACATGGTTAGGGTTGAAAAATTAATCTAACATAAATCAAGAAATTCAAATAAGCTTTACTAAGGTATAGGTCCATTGTCAGAATTAATTAAATTGTTTTTGTTTCTTTGTATGAAAATACTTTCGTAACTAAATTCTCTACAATATTGTATATCTTTAGTTAATTTAAGCCAAGTTGGTGACAGAGAGAATTTGAAGGACATAGTCGTGGCTATGCGCACTAACAGTTTTCGGTTTGGAACAATTCAGAAAACGGGGGTGATTGTCAAAGCAGTGTCGCGAGTTTTGTAGAACGCGATTGCATTTGCTTCGCGTCCGCCTGAAATACCAGTTCGAGCCACTGGACTTTTCCCGCCGCGCAACTTGTTGATGACGTACATGTCCTTTACAGCCTGAAACTACTCTAATGCATGGCCTGATCCAAAAAGATGTTGAATCAAGCTTGATTTTTTCGGTCAGTTGAGTCTAAAATGTGCTATGTGCTTTTTAACGTTTCGTTTGGCCGATATATTTCTGATTATAAACATTGCAATGTATCTCATATATTCCAGATTTCTTATCTACTTCAATTTTATCTTTGGCATTCCCTAAGAGGGTTTTCAATGATTTACCAAATTTAAACATGACCGGATTTTGATATATTTTTTTAATTTTTGGAATCTGAATGACACAGTAAACAAATAAATGCCAAATATTGCCTTCATCTCTTTCAGGTAGTGTACAAGTGAAACATGAAATTGTGCTCCTACGGTTGCGCTTTTTAATAAGTTAAGTTGTTATTTCTGCGTCGAACCCGTTTTCAATCACGATGTTTTTAATTAGACCAAGTTCGGTGTTATATCTGTTTCTTGTTACTGGAAAACGCAAGAAGGGTTGTATAAGAAAATCGAAAGATGAAATTTTCCGCTGAAAGCTGATATGAATCGGTAGTTATAAATGTATTTGGTTTCTTCCCTAAAATGGCAAACGTCTATTTGTTTCCTTTTTGACTGTAAATTTAATGGTTTTGAATTACGAATAGTCGGTGAGTTAAAAATGTTTCAAGGAATTACCTGGCTTATGTATTTTAAGTAAACAATATAGTGCTATTGGATTATTGGATTAGGTACATTTATTTAAAATTTCCGGGAATGAGTTATTAATTGTGGACAGTTCTTTGCCGCGTCTTTAGTTTCCCTCGTCATCCTTGGCATTGGATTTTTCTGTAATTCCGTTTAAGGCTCCTCTGATATTAAATGTTTGACTCTGTCCCTGTAGCTTTGTCCATAATTACTAATTTGTTCTCGTTGTCTGCTTTTTGTTCTGAGATTTTTTATAATATTCCATTTATAATATAACAACCTTTATTTGGCATAACCGCGTTGTGGAAATGTTCCCCGAAGGGTAGCTTCGACGTTTCGGCAGAGTCCCATCTGCAATCTTCAGGAAGCTCTTCTAGGTCTCGCTGACTTAGAAGTCACTCGCTGACTTCTAAGTCAGCGAAGCGACCCTTTCCACAACGCGGTTCACAACCCGAAGAAGCACAGATTTTAGCCGCGAGAACTTACGCACCAACATATTTATATATATATATATATATATAAATACACACACACACACATATATATATATATATATATATACCTTGTGAGAACGTAGCGATCGTACAATTAGATAATTTAATAAAATTCTTGAGGATGACGATCAACAGGCTTCCACTTATTAAAAGAAACTCATTTGTTTTAATTCAATATTTCGCAATGTTATTTATTGCTTCTTCAGGAATAACTAAAAAGTGACATCTGACATACATGTAACAATTAAAAAAGATACTTACAACTAGAGGAATAAAACAAGGTCGAAAACAAATTATAAAGATAAGGTGCTAAGGCTCTGAATATTAATCGAAATAAATATAAATTTTGATGGTAAATGACAATTTTTAAAAATTTCGACGTGAACGATGTCTAAATATGAAAACTGAAACCTTAGAAACGAGTACAACGTAAAAATGTTACTGTTCGTATTGTATAACGAATTCGCTAAATAAATTAAATTCATAACTCAATCAAAAACTATAAGAAAACCAACTAAATAGACTACAAATAACTACAAACTCAAAATGTAAGAATAAATGGTACTAAGTTTTTGAATATCTGAACGAGAATTTATAGAATTTATATTTTTATTGATATGAACCATCTCTAAAAACATCCTGCTATTATAATTTTTCTCTTCGGCCAAAACAGTAGTACTATTAAAGTCAAATTGATGCTTGAAATTAAAACAATGTTGAGATAAAGCACAATTTAACTTCGCTATCCTAACGTCACTCTTATGTTGTATTAAACGAGAGTTTAACCACTGACTAGTTTGGCCAATATAACATTTATCACAATCTATACATGGAATTTTATATATAACATTAGACTTTTGGAGAAGAGGAATTTTATCTTTCAGTTTTGAAAATAATCTGTCTAAAGATATGATGTTGTATTGTCCTATTTTGATGTTATCATTTTTACAAATAGTGATAATTCTATTTGTTAAATCTTTTATGTGCGGTAACTTTTTATAAATGATTACATTTTCTGTAGAGATAGGAACAACTTGTGAAGAAGAATTATAAATTAATTTGTTAGCGAATGATTTAGGGTAACCGTTATTGATAAAAATATCAGAGAGAATTTTTAAATTTTTATTAAGAAATATGATATGAAATATATCACTAATTCTAACCACTCTATTCTTCATCGCCTTTACAATATTAACTTTCTGATGAATAGAATGATTAGCATAAAAATTTATATATCTTCCCGAAGAAGTAGGCGTTTGATAATTGCTATTTTTCATTTCAAGATAAATTTTATAAACAAATTTTTGGTACCCCTATGGGATCACCATTAAATCCAATAATTGCCCTAATTACGATGGACTTTGTATTAGATAATGTTTTGCCAAAATTATCTTTCAAACTTCCCTTTATTTTTAAATATGTTGATGATATTATTTGTGCGGTGCCCTTTAATAAAATAAATGAAATATTATCAACTTTCAATTCTGTACATAGTAGTATTCAATTTACTCTTGAGGAAGAAACTGATCGCTCTGTTCCTTTTTTAGACACCAAAATTATAAGAAATAGTGATAACAAAATTATGATTGATTGGTATCAAAAGCCTACTTCTTCGGGAAGATATATAAATTTTTATGCTAATCATTCTATTCATCAGAAAGTTAATATTGTAAAGGCGATGAAGAATAGAGTGGTTAGAATTAGTGATCCCATATTTCTTAATAAAAATTTAAAAATTCTCTCTGATATTTTTATCAATAACGGTTACCCTAAATCATTCGCTAACAAATTAATTTATAATTCTTCTTCACAAGTTGTTCCTATCTCTACAGAAAATGTAATCATTTATAAAAAGTTACCGCACATAAAAGATTTAACAAATAGAATTATCACCATTTGTAAAAATGATAACATCAAAATAGGACAATACAACATCATATCTTTAGACAGATTATTTTCAAAACTGAAAGATAAAATTCCTCTTCTCCAAAAGTCTAATGTTATATATAAAATTCCATGTATAGATTGTGATAAATGTTATATTGGCCAAACTAGTCAGTGGTTAAACTCTCGTTTAATACAACATAAGAGTGACGTTAGGATAGCGAAGTTAAATTGTGCTTTATCTCAACATTGTTTTAATTTCAAGCATCAATTTGACTTTAATAGTACTACTGTTTTGGCCGAAGAGAAAAATTATAATAGCAGGATGTTTTTAGAGATGGTTCATATCAATAAAAATATAAATTCTATAAATTCTCGTTCAGATATTCAAAAACTTAGTACCATTTATTCTTACATTTTGAGTTTGTAGTTATTTGTAGTCTATTTAGTTGGTTTTCTTATAGTTTTTGATTGAGTTATGAATTTAATTTATTTAGCGAATTCGTTATACAATACGAACAGTAACATTTTTACGTTGTACTCGTTTCTAAGGTTTCAGTTTTCATATTTAGACATCGTTCACGTCGAAATTTTTAAAAATTGTCATTTACCATCAAAATTTATATTTATTTCGATTAATATTCAGAGCCTTAGCACCTTATCTTTATAATTTGTTTTCGACCTTGTTTTATTCCTCTAGTTGTAAGTATCTTTTTTAATTGTTACATGTATGTCAGATGTCACTTTTTAGTTATTCCTGAAGAAGCAATAAATAACATTGCGAAATATTGAATTAAAACAAATGAGTTTCTTTTAATAAGTGGAAGCCTGTTGATCGTCATCCCCAAGAATTTTATTAAATTATATATATATATATATATATATATATATATATATAATTAGTTATTTTACGGAAACACTCCGTTGGGTTTGCGGTCTTAATAAGGGCGATTTATTCCATATCTTTATTAATAGTCTATATTTCGTGGATCATTATCCACATCATCAGGACTTCTACAAAAATTATAAATAGAAGATGTAAAATAATTATGGTATAACTTACTCAAATTGATACAATATAAAATTGGACATCCAATACAATAAGAACTAACAAAAATGTTCAATTCAAAAGTGTCACCAAAAATCAAATCTTACAAATGTCCAATTTTATATTGTATCAATTTGAGTAAGTTATACCATAATTATTTTACATCTTCTATTTATAATTTTTGTAGAAGCCCTTATGATGTGGATAATGATCCACGAAATATAGACTATTAATAAAGATATAGAATAAATCGCCCTTATTAAGACCGCAAACCCAACGGAGTGTTTCCGTAAAATAACTAATTATAATTATTTCGGTCGTGCGTATTACATTATATATAATGAAAAAAGGTTTTAAGGTTTTATGCCCAAGAATCTTCCTCATGAAGACTAACAGGTGGATCGCTAGACAATATTGTTTCTGGGTTATTACCCTTCGTCAGTAGCGATTACCAAGAACCTTAGTTGTTGAAATACCTTTACATGTAGTGGCCATCAAAACTTCTTGGCGCGAGCCAATCACTCCTAACGAACCACGGACAACAGAAAACTGACGAGACGATACCTTGTCTAACACCTTGCGGAGACTAAACAAGAGACGACTGTCAAACATGTCAACATATAAAAGTATTGCTGCAATTAAGTTCAAAAACAATTCAAATTAAAAATATATCTTGTCAAATCTGACAGCAAAATGTAACATTTACACGAAAGAAGTTTTGATGGCCACTACATGTAAAGGTATTTCAACAACTAAGGTTCTTGGTAATCGCTACTGACGAAGGGTAATAACCCAGAAACAATATAGTCTAGCGATCCACCAGTTAGTCTTCATGAACCTGTATTAATTAATGTTCACTACACCATTGAGGTGTAAGATTAGACCATCTTTCGTGTAAATGTTACATTTTGCTGTCAGATTTGACAAGATATATTTTTAATATATATATATTTACAAATTCAGTTTCTCTATTGTACTCTTGTCTCTCTCCTCCTCCTTATTGGTCTTCTTCGGCCCCTTCTCTCCTCCTCCCATCTGCTCCGTCCTGTCCTCTCCCATATTTCCTCCAACTCCCGCCTGATCGCCTTATCTGTAACATAATTATCTGTGCTTTCTTTCTACCTCCCTCCTTCTCCTGCCCTCTTCTCTCTTCCCCTTTAATTTCTCCAGCAACTTAGCCCAATTCCCCTTCTCTCCTGATATTCTTCTCCAATCTCTACCCATTTCCTTTTCCGCCTTGCTCCACCCAATTACCTCGAATTACTCCCACCAGTGCTTCCACTCGTCTCTTCCTTTTCCACATGATATACACTTTTGCACTCTTCCGCCATCCTGGACTTGTTCTTCCCCTCCTCATTTCCGCATCTAAACCTAGCCACAACCTTTTCCTCTTCTGCTGTCTTGCTTCCTCCTAGGTATCTTGGCCTCCTCCCGCACACCTGTAGCTCCTTGTATCTCTGATTGTATCGAGCATTCATTATTTTTCCTTCTCTCTCCTGTGCTTCTACCTGTGACCATCGCTCACCACCAACTCCATTTCCACCTGCTTCCTTCCCTTCCTCTCTTCTCCTCCCAACCCCCCAGCATTCCCGCCTTCTCATACATTCTTCTTCTTGCTATTTCCCACTTTGATAGCCGTCTTCCCTGCCCCTCAACCCCTCCCCCGTCTTCTTCGCCTTCTTACATATGTGTCTTATGTGCCCATCACTGCCGTTGCCTTCTCTCATCACATATCCTAGGTAGGGCCACTCCTTCACCTGCTCAATCTCCTCTCCTTTCCATCTCGTTTTCACTTCATTTCTTTTCCCTCCGCCTTTCTGATTACCACCCCCTTAGTCTTCTTCGTATTTAGTTCTAGCCCTCTCTTATCTAGAAACCTTTCTAGCCTCTTTGCCATTCATTTTAGTCCTTTATCCGTTTCCGCCAGAATGACGACGTCATCCACAAAGGCCAGTGACCATATCTTCTCCCTAGCTAGCTTCACTCCCCCATATTGTCCCTTCTTCAGCACCTCCAGTATACAGGTTAAATAGTTGTGGGCTAAGCGGGCATCCCCTTGTTGTTTTAAATCCTTCCTTTCCCACTCTCACGCTGCACCACGTTTCCTTGTATATTTGCCTTATCCTTGTGACAACCCCCTTTGATATCCCTGCATTTTCCAGTGTCTTCTCCAAAGTTCTTCTGTATTCCATTATAAATATATTCCATTATTTGTCACGTGTTTGTGCTGCTGTGAGTTTGCATGATTTGATTCCTGCAAGACTCTGATAAAAAAAAATTAAATGTCAACATTTTTAATAGACGTCTCAATCCCTGCTACAATCTCCTCAATATGCGTTTTACGGCTTACAAACAATACTTTAAACCTTTGCTCAAAAAAATTAATTCGTCAATAATTTCTCATGTATTGCCCTAAAATTGGTCTTTTGGATCGTATGTTCACCATTTATGCAAGCAACTAGTATAACTACGTATAATTTAAATTATCGTCCTTGCTTTCAATAAAAAAAGGTAAAAGTGTGTATTATCTCATTTCCAGAACAAACAAAATTTAATAGTAGTAGCGTGTGGGGAATTAACTATACTTAGTCCCCTTGCAAATTAATCATTTCGCATACACGCGATGATAAATTCAACCTATATTAAAAAATTATTTGTATATTTTATATTATCTTATATATTAGAATTCCTTATTTGCAAAAATTCCATATTATTAATAATCTCACCTGCCTAGGTCGTCTAAAAGCTCTCATTAGGAATATCAGTTTGAAATATATTATACTATTAAGAAGGTGGCTTTTAATCATATTCTCGATTCTTTAGTACATAACGAATGCCCACCTAATACTTGTCCATTCAAGACCGGCCAACACCTGTCGCTTATAAACTGCATTCACAGCCGTCGTGCGCCGCTTTACGCACGGTGTGCGCCTCTGTAAACCAAGTGTTAAACTGCAAGCTATACATCTGTCCCTAAACATCTGCCATATGAAATCGGTTTTTACGAAGCGGCACATCGAGCAACGCTCGCGCTCGTCGACCGACTTGGGATACAATTCACCGACGCATCGCACGGACACTGCCACGAAATATCTCATATTCGTGGAAAAATTATGCCGTAAAAGTAAATCCGTCTCTTTCTGTTTCACGTGTTGGTGGTACGTCGAGACGGAGTAGGAGGACGAAATGAAGCAAATACACCGTCTCCGGGCGCAGTCTTCCAAAATATTTTGATTTCCCTGCACTCGTGTTGAAGTTCGGAAAGGTGGTGCACGTGCTTCTGGCGGACGATTGGAATTAAAATCCGCAATGAAACATTCGAAGAAATTGGATAAGACGAAGAACCGAACCAAGAAGGCCAAGCATAGAGTGAGTGTCCTTTCTTCACTGAAAAACATGGCAATCAAAATTAGTTTTTACTTATTGAAAATCCCTACTCAGGGGTGTATATTAAACTAGATTAAATCACTACTTTATTACAAGACCGATTATCTTGACTTATTGAAATCTACTTTAATGACAGTGATGCGATATTTACAACATAATAATATAAAACGCTGTCATTAGCTAATAAATATTACCTCAAGTTAATTCTCAACAGGCAAACTTAGATTAAATTTAATCACGTAAATCAAAACAAACCCAACCGATTATGTATCATTATCATTTATTAGGTTTTGATTGATACGTTTTTACTTTATTTCATTTTTTCATTTTCTCTGTTATTTTTTAATGCAATATTTTCATCGCGTGTTCCATATTGTTATAAGTTCTCTTGCTAGCGCTTTAATTTTTCATGGAACTGATTGGAATCCAATTTAACTGCTAATTAGATTATATCAATTTAAATGAATAAACATTAATTAATTAATTATTACGGATTAGGTGGTAATGTGTCGAGTTGGATTGGATTATGATATATTTACCCAAATCAACTGTAACAACTCAATAAAGTTGAGCTTCATCAGAATAAATCAATTATTTATTCATTTATTAACTACGTTAGTTTTTTTATGACGGTCATCTATCTGGTTATATATTTTTTATATACAAACAGATTTAAGTATTTTATTTAATTTTCATCATTTAAATATTTTCGCTTTTGGAATTTATTGAAGAATTTTCCGATATTTTCAACCGCAGGGTTGGTCTAGAACCTATTGTGTTGGGATTAATTTTTGTCGCCACACAACATATGGTAACTTCGGAAAAGGTAGTTGGACGCGTCTGCAACAAACTGTGGACAGTATCTAAAACACATAAAGTTAGATAAAAATAAAACACAATAGTTGTTGTTTATTGGTGAATAATTATATAATCTGATGAGAACGTGCAAACATATTAACATATCTTCGGGCAAGTTCGAAAATAAATAGCGCTCTTATCTTGCTCCAGGTACTGTACTCAGATAAAAGTATGCCATTAGTGGACAGTGAAATACGATCCATCGCCCGTTCTATTTGCTAACCTGTAGTTTTAATTATCCTCAGGCACTTAAACTATTACAAATTCGTTGACTTCAATTATTATCATTTTACTATTCATCATCTGTCGTCACAGTTTGTGTTTCTTCAGTTTCATTTTCCTTATGTTACCCATTTTTGCTATTAATGAAAGATCGTCATCGGAATCTAAACAGTTATGGTCTTCGAAAGGAGCAACTTCCAGGACATTTCTTTATTAATGGAAAGTCTGAAACCCCCAAGAACTTTCCTCCAGAAACATTTAATCGCTTCCTCCTGCCGATCTTCGTTAGTTCAAAAAGTGTAAAAGCACGATGATTAATAAATTATTATCTTAATTCGTCCCAGTAATATTTTCAGAATCGTTGTAATTCCATGGCCTTATCCCAGACGAAAAAAATCATGAAATGATTCATTCTTAGAAGAAGCATTGCTATCGTAATCAACAACCTTCTTTCTCCAACTTTTTTGTGGGGTGCGAAATAGAAATCAGTTGACAGATATACATAGATAGAATTTGGAGGTAACAGAATGCATCTGATGTCATATCCTTTTTTTCTTGCTTGGGAAATCATGATTTGTGTAAACCATTTCACGAATACTATGTGATCCCTTCTAGTATATTTTCCTGCCATTCTACATACGTATCTAATAATGGGTGGAACGAGTAGGCCTCCACCATAACGGAAATACTGGTTTTTGAAGATTAATAACCATCACGATGTTTCGCACCTCTCTATGCAATTACTTGCGGCCTCTCCAAGTTATCACTAATCTCAGATTCATGATATTTTATTATTTTCAGAAATAACTTCTTCAACATACTTCCTTACAACCGGCAGTATGTTGAACCCTAAAGAATATTGATTTATTATTACGGCACCCATTTCAGCCCTTATCACTTTTGATATGCTGGGCTGTTGTAATAGTCCACATTGTGTAGCTAGGTTGAAACTGTTTGTGCCTTCCTGGTATTTGGTCTTTAACTAACGACTACGAACTCCCTTATGGTTAAGAAAAAAATACCAATTACTAAACTCCGTACAACGAAACCCCCAATCAGCAACAAGCGCGATATCATCCACTAAAGTCTTAGGGTCGAATTCATAAACGCTCCTCAAGTGCACCTTACACTCGACTCACTTTTCACTCATCTCCCACTCAACTTAGCGCGTCCTCACTTCAGACTCATAATCCGTATTCAGAGACGTCATTAATTGCGTCATAACCAAGCAGATATTTTAGTGGTTATGTTTGGCATCACTGTTATCCTTCGCGGTTAATGGCATTAATTCTGTATTGAACATTACCAGCAGTATAGTGTTATAGGTATTTGAAATAATATGGAGCTCGCCAGTTTAATTGTTTTTAAAAGAGCTCGTCATTAAAGAAAAATTTCAAAGGAGCAAATCTTGGCAAAAAAGATAAAAAAACAAATTAAAATATCATTTTGTTTTATTATGTACAATTTGTTATAAATATTAATATGCAACCATACACATAGGAACTAAGATGCACTTGTAAAACGTATCACATAACTAAAACATATATTATTGGACAAAATTTCGCTGCATAAATGCTGCTGAATCAAAATCCCCTTTATTCTTCCGGGGCTGCAGTCACTGCAACACCTCTGTCTTGAAAATGTGACAATGCATAAATTTTTTTGTGATTGACTGCATACAGGTGTGCTTGGAAATTTGATGTACACCGGGAGAGCATCTGCGATAGTACTTGACACCACTGATTATTCGGCACGTAGTGCTTCGACTAATGTCTTGCAGATCAATGCCACAATAAATATACGAAAGGAACGATCAAGGTGACAGTTGCGGTTCCTTACTTTTCACTCAATTTCAACTCACAATATGGCCGACACTTGAGTGAAAACTGAGTCGATGAACGTTTATGAATTCGAAAATTTACTTCGAGGTTGAGGTGAGGAAGAGTCGAGTCTGAAGACGCCTCAAAGAGCGTTTATGAATTCTACCCTTAGCGTCAACGTCAGAAAAAACAAGAAGACATGTTTTTTATGTTTGTCCCTAATTTTATCATAAATCGTCAACTTTCTGCACTTCTTCCACCGCCTCGTTTCTCCTTCAAATATTCCTTGGTAATTAATTCAGATATACTTTCAGATGCAAACACCAACCAACGACCAAGTGACCGACATGTTGAAAGCATGCCTACAAAAAGTCTGCGAACTCCAACAGGACTTGGAACGGTCCGAAAACATCGAAGAAGACGCAACAGCAGCTGGCTATGCGGCATGCGCAGTGGAAACCCTTCGTTTTCTTTCTGCCGAAGGTCTCCCTGAAGACCATCCAGTCGTTAAAGCGATGGGCGAAACTTTCGCCATGGCAAGAGATTAAATCTGTTTTAAATTAATGCAAAAATGCAGGGTAATTTCCAGTGAATTCACATCAATTAATGAGAATTGTTTACGCATAACTTTGGTATCAACGTCCAAACGAATACGAAAGTTTGCTGATCTAGTCATTTTTTACATTAATTAAGACTGTTTTAGATTTAAGTAGTTTATTAGATTTTTAATAGAAGTAAGAAAAGTCTTTAATCTTTAATGAGTTAGTAGAGTACTTACTTTGAATACTTATCCAGAAGTCAATATTTTTAATGGTTCTAAATGCTACAACTCGTTAATGTGAGTTGTAGTTCTAAATCGTATTTATGTACGATGTACAACATATTAAATAATTTTGTCCGCCGAATTGTGGAATGGCCATTACAATGTAGTATATAAGTTTTAAGGTAGATTAAGTAATATACATTTCTAGTCGTGAAAAGCTTAAGTATTATCTAGTCAAAGAAAACCATGTAATGTAAATGTATATAGTTATTTGGTGAAGCAAACCATATTGCGAATGATTTAATTTCAATAAATATTTATGTATAAAACTTGTTATTATTATTATTGGATACTCAGATTTACGAGAACTTGCGTGCACGTCATCGCTTTTTAATGAAGTCACATTTTATATGTTTACATGTTTCTCATACAAAAGTATCAAGATCGTATGCAACCAAACAGACAACAGTGTATCTAGGTTTGTATGTATATATGCAACCAGATATACCAGATACCACGTCCGTCGATTGATCTATACATGTGAACTTTCTAGAACACACAAAAAGGTTCGCCGCCCGAAATAAAATACCCTAGATTGAAATTCCTTACGTCTTTTTCATGACAAATATAGAAACCTAAGTGATAATAATAATAATATCTATAATAGACCTGGCTTCACTCCATATACCTATACAAGAAAATAGCATTTAATAGTTTCTACATGTTGGCATTATAAAAACGTCGTCAATGACGTGCACACACCTTCTCATAAATCCGACTATACCTCATTTACCAATGGCACATACGACGCATCAACTTGAAACCTGTGAATGTGATAAATGAAGCCAATAATTGTTGCAGCTCATCTACATGACGACACTTAAACCGGCCAAATCGCCACAGTCTATGAGAATAACTAAATTGAATGTTAAATGTACGGATGAAATAAATAACGTACATAAACTCCAAACGCCATTCATTGATGATAAATCATGTTATCAATAAAACAGGTTTCACAAAATAATTAATCATATATATAAAATCCGTGCATGTTAAAATTTTCATGACACAGAGTAAAAAACGTAAGCAGCTAGACTTGAACTTGATATAAAATCCGCCAACAATAAGTTGCTTATTAGTATATAGCATAATTAATAAAATAGTGAGATATTACTTCAGTATATATATAAAGAAATAAGTGAATATGAAAGAAATAATTCAATTGAACATCGTATCTAGCATCAGCAGTGATTAATAACAAAATTATTATTTTAGTGACATTCACTATTACTATAATATTGTTTGAATGTAGCAAATACATGACTCGTAGAGTATTCAGATTTTGTATTAAATGATAGTGTCCTATCTGATAATGGTGTAGCAGTAGAGCTGTGCCGTTCATGAACGAATCGTTCAATTTGAACTGATCTTAAGTGAGAACCATATGGTTCAAATCTTGTTGAACGAATCCCTGCGTTGGTTGAACGGATCCGTGCGTTGAACCAATCATGAATGGTGCGCTGGATGATTCAATTAGAACAAATTGCCAGTCGGATTCGATAGACCGAGCCGAGCGATCATGTGGCTACAATATGCGATATATTGCATACCGCGCAGTAAACTTAACATCGTTTGAAATACTTTCTGCAGCCCAATAAATAAAATAAACTATTGATGCTCAACAAAAATAATATTTGTTTTTAATATTAAAACTTGCCACATAAGTAATTGTGAGTAATTAAAAAAACAACGCGTTTTCAAATTTACGGGGTGTAAATTTTACGCGCTAATAAATGCATATTGCTGTGTATTATGCCCGTTTGCACCACTTGCACTTAGCTGTTAAGTGTAACTTAAAATTTTATATCCGTTGCACAGTTGTTTAAGTGAGCCTTAAATATTTGTGAGAGTATCTTATTTTAAGTCTGAAAATATCTCAGCTTAAATTGCCACTTAAAAAAAGCGATGTAACTGTCAAGCGATTTTTGTATTTACGCATCTTTGGTTTCAATTCGTTACATTTAAGATAACAGACCCTTATTTACGTATGGAGCTGTTTGACAATGATCTATTTGAAGACGATCTGGAAGTTCTTAAAATAATTAATCACAGGTTTCCTTGACAAGTGCACGACAGAAAGGAATATTTCCACAGTATGGATGATTTGTCATTTTTCAGACGATTCAGATTGACAAAAGAAACCGTGATGAATGTCCCAAACCAAATAGAAGGCAGACTTGAATTTCCTTACGACATGTATGTTTAACATTCACTTAAAAGTATTCTCAAGTGTGTAATGAAGCAAATTTTAGTAATAATTCTGTTTTTCCAATAAATCAGCTACTAGTGGCACTGAGATATTATAGTACAGGTAATCATTTACTTGCAATAGCTGATTTCGGTGGCATGCATACATCAACGGCATGTAGAATTGTGAAATGGGTCTCGGAAGCTGTTGCTGGGCTGTACGAAAGACATAAAATTTCCTTCAACTCGTGAAGAGCTTTTACAAATGCAGAGGAAATTTTAAGACGTAGCACCTTTTCCAAGAGTCATAGGCGCCATTGATGGAACTCATATAAAAATACCGTCGCCTGGTGAGAGATAAAAATAACTCTTACAAATAGAAAATATCACATACGATCGTGGCGAAGATGCAGAAGTTTTGCGGATTAGGAATGGTTACTTTTCCATAAACGTTCAGGATGCAAATCTTAAATTTTTAAATGTTGCCGCGCGATGGCCAGGGTCTACCCACGATGTAACGATATTTAATAATTCTGTATTACGAATGCAGTTTGAAAATGGAGTCTATCCCGATACATTTCTATTGGGTATGTATACAATAACAATTATCATTTTCACTAACTTCATTTGATTTGATCCCACAACCTTCTATGAAGAAATACAGCAAGTGTAAAATAATGTTCCCAGTACATTATAATCAGTTACAAGTTTCTGGTTCGGTACAAAAACGAACTTATTTTCAGGTCACAGTGGATCCAATGTTCGTCATTATTTACGAACACCGTTATTGGAACCGCGTACACCATCACAACAATTATATAACGAAGCCAATATTCGAATCAGAAACATCGTCGAAAGACTATTTGGAGTGTGGAAACGAAGGTGATGGCATATGGTTGCCGTTTAAAATTACATAACATGTTGACCGTGATTGTAGCAACGGCTGTTCTTCATAATATACGTAGGGATATGGGTGAATGAGAACCTCCGGTACTTGAAGAAATCGAACAGCATAGGTTGGACTATTTAATTCAAAATGGGGATGTACAATGTTGGGTCGCGTTGTTTGGATATCCTCGCAATGACACGAACACCAATGGAATTATCGACTGCTGGTTACACTTTTACAAAACAAACAATAATCACCGTTTCGGACTTTCAGAATTTATTTACATTTGTACATATACAAGAAATAAACAAATTAAACAATGTGCTATGTACGGCTGAGTCTTGCCGTCTAAATATTTTCGAAGTTTCTCTGTCTACATATTTTTACGCACTGATTTAGAATTGAAAACTACACATAAAGAAAACAATTTGCCCGCCTCCAAAGGGATGGGGAGCCGATTATATTTCTTGAACCTAACTACTTTGATCCGTGTGAAATTTCTAAGAAGGGTCGCTTGCTCAGACGGATACAATAAAATAACACAGTGCTTTGGCGACACCCTCAATAAAGTGATACAATAAGAAAATAAAATAATAAAATGAAATAAACTTATAAAATAATGTGTTATTTAACAAATAATAAAAATTGTTGAAAGCATAATAAAAGCATAAATAAAGCATAATAAAACTAAACTAGTAATACTTTTTATCGAACGAAAAATATTCGCCGAGCGAACTTACAATTTATACAACCACCGGGTGCTAATGTTCCAAATGCAGGAATGGAGGCCCGAAACTATTTGATCGAGAATTATGTCGCCAATCTGGAATAACTAACAATTAATACGAAATAAAGAAATATACTATTATATAACTATTTATTATGTTATAACAGATACATAAAAAAATATATGTTCAAATCACGTTTTGCGTTTGTATTCCATCAACTGCTCTTCTTTCAACGCCACATCTAAAAGTAGTAACTTTTGGCGCAACTTGATTTCGACTTTATTGGCTTCGTGCTGCACCCTGTTCGCTTCCTGCTCCTCCTTGAGTATTTCGAGTTGTACCCGAACGACTTCCATATGGAAGTCGTTCGCGAGCTCGGAGTACTTCTTCGATATATCTGTCGAATGCAAGGTATTGACAACAGATCGTCGTCTATGGCTCCATTCTGTCGATGATGCCGGCTTTAACTTCCTGCTAACTGGAGTTTGCAAGTGGCCTATTTTGTAATCACCCCCGTTAACATCATGTTCCGTTAACCGAATAGAAAACGTTGTTAATTCAATATTTAAATCAATTAATAAAAAATATCGCAAAATATAAATTACCTGTAAACTGTACCGTGCTCAGCCGAAGAACATCAAGGATCCCCCGTTGCCGCACTGGGCAATGGAGATGTCCTAGTTGTTTGTAGCGGATTGGGTCCACTGAACCCTAGCAGTGAACTATCACCTCCAAACATACACGTCATACCATAGAAAGTCTTCTTGGCCATTAAACCTAATGCCAATTCTTCGTTGGCGTCTTTCGGCACATTGGGATTATGTTCTATTTTCAGAGAATCGGCAGAGCGTACGATTCCCATCCGAGATAACGCCGCGAAATTCTTTGCAGTTTCCTGCCACGCCCGTTCTTTTTCACGCCTCGTTACGCCATTATTTGCCTTTTTTTCTACTACTCACTTATATTCAGTGACTAAAGTTAGCAACAAATGAATTTCGTCTTTGGTGTTGTTTGCACTACGTTGCCTTTTATGATCTTCGTCCATATCGCAATTTTATTCACAAACTAGAAAATATCGACAATGACAATGCGGATACAGTACATGATGACTCATCGCAATCTGACCGGTAAATTGATGTCAGCTGATGAGCAGTGGCATATGCAATATAATAAATATTTTACCTTTAACAAGTGGATGTAGTAATATTTATTTGGGGGAATGAGGGAATACGGTTTTTGACGATTACGAGTTTGGGGTTTATTAAAGGTGTAGAAATTAGAATCCGTTGAAATTTTTTGTCGATAGGCACGGGGCGGGGGGGCGAATTACATTTATCGCCAAAAAATCGTCACGGAACGGCAAATACATGTTTTATTAAGTTGTAGGAGTCGTTACAAGTCCAACGGTATAAAACTTGTTCGTCGGAAACGTCTGTTTCGGTGTTAAAGTCACTAAAAACTTATGACATTTTGTCAACGTAAATCGCTATTTTTTGTGTCTAATGCAATTGTGGTAAATGCGAATAATGCGAACTGTGGCCACTTGGTAACTTCTGTCTCTTCTACTCCGTATTGGGCGCAGTATTGTATTATTGTGCGCAGTATTGCATTACTTTTTGCGTAGTTTAGATTATTTTTGTGAATCATGGAAAATATCAACATTGTGAGATTGCCTCGTTTGTGCGACGATAAGGACGCACTTCCACTGCGGTGCTTCGTTGAGTGGGGCCTCATTCCTGCCGAAGGGGTTTATAAGTGCGAAACGTGTGGCGACAACTTGAGTTTAAAGACCGACAACTCAAGGCATAGTTTATCTTTACGTTATATGCCCGATTTCCTTCACAAGTAATGTTTTAGACTTGATGGATGGAGGTGGTGTTGTGGTCGTATGGTCGCTCTCCAATTGAAGAAGAAGCGTCGCGCGTGCCGTACCTACGTAGAATTTAGGAAGGGCACCTTCTTCGACAAATCGAAATTCAGAATTTTTGAAACACTAGCATTTATTAATCTTTGGGTTTCAGATGTCTCCCTCAAGACCATTGCTGCACAAATTGGGATTGCCGAAAGTAGTGCAGTTCACTGGGCAAGATTCTGCCGTGAAGTGGTGTTGGATGCCTACATCAGCGAGCCAGAAAAACTAGGAGGTCCAGGACGTGTTGTGGAAATCGACGAATCCAAATTCGGACGACGAGTATACGGAGTATAAGCGAGATCATCGTGTTGAAGGGCAATGGGTCTTCGGAGGCTACTAGAGGGAGACAGGTCGAGTGTTTATGGTTGATGTTCCGGATTGCTCTGCAGCTACCCTGATCCTGATAATTCATCGTTGGATCGAACCTGGCACCACCATCATCTCTGATTTCTGTCGAGCCTATAATGGTTTACAGGCAGAGCAGTATGAGCATTTCAAAGTAAGCTGCTTTTTCAATTTACTGTAGCCAATTAAGCGTAACAATGCATTTTAAAAGCTGGCATGTCATGTTTAGGTAAATCATTCACTCCACTTCAAAGACCCCGAGACAGGTGCACATACATCAGCATCGAAAGCAGCTGGCGGGCTGCCAAAGCCACATTTACATCTGCGGGTCGGAAAAAGCACATATTCCTGGCAACTTGGCACGCTACATGTTTTACAAGGCGTACAAGAAGAAGAACGTCGATAGAACGTGCGAGTTCTTCCCCCTTGCTGGCAACAACCCGTGCGTGCATCATGTCCTCCGTGCTCAAGTGGATGAAATCAGCGATGATTCCGACATTGATATGAACTTTAATTAGCAGGTAAATTTTATTAAAATTTTCAACAACTTTCCACATAGATTACTTTTTTGCAATTGAGCTCAAAATACTTATGACTAACTTTTGGGGTTACACGCGCACTTATGTTGTATGTCGGGTTGGGTTGGTTGTTGTAAATTAGACACAATAATATATTCAAATATATGATATTTAATTTCAGATGATGGTGGTATGTGAAGAAAAAGTTACAAAATGTTTGGTCTAGGGTATGTATTAAAATTAACCTTTGTTTTATTTTCAGATGCGAAAGTGAAATAGGCCTCTTGGGGATACCACTATAAAAAAAACGCGCCAAGTGCTTTACGTCTAGGGTGGTGTGGAAAAAAGCACATAATATAAAGTGAATTAGAAACAATTTGGTATGAGCTACCTCCACTCCACGTTCAAAGATGACCGAATAAGTGAAAATGTGTTTTCTAATAAGATTTGATTTTAAATAAATATATTGGTGACTCATACTACGATAAAGTCGGGGACGAATTCATGAAGCTACTTTTGTGGACCTACTCTTCTCGGGGATAAGTTTACGTATATCTTTTCAGGTACGTGTTTAACTACTTATTTAATTTTATTTTTGGCCTCCCGAGATGTAAACATTGGAACTATGCACCGTTCATGTCACATGTAACTTCGTTTTTACGACGATTGAGCGTTTTCCCGCATAGTATGCGGTAAAGTGAATAATCCTTATTTTTAAACTCCAGAGACGTAAGAAATATACACAACTTTGAAATCATGAAGCCCATGTTCAGGAGAACGAGATATATTTATTTTTAATCCAATAAGCATAACAAACACTTCGCTGGGCATAGTGTTTAAGATATAAACTTCATGCAGCAAAATGCAATTTCCTACATTCGATTATAAATAGCTAATGATAAACGTACCTACCTACCTAATAACCATTAACTTTTATACAATTATTTAAATGTAACAAATCTGTCATAAACAATGCAATGTTGCCAAGTTGAATAAATAAAATATATAGGTATAAAAAGATTATTAATTTAAAATAAAACTATCGGCCAAAAAATTTTATACAAATCTCATGCGCTAAGTTATTTTACAGCGCTCCGGCAAATGAGGCACTCGCCCTTCGGGCTCGTGCCTCAAACGAAGCCGTCGCGCTGTAAAATTGAACATCCCGCATTCGACTGTAATAGTTATTTACAGTCGAATGCGGAAAGTTCAATTTTACACTGTAATAGTTATTTACAGTCGAATGCGGGAAGTTCAATTTTACAGCGCGACGGCTTCGTTTGAGGCACGAGCCCGAAGGGCGAGTGCCTCATTTGCCGGAGCGCTGTAATAGTTATTTACAGTCGAATGCGGGAAGTTCAATTTTACAGCGCGACGGCTTCGTTTGAGGCACGAGCCCGAAGGGAGCGCATTTGCCGGAGCGCTGTAAAATAACTTAACGCATGAGATTTGTATAAAATTTTTTGGCCGATAGTTTTATTTCAAATTAATAAGTCCTCTTTTTATATCTACATATTTTATTTATTCAACTTTGCAACATTGCATTGTTTATGACAGATTTGACAGATTTGTTACATATAAATAATTGTATAAAAGTTAATGGTTATTAGGTAGGTAGGTACGTTTATTATTAGCTATTTATAATCGAATGTAGGAAATTGCATTTTGCTGCATGAAGTTTATATCTTAAACCCGATGCCCAGCGGAGCGTTTGGACTAATTTAATATTAAATTAATATTTAAATTTTGTGTATTTTGTTATACTTATTGAATTAGAAATTAATATATCTCTTTCTCCTGAACATTGGCTTCATGATTTCAAAATTACGTATTTTTCCTACGTCTCTGGAGTTTAAAAAGAAGGATTATTTACTTTTCCGCATACTATGCGGGAAAACGCACAGTCGTCGTAAACACGAAGTTACATGTGACATGAACGGTGCATAGTTACAATGTTTACATGTCAGGAGGCCAAAAATAACTATTTTTGCAGTGTACGTTTTACATGTGATATTAACAAATTTAATAAAAAATTTGAACTAAATTGGTTTACACTTTAATGACAGGTGAAAGTTGACAATTAATGAATGACAGCTATGCAAAATGAAATGCAAATAACAATATAGCGGAACATGAAAATTTACATGCAAGAAAATTTCACAGGTAACTAGATGTAATTCTTTTTCGGACACACTGTAATGTAATATCGGAGTAGGGAATTAAAGAAATAAGACGGGGCCATATGACAGTTGGTATTATTCGTATTTTCGCATTAAACACAAAAAATGGCGACGTACATTAACAAAATGTCATAAGTTTTTAGTGAATTTAACACCGAAACAGACATTTCCGACGAACAAGTTTTATACCATTGAACAACTTAATAAAACAGGTATTTCGCCGTTCCGTGACGACTTTTTGGCCATAAATGTCAGTCTTCCGAGGGCCGTCATTCGGCCCCCCGTG
Organism: Geotrupes spiniger; assembly: GCA_959613385.1. NCBI lineage: Eukaryota > Metazoa > Arthropoda > Insecta > Coleoptera > Geotrupidae > Geotrupes > Geotrupes spiniger. The sequence continues at coordinate 2,393,353 of OY390738.1, forward strand.
CCGACCTACAAAAAATTGCAACGGATGCTCATTTCTACACCTTTAATAAATCCCTAAACACGTAATCGTCAAAATTGGTGACTACACCGTATTCGCTCATCCAGCCTTTATTTGTTCTGAAAAGAACAGTTTATTTGTCGTGATAAAACGAAAGCGAAGGATTTAATGTTAACTTTAATACAACAAACAACGCTACGAAACAAACCAAACCACGAAACGAGCTAGAATGAGGTTGCCATTACAGTTGCCGTTACAATACGTACTGCAACTTGAAAACGCGGAAACACCCTATAAAATTACTATGTTTTGCTACGTTGTCAAATTTACTCTACATTTTGTTAAGTCACCCTTATGTTTGACACGCACCGAGCGGTGCAACGTGCGTTCATGTTAAGTGCTATTTAATTGCAAGTTGCATTTACCTAAGTAGCAATTTTAAGGGTGAATGGTGCAAACGGGCATTGTAATACACTTAATCAAAGCTGACCAGGAATTATGTTGTCTCGAATGGATATAGATAGGAATTTTAGATGCTCGGTAAATACTTCAGCCTTACCCAGACCTGATTAGTCTTGTTGACGGTGGAATATTTTCTTAGCTTTTATTTTATTTCCTTGTAACATTCCATTACAATATTGAGTAGATTCAAATGTTCTCAGGTCATGGATTTATAAAGCCTACCTATGTCCTGTGGGGAATCTTGTAGCCAATACTTTTTTTAAGTTTTCTTTTCACTAAGATTCATAATTTACGGACACCAACGCAGTTCCAGGTTCTGCCTATTACGTATGTTTTTGTGCTGCTTCTTATATTGTCTTTGTATGGGTCCCTATTGCTTTGTCTATTTCATTAGCAGTTTTTGCATTCTTACATAAGTTATTTGTTTTACAAACATTTCATTTAAGTGAATGAAGAACGAGTTCATTTATATTAATGCGTCATGCCCGATGTACTGACATGTATATTGCGTCGGTGATTCTAGTTCAGTGAAATTACGAACTAGTTCTTTTGAATTGTTAGCTCATAAACTACCCACTCCTCATATCAGAAACTAAGAATAACAGAACAAGGGTAAAGTTTAAATTAAACTTAAAAAATTGATATTAGCAGGTGATTCACGAAATTACAAGACGTTAAACAGTACGCAAATTCTTTATTTGTATGCCCAACCAGATATTAGAAAAATGATAATACTACAAACTAGTGTATGTTTTTTAGACTAGTTACTCTATTCTTTCACCATTTTCCTAGGAGTTGCCTCCATTGATATTTTATTAAAACTAGTAATATTAATTTTTAAATTAGTCCAAATATGTAATCAAATATTCGGGCTGTTATGAATCAAAACTATACTTATAGAATTTTTCGATCTACTGTATGGTATTTGCACGAATTAAAAATAATATTATTACATATATTGTATATTGCTAATTATTTTAAATACATTTTATATAATTTAAAATTTAATTTAAATTATAAATATATTTCACGTTTCGACGCGCCGGCCATCACCTGTCCACAATTGAGTCAATATCAACTGCCATTTTATTGTATCATTAGAGTGTTTTTATCATTTTCAATCAAATTATGGTATTTTTAATTTTTAATATTTGCATGTGCCACGTTTTATTAAAAAAAGTTCATTTTAGCCCATTACTTCACAATACGTTGCAGATATATTGTGAAGTATGACGTAACTATAATTATAATATTTTTTACTAAAACGTAACACCCTAACGCCCAACATTTACGACTAGAATCATTACATATACACACATACATTTATATTTGGTACACCGATTAATACTACTACTAATTGTATATCACTTTTAACGTCTATTAATTGTCTTGTTTTACTTCCAAAATCCCGACTCCTCGACGATAAAATATATCAGCTCCTTTATACATCGATCTCACAATGTCTTGAATTTCTTCCTCGGACATTTTTGAGCAATCAGCTGCGTTCATAAAATTCGCATATTCCCCACAAGCACTCTGTTTGTCGAGATGCGCCGCGAACATCGCGTTCTCCTTTATTGCCTTGAACACCATCTCACGGTAGGTAAGAAAACGCGTCAATTCGTTAGGCAACATGGCCAAAACGAAGTTCCGTCACTTTAATATAGAGAGCACTAATTCACACTTGAATTTCTTATAAGGTTGATTTTAAAAATACGTTACTTCCGTTTTAACTTCAGGACGAAACGAATGTAACTGTCGATGTGGGCACCGACATAATTTTCAAATGTAACTAATAGGCGCTCATGTGTGGGGGATGTAAAACCGTTGGAACAAAAATCGTTACCCCACTAGCCGTTTGTGAACATCTGGACCCTTTATATTTATAGATTAACGTGCCCATAGCTTCAATGAGCGAGCGTGATGATATGGCGGACTTGAGTATTAGATACAAAGCCGTTGATTTCATGCCGGTCCCTCCATTAAAAACTGTTAAATATGTTTTCAACGAAACATTTAATTAAAATATTATTTAATTTCTATTCCTGTAATTATTTTTAATTACAAAAAGCTTACACCTTGGCGTTCCCGAATTAAAAGTAAGCAGCTAATTATATTTATTGATGATTGTTTTTTCATATGTGATCAATTCAATTATACCACATTATTATTAGTTACATCATCATTTATTATATGAATAAAACAATTTAACTTCTTTCAATAAAATTACCAATCTTACAGAGTGTCCCTGGATATTAAGAGCCGGTTCATAATTATATTATTATCGAAAATAACACAAGTACACAACAGTACGTAATAAGCTAAAGCTGTGGTTTTCATTTATTGTGGTAATTTTATTGTACTGTATTTTTATTCTGTGGTATGGTATTATTTAAAATGCGCCTTACAGTAGCGATGGAAATGTAGGTAAATTGACTTTCAATTTAAAAAAGATCAGTATACAAATTAAACATTATTAAAACCTGTTTTATTAGCAATATTCGGAAAGTTGCGTTTTGAGCTTGCTGAAAACAGTTAATCATACAACCTTAAACTTGACTTAAACTTCGGTACATTAGTATTTTATCTTGTCCGTGGTGAATGTTATATTTTCTGTTTTTGGTTGGTTATTCTCTTCGGTATAGGATGCTTTATAGGAACACATAAAAAATAATAAACAATTAAACGGCATATTTAGTCCGAAAAATAAATTTGTTTTAAAATATTTTCCCGCTGCCAATCATGTAAGTCGGTTCTACATTCGTAGCAACATACCATGTAAGTTGACAATTATATTTGTTTATATTATTGTCCTTAACGACGGAACTTAATATTAAATTCCTTGGAATATAATAATTTTGAAAACAAAAATGGCTGTTATACAATATTTTATTGCAAATATCAATCTTCTTCATCACAGAATCGGCTACATATGTTTCTGCCACATTACAAGACCTCCTTGCTCCATGCCTCTTCAAATCTAAAAGGTCTCCAGAATGTACTAACAACGTAGCCGATGATCGTCTAAAGCAATGTCCCGTGTATAAATTTGCGTCCGGTAAGGTTAAAAATTTTGCAATTATGGATGGCATTCTACCAAATGTGTGTTTGCCAACAGGTTGATTAACACATTTTCCATTTTGATAACGCATAAAAAAGAGGGCTGATAGCTACTCCAAAGTTCTTATGAATTTCGTAATATTTCTTGAAAATTTTTAAATAATCGATTTCTTCTTCGGGACTTTCAACAATCATGAAGCTCCTCGGTATATCATTTTTTGACTGTGGAATCTTGATTAGTAAATATTTTTCATGGGCAACTATGTCACGTACTTTTGCAGAATCCATCCGTTCTGCAACATCCTGCAATCCCGACTATAGTAACGGTCTAAAACAAATTAAAGCAAAAATAGAATTTGTCTTCAAGAAAAAAATGGGGTTACCTTAATTAGAAGATACGGTACATCTTCTGCTTGTGCCAGAAACTTCAAGATATGTTCTCTTTCCAATACTTGCGATTTCGTTGGTATATAGCCTTTGTTTCTATTTTTATCTTTGTTTCTATTTTTAAGGCCTATCAGTTGTGGAAATTTAGATATGTCAATATTCTCCTTGCACTTAATGGTGGCTGTAAGCATGGAGTATTCGCACCATAAACTTGCCGGTGATTTTAGTTGTTGCGTTCTTTCCAGCATGTAAGCAAACATTACCTTTTCGGTAACCGACGTCACATTTTTCCTACAGCACCACTTTTTGAATAGTCCATACGTAAACTCGAATCTGTCTCTCGATTTTTGTGGCAATGAACTTAAGGAGGCAATCTTGGCCGCTTCTTCTACATCATCAATATCCATATTTATTAATATTTACTAATCACACAAACGACCACAAATTAATTTTGAGAACTTTGTTTATAATTACATAGTTTATGTGACTTGACAACACACAGCCAACGCAACTTAGGCAATTAATATTAACAAAATTAATTCCGATGTCAGGTGTCAAGTGAAAACGATTTCTTAATAAATTTAGATAAATTTTTGTTCTGGCAGCGGGAAGAATCTAATAAGTAACACGAAATGTATCGACATTAACATTTTCGTCAGGCCACAAGGCTCGGGTTCGCCTTGGCTTGTACCTGCCTGCCTCAAATGTTAATACGTCCTTGTGACTTAAATAGCTATAACCTATTTTCCAAAATAATTTAACACTACATTTATTTTACAAACATTGTAATACAAGACTTTAAAATTAGTAATAAATAATTTTGGCCATAGTCATCGTTAAAGGAACCATGTATAATGTACGGGAGACGATGGTTCGTTATCAATTCATGCTGATATTGTATTCGTTTTTTTAAGTAGACAACATTTAATCTGGGAAATAATATTAACTATGGATTAGAGAATATAGTAGATAGAGTGGGGAGATGGAATGCAGGGAGCATTTCATGAGCATGTTGGGAGGAGAAGATGGGAAGGAGGTTACGGGAGGGGAATGAATGGACAGAGGGATAGGAGAGGGCATGGAGGAATTCAAGTGGGGGGAAATAATGAAATTGAAGGATAGGCTAAGATTGGGAAAGGCGGCGGGGGAAGACGGAGTGGACAGTGAGGTATGGATAAACGCGCAAGAAGAGGCATGGAAATGCGTGTGGAGGGAGATAAACGATATATGGATGGGGAGGATAGGAATTCCAGGAGCTTGGAGTTGACGGAAAATTTCAGGACAACGACGGGTGAAACTATGGAAGGACAAGATATGAACGTTGGCAGTTGCGGACGACGTGGTCATCCTCGCAGAAATGGAGAAAGGATTGAAGGAGATGCTGAGGAGGCTAGAGGGATTCCTAGACAGGAGCGGGGTGAAACTGCCACAAAGAAATCGAAAGTGATGGTGTTCAGGAAAGGAGGGAGGAGATACAGGTGAAATGGAAAGGGGATGAGATAGTACAGGTGAGGGAATGAGCATATCTGTGATATCTGATGCGAGCACGTAATAGTAGGGAAGGGCAAATGAAACACAAACAAGGAAACATGAAGAAAGTTCCGCAAGTTCGTGAAATTTGTCGTTCTCATAAGGACGCAAACACTACGCGGACCAAAACCTGAAAGTAAACCTCATCGCGGAATCCTTCCAAACAATATATATATATATATATATATATATATATATATATATATACGAAAGATGGTCGAATCTTACACCTCAATGGTGCAGTGAACATTAATTAACACAGGTCCATGAAGACTAACTGGTGGATCGCTAGACAATATTGTTTCTGGGTTATTACCCTTCGTCAGTAGCGATTACCAAGAACCTTAGTTGTTGAAATACCTAAAAGTTCTACAGTGTCCTATACGGCTTGTTTGACAAATCAGTGCCAAAGTACAACAAATCAAATTCGTCTTTTCCGCCTTGGTTCACATCTTCTATAAAAACTAATTTAATTACTATAGACGAAAATGGATCCAATAATTCAAATTGATGTTGTAAGCCGTTACTTTGTGATATTCCAAAGTAAAACACTCCGACTTCGACACTCCGTCGAGTGTCAAAATATACGTGATATTTAACAAAGTAATTGTGTTTTAATTTGCGTCCAATAATTCAATTTATCTTAATGAATTTAAACGGCTGAGAACTCTAGTAAAAACTCAAATTTCATCAGCTTGTGATACCTATATGAATAACGTTGAATCGGATATTAACACGAATCCTAAGGATTTATGGAAAATTATCCATGCGAAGCAGGGCGCAATGCGAATTCCTGGCAAGATATATAGAAATGATGCGTGCTTTGATACTCCGCAAGCTATTGTAAATGCCTTTGCTGATGCATTCTCTGAGACATATACTGCTGCCGTTACGACTAACTGTTCCGAAATTCACAACAATAGAGTATCATTTGTTATGTTACCAGTCACGGAAAATGAATTGATAGAAATAATGGGTAGCATACGGAATGAGCAAACTGCCGATGATGACCTTGTTATTAACCTCGCTATAAAAACGTCCACTTTTCCTGACATTTGGAAGAAGGCAAGAATAACGCCAGTACACAAGAACGGGGATGTTAACCACGCTAATAATTACAGGCCCATTGCCATACTTTCTAATTTTGCAAAGGTATTTGAACATGCATCAATTTACACAAATGTTCGTTCTCAAATCTCGGTGACGCAGAATGGCTTTGTTCCTGGACGATCGACGATTACCAACCTGGTCACCATAACGCAGTATACAAGTGAAGTATACCCCGCTGGAAGTGCGGGGTCAAGTGGATGTTATTTACACGGACTTTTCGATTGCGTTCGATGTCATTGATCACGAAATATTGTTGTATAACTGTGCTCATTTGAATTTGCTGCTTGCATACTGAGTCTCATGCAATCCTACTATATAAATAGAATAAATTACGTATTCTATAATGGATATAAATCACACGAGTCGAGTGCCGCAAGGACCGAATTTAGGTCGTCTACTTTTCATATTATTTTTTAATGATCTTTTAGCTAGAAAGAAGTCTTGTTCTTCTTTGGCCTATGCGGATGATTCAAAAAATTACTCGTCTATTAAAGCGCAGTCTGATGCTGACAACCTACACAGTAATTTAAATTTTATAGCCGAGTGGTGTAGAAAATATAAATTAAAGTTGAATATAAGTTCTGTGTTGTTAGTTATACTCGAAAGGTTACTCAATTTATATCAACATACATTGTAAATGATCAACAACTAAGTAGATCAAACTCAGCAGTGGATCTGGGAGTTCTGTTCGATTCACAGCTTAGCTTCACTAGTTACATTGAAACTATGTGCACGTCTGCATCTAGGATGTTGGGATTTATCATGAGAACCTCCAAATTCTTCGGGAATATGTCTCTGTTGAAGACATTGTACATTGCATTTGTCGTTAGTAAGTTGGAATACGCATCAGTGATTTGGTACCCGCACTACGCTACGCAGCAATTGACCGTTGGAAGAATTCAGCGCCGTTTTTTGAAGCTTCTTTGTTTTAAAATTGATGGTGTATATCCTGAAAGAATGTGTACTATGAACTTATGCTTCAGCGTTGCAACGTATCTGCGCTAGAAGACAGAAGAGAGATTCACAGTGTTCGATTTTTGATGAAGCTCATTCATAATAAGATTGACTCGTGTATTCTGTTGTCTCGTGTGAATTTTCTGGTACCGCGCATATCTTCTCGCTACATGGCGACTTTTCACACAAATACTCCACGTACCAACATACTGCTGAAGGCTCCGCTAACCCATATGGCACATAAAGCTAATAAACGGTTCGCTAATATTTTTATTAATGATATTTTGTGATGTAGGTGTTTGCTCATTTTTTTCTCTTTTTCTTTTGAAATAATATATTAGGTTTATGGGATATTGTACGTATGCACACTGTTTATAATTTAGTTTGTTTTTTTTGTCCGGTAATCGGTTTCTGTTGGTCAAATAAATATTATTATTGTTATTATTATTATTATTATTGTTATTATACTACATTTTTCGAAAAAACTTTTTAAATGAAAGTTGTTTAAAATATTAATATCTGTAACTATGGTAAGAATATTTTTTTTCGATAACATGTACCATTTTGGAGATATGGAAAAAGGTGATAAGAGTAAACCATCACTTCCGGTTGAGATATTGCTTTCAAAATAGGAAGTTTTCCTCCTTGCTATATACAAATGTTAAGTTTAAATTTTCATAGCTCAGCTTTGGCCGTTTGGACGGTAGAGCGCGCACACACAGCCAGACACGCAGACACACACACGTCATTCCAAAAATAGTCACAATCGATTCAGGGGACCTCAAAACGGGTACATTTTTATGATTCCTATGCTTACTTATACATAAAGTATAAGAAAGTAAAAACACAGGGATGGTATTTACTGCCAGTCATGATCCGATATTTTAAATTCAAAGTCAAATCCAGTAATGGTAGAGGGCGCTAGCAGTATCCAAACTTTAACGATGAAAACTCTGAAGAAGCGGAAAACGTTCGGGATGATAACTGGATTAAAGTTAACAATAAAAATGTGAAGAAAATTGTAAAGAATAAATACCCTTTCAAAGGTACGGGAAACGAATCATTGCATGCCGTTAAAAAAAGAGTTTCGTACGTTATTAGTTGTTTGTAAGTGTACTGGATAAGGCCGTAACGTGTTATGATGTGCAGCATTTTCTGAAATCTTAAGCGGATAGTTGTAGAAAAACTGCAACCGAAGATAGAAAACGCCGATTATGCATCGTTTAAAGTGGGCGTGCCACTCGACATTAAAGATATTATTATAAATCCAACTTGTTGGCCTAAAAATACGTTTGTAAACAGATTTTGCAAAAAAAATTTTTACAAAAAATTCTTTTTTTCCTGCAACACGCCTAACTCGGATAGATCCATGAATACAGTTAACCTACTATATTTCAACATTCAATATCTAAGAAAAAAAATTGAAAATATTGAACTACTGTCACACAATTTTCAATCGATATTATGGGTTTTAACCAAAAATATTACTACTGGTAATCTATATATCACCTTCAGCAGATGTAAGTTTGATTTTTTAATAGACTAGGAGAAATACTAACAACTGCTGAAAAATTTAATTTTAAAATCATTTTGGTATGGGATTTTAATATGCGCTTCCTAGGGAAAGCTACAGAGTGTACTAATCTCTGTGACATGCTTGAAACTTTTCATTTATATACAAATGTTGCTTCCCACGTGAACAGTCTTCAACTTGCATCGATAATTTATTTTCTCCCCTTAACATTTCTTGTAATTTAGACATATTTGATCAATTAGTTTCAGACCATCACGCAATAATGTTAAAGTACAACTTTTATGCGAGACTAAAATGCAATTTCTTAATTCTGAACCAATAATAGAAACTGGTTTTAAAAATGTTGATTAAATGCTACAGAACCAGACTTGGTTTGCTATTTATCAGGAATCTAGTGCTGCGGATTCCTTTGTGGTATTCCATAAAAACTTCTTCACATTGTTTAACAAAAGTTTTAATGAACCCAGTATACGTATATCTAATAAATATCACAAACCTATATGGCACACTGAAGGACTAAATACTATGAACACTCGGTTACACGCGTTAGATGTAAGAAATATGCATTAAAACTACGGAAGCCGCGAAATTATATAATTACAAAAAATTAAAAACAGGAAAGCACTAAAAAAGCTGAGCAAAATTGCCATAACTTGTTTTTATTACAATCACCAAACAAAGCCAAAGCCTCCTGGCATATTAAAAATTCTCATTTGAACGTTAGATATACAAATATAATAGATATACGAATACAAAGGAGCATGGTAATATATCCCCTAACAGTTTTAACCATCATTTTGTAAATGTCTCAAAAATGGCAGTGAACAACGATCCTTTATCTAATACTTCTTACATAGACTTTTTTCAAACTTTTTACATTCTAATAATAAATCACTTTTTCTAGAAGCTACTAAGTTGAAATATATGAAATAATGTATAAACTAAAAAACAGCAACGCTACAGATATTTATGGATTTAATACAAATCTACTGAAAAGAGTTTAATTGTTCGTCGTTGAACCACAACATACATTATTAATGAATGCGTTTGCGAATGCTTCCCCAATGAACTTAAAATAGCGAAAGTTTTTCCATTATATAAAAAATGTGCAAAAGACGATTTGAATAACTAAAGATCTATATCTATTTTACCTGTTTTCTCTAAATTATTTGAAAACGTTTTAAAATCTCGTTTGGTTGTTTTTTTTAATACAATAAATTACTCTGCAAACAACAATTTGGCTTTAGACACCACAGATCTAACATACAAGCAATTCTTGAAATAATTGAGAACATCTTTCAAGCATCAGCGATAGATCTAGCTAAGGCATTCGATTGGGTTGATCCAGATATTCTTGTATCGAAACTAGAAATGTATGGAATAAGGGGCAAACCGTTAGAATGAATTAAATCGTATCTGTCAGACCGTAAACAAGTAGTTAAAAGTTTGCATCTAACTTCGGGTGAATTGTTGGTGGAGAAAGGTGTACCGCAGGGTTCCATATTGGCCCCCATATTCTTTATTATCTACATCAACGATTTACTAGCTAATATACCCTCTTCTAAAACAGTTTTATTTGCGGCCGATACTAATTTTTTAAACATCGAACAAACTGATGAAAGTTTAAAATTAGTAGAGAAGGAATGTATCTCTTTAGCCGAAGAATGTTTCTCGGCTAACATATTACAAATGAATTCAGATAAAACATAGAAAATTACCTTTTAACTTAAAAATCCTGATTGTCTGCAAGTAAAACTTCTTGGGATCAACCTTGACCCGGCTTTAAACTGGCACCATCATATTGTTTCTTTGTATAGAAAAATGAATGTAACTACTTACCAAATTCGCAAATTAGTAGATATTTCAAACCTTAGTATAGCCTAGAAATTATACTACTCAAATTTACAAAGTTTAATAAATTATGGAATAATATTATGGGGTGGTTCTAGTTACATACAAAAAGTAATTGTTTTCCAAATGAAGGTAGTCCGTATTTTAACGAAATCTAATTGTCTTGTCTAACTTTGTAAATCTTTATTCATCAATTTAAAAATTCTAACCACCAACATTCATCAGATTATATTATTACATGTATATTATTATATATTATTATTGTCTTCTTTGTGCATTTTTTTCTGTATATTGTGACATTCTCAAACATAGTATGATTTATATGATTGTATCTTATGTATAGGGAAACAATTATTATTATTATTATTATTATACTTTTTGGTTCACATTAGAAATCCTATTTTTATTTGTTTAAATTAAATTTCATTTGTTACATTTTTATTTCATTATTGCATTTATTTACAAAGTTAATACGAATATATACATAAAAATGAGGAGGAAACAGCGATTAAAGGAATAACGTTTATGTTAAAGGAATGCGCGTTGCTTCTTTCAGTAGTAAAAGTGCGTATTCTGCCTTCAACTTCCGGATAAATGAAAGGTCGTTCTGCAACATAATTTACCATGCAGTCGAAGTCGAAGATATCTTCGACGTGATAGTTGATCCCTTTGTTATATAATACTACGTGTCCATCCCCACCACCTGATAGGAATGCCGTCGTTGTTACGTTATAACGCATATTCATTTTAACATCTTCGTAAACTGGGACGGAACATTGAGAGCAGCGAGCCTGTACGCTTTTCACTCGGTGTCCAGTCGGTTCTGATAGATCGTAGACCACATGCAGACCAGATACTTGCAGAAATTCACCTCGTGATGTTTTCCCGTCCGAGCGTACACCCAGCTCTAGAGTATCAATCAAGTCGGATCCTTTTAATGTAATAGTAACCAACTTTTGGACGAAAGGGAACGCACCCAGTAAAGCGCCTTTGCTTACATTACCTTCCGTTGCGGACACGTTGATTCCACTACGTATTGCGCCTGAATTTATTACAGCTATTGACGACTCAGTCCAAAATGGACCGCTGTATGCGGCAACTTTGTAGGCGACCATTGCATCTGTGATAATATTTCCAAAATTGCACTCCCCCATACGACAATGTTCACCTGATAAATAAACCTTGGAATGTCCGACAACCGCTGCATTCAATTCCGTTACCTCTGGTCTATATATTTCCAAGAGTTTTAATGCGGCAGGATCCTGAGGAATGTCTTCATCTATAAATATCGGCTGTCCGTTGTACGACACTAGATTTCCGCTCATATCAAACGTAACCTTAAGCGACCCAATGTATTTCGTGTATGCGTAAGCCTGTACGACTGGTACGCGTTTGCCGCTTTGCTGCGTGATTGTTATGGGATACGGACCTACTGGCTTCTCTCTATCTGGCGCTCGACCGTTCCAAAGGAATGTGTTTGTATGACCGCCAATAACCAAATCAACTAATGGAACCTCCTTGGCAATTTTCTTGTCCACCAGGAAACCAGAATGTCCTAGAGCAATTATGATATTTACTCCTTTCGCATGAAGCAGTTCGCTTTCCCTTTTAATTGCCGCGACTTCATCAGTGATATCTAGTTTTCCTATCGATCCCATTTGCTTCGTCTCTGGTGTTAGGTAACCTATGACGCCTATTTTTACACCACCTCTTTCTAAAACAACGGAAGGTACTAGTTTGCTCGCTTGTATTTTTGGTTCATCTCTTACGTCGAGGTTTGCAGTGATGATGGAAAAGTTCGAGTGTTGTATAAAGGGTACCAAACCATCGATATCGTGGTCAAACTCGTGGTTGCCCAGGCACTGTAAAATGAAAAATATTACAGAATATGTTCATCAATAATACAGTGAAACACAGGAATAAGAACAACAATAACCATTTACATTTGCGTTTAGATCGACGTTCGCGGCCCAACCATTATTCGAGTCGTTAGAATTCGCAAAACCGAGAGAACTGATGCATTTAAATTTTTAAGACGCGCAGCGTGTACATATCGCCAATAAACCTTACCTAACATACCATATTTCTTATTTTAATTTCACCATATTCTCCAACGAGTCATTTCAGCTATAAATTACATCAACTATATATTCGCATGACAAAACCATAATAACAGAATAAACGATACCTACATGAATTGTTTCTATAGCAAAGACGACGACACAGATAATGGCGGTGTAATATGACTCCAGTTTGACGTATCGAACTCTCATGGATGGACACCTGATGGTTGTTGGTGAGATATAGTTGTATAATAGATATGCGACGTTTACATATAGCCAGGCGAAGAAAAAATAAAAATAAGTTTAATATAAAGATTTTTTATGTTCTGGTACAGTATGTCAAATTGACAATCAAGATGTCTTGACATTATAAATAATCGAAAAATTCCTTTGCCAGTCCATGACAGAAAATAATATTTTCATGATTGTCTCCTGTAGCGGCTGAGATTGTTACGGTTAAATTAATTAAGTATGCAGTGGAGAAACTAACGTTACAATTTCCGTTCATCTATCAATGTGAATGTTATCATATGTGCCATTCCGCATGACACCACCACCGAAGTTGTGAATGTTTATTATTCCTGCAATGATTACTTTAAATTCACCACTAAAAACAATAAAACCATACCCTATACCATACTAATTATTAGGACAGATGATAATCGATAACTTGATTGGTATTAAAAACCTATCAGTTTTGACTATGTCTTGAGTATAAATCCATTTTCCAACATAAATTCAGCGTAGTTTTGAGTCTTAAGGGGTAAGGCCACCATGCGCGTCAAAATGAAATGACAATTTTAGGATTTTTTTACAGTACGGTGAAAGTAGTAGTGAAAGTACGGTGAAAAACTTCTCGAATTTTTTTATGCAGTACTTCATGAAGTGTATATGAGTACAAACAATTTTTTTTTACTTTTTGACTAAAAACTGGCTGCTCTAGGGTGCGGTTCGTAAGATAAGTTTTCTTGGAGATCCAAAACGGGCGATCCGACTGTACCACCAAATGTGAACCTAGAATAAAAATTCAAGAAGTTTCCTTCAATATATATCATAAACTAGTGGACCATGTATTGAATTTTGAAAATATCGATTTGCGGAAAAATGGTGGGCATATGAATAGAAAGTTGCCTTTTTTACGTAAAAATTACATATTCAATTGTTTATAAAAAAAGTACACAACTTATCAAGAAATCCCTAAGTGGTCTGCTAGATTATATGTTTCTAGCTACTCTTAAAATTAGAAGGCAATCGATCAAGATTTGTAGGCGCTATCGGTTCGCCCGATATGAAAAATGGTGATTCGAGAAAAACGCGTTTAAAGTTGCGGTAACGGTCGCGACATGCATTTGGTGCACCGCGAGGCGTCTCCACAAACTATCGGAAACGAGCGCTTCGATATTTTTACTTTCTTATACATTATGTATAAGTAAGTATAGGAATCATGAAAATTTTCGAACTCGAGATTTCAACGGATATACACGTTTTGAGGTCCCCTGAATCGTTTCTCACTATTTTCGGAATGACGTCTGTGTGTCTGTGTGTGTGTCTGTGCGCGCTCTAGCGTCCAAACGATTATAGCTAGAGCTCTGAAACTTTAAACTTAACATTTGTATGTAGCAAGGAGGAAAACGTCCTATTTTGAACGCAATCTCTCAACCGGAAGTGATGGTTTACTCTTATCACCTTTTTCCATATCTCAAAAACGGTACACGTTATGGAAAAAAAATCCGCGGTGGTCCGCACGAAACTTACTTATACTTAGTTATATTACGTTTTTAGAAAAAACTTTTCATATAAAAGTTGTTTAGAATTTCAATATCTTTAACTTATATAAGAACAATTTTTTTGATAACTCGTACCGTTTTCGAGATAAGTAAAACGGTGATAAGAATAAACGGTCACTTCCCGTTGAGGTATTGCTTTCAAAAAAGGACGTTTTCTTTTCAGCTATATACAAAGCTTAAGTTTAAAGTTTCATAGCTCTAGCTATAATCGTATGGACGCTAGAGCGCATAAATTAAGCGTCTATAGTTTGAGCGCTAGGCCGCGCAGAGACCACATATACTTTTAGCCGCCCGGGCGGCCCGATCGCAATATTATAAAATCCGCGGTGGTCCGCACGAAACTTACTTATACTTAGTTATACTACGTTTTTCGAAAAAACTTTTCAAGTGAAAGTTGTTTAAAATATCAATATCTATAATTTATGTAAGAATATTTTTTTCCGTAACGTGTACCGTTTTCGAGATATGGAAAAAGGTGATAAGAGTAAACCATCACTTCCGGTTGAGTGATTGCGTTCAAAATAGGACGTTTTCCTCCTTGCTACATACAAATGTTAAATTTAAAGTTTCAGAGCTCTAGCTATAATCGTTTGGATGCTAGAGCGCGCACAGACACACAGACACACACACACACAGACACACAGACACACAGACGTCATTCCGAAAATAGTCAGAAACGATTCAGGGGACCTCAAAACGCGTATATCCGTTAAAATCTCGAGGTCGAAATTTTTCATGATTCCTATACTTACTTATACATAAAGTATAAGTAAGTAAAAATATTCTTACATAAATTATAGATATTGATATTCTAAAGAACTTTCATGTGAAATTTTTTTCGAAAAACGTAGTATAACTGAGGATGAGAAAGTTTCGTGCGGACCACCGCGGATTTTTTCTAATTACGAAACTTTTTTTACTTATTCTTGAGGGTTTGAGGAAGGTTCTGAGCTAATAAAAAAATCAATTTTTTAAAAGTTGCATGGTGGCCTTACCCCTTAAGATCACAATCTTAAATATTTTTCATCCGAATTTACTTCAAGCTAGCCTTAATAAACTAATAAACTTCCGTTGATATCATTGCTGATGATGAAATTAAAAATTTATAACATATTTTATTACGTAGAAAAAATTTCCTTTGAAATGAGTCATTTTAACAAATCTAAAACACTTGTCAATGGCGCGTGTGTGCGTTTACTCTTATCACCGTCTTACATATGTCGAACTCGTAACGGTACGATACGACTACGGAGTCATCGAAAAAAATGGTTCTTGTAAACGATAAGGAAATTGAAATTTTAAGCTACGTTTATTTGAAAAGTTCTTTGGAAAAATGCGCTTGTCATTGCGACTGCGTCAATTTTCTGGAAATTAATCTGAGTATAAGAAAAGTATAGCGCGAACTACTCCAGATATTTTAATTTCTATTTTAATTTAATATCTGTAATGTACGTAATTGGTAAATTATTCCGATGTTTAGGTCCGTTATCGCATATTTTCAAGTATGTTACAATACTCTCACCTTGTCTGAAACAGTGTAATTTTAACTGGCTTAACTAGCTTTTTCAGAACTAATAGTTTTGCGATAATTTCATACATCTTATAGCTTCCTATCATAGGGCTTGAAATATAAATAACATATTCACAATGGATATTTTTAACATTTAAACGATTTCTTATTATTAGCGGATGTAGCTTGTATATGATATCTGAGAGTACGAACCTCTATTGGTTTCACAAAAAGACTTCTCCATTTTTCATAGTATAGTAATCATGAAAATCTTCCACGAAGATTTTATAGGAACCATACTCGTCATGGCGCTCAAATTTTTGTAGCATAAGCAAGTTCTGTGCGGACAAGCGCAGATTTTTATCAGTGGGGTAAATCACTGTATTTTTCCAACTTTTGTTGAGTTTCTCCGCTTAAGAATGCTATGTTGCAATAACTGTCCTGTCCTGTTTCAGCATTTCTCTAGCAATTTCATTTTCCACGCTTATTGTTTTTAAATGTTATCATTTACTTATTGTTCCGTAGGTTCCTGTATATCGTCCGCCCGTCAAGAAATTTATTAGATTCCCATTTGAATTTTTATTCAATAGTTCCTCAGATTAATCCACCTATCTTTCTAGCATATCTCAGGTCTACGTGTTAACCATAGATAAAATAAGTAGGTATAGAATGCAAAGCAAGCGACAAATTTTGTGCCACTAGGAATTGCACCTTCCACACGCCGTAAGATGGCGCAGATTTGCCGCGTTATTTTATAATCAAATCGAAGTTGTCTTGACAAATAATTTGACACAAGTCTGACTTTTATAAGCTTTTATAAAAATAAATATAAAAATGTGCAGTGTGCGTACATGTTACCGTCCCGGCGTAACTAGGCATAGATTTCCCAATCCTGGGAAATACCCGGAGCGTTTTAGTGAGTGGTTGAAGCGGGCAGATAATCCTCAATTGCTCACACTGGACCGTTGGAAAGTATACAATCAGCATATTGTATGTGTATGTGGTCTACACTTTGAAAAAAATGAATTTGCTGCGGAATACCGCTATACCCACCTTAAAGATTTCCTACAGTAAGTTTAATTGTACATATTTAAAAAAAAAGGTTAGCATAGAAACTTTTTTAGATCAAATGCCAAAAGACGAAATACTTGTTCTGCGTGACGAAGTGATGCCTTGCGCCGCAGACACATCATCAGTTCAAAATTTAATGTCGTGCAGTAAATCCAACGGCACTTCAGTTCAGGGACAGTTTTAAATTATTGCTCATACGAGACTTTTTTGGTTCAAAATCAATAGGCGCGAATTGTGAGAATACTAACATAGAGATGTGTCTTCCGGGTGTTGCCGTGTTTTTTGAAGTAAACTTGACGTTTCGCTGATCATACTGTCAGCTTCTTCAGAAGGTTTCTAAAGATTGGTGTTGATATCTTTTTCTCTGCGTTATATAGCCGGTCGTTGCTGCGCTTCGTTGATGCGTATCCGTTACGTTCCGTTGATCCGGATCCGTTATCGTCCGCTGATCCGTGCCCGATTTGTCTCCTGGATTCGCCCTTGGTGGTCTTGGCTGCGTGGTCGATGGTTCTTTCTGCGTCTTCCATGGTTCTTGCCGCGTCTTCGATGGTCCTTTCAGTGCCAATTTCCAAACTTTGCTCAGTCTGTACCCATCTTCTCGGTTGAAGTTGTTCGGGTTCTTCATTATTTCCAAAGATTCTCTCACTATCCGTGGGTAGTATTGACTGTTTCTAGCGAGGATCTTGACGTCGTTGTAATCGATGATATGATTGCTTCCCGTGTGGTAGTGCTCAGCTACTACGGATTTTTCTGTGCTACCATGCTCCATGTCTGCGATGCTCGTTTACTCTGCACTGTATGCTGCGTCCAGTTTGTCCAATATACGATTTCCCGCACTAACATTGAAGCTCGTATATTCCTTTAACTCGTAATCTTGGTATCGAGTCTTTATTTGACGGAAGCAGTTCTTTTATTTTCTTAGCGGTGCCGAATCTGACCTCGATATTCTTCGTCTGTAGAGTTTTCTTCAGCCTATCCGTCACTCACGAGTTAAAGGAATATACGAGCTTCAATGTCAGTGCGGGAAATCGTATATTGGACAAACTGGACGCAGCATACATTGCAGAGTACACGAACATCGCAGAGACATCGAGCATGGTAGCACAGAAAAATCCGCAGTAGCTGAGCACTACCACACGGGAAGCAATCATATCATCGATTACAACGACGTCAAGATCCTCGCTAGAAACAGTCAATGCTACCCACGGATAGTGAGAAAATCTTTGGAAATAATGAAGAACCCGAACAACTTCAACCGAGAAGATGGGTACAGACTGAGCAAAGTTTGGAAATTGCCACTGAAAGTACCATCGAAGACGCGGCATGAACCATGGAAGACGCAGAAAGAACCATTGACCACGCAGCCAGGACCACCAAGGGCGAATCCAGGAGACGAATCGCGCACGGATCAGCGGATAACGGATCCAGATCAACGGAACGTAACGGATACGCATGAACGAAGCGCAGCAACGATCGGCTATATAACGCGGAGAAAAAGATATCAACACCAATCTTTAGAAACCTTCTGAAGAAGCTGACAGTACGATCAGCGAAACGTCACGTTTACTTCAAAAAACACGGCAACACCCGGAAGACGCATCTCTTTGGAACGATGGCCGTGAAAGCCTACATTCGAATACTAACATACCAGATTTGTTTAATATTAGAGGACTCCTTGACAAAATGCAACACATTCCTTATGCCACAAATGAAAAACCTCCTAGAACAAAAGACACATTTATAATTACATCATTCTCGTATGCAAGCAAAGCATCTGTTCTATCGAACATTTCGAATTTATTATCACCCGCCACGCCTACATCTTTCGGTACGATCCAGCTACATCATAATGGGCTCTTTGCTACGCCGGTTGCTTATACCTTGGCGTTTTCGTTCTCTTGCTAAATTCCCCGACTGTACTTCCGTGTACGTCAAGCAAGAGCTACCGTAGAGATTTCTTGTGATTTCATATTTACATTCATACAGAATGTGCAGAGAAAATGTTCCTCGATACTGCAGCTGCTGAATAGACAAATATATACCATAGGCATTTACATAAAATACATTTAATCCTAACTAGTTAAAACATTACTTTGATAAAAATATTTCGTTTCTAATAATACTATTAGAATGGGCAAGCAATGTAGTAAGATATGCATATCGAGAATATCACGTTTAAGCCAGTGATAGAATTTCCTTTGTCCGACAAGAGAAAAGCTTTCGGGTTAAAAATTTTATGTCTCTCTTCAATTTCTGGATATACAACATCTTTTTCAAGCATATAGTTCACCAGGCAGTCGTAATCGTTTATATTTTCGACTAAAAATTTCGCTCCCCTAGTTCTTATGATATCATGACCGTCCCCGCCGTTTGTTAGAAATGCCGTTGTAATTATGCTGTACTCTTTGTCTCTTTCAAGAGGTTCATAAATTGGTATGTAACACTGATTGCAGCGAACTCTAACGCTTAAAACTCGACTCCCTACAGGATTCGCCATGTCGTAAACAACGCGCAAGCCGGCTGCTTGCAAGAACTCCCCGCGAGATGTCTCGCCGTTCGAACGCACGCCTATCTCTAATGTGTGCATCAAGTCTTCCCCTTTCAACGTAACGGAAACCAAAACTTGTCCAAACGGAAAAACGCCGAGAAGATCAGATCTGGTAATAGTTCCATTGCTCTTAGTATTGTTAAGTCCACCGCGTATCGCGCCGGAGTTGATCAACGCTATGGCAGTATCAGTCCAATATTGCCCCTTGTATAACTCCGCTTTATAGCTGATCATTGCATCGCAAATCATATTTCCGAAATTACACTCGCCTAACCGACAGTATTCACCCCCCAGGTACACTCTGGTCTTTCCGATAATCTCATTTTGCATA
The DNA here is from genome assembly GCA_959613385.1 of Geotrupes spiniger. Lineage (NCBI taxonomy): Eukaryota > Metazoa > Arthropoda > Insecta > Coleoptera > Geotrupidae > Geotrupes > Geotrupes spiniger. The sequence goes on from OY390738.1 coordinate 2,413,548, forward strand.
CCCCTTAACACCTTTCCGTATTCACCCAAAAGTATCGTCGCTTCTGGATCCTGAGGCACGTTTTCGGACAGAAATATCGGCTGCCCTTGAAATGAAACTAGGCGCCCTTTCTCATCAAACGTAATATTGAGCGCTCCCAAGTATTTCGTGTAAGCGTAAGCGTGAAGTACTGGTACAATTTTCCCGTTTTTCTGTGTTATTACTTTCGGATACGGACCGACCGGTTTCTCTCTGTCGGGCGGGAAGCCATTCCATAAAAACGTGTTAGTGTGACCGCCCACAACCAAATCGACGTGAGGAACTTCTTGTGCAATTTTCATGTCCATCAAGTAACCGGAATGTCCTAGAGCGATTATGACCGTCACTCCTTCTGCGTACAGACGATCACTTTCCTTCCTCACTACCTCGACTTCGTCGTTGAAGATCGTTTTGGTTGTTAAAGCCATATGCTTTGTGTTCGGCGTCAGGTAACCAATAATCCCTATTGCCACACCGTCCCGTTCCAAAATGACGGACGGCAGTACTTTACTATCACGAAGTCGCGGTTCGTTTCTGAAGTCGAGATTTGCTGAAACGATGGGAAACTTTGAGTTTCGTATAAACGGTACCAATCCTTCGCAGTCGTTGTTGAATTCATGAGTACCAAGACACTGTAATTAAAGAAACAGACGTAAATATTCTAGTAATAGGATTGCCAATTCAATAATTTCCAACGATTCTGTTAAGCAGTTAGTATGTACGCCTACTAACCAAATGAACCTTGTAAAATCCATAACACCAATAACTACATGTATTTCATACATTATTTTATGAGCATCTAGAGGGGTCGTCATATCTGTAGCATAAAGATACATTGTTCTTCTTCAAGACGAAATACCGTATAATTCATGACTTAATTTCCCCGCTAAATGTCTACGCATGCATTTTGTTTCATCGAATAAACATTCCAAATGATGTTAATTGAAGTTCATTAAGCAGAATTAATGTTCACTGCTATTAATTAATTAATGTTTTAGTCTAAAATTATATATTGAAATATTACTGGCCATCACAATTTCACTTTTTCAAGTTACACTTAGCCTTATGTCAATTCGAAACATATTCATATGATACTCATTTTTTTATAAATTAGCAACCATCGCCATCAACTATTAACCTTCGGGTGTGAGAATCATAAACTAGACAGCAAATTATGTCCCAGACAGCAAATTATGTCCCCAATCACGGTCAGGTCTTTTATATGTTTTGGATTGCTTCCACCATATATTAACAAATACCTGGATTAATGAAGGAACACTCCGCAGAAATACAAGTGGTAAGATAAATTCAGAGTACCCTTGCAGGTTGTCATCAGGCATGAATCATTTCAGATGCCGACACCTTAGTTATTGGAATATGTACACTTCACACTAGAGAGGCTAAGGTGCCGACGATGAAATCGTGGTAAAACGTTCTGAAATGGAGGCAGCAATAACAAGACACAATTGGCAAATCATTCTCAAGGTTCCATCGCCTTTACATCCATAAGGTCCTAGGAGTCATATTTATTAATATTTATTTCCTATTTTAGCAAATTGCAATCATCCACATAATCTACCTTTCGATTGACAGATGATTGGCATAAATAAAGTAAATATAAATATATCAGTAAATATATCAAAGTTGATAAATAATTTTCATCTCGTTCAACTTGTTCTAGCTTTTCTAATTAACATTTAGAAAAACGAATAAATGTGAAGATAAAATATACTAAGTGACAGAAAACACCAAGAAGGAGATTGAATTTTTTAATAATTTTAATACCACATAGTTGGGTACCACAGAGGAACAATCGGTGAAAAATTCAAGTTAAAAAAACAAAAGACGAACGAGATTTTATTAATAGTGTGTTTGACCTCCTCGACACTCATTGAGCCGTCTAGGCATGGATCTAATCAGGTGGTCGATTTCTGCTTGAGGCACCTCATCCCACGCTATTGCATCTAACGTCTGCGGAGAATTGGCTAAATTGGTGAGTCGCCTACCCATCACATCCCAAACATGCTTAATTGGTGAGAGGATGAGAGGTGAGAAGATTTATGTCGGCAGCTTGAAAGAAGTCTAGACTGACGCAAGCTACGTGAGGACGGGCGTTATCTTGCTGGAATATGGGATTTGGCATGGTCGCAAGATAGTGTAGCAGATGGCGCTCTATAATGTCATTGATGTAGCGCTGAGCATTCATATTGCCTCTAACAAAGACTAGAGGTGACCTGCTTCCATAGGCAATGGCACACCATACCATTACCCCAACAGTTCGATGCACATGCAGTTCTATCGCAAACTCCAGGTTCCGTCGTTCTCCTCTTCGTCTACTGACACTTGCCCGACCATCATGCATGTCCAAGCAAAACCGGGACTCTGTTCCACTCGACATTCCAGAGTTGTCGTTCTCTGCACCAAAATAATCTCTCCCGACGATGAGCAGCAGCGAGTGGAAGCACAAAATATGCGGGGTAGGACAACAAACCAAACGAACGTATTCGCCTGTAGATGGTCCGCATTGTCATTGGGCCGTCCCGTTTCAGCCAAAAACTCGTTGCCAATTGCTCGTGAAGTGGCAAAGCGCTAGCAGACGTAGACGCCGATCCTGACGCTCTGTGGTCCGGCGTTGAGGACCTGTGCCCGGGCTCGTCGTTCTCTACCCTCTTATGCCCATGTCTTCCAGCAATTCATAACAGTACTAACACTTACCACGGTGATGTATTGGAGGCACATTGAAAGATACTACCGAATCCCACGACTGCAAATTGACCGACAATGTCACAAAATAAGGCCGCAATGCGATGATAATGTTTTTCGTACATTGACCGCAGCCACCTGCATAGCAAAAGAACGTATGGTTACTATATATGCGAGGTTTGGTTATGAACCCATCCAGTGCTTCAATTCAAAATCATATGTAGAGAAGCGAGTACGATTGTTTAATATATTAATATATAATTCTTGTATTATTTCTTTTAATGTACTATATTCATGCACATTACAAAAAAAATATTATTATTATATTCTTCTAATAAATGAAACCACCGAGCAATTTGTGAATTCTTTATTTTTTGGGTAGTCATGTGGGTTACAGCTGTACAGTTTTTACACCAATTAAGTACACCTTCAATTTATCCAAAACGTAAGCTACCGCGATTAGTTTTAGTTCATATGAAGAGTATTGAGCTTCTGTTTCAGTCGTTTTCTTCGAAACATAATAAACTTGTTGCAAACATTTCAAATCTTTACCCTACAACAACATTCCAGCTACACCTGCTTGAGGTGGGTCTGTATATACTTCAGTAAATTTGCCTGTGCATTATATAATCGTAATACTGGTCCCATCGTTAGCGCTGTCTTCAAATCTTCAAATGTTCGTTGTTGTCCAAATTAATTTTAAATCCTTCCCGATAAGATCCATGCGGTTTCTCAATATTCGTCCATAATCATATACGAAACGTCTGAAATAAGCTATTAAACTCAAAAATCTTTGCACTTCATACACATTTCCTGGTACTGTAAATTCTTTCACAGCCCTTGTTTTTGAGCTTACTGGCATAAGCATGCAAAAGGTGCATTTTCGTTTTATAGTCAACTTAGCACCTAGAAATCTGTTTAAACCCAACTCCAATTTCCTTATAATTTCATCCCAGTTGACTGCTGCAACAAGAATATCGTCTTGGTACGAGCGTACGGTATCTCTTCCGAAAGGTCCCAGAACAAGTGTCATTAATTTATGAAATTCATGTCATAAACACTGTTTTCTCTTTTGCAGTCTGTGACAGATGAATATGCAAAAGTTCGTACTACTCAACACAAGCAGAAAATAATTTTCTGTTCTCCAAACCATCAAGTTGTTCATCAACAGAATGCATTGGAAAATTCAACTTTGTTAGTTTATTTAATTCCATGTAGTTCACTATCTGGGCTCTCTATCATTCTTATTCACCAACAAACATGCAGATGCATAATCCGATTTAGTTTTTTCCATTCATTTATAATTGCCACCATCTTTTTACGTTCACTCAGCCCTGCTCTAATGATTTTACTCGAACTGGAATGTTATCATATATGTCCATTGTAATAAGGTTAGTGCATCCTTACTCTGCCAAATCAAAGGCAAAACATTTCCGATATTTGCTAAATAAATCTATCAATTGATCTTTAACTGCTTTGTCGGTATCATCATGTACGACAATCATGTTTTTTGTGATTGGCATAGGCGTCTCTAATAATACTTCCTTAACAGCCTATCTTCGCCGTAAATATCTACATTTTTCTTTCTAAGATACTTTAACATCATCTTCACAAACATTGGTGCCTCTTCAATAATTTACAATTTAAGTATACAAGTTTAGAGAAATTCTAAAAATGGACATAACAGAGGTTCGTGCAGTTATAAAATACTTGCAAAAGAACGTGGACATACAACAGGCAACAGGCTCCTACTATGCCAACTTAATTTCTAGATTCCACGATTGTGTCAAGGAAAAAAGATGATTGAGCAAAGGAATTCTGTTTCATCAAGACAGCGCTCCTGTCCACAAAAAAACATGTTGCCATGAGTGCTATTCTTAACGCAGGATTTGAATTCGTTGAACGCACATTCACCAGTCCTTGCACTTAGTGATTTCTTTTTTTTTGAAAATTAAAAGAATATCTTCGGAGGACCACATATTACGACGATAATGAAGCGATGAGGGCCGTAAACGACTGGCTGGAAGAGCAACCGAAAGCATTTTTTCCAGAGGAATCAAACTTTTCGAGCGTCGTTGGACTAAATGCAATCGACGTTCAGTTCGATTATGTAGAAAATAAATGTTTGATATTTCTTTAGTTTGTTTCATTCTATATTAGGGACTGTAAATACTTATCTCCCCTCGTACATATATATTTGTGGAGACGTTAGTCAAAAAAGGGTTGGGACAGATTTGAAGAAACACATCTATAAATCGTTTTCATAATACTCTACTTACGGATTTATATTGAAGTCACCCACAAAAAAATCATCAAGATTTTCGCTCGGAGAGTGAAATATTTCGAATTTCGATTTTTTTTTTGATGATATAGATTAATATTTACTGGTTACATTTCATTTACATTTATAGATCTACTACAGAAAATTGAGTACAAAAAAAGTCATCCCGAATAAATGGTTCGCAAAGGATAACATAAGTTTCCAGAATATTAGTAGTGTGCGTAGCCGGATTTAGGTATCCCCTATCCTATTCAAGCACCACCAACTCTGCGCCAGAGTCGACAGTGACTACTGGCCGTCGGTACATCCGCACACGTCTGTCACTGTAAAACAGGCAAAACCTGGACTCATCATAGAACATTACTAACCTCCATTGATCTAATTCCAAATCATGATTTTTGGTAAACAGCGATCGCTGATGTCACCTATGGGCCTCAAACCGTGTTCAGCAAGTCTTCTTCTACCAGTATTTGCACCACTTTGCAGGAACGACTGCAAGATCTTATTGAGCTGTTGTTTTTAGACTTGGTCCTTGCCCAGGTCGTCCAAAATATTTTCCTTTCTCGATGAAACGAAAGAAAATTAAAATCAGATTTGTATGTTTACATATTGACGAAATATCCTTCATAATGATCGCTGATAACTTTTCGTAACTATCATTTGTTCCGCCAATAATTATGACACAGCCACGTATGCTAAATAAATTAAGTTGGCCAATATCTTCTGTTAGTGGTTGAAAGAAGCAGTTGGTTTAGGAATAGTTGAACTTTTGTTTAAAATTGACTCAGAAGGGACCATACAAACGCCTTCCGGATTATCTGATATTGAAATATTTTCCCTGTATTTTCATATTGTACATTTAAAATACCAATTTTATTTAATAATTTAATATGCATTATGTGGAGGTTATCAACCAAATAATGCATATTACAATAGATAAATAAGTCATTTTTAAGCGATATACTTTCTTTATAAGTTGAATGTCAGATTCGCCAGTAACTAGTAGTACTTCTACTGGAGTATCATCTACAATAAAAATATGTAATAAAAAATCGACTACACATTGTACATCGCGATATATTTGTTTGTGTCTATAATATTTACTGTACTTACTGTATTTTTCCACCATATTCACGAGAGCTTTACTCGCTACTAGATGGCACTCTGGAACATTCTCGATATATATATATATATATGAGACTTCAGTTTCAAACAGCGCATTGTGTTGATTGCGGTACTGAGTAATTATTTTACGTTGACATATTAACGTACACGATAAGTCACAAATTATGGATAAGTTTTTAAATAGAAGTGTAGTACCATCTACGTCTGAAACTGAAGTAAAAAGAAAAATAGACTTTACAGCGAGGAATATCATAAATATGGTGGCTTTTTCGAATACACCCAATGTGTTATTTGTGGGGAAGTCTTGTCAAAACAAAGCATGCAGCCATCAAAGCTACTTTGACAATTAAATAGAAAGCACCCATATCAAAAAGAAAAAACCCTGCAATTTTTATAAGAAAGCTGAACTTTCTTCACAAGCAGCAAGACATCATTTCATTGACAACCACTATTAATGAAAAGGCATTATTAGTAAGTTATAAAGTTGCTTATCGCGTTGCCAAAACCAGTAGCCCGCACACAATTGCTGAAAAACTTATTTTTCCAGCGGCTGTTGAAATAGTACATATGTTGTTTGAAAAAATGGCTGCAATGTTAAAAACAATACATCTGTTTGATGGACACTTTTGTGAAACGCATTAGTAAATATGACATTGACTGGGAAAAATACATTGCGCAATGCACAGATTGCGCTAAAGCTATCACAGGCCATCAATCTGGTCTAATTGGTCTGGTCTAATAATGCCTAATGCCACTTGGTGGCTTTGTTTTTTACATCGTGAAGCTCTTGCGTCAAAAGTTTTACCACCTGAATTGGACTGTGTTATGAAAACCGTCGTTAATGTTGTAAATTTCCTTAAGGGAAAGGCTTTGCGTATTTTTCAAAATCTGCATGCATCAAATCTGCATCTGAAAATATTTTTTATCACACCGAAGGTGACTTTCAAGAGCCATTGCCTTAAAAAGAGTTTTTCACTTAAGAACATAGCAATTTTCCTATCCTCTTTGGCTTCTGATTCTAGGCTTGGATAAAGTTTCGAACAATTTAATATTTTGAACAGTGGTATGCAAGGTCATGATGTTAATATAATTACAGCCACAGATAAAATTAAGGGATTTATAAGAAAAAATGATTTATGGTCGACTTCAATTAGCAAAAGGGAGTTTATTCCAGTGCATTCAGGAAATATATGTATCCAATTATAGTGTTACAAATTTTGAACAAGTTTTTGCATGCAAGTTGCTTTGCTCAATTGCTCAATACAAAAGCTCTGAAATTAGTGTTCCCACGAAATTCAAAATAGTTACGGCAGCTACAAATACAGGAATACCGTCAGTTGACGAACGAAGCTATTAAATATTTGGTTCCATTTGAAACATCATATTTATGAAGTTTCTCATCTACGACTGCCATCAAAACAAAAGTGGAACGATATAATTGTATATGTCTCAAATACAAAGGCTAGACTTGAAGAATTTTACTTTATTTTCATTTTTTATTTTGTTTTATGTTCATTTAATAAATGATAGTTATGTTTTTATTGACATTATTAAAATAAAAATACATAATTGAACAAAGTGTTTGAGTCTTATTCCGGACCTTTCCTACGACCCCCCTAGTACCTCTACATATCATCCTCAGTGACATATAAATTGCACCACCTAGAAGGGGTGGGAATTTTCGGACCAAGTTTGGCAGGAATAGTGGACTAGTCCACGGAAATAGTTGATTAAAATTTGAAACCCAATCATCAAGTAGTCATGGGATTTTTGACGTTTGTGTCATTCTTTAGAGGTGGTGATAGACAAGCAATTATCGAGTCATTTTTTGAATTTGTTCCACTTTTTCGGATCCCGTTCTTTAGTTTAAAGTGTTTCAAGTTTTTAATGATGCCTAGAGGAAGGAGACCTTAAGTTTACCAGCAGTTGAGTGGCTTTGACCGAGGGCGGATTGATGGTTTACGATAAGCAGGTTTTTCGTTTAGAGAAGTCGGCAACCGTTTGGGACGGCACCACTCAACAATAATGCGTGTTTATCAAGCGTGGTCTGAACATCGGGTTGAACGTCGGAAAAGACGCACTGGGGCTCAAAGACGAACCAATGAACGTCAAGATCGCCGCTTAAGACTAATGGCCTTGAGAGACCGATTCTCTACAACTAGATCAATAGCTGATCAATGGTTAGGTGAACAAGGTCGTCCGATAGGCTTGCGAACAGTTTATCGTCGAATAAGAACCTTTGGCTTGCTATCTTACCGCCCACATCTTGTGCTACCACTCACTGCTCAACATCGCCAGGAACGTTTGGCCTGGTGCACGGAAAGACTTCAATGGAACTTGGAGTGGCATCGAGTTGTCTTTAGTGATGAATCGCGATTTTGTTTAGGAATGCATGATGGTCGGATGACTGTTAGACTAAGACGTGGAGAAAGGCGCAATCCTGATTTTTCAATTGCGAGGCATGTTCACCCAACTGTGGGGTTGATGGTGTGGGGTGCTATTGCTTACGGCAGTAGGTCACCCTTGCTCTTCATTCGGAGCAGTATGACCGCCCGACGTTACATTGACGAAGTGGTAGAACCACATGTTCTTCCATATCTTCGAGGGCTGGAAGACCCACTTTTCCAGCAAGATAATGCACGCCCTCACGTAGCAAGAGTTTCTCTTGACTTCTTTGAAGAGGCCGATGTTAATCTTTTGCCTTGGCCGCCAAGATCTCCCGATTTGTCGCCCATTGAGCACGTGTGGGACTGATGGGTAGAAGATTGAGTAATCTACCGAACGCACCGTTGACAATAGAAGCTCTACGGCATGAAGTACAGGCTGCTTGGAATGCCATACCCCAAGAAGGCATTGATCACCTGCTGGAATCAATGCCAAGGCGGGTCAATGAGTGTATCAGAAATAGGGGCGGACCAACACATTATTAAAGAAAAATCAAAAAGATGAAGTGTTTTCTTATCAAATTTTAATCAATTGTTACCTTATGAACAATTTCCAATGTTTTTGCCAAATTTGGTCCAAAAATTCCCACCCCTTCTAGGTGGTGCAGTTTATATGTCACTGAGTATATTATGAATTTGTATAAACCAATTAGCGCTGGCGAATAACACACCCATATTTTTCAGTGAACAATTTGACAAATTCACTAATCAGTGGTAGGTTAGAGCATAAAAACTTATTCCCACACAGTAGAAGTAAATGAAACACATTGAAAACTGCAGACTTTTTAAGAAACTATTCTAACATTCGTTCTGTCCCACGATTAGAGATAACATAGACAGACGTATTATAAATCTTGCGCCCATTTCGAAAATGAAATTCATTTGTACTGTTACTGAAACATTCTTACAACATTGGTACAAAAACCATTTAAATCAATAATGTCTCTACCTTTTCACCATAAAATAAGCCACACTTTCCTCTCAGGTATCGTTTTTATTATATGTCAAACTTTATTCATTATCTATTTCCATCGCAACTGTTAACTAGCAGTTGTGAACACATGATTCATTATCATACCTTAGCAAGCATTGTAACTCATTTTCCTAAAAACATTTTTATCAATTATTGTCTTCTTATCAGGATGGCGTTACTCAAATAGACGTTACGTGGACGAGAACAACCTCCAAATCGTGATTACATTTGGAACGAAACCTTGTTCGTAGTTGTGAATAAAATAGTTCATTGATTTGCATTTAATTAGCATTACCGTATAAAAAAATAAGTGTAAGTAATTTTAATATAGTTCGAAAAGTTACATTTCTACAGTATACTGAAATATCCGGTAGGTATATACGTCGTAAATTAAAGCGCATGCACAAATTCATGACATTGGTTTTTTTTTGGCCAAATACACGTCATAGCTATTGAAAAATGTTGACAAATAATTCGACTATAACATTATTAAACTATTGTTATGCATTTTAATAATAATTATTATTATATGCGAGGTAGAAGGTCTATTGTTACACGAAGATGATATTTGTGAACTAAACTTTTTATATCGTAATGAAGTAAATATGGCAATTGAATAATAACTTTGCAATGGAAAATAATGGTAAGCAAGAAAATAATAACAAGTTAAACATGTGTGGTTTAAGATGGCTGATTGAGTTTCGCAATGTGCTGTTGTTGAATACAATTCGGTCACCGATTTCCGTCAGCAGGGCACCATTTTTCATCAAGTACCTATCAAGCATATCCCGAGCTGTAGTTTTGGTAGAATTTACCAAATTGTTTTTTCTTGCAAGAATTTCAAAGGCATCGCCCCCGAATATTAGGTATCCCGTCAGTGCAATTTTGTAGGTCTCGTTTTTCATTAGCTTACTGTATGTTGGCATGGCACAACGGGCGCAGCGCACTTTGACGCTGATCACCCGCTTTCCGGGCATTTTCAGGCGATTATAAAACACCCGCAAACCAGATACCTGTAAAAACCTGCCACTCAGTTTTTTAGTAGGTTGAATGTTGCTTTCCAACAGCTCCAGTAGTTCAACCCCGGTCAATTCCATGGTAAAGATAACATCTTCATATGGCAATACCGACATCGTGTCAGCTTTAGTAATGCCAGTGCCGTTTTTCGATGATCGTATGCCGTTGCGAATCGCCCCACTGTTTATCATTGCCACTGCAGTGTCAGTCCAATAGGTTCCATTGAAGGTGGCTAGCATGTACTCGACTATCGCGTCGGCTATCACATTGCCCATGTTGCATTCCGCAACACGGCAGTGCGAATGTCCCAACTGCACCAGACACCTGCCCACTTGTTCTTTGAAATAAATATCCACATTCGCTCGATATTTCTTCAATAAATACAAAGCCGCCGGGTCCTGTTTTATGCTGCGGTTCAAAAAAATCGGATTCAGTAATTTTCCTTCTTGTTGTATAACATTGCCCTTGGAGTCGAATTTCACCGGCAAATACCCCAAATATTTGGTTTCGCGAAATGCATGCACTATGAGAACTCTCTTCTTACCGTTATCGACGACAATCGGATAAGTATCGACAGGAGTTTCCATATCCGGCTGCCTTCCGTTCCACAAAAACGTGCTCGATTGACCGCCGACGATAATGTCGATCAAAGGCACATTATGAGCTATTTCGAGGTCCATGGGCAAACCAGCATTACCTACGGCGATGATAACTTTGCAACCCATCGCCGCCAGAGTTTCCGTTACCCTCTTCATCGTCGCCACTTCGCCTTCGACGTGAACCGTCTTGTTAAGTAGGGACAAAACCGCCGATTTCGTTGATACATAGGCAACGATCCCCACCTTGAATTCACCAAATGTCTTCACTACGTACTCTTTTATATTAGAGTTCTTCAGGAATGGTTCGTCAGCTAGGTTTAAATTCGACGAAATAACCGGAAATTTTAGGGACGCTATGTACTCCTGTAGCGCTTTAGTGCCTTGATCAAATTCATGATTTCCGAGACACTGAAATTAAAAGAGAATACGTGCAGTATTTCATCGGATATAAATATCAGTGAAACTCTAAAAACATTAAATTTGACAATGATCACCAAAACGTACGCATACGAAGCAATAAACGTGGTACAAAAGCAATTGCGATTCTGTATTCATGGATTGGTTGTACAGTGGAGGAATCATCCACCGTTAAGTTCCAAATTCGCAGTTACAGTAACATTATTCTTGTTCCCTGGTAAGCCATGATTTGAATATTTGTTCTTTAAATCATGTTGTTGTAATTATACATATTCGCCCAATCATAATGAATGCTAAATCGTTTTACTTCATTGTTATTATTTCGATTTCTTAATTCACTCCCCCGCCCCCATTCAATTTGCATGGGTACATCATCATGGAGCAATCGCACCCCTCTGGTAAGTTTTCCACGTCTTTTCTCCCGAATATGTTGTCATAATTAATGCATGACTATTGCACAATATGGTTATGGTATTATGTCGTATATCTATGAAAATAATGCTCCAACATTGCCAAAGTCGTAGCCATCATATTTTTGTCGACTGGCAGACCCTGCAGTTTCTTGATGGTACTTCCCAATTTCGCATCCATCCCATTGACTTCTTTATGAACAAAAGATCATAGTAAATAACCATAGTTCGTCCACTGCAACAATTGCCTTCAATACGACCGCAGTGTTTGCTCCACATAGGTCGCATATACCAATGGGTATATACGAACCCACCTTGCACTAACTTTTTTCATGCCTGGAGGTGGCAAACACTTCCACATTCGATCGATTAACACGAGATCCACAACAAGGGCAAGCTTGTCCGTTACCATCGTTCTTCGTACTCTTGCGTTATTTCCAAGGAATCGTCCCTCATTTGAAACTGTCTTGACCACAAATAAGATAGGACTATTTCCGGTGCACACCATCTAACCGATCATTTATGTTCAATATTTAATATCCATGTATTGTTACATCCTTATAAATAAGTGACAGTTACAAGAAATCTATTTCACATACAATCTATTTTTGTTTTTTCGAAGGCTGATAAGACTTGAGCCAATGTGTAACAAAAAGTTTAACATGCTGGTATATTTGCACATATGTCCGCTAATAATTGAGGACAAGTATTATTAAGAGGAGTTGCAAATACGCGGGATACTGTAATTATGTACGAGGAAGTCAAAAATCATAATATTTAGGACGAGGTGGTTTCATGAAATGAAAATATGATATAATTTTACAGGTAAATGAGAAAACGTACCAAGAACTGTATTGACAGATTATAGAATGGACACACACGTGAAATTTTGTCCAAAATACAATGGAAAATAATTGAGCAGGAGATAATTGTATTGAAAAGTGTTTGAGGGACGTGTTCATATGTGTGACCAGTCTTTGTGTATGTTCGTGGGTGGAGGCGTAATATAAGAAACAATCTGCAGTGGTCCGCACTGAACATTCTTATATTTATAAAGTTGCAAACTGACGCGATCTCGATGACAGATGATATCGCGAACGTGTTGTGAATACGTCCATTTAGGGGAGTTACATCTGCACGTGCGATCGTTCAACAACGGTTTTCCAGTAAATGGTAGATTTTTCAAACAAAACAATTTCAATATATTTCCCCGAGAACCAGTTTTCAATAATTCGTACAGTTTTCGAGATATGGAAAAGGTGATAAGAGTAAACCATCACTTACAGTTGAATTGCTTTCGAAAACAGGCGGTTTTCTTCCAAACCCACCCGAACCACCGCAATTCATTCAAACCCAACCCAACCAAATCCAACCCGACTCAAACCAACCCAACCCAAATCAACCCAACTCAAACCAATCAATTTGAGATCAAAGGTATATTATCATTGAACCCAAAATGTTCAAAGTTTATTGAACTCACTTGAACCAATATAAAATTGTTCGATGACAAGATCAGCATCGTAAACGTATTAGAATAGAACGCAATGTCCTCGAACCCAATGCAATAAGAACAGGAACACAAACACTACCACAGACTCAGCTCTATTTGGATGAACACCAAATAACTTAATTAATGCAATCTGTTACCGAAATCATCCCATCCATTTATTCCAAATTAAAATAGATATTGTTTTTATTGAACTGAACCAAATCATAGAAAAATGTCAAGAACCTGAATGTACACTCATCCGTTTTCAATAAAACTCAACTGTATTGTGTTGATTTCGAGTGATTTGTAAATTATTTGTTTAATTTTTTAAATTGTTTTAATTTAAAATAATTCAGTCGTTTATTGTTGTGGCTTATAACATTGTAAACGTGGGTGTCGTTGCTGTTATAACTCATAGCACCGATTCCTCTCAACATTGCAATTATTGTGTCGGGTTCAGTTGGGTTGGAGAATGATCAAACTTGTTGGAAGTTGTTTGTTATCTTTAACTTTTATAAGAAACACTTTTCGGTAACTCGTACCGTTTCAAAAATAGGAGATTTTCTTCCGAAACATATACAAACCATCAGTTAGGATAGGGTAACATTATTTTACAAGAGTGTCTCTAAAAGAGGGTGGGTAAAAGGAATGGTGGGTAAAGGAATGAATTGAGACGTTGGAAAATAAGTCGATGCCAAAAATCTAACACATGGTGAAATAAATAGACCTGTCACATTTTGAATGTCCGCTCGCGCACTTTAGGTACATACTTGTTACTTTCGGTGCCATCTCTCTGAAAATGGAAGCTTAGGCGTTCACTTTCAATTTAATTTAAATAAAAGTTAGGGTTCCTCCTATAAAGTTATAAGTTTAGGTTGGAGTTTAGTGTTTAGTGAAAATCCATTTCAAACTATCCTACGACCATTGAACTTTCCGCAAGCTATACGTTATTATTAAGATCGGTATGAAAATTATCAGACTACAGATACAATACTGAATGTTTTGTCGTTTCTGTCGGGTCAAGGAAATGACTTGAAGGGAAAACTATTACTCTCACTGGGGAACTAGATATATTCCAGGCTTAATTTCAAACATGTGGGTGGCGCAGGGATTTGAGTCACGAACAAAGTCTGAATAGATATCCATCGCTTACATCCTAGAATATATTTTATACCTTATTCACCACACTAACCAACCTCAACTCTGCCACTAGTTATCTTAACATCGACTAACCCACGCAAAGTCCATACAACACAATCTATTATATTTAGTTTGCTCTTTACTTGTCAACCCCAAACCAAACAAACTTTTTGTTGCAACCTGAGTGTACAAGCCGAGGATTTTAAAAACACTTGCGAGCAGCAAGTATGACAAAACAAACTCACCATGGCGTCTGGCTTCAAAAGGTTCATGAAATCCGATGCGATCTTCCACTTATGAACGGAAAACCATACGGTGCCCGTGAACGTATCGCCAGCGTTCAAATACAACACTGGGGGACCTTTCCCTTCCTCAGCTTCCTTCCTTGCTTTCTTTATTATGGTTAGAGTCCGACCGAAACCTCCAATTTTTTTGCCGTCCAGGGAACTTCCGTACTCTTCAAAGTGAGCGTGCATGTCGTTGTTGTGCAAGATTAATAGTTCTAAGTTACCCGAGCTGACGCGTTCAAGACAACACATCCAGGCCACAAAGATTATTGCCAACTTGTTCATTTTCAGCGAACCTGCAACAGATATTTTTCGATAATGTTTGTAAGAAGATGACTTCCAAAACTATAAACTAGGATGGAGAGAATTAAATCCTCGAATCTTTCATATATTTGCTTATAATATGAAGTCGAAGGTGGGAATGCAAAAATGGTAGGAAGAATATATTTTTGTTGAGAAAGAGACAAGTTTAGGAAACTAAAATTAAAATCTACTAAATAATAAATACGTAATTAATGGTAAGGTAAAGATGAAAGTTTCAAGAAAGAAGATGAGGTAATAAAGTAGACATGATTTTTTTAAAATAGAACAAATGGTTAAACACAAAGTTTCAAATGCGTCCTAATTGATTCGAATTCACATATCAAAGAATTTAAATAATGTGTACTCACTAATATTATTTAAATTAAGGCAGCATCGACGACATTAAATAACATTCTTATTATTGATAACCGTCAAATCTATCTGACAGTATAAAAACTGTCAACACAACAGAAGCTTACTACTTTTTGAATGCCAAAAACGTTAGCTTAAATTGCATTAATCATTGCACAGTGCTACTTTGATGGCCCCAGTTAACACCTTAAGCACGAAGTCAGGTATCGGTGGTTAGTACAGTATGTTTTTACTTTGCCCACTTGCGCTTATTTGAGTTTTATACCTGAAAGTGTTATCGATAACGAGGCTCAAATTTTCTGTTTAAGGGGGATCCTGCTTTAGAAGGCTCAAAAAATGTATTTTTTTTTATTGCTCAAATCTATGCCTAATATATCTAAGAATATGTATAAAAAATTATAGCGTCTATTTGCAATATTTTGAAAGATACAGCACTAAACACAGTGAGGTGTCGAGACAAAAAATATACGAACGCATGAACGCTCGGACAAACGAAACGCGCCCCCTTCCCGCGGTCACATAACACCGAACTATGTACTGAAAAAGTTCAATCGGTCGATCGGAACAATAATATTTTGAATTCGTAAGAGCTATAGTAGGATTATAACGAGATATTCCGTAAGTGATCGAAAATTAACATTTTTGCTGATCGTAAACTTTAGAGCGCGTTTTCTCGAGTTTTCGTTTTTACGATTTTTCTAAACTGGTGGGCGTGATTACGAGAAAACTAGACAAGCAATCAAAACGAAACAAAACCTTTGTTGGCTTCAGTAGCATTCTCTTCTATTTGAACTAAAAAGATTAATGAAAAAAAAAATTCTAAACAACTTTTTTAGCAAGTTGAAATGATTTTCTCTTCCTGCAACGAGCACATTTATTTTCAAACCTGAGAAAAATCTTGAATTTCAAAATTTTGTTTTTTTTTAGCTCACATAGAAGAAAATATATGAGAATTACCATTTTCTTTGGTTTTTTTGTTTCAGACAAAAATTATGGGCTACATCTTTCCCACCGATTGTAAATTGCAATTGAAAGGTGTTGCACAAATGTGCATAACAATCGGTTTCGTTTAAATATTTTTCTCTCGAAATATATTTTTTTTAATGCTGAAATATGCAATAATATGCTCTAAAAAGTTCACTAGACCAAATTTTTTTCTGTCCTAAAAAAATTCCCCCAAAAACGCTATTTTAAGGCCTCCTAAAGCAGGATCCACCCTTAATTTTGAAATGAAATTTGTATCTATACTTACTACCCAGATTTAGCGAAACGTGTTCTTGAAGTTCCTTACAATCAGCAACATTACCAAATATCACTATTGTGGATTTTTCAGGTCAATTTTTAGAAAGTCGAGAGCTTGTAAGCCACTATCAATATACAGTACAGCACCATGATGATCATTTTTCTACGATGTCCGTGTTGTACTTATCTAAATGTTTCTTTGGCATTGTTAGGGATGTGTGGTTATTTTAAAAGGGTAACCAATTCTGAGGAAAATTTTATGGAATATCTGGTTTTGAAGAGTTCGGGAAGTAGATGGTTGAGTTTTTTACGTAATTTGTACGTAGGAGCAGGACCACAAACAAGAAACCACATATATCACAAATATCCCCAATACCAACTTCACGACGGAAGAAACCAAACCCATGAGTAAAGGACTCAGATACTCACCACCCACGTATAAGATGAGAGACGTTGGGATGCTAGTATTAATCACATTCACATCACAGTCAGCGCATGAGACAGAAACAGAAACAGGCGGACGGATATTAGAATCAAACTTGGACAGAAATACAAAATTTAAAACTCCAGAGCATCAAGAAAATACTAAGCGACATCGAAATAGTTCTATGCAAAACAGACAAAGGCAATGTTATAACCATCATGAACGAATACATAAAAAACTTTGTTGATTTAAAAAGCAACACTACCAGCAAATACCAAACAGGAGTACTTAAGGCCATAAAGAACTGCCGTAATATAGTTCCCAACTCCTCTATCCAGGTAAGAACTTGCCGCCATATCGCGTTCGAGATCACGCCAGCCATCGTGATCGCGGGAGTGTGGCAAAATGTATGAATATAGCTATAAGTCCAGTGAAGGACAAAGACTTTTTAATATTTAAATATTAAAAAGATTTTCACATAAAATTTGTCTGATATAGTACATAATAATAATAATAATGTCTTTATTGTGTGAAGTACAATGTAATACAATGCAAAGCAATAAAATCAACAAAATAAAAGGAAACAAAAGAAAATTAATGAAATAAGATAAGAAAATATACATGTATACAAATGAAATGCAATGCAATGAAATAAAATAAAATAAAAGGAATATACACACAATCGCAAGTCGAAGTTCAGAAAATACTGTTTTAACTTAACCTAGAAAATTATAGAAGAAACAAATAATGAGAAAACCCTAACCTAACATACCAAACTTATTAATATAAAAATAAATTATTAATAATAAATCAAAGTTATATATGAAAAGTTAATATAATTCGGCGACGCGCAAAAGCAGTTCGAGCCAAGTAATACATGAATAAACAAGAGAAAAAATTAAAAGAACAGAAATATATCAAATCATATTATATTAAATTAGCGGCGTGCGTTGACTTGTTGTTGCAATAGTAATTTTTTTAATCTCCATTTGAACCCGGACAATGTACAACTCTTTAATTCATATGGAAGACTGTTATGTTTTGCGTAAATCATATAAGAGAATGACCTCTCAATGAGCTTTGTTTTATGCTTGGGCGGTGAAATTAAGCCCCTAAATCTAGTCGTGATATTGTGTACGTCCGATATAAATCTAATTTTATTGTAAAGGATAAGGTGGAGTGTGAAACAAGATAATTTTGTCGTAGAGGCATAATGTTCGCAACTCTCTTTTGTTTTTCATGTTCAACCAACCAGCACAGTGTAGTTTGATACTTTCTCACGCCATATATATACCTAAGGCACGAATTTTGAATTCTTTGTATGCGGCCAGAACTGATAAAATCCAGTGCTCCGTGATATATCGGGGATGTATACGTGAACTGAGAGAGAACAAAAGCTTCACATAAGTTTTTCTTGGTGGAAACATTTAAAACAGATCTAAATGGATATATTTTTTTAGCTGCAAATAGGCATTCGATATGTATCTTGATATTTGAACGCGATCTGAAAGTATTATCAAGAGACAGCCCAAGACTTTTAACTTGATTAACAATTGGTAGCTTAATCTTATTGATAATAATACTCATAACAATGGATAGATTGTCGCATTTTTTTTCGGGTCAAATAAAATAACCTGTGATTTATCCGGATTGATGTTAAGAGAATGCGCACGTGATGTAATGTGTAATGATTCTAAATCATAATTTATAAATGTAGCAGCAACACGCCAATCCGATGGCTGGAAACTGTAGTACAGTTGTGTGTAGTACTGTGTTCTACAGTGTTTAATGCCCCTCAATATTTGTGACGTATATATTGTGAACAAAATAGGGCCAATAACCGAACCCTGGGGTACACCTTGTGTAATGATAAGTGCAGAAGAGATGTCACTACCCAGCCTAACACTCTGTTTACGCTTGCACAAATATTCCCTGATCAGACTCACAGCTTTAGTATTAAAACCCACGTGTTTCAGAACAGAAAGAAGAACCTCATGCTGTACAGTATCAAACGCTTTGCTGTAATCTAATAAGATAAGACAAGTAATCAAACCCTCATCAGATGCCCGAAGTATATCATCTGTCACATCTAATAATGCTGTTTCGCAGCTATAACCTGCCCTGAAACCTGATTGAACGGGGGCAGTATATTCTCCGCAGCAATATAAGCCACAAGCTGTGTTGTAATTACCCTCTCGAATACCTACTAATCGGTCTCAAGTCTTTCAATTGCAGTGGTTTATTGACTTTCGGTAAAGGCTGGACCAAAGCATGTTTCCAACAATTAGGAAATACAGAGTGAGTTATACAAACATTGGTTATATGTGTTATGTGGGGTAAAATTAGAGGGCAGCATAAGTTAATCATTGTTATATTAATATTGTCATAACCAAATGCAGTAGATTTTGTGTTTTAATAATAATATTATAAATTACATTGGTATCGACTGTTACAAAATCGAAAAGATTTTTGTCTGCATTAGAATCATTCTCGTAAAATGACATTAGTTCTTCCACATCATTATTAATTGTAGGTCCATTATTTACAAAGAAGTCATTAATTTTATTAAAATCATTCAAATAACTCTGAATATTAATAGCAGGTTTACCAATACCCAGGTAGTTGAGGTGTTTCCACAAAGACTTAGTATCTTTATTTTTAGAGATATGGTCAAAGTAAGCCTTTTTTTCCAGCCTATAAGTATTAGTGGTAAGATTTCTTATGGATTTGTAGTAAGCCCATTTGTCATCAAAAATTTCAAGTTGTCCGTTACCCATGGAGAGTACAGTTTAGTAAAGCGTCGCATATTACCGGAGCATGCTTATCAAATATCGCTAGTATATGGTAATTGAGAAATTCAATTTTATTTTTTATATCGGTAATATAAAAGATATGATTGAAAGGAATAACCTGTAGATCAATATTGAATATATCTATGGCTATGTTGCTGAAATTACGGTAAGAACGTGTAACTGGTGGTTAACGCAACAAAAAGTGCAGTCATGATCAGAAAAGTCACAGTTAATGATGCCTTTATGCGTAATCAGGTTAACATCACTAGTTAATATAAAATCTAATAAAGTCGATGAGTTTTGTGTAAGTCTGGTTGGTTGATCAATAAGTTGACTAAACCCAATTGAATCAAGGATATTTAACAAATATATTGTAGAAGGTTTATCAACATTCATAAAATCAATATTAAAATCACCACAGCAAATTATTTTATCAGATAATGGCAGTATTGAATCAATTGTTGATTCCACTTCATCCAAAAACAATTTATAATTCAGTTGTGGAGGTTTGTATACTCCCCCTATTACAAGCTTGGAATTAAATAATTGAAAGGACAACAAAACCTGCTCGATATTATTGCTCACATCGAGCATCGAGTATTTAAAAGACCTTTTAAAGTAAATACCAACACCGCCACCACGTCTTACTCGATCAACTCTGACAAACTGGTACCCATATATGTTCAAAGAGGCATCAGTCACGTTTGGACCTAACCAGGGGCTTGTTTCATAATAGTTACAATTTACAATTTAACAAATCTGACAAGTATACATTTCATAAAAATATTTGTAAATTTTGTCACAATTTTGTCTAGTGGTAGAAATTTTTTACAAATGTCACAAATGTCATTAATGCAATAGGTATAAGTGAATATAATAATATTTATTTTTACAACTGTTATCTTTATTAATACTAAAATGGCATCTAAGCTTGATGCAAAGGTTTCTCTATTAAGAGAAATAAAGTTCTCTTCGGTGCGTTTGGGAGCAACATTAGCAATAGCGAAGAAGAAGAAGAGTGGATAAAAATCCACAGAATGGGACAAAGTTTGTCTCTGTGTAATGTTGCAAAAAACTGGAAGTACACGAGGGACGTTATTTGGGCGAATTTTCGTCGAACTTTGGTAAGTATAATAATTAACCATACAGAAACTTGTGTATTTGCGTATAATTTCACAAAAAGATTTTTACATACATTTTCACAAATTTTTGTAGGAAAAGTGGATAATGCCAAACGAACTGGCACTGCTGGGAGGAAGAAATGCCAGCTTAATGATATAGATAATCTAATTTTGGAAATTATAGGAAAACATTCGCCAATTGTAAAGGGCGTTGGGTGTAGCAGATTCTGTAGGGGGAAGCAAATGAACTCCCTACGTTTGGTAAAATCATTATAATACAATTTTTGTAAATAAATTTCCTAATTGTATCCTAGTTCAACCACATGAATTAATTGAATCTGAGAGAGCATCTTCTTGATCTGCTTTTCCTCAATCTCCAACTTCTCCTCTTCTTGTAGAAGAAGAAGAACCCACGCAAAAATCATTTGTACCAAAAAAAAGTAAGAACATTAGAGCTACCTTATTAGTCTGATCAATGATATTTTCTATAATGAACTTAATCATTTTATAGGAAAACACGTTGTTTGTGAAGCAACTCCAGCCCATAAAAATATTTTAGAAGAACAAGAACTGAAGAAACGGAAGCTCAATCTTATAAATGAAAATTTAATGTTACAGAATTATAAATTAAAATTAGAAATATTACAGTTAAAAAATAATTTAAATTTGCCTAGATCTAATTTCACGGAGGATATAGGTTTATAAGATATTGAAGTTTTAAGTTTGTTTAAAAATACGTTACAGACCAAATAAAAATAAAAATAATTTAATGGTTATATTATTATTGTGTTACAATAGCTATTGCTAAAATTGTTAACAAAATGTATATAACTCCTGTAAACGATTTTCTGCTGCTAGATTCTGCGGTAACTCATTATTATTATTATTTTCTTCTTCTTCTTCAATATTATCGTCCTCGTTAATAAAATCAACTTCTTCATTATTTATTCGGAAAATGTTACAAAGTGTAGCACATGTCATAACTAGGTTAGCTGCGAATTGAGGATTTACACGGAGGTGGTTGAGGCATGGAAATTTTTCTTTGAGTATTCCATAACTTTGCTCTCTAATCCGCCTAGTTCTTCTATGACTGCTTAAAAATCGATTTTGTGCCGGATTATTGACATCCCTAATAATTGGCGGAATAAGCCAATGTCTTAGAGGGTATGCACTATCTCCTAATATGATCCCATTTGCCAAAGGTGTCCATCCCCCTTCTATGCGGCGAAATGGGCTACTGTTTCTTAAGACTCTAGCGTCATGAACGCTTCCTAAAAATTGTTGAATATTTTTCTGCTTTAATTATATACGTTGCTAAAATTTTACCTGACCAATTTGCATTAATATAATAGAAGGACCTATTCGGTCCACAAACAGCCATTACATTTATAGAATGTTTACCATGCCTGTCGACGAACATGTGTTAATTTTCTATCGGTGCATCAATTGGTATTAATGTCTAATGTCCCGTCTATGCAGCCGATTACCATCGGCATATTTGCTGCCTCGTGAAATCTACCCACAACTTCGACCATTTCGTCGGCATTGGCCCATTTTATAACTTCAGGTAAAATGATTTCATTAATTGCTGTGACAGTCTTATGTAACACACGCAAAACTGTGGCTTTCGATACTCCATGCATATCACCCACTGCATGATATTACCCTCCATTACCTAACCAATGTAGGGCTATTAGAAGTTGCTGCTCTGGAGCTAAAGCTTTATTTCTCCTTGTTGGGTGCTCCAACCTTACTCCAATTGCATTCAAAATCATTTCTATATTTTCTGCTCTTAATCGAACTCTTTCATTGAATTCGTATAAAGCATGGAAATGAAAATTTATTCTTAAGCGGAAATTTCTTGGTCTTCGAATTAATACTATCTCTTGATCTTCTTCTTCGCTGCTACTTTCATACATTGTGTTATTTATATTTATTGTATTTACAGGTACGAATCTATTTTATTTACGCAATCTGTTTTCTTCACATCAAAACAAAACTATCAAATTGTGACTGTTTCTTGTCAGTTTCTTATATAATTTATGACTTAGTTTACTAATAAGTATTTTTCAGATAACGCACTTTTAATAATTTTGAAAATTCTTGGAAATTATTACGAATTTCATCTCACTTAAAAATTACAAACGACAATTTATTGAGGTTGTGAGGTTTAGCAAATTGTCAATAATTATTTGACAAATGTGATTAATTACAATTGCTTTATGAAACCAAAATCTGACTATTTGGTCCGAGTGACATTTGTCATTTGCCATTTGTCGTTTGTAAATTGTATTTGTAAATTGTAGATCTATGACACGAAACTTTTGACAAATTTAACAAATTTGTCAATTTGTAATTGTCATTTGTGAATTGTAATTTTTTTGAAACAGGCCCCAGGTCTCAATGACAATTAAGACATCAATTTTATTAGATTGAATAAGTAATTTAACTTTGTGTACATAGGGCAGAAGAAACTTTAGAAGCCACTTTAAAATCGTGATTAGTCATTATAACGTTGATAACATCATATTAACTTTGCAAGCCAATAATTATTACATACAGAACTCACATATGTGCATGGCAACAAACAAACAATTACACAATATATAAATATGACTTTACAACTTAATTCTCACTGTGACCTCTAAAAGAAATACAGGAGAAAAAGTAATAATTTTTATAATGAACAAGTGAGACAAAAACATGATGGTTCGCTCGGAATGATAATATAGAACTTGCGTTGCACCTCTTGTAGGCAATTCAACGCGCTTTCTTGTCAGATCTTCACGAATGACTACTTTCGAACCCTTAAGCCGCTTCTTGTTAAAAACGGATTTCTTGACATTCCTGCTAGAGAATTTGACAATGATTGGCCTGGATCCATTTACCGTTTTACCTAGGCGATAGCAGCAATCAATCATTTCTTCACGCATTAAGTTGTTTATTACAAATATTCAACAAATATCAAACAGTTTGAGCCACATTTTCATTCGGTATGTCGGGTACTCCGAAAACTCTTACGCTGTTTTTCCTAGTGTATTATTCCAGTTCAACAATGGCATTATACGCGTCTTGTAATTTCATTTCCAACTTCGTGACCTTGTCCATATAACCTTTTAATAAATCATCCATTTTTGATTTTACAATGCCACATATTGAATCCATGAATGTTTCCAACGTTAATACCTTTTCCACTACTTTTTGAATCAACGTTTCATCACCTCGGAGCAAGCGGTCAGCTGCCATAATTGTAACTTAATCGATTTTCAAATTAAACAAATAAAATAATTTACGAGCGCACCACCACACGATTACTCTAATCGGCTGCCCATCACCGAATAAATTTTGATGTTTCATTTTCAAATCTACCACCTACGATTTTCATTATTGCTTTTGAATCATCATTTGATACTTTAAACATATCTCAATTGGAATTACGTGAGATTTTCTTGTGAAAAAACACTTGGAAATTTTAACAATGGGCGTAAATAAAATCGAACATGCATTAGTCATTTTATACATCTGTGTAAATCAATGAATATATAGGAAAACTCTTATTTTGCACAAAATTTATTTTGCGATGTAGATGTCTTTGATTTTCTCCATATCTAAAAAATGTCTAGTCCAGATAATAATGTAGATTTGAGTTGTTATTAATTTATAACCAAAATAAGAGGTTATCGGTATTGGCAAATTCACGATCATACACAAATAAACAGTAGCAACATATTACAAATTAATTAACAATTTCCAAATATATCTAATCGAATTAATTAAGTAAAGCAAAATATGTTGATAAAATCTATGAATATCATAACTGCCTTGAAGCTAAATGAAGCAGTAAATTAAATTCCTCGCCACGAGAGTACAAGACATCGTAAATCGTATAATATGTATGTACAGCTTGTTTCAAGATATATTAACCGTTGATACATGCAATAAACGAACATTACTTAATATATTTAAAAACTTTCGTTTTCCCGAGGAAAATACACAATTTATTAAAGATACCGAATGTAAAATGAAATCGTTTCGTACTATTTTTGCGTACAATAGTCTTATCAAAAATGACAACTTTCGACATATTCGTAAAAGTGCTGTATTCAACTTATTCTTGCATTAAATTCAGCGAACTTGTTATTGAAGTTAAAATTAATAATACTTACCAGGGCTCCTAACAATTTTCTGTCTAATTGAGACTTCAGAAGCCTGTGGCGTTATGTTTGATCAACCAAATCGCATTGAGCTTCTTCTACAGCGAAGGGTTTGGTCAAAAAATTAAATTAATTGCATTACGTTTGTTATATTTAATGCACGAAGAAGCCTTTGGGATTATGGTTTGTCAACCAAATCCTGATCAACCCAGTGCCAACTTCTTTTGAGGCGTTCTTGAATTAGATTGGAAGTTTATATTCATTAAAATTGTATGCAAAATACTAATTGTTTTTGACAATTTCGAGTTTCTTTTGTGTTGATTATTTTGACATTTCTAATACATTTTGTGTTTTTAATTTTTGTTCTAATTTATACCAATTTTGGAATATCAATTTTTGACACCTTTGTTACTCATTGCCATATTTTTGCTTCAAAATACATGAGTCATTCGACGATACTATTTCGTTATAATTTTCGTACCAGCCACACCGTGCTCAACCCAATGCAAATTTCTTCCATGGGGTTCTAGAACGTCCTGTCATTGGTTCGATTAGGTTGGGTTATGTCAAACAATTCTTTAATTATACACCAAGAAGTGGTTATGGTTGCTCAGATTTTTTATTGACATTTTCATTATTTTGTGGTTATAATTGTTGTTCTAATTTGGGTAAATTTTGATGTGTCATCAACTTTTTGACACCTTCAGTCATTGTCAATTTTGAAAATTTCCGGTTGAAATAAAGACATTTTCCAAATCCGTCACTTCAAACCTAGCGAGATTAATGTTTATTGGTTGTCATGTTACTCCAGAACTAAGTGGGAATTTATTTCTCAATTGAATTAAATGACACTGATATTGAATTTATAAGTTAGATAATTTTTATGATACTAAGTTAGAAGGAAAGAAGTAAATAATGCTTCTACATCTTTACATTAATTATGAAATGCCACTTTCCTTTGTTTGCAATAAATCAATTTGATGGCATAATTAATATGAAACAATTAGCTGGAAATTTATTTAAAATCACACCATGTTTTTAAACTAGGAGGACATAAATACTTAAATATCTCAAAAAATAATTGTTCGTGTCTCAATCTGTTTTGTATTACGTATTTGAAACTTGCAGAATATTTTTGTCACGATTCATTATACTTTGTCAGATGTAGTAAATTTGTTTATAGCTGCAATTTATATTTGCCGCACTATTCTGCTGGGATTATTCCTTGTACAAATTTTAAATCCATTTAGGGCTGTCGGCGTCCTTTACCTATTCATATTTTACCGTTAGCGTCTGCCGCCTTAGTTTTCGCGCGTCTCATTTTGTGACCACATGCTTGTTTCTTTGTCGCCTACTATTTTGTAATCGTCATTCTAGTATTATTACCTACCCCCACCCTCCAATTTAGGCGAGTTGCATTTTTATAATTTGGCAGTAAGCATTCTATTTCGATCAGTCGTCGTGCGATCAAGTGTCTTTTCTCATGTATTATTATATAGATTTTTTGTATTAATATTGTTAAATTTAGGTTTGTGTTGCAAATGCAAATTATTTTAATTAAATTTCTCGTGCAAAAAGTGAGTGATTTATTTAAAAATCAACGAGAAAACTCGCAACACCGGAACAATAATTCCAAAGAGTGTCCTGCGCCATTTTCATCTTTCACATGGCATTTTTAAATAATGTTTTTTCATATGATTGTTTTTATATGGACCGAGGTGTTAATAATACAAAATATTCCATTCAACCAAAGTAAATACGAGAAATGATGCAGTTCGTCATGATCGCGTGTGCGCTGTTGAATACATAAAAACTAGGCCTGCCAGCCGGATCCGGATAATTTTGGATCCGGATAATAAAGTATCCGGGTATCCGGATAGTGCTGCTTCGGTTCCGATCCCGATCCGATATCCGGATATCGGATCCGGATCTTCGGATCCGGATATCGTATCCGGATATCGGATCCGGATCTTCGGATCCGGATATCGGATCCGGATATCGGATCCGGATATCGGATCTGGATATCGGGTGGGTTGTTGTAATGGGTTGTTGTAATTTCCACTTTTATTTTTAACGTCACGTTACATACTCTTTAAAATTAAGTTACATTAGTCTTTAACACGTCATAATGTTTATAAAATTATTCAAGGTGTTGACTTTGTCGTTTAACATTACAAAAAACACTTCACTCTCAACATATGTCTCACGTTTAACTGCATCATCATTACAACAACGCACATCAGGTACGTATTCCAAAGTATACTAATATTAATAAAAACGTGAAAAGATATTGCATTATCTAACTCCGAAATGAAAGGAAACGAAGGCTTTTATACAGACAACATTGAGGACGTTTCTGGTGACGTAAGGCATAAGAAAAAGGGTGATTTGAGGACAAGGTACCAGCGTGGTGCGCCATTTCGGAAGCTGGTTTTTCAAGACCTTCTGTTGGGTGAATTAGGGGCGAAGCTGTAAATGCAGATATTTATATTAGAAATTAATTCAAATTAACGACTTTTATTCAAACGCATTATGCTAATGATAATATTATGTTCTGGACGGATCTAGCATCGCGCCATTATGCGAGAAGAACCCAACATTGATTAAGGCAACAACATATATCATGAGCATAACCACCGGAATGTTTCACAGGCATGTCCTATAGAAAAGTTTACGACGATGGGTGGGAAGCCCAAACTGAAGAACTACGACCAAGAATTTGCCAAAAGATTCGAGAATTTAACAAACTTACTATCCAAAGGCTGATGTGAGATAATCGCACCAATTAGCGAACCATTGAAACACATAGCCATTTAGCTGCTATGTGAGGCATTATAATTATTAGTAGGCCTGCTACTATTCGAAGATTGTAGGATTCGGATATCCGGACCCGAAAGTATCCGGATATCCGAATGCCCGATATCCGGATAGTTTACTATCCGGACCCGAGAACGGAAACTCGGATCCGGATATCGGATCCGAATATTGGATCAGGATATCGGATACAGGTCCGGATTTCGGTTCGGGATCTCGGCAACCGAATATCCGGATTCTAGAAACGGATTCGGTTCTCAATCTTGGGGCCGGATCCGAAACCATTTTCCAAAAATGCATGTTGTACGTGTTAAATAATGTTTCTTTTTACAGTTATGAGCATATATAAATTATGACATTACAATATAGGCTACAAAATCTGCTACATACAAAATATAAAAAATTGTATATTATGTAAAATTAGAAAGTTTTGTCGCACACAACCCTATTTTGGATCAAATAAAATAAAGCATAATTTTAGTATGCTGATTAATTCTTAGTTCAATAACTTTACACAAATAAAACACGTTATTCAGTCTCTAAAGCAGGCATTTAGGTTGTGTGCCAATGATTAAGTAGATTTATGTTTGTAAAAAAACAACAAACGATTTAATTTTAACATAATATTTATTTAAACATAAAAAAATAATAATTCTGAAATAAAATTATAAATGAAATAAATAATTTCATAATTACTAATAATATTTTTTTCTCTATAATACATAAAAAACAAGATGTCAAGTGAAACAATAAATAAGTAGAACTTTTTAAAATTTAATTTTTAAATTGTTAAATATTAATGTATTTATATTCTCGGAAGAAAAGCAACTTCTTTTCGCGGTCACTAAAAACTCGTTCAGATGGTACTGATGTTTCCGGAATACACAAATATATTTTAGCTAATCAATTTAGATACAGATACTTTGTTGTGCGTTCTTTCCACCATCTAAACGGGCAGCTGTGTTTTGTTATTTGATTTTCGAAATGATAATTGTCCAGATCAGATTTATTTTCAACGTCTGTGTCACCCGGGAATAAAAAATTGAAAGCAGAATTACTTGATGTAATTCTTACTTCCTTATGTAAAAATTATTTACAACTACCCGTTGTTCTGCACTTAAAAATTATTTGTATCGCGGCTCTAAGGTTCAAGCAATATCAGCAACAAGATCATAAGTCATCTTTATTAACCAATAAAAAGTTACTTTTTAATGAATTGATAAGTGGTTTAATTACTGAAATAGTAGCATTGCTTGATGATGACAAAAGCGTTGTTTCCATTTCGTATGGTTTGAGTAATGTAACCATCTCTTCAATTAATAACCAATCATCATCACTTGTAGAGAGGATAGTTGCAACTTTAATGTTCGTTGTAGTTCGATCGGACAAAATAAAAATCGGATACAAAATGCAGAGTTCCATCTGGTTTTGACGTACTGGACTAGTTTATTTTATTCAATCTAGTTGTTTTTGTTTATTTTCTAAAGCAGCTGATGCTACTGTAGAGTGGTGAAAATGCGTAACGATGTTACTACATTTTTGAATCACATGTTGCAAATTATCATCTTCAACGGATTTGTTTATACAAAGAATAGTATGAGCGAAACAGCATATACTATGACCAAACGACGTGCTCGTTTTCACGGGAGAGCTAATATTAGCGACATTGTCGTGAACAACTGCTACAACTTTATCTTCTATTTGCCAATCGACTAATATTTTTGACAGACGTTCTTGCAAGTTTGTAGGTGTATGTCTTTCTGCCATTTCCTCTGTGGTCAGAGTAATAGTCACAAATTCCCAATCTGAAGTAACAGTGTGTAATGTCACGGTTATGTAAGATTTTGTATATCTAGATGTCCACGTATCAATGTCACGTTTGGGTATGTGGCCAACCAGATTGTTAATATCTTTCCGCAATTCTAACTTGTAGGTCATTTTATAAAACTTTGTAAACACAAATGTTTTGTCAAACTGTAGTAGCAACTTGACAGATTTTCAATATCTAATGGTAAGTTTATTGCATTATGTTTAATACGAAAAAAATAATACGAAAAATGTTTCCAAAACTTTTGCTACATATGTTAGTATATCGTAATTTTATGGTGTAAGGATTGATACCTGCAGCTTCGATTTCGTGACATAATTTTGTGTTTCCTTGGTAGACAGCACGATGATGTTCCACACGTACTCATAATTTATATCTTAACGTATACGTAGCAATAAATATCCCATAGACAACCGCTTTTAAATGATTGCGAAAATCCGGATCCGAAATCCGGATCCGATATCCGTTTACTATCCGGATATCGGATAGTCGGATATCCGGATACTTTCGGATTCGGATATCCGAATCCTAAAATCTTCGGATATTAGCAGGCCTAATAAAAACAGTAATTAACGATATTGTTAGTAAACTAACAATTGATCTAATAAATGAAATTGCCGCTCTTAAACAAGGTACGCTTAAAGGATGGCAATGTTAAACTAATTAACATTCTACCTACTTAAAATTTACAACTAATAAAGTTTTTAAATTTGTATTAAGGTAAATACAAATTTAAATATTTCAAGTGACTTGTCATCGTCGATTGAAACAGTTATTGAGGCACAAAAGTCAATCACGCCCGTTCGGTGTAAATGTATTGTGCAAACAGTAGTTAGTAGTCGTGAGTCAGGCAAATAGTACCAGCCAATTACCCAATATAAATCATTCCCAATAAGATATAACGGACACCTCGCGATGATCAAGTTCGATGGATGTATCGTCAATGAAAATGGATTAAAGCAAAGTTCTAAAAATATGAAATTGTTTGTTGTGGACATATCGTAATGTTTTAATAAATAAAGATATAGTAAATACCATTCAAAGCAAATAATAGATTACATTATAATAAGAAAAGAAATGAGCAATGATATTATATACGGCTCTGAATCCCGACTACATGTCTGAGAACACATCGTTAGCTATAGTATGTTGTGTCATTTGAACCTGCGTTACCCGCTCAAGATTTTTTGACAATTCTGGAAGTTAGTGGGATTTGTATTTTTCGGAAGAGGTCTTACAATTGCACGTTTTCAGCATTCGGGGAATACACTCCTTTCAATACAAATAATTAATGTGAGACAGCGACATAGACAGATGTGTACTAATGGGCTGACCATCAGACCCAGTCGCCGTAGATTTCATATCACTTATAATTTTACATATAGCAGTAGTATCGGCATTTTTAAATTTAAACTGTTGTTCATGGTTATTATTTATATAAAGTGCCTGTTATTAATGCTATTAAAGTTATTGATAAAGTCTTCATTAATTTTATTTACATCGGATAAATTTTAGGGTATCTCAGCTATTTCTCTTTTGTTAAAACCCAGATATCCAAGATTTAATTTCAATTTATTATTAGATGACTCAGCTCTCTTTTCTTGTTTCAGCGTGTAGGTTGATAAATTACTTAGCGATGTATAGTAAAATAGTTCCAATCGTGTTATGCTTTTGTTATCTTGTATTTAATTTCAGCTTTATATCTTAGGGACATGAGTTTCTCTTCAAGTGCCATCACCTTTTGATCACATGCCTTGATTTTCTCTACTTATATATTTAATTTTACATTAATGGCACATATTAATTTCTGGAGAAATAGAGGGTTTACCATTACCCTTTCCACCACTTTTTGCACTAATAGTTTCTCACGATCATCACTATTTGAGCGAGTAACTCTGTCGGTAGCTTTATTGGCCATTAAAAAAAAAAAAAAACGACTCTCCTTTTAAATGTGCACGTAGCTCATCAACTCGTATATCTCGCTCGAGCGCACATCAATCAATTTCAATTTTACAAAAGAATTTGGTTCAATATTTGAATTTAATTGAAGTTATATTTTATTTCAGGGTTATAATATAATATTTTTTTAATTGGCTTCGTGTGCTGAGTAATATAACTCAAATTAAAATTTATATAAAATATTTATATTTAAGAGTTCTTTATTGCAACTTATTCTAAACGTGTGGAATTTACAAATGCAATTTACACTGTTGCTTTCTCGGTGTCTTTTTCTTCTTTATTGCCTTATTCAATTTTATCACTTCAGCATTATTAACGACTTTCCTTTAAATTTTACACGGTGACTTTGATTTTGGTGTTTATCCATCGCATACATATGATATACAATAAATAAATTATATATACATATAAGTGTGTCTTACATATAGCTCATATCTCGGGCTTTCGGTATCGAGGGTACATGAGTTTTTTTGCTGGGATGTTCATTTTAGTTGTTCATTTAGTCATTGGGTTCTGATTTTTAGTTTGAAGTATTTATGTTTTAGATTTCTTATGTTTTGATCTATTTTGTTGTATTTTCTGATCATTTCTGTTGTTACTGACTCCGTGAATCGTGTAGTTTTAAACTTTTTTGTTCTGATATTTATATTTATTTTCATTCTTCCATGCTCAATTTTATATATAACTAAGAGGTTATTTAGAATTATTTTTTTTATATCAAGTTCTGCGTTTTTTTTTATGTTTCCGTGGTTCTTGGGTTAAAGGTATATATACTCAGTGACATATAAACTGCACCACCTAGAAAGGGTGGGAATTTTTGGACCAAATTTAGCAGGAATAGTGGACTAGTCCAGGGAAATAGTTGATTAAAATTTGAAACCCAATCATCAAGTAGTCATGGGATTTTTGACGTTTGTGTCATTTTTAGAGGTTGTGATAGACAAGCAATTATCGAGCCATTTTTTGAATTTGTTCCACTTTTTCGGATCCCGTTCTTTAGTTTAAAGTGTTTCAAGTGTTTAATGATGCCTAGAGGAAGGAGACCTCAAGTTTACCAGCAGTTGAGTGACTTTGACCGAGGGCGGATTGTTGGTTTACGAGAAGCAGGTTTTTCGTTTAGAGAAATCGGCAACCGTTTGGGACGGCACCACTCAACAATAATGCGTGTTTATCAAGCGTGGTCTGAACATGGGGTTGAACGTCGGAGAAGAGGCACTGGGGCTCAAAGACGAACCAATGAACGTCAAGATCGCCGCTTAAGACTAATTAAGACCGATTCTCTACAACTAGATCAATAGCTGATCAATGGTTAGGTGAACAAGGTCGTCCGATAGGCTTGCGAACAGTTTATCGTCGAATAAGAACCTTTGGCTTGCTGTCTTACGGCCCACATCCTGTGCTACCCCTCACTGCTCAACATCGCCAGGAACGTTTGGCCTGGTGCACGGAAAGACTTCAATGGAACTTGGAGTGGCATCGAGTTGTCTTTAGTGACGCATCGCGATTTTGTTTAGGAATGCATGATGGTCGGATGACTGTTAGACGAAGACGTGGAGAAAGGCGCAATCCTGATTTTTCGATTGCGAGGCATGTTCACCGAACTGTGGGGTTTATGGTGTGGGGTGCTATTGATCTCCCGATTTGTCACCCATTGAGCACGTGTTGGACATGATGGGTAGAAGATTGAGGAATCTACTGAACCCACAGGCTGCTTGGGATGCCATACCCCAAGACATTGATCACCTGCTGGAATCAATGCCAAGGCGGGTCAATGAGTGTATCAGAAATAGGGGCGGACCAACACATTATTAAAGAAAAATAAAGAAGATGAAGTGTTTTCTTTATCAAATTTTAATCAATTGTTAGACTAGTCCAATGTTTCTGCCAAATTTGGTGACAGTGATACAGCGATAGTGATTTTTATAATACTGTAAGGAAAATGATGTATATTAAATGTACGCATTACCAAAATCCCACAAATGTTATTGAAACATTAGGACAATGAACATAAAATTCTTGGAACTGTTCTTAAAGATACCGACATAAAAAGTGTGAGTACATTATGTCAATAAACTATTCATGTCAAAATATTAGTCTACGAAGTATATAGTGTGCTCACAATTTGTTTTAATTGCTTTTACTCCATTTTATTCCAATTACACGTTTTCTTTCAAATACAATTATCTTATTGGTATTGGTATTGGCGCGCACACCTTTTCGGACCAATAGTAGATGTTTTGTTGAAAAAAAAACATTCGGATTGTTTTTAAAATGGAAAATATTCCACATTATAAAAACCAACGCAAGATTGTTATTTAATAGCTATTTAAGTCACAAGGAATGTAAGGACGTATTAACATTTGAGGCAGGCAGGTACAAACCAAGGCGAAGCCGAGGCTTGTGGCCTGACGAAAATGTTAATTGTCGATACATTGCGTGTTACTTATTAGATTTTTCCCGCTGCCAGAACAGAATTTATCTAAATTTATTAAGAAATCGTTTTGACTTGACACCTGACATTAATTTTGTTAATATTAATTGTCCTAAGTTGCGTTGTCGGTGTGTTGTCATGTCACATAAACAATGTAATTATAAACAAAGTTCTCAATAGTTATTTACAGTCGAATGCGGGAAGTTCAATTTTACAGCGGGACGGCTTCGTTTGAGCCTTATTTGCCGGAGCGCTGTAAAATATCTTAACGCATCTTCTTATACCTATATATTTTATTTATTCAAGTTGGAAACATTGCATTGTGACAGACATGACATGACATGACAGATTTGAATTTCTTACATTTAAATACTTACATAAAAGTTAATTGTTATTAGGTAGGTAGGTACGTTTATTAATAGCTATTTATAATCGAATGTAGGAAATTGCATTTTGCTGCATGAAGTTTATATCTTAAACACAATGCCCAGCGGAGTGTTTGGACTAATTCAATATAAAATTAATATTTAAATTTTGTGTATTTTGTTATACTTATTGAATTAAAAATTAATATATCTCGTTCTCCTGAACATCGGCTTCATGATTTCAAAATTGTGCATTTTTCCTACGTCTCTGGAGTCTAAAAAGAAGGATTATTTACTTTACCGCATACTATGCGGGAAAACGCTCAGTCGTCGTAAAAACGAAGTTACATGTGACATGAACGGTGCATGGTTCCAATGTCTACATCTCGGGAGGCCAAAAAAATATTTTTGTTTACTGCTGGAAACATTTTCATTTATACGTGTTTCGCTAGACAGGAGAACATCGTCGTAGATGATATTCCCACATGGAATTCCTTAAACATCTTGAAATATTGACCACAACCTATATCGTTAATTATTCT
Source organism: Geotrupes spiniger (assembly GCA_959613385.1). Lineage (NCBI taxonomy): Eukaryota > Metazoa > Arthropoda > Insecta > Coleoptera > Geotrupidae > Geotrupes > Geotrupes spiniger. Next base: position 2,448,798 of record OY390738.1, read on the forward strand.
TAGTTTGCTTCTGGATAGTGCACAAATAATAAATATTTATTATTAAGTAAAAATTCTACACTGCAAGATATTGCTGTGATACCCTGTAGTGAACGAATATGTAGTTATTTACTTGACAATTATTGTTTTATGCTGAACTATTATGAAAATGTTAGAAAGATTAATAACGTAGAGGTAAAACAAGTTCGTCGTTGGGTGCAAGGGGGTAACACGTAAGTGATTGGCCTTTGGAAACCATCAGAACGGCTGTCCGCCGCATAACGACACCACTTGATGATGGTGCCATCGTGAGGGCGGTTGAGAATAGCCCATTCATTACAAGTGTCAGAATAAGGGAGGAATTCAATTTGAATTGCTTCACAATGACAGTAAGGAGACGCCTGCGAGAAAGTGGGTACCACACCAGACAGCCTGCCCGGAAAATTGAACTGTCCGAGGCACTTGCTGCAGACAGGGATTGTCAGTGTGCGATTTTCACGGATGAAAAAACTTTTTCATCTTCCTGTAGTGTTATGGCGAAAGTACACCACCAAACATATTCGGGAACTTGTAAGGCCAAATCCAACAAGCTGTCGCATAACGGCCGGATTTTGGGGGTGGATGTCAGTTGCCGGCCCTGGTGAATTGATACCTGTTTCACCCCCATGCTTCAATTCGAAGCGGTACACCCAACCCAACCCAACCCAACCCAGAAGATGAAATGGAGGTGATCACTTTTGTATAGGACAACTGTCCTATACATACATCGGCAGCAGTTATGAATTGGTTTGATTATCAAAATGATATTGAATTGTTGGATTGGCCGGCAAAGTCTCCGGATTTGAACCCCATAGAGGAAATGTGGGAGGCAATGGTGAGATCTTGGGAGAACGTGCCTGGATTCGGTGTCAGGGAAAGAACAATACAGCACCTGATAAATCGTGTTAACACGGTATGGGAGAGACTCCGAGGCACAACGTTTTGCAGCAACACCGTTCAATCAATGAGGAATCGCCTAACCATTGGAAGCAATGGATATTATAAAAAATATTAATCAATGTTTAGTTTTTAGACCTAGAATCTACATTTAAGTTTCCTGTTTTGTATATGTTGCAGATAATATTATTCTTTGAGAAAAATATATATCACGGTTTAATAAAAAAATGCATTTTTATGTGGTACTTCTTGCAGCAGCGCTTCTAAATCATTTCGGAACCTAATGTTTTATATCTCAGGCGCTTAATATTGCATTGAGTTGCTTTTTGTCGCTCTGTCCTAACACATCAAGAGTAGCTTTTCTACGTGTGTACTTTTGAGATATATTTCAGATTACTGATACATTTTTAGAAATCTTGTCAAACATTTCTAATAAAAATATCAATTCGACAAAGTTTCACTATTATGAATTAAATGTTGCACGAATACTGTAAAGTTCCCGTGTATATAGAAAATGCATCGTCATTGCATAAGTTGCAATAATTTTATTATTCATAATTAGGCGCAAAGTGAACAATATGTAAACTATATAAGATTTTATTCAATTTGTGTACTTCTGTACGGTTTGTTATAAGTGTATATTGTATTACAATGAAGAATAACTTAATAAAATAATTAAACTTACTTGCGATATATGAAATTACAGTAAATAAATAATTCAAAGAAATATTTAAAATAGACGAAAAATATAAATATTTCTATATTTTGAATATCCAATTACGATTTTTTTTAACTGTTGGAATGATATCAGAAGAAGGAGAAGTTAATAATTGGAAGAAGTACTTTTAAACAAAAACTCATCCTATTTGCGTTTATTAGAAAACTTCATTAAAGGAACATCTAATTCGTATTCATTAATATCGTATGTGACTCTCAACAGAATGTTAACAGTTTTTCAATCTCTCAAATTCTTATTTCATAACAAGTATTAGAAGCGTAATTTTAAATCTCCACTTTTTTTTTAATATAATGTACGTGTGCACACTACGGTTGAATTATGGACTACAAACATTGATTAAGTACACCACTGATCACGTAAACAGTACAGGTCGAGCACGTAAGTTGGTATCAGTTTAACGACTCACCCTGAACTATCACATCCCCAATAAGTGTCGCCTATTAATATAATTGCTTTCCCTCTCACACAGCCCAATGTAAATAAAGTATATGTGTACGTTACCAAGCTCCTCCTCTCGAACGGTGTCCGCGGTCCGGTGGATAATGCTCTCACATGGGCGTGCATTCGGGTAACCAAATAATATCGCAATCAACATGAAAGACAAGCAGTAATTAGTGATTATGATTACCGACCATAATAGCATTAACATACCGGGTGCTCCAGCACCCTTGCTTCAGCACTCTTCGGATCGTGCCTACACCTTCTTTATCCGTCCCTCCATGGCTCCTCCAATGGTGAACTTCGTATACACCTAACGTTAGTTCGTAGCGTCAAAGAGAATAGTTAATGGACATAGTCAACCAGATAGTCAAGTCACGTACGATGCACTTGCGTGCCCGCGCCCACTATCTGACCAGAACAGATACAATGGACCACTGGACTTGCGTCCAGGTCAAGCGATCACGCCGTTACCTGCGTGCTCGAGTATCGCTAGCTTGGTTGCATTTGCATGCCTGCGCACACAGGCCATCTGCAGACGGCCCGCGTACCAACAATTCCACGAATTGTGTCATGTGCCCCAGTGCGATCCCGCTTCGCAACGCTGACAGGAATGCATCTACCATCACATTCCATGACACAGGTATATAGCATGCTATGTCGATAACCTTCACACCGGGAACCCAGTTGCCTCTCGCAACAACAACAACAACAACAACAACAGCCGCAACAACGGCAACAGCCCCAACAACGGCTACAGCAACACAGCATCTACAGCACACCACTGCATTCGGTCAGCACAACTCCATTGGCAATCACTCGCGCAACTGTAACATACTCAAAGCAATTGTCATTAATACATCTCAATAACAACCCAATAATACTAGTCATTGTTCACACCAATGACCATAATAGAAATATCACACTAACAACACAACTACGGCGACAAACACTCGCCGTACGGCTGCACGCCACTGTGAGAGCAGAAAAACACCGAGGCTCAACTCACGCCGATCCGGACATGATTTATTCTCTCGCAAGAACCGCACCGCCCGGCCAATGTGGACTGGGGGGGAAAGCAATAACCACGCACAATACTTTCATTGGTATTTACTAGCATAACCCTGATATAAGCAAATATCATAATGAAAACAGAACAATAATACGTATAGATAAAACACAAGCGTAACACAAGTAACTGGCTTTTATATTTTGATCTAGGTAAGTTTGTATACTGATCAACCCGGAATTCCTACCGTCGTTATTGTGAAGAATATACTTTATTTAAAAAACATCGTGGTTTTACGACAAGAAAACTATATTCAGTAGCTATGTTATATACGAATGCAAAATTCGTGTAGCTATTGAAGCAAGTGATGACATTATTCAACCAGAAAAACAAATATTAGGAGTACAAGATATATTTTAAATGCAAACTAATATGCAATTTACGTTCATATGTCTTACTTTGATGTGAATCACTGTATGCTTAAGAACAGCAACATTTTAAGCTATAGCCAACTAGTACGGTGATAGAAATACTTTCATCATTCTTATAACATCTGAAAAGTTTCACGGAATTGTCATATGTAATTATATTTGTAGTTACGTAATGGATGAAATGATTTCAAAAATAATAAATAAATCAAAGCAAACATTTTTAATACAAACTAACACATAGTCAAGAAAATGTAAATCGTATTGTTAAACGCAATGGCAAAACCCGGGTAGCTGCGACCGTAATACATATTTCCATTTTATGCTCGGTATCTGGTTTTTAAAGGACATAGTTCGAACTGTTCGCTTGTTTTAGTACAGAGACATTATCTCTGTGCATGATAGTACATAAGTAAGATGTGCGACGCTGTGAGTGTTTACGTTACATGTACGCTGGATGACCATTGCGTTGCCTACCGCACGAGATTATATTAAGCTATATATCACACACCTGTCGCAGGGACGATCTAGGGCGCACGGCGGTCGCGGCAATACAGTTCTTGTCTCTACACACACCTATTCAGATGCTATTCAGTGTTCGGTTATAAATTAAGTTGAATACACTCGTTGAGAATGGCCCCAGTATTATCGAAAAATTGCCCCAATCGCGCTACAAACGTAGCAACGTGCAAGCGGCAGGCACAATGTAGGTAACAAGGATGGTCTCGCGCCCCTACTGCCCTGTCGCAGGGACAATCTACAAAATTACCCCTTCTTACCTATACACATAACAATTAAGGGTCATTCCTACTTTTATACCCTTGATTGCCCCTGCGGCAGGTGTGTGAGTAGCCCGCTTTAACAATAAATGTAAGTTAATGATTCAGCAACGACCTTTGAATCAATGTTAATGCGATAATCGAACTAAATGCCGACGAAACAAAACTTTACAACCCAATATGCTAATTCGATATTTTAATCCTAGCCGTGGTGCGCGGTTTCTCTGATGCAAACCGCAACAGTCGGGTCCGAATTCGGCTGGACTGTGCCTTTGCTGTGCCAGCGGCCGAACGTTTCCAAAGAATTCTGCTGCGGTGGTATTATTACAAAAATCACAGGTGGCTAAATTTATATCCGACGATAGAACTGTCGGAATCGTTGTAGAAAGCAAGGTAATGAAATTGCTAAAATTATAATGTAGCACAAAACTAAAATTAAACATAATTGCCAGCAAATTAACGTTTAATCTCAGTCATTAAATATATTGTTTGTTAAGCATTTACTGAAAATTGCATGTAATTTATTTGTAGAGTAAGCAAACAACGGAGGACTACGCAATACGATATAAAATATAATTATGGTTATTATTTTGGGTAAAATTTGTTCCAATCGTTCAATGGCATTTTTCCCATCACTTAGCGATCCAATGTGTACCAATTACTGTTTAGTTAATGCACTTTGCAATCTGGTGCATGCTTATGGTAATAGTGACATACAAACAACCGTTTAGTAATGTAATATGCATGCATCTGATATTTGTTAGTATAATTTTGTGCTGGTAGCCCTAGCACTGATTTGAAAATCAGGATCATTTCTATAGCAATAATTAATTGGTTTTCAGTACAAATTAAAAGTATTGCTTATTTAATGTTTATTTATATTTCTAACGAATATTCGTCTAAATGCGCCGATTTCATTTTATATATTTGCTCGTCAAGTGTAACTTTTCCATATAACTTTTGATTGGGATGTAACGCGTTTAATTAATGCAATAATTTTGATAATTTAATACATTAAATTATTATATCCCAACATTTTAATTGTTGTAAAGTATAATTTTATGATAGAAAATACAGGCATGTATGTGTCGCCTATTATTCATGTTGAATCAGCTTGTATCAGCATAATTACAATACTTGATTACGTTAACTACATTCGTTGAATATATTATATATATAATAACAGTCCGAATACACTGCCTTGTAGCACTCCAGATGTAATTACTATAGCGTTTGAGGTTACATTATCAAGTCTCAAACGCTGATATCTGCCAGTGAGATAGTTGCGAAAGAAGTATATGGCTCCCTGCCCAAAACCAAAGTGATGTAGTATTGCAAATAATAAATCATGATTTATGTTATCAAAGGCTTTGGTATAATCAAGTAGCACCACGACTGTAACGTTGTTATCATTAGCTGCCTTAAGTAAATTGTCAGTAATATTAGCTAGAGTAGTTGCGCAACTATACCCAGATAGAAAACCTGATTGAGTTTTCGGCATAAAATCGTATGTGTTTAAATAAAAACGGATTTTACGATCACTAACTTTTTGTAAGACTTTTGATAAGGTTGGACGCAAATTTTGAAATGTTGAAGGATTATTATTTTTAGAGATAAGAACTACTACCACTTCTTATCAGCATGTGGGATATACGTTTTGAGATAAGCAGATATTAATCAAACGGGTAATATGTAGAACTAGGAAGGGACAACAGAGGTACCTTAATATTGATTTTGTCAGCGCCATTTAAGGGGGGGCTGCTTTAGGAGGCCTTAAAATAGCGTTTTTGGGGGATTTTTTTTTAGGACAGAAAAAGTGAGCACTCTAGTGAACTTTTTAGAGCATTTTATTGCATATTTGAACATTAAGAAAAAAATATTTCGGGAGAAAAATATTTAAACGGAACCGATTTTTATGCACATTTGTGCAACACCTTCCAATTGCAGTCTACAATCGGTGGGAAAGATGTAGCTCGTAATTTTTGTCTGAAACAAAAAAAAAACTAAAGAAAATTGTAATTCTCATATATTTTCTTCTAGGTGAACTAAAAAAAAAACAAAAATTTTGAAATTCAAGATTTTTCTCAGGTTTGAAAATAAATGTGCTCTTTGCAGGAAGAGAAAATCATTTCAACTTGCTAAAAAAGTTGTTTAGAATTTTTTTTTCATTAATCTTTTTAGTTCAAATCGAATAGAATGCTACTGAAGCCAACAAAAGTTTTGTTTCGTTTTGATTGCTTGTCTAGTTTTCTCGCAATCACACCCACCAGTTTAGAAAAATACTTTGCAATTATTCCGAATATTTTAATTTTATGCCTTTACGTTATTTTATTTTTAACTCTATAAAACAAATACAACTTTGGGACATGGCGACAAATATTTTAATCAAATTTCAATGTTATTAAAGAATTAACAATTAACAACTGAACGCATAGGAGCAGATAATTTCAAAATTGTTGTTGCTAAAATGAAATAATTATTCGAATAAAATGTATTTATTAATTGAATTTAGGACAATTAGTTAATTACTCCCGAGCACAGATCGAAGGAATTCCTAAATTTTGAACAACCCGAGGCGAAAGCATTTTGAGAGCAACGCATCGATTATAATTGGAGATGAAAATAACTTATAAATAAATAATCTATAGATTTTAAGTAACCATACCACACTTTATTTTTAACAAATCTAAATACTATAATATTTCTATCTAAGTTAGAAGATATACTCTTCATTAAATTACCATTGGAATTATACAAAAGTTGAACGTAAAAAGCATATTAATTTATACACATAAACCTAGCAGAAAACATAATGAAACGTGTAGTGTAACGTTCACATGGTCAGCGTTGCAAAACGAATGAAGGAATTCAAATAAGCAGGACTGAGGTATACGTCGATTGTCAGGATTCATTAAATTATTTTTGCTTCTTTGTATGAAAATACTTCTCTACAATTTTGTACATCTTTAATTAAATTAATACAATTTGGTGGTAATGCATGGCCTGTTCCACAAACATGTTATTGAGTGCAAACTGTGCTATATGCCCTTTATAACGGGTTTACAAACTTTAAAATGCATCTCATATATTCCAAATTTCTGATCTACCTCAATTTTATCTTTGGCATTCCCTAAGAGGGTTTTCAAAGAGTTTCAAGTTCTTAGCAGCAGAAAGATACGATAATCAAATAAATTCATTACCTTGATCTCTATAGGTGTATACAAGTGGAATTTGAAATTGTGTTCTTACTGGAAAACGATGGATAAAAAAATCAATAGACGACATTTTCTGCTGAAAGCTGTGACATGAAACGAAATATTTAAAAAATAATCTGAAAACTTTTGTGCCATATGATAATAGTGGCTGATCATACGATACAAAAGTGTTGGGAACATTTTTGAAATACAATTATTCACACTATAATTGCTTTATTTAATTTTATAGTACAGAAAACGATTCAGTGAAGCTTTAACTATAATTATAATGTATGACTTAGCAGCTAACGGGCCATGGGTTTCAATGGTTCGCAATTTGGTGCTAATGCCTCTGATCGGGCTTTGGACGGAAAGTACGCTAAACTCTCGAATCTTTGGTATATTCTTTGTCGTAGTTCTTCTTCATTTTGAGCTCCCCACACACCGTTGATCTTGCCTACCGAGTAAAGCCCAAAACTCTTCTGTAGCACGTGCCTGTGGAACACTCGGAGGGTTATCCTCTTTAGGTATACATGCGATATTTTGTTGCCTTAAGTTCTTCTCCCATAATGGCAGGACGCGAGATCCGGCCAGAACATAATATTATCATTGACATGACTGGGGAGGCATCTTCGAATATAAATGTCTGCATTTACAGCTTCGCCCCTAACTCGCTGAACACAAGGTCTTGAAAAGCCAGCTTCCGAAGTAGCGCAGCACACTAGTGCCTTGTCCTCAAATTTCTCAATTTTTTCCTATACAATACGTCATTAGGAACGTGCTTAATTTTGTCTGCATAAACGCCTTTGTTTTATTTCAGAGTTAGATAATGCGATATTTAATTATCGTGGCAGTTTCTGAAATGTTCTTCTAATCTTAATTGTCTGCAGCATCTGGAAATCCTCTCTAATTGAGCAGTCGTGTATTTGGGACAATTTTGTCGCTTTCCGTATTTAAAATTTCTGCTAAGTTTCCTCTTGGCTGTCATATGGGAAATGTCGAATCTTCGGCCTAATCTTCTCTTTGAAACTCCATTTCTATTTCTTACAGATGCATTGTTCTGAAGCCTTGCATGAATCAAAAGTCGAGGAAAATTCTTGGGAAGATTCGTACACGGCAAACCTTCCTCATATTCCTTAATGACGCGGTAAATTATTTTAGAAATATTTCGGTTTCAATAAATGGCGACAATGTCACATATGGGCATTTAGCCAACAAAATTGTAATAGTTATTTACAGTCGAGTGCGGGAAGTTCAATTTTACAGCGCGACGGCTTATTTGCCGGAGCGCTGTAAAATAACTTAACGCATGAGATTTGTATTAAATTTTTTGGCCGATAATTTTATTTTGAATTAATTAATTATTTTGAATTAATAAGTCATCAAGTTGGCAACATTGCATTGTGACAGACATGACATGACAGATTTGAATTTGTTACATTTAAATAATTATATAAAAGTTAATTGTTATTAATTAGGTAGGTACGTTTATTATTAGCTATTTATAATCGAATGTAGGAAATTGCATTTTGCTGCTTGAAGTTTATATTTTAAACACGATGCCCAGCGGAGTGTTTGGACTAATTTAATATTAAATTAATATTTAAATTTTGTGTATTTTGTTATTGAATTAAAAATTAATATATCTCGTTCTCCTGAACATGGGCTTCATGATTTCACAATTGTGTATTTTTCATACGTCTCTGGAGTTTAAAAAGAAGGATTATTTACTTTACCGCATACTATGCGGGAAAAGCACAGTCGTCGTAAAAACGAAGTTACATGTGACATGAACGGTGCATAGTTCCAATGTTTACATCTCGGGAGGCCAAAAATATTGTAGGACATTTTGTGAAACACAAATGTATTGTCAAACTACAGGAGAAGTTCCTCCTGTAGTTTAACAATACATTAATGCGCATTATTTTTTTCCTATTAAAAATAATGCGAAGAATTATCGGTCCACTAAAAACTATTTGGATGCACGATTTGGGTGAAGTTATATGTACGAGTCTGCGTTTCTATAATATAAATCTAAATACCCCATTCGATTCACTGACGCACGTCTCATTTCACTCTTGTGTTTTGGATCACGTAATATTGTCCAGAAATGGTGTACATTATCGAAAATGAAAAAGGTGTCCCAAATACACCTATGCATAGATGGAAGAAATACATAGATAATAAACTAATAATAATAATTAACTTTATTTCCATCAGACTTGCAGTACAAGTGGTCGTAGATACGTTTTGTTGTTACTCAAATCACAGATCTGTGATAGTAACAGAGGAAAAAGAAAAAAAATCCGAAAACTTCGATATTTTGATTTTCGCAAAGTGCTCTTAGATACGTGTTGTTGTTACTCAAATGACAGATCTGTGATAGTAACACAGGAAAAAAATTCCGAAAATTTCGATTTATTGATTTTCGCTCGTAGATACGTTTTGTTATTACTAAATGACAGATCTGTTATAGTAACAGAGGAAAACGGAAAAAATTTCGAAAATTTCGATTTATTGATTTTCGCAAAGTGCGTTTTGTTGTTACTCAAATGACAGATATATGATTGCTCGTTACTTTCAGATTGTTTTTGAAAATGTTTCATGGGTGTTTTGAAATAAAAATTAGAAATAATTTGGCAGTAGTTATTTTTGTTGGCGTTTTATTAAAAAATGAAAATAGGTAAATAGGCAAAAGTCAAAATCATGAAAAGTATATTTGTAATAATTACATGAGATCAGCCGGAGGAAGTCCGAGATGACAAGAATACGTTTGAAATGGTCATGTGAAACAAATATTTGGATTGGACGAAAATCTTAGAGGCAATATTCCATTACACATGAAGGTATTCGATATTGTTGTTGTAGCCCAGATATTTTTATAGAAATGTATATTTTCAATATTTAATTATATTCCCTAAAATGCATATGTAAACACACAGTTTTGTGTGTATTATTGTGTAAGGGTTGAGTGGAGGGGTCGTCTGAGCGATAAGAAAGATATTGCATGAGATCTAGAGAGGGGTTTTATTTTTTGGGACAGTTGCTAATAGCATGCGGACTTAACTAATCGGTGCACTTGTAGACAATGGGAGTCTAGAATGCAGTGGCGTAGTTAGTGAGTGCGAAGTGATGAGTTGTGCAAAACGGTAGCGAGGCAAATCTTGGCGAAGCTTATATGTATGGCAAATGCAGCGTTGGTAAAGTAGAGTAGTAGATTTATTATATGATACCCATTGTATTGTTATATATATATATATTAGGGCGGGTTAATTTTTTTTTTGATGAAGCGTATAGCAAAAACGTAATCTATAGGTGATTCTGAGAAATTTTGCTCAAGAGACCATAGCTCTAAGTCGGATTTGGAGCCCCCCAAAATTTCAAAATATATATTTTTCCATATATGCATAGAATAATTTAATTAAATTCGTCATAAAATCGGATAGCATTATAGTACATTTCTCAATCTGGGCTTGTTTGAAAGGTATTTTTATTACCTTTCCGAATCTGTATTGATACGAATATTTTTTTTATTTTTAGTAGAGATATTAGGAATTTTTTTGTCGAAAAATAGCCTAAAATGAACTTTTAACTAATAAATTCTGAATTTTCTTCGATTTTTTTCGAGTCCAACGTATAAATTTTAATAAAAGTGCACTGCCGTACACAACAGAGTTATAAAACTTCACATTGAAGTACATTGGCACATAAACTGTAATAATATAAACTGCCAAAGTTTTTAAATTGGTCGATGGTGCAATTGGTCCTGGTTTAATGTTAGCTAAATCAACTGGAACAACACCATTCGAAATTGCTTTAGCTATTTGATATAAATATTTAACATCTGTTGATAGTTCGAGCTCATGTTCATGATCCATCATTGCAGGCATATTCTCCAGTGGTATTGGATCAAAATCAGCTACTACCTGAAAAATGAAATGTTTAGATCAATTAAAATGCAATTATTTTATTTTAACTTTATCCCAATCGAAAAAGTAAAATAATGACAATAAATAATGATAATAAATGATGATATTAAATAAAATAAAGTGTTACATACCTGCAATTTCTCACATTCTTGAATAGCTTTGAATAACTTTCCACTTGCTGCTCGTGGTCCACTGGTGACTGTTTTGTCCAATGCTTCATATAAATGACGAAATGGCAGTTCATTGAAATATAAACATATAAATAGCAGACATATAAACCAGTGAATTGGTCTATTTAACTGTTTTTCAAATAATCGTAAACCACCATTTTCTGCTCCAGTATTTGCTGGCTCACCATCACTGCATATGCCAATTAATTGATCAACTCTTAATGTTTTATTGTTGAAAAATTCATTCAGTTTTCTGTGTTTGGTTTTTGCATCTTCTTGACTACCCAAATTTACATATCCAAGTAACTCATTATAGGGCTCTTTCAGAACAAATAAATGCGGTTCTTTTACCATAGTGGTATGAAATTTGTCATTAATTTTCTCTGTAATTAATGAGCCATTTTTTCTACCATCGAAAGAGAATGCAGTTATGGAAGAATTTGTATGTCGTGTACGAAGCACTGCATCTCTAGATTTAACTTTTTCTCTAGCCACTTTTGATTTATCCATAATAACAAGATTACCATGAACAAATTATAAATTATAAAATTTATATCTTCGAATAAAGCTGTTGTTAAACATGAAACGACTCTATATGAAACACCGAATCTATCACACATCATAGCAAAATTTAAGGCATGGTATCTTTGAGTATAATGACCTCGTCTAATTTGAACAGTTGCTTCTGGAACTTCTGTTGTTGCTTCATTTTCATCTTCATCCATGTGTAATTCAGGTGGTTCGTAACTTGGATCATCGGTACCAATTGTAAGTGTTGGTATTGTTGTAGCTACTTCTTCAACGTCTTCCGTATATTCAGGTATTGTGAATTTTCTATCATTATGCTGGTCCATCATAAATTCTTTTAGATGTTCTGGAATCAATCCACACGAGCATTCTGTTGTTTTTAATTTGCAATTACATTTGCCAATATAAAATAATTCGTTTATTGAATCAACAAATGCTTTAAATTCATTTATTTTGTTTCTATGTTGTACATGTTTCTGGTATTATCAAGCAAACCAGTTAATTTTTTTAAAACACTCTTTCTATTAATGATTTCAATATTTAATTTACACCAAATTTGGATCAATTTATCTGTTACGTGAGGAGTAAAAGTTTTATACGAGAACATTTTGTTTTCAAATCTAGCACGATCACTTAAAAAAAAATAATATTTTAAAATGTCACATTTAGAAGGCAAACTAAGATCATTTAAATCACTTGCTTGTTGTTGCTTCCATTTGCGAAGACACCGCAGACGATGTTGATGGTTCTTGATTATCCATAACGCCATTATTCAGTGTTACAAAGTTGTTCAATTGAACAATGCTGCCATTGACGACTTATTCTACAGGTATCAATACAGATTCTGAAAGGTGATAAAAATACCTTTCAAACAAGCCCAGACTGCGAAATCTACTATAATTCTATCCGATTTTTTGACGAATTTAATTAAATTGTTCTATGTATATATGGAAAAATTTCTATTTTGAAATTTTGGGGGGCTCCAAATCCCACTTAGAGCTATGGTCTCTTGAGCAAAATTTCTCAGAATCACCTATAGATGACGTTTTTGCTATACGCTTCCTCAAAAAAAATCGTTCCATACAATTTGACCCGCCCTAATATATATATATATATATATATATATATATATATATATATATATGCAGGTGAATATATATATATTGTTGACAGTCACCTTTGTTGTGTCCGTGGAGAGTTGGGTATTGAGGCCCCCCTCGCGTGGCTTGGGGGTCGACTGATCGTATAGTCAGAATCGAATGGCATGTCATTGTTCTTGGTGAACCGATAACAGGCGTGGTTATCGGCAAACCTCGACCTGTCCCCGAAGTACTGGGAACAGTGATTCTGGAACCGTATGTCCAGAAGGCAAGGTATGCTAATATCCAAAGTTGTCTGTCGAGTACGCCTGTGCGATTCCTTGGGCGCGACATGGGGGCTAACGCCCATTGGTTCTCCCATAACTCTAAGGGAGGGCGACGAGCGCGTCAAGTGCAATCTTTCAGGTACACCAGCATGCGAAGATATCCGGAAAATAGTAAAGGTGTCCAAAGCTGATAACATGACCGATTCGAAGATAGCTACTAGAGGCAACGTGGGATGTATCGTAACCGTTGTATTGCAAAGGGTGCTATTTACATTTTCATCTGGTGCCATTGTTGCCACTGCTTTTGTCATGATGTGTGTATTGGTTTTGGAGTATGCTGCCGCTGAATGGATGTAGGAATGCCTCTCTAGCACTTTATTTGACGGGATGATATAAGTTTGGTGATAAACGGTGAGTTGTAAATTATTCGATTATTCGGCTGGATCCATTTGATTATTAATAATAATCGAGTAATCGAAAAAATTACATTGATAATTATTACTAGATTATGAAACGAGTTTATATAATGTCTTACATGTTTATTAATGTAATTTACACAAAACAATAACAACAAACAATTGGTGCTATGCGCCTACGCTCACACGTGAAACGAGACTGATTGATTTTATTACCAGTACAACACACAAAGGATTTTCTATTGTCTTTTTATTTCGCGACGCATAATTCAATAACATCTAAGAATTATTTTATTTATTAACATTTCCTCGAAAAGACGGGTGATCTTGTTTTCTAAACCGTATTGTACGTTATTTTTAGCTGAATCGATCGCATCAATATATGTGGAGATAATCATTATAGTGTATCTTATAGGATCGTGCGAAAAATAGAATTTTGCGTAAATCAGCGACTGCCCCACTTAGAGATATTTCTATAACGTGCAGATTTGTAAGTAATATATCAATATGTAAAGATTTGCAGATTTGAACTAAGTCTGAGCACTCCGATTTAATTATCTGATTTGGTCTTAAAAATTATTAGGTGATATCTTTTTGTTTGACAATTTTGATTTTGTTATGGATTCTCTCATATCTCTGCTAAAATTGACATCCACATTAGCTCCATCTAATGATCGAAAGATGAAATGGCGAAAGTGTTTTATCGTTAGCGTCTTTAAGTTTTAATTTATTAGTCTATGAATGTCAAAATTAATTATGTGTAAAATTATTAATACAAGTGGCAATTCAATATCTTTAGTAAATATGAAATAATTGAAGATTATTTGTCGGTACGAGACATTCGAGCTTAGAAAAAAGATCGAAAATGGTGACCCTATAATATTAAAAAATTACATATCAACAAAGTGAAACTATTGCAGCATTTTATTTAACATGTTAACCCACCAAACTCCAACTTTTATTGGGGAACGATTCTAATCATTCAAACCCCTGATATGGATTCGCCTTTGTCTATATTTGTTAACGCATCAAACTGACATTTAAGAATATGTAGTTTCGAAAATTCTCAATAGGAATCAGAGTTGAATATTTATACTACGTTGAAACATTCTAAAATTCATAAATCAATTTTCGTTGGTGCTTTGTGCTACTTTTGTAAATAAAAATCAAATTCTTAAAACGTTTTTTAACGTACATGCTAATTCAAATTGAATCCAACCATGGGCAAGTGATCATCAGGGTTAAACGGTCAAGGACACATTTGATAGCAGATATAGTGTAGCGCAGATATTTTTATGCAAATGCATATTTTCAATATTTAATTATATTCCCTAAAATGCATATGAATGCACACCGTTTTGTGTGTATTATTGGCTAAGGGTTGAGTGGAGGGGTCGTCTGAGCAATAAGAAAGATATTGCATGAGATCTAGAGAAGGGTCTTAGTTTTTGGGACAGTTGCTAATGGCAAATGCAGCGTTGGTAAAGTAGAGTTGTATACATCTGAATGATTTATTATGTGATACCAATTGTATTGTTATGGATATATATATATATATATATATATATATATATATATATATATGCATGTGGATATATATATTGTTGTGTTGCCAGTCACCTTTGTGGTGTCTGTGGAGAGTCGAGTAGTGAGGGCCCCCGCTGTGTGGTACGGTGGTCGGCTAATCATTTAGTCAGAATGGAATGACATGTCATTGTTCTTGGTGAACCGATAACAGGCGTGGTTATCGGCAAACCTCGACCTGTCCCCGAAGTACTGGGGACGGTGATTTTGAAACCGTATGTTCAGAAGGCAAGGTATGCTAATATCTAAAGTTGCCTGTCGAGTACGCATATGCCATTCCTTGGGTGCGACATGGGTTCTGACGCCCATTGGTTCTCCTGTAACTCTACAGGAGGGCGACGAGCACGTCAAGTGCATCTTACAGGTACAGTTGCATGCGAAGATATCCGGAAAATGGTAAAGGTGTCCAAAGCTGATAACATCACCGATTCGACGATAGCTACTAGAGAGCAACGTGGGACCGGGCTGGCCCCCGAAAGGGGCCCTGTAAGTAACTCTATGTATCGTAACCGCTGTATTGTAAAGGGTGCTATTTATATTTTCATGTGGTGCCATTGTTGCCATTGCTTTTGCCATGATGTGTGTATTGCGTTTGGAATGTGCTGCCGCTGAATGGATGTAAGAACGCCTCTCTAGCACTTTCTTTGGCGAGATGATATCAGTTTGGCGATAAACAGTTAGTTGACAATTATTCTGCTGGATCCATTTGATTATTAATAATAATCGAGTAATCGAAATATAAGCCTATCTAACAATAGGTCTTGAGAAAATTAGCAAGAACTAAAAAGCTATTTGTTTGCCACCAATATTTTTATGTATGGCAACTGTATAGTTTTAGAAAATCATTTGCATCGCATTTCCTTTCAGAATTGTAAAATCGCTATAAATAAAAGTAAGCGTTTTATGCCTTAAGCATTACGAAGGCCGGATGACTTAGATATGAATTGTCCGGTATGTCACTCATATTCCACGAATGTGATTGCTCCTTTGATTTTTCGCACTTATTCGAGGTCGATCATCGTCGATACTTTCTTGTCGACCTCCTACAGCTAAATTTGTAAAAGCAGACGTTATTACCACTTAAAATGGAACCATATCATTGGCAATAAAAATTGAATAATTTATTATTTACCATGGTAAATAATAAAATACATTCATGCAACTTGGTCCGCAATATCATCTATGCTGACAGCGAAAATATTTTTCACGATGTACGAAACCCACTGTGCGATCATGTGTTCATTCATATTTATGTAACATTTATTTAATAAGGAATATGAATGAACTTGGATCGTTCGCGACTCAACGTTTGACGAAAATGTGTTTCGCGAAATGGACCAATGTTGTGGCCCATTCTACTTCCCGATATGACAGCCATGGACTTTTATTTGTGCGCCCGATTACGATTACATACTAATAGCGATATGCTGAAAGGAAGATTTTTTAATGCAGTTCGGTCCATATCCGTCGAATAAATTAAGAAAAGATAATTAAAAGATTAAATAAATTAGAAGAGTTCGTATTGAAATTTGCTTGATTTGAAAATATTGTTTTCATGATTTTTGTAAATGAAATTAAAAATAACACGTTTGGTAAACTGCTAAGATTTAATTCAAGATAAATGACAATGGAAAGGTGACTATAACAGTCGTTCCATGTATTAGAGTTATGCAAATAATAAGTAAGCGGATATAAAATTGCACTGGGAGATGATTATAGCCACAGCTATAATCGTTTGGACGCTAGAGCGCGCGCACACACACGCACACACACACACACACACAGTCACGCACAAACAGACACACACACACACAGACATACACACAGTACACAGACACACACACAGACGTCATTCCGAAAATAGTCAGAAACGATTCAGGGGACCTCAAAACGCGTATATCCGTTGAAATCTCGAGGTCGAAATTTTCCATGATTACTATACTTACTTATACATAAAGTATAAGTAAGTAAAAATCCGCGGTGGTCCGCAAGAAACTTTCTTATACTCAGTTATACTACGTTTTTCGAAAAAACTTTTCAAATGAAAGTTGTTAATATTAATTAATATCAATATCTATAATTTATGTAAGAATATTTTTTTCCGTAACGTGTACCGTTTTCGAGATATGGAAAAAGGTGATAAGAGTAAACCAGCACTTCCGGTTGAGAGATTGCGTTCAAAATAGGACGTTTTCCTCCTTGCTACATACAAATGTTAAGTTTAAAGTTTCAGAGCTCTAGCTATAATCGTTTGGACCCTAGAGCGCACACAGACACACAGACACACAGTCACACACACAGACGTCATTCCGAAAATAGTCAGCAACGATTCAGGGGACCTCAAAACGTGTATATCCGTTGAAATCTCGAGTTCGAAAATTTTCATGATTCCTATACTAATCCTAAAAAATACGGTTCCTCTTCCAACCACTCGTTTACAGCCTTCATCGCTTTATTATCGTCGTAATATCTGGTCCCCCGAAGATATTCTTTTTATTTTGAAAATAAACAGAAATCGCTAGAGGCCAGGTATGGTGAATACGCGTGATATTCAAACAATTCAAATCCTGCGTTCACAATAGCGCACATGGCAACATGGCTTTGTCTTGATGAAACAGAATTCCTTTACTCAATTTTCCCCGTCTTTTTTCCTAGACACAATCGCGCAATCTTGAAATTAAGTTAGCATAGTAGGAGCCTGTAATTGTATGTCCACCTTCTATAAAATCAGTCATCAAAATTCCGTCTACGTCCCAAAAATTGTGGCCATAACTTTACCCGCGGATGGCAAAACACGAACTTTGCGGGGTGGCGGCTTTGTTGGTTCGACTCAGAATCGAAGTGGTGAAACCACGTTTCATCAACAGTGACGAATCGAGAAAGAAATTCTTCCGGATCTGCTTGAAACTTTGCCAAACTGGCTTCAGCATGCAATACTCTAGAACGTTTATGATCTGGTATCAACATTTATGGGACCCAACGTGCAGACAACTTTTTTAGCCCCAAAATATTTTGTAAAATATTTTTCGTCGCACTAGATCGTTACGTAGCGAATAACGTGCCACATTTCAGAAACGTTAAGCTATCGATAATTCCCTGGCAACACTAAGCGGGCTGTTATGAAAAGAGGGACGTTAAGGATCCTTAACGGCCGGCTTTTGATAACAGCCCGCTCTTAATCGATCGTACAACATTTAGTTGTCACGGAAACAATGACATCTGTCATTTTAAAATTATAAATTATAAAATTTTTCATTCCAAATTTTTACCTTCTTTGATAAGCTAGTGCGACGAAAACCGTTGTACATACCACGGGCTGTTAAGGGCCATAACGGCTCTCGGTAGCCTTAAGTACTCAAACGGCTACCTCGGCCGTTATGGCCTTCTTAACAGCCCTTGGTATGTAAATAACTATTCTATAATACCATAAGAAAAATTCGTAATTTCAGCTATCCGCCGAATGGTCTGTCGTCTGTCATTACCATATCGTGTATACGATTAACATTTTCTCGAGACATATTTTTCACCACTTGGTAAAAAACAGCTCCCTCACCTAATACATTTACCATATCTTCATGAATTTCTTTTAGCGGTCCCTTTCTATTGCAATTATTTTATAACCACACCAACCTCTGATTTTTCCATTTTTAGAATTTCTCTAAACTTGTCTACTTAAATTCTAAAATATTTGAACAGGTAACAATTGTCCAAACTGCAATTGAACCAACGTAACAAGAAATGATTAAATCTTTAATGTCAATATGATTGACGTTGATTCAACGTCACTCAACGCCTACTATGTCAGTGACGCTAAATAATGGTCTCCCCTCGTGTATGCCAAGCTCCATTACAGCATCCGCAGTTCAAAGGAAAATGAAATCGATACGAATATTTTATCATGATCGACGTTGAGTGTAAGTTTCTGTTCACGTATTTGTAAACATTCGCCAGTGAATAAAATCAATGAAGTGCATTTACGTTATCGCATAGTTTAATAAATATTTTAAATGTATTTCCTGTTTCTGTTTCTTTCGTAAGTGTTATTATAAATTATATTTGTTTGTTGTAAATATTCAATCTTGATATTGGTATTTGAGAAATTACACATTTAATTTTGAAAATACCTGGCGATGAATATCATTCTAGTTATGACGCAATTTGTTTCAACCAAGAATAAATAATAGTTCTAATCCACTCAACTGGGTCAAGTTGCAATTGTACGTGAAAAAGTACAATTAAATAGCCATCGAACATCAACAGTCACTTTTAAGGTTGCCTATGTACGCATGTCCCCAAACATTTATAACATACATGAGATAGAATTTTAATTTGATTGGGGAGAAACAAATATTTTAATTTTTTTAATATTAATATTAATAATTATTAATATTATGCTTTGAGAAACAGAAAGAGAGACGCTAAAAGATATGAAAAATCGCTTATTTTATTTAATTTGCTTATTTTATTAGATGGTGGATGACCTACAACTTATTAAATAATTTCGCGTGCATGAAGCTGGTTCATCACATGGGAATTTTCAATGACAATTGAAATTTGTTGAAATCCAAATCACACGTCATCATTGGAAGCGAGCCAAGTTATTTATGACCGAAGATGATGGTATTACAGTGTCTTTGATAAAGTGGCGCGAGTTACGTACAAATACTAATATTAAGATGAAACAATAACATTACTTTAATGTAGACGCAACGTTAGTTCGCACGAGAATGTTTTTTTACAAGTTCTATCGAAGATTCATGGTACAAAATAACCGTCGAATAAATTTATAAATTTGAAATAAAAAGTAAACACAACAATTTTATAAAAAATAATTAAATGAAATTAAAAGTGCAAAATAAAAATAAAAACACAATTCGGAAAAACCGAAAGAAAATGTCGGTGGGATAAATATATCGCATATTAATTTGTACACCGGTACACCACACTTCATCGTGAAGAACCTTCCAAAATCAAGGACCAGGAGAAACGAAACCTGTCCACAAATCTTCCACAAACGACTAACACAAGAACAGTTAAAACCAGCAATGGCACTGCGGATAAATATAAATTCCTTACGGTGATTCTGTAACAAATCAGAAGGCATATATCGTTGTATCGCTTGCCACACGGAAGCAAAGAAGACGTTAGTCGCATCTTTAGTCTGCACATTGTACGCAACAGTCACATCCTATGAGTACCACTCCTTGGACAATACCATTATCACCAGATTCAGATCTAAATATCAAACACAAATCGACGATATTATTTTAAATTATTTAGTAAACGCGGTAACAAATATAATGGCAGCCCCTTTACTTGACTTTAAAGATCTGTACATAATTGCAACACTTGGCAGAAAACAAATCTGTAACAATTTCTGTCATCAATTTAATTATCAATTGATATTCACAATCCAGCAGCGAACCAATTAAAAAATAAATTACACGGTAGAGAAAACTATGTCGTGTCAATCAAATGCGAATTAAAACACACAATGGAGATCCCTGAGACGAAAACTGTCACCTCAACGATCTCACTGGAGAAAAACCAAACGAACGTGCTTTACAATTCGACGAATGATGCATGGTACTATCAAATGCCAGAATATTAATTTAAATAATAAGCATTTCAAGTAGCAAAGACTTTTTCGCAAAATAAACTACTACTACGAACATTCGCTACAAGACTCAATAAACCACTAGGAACATCAGTATTGGTGACGAAACCATTGAAGAAGCGTATAAAAGATACAAACATAAAATATTCAGCGAAAGAGAATTAATTTTAAACCACGTCAGTCCACGTTCAACCATACAATTTTTCAACAGCAAATTTTCAGACCACCAAATCAAAACTTCCACAGATAACAACAATAATTTCCAGCTCAACGTTACAACGAATTCAGTAACCAACGGCAACAACAACAAAAACAACAGAATATGTCGACATATAACCAAGACGGAGTCAACCACAAAAAAACTTTACAAAGAAAAAAGTCGTTGGAAACTACAGAACAAGCAAGAATGCGCAGCGATATGCATACTGTAAGAAATTATTCACAAAATAGATCGCAAAATATGGTACAAGAATTAACAATATAAAAAATCGAGAAATTGAAACAGAAGAATAATATGTCCAACAAATAAACTACAAACCAGAAGAAAACGAAGTACCAGAAGAAAATCTGTAAAATCAGGATTTTCACAAACCCACATTATATTACTACAAGACGTAATAGAAATAAACAACTGTTCAAACAAAAAGGAACTACCCTATATCACCTTAGAACAACTTATCGACCCATCCGCCTTAGCAATATCTAGTAAGAACGTTACACCGAAAATTTACGTAAAAACTTCTTTATAGGATGACAGCGCTGTACCGGGCCCATCCTGCCAATTCTGATATATTACGCTATCAAGAAAAAGACGCTAAAATAAAATCAGGAACACATACCTTCATACATTACTTCACATTACCTTAATCGATACAAACCTTACAAACAGCGCAGCAACACTATGTACGTGTTCGAGAAATATATGTCCAATTAACTTTAATATTGTCACTTATACAGAATATATTCATGGACGTAGAAAACACAATCACGTTCGCAAAATTGGGAATACCTCATTCAACCTCATCCACACTGTCACGTCGATCAATTATTTTTCCATCCAGATGACCCAAGGAAATATTACTATACTAATAAAGTCGAAGCCTATTATTCAGGAGACGGAATCGTATTTTTATTGTAAATACTTACCCGGAAATATATAAAACCTATCATTTATTTTCCATTCCTATTCCAAATGAAATAACAATTATACCAACTCATCTTTACCTGTCAATGAAAAAACGGACAGGGAATGCGAAGATATCGACGATCGAAAATTCTGTAAAGAGACAACTTTAGGACAAAAACAAGAACAAGATGAAGACTGTCTATATCAATTATTCACATACCTCAAAATTCATACCGAAAATTCAAAAGTGTAACTAACATTCAGTCCAGAATTCTAACCTTAGTTCAAAAAATAAACAAATCAGATTGCATTGGCTTATTTCCAAATCCCCAAAAAAATATATTTAAAATGTACTAATGTACAACTAATGTACAACTAATGTACAACTTCCGTACACTTTTATAGAAGTACCAAATTTCCACTTGATCGTATGTTATTCAAATACCCAAAAAACCCTCATCGGACAACCTTTAATATTACCCAATATACAAATTCAGTCAAATCTTTCATTTAAACAAATTACCCTAAAGATATTCCATTGGATGAACTCAATGAGCTTCAAAAACTACAAGATTCTATCCAAGCAATATCCCTAAAGAGCAATGACTCAAATATCGCTATCTTTAAATCCCGATCTATCTTATTGCACTTATTTGTCTAATTGTCCAACTTCAAAGCAACCACAACATAAATCATGGTAAAACCCAGTTCCACCGCTTTTTTCATCAAGGGATAGAGGAATTATATATGCAGAAGTGCACCTGCACCGCCACATATGGAACAGAATGTCGAATCGACATAAACACACATATAAATACTAATGTTAAGACGAAACAATAAGATTACTATTCATGGAAAAGATGTCGACAGAGTAGATCACACGTGCTGTAAGGTTACTGTTAAATCGTCCTATTATTGGTGTAATTATTGTGTCGAGTGGTTGTTCTACCTAATCTAGAAGGTAAGTAGTAGGCCAAAGTAGTGAATTTGCAAGAATGGACTCTTTTGTAGCAGGTATAACTTCGTCAATCACCTAACTTATTAAGAAGCAAATCAAATTGTTAACAGTAACGTATGAATCTGAAATTAATTCATTGAAGAAAGATATGGCTGTGCTAACTAATGATAAGAGGCGTTGATAAAGAAGTGCGAAGAAAAAACAGATGCGTTAGAGCAGTGCCGTCGGCGAAATAATTTACGTATTTTCGGAGTAAAAGGAACGCTAAATGAGAATCTGGAGACTGTCACTGATATTTTACGGCCTACAACGGCCACTGAGCGCTGTCACAGGGTGGGATCAAAAATGAAAATTGGAAATACTAATAATAATAATAATAATAAATATCTTTATTTCCACCAAAGATCTCAATAACATAACATATTACAAAGCAGATAAACAGAGTAGATAATTTCTTGGGGAACACACGAGACCGCGGAAAATAAATGAAAATCAAGAAATGAATTTGTGAACAAAATACAAGATAATAGAGATACTTAATACAAAATACCTAGACTAACTTATTCTAAATTCTGCATGCGACTAATTTAATCTCATTCTTATTGCATTGCATATTGCGTTCGAATATGCTGTTGGACTTTTTATAGTATTGTGGTTATACCTTATTGGCATTGTGTAGAATACAATGATTGACGTAATTTATGTTTGAACACATTTGTTGTCAGACACTTAATAGTCGATGGGAGGCTATTGTATATTTTAGAAATTTGATACGTAAACGATCGCTCCGATAAAGATGTATGGTGAACAGGCGGAATTAGAGTATCTTTAAATTTTATATTTAGATTATGTACATCACCTCTGTAAGATATTTTTTCGCCTCCCGAGATGTAACATTGGACATGTGACATTGGAACTATGTGACATTGGAACTATGCACCGTTCATATCACATGTAACTTCGTTTTTATGAGGACTGAGCGTTTTCCAGCATAATATGCGGTGAAGTAAATAATCCTTCTTTTTAAACTCCAGAGACGTAGGAAAAATACACAATTTTGAAATCATGAAGCCGATGTTCAGGAGAACGAGATATATTCATTTTTAATTCAGTAAGTAGAACAAAATACACAAAATTTAAATATTAATTTAATATTGAATTAGTCCAAACACTCCGCTGGGCATCGGGTTTAAGATATAAACTTCATACAGCAAAATGCAATTTCCTACATTCGATTACAAATAGCTAATAATAAACGTACCTACCTACCTAATAACAATTAACTTTTATATAATTATTTAAAGGTAACAAATTCAAATCTGTCATGTCTGTCACAATGCAATGTTGCCAACTTGAATAAATAAAATATATAGGTATAAAAAGATGATAATTTAAAATAAAATTATTATTATTATTATTATCACCTATATAGTGAAGAATAGCAACAAGCATCGCATGATTGATAGTATCGAACGCTTTGCTAAAATCAAGTAGACTTAAAACCGAAACTTTACCCTCATCACATGCGACCAGTAAGTCATCGGTCACATTCAAAAGAGTTGTTACACAACTATAACCATACCTGAACCCCGACTCTTCCTCAGGAATAATTGCAGATGTCTCCAGGTGCACCTTTAATTGCACATTTATATTTTTTTCTAGGATTTTAGACAAACATGGTAGTATCCTTACCGGTCGAAGATCCTTAAACTCGTTTGGAGATGCAGTTTTAGGTACCGGCACTACAACAGCACACTTCTAGTTTGAGGGAAATATATTGTGTACAATACATTCATTTAAAGTATGCGTTAAATAAGGCAAAATAATTGGGCAACATACCTTTACTATTTCCATACTTAAATTATCAATTTTGTTATGCCTATAATACTCCATAGTCGCCGCGTCTGGAATGTGTATTCAACATATGCTCTTTTTTCAATCCTAAGTGTTTTATTAACTAAATTGCGCAATGATTTATAATAATCCCAAGTAGAATTATTTTTAGAGCTTTTAAAGTTTCTATAGGCTTTGTCACGCAGTTCCATTAATTTTAAATTATCTGTAATCCATGGAGTTTTTTTTCTTTGTAACCCTTCTAGTTATAAACGGTGCACGAATAACCATTAGGTGCAGTATATTCCGTTGTAGAAAGTCTACTTTATCATTAACATTATTTATATGAAATCATCAAAATTATTTTTTTTGTAACATCGGTATGTTTTGAATACTGGAGAATTGCTACCAGGTTGACAACACAATGTATGATTTCATGGTCAACAAAATTTTGATTTAAGATTCCCGCATCCCCGATACAATTTTCATCAGAAACCATTAGTAGATCTATTAAGGATCCTGTATTTTTAATAATATTAGAGTTACCTAACTTATAGTACATATTGCCATCGTTTGTCCATACACTTCTAAAGCCATGCTTTTTAGCCACTTCCTTCACAAGTTGTAGTCTCAGTTGCGTCAGATCTTCTTTTAATACAATTTTGGAACCCTTTAACAGCCTTTTCTTACTAAATACAAGCTTCTTCGTACTTCTGCTAATAAATTTACAGATGATTGGACGATGTTCAGAGTTATTGCTAGGCATCATTTGATTTTACTGCGTCCTTTTTAGCACTTTCGAGGTCGTGTGAAAGTTTGTCCACCTTGCATTTTAACTCATTTATCATTAAGCAAATTTATTTAAATTTATTTATTGCATATGTGTTCTACAGTATCGCATTGTGTGATTTGTGATTAAATTAACTAACTTACATAGCTTTGTATCTATAGCTTATTTGTTTAAATTTTGTTTGTGCATCTTTTTGTTTTGTCTATGTTCACAATCGTCCATATTGATTCTAGATCAATTCTAAATAATTTTCACTCACTCATATTTCGTCGAGCACATATGCTGTTTCTGAAATTAGGCTACATTCTGGAGTAGATGACGGTGCAATTGATATACCGGGACACGGATTTCCGAGCATTGGTAGAAGTGATGGCAGAAGAGGGGGGGGAATGGGGATTTTTTAAAGGATGTATGTGTTCAAGGGAATTACGGTCATGGTTGATCCTGAATGCGAGCAATTATGGGTAAACATTAAGTTAAATCATGCTGCTTTCCACTTGCTGGGGGTTTAATATACAGGTCTCTGTATAATAATTGTCGCTAATTCATTATTAACTTGGAAGGGCAATTATCGTCTGCTAGAATTACTAATAGTTCTGTTTCGCTCATTTACTTTATCATTACTACAATGGAGTCATTCTCAACAGGTGAATTTGATTTATCTGGTTTGTCCGACCACTGGTGTATGCGTCTTGTCATGTAAACGAGTCATTACATGGGGTAAGATGTATCGTTTTACTGATATTAATAATGTCTTAACATTTCTCAATTGGAATATAAACTACATATTTGATCTCCATGCATCATATGGTATCAGTAAATTAACTAAATTCAAATCTCCGTGGGTAGCAGACAATATAAACTTATTAATGTCGTTGAGAGATAGTTGAAGAAGCCTAAGCGGTTGGGTGATCAGGGGCTATTCAGCTACTATAAAGAACTACGAAATTACACTACATCGGCTATAAGACGTGAAAAAGACTTGTTTAGAGTTCAGTGCCAGGCGCAACATTGTAAAATCTTTTTGGAAAGATTTGTAGAATCTAACCATATATAGGAGAAAGCAAACCACTATGTAAACCAGATGATATCAATAATTTCTTTGTAATGTTATCCCTTTTAATGACCTTGATGGAAACCTCATAATTTTCTATGACAATAATATTTTGCCTGACATACACAAATTAATTTCCTTTGAAGCAGTGGCAGAAGATTACATTTAACTTTACCTCAGTGAAGTAAATCCACATCTTCTGTTAAGGATGGCATAAATATCAAAATGCTAACATTATGTTGCCCTTACTTAATTTGTTATGTGACATATATAATTAATCTTTGCTTGATAAATAATGTATTAAGAATGAATAATATTTATTCTAAATGTACATTTCGAAAGCATTGCTTTCATCTTCAGTAGCATTAAACGTCTCAAAATAAATAAAATGACATAAATGACAAAAATTACGTAGCCAAGGAAAAATAATTACATATATTTAACAAAATCAAGTAATGCATTATTCAACGGAGACAAATCTGTATTTAATAATTTTAATTGAAATTTTTTCATATAAATAGCTTCATACATGTTTATATAACAATATTGACAATGTTTTAACAATTTTATATCATTTATAGTAAATGAATGTCCTGTGTTAACAAAATGGTTAGCTAACGCAGAACTACCAACACGATTCCTAATATATAATTTGTGCTCCTTAAATCTAATTTCTAAATTCCTACTCGTTTGTCCTATGTAACATAAATTACAAAAACTACAATTAATTTGGTATATACCAGACTGTTTAATGAAATGTTCTTTATTAATGTTATTATTAAGGTAATTTTTTAAAGTATTATTGTTTGAAAATGGCGGAGTTAATTTAAATTTCTTATATAGATTATATAGACAATTTTGCCAAAAAGGGTGAAAAGTTAACTTTTTATTAACATTTGCAACCACACTTGGAGTTAAAGTGGTCAATGAATTGATAGAAAACGTTTGTCTATATTTATTGTAAATGTTAGTAATACAAACATCATTATATCCATTAATTTTGCCTATTTCATAATTAAAACAAAGTGCACTAAATTGAACATCGAGTTTTTAAAGAATTGTAAGAAGCACCAAGTTTTTCCGAAGTTCATACAAATTAAAACACGAAAAGCGACTATTAACTTAGAGAAAATTATTAATCAAGCTAAACATCGATGGTTGAATGTGGACATTTAGGATTGTATTATAAGAAACTGCATATTTTGGAAATTTCTTCATATAATTTATATTTGCAACTTTCTAAACAAATGACCCCATTTTATGGGATATTTTTGATCGTAAATTGTACGGCATCGTGGAGAAAAAGTGTCCAATAAAAATTCAACACTAAATAATAAGTTTCAACACTTAAATCAAAAATAAATGTTAATACAAGTAATTGCAATTATCCAAACAATTGGATGATAAACAAAACGTCTATCAAGTTTGAAGAATTAAAACTATTAAATAAAGGTTTAAAATTCGGTATACAGCCAAGAATACCACCAATTGATGACGTTTTGAATGACTTGGAATATGCAGCAAAGTCAACAACTACTACGAAGATCGAAAAAAGAAGACATGAGCGATTTACAAATCATCGATTTGTTAATCAAGAAGGATAATTGCGTATATTTCAAATCTGACAAGGGTAATGCATTAGTTATCGTAGATAAGTTTAAATATATTTCGGATGTTGAAAATATGTTAACCACAGGTATATCACATAATTAGTAAGAATCCTGTTACGGTTGTGTTTTATTAAAGACATTTAGGTGCATTATTCTATAGCAAAGATTACATATTTTACGCGCATTTACTTATAATAGGGATGAGAATATTTAGGAAAACGTCGTAGAAGTTTATTGCGTTCCCCCATACCACACTAGCCCTAGCGGTGGGGTTGTTTCCGGGAAGGACACATTCGTCATCGTACCGTGAACATGACCAGTTTTGCTCTCACAGTGGCGTGCGGGCGCACGGCGAGGGTTGGCGCAGTCGTTGCGTTGTTATTGTGATATTTGTGTTATGGTCATTGGTGTGAACAATGACTAGTATTGTTCGTTGGTTATCAAGATGCATTAATGACAACTGCTTTGAGTTCGTTACAGTTGCGGGAGTGATTGCCAGTGGAGTTGTGCAGACCGAATGCAGTGGTGTTGCTGTTGATGGTGTGTTGCTGTTGCCGTTGTTACGGCTGTTGTTGTTGTGGTTGTTGTTGCGAGATGCAACTGGGTTCCGGTGAAAGGTTATCTAGTAGCTAGCTATCTACCTGTGTCATGGAATGCGGAGGTGATGCATTCCTGTCAGCGTTACGAGGCGGGATCGCACTGGGGCACATTGACACAATTCGAGGAATTGTTGGTACGCGGGCTGTCTGCTGACGGCCTGTGTGCGCAGGCATGCAAATGCAAGCAATCTAGCGGTACTTAAGCACGCAGGTAACGGCGTGATCGCTTGACCTGGACGCAAGTCCAGTGGTCCATTGTATCTGTTCTGGTCAGATAATGGGCGCGGGCACGCAAGTGCATCGTACGTGACTCGACTATCTGGTTGACTATGTCTATTAACTATTCTCTTTGACGCTACGAACTAACGTTAGGTGTATACGAAGATCACCGCTAGAGGAGCAATGGAGAGACGGATAAAGAAGGTGTAGGCACGATCCGAAGAGTGCTGAAGCAAGGGTGCTGGAGCACCCGGTATGTTAATGCTAATTATGGTCGGTATTCATAATCACTAATCATTGTTTGTCTTTCATGTTGCTTGCCGTATTATTTGGTTACCCGAATGCACGCCCATGTGAGAACATCATTTGTCGGTCAACGGGCATCATTCGAGGAGAGGAGTTTGGTAACGTAAACATATACTTGACTTGCATTGGGCTGTGTGAGAGGGAAAGCACTTATATTAATAGGCGCCACTTATTAAGGGTGCAGTAGTTTTGTACGACGGGCGTTTTCTGATATTCGAGATATATTGTGCATATTGCACTCCGTACAATTAACATGCAGTTTTATGCATCGCTCCCAATCATCGATGTATTTACTTAATATGCTCCGTTCGAAATTTTCGACCCTCCTAACAATCCTATTCAATTTTTTTCTTCTAATGTTATTAAAGTTTTAAAACAATGGAAAAATTTTCGTTTTCAATAAAAATCCTAGCATTCCCAAACTATATTGTTTGCCAAAGATTCATAAACCTGGTGACACTTATCGCTAAATAGTTTCAAACATTAATTCAGCTACTTATAATTTAGCAAAACGGTTGGTTAATGAATTTAAAAATTTCAAGTTTGACAATGATTTTTCCGTAATGGGATCTTTAGACTTAGTTTCTAAATTGAAATATATTACTTTGGATCCAGACGATCAGTTGATATCCTTCGATGTTGTTTCGCTAGAAATGTTAGAATCCTTTTTAAAACATAATTTTGTTTCAGTTTTTAAAATTAAGGAATTTGTCTCACTTACAAAATTATCCATGGACCAAAACACCTTTTCTTTTAATGGAATTCTATATATTCTATTCTAACTTTCGGAACGGCTATGGGAAACCCACTTTCACCTTTTTTAGCAAATTTGTTTTTAAATAACTTAAAAAATTCTGTAAAAAACTCCATGAACGCAATTTTTCCAACAATATGGTTTCGTTATGTAGACGATATTGTTGCCATAATAGATACAAAATTTTGACGATGCATTCTTAATTGTTTGAACCGTCAATATGAAACATTAAAATTTACTTGGAAGTGATACCGTTCTTAGATTTAAAAATTAGTATAGTTAATAAATCTTTTGAATTTGATATTTATAGAAAAGAAACACACACGAATAATTATATTCCCAATAGTTTGGTCACTTTTCATAAATATAAAAAATCAGGTTTTCGTGGTCTTTTTTATCGTCTATTTAGTTTACCCCTTAATTTAACTTTGAGAAAGAATTGAATTTCATTTATAAAAATAGCCAAAATTAATGCATATAATGATGTTTTTATTACTAACATTTACAATAAATATAGACAAAAGTTTTCTATCAATTCATTGACCACTGTAACTCCAATTGTGGTTACAAATGTCAATAAAAAGTTAACTTTTCACCTTTTTTGACAAAATTGTCTATCGAATCTATATAAGAAATTTAAATTAACTCCGGCTTTTTCAAACAATAATACTTCAAAAAATTACCTTAATAATAACATTAATAAAGAACATTTCATTAAAAACTCTGGTATATACCAAATTAATTGTAGTTTTGTAATTTATGTTACATAGGGCAAACGAGAAGGAATTTAGAAATTAGATTTAAGGAGCACAAATTATATATTACGAATCGTGATGTTGGTAGTTCTGCGTTAGCTAACCATTTTGTTAATACAGAACATTCATTTACTATAAATGATGTAAAATTGTTAAAACATTGTCAAAATTGTTATTTAAACATGTATGAAGCTATTTTTATGAAAAAATTTCAATTAAAATTATTAAATACAGATTTGTCACCGTTGAATAATGCATTACTTGATCTTGTTAAATATACGTAATTATTTTTCCTTGGCTACGTAATTTTTATCATTTTATTTATTTCGAGACGTTTAATTCTACTGAAGATGAAAGCAATGCTTTCGAAATGTACATTTACAATAAATATTATTCTATTTGTGAAATAGTGGTTGTCTTAATAATTTTATATTAGAATTTCACAAGCTCACTCAATTAATTTATGTATTTCCGTCTTGCTGAAAACAAGCTATTGTAGTGCCACTGACAAAGGTGTCCATTCCACAGGGTTATAATGATCTAAGGCCGATTACAATTCTTTGTCTGGAATGAGCGATAGCTGAACAGATTCGAAAACATTTGAATACATACAATATACTATGGTGCCAAGTTTTACGCTTTTGAATCATGAAAATGTTCGGGATTGTATGCTTATAGATATTTATCGCTTGCTAATATACAATAGTGATAACAATTATCTGCTTAAAATTAATATAAGGTCAACGCGGAAAGTATTAAAGGAACAAAATAAATATCAATTAAATCCGAAATTGAACATTAATTTGAAAGGAAATGAAAATATAAAACGAAAGTAACACGCACGTATAGCAAATACAAACCAATGGAACGTAAGGAACATAAAACAAACCTACACATTTATAGAATAATTGCAATTAGCAATTAACCCGGCCGATATGCAAAGCAAGACAAATTAAAAAAAAACTATACATGTTGTTTTAGTTCATAACATGAACTAATAAAAATAATCCGTTTACTATTAAGAAACCTAAATGAAACAGAACAAAATGTAGAAAATTCGAAAAAGACTCCCACAATCTAACATGACTAAAAACAATTTAACTAATGACTATCCGTTACATGTAGGTGTCTTACCTAAGTTGTTATCCGTAATCCTGAACTGTAAGGGTTTTTTGCCTTTTTGCTTGACGTCTTTGTAGTCACCAAATTGATGTCCAAAAATAAATCAGTTTGATTCGAAAGTTTCGGAGATGTTACCCCATCATAATATTTGTTACAGGATTAAGCTCAATTGTTATCAATGTTAGAAAAAAATCTCGTTTTGTGTACTAACGCTGTTAAGAATTAAGCTTAAGCATATAATAAATATTATGAGGCACCAGATATACGCACAATATTCTCAAATATAACCTTCATTAAATTCTAAAAAGTATCACCTGCAAGATTCGATTTGATTCTCTACTTTCACGTACAAACAAAAATGTATGCATATTTTACCCTAAAAACTTATATAAAACAGTTAATTGATCCAAAAAATCCTACCAAAACGTAATGTAAAACGATTAATCAACAGTAACAATTATACTCGTAAATGATACGCTCAGGCGATTAATTGGCAGTTTTGTGGAGTGTTGTATTTCATTGTGATACGCGTGTTATAAAATTACCAAATCGTTTCGTGGAAAGGCATTCCAAACAATTAACGTACTCTAGCAAACCTGGCATTAATCATTTCGTAAATATATATTTGATGATTCGTTAAATATAGTATATATTATTTATATATCTTATTGAGTTGATGCAAATATTAGAATAACTTCCGTTATTGATAACAATGTCATTCCGCACTCGATAATTCATGTCACACGTGCACAGATTTTGATGAATTTGTACATTTTCGAAATATTTGTGTAAATCATGGTTTCATTTATTTATTATTTACATTTCTCCGAATATCTAACGTTACTTTATGTATATAACTGTTACTTAACATTTAATATGTTATAATTAATGCAAAACGGGGTGCAATTTAATTTTTTTTTCATAGAGCAATAAAATATTTGTCTAACCAGTCGTTATGTGAAACACATTTAGCAATATTAAAGTGTAAGCAGGCAAGGTTTTTATCAAGCAATAAATAATTAATATGACAAGTTAAATTAAGGAATACATACGGTGTCAAGGCTGAGCCAGTGTATACTACAAAACAACACTTGAAAAGAACGTAATAATTCTATTTAAGTAGTTATTGTAATGAAATAGATGACCGTACTGCACAGCAATATTATAATATTGATCTCACTAAGGAATTAAATAGAAAAAATTAAACGATATAATTTAAGAGATTTATTTAATATAAGATTAATGTGATAATGAAATGTCTCTGGAATCAACCGTAACGCCCAAATGAACTACAGGTTCAACTCTCTCCAACAAATTATCACCCAGATCATAATTAGAAGTTATCGGGTTAAACTTACTAGAAAAAGCTATAGTTCAAAGTCATATTGTTATTTTTACGCCAATTTGTAATAGCATCAAGTTCAGTCAAATGGAGCGGAACATGCTAAAATGATCAGCATAAGCGAGATATTTGCAATGAAAAAATAATTTGGATAAGTCATTAATAAAAAGTAAAAATAAAATCGATCCAATATCTACTACGAAAAAGGAAACTTTTCATAGACCTCAGCTGTGGGGAGTTTTGATAGTGGGTTTCTTTTTCCTTTTATATTATATAATATTAAAAAATATATATTTAAACAAAATTAAAGAAAAAATAAGATATTTCTCAAGATTTTAGTTTTCTTTACAGTTAGGACAACAGTAACAACAAATATATTACATGAGCTTTATAACAGTATATTATTCAATGAGCCAGTAATGATGGCTATTACTCATGAGGATGATTTTTGCACCACGAGCGTAGCGAGTGGTGTAATTCATCCGAATGAGTGATAGCCATTACTCGCGAATAGAATACTATACTTTATC
This sequence comes from Geotrupes spiniger, assembly GCA_959613385.1. Taxonomy (NCBI): domain Eukaryota; kingdom Metazoa; phylum Arthropoda; class Insecta; order Coleoptera; family Geotrupidae; genus Geotrupes; species Geotrupes spiniger. The sequence continues at coordinate 2,482,908 of OY390738.1, forward strand.
TACAACTATCAGGGAAAAAACAAAATATAAATTTAATAACATGTATTATAAATTTTTGTCAACATGATAAGTATAATGAATAGTAATATTACTACAGTTGTAAAAAGTTAGAGGTAGATTTTCTTTACCCGTCATATTATAAGTAGTGCTTCCTGTGGTAGTTGTACTTGTAATATTGTTTTGTAGAGTTATTCTTGTTAATTGCTTCCACATTTTTTCTTATATTTTAAAATTTCGTTTTTGATTACTTACTTTGGTCAGAGAAGAAATGCATGATTTGGTGGTTCTTTAAGAAATATATTCAGTTCCTCCTGTTGTAAAAGCCTTGGCTTTTTTGGTCGATGGCCTTCGGACTGGCGTTTTAGGAACGCTTGCAGCTTCATATAATTTTCCAGATGGATGTTATGGTGAATATTCAGGATACTTTTAAGGATCGAGTAGAAAGGATATAGTGAGGACGACTTGTACTTCTTGTTTAAATCAGCAAAGTAACATATTTTCAGAAAAAGAAGTGGGTTTTTGCGTTGACTGCCAATCCATAAAATTCTTGTATCATCTCCCCCCCCTTTGATTTTGTGGGTAGCAAATTTTCCGTTGTGCTTGGGGCTAACTCCAATATGTTAGGAAGAGTACTGATACGCGTTTCGACTTCATCAAAAGCACTCGTAGTAGTCGTAGTATTCATCTTGTACGCGAAACAGAACTCAAGATAGAAAATCACAAAATGGCACAAAATTATCAATGTTTGTAAAAACATCGCTATAGCAGCCTCGCACCACCTACTTGCGTCAAAATAATGCATAATTATTTAATTTTGACGTAACGATTGAATAATATTCCATAGATTATGTAATAGTTGTAGATACATGTGTTTACTACAACAAGCACACAACATATTTATCTTCTCATTTTTAGATCAACAAAATTTGCATCGTGCTCATTAGACGCATATTACCGCTGTCATGTGGCTGATCTTCTTCACATTGACTTTGTTCCTTTGCTCTTGTATTTTTCCTATAACACTACTTGCTTCTTGATTACGCGTACATGTTGTAGATACTATGTAAGGTTTTATAAGTAAGTTTACAGCTTTATGTAGCTACAAGTTGATCACGTATGTCTACGGCCCCTTTTATTTCATTTAAATCTATTATCATCATCTCTGGCACCGATTTCCTTGGTTATTATACAGCATACTGAGAAAAAGAAAAACGATCTTATATATTTCTTTGAATATAATTTACAACTGCAAAATAAACACCTCAATTACAAAAACCAAGGTCCATCAGCAAAAAGTTAAAAACAAGTAGAACAAGGGCAGGCACGTCATCATTTGTTGTTACGTTGGTTCAATTGTAGTTTTGTCACTTGTTACCAGTTCAAATAATTTAGAATTTAAGTAAACAAGTTTAAAGAAATTCAAAAAATAGAAAAATCGGAGGTTCGTGCAGTTATAAAATACTTGCAAAAAAGGGTTGTCGCCAAAAGAAATTCACGAAGACGTGGTAGGTGTATTAGGTGAGGGTGCTGTTTCTTAAAAAGTGGTGAAAAATATGTCTCGAGAATTTAAACTGTGGAGACAAAGATGTGAACATGCGAAGGGTGCTGGACCACCAGTGACTGTCACTACCCAAGAAAATATTAATCGTATACACGATATGGTAATGACAGATAGACGACTGGGCATTCGCCGGAGAGCTATGGTACTATGGAAAATATTTTAACAAATATTTGGTGCCTAAAAAAGTTCTCAGCACGCTGGGTTCCACGAATGTTGACACGTTGTAGACTATTGCATTCTGAAGTCAGTTTGGCAAAATTTAAAGCAGATCCGGATGAATTTCTCGATTTGTCACTGTCGATGAAACATGGGTTCACCACTTCGATCCTGAGCCGAAGCAACAAAGTATGGAGTGGCATCGCCGAGGTTCTCCGCCTCCCCGCAAATTTCGTATTTTTCCATCCGCTGGTAAAGTTATGGTCACAATTTTTTGAGACGCAGACGGAATTTTGATAATTTTTTGGAACGTGGACATACAATAAAAAAATACGGGGAAAATTTAGTAAAGGAATCCCATTTCGTCAAAACAACGCTCGTGTCCAGAACAGCCATGTTGCCATGAGCGCTATTCTGAACGCAGGATTTGAATTGATTGAAGATCCCGCATATTCACCAGACCTGGCCCCTTGTGATTTCTTGTTATTTCCAAAATTAAAAGAATATCTTCGGGGGACCAAATATTACCACGATAAAGATTTTTTTTCCAGAGAAAAGGCTTGGAGCATCGTTGGACCAAATGTATCGACGTTCAGGGAAATTATGTAGAAAACTAAACTTTGATATATCTTCAATTTGTTTCCTTCTATGTTAGGGACCGTAAATACTGATCTCCCCTCGTACTTGGGAATGTTGCAGACCATAATTTTGTCGATGCTAAATCACAACCTGTGAACATTTTGACCATTTTCAGATTGCCCCACTCCTTACAGCCCCTCCAGAAAGTAAAAACTCAAGGCATATCAAGGATCAACAGTATTGACTTCAACGCCAAATTATAATATAGGCAAAACAAATTCTCAGATTAAGAAGCCGTATTCCAAAAAGTCTAAAAATACCAACTAAGAAGATTTTTCTGACGCTAAAGCTAAAATTAAAAAATATGAAAACAACGAGCAATTCTGCAGCCCACGAACAATGGATAAAATATTTATATTTGCGATTTGTGTTCGCAAAATACTTCATAATGTAAAAGATCAATATTGCCTCCGTGGTCATTTCACTCAACCTTTAGAGTAAAATGTGTCCTTTTCATTCTTTTTTTAATCCGATGTTTTCTGAATTCTTTGAAAGGCGTATGTATTTTTAGTTTGTACATCATACGAATTGTATTATTGTATATGTATTAATTTATTATTTTACATTATTAATAGCTATTTATGGTATATAAGTAAATAAAGTTATTTTAACCATGCTGTTTTGTTTTGTTGTTGTTGTTTTGTTTTGTCACCAGGTCGAACAGTTACACACAGTAACACATACAATGTATCTTCATCAGTGCCAATTGTAATTGCGCAAACTTGTATATTGTAAATATTAATAATAAATAGTGTACATAGTTAAAAGAGTTATCAGAACAAGCCTTCGAACGATTGAATAACTCCCAGACGGTAGCGACGCAGATTATTTGGCGTAACATACGTGGGCGAGATATGTAATCGAAATTCTCGTCGAATTTACAACTCGCCACGAGTCGATTACACGCAGTACATTGTCCACGTATCGCAAACACATGCTGCACACGAATTTGAAGATATGCATTTAATTAATGCTGATTATTTACAAAGAATTATAAATTTAATCCAAATTTACCATTAGAGCCTTTATGTTTTTCGTTCAAATGTGTGGATAGAGTGCAATCAAAATATTCTATTTTTTGGTGTATCTGTTCTAAGCATAGCAATATAATTTGGATATTAAAATTGTAGTAAAATTTAAGAATTTTTATTGTAAAATCGGTAAGAATCATAATGGTTGTCGCTACCCTAACATGCAATGACTTCAACCAATGAGAACAATCTTTAAAAAAATACGCGATACAATGACACCGATCGGAATCTCGAAGTGGTTTCCAACATTTATTTAGAAAAATATAAAATGGACAATTAATGTGCCAAGCCTAATAAACATATTGTACGTAGTCACTTTGGTAACTTTGTAACATGTGAAGTGTACTGAGAATAATTACCTGTTGTGTATAATAACTGTGTCATACACAGTTGTTTCTTGCAGAACAGGTAATTATTCTCAATGCCCATCAGATGTTACAAAGTTACCATAGCGACTATGTACAATTGTTTTCATAAAAACGACGACACAACACAACTTCAAATCACTTCTGTTTACATTATTCAGCGATCGGGATTGCGGAAGGCAATTCGCCAAAATTAATAGTCCAGCATTGGATGAATTTAACATAATATAATAATTTGCATTCAAAAATAGAACATCCAATATATATACTCATTTATATATTGATTATATTAATTGTTAAAAAATAAAATAAGTCTAAGGCCAGTCAATAAGATTATTTTCTGTCTCATTTTGTGAGAAATGCCGCAAATTAAACTATGAGTACGAGCAGTTAAAGTATATTAACGATCTTTAGCACTAAAGAAATATCAAACCAAACAACACAGTAAAAGTAGTTTACCGCTCAAATTAAAATTATTTCCTTGAAAAAAGTTTTTGATTTTTTTTATATTTTTATATATCAAATGAAACAAAAATGATTTATGCAAAAAGGTCGTTCTTATGACCCATAATAGTGGCGAGAACCTAACAAACCTGTTGCTCTTAATTCATAAGGACGTTTAGCTACAAGGTGGTTGTAATGCAAGAGTGAGAGCCGATCTACCAGACCGTTCGAAATTAGTGCGGAAGCAATTCATAAGCATCAACATACCTCGATTCTTTTTCAAACAATTGTCGCTGCACCTCAAAAACGATGTATTATTTATAAAACTGCCCAGTAATCCTATTACACAATTTATTCACGTGCATTCGGTCGTCGGTTTGAATTTATTTATAATCACAAAAGTCACGGTCATTTAACAGCGAAATGCACTTTTCGATTAAATTTATTTCACAATTGAAGTCACCACCTGGTGGAGTGTTACGGATTGTTTTAGACCACGCGACCGGTCTCACAAAGAACACATGCGTTCGATATCGTGTCCTTTGCTAGACTAGTTCGTATAGTTTCAGTAGCATCCGTGTCAATTCACTTTCGTCAATTTCGTCCATTCAACGGAATTATCAAGGCAAGTGGTTATCTATTTTGTACAATTTTACGATTTTAAAATAGCGTACACGTTACAAGTATTATTTGACAATCATATTGAGAATTATTGAACCGCCACCAAGTGAATTTAAACGTATTTTTATCGAATTATATTTTAATGCTGCCTGACGAAAATTAAGCGATATGCATTGACCTTGTCAACATTTTAAAATTATACGCAATACTTGGCCCAATATGCAGTGGTGCCCACTGAATTTTCTTGCACTTATATAAATTTCCAGAAAACTAGAGAGATCGCGATGACAGGCACAATAGTAGAACGTGGTATCGCGGCGTGAACACGTCTTCATAAGTAAGTTGTACATCTGACAAACGGCAAAGTCACGGCGTCCACCCCTCAATTGTCACCGGAAACATTTATCATGCGCTATATGGTTACCACAAAGAAGTTTTCAAAAGCGATTTCAAAAATTTACGAAAGAATTTTTCAAATAAAAGTTGTGTAGTTATGTTTTTCTCAAAAGTCATGTGACGTCATCGTGACCTATATCATGTTCACCTTACCCATTATCTACTAATTTTCTTAACATCGTTTATGTGAAATTGAAACTAATTATTGAAATTAATTATTGAAATTAAATGTGTTATGAACATGAATTAAATGGGTCCACGATCAAGACTAATTGGTTAATCGCTAGATACTATTTTACCTCTGTGTTCAAACAAACCAAACAACAGGAGAAACCTCCACCCCCCTCTCTCTCTCTCTCTCTCTCTCTCTCTCTCTATACCGTATGTCCCCGGATTGAATTTACAATAGGTATGTTGACCAAACATTTTCGAATTTGGAATTTCATGTTTTGGGATTCCGCCCTGCTTGGTCTGAAACTTATTTTTTTTCGATTTTTTTAAAATCAAGTAAGCCTAGTTCTAGGTAAACTACCTTTTCTGTTTACAGTACGCCAAAGTGTTCAGAATGTAAAGTTATGGCGTTATGCATGTTTTAATAATGATCGGCCTACTTTGATAAAATCCTGTATTGGTCAGTATTGCAATTGAAACAGCAAAGATAACAAGATACTTGTCAAGTATTTATTGTAATTTTAATTTTAATAATTATTATTATTATTCATTCCCTGGTACTAATACAGTATGGAACAAGTCAAGATTACAGTATTAAAACTAATAAAACAAGTAAATCAATAATGGTAAGATACAACATGTTAAAACTTATTTTAAAAAGTACTATTTAAAAAAATACAGTGTAAGTATTCTTCGTTTGTGACGATGATGAGTATTTTTTAGGAAAGTCTTTTAATACTTTTTCGAGAACTTTGCACATTCCACTACGTAGAGTCCCGTTAAAGTATGTATTTTCTTTGAATTAAAAACGTGTCTGCATGAGTCTATGTTATTCATTTTGAAAACACTCCTGATGCATCTCTTCTGCAGCACGAATATTCGATTCACATCCACACTATTCCCCCAAAATATAATCGCATACTTGAATTGTGAGTTCACGTAAGTATGGTATGCAGCCAGACTCGCATCTAGATTTACAGATGAAGATATCATTCTAAGAGCATAGCTGAATGGTCCCAGCTTAGCCGCTTAGAATTTGCGACTTGCAATTTATTGATGCGTCAATTTAAGTTATTGTCTAATTTTCGAGTTTGATGCTCATGGTGTCTGTGATTTCTTTTTGTATTTCAGGCAGATCGTTGACATATAGCAGAAACAAAATCGGACCCAAAATCGAAGCTTGTGGTACTCGACCTCCACGATGACAGAAATCTTACTCCGTTTTCATTTGATGCTACTATGCATTGTTTTCTGTCAGCTATATATGAATTAATCAGGCTCAGAGATACCCCTCGAAAACCGATTATTTCCATTTTCTGTAACAGCGTACTATGGTTTACGCTGCCAAATGCTTTCGTAACGTCCATGAACATCGCGCTGACCTTCATTCATACCCTCCAAAACCTCTAACAGCACTTGGTAGATGGTTGATTTGATTTTCCGCTAGGCACTTTGCCTGTCACTCAGGATATTGTTTGTTTCCAAAAATGATGTTTTCGAAGATCTTGGATATGTTTGATAGTATAGCTATGTATTCGCCTGTAGTTCATTATATTAGCCTTGTCTCCTTTCTTGTGGATGGGATGGATGGTCGTTCGCTTTAAAGGTTCTGGAAAGACTCCACTTTTTAAAGCAAGGTTTATTAAGTGCGACAATAGGTTATCAATGAAGTGAGCCGCTAGTTTGATGATGGCAACAGGAATCTCATAGTGGCCCTCAGCAGAAGTGTCTTTCAAAATAGAAATTATGTTTATAATTTCCTCCCTATCAGTAGCCTGTAGAAAACACGATCTTTGGTTTCTTTTAATAATATGTTCGTGAATTTCTTTTGATGGCTTCATGTCAGGACACATGTTAATTAAACGGTTATTGATATAATCTAGTACACGAACCGTATCATCTGTTTCAATTGTTCTAAAGTTAAAAATATCTCTACTGGTTCCAGTTATCCTTTCTACCATGTTCCACATAGCTCGAGTTTTGTTTTCGGAATTTTTTATATAATTAGAACTGTATCCTAATTTTGCCTTTTTTATTTCTTTCTTATCGCTTTCGTATTTGCTGTAGGAAGTATACGTCTCTCGGTTTATAGATTTTTTAATCATGCCTTCATAAAGCTGTCTCTTTTGGACACTTGATTATTGAACCAATTATTGTTTTTATTTGTTTTCTGTTTGACAATGCTAACAGAACATGTTGTACAAGACCTCATAAAATGATCTGTAACATCCTTCAACATTTTCCATATTTAAACAAATACTCCAATCTACAGTAGACATCCTGGCAGAAAATGACTTCAGTTTACCTGCTGTGTAGGTTCTTCTCCTTTGTATTTTTGTTTTATATTTCGGCACCTCCAAATTACATTCAATTGATATGAATTGGCCCAAGTGATCGGAAAGACCCGTGGAAATATTTTTACTCTCTATTAAAGTACATAGACGAATTTCCATAAATCCGCGTAGCTTCTGTGATTGAAGGTTTCATATTAAAGGCACTTAATAAATCAATAAAATTGTTCGTTTTGATATCTGAAGTGTTCAATAAGTTTATGTTGAAATCACCCATGATAAGTATCGTACAGGTATTTTACCGTTATATATTCTAGCCAAATCAGAAACAATTTTTGATCTCCCGTTGGGGGTAGGTACATATTTAGTATTATAGTTCGCAAAAGAGTTGATTTTATTCCACTACACTCAATGGTCGATTCGAGACTCCTATGTGCAATGTTGTCTAGGTTTTCAAATAGGAGTGACTCTCTCATAAAAATACAGGAGCGACCATGTGACTTTGTGGATCTACAAAAGCGGGACACCAATTTGTACCCATCGATTTTTATGAGCTGCTGATCTGGTTTCAGCCAATGTTCATTTAGAGCCAAGATGTGTACTTCCTCTTCTAAGCTATCAACCAAAATTTTTATTTCATCCGTCTTATTTTTCAGACTTGGGTATTTTGATGTAAAATATTACGTATGTCTATTTTTTCACTATGATTTTCCTGTTGATCGAGTTCTGTAATTGAAGGTTTGTGCCACTGGTTGATTTTTATCTTGCAACCCCTGTATAACCTCACTTTGTTGTTGTAATTTAGTATTTTGATTATACATTATTTTTTCTAGTTCGGCACTCCGCTTTTTTTGCATCCAGACTTTTGACAATTTTTAAGATTTCGTTTACCTCTGTGCGCCCTTTGGGAATACAACATAACCATTTAACATTTTTCCCGTTCGTTTCCAGGAATTTTGGTTTTGCTGGTTTGTAGGGACTGCATGCATAGTACAGTATCCCTGTTGCACATTGTCCACGCTTTATTATTTTCTCAGTTTCATTCACATTTTTATAACACTTTAAGCACTGCACGACATTACTGTCCGCCACCATTTTCATAAGTAGTAAGACAGATGTCGTTATCTTTCAAATTGTTAAAGTAATATCACAAAACTCATTTTCATTGCGAAGTAATTACAATATTTTTACAATTAAATGCTAACGTTACAACAGAAAATATATTTAGTACAGTTAGGGTACAGTTAGGGACGTGGAAAATGTTGCCGTTAGTTAAGGAACTGCGAGGGCGGATTGAATTATGCCTCGACGAAGGTGGAGGGTTAATAGAATAACTTAATAGTTGTTTTTTGTTTTAATAATTTAATTAACAATTTATTATATTTTTTCAGGCATAACGCCATAACTTTACATTCTGAACAACTTTCCTAACACTTCGACGTACTGTGAACGGAAAAGGTAGTTTACCTAGAACTAAAATAGTGTTTGCAAAACTGTAAAGGCCTACTTGATTTAAAAAAATCAAAAGTAAAAATAAGTTTCAGACCAAGCAGGGCGGAACCCGAAAATATGAAATCTCAATTCGAAAATTTTTGGTCAATCATACCTATTGTAAACTCAATCCGGGGACATACGGTATACATATATATATATATATATATATATATATATATATATATATATAATGTAATACGCACGACCGAAATAATTATAATTAGTTATTTTACGGAAACACTCCGTTGGGTTTGCGGTCTTAATAAGGGCGATTTATTCTATATCTTTATTAATAGTCTATATTTCGTGGATCATTATCCACATCATCAGGACTTCTACAAAAATTATAAATAGAAGATGTAAAATAATTATGGTATAACTTACTCAAATTGATACAATATAAAATTGGACATCCAATACAATAAGAACTAACAAAAAGGTTCAATTCAAAAGTGTCACCAAAATCAAATCTTACAAATTAATAAATAAATCAATTTTTGAGAGAAAAGCCTACTAATTACAATATCAAAATAGGAAAATGACTTGAACACGAAAAAACGAAGGTTATTGTGTTGAAAAAAATATGATTTAAAATATGAAACAGCAACAGTCACGAGACATCCATAGAGTTAGAAAAAAGGAAGTACTAAGAAGGATCATCCAATATATACAAATCATCATATATACAAATTTATTGGATGATCCTTCTTAGTACTTCCTTTTTTCTAACTCTATGGATGTCTCGTGACTGTTGCTGTTTCATATTTTAAATCATATTTTTTTCAACACAATAACCTTCGTTTTTTCGTGTTCAAGTCATTTTCCTATTTTGATATTGTAATTAGTAGGCTTTTCTCTCAAAAATTGATTTATTTATTAATTTGTAAGATTTGATTTTGGTGACACTTTTGAATTGAACCTTTTTGTTAGTTCTTATTGTATTGGATGTCCAATTTTATATTGTATCAATTTGAGTAAGTTATACCATAATTATTTTACATCTTCTATTTATAATTTTTGTAGAAGTCCTGATGATGTGGATAATGATCCACGAAATATAGACTATTAATAAAGATATAGAATAAATCGCCCTTATTAAGACCGCAAACCCAACGGAGTGTTTCCGTAAAATAACTAATTATATATATATATATATATATATATATATATATATATATATATATATATATATATTGAAAATGTGTCTTGTCAAATATGACAGAAAAATGTAAAATTTACACGAAAGATGGTCTAATCTTACACCTCAATGGTGTAGTGAACATTAATTAAAACAGGTCCATGAAGACTAACTGGTGGATCGCTAGACAATATTGTTTCTGGGTTATTACCCTTCGTCAGTAGCGATTACCAAGAACCTTAGTTGTTGAAATACCTTTATATGTAGTGGCCATCAAAACTTCTTGGCGCGAGCCAATCACTCCTAATGAACCACTGACAACAGAACACTGACAAGAGGATACCTTGTCTAACACCTCGCGGCGAGTAAACAAGACGACTGTCAAATGTCCAGTGTCAACATATAAAAGGATTGCTGCAATTAAGTTCAAAAACAATTCAAATTGAAAATGTGTCTTGTCAAATATGACAGAAAAATGTAAAATTTACACGAAAGATGGTCTAATCTTACACCTCAATGGTGTAGTGAACATTAATTAAAACAGGTCCATGAAGACTAACTGGTGGATCATATATATACACTGTATATATATATATATATATATATATATACAGTGTGTTCCACTTAAGACATAATACTCTCATATCTTTTTTAGTTTTAGTCCGCCTTTAGTAATTTTTTTTCAAAGGTAGAATACTTATTGCTCTCTATTTTTCTGCCATAAAACCAAGTCCGGTGGAATTACTTTTGAAGAAAATTGTAACAGTTTTAATTTTCATGAAATTTTGGATTTAGGTTTGCAATTCTGAACAATTATTACTAGTAAAATTTTTCGAAAAAAAATTCCCTAAAGTGATTTCTTGATTTTTGCCATCGCAAATTGCTTTATATTTAAAAAAGACAATAAGTATTCTACGCTTGGAAAAAAATTACCAAAAAAGGACTAAAAGCAAAAAAGATATGAGGGTGTTACACTCTTAAGTGGAACACACTGTATGTATGGGTAAGCTATGTTGCTGACACATTCGTAATACGAGGGGAGATCAGTATTTACGGTCTCTAACATACAAGAAAACAAATTAAAGAAATATCAAACATTTATTTTTCTACATAATCTCCCTGAACGTCGATGCATTTGGTCCAACGATGCTACAAACTCTTGATTCCTCTGGAAAAAAAAATTTTTCGGTTACTCTTCCAACCAGTCGTTTGCGGCCGTCATCACTTTATTATTGTATCTGGTCCCTCGATGATATTCTTTTAATTTTGGAAATAAAAAGAAACCACTAGGTGCCAGGTCTGATAAATGTGAGGGATGTTCAAACAATTCAAATCCTGAGTTCAGAATAGCGCTCATGGCAACATGGATTTCGTGGATAGAAGCGCTGTCTTTATGAAACAGAATTCTTTTGCCCAATTTCCGATGATATCAACAAAGATTAAGCAAATGGATAATATACACAAAGCATTACAAGCAAATGGCTACTCAAGACGTGAAATGCTACAAAACCGAAACGGAAGAAAACGGTTTACAGAGACCTATAGCCACAGCATTTTTATCGCATGTACCACAATTCACGGCACGAATAATATGTGACGACCAACCCGACATAACTTCATGTCGTCATGACAGAAATGCTTGTCGTGTCCTGTGATGTAATTAAATTGAAAAATAATCTTATCAACAGACAGATAAATGACATAAAACTCAGCATATCGAAATATTCCTGCTTATAGATGCAGCGAACTATAGATATAGAAAAGCTGGTTGAATTATCAATGTTGTTGACTATTCATTATTATAAAGATGACATTACGTCAAAGGCGATGAATAGTCTTCAAAAATCAATGTATGGTATTAATTACAAATTACTTTCCTTTTATAAAGCGCAATATAGATCATAAATTGATCACACAAAGGATCGGACTAAAAAAAAATGTATTTTGGGAAAGGTAGCTTAAAGCACTTATACTAAATTTCTTTACTGTAGTCTATTATTTCATTAAAAATATTTTTGAATACTAAACACACTTAACCACATCAAATATACAGGATGAATCCTAAATGGTGGATAATATTTACATCACGTGATTCTGCATCAAAAACTGAGCAAAAAAATTTACAAGCGTTTTGCTCGGAACCATTTAGTTTTTGAAGAATTCTTAATTACAGTTTTACAAACTAGGCAACACTGTGTGGCAAGTCGTACTAATCTCAGTGTTGTTTAATGTGCTGTTTGCATTTTGAGATTAACAGCACATAACTAGTAAGGAAATATCGATTACGCCATAAGCTTTTTATTTTGCAAATACATTTGAAATTACAATAAGTGCTCAAAGTGGCTACCCCCAACCTCTATGCATTTCATACACCTACGTATTATGTTTTGTTCTAGATTTTCAAGCATATTGTTTTGTTGAATCATTATAACTGCTTCATTGATTCGTTGCTGAAGTTGCTCTTGAGTATCAATTTCCACTTCATACACAAATGCTTTTAATGTTCCCCACAAGAAAAAATCTAGGCAGTTTAAATCTGGGCTTCTTGGTGACCAAGGTATTACAACACTGCCACGACCAATCCATCGCTCTGGAAATTCCTCATTTAACCATTCTCGAGTTTGAATTCCCCAATGTGCTGGTGCTCCGTCCATTTGAAAAAACATATTTCTTCTTAAATCTAGTGGCGCATCGTCTAATAAATCCTTAAAATCAGTTTCTAAAAATTCAACAAAATTATTCGCGTTTAGTGTGTTAGGCAAAACGTGTGGTCCTGTGAGCCTATTACCAATAATACCACCCCACGCATTAACACTAAACCGAATTTGATGATTCGTTTGGTACAATGCATGAGGATTTTCATCGCTCCATTGGTGCATATTATGGATATTAAATGTTCCATTTCTGGTGAACGTACTTTCATCAGTCCACAAGACACGTCCAATAAAACCAGGATTCCTTTCTTGCTCACGAAGTAGCCATCTACAAAATCTGACTCTTTGCTGATAGTCTTGTGGCAATAATCCCTGGACTCGCTGATAATGATACGGGTGCAAGCCATTTTGCTGTAATAAGCGATGAACGCTTCTTTGGCTAATATCAAACATTCTGGCAATGGACCGGGTACTTTGTTCTGGTTCATTTTCCACTACATGTAAGATATTGTCTTCAACCTGTGGTGATACTCGACGAGGGCGGCCTGTGTTAGCTGTTGGAGTAGGTGCAGTTCTTCCAGTTTCTCGCATTCATTGATCCAGTCGTCGAATAACATTAGCATATGGATGCCTTCTGTTTGGATACCGTTCAGCATATAAATTAGCAGCAGCGTACAAATTGCCATGACATTCTCCTAATATCAAATACATGTCTGCATATTCCACAAAATTGTACTCCATGACGCTAATTATTAAGATAATAAACAACAAGACAATTCAGCACCAACTATACTTTTACAGTTTTACTGTATCCCTTTCAGTATTTGTAATAACCACCCCCGATATAAGGGAGGTGCAAGTTAGTACATGTTTTAGTAATGGTAAATACAACATTAGAACATCAAGAAATAACAAAAGTAATATACCGGTCATATAGCACGTACAATCAAAGATCATGAACCCAATAATTCTTCAAATTGCTATGATGGAAATTTTCACAAATGATAAACCATTAATAATAGCAATCAAACATAATCTTCAGTGATTTATTTAAATTGCATCACATCACACCGTGACTTAAAACGTAATCGCTGACGATTTGCTAATACGATGACACGGCACCATACAAACAATAAACGTAATTACAGCTTTCTTATAGGTCCCTACATTGTATGTCCTTGAATAATAGTATTGCGGTGGTTTTTATAAATGTATCTTGCAAAAATCTAAACGATAGTTTCAAATATTACCAACAACTATTCAATACAACCGGATATTCCTATTCACAACTAAATATATAATATACGACTTGTTCAAATAGGTCCACGCAATACAAGAAATTGGCCGTTTGGTTTATTCGGAACGTGTCGCAATATGATAATTAATTAATAATTAATGAACTTGTTTCAAGGTTACGTTTTATGTGGAATATTAAAGCATCGTCAATATCAGGCAAATTATGCCATTTGTTGCCAACTCATTAGTTTCGTAATAACATCCAGACTTACAAAAATGTATTACACTTCCAACTTAATAACATAGCCAAATATTACCACCGTAGAAATATTTAAATAAATCTGTAGCATATTATTATCGATGAACGTTTTGCGTGTTCTTAAAATAATATTTTGGCAACATTAACTAACTGTTGAAACAAATGCACCTACGATGCTTGGTATAAAATCGTGAGTAAAATTTTGGCATTATTATTATATTAACTTAATATATTATTAAAAAATCTGAAGTGATCCCCACTGAACTTATCGAAAAAATTATTAAAATTTTTTCGATAACTCGTACCGATCTCCAGATATGGAAAGAGTTGATAAGAGTGAACCATCCGCCACTTCCGGTTGACATATTGCTTTCAAGATATGAGGTATTTAATTTTTCACAGATTCTATATTTTTCGCGCAGGTATCGCATATACCAGCGGCAAATACGAAATTTCTCCACAGCATACTAAACCCCTGCTCTGAATTGTTTTCAGTGCCTCATTTATTCTATTTTTCTACGACAGCATGGAAAAATGTTCATATCAAGAGTGTAAAATTGAATCATAAGAAGCTACATTTTGTACTGAATTTCATTTCGCATCGGTTGCTAGGCAACAAATGCAATATGAAATATTTCGTGTTCGGTCTCCTATTTGTGATAACAAAAACGAAGGTGGCTTAAAGAATATAACGTCAAACAACAAATGACGATCAGTTTGTTACAATTTGTGCATTACAAATAATTTCGTAGTTATTTCCAAAAATCAGATAATTAATATGGAAAGTGATAGTGATAGTGACTTGGAATTGACACCTCCAAATATAACAGAAGCAGCGAATTTAACAACACTAAATTTATTGCAACAAGTTCTCCCAAAATGATTTTCAATAATATTGCACATTTAACTTTGAATAAATAAAATACGTAGGTAGGAAGTTATTTCATAGTTCTTCCTCTTAATTGGTTGGGCTCTGCTAATGAATAGGTAATTTCGTATTTGCATGTATCCAAAGCAATAAATAAAATATTTGCATATTTATTTGTATCTATTTTTATAATTGCCGTTGTCGTAGAAAAAGTATAGTATGCAACTCGCACAAAATAGCAATTTTGCACTCGTTTGAATTGCAACACTCGCCTTCGGCTCGTGTCGCAAACTTTCAAACACGTGCAAAATGTGCATCATTTTGTGCTTGTTACATAATATAGGGTCATTCCATGTCAAGTGGTCTAGGGCTCCACGCTCGACCATCTCGGATTTGGCTGAAATTTTGTATGTTGAGTACCAAATCTCTCAAACGAAGTTTGGCCAAGTTTTAGATCCTCGAGTGGCATACTTATTGAGATAAAGTCAATTGTTTGACCCCATACCCTGACCACGTAACGTACGGTACTGAGATTTCGCTAACTTTGAGACCTGATATCTCTATTAATTTTCTCTTATATCAAATGAAATTTAGCTAGTCTGTACAACTTTTTGCGCTCTATTTCATGGTAAAAATAACTATTATTTCTGTGCATGCTGTAGGAAGATAAATTATGTCAAAGTTGGTCAAAAAAATTGACCTTTCAAAAAAACTGAAAGTTTTAAGTTACATAGCTCCTTAAATATTCATTTAATAGATGTCTAATTTGATTTATAGTGCCTCTACAAGTTGTTCTTTGAAAGTTTATAATTTCATGACAGTAGCTCTTTCTGTTACTTTACAAAGTTAGTGTAAAGTTGACGATTTTTGTAAAATGGCTAAAAATAGGTTATTTTTAATCCCATATTCCGAAAAAGTATCTTCTAGAAACGTTTTTAAACCACTTTCATTGGGAAGAACTTGTCTTGAACCTTCTAGAAAAGTAGATTTAATTGACTAGCGCCAGCATACAATGCCCTAAAAAATGGGCCAAAGTGAGAAGCATTGCCGCATTACAGCTTTCATTTTAATATTCAAATTCTGCCATTAACTAGGTTCAGACTTCTCTTAATGCTTTTTATAGAGAAATTATGAGTATTATATTGCGTTGCAATATAATCGTGCATAATCGGGCGTGGCCCCCATCGCCGTAGGGGCCACGCCCAATAGCGGTGCAATACCAGCCACGGGTGGGTTTCTTAGTCAAGGTTCCCAAGCCTTTGATTTGGTTTCTTAAATGAGGTTCCAAAGCCTTAAGTGGGTGTCTGCCTGGATCCCAAGCCAATGATTGAGCAGCTTATCCTAGGTTCTCAAGCCTAAAATGGGTATCTTAAATGGTTGTCAAGCCGATGTCCACAGCTTGATTTCAATTGATAGCAATATTTCTTCACATTCTGTTACATTTATAAGCCACTTCCTTCAGCACATTTTCTGGAAATTGATATTGTCGGCCCGATGATGTGACTGAAGGAGCAGGGAGCATGCAAATGAGGTGTTGCTCCGGAATCCAACATATATCCTGCCTTTCTGGCCAATAAAACGAATGAGCAGGACCTGGCGGATGCATGAAATTTATCAATGCATCATTTTCTTCAATTGAAACCTCAACAACATTGCCAGTCCACCATTTGTTGTCATAGATACAGGCAACATAACAACCAGGGGACAGCTCAGCCAATTTCAAGTACAAAATAGTGGTATCAGAAATTCGGGCAACAAAATTTATCGTGTCATTGGAAACTTTGCTGACACTAATCGAATTTAAGTCAACTGGTATGAATTGGTGATACTCTCTAGTACCAGCTATTGTGCTGCTTTCTCGCCAGAAACGCCAAACTTCATTGCATTTTCCTTTATTGACCAACTTTTTGGGGCCATAGTCAGCAGCTGAACTTTTCTTGATCTACTGGATTCGATTTTAGCTTTCATTTCTTTGATAGGTCAGTGTAATCATTACACAAACTACATTTAGCAGAGCGACTAGATTGTGCAATATCATCTGTCATTCCAGAGACAGACATGAGTTTTCTGTTAT
Organism: Geotrupes spiniger; assembly: GCA_959613385.1. Taxonomy (NCBI): domain Eukaryota; kingdom Metazoa; phylum Arthropoda; class Insecta; order Coleoptera; family Geotrupidae; genus Geotrupes; species Geotrupes spiniger. The sequence continues at coordinate 2,500,306 of OY390738.1, forward strand.
CACATTTTGTGCAATTTTTTTTTCAAATAGCCAGCTTTGTTTTGGCTGCTTATCCTACGAATTTTCAATGGAGAAGTGCCTAAAGCAGTTAAGCTTTGATCAAGACTATCGGAAGCATTTGGATCAAATTCGTCAGAAGAAGAAGTTGCTGTGACTTCAACCTTAGAAACGTATTCAGCTTTGCACTTGATGCAAATTTTTGACCTGACTTTACATTCTCCTCGGTCACTTTGTTCAGTTCCTCAGACATGGCTAAAGTGACCTTTAGCAAGCCACCTTTGATCATGTGGTTCTGCTTTCCAAACGGATTGCAACACGATTTTTGGCTGATTTCGTATTTGATGAGGTATTTTGCTTGGTGATGCAAACAGACCAGGTCATTGTCCATAAGCTCAACTTCTGATCGTCAAGCAATAAGTAATTTTTCATTTGCTGACAAGCTGCTAACAGAAATGAGCCCGATTTTGTTGGAATAGAATGTACCATGGTGACATTTTGATGACAATTTTTGCCCAACAGTACATTCGGCTATAGGAGAATCATAATCAATTGCTTCGCTGACGTCCATTTCAAATTAAATCAATTAGCAAATTATATAATACTAATGGGAATCTGAAAATATGTATAATAGATTAAATGTGCTCGTTTATGAACGAAAAGTTGTCTAATAATATCAACACATATGAGAAAATCAAAAAATCTAAATAACAGCATGATTGCATTTTGAATTATATTCGTCGCTATGGCAATGACTTCCAACTTTGGCCCTCTTTTTTTGACACTAGATGCCGGCGTTAGTCAATCAAATATACTTTTCTAGGTGCTTTAAGACATGCTCTTTCTAATGGAAGTGGTTTTAAAACGTTTCTAGAAGATACTTTTGTGCAAAATAGAACTTAAAATACTTCAGTTTCAGACTTTTTGAAAAAATTGACAACTTTACACTAACTTTGTAAAGTAACAGAAAGAGCTACCAACATGAAATTATAAACTTTTAAAGGACAACTTGTAGACATGCTATGCATCAAATTTGACATCTATTAAATAATTATTTAAGGAACTATGCAACTTTTAAATTTCAATTTTTTTTTAAAGTCAATTTTTTTGGCCGACTTTGATATAATTTATCTACCTACAGCGTGCACAGAAATAATAGTTATTATTACCATAAAATAGAGCGTAAAAAGTTTTATAAGCTAGCTAAGTTTCACTCATTTTGAAAGAATATCAAGAGAGATATTAGGTATCAAAGTTGGTGAAATCTCGGTGTCGTACATACGTTACGTGGTCAGGGTATGGGGTCAAACAAATGGCTATATCTCAATAAGTATTCTACTGGAGAACCTAAAACTTTACCATAGTTCGTTTGAGACATGTGGTACTCTACATATAAAATTTAAGCTAAATCCAAGATGGTCGAGCGTGGCACTTTTCTAAAACTAGACCACTTGACATGGAATGACCCTATACTATTTTATAACAGCCGTAAATAATACTTGCATATCATAATGTAGTTTTGTTGTAAATAATTATTATAAAAATACTTCATGGTAAAGTCACATATTTGTTGATTTACTGTGTGTTTTGATTTTTAGCAACAGTTTATGAACGAACGAATGCTGCCTTGGCTTATTCATAATGTTAGGAGTAGTTGTATAATTACGGAATAATCTTGTTGTTGAATTACATTAATTCATCATACATTACTCATTTATCAGTTAAGGTTTCCGTCATCACTGTACGATATTTCTCGGGGCCGCGAATGGAATTCACACGGACAACTAAAGCCAGGTACAAAACGTTCGCGAACATTGCACGCGCTTTCAATTTGGACGGGTTACCGCTCACAAACGCGCAACAACGCGCACGAACGAGCGTTCGTAAACATTATCCGCCTATTGTCGGCACATCAATGAAATTTGCTTGTTTGCCGCATGTCCTCTGAAGACTTATTTGAGTTATTAGGCCCTAAAATACGAAAACAAGACACCAATTTCGCCAATTACCTGTTAAGGAAAGATTAGCGATAACCCTTCGTTTCTTGGCAACCGGAAACTCATTTACTAGTTTATCGTATTTGTTTAAAGTCTCAAAGCAAAGTATTTCTGGAATAATTATTGAAGTCTGCAAAGCTGTAGTTGAAGCATTAAAAGTTCACATACAGTTAAGTTATTATATATTTAAAGTTATTTTATTCACTTTATTACATGTATAATATAATTTCCAAAAGTAATTCACAACTGAGTGAATGTGTTCACATACTCTTGCAATGAATCTGAATATGAGGTAGTTGCTGGAGACGATGGCGGATGATAAGCTGATGTTGACGGCGATGGACTATGTAAAGGATTATAGTGTTGTTGTTGTTGTTGCTGTTCTTGTGGTATGTGTGCTGAATATGAGGAACTACATAGTAAAGGATTATAGTGTATAGGGTTGTTGCTACTTTTCTTGTGGTGTGTGTGCGATTTTCCTATAATAATCTAATTCTATTTGGAATAGTACATTATTTATGTGATGCATCGCTGTAGTTCGCGTCATGTCGTCAAATTTACGAAGTTTGGTTGCAATATGATCACCAAAAGTCTGTTTGTTCGAAATATTTTGAAGCACTTCAAAGGCATATCCAACTCACGGATCTTCGGCAGATTTTTATTAGCGTGTGCCTTCTTTGGTGAAGCCCGTTTTTCTCTTGTTTGGGACTTTATTTGGGAATCTGCAATTCCTTCGTTTTGTGTACGATTCGGTTCATCTATCGTTTCAATCGTGGTTGCTTCCACGTTAAATTCGCCCAGTTCTTCTTCATCACTGTTGTTCTCTTCCTCTTCTAGAGTTATCTATAAAAATAAATTCATTTTATAATTTCGTTTTTGATTACAGATGCCAAGTAACCCAGAAGATTGGGCCAAGCACGCGAACAAGTTTGAAGAAATCTGGAATTTTCCGCACTGTTTAGGAGCCATAGACGGAAAACATGTCATTATACAAGCTCCTATCAACACAGGAAGCGAATATTTCAATTACAAATCCTTCTTTAGTATTGTATTATTTGCATTGGTGGATGCAGAGTAAAATTTTATATTTGCTAATGTAGGGTGTCAGGGACGGTTCTCGGATGGAGGAGTATTCAAAAACAGTTTATTGTGGCAGTGGCAGTGATAAAGAACTACATTTTCCTGAACCGGAAGCTCTACCTGGTCGCCAAAAACTTAGTCCCTATGTAATTCTAGGCGACGATGCATTTGCCTTACACGAACATATCATGAAGCCCTATTCAGGGGTGCATCCGAAGGGCTCAACGGAACGGATTTTTAATTATCGACTTTCAAGAGCTCGCAGAGTGATAGAAAATGCGTTTGGGATTCTTTCTGTTGTCTTTAGAGTATTGCGAAAGCCAATGTTGCTAGAACCCCCCAAAGCAACTCTTATTACGCTCTCAACCATCATCTTACATACTTACTGTAATGTTCGTCGCATTACATCTGCTCGGATGATTATTAATGGTCCACAATAAAGCGTCTTGATTAATTTTGTATCTTTATTCACAATACCTAGCCACGTGCTTTCACCTGTACTCCGTTAAGACGCACACACACAGAGAGAGGGCGAGAGCCCGTGGCGATCCCGAATATATACAGCTACGAGTGGGCAAAAACTCGGTTTCCGGTCACTCGTAAACCTAACGAAACTAAGATAACTATTTACAATATACATATATTACATCACCGTCCCTTTATCCTGAAACGTGTACCAAGCAAAAAATAATACTAATCATAGCCAAAACGTATTGGCGGTCGCGTTGGTCTATTACTACTTCTGAATCCTTCACTACACGTTTCAACATACGGTCCACTGTCCCATCTCAGGTCCAGCCGCAGACACACCATTTCTATTTACATTTATGTTTGTTTCAACATTAACTTTAGCATCGGGAACCGGGTCAGAAACATTATCCTCTACAACTGAAAAATTAACAAAATCGATTATTTGATTTAAATGCCTTCTCCAGCGTTTTCCTATTTCGGGTATGTCCACTAAATACGTTCGAGGACCCAATCTCTTTACAATAATCCCTTTTATCCATGTCGGCTTGTTTGGGTTACGATAATCTCGAACTGCAACTTTGTCCTTAATTTCATATTTTCGCGTTCTCCTTCCCGATAATTTTGCATTTGTTTCTGCTGGTTAAGTTTCCGATGCTTAAGTTTTTTATGCTTATGGCTACTCGTCTGTACTTCCGGTTTCAATAAATCTAATCGGGTTCTGAGAGATCTACCTAAAAACTTTATAGCGGGAGATATTCCCGCCGTACAATGTTGCGTGTTGCGGTAGTCTAGCAGAAAACGATATAATAATAAATTTAAATCCTGTCATTGCCTCCAATCGCGTTTAAGAGAGTTCGCTTTATTGTTTTTACGCTGTTTTCCGCAGCCCCGTTGGTTGCTGGATGGAAAGGTGGTGACGTTTTGAATTTTATTCCGTTCATTGATAAAAAATTTTTGAATTCATGTGAAATAAATTGCCTTCCATTATCAGAAACCAACACCTTCGGAAAACCAAACCGTGCAAACACACTACGTAGCGCATTTATTGTAACGGATGCCGTCATGCTACTCACTATAAAAGCTTCCAGCCATTTAGAATGAGCGTCTACAAGAACTAATATATATTTATTACAGAATGGACCTGCATAGTCAATATGTACACGATCCCAAGGTTGTTGAGGATACTCCCACGGAACAAGTTTTGCTAAAGGTGCACTGTGTCTGTTTAACAAACAACTCTGACATGCTTGCACCATCCTTTCAATATCCGTATTCAACCCTGGCCACCATACATATGAACGAGCTATGCTTTTGGTTTTTACCATTCCCATGTGAGCTTGGTGTAATTCCTTTAAAATATTGCCCCTTAAAATACTTGGTATCACAACCTTATATCCCAGTAAAATACATCCGGTTTCAATCGTCAATTGATTTTTATGTAAATGATAAGGTTTTATCTCAGCATTTATTTTTGAAGGCCAACCACTTCTAATATATTTTATTATTTTTCTCAGTGTAGTGTCCTTTTCCGTATTTATAGCAATTATCTTATGATCAATAGGCAAATTACGTTTTCCTTAATATAATTTAAGTAAGATAAAGTATCATCAATTTCCTCTAATTGTGGTTTATCAGGAAACCTTGAAAAACAGTCAGCTACATTTTTAGCTGAAGGTACGTATACAATATCGTAGTTATAATTAGATAATATTAAAGACCATATTTGCAATCGATTTGCCGTTAATACAGGAATGCCCTTGTTTGGACCCAACAGGGCGACTAAAGGCTTATGATCGGTTACTAGAGTAAATTTTCTAGCGTATATATATATATATATATATATATATACAATTAAAATCAACGTTTTTCTTTAATAGCTTATACAATGCTTGTAAAACTGTAAATGAATTTGGTGTAAATTTATTATAGTAATTGACTAATCCTAAGAAAGATTTCAATTGTGTTACATCCCGTGGTATCTGCATATTTTCAATGGCTTCGATTTTATCTGGGCATGTATGCAATCCCTCCTGCGTGATGGTATGCCCCAAATACGATATTGACTTTGTGAAAAACTCACATTTGGTTTTCTCAAGTCTTAATCCGTTCTTATGCAAAATATTTAATACTTGTTTAATACGTGTTAAATGCTGTAACTGATTTTTACCCGTAATTATAATATCATCTATGAAACAAGCTACCCCATCTATTCCTTCTAATAATGACTCCATAATTTTCTGAAATTTTGAAGGCGCACAAGCAATTCCAAAAGGCAAACGAGTATACTGAAATAAACCCTTATGCGTACTGATTGTTGTTAACACTTGGGATTCAGCATCTAAAAGTACCTGCTGATATGCTTGCGATAAATCAAATTTAGAAAAAGTTTTGCCTCCCTGCAACAGCACAAATAATTCCTCGATCCTTGGCAAAGGATATTGATCTATGTCAATTACTGGATTTAACGTAAGTTTATAATCCCCACATATCCTTACTGATCCATTTTTTTTTTCATGATTGGAACAATAAGCTTACCCCATGCGCAATAATCTACAGGTTTCAAAACATTTAATTTAACTAACGCGCAATTTCCGCGTCAACCTTTAATGCAAAAGGTAGTGGTCGTGCCTTATAAAATTTCGGAATAGCATTATCTTTTACGTAAATATGTATGGTGCCTCTATTAAATAACCCTAATTTAGATGAAAACAAGTCAGGAAATTCGCTATACAGACCTCGGACTAAGAATGGAAAAGTTTGCCTATTTGATTCCTTATTCCTCTCCGTGGGTGCATCCTCCAACTTATTTATCTTCATCTTGAACATGTAATAGAAATCTCGGCCTAATAACGGTGGTCCATTTCCTTTAATCACAAATAAATTAATATGTTTCATTACACCGTTGTACTCAACATTAACGTTTATTTGTCCTAGAACAAATATTTTCGCCCCATTATAACTCAAAAAATATTTTTTTGTAGGTTGCATTGTTATATATTTATGTTTAAACTCTGAGGATATCACTGATTTACTGGCCCCTGTATCCAGTTCAAATTCCATATGACATTTATTTACTTTAACCGTGATAATTACTGGTGTATGTTTAATAGGGTTACTCAAACTATACATGGAATTTACTGCCAAATAATTATTACAATTTTTCTTAAAACACACTGCAACTAAATGTCCTTTTCTTCCACAATTGTTACAATTATAATTTTTGTACTTACATACATTACCGTAATGTCCTATTTTACCACATACTTTACATTTTACGTCTTGTTTACATTCGACAGCTGATAACTTCGAGCGTCCGTGCGATTTGGCTTGATGCTTGGAGGAGCGATCGCGATGAACATTGTTCCTAGGTGCTCGCGCCGCTTCCGGGTTATCCTGCATTCGATAGACTTCGGAAATTTTAGATTTCCCCTCCATTTCGAAGTTATGGCGGACTGCTTCCTTGCTGATGGCGATTTCGATGGCCCGGTCGAAATCCAATGTCTTGACATCCTCTTCGAAAAGCCTGTCTAAAATCGGACTGCGGTCCATTCCCATAATAAATCGGTCGCGCATCATTTCAGGCAGATATTCTTTTCCGAATTCACACTTAGCTGCTAAACTGCGAACCCTTGCTGCCCAATCACCGACTTCTTCGCATTTGTCCTTAAATGCATTGTAAAACTTCCGGGAACGATGATTTGTTTGGGACAAAATGCTTGCTGTATATTTCCACCAAGTCTTTAAAACTTTTCATCGTTGGGTTTATTGGCACACAAAGATTAATTAATTAATTTATAGCCTTCATCACTTAACGCGTTTAAAAATATTGCGCGTTTAATATCGTCTTTATCGATACTATTTGCAATAAAAAACTGCGACAGTTTTGCCTTAAATATTCCAGTCCAGTCACTCTCCCTTGGGTCGAACTCGCGTATATTACCGATGTAGTTCGCCATTGTTCACGCGTTCACGTGGTGCACACTTTCTTTAAATGAATCACCCGACCGATTCGCTATATCCCATCCTCGTCGCGACTGTAATGTTCGTCGCATTACATCTGTTCGGATGATTATTAATTGTCCACAATAAAACGCCTTTATTAATTTTGTATCTTTATTCACAATACCTAGCCACGTGCTTTCACCTATACTCCGTTAAGATGCACACACACAGAGAGAGAGGCGAGAGCCCGTGACAATCCCGAATATATACAGCTACGAGTGGGCAAAAACTCGGTTTCTGGTCACTCGTAAACCTAACAAAACTAAGATAAGTATTTACAATATACATATATTACACTTACTTACGAAAAAGTGAAGCTTCTCGCCAGTTATACGCACCTCCGGGAACATTTGATCATGAAGAAAAGGGGAAATTAATCGTAGGAAATTGGAGACGCGAAATAGCTAATGAAACTTCATTAACGTCTCTAAAGAAAATCCCAAGGAAAAGTTCAACAGATGCCCAAGCTATACGAAAAGAAATAGCATTCTATTTCATGAACGATGGACGCATACCATGGCAAAATGATTATGCATGAGCACATTTCAACCCGGATAGTTTCTATATTCAAAAACTTTATTTTATAATTTTATCATAGGACTAATTAAATAAAAATACATAAACCCGAAACACGTTTTAAGCTGAGGCTTGCACCATTTGAAAAACAGAAATAAATTTGAGCGAGAGCTGCGTTAAAATATTTTATAACGATTATGATTATACTCACATTTTCAGTGTTGGTATGTCCCACAGGTTTATTCTTATCCAGTAAAAAAAAGAAACTTTTAAATGCAAACCAGTTGCTCGCGTAAATCCCTGTGCGCCCTGAAAATTGAGACATGTTATTTTATGTAAACAATAATGTACTACAAATACTTGCAATTTTAAGAATATATCAAATTTGTGCACATCACATTGAAACAAACAATATATGTACATGTAATAATAAAATCAATATTATATACTTAATTACAAACCTTTTCCTGTGTCCGTTGATTTCATAATTTTTGCCTTTTCGCGGCGAAACGACGACAGCAGTGAATTCATTTTCGTTTTCGCTGTATCCACATCGCACTTTATTTTAGCCGCTATTGTTTCCCATGCATCCTGTTTCTTGTTGCGAAGGTGATAATTTTTGTTACGGGGATTCCACAACTCTGGACACTTGGTATAAATTGCTAAAGTTCAAAACCCTTTGATGGTCCCACTCAGTATTATTGCAGTCTTGCATTTTTGAATGAGAGACGAATCTTGATGCTCTTAACGAATGCACGCTGTTCTGGTGTTTTGAAATAAATCACTCACTTGTCTTTGCACGAAAAATGTAATTCAAATAATTTGCATTTGCAACACAAACATAAAATTAACGATTTTAATATAAAAGAACACTAATAACTAATGGAAATATTAATACAAAATGAAACATGAGAAAATAACACTTGAACACGCGACGACTGATCGAAATCGACTGTGCGCTGCAGAAAGGATAAAAATGCAACTGCCCTCAATTGGAAGGTGAGGGTAGGTAATAATATTAAACTAAACGCCTACAAAATAGTAGGAAACCAAGAACGACACGTGGTCACAAGATAAGACGCACGAAATACCAGACACTAACGGAAAATATATGAATATATGAAGTACATGGCGCCGACAGCACTAAATGGATTTGGAAGTTGTTCACGAAATAATCCCAGCTGAAAGGAGCGGCAAACATCATTGCAGCTATAAACAAATTAACTACAAATGCTTAATGAGAATCATAACATAACAATAGTCGGCATAGCTCAAAGTTTCAACTAAGCAATATGAAACAGATTGAGGCACAAACATGCGCATAAACTAAAACTCCGTCCAAAGCGAGCGCGCACAAACAAGCAAATTTCTTTGATGTACCGACAACGGGCGGATAATGTTTGCGAACGCTCGTTCGTGCGTGTTCTTGGGCGTTTGTGAGCGGTAACCCGTCCAATTTGAAAGCGCGTGCAACGTTCGCGAACGTTTTGCACGGCGCGGCGCGGTTAATCCGCACCTGCCTTAAGATGTATAGTCGCTCGCTCCAAATATGAAGTGATGCGCGCAAGCCTGATAGTATTAGATGGATTGTCCGTATTAAAGCGATATGTGAGGTGTTAGATATTTCTGATTTTTGACTACTTTTTTGTTAGCCAACACAGTTTATTTTGGAAGATATCGCAGTGGAAAAATTTTATCAATTTGTGCTACATTCAGTGTCAGATGTTAGTATACGTTTATTTGTTAGATCTTGTGGTTGTATTCTGTGTTAGGCTTTGATAATCCATGGTTGATATTCTCTTGCGTAAAGTGAATAATTCTTCTGGTTTTGATTAAACCACTCCAAGTAATTGGGATTTATTATTGTTCATTTGAACTGGATATCCGTAACGGTGTTGCTAGGGCCAGGTGTTGATTCTAGAACGTTCGGAATTCGTGTCTATTTATATTTGAGCTTAGAGAAATTAATCAACAACGAGGCGTGAACGATACAGATAATTTGTCGCTTTTGTTGTATTTGTTCGAGGAAATTGGTGAAGGTAAATGTATTTTAATGAATCCTCTGGGTATGATTTTCACGACATTTATTTCGTGTTTAAGGGTTCTACGTTTAGTTACAGTTTTTCAAGTTTTAGTTCCAGTTCTAGTTTAAAGCTAGAGTTCCAGTTGTAGTGCAACTTGTAGTATTCGTCATCTACATACTTTCCTTTGTCTTCGTATTCGTATTCATTATTATTTAGATTCCTGCTATTGTGAAGATCATCGTTGAATGATATTGAGCGATTTTGAAAATCGGGGACCATAAGCGTTTTTTTGGAAGATCCATTGATTATCTGTAATTCTGTCGCTGGTTTGGAAATTGACCACTTCATCCACGCTACGTACGTAAGATTTCTTTTGTTCTTTGTGCTAATATATATTTTTGCTGGTTTATTTCGAATTATCAATACGTGATACAGTCAATATTTTAATGCTATCTTAAATGAAATAGAATTCAGTTATTGAAGCATTGAATTATTATTTATTTATTTATTAATATATTAAATATAATTTTGTTTACTTTTTATGGGAGACTAATTTGTGGTGTGGTTATCGAGAGATTTTTAAAAGTCTCAGGTTACGAGACAAGTCAAAGTTCTTGTCACCAGTCTATGCCTTCCTATCTTTGTGGCGCCCTCTTTTATATCACTTTATACTCAACCCTCACCGACGAGTTTCCGGCACTCCGAAGCCCATTACGATTTGTGGTTCTTGCTACACGTTATAGTAGAAATGTATAGCATATTTGCTTTCAAAACAATTTGGTGACGTGACAATATCTGTGAATAATATTGTTGTTTGGGTGGTTCTAAATAAGAGTAGTATTTTCTGTGAACCTTTGAGTATGATACCTAGGTGGCAAATATAGTTGGTTGTGCAATAGACTCAACCATAATAGAATTACTACCAGTACCTTTTGTATCATCCACTGTAATGAAAGGAGGAACGCGAGTATCCTCAGTATCAATTTCGTTATTGCACTTCTCGCCCAATAATTCCCCTAAGTTAATGATGAATGGTTCCGTAATTCTTTCTCTTGCTATGTACATTTCTTATGCCCGTTTGCACCACTTGCACTTAGCAGTTAAGTGTCACTTAAAATTTTATATCCGTTGCACAGTTATTTAAGTGAGCCTTAAATATTTGTAGGAACATCTTATTTTAAGCCTGAAAATATCTCCGCATAAATTGCCACTTAACCTAAAAAAAGCGATGTAACTGTCAAGCGATCTATTTGAAGACGATCTTGAAGTTCTTGAAATAATTAATCACGGCTTTCCTCGACAAGTGCACGACAGAGAGGAATATTTCCATAGTATGGATAATTTGTCATTTTTCAGATGATTCAGATTGACAAAAGAAACCGTGATGAATGTCTTAAACCAAATAGAAGACAGACTTGAATTTCCTTACGACATGTATGTTTAACATTCACTTAAAAGTATTCTCAGGTGTGTAATGAAGCAAATTTTAGGAATAATTCTGTTTCTCCAATAAATCAGTTACTAGTGGCACTGAGATATTATAGTACCGGTAATCATTTATCTGCAATAGCTGATTTCGGTGGCATGCATACATCAACGGCATGTAGAATTGTGAAAAGGGTCTCGGAAGCTGTTGCCGGCATGTACGAAAGACATATCAAATTTCCTTCAACTCGTGAAGAGCTTTTACAAATGCAGAGGAAATTTTATGATGTAGCAGCTTTTCCAAGAGTCATAGGCGCCATTGATGGAACTCATATAATAATACAGTCGTCTGGTGAGAGATAAAAATAATTCTTACAAATAGAAAATATCACATATGATCGTAGGTGGCGAAGATGCAGAAGTTTTCCGGAATAGGAAGGGTTACTTTTTCATAAACGTTCAGGCTGTTTCGGATGCAAATCTTAAATTTTTAAATGTTGTCGCACGATGGCCAGTGTCTACCCACGATGTAACGATATATAATAATTCTGTATTACGAATGCAGTTTGAAAATGGAGTCTATCCCGACACATTTCTATTGGGTATGTATATAGTAACAATTATCATTTTCACTAACTTTGGATTTGATTTGATCCCATAACCTTCTATGAAGAAATACGGCAAGTGTAAAATAATGTTCCCAGTACATTATAATCAGTTATAAGTTTCTGATTCGGCATAAAAAACGAACTTATTTTCAGGTGACAGTGGTTACAATGTTCGTCATTATTTACGAACACCGTTATTGGAACCGCGTACACCATCGCAGCAATTATATAACGAAGCCCATATTCGAATCCGAAACATAGTCGAAAGACTATTTGGAGTGTGGAAACGAAGGTTCCCAGTCATGGCATATGGTTGCCGTTTAAAATTACATAACACGTTGACCGTGATTGTAGCAACGGCTGTTCTTCATAACATACTGCTATGTAATGCCGCATGCTATTTTTAATTACAATAGGGCGTAACATTTGTAAAACTTTTATTTTTAATGTTTTTCCGTGCTACATAGACATATTCATTTATTGTAGAGAACATATATCGGGTGGACACGTTGAAATAAAAAGTTTTCTAAATTCTTTACCTAACATTTATTTTCTGAAATTAACAAAAAATTGCGTATTTTAATTAATACAATTCGGTACTTCGGTCTTGACTCGGTCCCCTGGCGTGGCCTTCGTCGCTGCCAAACGGTTTCGCCCGTCGTGTCGTCGATGCCGAGCGTCCGATCGTCGAGCCTATTAAGAAAATAAAAGCGCGGTCTTTTCCTTGATGCGCTCGTGGTTATTAAATGTTAACTAATACTTTTCTGCCCATTTGATGCGTACACAAGCATTAAATGGAATTTTTCTTAAAATGTTAAGCACCAATCTTAATTTTCTATTCATTTAAAGCGTACATAAGCATTAAATGAAATGTTTCTTAATTGCCTATCGACGCTTACATAAGCATCGGTCTTAAATTTCTATCCATTTAAAGCGTACATAAGCATTAAATGAAATGTTTCTTAAATGTTATTTCTCTTAATTTCCTATCGACGCTTACATAAACATCGGTCTTAAATTTCTATCCATTTAAAGCGTACATAAGCATTAAATGAAATGTTTCTTAAATGTTATTTGATTTATTTCCCATTGAGGCTTACACGAGCATCAATCTTAATCTACATAAATCAAACCTTTGTAATAATAATAATATTAACACGTACACAAGTGTTAAAACATTTAATAAAGTTAGATTTTTATACGCTACATATACACCTTCAATAAATATAAGTGTTAATTAATTTTCCCTGAACATAAACCTGGTTACAAATGAATTATGAATTAAGTTTCTGCATACCTGTCCTGTTGCTCTCCGACTGCTTCCTTCTTCTTCTGTGATGTCCGGGAACTCTTCAGGAACTGTCGTGGAACTGTCCTAATTTCTCGTCCGCAGTCGTTTATATATTGTTATCGTTTCCCACTTCTCTAACCCCACTTAATTTTCCCTACTCAACTCATTGCCATTTCCCCCATGACATGTAAACGAAATGTACACGAAATTAAAACTAATGTTCTCCGTAAATAAAAATCATATTCGCTTAAAGTATTAATTTAGCAATAAATTATAAACTAAAATATTATTTTTCTCAATTTAATTTTTTTTTTATTATTATTGTACCCTCGGAAACACAGCAATACGTAGGGATATGGGTGAAGAAGAACCTCCGGTGCTTGAAGAAATCGAACAGCATAGGTTGACTATTTAATTCAAAATGGGAATGTACAATTTATACAACCAGCTAATGTTCGAAATGCAGGAATGGAGGCCCGAAACAATTTGATTGAGAATTATTTCGCCAATCTGGAGTAACTAGCAATTAATATGAAACAAAGAAATACACTTTTATGTAATTATTTATTGTTATAACAGATATATATATATAAAAAATTATTTGCAAATCACGTTTTGCGTTTATATTCTTTCAACTGCTCTTCTTTCAAGGCCACATCCAAAAGTAGTAACTTCTGGCGCAACTTGATTTCGACTTTATTGGCTTCGTGTTGTACCCGAGCGACTTCCATTTTGATATCAGCCAGCTCGGAGTACTTCTTTGATATATCGGTCGAATGCAAGGTATTGACAACAGGTCGTCGTCTATGGCTCCATTCTGTCGATGATGCCGGCTTTAGCTTCCTGCTAACTGGGGTTTGCAAGTGGCCTATTTTGTAGTCACCCCAGTTGACATCGGGTATTTCATGTTCCGTTACCTGTAAAATAGAAAACGATAATTCAATGTTAATAAAAAATATCGCAAAATATAAAGTACCTGTAAACTGTTATCGTCATGCACCTGCTCAGCCGAAGAACAGCAAGGATCTCCCGTTGCTGCACTGGGCAATGAAGATGTCGTGGTTGTTTGTGGCGGATTGGGTCGACTGATCCCTAGCGGTGAACTACATATCACCCCCAAACATACGCGTCATACCATAGACGGTCTTCTTGGCCATCAAACCTAATGCCAATTCTTCGTTGGCGTCTTTCGGCACATTGGGATCAATACCACCAACTGTTTTAAATAGTGCGCCTTTCTCAAATAATCAGCAGAGCGTACGATTCCCATCCGAGATAACGCCGCGAAATTCTTTGCAATTTCCTGCCACGCCCGTTCTTTTTCGCGCCTCGTTACGCCAATATTTGCTTTATTTTCTACTACAGACCAGTGACCAAAGTTAGCAACAAATGAATTTCGTCTTTGGTGTAGTTTGCACTACGTTGCCTTTTATGATCTTCGCCCATTTCGTAATTTTGTTCACAAACTAGAAAATATCGACAATGACAATGCGGTTACATTAGTACATGATGATGTCAATCTGACCGGTAAATTGATGTCAGCTGATGAGCAATGGCATATGCAATATAATAAATATTTTACCTTTAACAAGTGGATGTAGTAATCTTTATTTGTTCTGAAAAGAACAGTTTTTTTGTTGTGATAAAACGAAAACGAAGGATTTAATGTTAACTTTAACACAACAAACGACGCTTCGAAACAAACCAAACCACGAGACGAGCTACAATGAGGTTGCCGTAATAGTTGCCGATTGCCGTTAGAATACGTACTGCAACTTTAAAACACGGAAACACCCTATAAAGGTACTAAGTTTTGCTACGTTGTCAAATTTACTCTACACTTAGTTAAGTGGCCCTTATATTTTACATATACCGGCTGGTGCAACGTTTGTTAATGTTAAGTGCTACTTAATTGCAAGTTGCACTTACCTAAGTAGCAATTTTAAGGGCGAATGGTGCGAAATGGGGGTAACATGTGATAGTTAATAAAACGTTGTTTTCGTATAAAATTCGTATCTAGCGGCCGTGCGCCTGAAACAATTGCTGACTCACCTGTACCTGTACATTAAATACATTTTATCGATTTTCAAACTTCTGTTATAAAGGCCCAATTAACGACATGGCATGAACAAGATGCTGCCTATAATTTTTTGCTATTAACATATGTCCAAACAAGCATTTTCACTATTATCACTTGTGCTAGCATGTGAGGTTACAATTTCTTTGTGCTTCAAATATTGCCGGCATGAAATTAAACTGGGATGGTAGTATCCAGTTTTACCTTAATGAAGAAGTCAGTTAAGTTTGCTTCGTGTTTATTATAGAAAAACGAAACGAACGACTGAGTTTACTTAAATGAAACGAAAGCGTGCTAAAAGTCAAAATAAATTCAAAACCGGAACAGAAAAGGACGTCGGCAACTCATGCAAAAAACTCCAATCAAGTAAAGATGAACAACTTTTTTAATATATTGGAACCTATTTGAGAGCAACACAAATTTTCTGAATCAGTGTTTAACGTTGATGATACGGGATTAACGAGATTTAGGGACGTCCTGCGAACGTAATTGCACGGCATGGAAGGAAGCAAGTTTGCAAGTAAATAAGATTATAAAAGTAAATGTGGAATAAAAATCCGTTGCGACAAACGAAATCGTTTAATTAATTTACAAATTCTATGTACATAATTACAATATCCGTGTGTCCTTGATCTTCATGATAGTTATCGCCTGAAAAAATATAGATCAAATTAGTTACAAATGAATTCAATTTACTCAAAGCAATATTAGTAAAGAACATTACGTTAATTAATTCGATTCGAATAAGCAACGCTGAGTTTGAATTTTAGACCGATAAAAAAAATTCTAAAGTAACGATATGTCACAATATCAAATGTCGTGTACCAACGCTCACGAACGTTATATCAACAGATTTTAATTTAAATTATTTATTATTATATACGTTTGTACTAGGAGTTATAGTCAAGTCAAGTTGATACAATATTTGGATGAAAACTATTACAGTGTAGTCACCAACCACCAGAAAATTTCCTAAATTTTACAACTGTGATGGTTTATTTAAAAATTGCATGAAAAACGCAAAATAGCAAAATACTATAAATCACTTCTCAATCTGATTCCATGTTGGGAACGAGGATGCATAGTAACACCGTAATATTAAATGTTAAGATTAGATAACAATACATTGCAATAACATTCCAGACAAATATTCGAGTAAATATGTAACGAATGGCTGTCTAATTCGTTGAAAATAAAAACTAAAATACTACACCATCCAAATAAAAGAACGATAGGACAGGAAAATGGAGCTTAAATAAATTGAAAAGAAAATAACTAAACAGCACCACCGAACACAAACAAGACAGAATAGACCATACACAAAAAACAATCACATGAAGTAGGAAAAAAACAAACGAAAGCACTGTAAACAATAATGTTAATAATAATATATACTCAGTGACATATAAACTGCACCACCTAGAAGGGGTGGGAATTTTTGGACCAAATTTGGCAGGAATAGTGGACTAGTCCAGGGAAATAGTTGATTAAAATTTGAAACCCAATCATCAAGTAGTCATGGGATTTTTGACGTTTGTGTTATTTTTTAGAGGTGGTGATAGACAAGCAATTATCGATGCATTTTTTTAATTTGTTCCACTTTTTCGGATCCCGTTCTTTAGTTTAAAGTGTTTCAAGTGTTTAACAATGCCTAGAGGAACGAGACCTCAAGTTTACCAGCAGTTGAGTGACTTTGACCCAGGGCGGATTGTTGGTTTACGAGAAGTAGGTTTTTCGTTTTGAGAAATCGGCAACCGTTTGGGACGGCACCACTCAACAATAATGCGTGTTTATCAAGCGTGGTCTGAACACGGGATTGAACGTCGGAGAAGAGGCACTGGGGCTCAAAGACGAACCAAGGAACGTCAAGATCGCCGCTTAAGACTAATGGCCTTGAGAGACCGATTCTCTACAACTAGATCAATAGCTGATCAATAGTTAGGTGAACAAGGTCGTCTGATAGGCTTGCGAACAGTTTATCGTCGAATAAGAACCTTTGGCTTACTGTCTTACCGCCCACATCTTGTGCTACCCCTCACTGCTCAACATCGCCAGGAATGTTTGGCCTGGTGCACGGAAAGATTTCAATGGAACTTGGAGTTGCATCGAGTTGTCTTTAGTGACGAATCGCGATTTTGTTTAGGAATGCATGATGGTCGGATGACTGTTAGACGAAGACGTGGAGGAAGGCCCATTCCTGATTTTTCGATTGCGAGGTATGTTCACCGAACTGTGGGGTTGATGGTGTGGGGTGCTATTGCTTACGGCAGTAGGTCACCCTTGCTCTTCATTCGGGGCAGTATGACCGCCCGACGCTACATTGACGAAGTGGTAGAACCACATGTTCTTCCATATCTTCGAAGGCTGGAAGACCCACTCTTCCAGCAAGATAATGCACGACCTCACGTAGCAAGGGTTTCTCTTGACTTCTTTGAAGAGGCCAATGTTAATCTTTTGCCTTGGCCGCCAAGATCTCCCGATTTGTCGCCCATTGAGCACGTGTGGGACATGATTGGTAGAAGATTGAGGAATCTACCGAACATACCGTTGACAATAGAAGCTCTACGGCATGAAGCACAGGCTGCTTGGGATGCCATACCTCAAGAAGACATTGATCACCTGCTGGAATTAATGCCAAGGCGGGTCAATGAGTGTATCAGAAATAGGGGCGGACCAACACATTATTAAAGAAAAATCAAAAAGATGAAGTGTTTTCTTTATCAAATTTTAATCAATTGTTACCTTAGACTAGTCCAATGTTTCTGCCAAATTTGGTCCGAAAATACCCACCCCTTCTAGGTGGTGCAGTTTATATGTCACTGAGTATATATTTAATGCCCAACATATTACAATCTAATAATAGGGCAAATTGAAGTATACATAGAAGAGGATATACGAAGTAAGCAGTAACTAAATAACTGAAAATAAATACTAAATAACTAAAACTAATTAAAACTACTTGCTAGTTCAAAAGCAAAAGCTTGCATGCAAAAATTACATCATTCAATACCATTCAGAATGCGTGGTAGGGAACAAAATATCAACACTATCATTAGAAATAGTATTGAAAAATTTACATATTCTATGAATAGGGGATTTTAGCATCATATTTGTTCGAACGGATGAACAATAAAAAAAGGTGCGTAAACGGCAAGGGTACTGATGTATAACGAAACCAATGTCCATAATAAGCTTCGGTGCATTAATGATATTGTTTAGTAGATTGTATAAGAATTTGACGTCAGTCTGGCTTCGTCGGAGCATTAACGAGTTAATTTGAAAGCTTTCAAGCAGGACATTGTTGTCATAACCCTGAATAGGGTATTCCCCATGCTGTTTGAAGTACAAATATTTAAGAAATCTTCTCTTTTTCAAGCATATTCGATTGAATGCTATATATGGGAGACCAAACCACCGAAGCATATTCCAGTTTAGATCTGACGAAAGAGAAATAGATTAATTTGATCGGATCAAGGGAAGAAAATTGTCTGGTGTTTCTGATTACAAATCCCAAAGCCTTTGTTGCAGCAGATGCAATGTGTATGACGTGCTCATTGAAGGTTAGTTTGTCATCGAAAGTAACACCTAAATCTTTAATAGATGTAGAACATTGAAGAAGATAACCATTAATGTTGTAGTCGTAGAATATCGGGTGAACTTGCTATATAACACTTAGATAAATTCATGCTTAAATTGTTTTTGGTGCACCAATTCATTATTATGTTTAATTGCTGATACAGAGTTGTACAATCGTCAATCATTTTCATTTGTGCAAAAAGCTTGAGATCGGCCGCAAAAAGTAGTTTGTTACATTGAAGCTGGTGACATCAATCATTAATGAAGATGAGAAATAATAAGGGCCCCAGGTTGCTACCTTGGGTAACTCCGGATGTCGGTATGAAATAGTTGGATAAATGCCCCATATGTGCTACGTACTGTTTTCTACCCACAATAAATGTTTTAAAAAAGATACTAACATGAGAGAGAAACCAATCGAGCCGAGTTTAAGTAAAAGAATTGAATGGTCGATAGTGTCAAAAGCCTTAGTGAAGTCCATGTACACTACATCAACTTGTATATTATTATCAAGATTCTCAGATAGAAACTGTGTTAAAACTGTAAGGTTTGCAACAACTGATCGCTTGTTCATGAAACCATGTTGTTCTTCAGCAATGAATGGTCTTATCTGAGAGAAAATCTTGGAATACAGGCATATTTCAAATATCTTTGCTAAGTTGTTAATTATGGCTATGCGGCGATAGTTTTCAATACAAGCTACATCCCCTTTTTTGTGCACTGGCCATAAGCGGGTACTTTTCCAACATTCGGGGAAAGTGCTACTCGACAAAGATAAATTTATTAAGTGGCATGAAGGCGTTGAAAAAGCATAAGCACAATCCCTAATTATGAAACTAGGGATGCAGTCATGACCCATTGTGTGATTATTTTTGAGTTTTTGGAGTGCTTTAAGTACATCTGATTCATCAACAGTGAGGACATTAACAAGTGAAGCATCGATAGGACTAGTATTCGTCACTTCAACATCAGAGGGACATGTGTAAACGGATCTGAAATCCATCAACAACGGACTTTGGTAAATTTAATATAACTCCAGTGGGGTTTGTCATTGAATTAGGTATCCCTGATTTTTTTTCATTGAAGACACGAATGACTAGAAGTACTTGGGATGATTTTAATTTTATTCTGCACATTGGATATATAATCTCTAAAAAGTTTCGAGGAGTTAATTTTGACTATTTTACGAAAATCCTTAAGTTGTTGTAGATAATGCGGATACATATATTTATTAAACTTTTGACGATATTTGTCCTTAAGCTTAATATTGCGGATGTGTTCATTCGTGAACCAGGCAGGGTAAGTAGATATGCCAATATTTTTCAGGGGCACGTATTTATTCAATCCCTCATAAATCTTAGTGTACAATTCAGCGCAAGCCTCATTAATATCCTCATAGCCACACAAGAAAGACCAATCCATTTCAAGAAAAGCATTGTACAAATTGATGTAATCAGCCTTCCTGAAATTATATATCCTACGAAGGTTATTACCCGGCAGTGGGGTGTAGTGCGTATAACTAATAGACATTCTTATGGGTAGATGGTAAGGATCTTCAAAGACTAAAGGTGTATCATCTTTTTCGATACTTTTAAGTTAGTCATAAGTAAATCAAGCAATCGTCCATGGGAGTTTGCTATGGTGTTAAGTTGTTTGAGGTTGACAAGATTAATGAAGCTATTGATAAAGTGACATTTGCCAACATTGCCGTTACCATGATTAAAATTAGGTGTGTTGAAATCGCCGATAACAATTATATTGTCGTTATGTGTTCCATTCAGTATTTCTAATAAATTGAAAAATATTTCGAACTCTGCCAGTGAAACATCCGTAGGTATATGAACAACATAAATATGAGTTTTCTCTGAATTAATAAGTATTTTACAACCAACGATATCCACATGAAGTACAGAATTGAGTATAGGTGTTACGTCAATTTGACGAATAGAAAAAAACTAAAAATTAACTAAAAACTAGTCTAAAATAAGTAAGTAAAATTATGTTCTAATAATTTTTTTAAGCCATTAAATTGGTATATTTGTTTCTCGTCTATATACAGAACAGCTTTTTTAATTTTTTTATCAGAACTACTATGTATGTGATTGCCGATAGTTGCAGTTTTGGAATGAAATTTCGGTCAATGACATAGCAGATTTAAATATTAGCGATGATTAATAAATACGTTTTTTATTATTAGGTGTTTTGTATATACTTTTTAAAAATTGTTACGACTTTCTTAAATTCAATAAAATGTTTCGGTTTGTGTCATTTATTGAACTTTATATATTATTTGAAACAGAAACAAATTTTAGCAAACATACAATAAAGCCAGCAACTTCATTCAATTTTATAATTATCACCTTTTTGCACAGTATCGGATATTTTTATTACAGTTATTATGGTTTAATAAAAAGAAAGAAACTAATTATGCTTAATTTTACTTTACAGTTTCAAAATAGAAATCATGAACAATCGTTGATAAACTAAATTAAATAACCATTTCCCAAAATCTTATTTTTACCATCAAATTAAAATATGTTTCGCACTTGGCGTGAATAAGGACAGTTAAACGCAATTTTCTCGAATCTTAGTCAGACGAAGTTACCTACCGCTCTTTTACTACCGACGGAATATATGGAAGAATTAATCAAATTCTTGCGAAACGACGTTTGAATGGTATAAGGCATAAACTGGTAGGTGCTCATGTTTGACGCCGCAAGAATTAACGTGGATAGAAATGCAATGTTTGTTGAAGAGTGGTGAATATATGTGCGTGAAAACACCAATTGAACTACACAAGAACTCTGGCAGGATAATTACACAGTGGTGTAGAGTATTAACATTAATTCATCAAGCAGGCTATTATAGCGTAAGAGGCACGAGTTAATATAAATTCACAGATGGAAATGAAATAAAATATTCGCAAGAGAAAAACTGAAGCAAATAAAAATAAAATGAACAAAAATGAAAGACCAACATATTAAACACAAAAATTACAGTAATGAACAAGTAATGAACCACAAGTAAAAACGAATAAATCAACTAAACAACCGATAATTGTAGAACCAGATATGAAAATTAATTAAACGAATTATTCAAGTCATAAAAACAAAAAACAATAACAACGAAATAGGCGAATGCGAAAGAAATTAAATAAATTAAATAAATACAAATGTTTTACCCATAAACGCAAGGTCGTCCTATACGGCAAGGTCTATAAAAAGGTATTATACCAATTCCACCGCCTATAAAAGAACCCCCATATGCGCCAAATCCACCGCGTCCGCCGCCAAATCCTCCACCGTGTCCACCGTGTCCACCATGTCCACCACCAAATCCTCCACCGTGTCCACCTCCAAATCCTCCACCGTGTCCACCGTGTCCTCCACCCCCGTGTCCACCGCCGTGTCCACCGCCGTGTCCACCACCGCCATGCCCGCCACCGCCATGCCCACCACCACCTCCATGTCCGCCACCTCCTCCTCTAGGTTGAGGCGATCGTTTAATTCTAAGAACCGGACTCCCATCTACAAATTGTCAAATTAATTCACTTCGAAACAAACACATCCACGTTGTGTCCACCTTTGGCGCTTATGATCGAAACTACTAAAGCCAAAAGGCACACAGCCAAAACCACTAACGAATTCATGTTGATCATCTGCCAGATACAAAAACAAAATCGTTTATATACGTGTCTCTCGCGACCGATTTCTTTACTTTCGGTCACACCAATTGGAGCGGTGATTTACCACTACGCACGTAAACGAGTTCCGAGAGCAATTAGCATCGTTACTAAAGCACACAAAGCTATGCATTTGACATAAACATCAACAAAACGTACTTCGTTTTTAAAAATAACAATGGTCGCGAAATGAGCGACGGTTATTTTAATGGATTCTTGATAGTGTTCGAATAGTATCCGGTGTCTGATTACATCCCACATATCTTAATTGCAGATTGCACTGCAATGGCTAAGAATGTGTTTCTTTCGAGTACAATCCGAGTTCTATATTTTGTTGTTTACATTGCAAGTGTAAAGAAGGATATTTTCACAGTGCAATATGAAAATTATTTTGTTTTAATTAAATAGAAGAATAAAGTTATTTCCAACATAATTAATTAAAGACAATAATGGAATATCAATTTGGCCCATAACAGCTAAATAATAATAATTAAAAAAGAAACGATTACATTTCATTATGTGTATTTTGGCCCAATAAACTGCATTTCTTTCATTTTATATTGCAAATTACTTCAGTAAACATTTTAATTCTTCAATTTGTATAAAGATATATTTCTTATTGTGTCGAAAAACAAATATATTATTAGCGCACAATAGCGTGCATTCGTCACAAAAATGTAATTCATATACAGTGTGTTTCACTTAAGAGTGTAACACCCTCGTATCTTTTTTTATTTTTAGTCCAATTTTAGTAATGTCTTTTTCCAAACGTAGAATACTTATTGCAACCTGGAAGTTGTTTAAAGTTGTTGTTGGTTAGGCGCAGCCTCCTGTACAAATAATATTTACCAAATTGAAATTATTTTTGAAGAAAATTTTAACATTTCTAATTTTCTTAAAATTTTGGATTTAGGGTTTTTGGCAAATTCTGAACAATTATTACTAATAAATTCTTCGATAAAAAAAACCCTAAAATGATTTCTTGATTTTTTCCATTTATTTTGCCATCGCAGGTTGCTTTGCATTTAAAGAAGACAATTGTTTTTTTGGGAGTAAATAGAGCAATAAGTATTGTACGTTTGGAAAAAAAATTACCAAAATTGGACTAAAAATAAAAAAGACATGATGGTGGTATTTGTTTGTCCGGACAAACAAATAGGCGCGTTACCGTGAGAAAAGAAGAACACAAGAACATGATGACACACAAGGATATGAATTCATCACTATATCAACACATGATAGCGACAGGACAAAAAATTGACATAGAAAACATAAAAACAATCGCAAAATGCGACCATTATCATACAAGAATAGAAAAACGACATACCACGATGAATAAAAGAGACGGCAGCCACCGATTACCGAACACATGGAAAAACATCCTAACAAAGCATCCGAAAAAACCCCAAAGGACAAACACAAGTCACAGCGGCATACGAACAGAAACGGGCCCGCAACATGTAATTAGCCGACAGATCAGCGGTAAACCGCACGACCAGGAAAAACCATCGAGTGCAACGCACAGGTCACCCTTACAGACGGACAACCCGAACGATTACAACGGTCCAGTAACCAGGTCGAAGGCCAAAAAACACATATATACGGACGAAACGTAACAGCTCTCACTTCAGTTCCGAACTCGAAGATCACATGATTATGGCAACAGTGAGGATGCCGAAAGCTCGTGCTACAAACAGTTCATCGAAGAACTCACAAGCAACGCGAACCTACACCCCGAAAACCAAAGTGTCATATATATATATATATATATATATATATATATATATATATATATATATATATATATTGTAATGTTATTACATTGACAAAATTAAATAACGTTTAAGAAAATACAAAAATACAACAAGTTACGATGCTAGATAAGCCTTTCCGCAGTCATCGGGAGCATAGATAGTGAATGCCGTGTTAGGTATACAAGGTTTAAAGGAGCAAGCTTATATTAAGATGTATAACATAAAATAATGTAAATAATAACTAAATTAGGAACTTGTATAATTTAATTATAGATAAAAATTATAAATTAGGTTAAAATTACCTCGGTAACGAACTAAATTACAATGTGTTTGAGGAACTTTCAAAAACGGCGCCACTGCGCATGACAACAAGTGTTTGCATAGGCACCAATCAACATTAAGATCCAATGGTAACGAAAACAAAAGTAGAAATCAACAAGGAGATAAAATTTTAACTTAGTGGTGTACAGATAGCGTCGTGACGATTTTCGAAATTGTGTCCAGATAAATTCAGTTTTCGCGAGGAAGTACCTAAGAAAATAAATTAAAAAATTAGTAAAAGAGTGTAGAAAGTGAATAAACTTACCGTAATACCAAGAAGAAGTAGCGGTTGCGTAAAAATTAAGTAGCAACAAAATTGTCGAATTGAAGAAGCCGAGGCCCTAATCCTATTCCTGCTACCATATCAACGATCCTGATCGAAGTCCTGACGGCTCCCCAGCCTCAAAAAGGCCCGGAATTCTGTTTTAAAATCCCGGCGAAACCCACGCCACCGACCGCCATTTTTGTAAGCGTCTCCAAGTAGACGATTAGAAATAAAGGTTAGATTAGATTATAAGAATGCACACTCATACTTGCAACAGATATAATTACCTGTTATCCAGCACCTACTCCAATACCACAGCACATCCACCTAGTTTAAATAAAATGTCTAGAGATCACACTTAAAACCGCCATCGAAGAGGAACATCCTGGGCTCGGTTGTTCCCGCAGGTGGCTTTGTCCTCCCGCGTGGTTATGTTGAATGTTCCCACACAATGTGTGGGTATTTTGACAGTTATCACACATGTGGAGGTCGGCTGCTTGTTGTTGACTCCGATTGTTTTATCTCCAAATTTTGTCCACCTTTTAATTTGGCTATACCGTCCTGATGACGACTAATAAGTCAGAAACACGTGTCGGCGGTTGCGTGTTTCCATGCGGGTGTATGCCCAAGAATCTTCCCTTCATATATATATATATATATATATATATATATATATATATATATATATATATATAGATGAAAACGACGATTATCGGGGTTGACGGTCAATTTGTGGCGTTAATGAAACTCAATTAGATACTTTTTCAATATTTCGCAATTTAATTATTGCTTCATCAGTCGGCCGTGTTACCCCACTGGATAAAAGATTCCCACGTTCCGAAGGAAGCCAGTTGGTGACCGAGTTTCCGGAACTATTCCCGATTTTCAGAAACACGTTCGGTCTACGCGGATAGCCCGTGTCCGATTCACGAGCGTTTCGGACGGGCGGGCCGGTGTTCACACATGTGAATACTTAAATAGCACATATTCCTTAAGATTCATGGTTCTGAGTCTAGAGAAAGTTTTATTTATGAACATTAATTGTAATCATGTATCATTATTCTCTCACTATGTGTCCATAACTTGGACGTACAAGCTTGTTATTTATTCCGTATCACCTTATTCGATTGTGGAACAAAGTGATCTTGTCCGCAGTATTTCAAATTCCTCCGGTGGCTGTAATTTACTACACAAATAAGCCTATTTTCGATTTGCAGTTTAAATAGTTAGATTTTATTGGTAATTCTTAACCTAACAAGGTTAGTGGACGAGAATAATTGAAAAATTCGCGAAATCGGCGCAGCGCCTTTTCTGAATCGTCTACCTCGCGGTTACTGAAATATTCTAAAGTTTGGAAATGATGAAATTGCAAAAGGCTTAAGTGTAATGACAGGTGATTGAAATAAAACGAGAAAAATTACTAATAAAAAAAGGTAGACGAAAGGTTTGAACTTTGACGATAATGTCGCCAAGTGTTCGGGCCAAATTGCCAAATTCTCTTATTGTAAATAATTCCTTAAACTAAATACATAAAATTTATAAATGTAAACCGTTACGGTTTCCGATTGTAAGCCCCCATGCTTGGCACTTATCTTACAAATAACATTTAAAAATTTAGTACTACAATTTTGATGCGCTTTCCTCGATGGAAATGTCCGTGTCCAGTGTCTGTCTTGGTGACGTTTTGTATGTGTTGGCGGGAAACTTCCAAAAACCCGCCCTCTACGTCCTGCCCTATTGTTACGTTTCAGTTGTCCGGGTCTTCGTTGTACAAGTCCAGAGTCTCGTACGGCAGTTTGTGCACGTGCGTCAGTCCTCGTTGGTGGCGTTGGTTCGTAATTGTACGTATGAGTACGTTGCCGTGAGTGACGGTCCGCCTGTAAAAGCGGTCCGCCATCTCGGTAATGTAATTTGTCAGTAGCGCTACGTCTGCATCGGCATGCAAGTGGCGTATGCGTGTATATCTGTCGGTGCCCAGGACGAACCTAAGACACTTGTTCTGCGTCATCTCCAATAATTTGAGGTTCGTTTTTGAAGCCCCAAACCACACAGGCGACGCGTACGTTATCGTTGGTCTAATTATTGTCTTAAATAAAAGACGTTTGTTGTCGGTAGAAAGGCTGCTGTTCTTAGCGACCATCGAATAGATTTCCCTAAGAACACCGTGCGTACATCTGTTTACTTCACGTATATGTGCATTAAACGTTGTCTTGGTGTCGAGGATTACTCCCAAATATCTCACTGTCGCTTTAATTGGAATCGCGATACCGTTGATCCGGGTTGGATTCGGCAACGCGAACCGTCGGGTGCGTTGCGTAAATGTGATACTCTCACTCTCACATTTCGTCGCGTTTATCTGCAGCTTCAGTCCGCAAAGTAGCGTTCCAGTACGTTCATGTGCATTCAGATTTTTCGATGTGCTATGATTTCCGAAAATGAGGATGCATAAATGCCCGTATCGCCGGCGAAGATCATCAATGAGGTGTTAACGTGCGTCGGTATGTCGTTGATGAACAATGAGAACAATTGCGGCCCAAGGACGGATCCCTGAGGCACTCCTGCTCTTATGAAATGGGGCGCACAGATGGTATGATTTAGTATCGTTTTCATTGTTCTGTCGGTTAGGTATGAATAGATCAGTCGGATGATTGATAACGGTAGTCCGTAACTGATCATTTTGAACAAAAGTCCATCTATCCATACAGTGTCAAATGCTTTCTGCAAGTCGAACAGTGTCAGTGTCTGATCTGTCTGTAATTTTCGGAAACTTAGAAGAACTAGTCAGTTCTTCTAAGTCAGCGAGACCTAGAAGAGCTTCCTGAAGATGCCAGATGGGACTCTGCCGAAGCGTCGAAGCGACCCTTCGGGGAACATTTCCACAACGCGGTTCACAACCCGAGAACCAAGAAGCACAGATTTCAGCCGCGAGAACTTAATTATATATATATATATATATATATATATATATATATATATATATATATCTTTGCAGGAGTATCGACCGTAAATTTAAATTGATGAAAACGACGATTATCGGGGTTGACGGTCAATTTGTGGCGTTAATGAAACTCAATTAGATACTTTTTCAATATTTCGCAATTTAATTATTGCTTCATCAGGAAACTACAAATGTTATGTAAAATTAGCAATTGACAAAGAAAAGCAGCAGGAAACAATAAAACAATACTGCGAGTTAAACTTAAATAGAACAAACATTATCCAAATTTGCGATGAAACGTCGAGATTAAAAATATATCATTAGATAAAAATTATTTTCAAACCAGGTTATGTCTAAACACGTTGAAAGTCAAAACAATAATGGATGACTCCAAAACTGCCAACACACAAATTTAGGACAGTTGGTAAAATGTTTTATTTACTATATGGCACGAACGATTTAAATTTGAAATTTACATTTCAAATTTAAATCGTTCGTGCCATATAGTAAATAAAACATTTTACCAACTGTTTCGAAATTTACATTTCAAATTTAAATCGTTCGTGCCATATAGTAAATAAAACATTTTACCAACTGTCCTAAATTTGTGTGTTGGCAGTTTTGGAGTCATCCATTATTGTTTTGACTTTCAACGTGTTTAGACATAACCTGGTTTGAAAATAATTTTTATCTAATGATATATTTTTAATCTCGACGTTTCATCGCAAATTTGGATAATGTTTGTTCTATTTAAGTTTAACTCGCAGTATTGTAAGTATTATTTTATTGTTTCCTGCTGCTTTTCTTTGTCAATTGCTAATTTTACATAACATTTGTAGTTTCCTGATGAAGCAATAATTAAATTGCGAAATATTGAAAAAGTATCTAATTGAGTTTCATTAACGCCACAAATTGACCGTCAACCCCGATAATCGTCGTTTTCATCAATTTAAATTTACGGTCGATACTCCTGCAAAGATATATATATATATATATATATATATATATATATATATATATATATAATTAAGTTCTCGCGGCTGAAATCTGTGCTTCTTGGTTCTCGGGTTGTGAACCGCGTTGTGGAAATGTTCCCCGAAGGGTCGCTTCGACGCTTCGGCAGAGTCCCATCTGGCATCTTCAGGAAGCTCTTCTAGGTCTCGCTGACTTAGAAGAACTGACTAGTTCTTCTAAGTTTCCGAAAATTACAGACAGATCAGACACTGACACTGTTCGACTTGCAGAAAGCATTTGACACGGTATGGATAGATGGACTTTTGTTCAAAATGATCAGTTACGGACTACCGTTATCAATCATCCGACTGATCTATTCATACCTAACCGACAGAACAATGAAAACGATACTAAATCATACCATCTGTGCGCCCCATTTCATAAGAGCAGGAGTGCCTCAGGGATCCGTCCTTGGGCCGCAATTGTTCTCATTGTTCATCAACGACATACCGACGCACGTTAACACCTCATTGATGATCTTCGCCGGCGATACGGGCATTTATGCATCCTCATTTTCGGAAATCATAGCACATCGAAAAATCTGAATGCACATGAACGTACTGGAACGCTACTTTGCGGACTGAAGCTGCAGATAAACGCGACGAAATGTGAGAGTGAGAGTATCACATTTACGCAACGCACCCGACGGTTCGCGTTGCCGAATCCAACCCGGATCAACGGTATCGCGATTCCAATTAAAGCGACAGTGAGATATTTGGGAGTAATCCTCGACACCAAGACAACGTTTAATGCACATATACGTGAAGTAAACAGATGTACGCACGGTGTTCTTAGGGAAATCTATTCGATGGTCGCTAAGAACAGCAGCCTTTCTACCGACAACAAACGTCTTTTATTTAAGACAATAATTAGACCAACGATAACGTACGCGTCGCCTGTGTGGTTTGGGGCTTCAAAAACGAACCTCAAATTATTGGAGATGACGCAGAACAAGTGTCTTAGGTTCGTCCTGGGCACCGACAGATATACACGCATACGCCACTTGCATGCCGATGCAGACGTAGCGCTACTGACAAATTACATTACCGAGATGGCGGACCGCTTTTACAGGCGGACCGTCACTCACGGCAACGTACTCATACGTACAATTACGAACCAACGCCACCAACGAGGACTGACGCACGTACACAAACTGCCGTACGAGACTCTGGACTTGTACAACGAAGACCCGGACAACTGAAACGTAACAATAGGGCAGGACGTAGAGGGCGGGTTTTTGGAAGTTTCCCGCCAACACATACAAAACGTCACCAAGACAGACACTGGACACGGACATTTCCATCGAGGAAAGCGCATCAAAATTGTAGTACTAAATTTTTAAATGTTATTTGTAAGATAAGTGCCAAGCATGGGGGCTTACAATCGGAAACCGTAACGGTTTACATTTATAAATTTTATGTATTTAGTTTAAGGAATTATTTACAATAAGAGAATTTGGCAATTTGGCCCGAACACTTGGCGACATTATCGTCAAAGTACAAACCTTTCGTCTACCTTTTTTTATCAGTAATTTTTCTCGTTTTATTTCAATCACCTGTCATTACACTTAAGCCTTTTGCAATTTCATCATTTCCAAACTTTAGAATATTTCAGTAACCGCGAGGTAGACGATTCAGAAAAGGCGCTGCGCCGATTTCGCGAATTTTTCAATTATTCTCGTCCACTAACCTTGTTAGGTTAAGAATTACCAATAAAATCTAACTATTTAAACTGCAAATCGAAAATAGGCTTATTTGTGTAGTAAATTACAGCCACCGGAGGAATTTGAAATACTGCGGACAAGATCACTTTGTTCCACAATCGAATAAGGTGATACGGAATAAATAACAAGCTTGTACGTCCAAGTTATGGACACATAGTGAGAGAATAATGATACATGATTACAATTAATGTTCATAAATAAAACTTTCTCTAGACTCAGAACCATGAATCTTAAGGAATATGTGCTATTTAAGTATTCACATGTGTGAACACCGGCCCGCCCGTCCGAAACGCTCGTGAATCGGACACGGGCTATCCGCGTAGACCGAACGTGTTTCTGAAAATCGGGAAAAGTTCCGGAAACTCGGTCACCAACTGGCTTCCTTCGGAACGTGGGAATCTTTTATCCAGTGGGGTAACACGGCCGATTCCCGGATTTCTCTACTTCCCAATTTTCACGTTCACGCGGATAATCACTCAAAAAAAACTCAAATAACTCGTCGACAACTTGGGAGCAAAAATTTATTGATTATACTGCCACCAGCCCCCAAGTTAGACGACTACCTCCGTCAAATTAGGGTTAGAGGGTTTTTTATAAATTAATTAATAAAAAACAAACAAAAAATGGTTTAAATAGGTTCAATATAAAAAAAATAATTAAATTAAAATAAAATTCAATGAAGTTATTATAAAAAGAAAATTATTAGATTTAATTAAACTAAGCACAAAAATTACGCACATAAAATATAAAAAAATATAAAAGAAGTGACGAATGAACTTGGATCGACATTTAACAAAATGATTCTTTATGAAACCTTTATACTTTTTAAATTATCTACTTTAGAGGAAGGAAGGAAACTTGCCCATTTTTAAATTTAATGCATCAAATTATAAATAGATCCAAAAATAGAACTTAACAGAACCCACATAATTTCGCACTTGATTCAAATAAAAATTACTTACATTTCCTCTTGTCCTTTAATCCTAATGGATTGAAACAGGGAAATTCGACTGTTTAATCTTCTTTCACCAACAACTTTAATTAATACCCGAAATCCGTAACAACAATAAAATATATTTGAATTCTAAATAGAATTTTCAACTTTTTGAATACACTTCAAACTTTAAACACGCCGATTAATTTTAAGTATTCTCCGAGATATTACACTAGACTTTACAATTTAACCTAACTCCGCGCGACATCTTCAACGATTCTCGGCTTCCTTAAGGGACCCGTAACTAACTGCCTTCCGAAGGGGCACCGAATGAATCGCCGTCACGACTTTACTCCTTTTCGGAGGAGTCCACCCAAATGGTGCCTTCCGAAGGGGCACCGGGTGACTCTCCATCACGACTTTACTCCTTTCGGAGGAGTCCACCCAAATGGTGCCTTCCGAAGGGGCACCGGATGACTGACTCGTTTTTCGTCCTTCCGCGTCTTAAAAATCATATTTTCACATATGATAAACGGCGAGCGGGGACGCAGTCCACGCAAGGTACGGATCTTTGCCGCTATTCGCGCTAATCTTGTTTATCCCCTGAAATCGTAGTACTCGGTATTACAATTAAATATTAATTGTCTTGAGCAATTTTGTATTAAATTTAAGGTGCAAAATAAAACTTTCGCGTTTGGTGTCCTTTATCGACCACCACATTCAA
Source organism: Geotrupes spiniger (assembly GCA_959613385.1). Lineage (NCBI taxonomy): Eukaryota > Metazoa > Arthropoda > Insecta > Coleoptera > Geotrupidae > Geotrupes > Geotrupes spiniger. The sequence goes on from OY390738.1 coordinate 2,532,725, forward strand.
ACGTTGTAGAATCTCTTAGCAGATTGGAATCTGTATTAGTTGATATTTTGCCGGTAGTTGATGACATTATATGCCTAGGAGATATTAATATAAATTTATACAATTTATCCAGTAGGAATGTAAGTAAATTTAATTCCATGTGTGATACATATGGCTTTGAGCAAATTGTGAATGATTCTACAAGAGTTACTAACATTAGTAGCACCTTATTAGATATTATTATTGCATCGGATAAAGATTTAGTATCTGATGTAAATGTTATTGACATTGATGATATCAGCGATCATAAATTGGTATCTTGTGAATTGTCACTTGAAATTCTTCGTCCAAAACCTAAATTGGTAACATATAGAGATTTTAATTTCTTTGATTATATAGAGATATTAATTTCTTTGATTATGATGATTTTTCGTCCGATCTTAATAATGTACCGTGGTATCTCATATATCAGATCAATGATGTTGACGATATGGCCATGTTTATTACAGATAACATCATTAATCTTTTTGATATATACACGATGCTTTGAAGACTGTTCGCATTACTAAACCGAAAGCGCCTTGGATTACTGGTGTTATAAAGTTATGATAAAATTAAAAAAAGAAGCGCTGTCTAGGTTCAAAATCACTAAGAATCAAAATGACTGGAATTATTATAAACAATTGAGGAACACCACTACCAGTGCCATAAAACGGAAAAAGAAAGGTTATTTGGAACATGTTCAAAGGGAAAGTAATAGTAGACTGTTTTGGAAAACGATGAAATCATTGAATATAGGTAAAGGAGGGAAAAATTCATACCTGATTTTCTGTCAAAACCGGAAGAACTTAATTCATATTTTCTCCAATCTGCGATTCAAACTTTGCCCTCAGATCATGCTAAAATCATGTTATTTGAATAATACATTCAATAATCGGGCGTCTAAATTTTTATTTAAATTAATTACTGATTCGGATATTTTTAAATATGTGAACAGTATCAAAACAAATGCTTCCGGCTGTGATGGAATATCAGTAGATATGGTTAAGTTGTCCTTGTCTGGAATTTGTGATCCATTAAGGTACTTAATTAATAAATGTTTCATGGATAGTAAATTTCCAAGTATGTGGAAAGATGCAATTATTCACCCATTGCCAAAGGTTAACAAACCGGGAAGCTTTTCAGATTTACGACCGATTAGTATTCTTTCTGTTCTTTCAAAAGTAATTGAATAGGCAGTAAGTGAACAGATTACAACATATCTGGAAGGTCATAACATTTTGCCACATAATCAGTCTGGTTATAGGAAAGGTCATAGTACGGCAACCGCCCTTGTCAAAGTCGTCAATGATATACTGGGGTCTCAAGATCAAGGAAAAATTTCCGTTTTAACTGTATTAGATTACTCAAAAGCATTCGATACATTGGATCATGGATTACTTATGGCTAAGATGGTGTATTTTGGGTTTGATTATATTACTACAAGTTTTATTTCATCCTATTTAGAAAATAGACGCAATAAATGCGTTTTAGGAAATAGAGAATCGGAATTTCATGTGGTAAACATTGGCGTACCTCAGGGCTCAAAATTAGGACCTCCATTATATATTTTGTATACGGCAGACTTTTACAAACAGCTGGAAAACTGCACTCCACACTTTTATGCTGATGATACACGCATTTAGTATAGTTTTGACATTGAGCAAATCCGTATTGCAGAACGTATCATTAATGATGACATTCAAAAATTAATTGCTCAAATAACCATTGCTTGAATATAAATAGTAAAAAGTCTGAAATAATCGTATTTTCCAGCGTGAGGAACCGGCAAAAATGTGTGAATAATAGCCATGTATATGTAGATGGGGATATACTTGATTTTTCGTCCCAAGTAAAAAGTCTCGGTTTGATTATTGATCAGAATTTGCGCTTCACCTCATACTTAAACACAGTAATTCAAAAATCATATGCTGCTTTGAAATGTTTGTATAGTAATAGGCATATGTTAAATAGGAAATTACTTACGTTATTGTGTGATTCAATTATACTTTCAAGATTTAATTATTGTGATGTTGTTCACCGGCCTTGCCTTGATGTTAATACAAAGTTAATAATTTAAATAGTGCAAAACTCTTGTGTAAGATTCGAGTACGTTTTGCGCAGATACGACCATGTTTCATTTCATTTAAATCAACTGCAGGGGCTAAATATGAGTTATAGAAGACAATTTCATATAGCTTGTTTTGTTCATCGCGTATTGTCGTCATCAACTCCAGCACATATCAAAGAATTATTTATTTACAGATATCAGGTCCATTCAAGGGATTTGCGAATTTTAAATTATTTTAGTGTACCTTTGCACGGCACTGCTCGAACGATCATTTTCATATAACGCTGTCACTCTTTGTAATTCAATACCGCGCAATTTATTTACGTTTAATTCGGAAATTTGAAATACTCATACAAAATTTATTTAGTGTTGCGGCAGAGATCTAGCATCCAACATACAACATTTAACATTTAACGTTTAACGTTTAACGTTTAACGTTTAACGTTTAACGTTTAACGTTTAACGTTTAACGTTTAACGTTTAACGTTTAACGTTTAACGTTTAACGTTTAACGTTTAACGTTTAACGTTTAACGTTTAACGTTTAACGTTTAACGTTTAACGTTTAACGTTTAACGTTTAACGTTTAACGTTTAACGTTTAACGTTTAACGTTTAACGTTTAACGTTTAACGTTTAACGTTTAACGTTTAACGTTTAACGTTTAACGTTTAACGTTTAACGTTTAACGTTTAACGTTTAACGTTTAACGTTTAACGTTTAACGTTTAACGTTTAACGTTTAACGTTTAACGTTTAACGTTTAACGTTTAACGTTTAACGTTTAACGTTTAACGTTTAACGTTTAACGTTTCACGTTTAACGTTTAACGTTTAACGTTTAACGTTTAACGTTTAACGTTTAACGTTTAACGTTTAACGTTTAACGTTTAACGTTTAACGTTTAACGTTTAACGTTTAACGTTTAACGTTTAACGTTTAACGTTTAACGTTTAACGTTTAACGTTTAACGTTTAACGTTTAACGTTTAACGTTTAACGTTTAACGTTTAACGTTTAACGTTTAACGTTTAACGTTTAACGTTTAACGTTTAACGTTTAACGTTTAACGTTTAACGTTTAACGTTTAACGTTTAACGTTTAACGTTTAACGTTTAACGTTTAACGTTTAACGTTTAACGTTTAACGTTTAACGTTTAACGTTTAACGTTTAACGTTTAACGTTTAACGTTTAACGTTTAACGTTTAACGTTTAACGTTTAACGTTTAACGTTTAAACTCCCTTGCATATATGCACTTCTGTTTTTGGTTGTTTATTCTCCGATGATAAAGTTATACTGTATTTTATTTATATTTATATTTTTTCTATTATTATTTCAAGGTTAAGTTGAGCAGCTTACACTGGACTTCCCTTCAATAAAGACCTTTTATTATTATTATTATTATTATTATCGTCTCGTCTGAGAAACTGCTTCTACTTGCCAACACCAAGAACACATATTCGCCAAACGGTCTTTGACATAGCGTCACATAGTTGTAATATCATAAAAAAACATCAAATAAGTGAGTGTATCAATCAGTATCAGAGTGTATTATTTTAAGGAATACGGCGTTAATCTTAATATAGCATGAACTATTGTAACTTGTTAAGCTTTGTTCTTCTTATCACATTTGCGTATATGTTATATTGTTTTCCTATCCTACTCTGTTAGTGGATTTTATCTATGTAGCATTGTATTGAATTAAATAAATATATAAATTAAATAAACGCGATGAACAGTAATATGACTTGTTGGTAGTGATCAGCAGAGTTAAAAATTTATTCGGTAATGGGTGGTAAAATTAAGTAATCAAATTCTTTAATCCTTGGACGGACGTCGAAGTATTATTATGCAACAGAGGGCCAGTTCCAGAAAGATCACTTACTAGTTGAAACTCCGAACTGGGTCGAGAGTGAATTACTCTAATTACGAACAATCTGTCTCTAGCCACGAGGGGAGATTCGCGAAATCACGGCCAAACGAAGACGTAGCTTTCACAAAAACTAGTTGTATATTTTCGATATCAAAAGATATGGACGGTTTTTAATCTTCAAACCACGCAACCGACACGAGGTTGTTCCATACGTCTGACAAATCCAACCACAACCAATCTTTCTCAACAGAACTGTGAATAAAACAGACAGTAAGAGATGATAAGGCGAAATCGAAATACAATATCATAGATGCATGGTGATAGACTTTTATTTCACGTTAAGTTCCGGTAATAGAATTCTTATGCTAATAAAAGCAGAACTAATAAAAACTCAACAAAAATAGTAGCATCAACAGCAACGCTACTTCGTTCGATCTGACCACCTCTACTGGTAATTACTTGGTCACCTGTAACATATTCCAAGCAGTTGCCATTCTCAATAATCACCCAATAATACTAGTCACGGTTCACACCAGTGACGTTTTCACTGCGCTAACCCTTGAGCATATATACACTAAATATGTAATATTTGACATAATATCATAAATGAAACACAACTGTAACAGTAGCTGAAAATAAATATCTATCTTAACAATATGTAATGGTCAGTGAATGAGCTAACCCCTAGCTATACTCGTATACGATTCGATACGCATCAAAGTATCGTAACGAAATTGACAAATGAAGAATTGTGTGTAGGGAAAGATGAGGAATTACTTGGAATTAGGTAAATAAGAGGATTTTCACTGTGAAGGGTAAATTAAGTAAACAAGTTCTGACCATCTGTAACTAAACGATTGTCAACACAATCCAGTTAGCTTCCGCCGCTAAACGCACCGAATAACTTCGGTATCTCTCTCTTTCCTGAGCATATCCATCAACGCTAAAATATACGTCCCAACAACAAGCAATAAACGAATTAACGCCCCACTGCTCTCATCACTTCTCAAAGAACACGTGTTGCAGTAACACGTGTCGACAACTCTTTGTAGCTATCGTATTTTTAATGTATTGAATTTATTTCATATTTTAATGTCGCGATACTATTGGTAATGTCAGAAACAATCGTTGTTATAACTTCGACGATGAATATTTTGAGTGCATGCGTTTGATTAATTTATAACGCATTATAATTTTATATTTCTTTATTGGGTGTCATAAATTTTAATCTATTTTAAATTTTGTCTCGTTAAAACTAAAGCCCACGCTCAACTTTGAATGCCATTACATAATCGGGCCCAAATTAACTTAAAGAACCTACGAATTTCTAACAAATTTATTACGTGAAAATTAAGTAGATTGACGTTCTGTATCTTTCACATTGAAATCACCACTTTTAAATCGCCCAAACCATATATTAACAATAAAAATAAAATATATGGTTTTTAAGCTTGCTGTAAATATAACACGTGTATCAATCGCCATTTATTGAATAAATTCGCATTATTAACCGGTACACAAATATAATCTATTTCCCTTTCTAACATTCAATGAATGGGTTTTACATTCTATTAACAATGTGTATTGTGCACAACATTTTTCTACTTGTTTCTGTCTCTAGCTGTCTCTCTTGCATTCTGGATTGTTTATCCTACGTTTTCTATCAAATTGTCCATTTCTTTATCCCATGTTAGTAGCGGTATTTTCTTGTATACTACATCTCCATCCAGTGGCGGCTTGCATGTAGGCCCACATGAGCACAGAGCTTTTCAAAATTTAAATTTAAAAAATTATGCAATGGCTAGCATCAGTGATGTGAAACCACTTCGACAAATATTACTGAACAAATAAAGAAAAAAATTTCGTCCTCACCTTCATCAGAAAAAATTAAAATTCGAGATTCGGGAAAACTAACACCATTAATAAATATTACACAAGTGCCGAATTCTAAGTCACGACAATTTAGAAGAGAATTTAAACCTGAAATCTATAAAAAGACAAAATGGATTTGTGGTTCTGCAGATACAAACCGATTATATTGTTTTCCGTGTTTATTGTTCGCCCGTAGTAATGCAGAACATAGTTGAAGAAATACCGGTGATATATATAAATAGATATGTTCTTTCAAAAATTATCAACGCCATTAAATTTCATGGCATGATGAAACTGACACCTCGTTGAATCCTAGGATTTTCCGAGGTATCATAAACTATACCTCTGAAACGACAGATGTGTCAGCAGTTTTTCAAATCGCTGTAGATTTCAGATATGTTTTATCCAACGGGTCTCCTGTAGAACGTTTTTGGGCATTTGTGAATCCTACAGGTCATGGCGCTTTCAGCCTAGCAGAAAAAATCAATGAAGTTTTCGAAAAGGTGTTGGATAAACCAGAAAAACTTATATCGCAAAGCTACGATGGGGCTAGCGTGATGTCTGGACAATGTGGGGGTGTCCAAGCAATAATTCAGAGACACTACAAATATGCTTTTTATGTTGATTGTTACGCCCATCAATTAAATTTGATACTCTCTCAAGCTCCAACTCAAAATCAACAAGTGCGAGTATTTTGAGTTGAGTGATATTACAGTGTTCAAACGAATAATGCCACATAGTGATATCTTGTATAATCAGTTACAAAAGACTTGTCCTGATTCAGTCCAAATACGAGAATACTTGAAGACATTGGAGGACTGCATTCAAAAAGAGAGGGATAGTATCGACAGTGTTCAAACTAAAATTCCAGAAGGTCCAACGCCAATTAAAAGAACAAGACAGAACGAAGATCCGAAGATCCGAAGAACGAAGATCCGAAGACTTGAACACTGCAGTTGAGGCATATCCCTTCCTTAACGGTGTAAGGCTGAGAACAGAATTAGAAATAATTTATAAAAGGCCGTACTTCCGAAATTTATCTGGAGCAGTACATCTTCTGAGTTCATAACTGAAAATAACCTTGAAGATTTATTCGCTGCTACTTTTCAGCTTTTAAAAGTAATCGTCACCATTCCTATGATAACGGCTGAAACTAAAATATCTTTCTGGACTTTAAAACTAATTAAAACATGTTTGCGTTCGACAATGAGCCAAGACAGGTTGACAGCCCTAGCCATGTTGTCTAAAAAACTTGCTTCAAGATTTTCCCAATTTTAATGATTTGGTTATAGATAAATTTGCGTCTTACAAAGACAGAAGAATTGATTTGATTTTTAAACATTGCACTTGATTTTGGTTTTTTATTTGGTATTATATTATCATATTTTTGTGTTATTTGTCTGTGTATTTTCTTGACATTTTTATTTCTTTTGTTATTAGAAACTGTTTAGTCTATTTTTGTTAAAATGTTTTTTTGTGCCAATACACGTGTATCTTAGTGTGATTTTTTTTACCCGCAGCAACTACACCAATTATTATTATTATTATTATTATGTGAACCTCTGTAGTTTCAACTCACGGGCCGCCACTGACTCCATCGCTTGTAAACCACTTTTATTTTTCTTTGTAAGTACAGTTGTCTCACTCCCGAACAGTAGTATCATCATCTTGATTTTCTTCGACAAGAAATATTACCAGTTAATAAAATTGCAATCAGAAAATGTATTTTAATTTAACACACAACTTCAGATTAAGAGAGCAACCGAATTAAATTGTACTTAAGTTTTATTATTTTTAGGGGAATCACAACGATTTGTTTTACAACAATATTTAGGTTGCAAATTCTTGCAGACACAAATTCCATTATAATAATAATAATAATAATAATAATAAATTTATTTCCATAAAAAAAGAAAACTACATACAAGTGGGTAATATAAACAATATATATATAGCGGAAATCTCAAGGTGTAATTTCAGGGAGTATCAACCACCTGATCTGCCAACACACCTTGTAACCTTATGAAATATATAGCAATTCGTTAGCGTATAACCAATCAATGAAACATACGTTGAAACATAATCATAAATTGAATCACATTTATAATAACCGATTAATATTTGTGTTTAAGAAGTGAAAAATAGAAGCAAAACATTGGGTGAACAAATGGCACGTGTCATCACACCTGCTGCATATATAAAAGTTTCTTATATGCTAGCTTAAACCTGTCAATAGATAATGTTTTAAGATAAGGAGGTATACCGTTATAGACATTGCAAATATTATATGTAAAGCCTCTACAGTATAACGCAGTTCTATGAATAGGGGCGATGATCATATTTTAAACCTAACATTAATATTGTGAACATCAGTGCGATATTTAATTTTATATGTCAAATATGGTGGTTTATTGTGTGTAATAATACCGTGGTAGAATACAGCGGTAATTAATTTAAATCTATTTGCCATACTTAACCATTCTATTTCAAATAGCTTATACGATATTCTTGAAAATTTCCTAATTCCAAAAATAAACCGTAAACATGAATTTTGAACTTTCTGTATTCGGCCTTTAGTTACAAGTCCAGACATGGGGAAATTAACGGTGAGCAATAAGTGAATTGTGACAGAATCAATGACTGACAAAGCAAGGTATTGGTTTTAGTATTCAAATAAGATCTATGGGAATACAGCAGTCGCAAAGCTGAGTAAGATTTTTGTATACATTTGGAGACGTGCGTTTTAAAACGTAGAGTAGAGTCCAACACAACACCAAGATTTTTTGCCTCATCAACAATAGGAAGTAGCTCATCATTTACAACAATTTGCAAAGATTGTTTGACTTCATGAGATATGTTACCAAACACCAACACAACTGATTTAGCAGAATTTAATACCAGAGAATGCTTTTTCGAGCTATCAGATATTTTGCGTAAATCGGCATTCAACCGACTAACAGGTATTTCTAAATGCTAACGGTAAAACGAAGTATATATCTGTGTATCATCTGCATACATATGGTATTTAGAGTATTCCAATGAATTCATTATATTACAAGTGTAAATAGTATACAGAATTGGCCCCAAAATTGATCCCTGTGGTACCCCAGATCCAATATCTACAAATTCAGAAAACTTATCACCTATTTTAACTTTCTGAAATCTATTATTTAAGTAATTTTTAAAGAAATTTAGTGCTGTTGAGTAAATGCCAACATACTGCAATATAGATAACAACATGAAGTGATCTAATGTATCAAATGCTTTGCTAAAGTCCAGCAACACTAATATTAGTGTTGTGTTACTGGTATATAGTAATTTTACCTTGATCCATTGCGGTGATGATGTCATCAACAACTTGTGACAAAGCTGCATTGCAGCTATAGCCGGGTCTGAACCCAGACTAAAATTCTTGAAGAATATTATTTATATCCAGATATTGCCGTAACTGGGCGGCCACTACTCTCTCAAGAACTTTGGAGAGTGTCGGGAGAATGCTGATCGGTCGCAAACCTTTAAAGTTCTTTACATCACTACACTTAGGGATAGGAGTAATTAGAGCAAGTTTCCAGCAAGCAGGAAAAGCCCCTTCACTAATGCAAACATTGACGATATGAGTTATGAAGGGAACTATGTGCGGACAACACATTTTTATTAAGGTAATATTAATGTCATCAACACCAGAAGCATTGGACAATATTTTCTTAATGATATTAACAATGTCGAATTCACTTTACGTTTCGAAATTGAAAACTTTCCCTTATATTAGGATGTATATTATGTAAGTAAAAATGCACTGTATCCACATCACTGCCTACTTCTCGGTATGCCGTCGATGAAAAAGTTATTTATGTCATTTGGATTACTCAGATGTTGAGGGACAGATATAGAACCTTTATTATATATATATTAGATTTACGTAACTCCTTCCATATATTTGTTACGCTAGAATTTTGAAATTTGTAGTTTATGTAGGCTTTCTGTTCGCTTTTGACCACTGAATTACAGAAATTACGAAGTAATTTGTAATATTCCCATTTATGTTCATTTTTAGACGTTTTGAAAGAGTTGCAAGCTTTGTCTAGTAAGTTCATCAAATGTTTAGTGTTATCGCTCAGCCAAGGTGGGGAAGATCGTCTCTTGAACTGATTTAATTTAACTGGAGCATATCGATTTAAAAGTGTCTCCAGTTGACTATTGAAAAAATCCAGCTTCTTGTCAATATTTTGTATATAAAATATCCTATGCAAAGAACAACAACACAAATCATTGTAGAAGCTATTAAAATCAATATGTTTAATATCTCTATAAAAGAACAAGGATTTGTCATTTAATAGAGTTAGATATATTTTACAAAATATCAGCTCATGATCGGCAAATCCAACACTGCGTGTGCCAGAGTCAAGAATGGAATTCACTTCATTTGTAATTATAAAATCAATGAGTGTCTGAGATGTTTTTGTCAATCTAGTAGGATTATTGATAATTTGTACAAGACCTAGCGCGTTTAAAGAATCGTTAAAATGTTTAGCCTTATATGAATCAGGTTGCAATAAATCAATATTAAAGTCACCCATACAAATGAAATCACCACCAAGCGGCAAGCACATACAAATCGACGACTCCAGCTCCTCAATAAATTCAATAACATTAGAAAATGGTGGTCTATATATAACTCCTATAATATATTGCTTACCACATAGACCCACTGATATCCACAACTCCTCAATATTTGTTTCAATAGTAATCGTTTTAAATTTTAATGCTGACCGTATATAAAAAAGCACGCCACCACCTCTACCCTGTCTATCATTTCTAACTAAAACATATCCATCAGCAAGATTTTCGGACATTATACTACAGTTTAACCACGTTTCTGATAGTGCAATTATATCAATATCTGAATTAATTAAATATTCTCTAAATTGAGAGAAGCGGGCAGGCAAGGATCGAATATTGACATGTGCCACTGTCAAACCCGAATAGGTCATTCTATTCTTGCAAAGGTGCACAACTAACTAAACTATACTAAACTAAAATGTGATTATATAAACACAAGAAGCTGCCAAATGAACTACTTAACTCAACCAATGAATATATCAAATCAACAGTGCCGAGTCGTAGGTATTAACGATACATGTCGCCTGCAGAAGGAAACAAAATAAACTAATACTAATCCCTTAATTCTGTACTTATCCAACATAACTGCCGTAATAATAGAAAATACATAAACAATGCCGTAATAATAATAATAAAAAAAACGCAAATAGTAGTTACCAATTCATTTCAGTTCATTAAGTTCATCAATGCACGACAATTTATGAACGCTATCTTTCAATTTAACGTGAATAATACCGTCCCTAGTCCACACACTCTTCGTACTAAATCGCTGCACCGCCAGCCGATAAAGATTTAAGCGCATCGTTGTTGGGTCTTCTTTGACGACGATATTAGTGCCCTTGAGTTTACTTTTGTTTTTATAAACTGCATCCTTCACGTTATAAATATTAAATTTAACAATAATAGGGGCATAAGTAGTGCCTTTATTCCCTCTACGAATATTACGATTAGGTAACCTGTGACTTCGGTCAATATTATGCTCCATAACATTGACATCCAATTTATCTTTAAAAATCTTGCACAAGAGTTCATTTGTCTTTTCACCTTGACCTTCATGGATACCATACACACGTAAATTATTATTATTATTATTCCTCCGAGAGTATTGTTCGAGTTTGTCAATTTTTATTTCTGCGTTTTTGCTGCAGTCAGACAAGGCTGTTTCCAATCGTATATTTTTTTCTTCCAGAGGATGAAAATAAGTTTGAATTTTGTCACTTACTGCCTCAAATAATTTGTTACATAGTTCTGATATAAATTTGTCTGATGTTAAGGCCTTTTCAATAACACGCTGAATTAATGATTCTTCGTTAAGCGGAACTGATTTACTGTCGGCAGCCGACTTTTCACGTAAGTTGTAACTCATGATGACTTACAACAACACCTTTATAAGCACTTAACAGAATTAAACACAAGAAGATTTACTTCCGCAGAACGACATACGCACGTCCGTTACCAACGATTGCTCATACATACTTATCATTCTTACCGTTGGATAACGAAAATAAATTGCTTATAATTTTCACACATAAATTGTGCGGCACAAGATGTAGTGTTCACCATTGAATCCATAATAATTCTCTCCAAAACATTAAAAATATATAGTGTCAGTTTTATGTTTATTGGTATTTTCAGAGCAGGTAACTAAACAACAATTATCGCATTGTAATTTTTGAAATTTTTGAAAGTGAAATCTCAGAACAAACAAAAACATACAAAAGTTTATACAAAATATTTGGGGATCATGATGGCTAGGTCCTATGAGAGTGTGAGAGAATGGGAGGCATCATTATACATTTCTTTCCATGCAAACATTTTGTTTTGATTTTATTTTGATTTTCTTAATTTTAGATTTGCAATTCTAAACCTCCTAACCCAGGCAAATGCTGACCAATCACTGAGCCAATATTATTATTTTCCTACTGGCTTATTTTGCAAAAAGAAAACCAAAAAAGAAACATCGTTTTAGATATTACGACCTACAGACAATTAGATTGGGTTTAATTGCAAGGAATTTTGCCCTTAGTTGTAATTTTAAACTTTGTTTTATTTAAAATACCGGATTTGTTCAAGTTCAACAGTATACTTTGTGGTAAAAACTGATCAAGCATACCTCCACTTCACTTCTGATCATATACTAGAAAAATAGTTGCAGATATCGTAATTATTCTAAATTTGGAAATTTAAAAACAGTATATTAAATTATCCAAAGCATGAAGAGAAGTGACTTATCAAACGAGTTGTTAAAAAACTATTTATTTCTAGTTTTATGTCTTTTAAAATAAAAACATGTTGAGATTATCAAATATTTATTTACTTCTATTTTATTACTCAAAACATAATCAAGTATTCGATCGTACTTCAAAATTGTTCAGATATTAAGTATCAAACTTTCTGGATAGTAAAAACTGATGTCAGTTTACATGTTAAATACATTTTAATGGCACATCAAGTTTACAAAATATAAACTGTGTTGTTCTTTTATTTAATTGGATGATATTATCACGACTAGGATTACAAAATCAACACACCAGAATCTTCCTGATTTGTTTATTTAATTTTCAAAATAAATGTACACGTACACATATAATTAAACATTCAAATCCCTTGGTTTGAGCTTGGTAATGGTTAACGCCTAGAAAGAATATAGATATAAGTTTACTCATGGATATTATCTCCCCATAAGTTGTTAAGTTACTCTGACAGCAAAATGATTCTCAAATTTTATTATAATACAATTAAACATAGACCAATATAAATGCGAACGCGATTAATTATTCATTATGAATTTATACACAAATAAATAAGTTACATTAATTTTAAATGAAAATATCACATAAAGTATAAATCAGAATAAATGAAGAAGCAGAGCAGAAAGGACAAAATAAGTTCAAGAAAATCAGCTTTTGACTTCTTTTAAATCACAAAATATTTGCCTGGATGTGAAAATGTATTTGTACAAGTAAACGTCTATTTAAGTGTTGAATTATCGAATCATAAAAGCAGTCATAACAGAAGTAAAAGTAGCCAAAAAGGCGGAACAAAAACACATATTGTGGGTTAATAACATCGAATATTTAACATCTACTTATTTATTTGCTTTTATCCAACAGTTACTGAAAGTACGGTTGTCAACTATTAATTGAAACCAAGTACGGTGATTGATATCAATTATTTGTTTAGATATTGACCAGAGAACAGTGTTAAAAACTTTAAGCAGCTATATTGAAAACTAGAAATTATTTTTGTGTTTTAGATGTGGGATATATACTAGACAGTAGTGGTAAGTAATGGAGGGAGGAATATCAACTAAATCTAAAATAGAAGCAGGAGTGAAGAGTGAACCAGGGAGTAGCCTAAGCTCCCTTCTGTGTATAAACAAATATGTATGAATTAGTCGGTGCTTCCTTTAACACCAAGAATACTCATTAGAGTACGAAAATATCAAACCATTATATGTGTGAACATCGTAATACTAGAAAATTCAGAAAACACTCAACACGTGGATACAGGTAATAGAGAAGAATGGAAATAAGTATGTGAAAAGCAAAATGATAAAAGTTACGGAACTACTATAACTACATTAAGTAATTGTTGAAAAATTGAAAGACAATAACTAATGACGTGAAAACAGATGTGGAATTGCCAAATAGAAGTTCTTCAAATCCATCACTCGTCATGTGGCCCTTATTGTCGAAGATAAATACGTATAGAATTGTTTGCTAAATTAACTTTCATTGATAATCTTAAATATCTGTGTTCACCACGGTGAATGAAGTACAACGTCTTTTCAATTATTATTTCTCATTGATGATCGATCGAATATTTGTATTAATAATGATGTTGTTACAACTTACCCATATCCACACGGTTTAGGGGGGGAACAAGGATTTATAATGATACCGCCACCGTGTCCTCCGCCATGACCACCGTGTCCATGTCCTCCATCATGACCGCCTTGGCCATGTCCTCCGTCATGACCACCTTGCCCATGTCCTCCGTCATGACCACCTTGTCCATGTCCTCCGTCATGACCACCTTGTCCATGCCCTCCTTCATGACCACCTTGTCCATGTCCTCCGTCATGACCACCTTGCCCATGTCCTCCGTCATGGCCACCTTGTCCATGTCCTCCGTCATGACCACCTTGCCCATGTCCTCCGTCATGACCACCTTGCCCATGTCCTCCGTCATGACCACCTTGTCCATGTCCTCCGTCATGACCACCTTGTCCATGCCCTCCTTCATGACCACCTTGTCCATGTCCTCCGTCATGACCACCTTGCCCATGTCCTCCGTCATGGCCACCTTGTCCATGTCCTCCGTCATGACCACCTTGCCCATGTCCTCCGTCATGACCACCTTGTCCATGTCCTCCGTCATGACCACCTTGTCCATGCCCTCCGTCATGACCACCTTGTCCATGTCCTACGTCATGGCCACCTTGTCCATGTCCTATGTCATGACCACCTTGTCCATGTCCTACGTCATGACCACCTTGCCCATGTCCTCCGTCCTTATCACCGTGCCCATGCCCTCCGTCTTTATCACCGTGCCCGAGTCCTCCGTGACCACCCCCAAATCCGCCGGTGTGAATCACCACTAATCCTCCACCAAATCCTCCTCCATGACCTCCACCTAGGTGTCCAATTCCATGTTTACCACCAAGTTTACCTCCATATTTACCTCCATGTTTAGCTTCCCGTTTTATCCTTAGAACATTACCTAAAACTAACAAAATTAATGCACATCAAACAGCATCTATCGGCACACTTCACCATCGACACTTTCGTAGGTTACCACCAAATGACAAATCGCTAGTGCTATCAACAGCTTCATCTTGCTCGTCTGCCGGACACAAAAATGAATTCTCTTTTATATTCGATCACCTCTGGTCAATTCCCCCAGCATCCAAAATTTGAAAGGCTATTTTCGTACATAGTTCTGCGTGATGCATAATATGTTAGTCTAGTACAAAAGTAAACCGTTATGACGGGGATCGGCTATTTTCAATTTGTCTGAAAAGCATTTAGCATCGTTATTAAAATAAACAAAGGTAAATATTGGCGATCGAGTAGTCGTACTTTCGCACTGGTGTTCGTAGAGTTCACGATGTGATGTTCTATTTACATGAGGCGAATATGTCGTTTGGGATTTCAAAATTTTAGAACGTTAACGAATGAATTTGAATTTAATTACAATGAATGAACGAAGACTTGAAGTAACTTGCAACCTGTTTAGTACAAAATAACTAATTGGAATAAACTTATAAAATCGTTTTGACTTAAATATTTAACATTACTTTTTATTACTTAATTAATAAATTTTTAATATTACCGTGGTTACAACAAGCAACTAACTTCGTACATTCGTTATTACTATAACAAATTTCACATGTCGGTCTCAATATTTTTGCTTCTTTGGGTAAATTGTAAATAAAACGACATTTTCTTTCAATATTATTTTGTTGGAATTTTATATTGTGACAATTCCTTGGCTTTAATCTCCTCCTCAGCTCGTTTCACTCATATCCGTTCCACACTTCCACACAAACAATTATATATATAAAAAAATAATATCGACAGTAGTGTGCCATTATATTTGTTGCAGGTAACTTAAATATTATTATAAATAATGACAATGTTTCTTAAAAACAATTTATTTATTTGATGTTATCATATAACCTGAATCACTGACTTTAATTCCGGATGTGATAAATGTGAATGTTTGATGGCTCAGGAATATTACTGCATATTACGATACATCTTATATTATATTTATATTTACGATATTTACACGAGTAAATTTTTTTATTAGATAAATATACATTATGTGTATAAGATGTTTTCTTTTTTTGCAATTTGTAGGAAATGAAAAAGAAATTCATGAATAGGGCCCCGAAATTGTATCAAATTAGTTGCTGATGTCCAAGCATCTTTCAAAAAGAGTTTATTATAGACCTGTGTCATGTATTGGTTTCGAAGTCCACAATTGAATGCATAAGAGTTATGGTTTGACCACTACTTATTGGAAACAAAATTAGTAACACAAGTGGTTGTAGAAAGGGGAAAAATAAATAAAACCAAACCGTTAACGAGAATTAAAACATATAAATTCAGGAACACGGGCAAAGGAAATAGAACACTTTAGAGAAAAGATGGATGGAAAGAATGGATATATAAATAGAATGAACTAATTGGATGTTTGAAGAAAATATTGTTGTAGAAAATATTCAAAAACAATATACCATATTGGGAAGTGCGGTGGAGGACAATGAAGAGGTTATCCTTAAAAATAATAAAAGATTCAACGACTTATGGGGTAAACATGAAATATATAAAATACAGGAAAAATGCCAAAGATGTACACAAAGCCAAAAGAAATGCTTGGGAGAATGTTTGCCTAAAAGAGAAATTTTACAACAATCAAAAACTTTTTATCGAGCAGTAAGAAACGTAACAAAAAATTAGGACAACTATATTAAAGACAAAAAGGGACTACTAACGAAATAAAATGAAATCATAGACAGGTGGTGAGAGTATTTCCCTTGGGACGAATAGTGAAAGTGCTGAAAGTTACATCTAGAGGAAGCTATAATAAACCGAAAAGTAGAGAAAGCACCAGGATATGATTGGATTACCGCTAATATGATGAAGTCAATATGAAAACACTTCTTTTGTAAATGCCATTGTTTTGTCTTGCGGGCTTTCCATTAAAGGAATTAAAACTTGCGAATTTAAAAAACAAATGACCTTGGTTAGTGATGGAATAAAAGTGACAAGTATACATCGGTTGCTAAAAACTGCACTGAACTGAACTGTCAAATGGATATAAGGTTGCCAAACACGAAATTACTAATAAATGACACTAAACGTTCATTCAATTACATCAAATTTGCTAATGCAATAATCCATCCAAATGTGGGTTGCATACACTTAACAGATTAATACCGATGGCAATGATATAAATGTCTTAGAAATCATCTGTAATATTTTTAATGAGTATTTTATAACAAGTATGTTTGATCTTGGTAATCAATTCGTGGCGGCCGGTGAATAATTCTAGGTACTGTTGTCAACATGTCAACAGTTAAAAATTTGTCTCTAAAAAATTGTCCAATGTTCCTTGTAGTGTGCAAAATTGAGTCT
This sequence comes from Geotrupes spiniger, assembly GCA_959613385.1. Lineage (NCBI taxonomy): Eukaryota > Metazoa > Arthropoda > Insecta > Coleoptera > Geotrupidae > Geotrupes > Geotrupes spiniger. The sequence continues at coordinate 2,550,324 of OY390738.1, forward strand.
CTGACGCTGATCCTGAAAGTTTCTTAAATTAAATATTTGAAAAAGCAAGTATCATATTTTGATAATCTAAAATTATTTAATCCACTTCTGCACATTCGTCGATGAAGGCCACTAACCGAAACGGCAAGGCAACGAAGGCGTTCGAAGTGATACGTTATGTGATTGGCGATGCGGTTTTATAATGGCTTATCATGAAGTGTTGGTCCTTAAATAGCGAAGACCCACAGGGTTCAATTCTGGGCTCACTCTTATTTCTCATATACATTATTGTCCTGATTATTGTAAACGGTCTAATAGGTACAGCTGTGAATGTGAATGTGAATGTTCATGGATGATATGACAATGCATCTTGTCGAAAATATATCCTCAACAATTATTATTAATTCAGCGTATTCGAAATTGGGGAATCGGTCTACAAATAATAAATTGGGAATTTAGGCTATTAGCAAAAATATTAATCAAGTCGCTGATCAAATTTTTGGAACTCAACATTTTCAGTTCCCTAACTTGATCTTGTCACATTGAAGGGTATGGTCAATGCTCATTGATGTTTTTTTTGCCTTTGTACATAGTCGCCTATTATTACTTGGGAATAAATGATCTTTCCGATCACATGGGCCAATTCATATCAATCGAATGTAATTCAGAGGTGCCGAAATATAAAACAAAAATACAAAGTAGAAGAACCAACACAGCAGCTAAACTTTCATTCTTCGCCAGGATATCCACTGTAGATTGGAGTATTTGTTTAAATATGGAAAATGCTGAAGAATGTTACAGATCATTTTATGAGATCTTGTACAACATCTTGAACGACGAATGTCCTGTTAGCATTGTCAAACAGAAATCAAATAAAAACAATAATTAGTTCAATAATCAATTAAAAAGCAAATGTGTCCTAAAGAGACAGCTTTATGAAGGCATGATTAAAAAATCTATAAACCGAGAGACTTATACTTCTTACAGCAAATACTTAGCGAAAGAAATAAAGAAGGCTAAATTAGAATACAATTCTAATTATATACAAAATTCTCAAAATAAAACTCGAGCTATGTGGAACATAGTAAAAAGGATAACTGGAACCAGTAGAGAGATTTTTAACTTTAGAACCATTGAAACAGATGATACGGTTCGTGACGAAAGGGATATACTGGATTATATCAATATCTGTTTAATTAACATGTGTCCTAACATGAAGCCATCAAAAGAAATTCAAGAAAATATTATTAAAAGAAACCAAAGATCGTGTTTTCTAAAACCTACTGATAGGGAAGTTATAAACATAATTTGTACTTTGAAAGACACTTATGCCGAGGGCCACGATGAGATTCCTGTTGCTATCATCAAAGAAGCAGCTCCTTTCATTGCCAACGCATTGTCGCACTTAATAAACCTTACTTTAAAAAGTGGAGTCTTTCCAGAACCGTTAAAGCGAACGATCATCCATCCGATCCACAAGAAAGGAGACACGGCTAATATAATGAACTACAGGCCAATAGCTATACTATCAAACATATCCAAGATCTACGAAAAAATAATATTAGTCAGAATAAATTCATTTCTGGAAACAAACAATATCCTAAGTGACAGGCAAAGTGCCGATCGGAAAGGGAAGTCAACCAGTATGACCATCTACCAAGTGCTATTAGAAGTTTTGGGGACGATGAATGAAGGTGACCAGGTCAGCGCGATGTTCATGGACCTTACGAAAGCATTTGACACCGTAAACCATAGTACGCTGTTAAAGAAAATGGAAATCATCGGTTTTTGGAGGGGTATCTCTGAGCCTGATTAATTCATATATAGCTGACAGAAAACAATGCATAGTAGCATCAAATGAAAATGGAGTAAGATTTCTGTCATCGTGGAGGTCGATAAATAGATGAGTACCACAAGGTTCGATTTTGGGTCCGATTTTGTTCCTGCTGTATGTCAACGATCTGCCTGAAAAACAAAAAAAATCCACAGCTTTGTTTGCAGACGACACATCTGCAGTTATAAAGGCATCAAATAAGGATTTATTGAATCAACTCGTGGAACACTTCCGAATAACAATGGAAAGATGATTTACACGAAATAATTTGAAATTAAATGTTGACAAAACAAAACTGGTAATATTTTCCAAAACGCATGCAGACACCATGAGCATCAAACACGAAAATCAGACAATAACTTCATGTGAGGATGCTCTTTTTCTTGGGATACAAATTGACGCAGCTATAAATTGGAAGTCGCAAATTGAATATCTAGCGGCTAAGTTGGGACCATTCAGCTATGCTCTTAGAATGATATCTTCATCAGTAAATCTAGATGCGAGTCTAGCTGCATACCATGCATACGTGAACTCACGACTTAAGCATGGGATTATATTTTGGGGGAATAGTGTGGATATGAATCAGGAGTGTTTTCAAAATGAATAACAGAGACTCATGCAGACAAGTTTTTAAATCAAACAAAATACATACTTTAACGGGACTCTACGTAGTGGAATGTGCAAAGTTCGCGAAAAAGTATTACAAGACTTTCCTAAAAAAATACCAACTCAATCATCGTCACAAGACACGGGGAACGAAAAATACTTACCTAAGTGCTCCGCTTACCTCATCAACAAAAATACAAAAAAATGGGGTGCACCAGTTAATAAAAATTTATAATTACATTCCGCCTGAGATAAGAAATTTACCGGATAAATGTTTCAAACTTTACCTGGAGCGCCATTCGTTGAATAATGCATTTTATACACTGGATGATTTTTTTAATAGTACTTTTTAAAATAAGTTTTAACATGTTGTATTGTACCATTATTGATTTACTTGTTTTATTAGTTTTAATACTGTAATCTTGACTTGTTACATACTGTATTAGTACCAGGGAATAAATAAATATTATTATTATTATTATTATTATTATTACATTTCTCTTATTAAAAATAGTAAATAAGTATAAATAAGTATTTAATATAAAATAGCTTTTGTTTACAATTTTTATGTTATTTATTAAATAAAGACATTTTGCGTCATGAATTTGGAAGGTGAAATTCTTGTAGCTTTAGTAGATGAGTTAGAAGCAGTACAAAATAGGAATGTGATTTGACTTTATAGGCAATAAAAATAAAAAATAATTATTCTCCAATAACCTCACTTTTTAGAGATCATGTTCGAAGAATGCATGGACGATTGAGCGACTCAACGTTGCCAGAGCGAAATTTTGTTGGTATATTTCGACGTATCAGAGAACTGGTAAGAGATTTGTTGGTCAAATGACTGACTATTATCCAGAACTTGAACGTTCTACAGGAATTCCTATATTTATTAGAGAATGTGTACGTGTATATAAGGTTTTTTTTATATTAAAAAAAATATTTCCATCCTAGGTTCTTGAAGCATTACAACTTTTGAGCCAAGACAGTTACCAAAAATGTATCGGTCAAAATTTCGGATTAAGTTAAGCCTCAATCAGCCGTTTCCTTTCTACGTTCTGTCACATCCTCGTTGCAAATTTTGCCGATGCTTGGATCAAGTTCAAGTGTACAAGAAGTTGAAAAGAGATCGATTAAAGTTTAGTCAATAAAACTGTGATTGATTTTTTAATTTATTATTACATATTACTCACTCAAATAAATTTGTTTGTAAACAGATTTATGCGGAAATTTAATTTCCGAATTGGCTCTATAGATTGTACCCATATATCAATCCATGCTCATTCGGCAGAACACCCTGAGCATCCTGCACTTGCCTTTTATAACCGAATAGGATTTTACAGTTTAAACGCACCAATTACCAGTATCATTAATTATAGTGTACAAATTAAACGTCTCCAAAATGTCAATGTTGAACAGACAAAATGATCTGAAACTAATTGGTAATTGCAACGTAACAAAACTATTATTACAGATCTGTGATTCCAACTTAAACATTTTGGCGGTAAATGCACGTTACCCAGGATCCGTTCATGACGCTGCTATATGGAAACAATCAAATATTAGACAGCATTTGCTCCAAAAGTTTCAAGCTGGACATCAGTCTGCGTGGCTTCTAGGTTATCTTTAAACATTAACATTTTTACTTGCATTATATATTTTTAAGAGATTCGGGTTATGGTTTGGAACCTTGGTTAATGACTCCGGTGGTAAATGCCGTACCTGATACACCTGAATTTAGATACACAGAGGCAAGGAATACAGTGGAAAAAACCATTGGTGTAATAAAAAATATGTTTCGTAGCTTGCCCAAACACAGAGTTTTACATTACACGCCAACAAAATCTGCTAGCATTATTTATACCTGATGTATTTTATACAATATGCGATTAGTAAGAAGTAATCTAGCAATCGACGGAGAAAATGTAATAGTAGAACAAAATGACGCACTTGTGATACAGGAAAATGATATGTAGTAATTTTGACAGCAGCAAGACGGGTCAATTTAATAAGAAACCACTTTATATAATAAATAGTCTATTAATAAAAAAAAATAATCATTGCTTTGTTAAATTGATTTGTTCATGGAACTACCTACAGTTTCTATGGCCGCAACAAGCTTTTCAATTGCCGATGCCAATTGCATTATTGCTGCAGTATTGGCCGGTAATTCGGCATTGCGATCTGTCGTTGCCAGTGCGTACGCTTCTGTAGCTTGCTCTGCAGAAGTGCCAGGCTTTTCTTTAGTTTTCGTTATTACGGCCAAACACCTTTTTTTAAACGGAAGAGGGCTAACGGAAGGAAAAGCACTGGTGCTCGCAATCGCATCCGTTACAGTTGGCACAGCAACTTCATTGGTATTTACTTCCACAAGATATGCCACATCTTGATTGGCATTAATTCCCGGCTGAACGGCATCCGCTAGCCCATCGATCGTGATACGTAATATTAACATCGGCAATCGTTCATCACGATCGGATAGCAGTTTTGTTTTGGGGTCATCCCCACCAGTGTGGAGCTGCGCCTCGGATGTCTCTAACTTTTTTCTTTGTATACGCCTTGTACTCATTCCAAGTCTGTCAAAAAAAAATACAGTATGTACATTTAAAGTAGAGAAATCTTGCATCTGCAGTAATGCGTAAGTTTTATTGTAATTTTACAAAATTCAAATAAACAAAAGTAGTACCTTTTTCCCGCCATCGACCGTCTTTACTGGGCCGTTTCCCTGTGAATTTAAGTTTATGGCCAATTCCTCCCATAAACTCTGATTTTTTTGTGGACCAGTAATAAAAACTTTAAATGCAAATGCGCAAATGAAGTCCAGCATCGCATCAAATTGCTTCTCACCGATTATCGGGTTTCTTGTTTCCTTGTCTATCGTTCTAGCTACATGCGAACTCCACTACTACGTTAAACACAAACATAAACTTTCAACACAAAGGGATATAAATGTAAGGTTGTCCGCGCAAGTGCGAACGCCGATACGGTAAAAATTACTTTTTACTTTCCTTGTTATGGGTTCGCTTCAATTGCGTCCAACAAGTCCCGTTACAGAATAGCATTATTGATACGCTTGTTAGGATTTCGTATCTATTCAGTAGTTTTCGAGTTTGTCAGACTTATCAACTGCTACAGTTACAGAATCGGGCAGATTCTCACGTGTGGGCAGTTAGCCAACAAAATTGTAAATACCTTTTTCTACGACAACATCGACAAATGTGCATATCAAGAGTGTACATTGAAGGCAAGTTGCTATGCAACAAATGCAATATGAAATATTTCGTGTCCGGTCTGCTGTTTTTGATAACAAAAACTAAGGTGGCTTAAAGAATATAACATCAAACGACAAATGTCATCAGTTTCTTACAGTTTGTGCATTAAAAATAATTTCGTAGTTATTTCCAAGAAAGCACATAATTAATATGGCAAGATAGTGATGGTGACTTGGAATTGACACCTCCAAATATGACAGTAGCAGTGAATTTAACAACACTAAATTTATTGCAACAAGTTCTCCAAAAATGATTTTCAATAATTGCACATTTAACTTTAATAAATAAAATACGTAGGTAGGAAGTTATTTCATAGTTCTTGGTTGGGCACTGCTGTCCAAGCTCTGCTAATGAATAGGTAATTTCGTATTTTCATGGATCCAAAGCAATAAGTAAAATATTTTCATATTTATTTGTATCTATTTCTATAATTGTCGTTGTCGTAGAAAAAGTATAGTATGCAACTCGCACAAAATAGTAATTTAAAATAGTAAATGTGCATCATTTTGTGCTTGTTACATAATATACTATTTTCTACTTTGAGTTCATAACACCTTCATTTTAGTCCCCAAAACAGTGTTAAAATGAAAGTTCGAGTGTTAAAATAAGCCTGCTATAATTATTTTTCTTTATGTTGGTAGTGGTTTTGCACCCTATAACGTCAACGAAATGTCAATTGTAACTAATAATCGTTGCATTCTTTTCGTTACACCATTCTTCCATTTTTTTTATATTTTCGTTCATATTGAGAATGCGTCTTGTTCGGAAGTAAATTCCCAATCGTAGTTTGTGCAATTTCCCGTATTCCGGGTGGAGTACATTGCAGGCCTTCGCAACTCATATTGCGTCAAAGAAAACTGACATTTCAAATTAAATGTTCGACCGCCTCCTTATTTAATTTCACAAAAACGTTACCAACACCCGCTAATATCCCTAAATGTTGAAATACTTAACAAAGTTTACTCGTATAGACGGCTATTCAGGGCATTCGTCCGTTCGAGCCACCCGCCTTCGGCTCGTGGCTGAATTTCAGACTCATGCCTGAAACGGTGCCTTCGGTAACATGTTTTGTAATATACTATTCCGCAATTCTAACTTGTAGGATGGTTTGTAAAACTTTGCATACACAACTGTATTGTCAAATTGCAGGAGAAACTTGACGGATTCTCAATATCAATGTTTGATTGTTTTATTTTTAATAGGAAAAAATAATACGAAAATTTTTCCCAAAACTTCTGTTACATACGTTAAGCTGAAATTTGAATTTAATTAACGACTTTTCATTAAGAACCCGTTGTACTCGGGTTGTGAATTTTTAGTTTAATACGTTTCTATAAATTTTAAATTGGTTTTAAATATTATGTTCTCTTTTATTGTATAATAATATTCACAATACTGTAATGAATCTTTGGGCAAAATTAATAAATACTGAATATTGATTTTTTATTTATATAACAAATTTACCGTTCTGATACCACATTGCACTAACCTTAAATGGCCAATGCTCTTTGCGTTAGGAGAGCCTGACTATACCAGTTAGTATTCAATAGAAACATTTATAAACCTGCAAACCAACATGACATGGTTTGATTAAAATCATTTTGTTTATAAACAAATCAAACAAAGGTTAAAAGTATAATACATCCACTTTCTGTCGTTATAATTGATTTTATTAAAAAATTGCAATACATCAGCGTGTTCAGAAATGTTTATCTAACAATTTATGCACGCAACGAAATATATTCAATTGTTTTTGAGTTATGACTGTACACGATATATTTTTTTTAATGGGGACTGATTAACGTTATACTACCATTCGACAGTGATTTTTTCTGTGTACAATGATATAAAACTTTCTTCAACATAACGCCTGATAAATTTAAAGTATTTACAATTAATTAAGTTCCTATTTGATAACTCAAATTGGTATCAGTATTGCTGAATTTGAATTTTATTTCTGTTGGTATTACCAAGTGAACGTGATATGGTGTTATGGAGATATACGTAGAACTTTACAAAAGGTATATAATTTATTGTACGCAATCAATTTCTAAATATCTTGTTGGTAAAACTTTACACGGTTTTGAATAAACGGATCGCGCTAATAATGTACCAAAGAGTGGTAGGCCTAGAACATAAACAAAAAACTGCATGTATTATTGGCTGCATCTGAAGATACCCATTTACCAATCACGTAATTAGCATCAAATGTAATGTCTTTATTAGATGTTGATTACGTAATTTGCTTAACTAGCAAAGCTATATATTTGCAAGTATGTGCATGCGATTCAATAAGAATCCGACACGATCGAGCAAATGGGATTTTAGTCAAACTCTAATCTCTAATCGTACTCCCCTTGCATCCCTTGCATTCAATTTATATAGCTTATCATACCTCTTTGTATGTATATGCATTACAGGTCGTGATAACCGTGGGCTTGTTGAACAATTTTATTCCATTCTTTTCTGTTTCTCGTTTTCTCTTTCCAATGTTGGACCTTCATACTTTTTAGGTCTTGCTCTACACTTTCCAGCCAACTCTTTTGTGGCTTCCCATTTTTACTTCCTTGTACTTTATGTATAAGATCCCCTGAATCGATCCTGACTATTTTTGGAATGATGTCTGCCTCTCTCTCTCTCTGTGTGTGTGTGTGTGTGTGCATGTGTGGGTGTAAATTGTAATTTTAAGCAACTTTTATTTGAAAAGTTTTTTTCGAAAAATGGAGTATAACTGAGTATAAGGAAGTTCAGTGCGGACCACTGCAGATTTTTCTTTTTCCAATTACAGCTCTGTTAAGGGCCATTTTTGGTCTATATGCCTTATGTACCTGCCGGTTTCACAAACGATTGTCAAATGGTGAATTAGTTAACAAGCCTTTAAAGACTCGTTATTGTCTGTGAAATCCAAAACAATGCTAATTTTGCTATTAACGGTTTGTCAATGTAATTAATCGTCAAATATTTGACGATTGATTAAAGACTCGTTAACGAATCGTCAAACTTTTTTCGATTCGTTAACAAACTGTTAACGATCGATTAGCGTTTGTGAAACCGGGCATTAGTATGTTTCTTACCAACCTGTCAAGGACAGCATCATCTGCGTTCGTTAGTGATCATGCCTCACAGGCATATGTAACGGTTGGTCTTATAACGGTTTTATAAATACTTATCTTCATTCTTCTAGACGTATTCTTTGATTTCATTAGTCTTTTCAGCATTCCGTACTTCTTGTTACATATCGCAATTCTGAATTTTATTTCCTGCTCCTCAACTCCCTTTTCGTTTATCATGACAAATAATTTTCATCCACTTACTTTTCTGTTTCGCCCATTACAAGGTATTTTATTTTTTATTGATAATCCGAAAACTTGTTTAATTCCACTTTCGTCTTTGCTAAGTATTGATACTCGTTGTTGTGTATTGCCCCGCCCATTTTTAATTTACTGTTTCTTATTATGCTTTCCAAAACCAAATTGAAGAGTGTAGTAGAGATAAAGTCACCTTGCCTCATTTACCAGGTCATTTACCATCACAAATTCTGTTGATTTGTGGCCAATCCAGATCATTTTATTTTGTGTTTTATTCAGCGTCATAGTTGTTAGCGTAATACGTTTTTCTGGTGCTTCTAGTCTCATTGCATTGTACATTTGTTCTCTATTTAGTCTATCCTAGACGTGTTTGAAATCAATGAATCGCACCTGCAGAGGTAATTTGTATTCGTAGCGGGTTGCTTGGATTTATTTGAGAGTGTAAATATATCATTTACGAATATGCTTCTAAAACCTGCCTGACCTTCGCCCAGTGACATTACTTAATCTTTCCTTAATAAGATCTGCCAGTGCTTCATAAGGTCTCCAGTAATACAATATGTACCTACAGTTTTCACGTTAATATTTGTCACAATTTTTATGCAAAGGCCATATCAGCGCTTTGTCCATTTTTCAAACATTTGCCCTTCCCCCACACTAGTTTTACAAGCTCGTAGATTCTTTCTATTAAGTGAACTCCTCCTGCTTTAATCATTTCTTCTCATGCTTCGCTTTCCCCTAGACTGTTATTACTTTTTAGGTCATTGATTATTTTTGTGACTTCATCTTTCGTTCTACATATATATTCCTCTTCCCTTCTGGCATTGTAACTTGTTTCTTCTTGGTCTTCCTTAATTCCCGTATTGATGAGTTCACCAAAGTGCTCCTCGCATATTTCTATTATTTGCGTCGGTTCACTCAGTAAATCCCTTCTTGGTTTTTAAAATAGCTTTGTCATTTTTAGATTTTTTATTTATTGGCGAAATGCTCGGATTTCCTTATTGTGAACGTTTTCCGCAATAGTTATGAGTTTTTCTAATTGTAATATCTTAGTGTCCTTCGATTATTTATGTTACAATTTCCTATTGTGTTGTTATTCAATTTTAATTATTGTCTTGTTTTCTTTTCTCCTCCTTCTGTTATCTCTATACATTCCTCATGGAACCGATCGTCGTCGTTTTAGCATTTTTAATTACTTCTTTTGTTTGTGTCTCCTTAACGTGTGTGGTTTGGTTGCATTTTTCAGTTATTTTCTAATCTCCCAAAGATATTTTGTTTTAACATCCTCATTCTGCAATCTTCCCACGGCATATAGTTTTTCAAATTTTCTTGATGTTTTATGTTTCTTTTGCTCCACTTTTTTTGCAAGTTATCCTTACTAAGAAATGATCGGATCCTATGTCTGCTCCTCACATACTTCTCACGCTTGTAATCAAGTTCATATGTTTCCTTGCTGCTAGTACATGACCAATTTGAGTACACACCCTGCCGCCATTTTTTCTATTGCATAATTAATTACTCGTTGTCCATTATAATTAGATATTTTATGTTTAATGTCCACTTCAATTGTTGGTCGGTATTTCTTCCTTCCCAATTTGCGTTGTAATCTCCAATCGATATTTTCATGTCATCTTGCGGTCATTTTTCATATTCTTCTTCTAGTGTTTCGTAAAATATGTCTTCTCCTTCTGAGGGTGTGGACATTGTTTATATTGGTGTTCTTCTCTCTCTGCAAATGTTATAACACATAACCTTTCTGATATTGGTTCGAAACTCATCACCTTATATTTATAACTTTTTGGTACCATGAAGCCTTCTGTATATTGTACCACTTTTAAAAAATGACGTATCTTCTATGTCTGTAATATCTAGCCCTCGTTGTTTTGTTTCTAGTAGTTCTCTCTTATGTCTTTTAATTTCTCTTATTAATTCTCTTAATAATTCCAGTTGGCTTCCCTTCACCTTCTTTAATTGTTGAGTTTTGATTATTTTTTCCCGCGTCCCGTTCCTTACGGGCCAGTTGCATATTCCAAATCCACACCTGGTTGGCAACAATTAGTTTTTTGTAACCTATCTTTGCCTTTCTCGTCTTTAGATCCTTATTATGGTTTGTATCTTGCGTTCAGTTTTATGTAGACTATCCTCTATATAGGTATTTTCTCATTGCAATTTATTTTTATTCGTCATCATCTTGCTTTTGTCCTCGAAATGTTGCAATTCCACCACATTAATCACGTTGTGCTAAGTTTTTATTGTGTGTACTTCCTTAATCTCCGTCTTCAGTCCTAATATACTTTTGAACGACATTTGCGGTTACCTTTTCCTGTCCTCCTTGAAGGTTGCTCCCTTTACCAACACGTTACATTTCCTTGATTCTTGATTCATACTGCCTATACGCCCTTCCAACATTTCTATCCACCTCTTTAATAACGGAATTAATTTTTTTCAAACTTATGTTACACCTACTTAATGGTTAACAATAACTTATTCTTGCTTATGCTATACACATGCATTTTCTACTGTTCTTATATCTAACTTTCGGAACGTTTTACTCGAATTCTATGAAATTTATCTTGGCTTTTATGGCGATCTTTGCTGTCTCTTCACTGATCACTTTGTAACAATGTTTCTAATTTATTATTAGTTTCTACTCTTAATAATACTTTATTATTAATCTTAAATTTAACATGTTTAGAACTATATATCATCCAGACCTTAATAAAATTTTAATTGATGTATACTTTATTAAAGTGTACCCATTGTTATTGAAAAATTCCAAAATTTGACAAATTGAACCCTTAAATAAGCTCCTAGGCGTAGTCCTCGCCCCCGTCGTCTTCATTGAGGGTCCATATGAGTTATAAAGTTATAAATTCAAATGCCGCTATGGCTGTAGTATTGACAGTAAGTGGTTCGAGTGCTTCTTATGCTGACAGTGGTCGTACATCAAAATAAATTTACTATATCCTTTTTCGTGTTATCCCAAAAATACTTCCCTCTTATGTACATTCTATTTATGCATGTCCCAGTCGGTGACATGTGTTAATCATTTAATATTCATTGTTTCGTTTGCAAGCTTTTTGCCTGTCTTTGCCTGTCTTGCAACTTCATGTTGCGTGCACTTTAATATATATAATTGCGGGCTCATATAGTCTTCGTACACATTTCGCAAGATCCTCAACTAAACGTCTATGGTTTCTGTCAATTGATTTCGCTGCGTTAAATAAATTAAATTTGACTTCCCATCATACAAGACATTGGCACTTTTTAAGAAATTTCCTCTTTTTTAATCTTGATGACACCTATAGTTCTCTAAGTTCTATGGAATCTTTCGGTCGTAACTCATTCTTGGAATAATTGTCATTATGCTCGTGATCATCGTGAAATCTTTGCCTACTCTTTCTTTATATCTTCTGACTCGATCTGGATTCTTGATAGTGCATCTGCTGCCTCATTGTTTTTTTGTCTTATATAATTTACAAAGAAATCAATCTCTTCAAATATTTACCTGAATTTGGTTAACCTCGATAATGAATTATGTCATTGGTCGTTTCAATTTAAAAAAGTGAAAATGATAAACCCTATAAATTACAACTTGTACATGAGTTGATGGTTGATAATTTTGAAATGAGAAAATGTGAACTATGTGCAATAATAATGACAATTTTGTCAACAATATAGTTTTCTCTGACGAAGTTACTTTTTGTCTTAATGACGAAATAAACATAACTGCAGATACAACAGGTTAATGTTTGGCCGGATATTCTAGGGGGCGTATTATCGGTATTAAGGTCCCCAGATAGAAAGCTTTTAATTTTTTTCTTTTGGATATCTGAAAACTAAGCTAACACAGACAAGCCATATATCAAAGAAGATTATCCGAATTATCAGAACGATGGAAGAAATTGCTCATGAAATCTTGGAAAGTCGATGTCTCCATACTTCTAACTATCTCTGTATTTAATAGTATTATAGTTCACAAAAGTGTACAAGATAGTGTAATATTGTGAATATGAAGAAGCGTTTTCAAATATATTGACATTGTTTATTAATAACATTCAAGGCCACCAAAAATGTATTAAATATAACTATAAATAATTTTTAAAAATGCGGTTCTTTCGTTCCGCCAATTTACTCGTAAATTCAGACGTTATCGGCGATTTAATTAGCAAATCATTGCAAATAAGATTATATGTACTCGAAAAGTTAGTGTGTGGATATTATTGTAAACTAGAGACTGTGTAACGGAAAACGCCAATGCAATTGTTCGGGTTATCGCGGTGTCCTTCACGAACGGTAAGGTCAGAAGTACGGCCATTGACCGGACATGATTCGTCAAGTGTAAAAATCGCTATTTATCAGGAAGACAATTCAATATTTTAGGCTGTAATAGTATTAAGAACACAAGACTAAAAAATAAAGCAAATTCTAATTAGAATTGCATGCAAAGGGTTAACTTGCGGAATAGTGGAAAGTCAAGTAAGCTTTTTTTATGGACGGCTACTCGGCAGTTGTCAGGATAGCAAAAAAATAGAACAATAATCAGTAGGAGCAGGAAAGTATGACGGTATAAAAAGTCCAGATGAGAAAAGATGTGCAATAAATAAAAGAGGAACAAAAACGTTTTAATGGAGAAGTAGTACAATAGTACAATTAAGAAGGATAGTAAAAAGCCTAATCTGGTTACGAATTGGTTTAAGATTGATGGCAGTGAGTTATTTCTTGAAACAGAATGTAAATCAAATTTGGGGAGAAAATATGTTATGGAATTGGAAAACGAAATGGATATAATGGAAATAATGAAACAGAAATGTATACGACTCTATATATAAATATATAATATTTAATACGTTAATATTATGTCTTCCATTAGAGTCGCGTACTTTTAATTTCTTTTTCATGCGAATAATTCAATGCGATAATAAAGGGAAATAGGCTAAAACAGGCAATAATAAAATAATTATAAATGACGTTGCCACGAAAGTACGGGGAAGATAGAGAAAGCAGAGTAAAAATATATATTATTATTATGGGAAGGGAAATTTGGTTAGAAGCCTCGCAGGCGTTAAGGCAGTGATTTTTGAGCAAGAAGTAAAATGCTTATATAAAAGCTTATGAACCAGGAAATGTAGGCAGGTAAAGTGGGTGAACATTGAGTATTTGACATATATGGGGCTTACGTGGCTTAAATGGGAAGGAATATGAATTATTGGGAGAATTTGATACAATGAACAAGAAAACCTTTATTTGACACTAGTTACTTTTTGTCTTAATGACGAAATAAACATAACTGCAGATACAACAGGTTAATGTTTGGCCGGATATTCTAGGGGGCGTATTATCGGTATTAAGGTCCCCAGATAGAAAGCTTTTAATTTTTTTCTTTTGGATATCTGAAAACTAAGCTAACACAGACAAGCCATATATCAAAGAAGATTATCCGAATTATCAGAACGATGGAAGAAATTGCTCATGAAATCTTGGAAAGTCGATGTCTCCATACTTCTAACTATCTCTGTATTTAATAGTATTATAGTTCACAAAAGTGTACAAGATAGTGTAATATTGTGAATATGAAGAAGCGTTTTCAAATATATTGACATTGTTTATTAATAACATTCAAGGCCACCAAAAATGTATTAAATATAACTATAAATAATTTTTAAAAATGCGGTTCTTTCGTTCCGCCAATTTACTCGTAAATTCAGACGTTATCGGCGATTTAATTAGCAAATCATTGCAAATAAGATTATATGTACTCGAAAAGTTAGTGTGTGGATATTATTGTAAACTAGAGACTGTGTAACGGAAAACGCCAATGCAATTGTTCGGGTTATCGCGGTGTCCTTCACGAACGGTAAGGTCAGAAGTACGGCCATTGACCGGACATGATTCGTCAAGTGTAAAAATCGCTATTTATCAGGAAGACAATTCAATATTTTAGGCTGTAATAGTATTAAGAACACAAGACTAAAAAATAAAGCAAATTCTAATTAGAATTGCATGCAAAGGGTTAACTTGCGGAATAGTGGAAAGTCAAGTAAGCTTTTTTTATGGACGGCTACTCGGCAGTTGTCAGGATAGCAAAAAAATAGAACAATAATCAGTAGGAGCAGGAAAGTATGACGGTATAAAAAGTCCAGATGAGAAAAGATGTGCAATAAATAAAAGAGGAACAAAAACGTTTTAATGGAGAAGTAGTACAATAGTACAATTAAGAAGGATAGTAAAAAGCCTAATCTGGTTACGAATTGGTTTAAGATTGATGGCAGTGAGTTATTTCTTGAAACAGAATGTAAATCAAATTTGGGGAGAAAATATGTTATGGAATTGGAAAACGAAATGGATATAATGGAAATAATGAAACAGAAATGTATACGACTCTATATATAAATATATAATATTTAATACGTTAATATTATGTCTTCCATTAGAGTCGCGTACTTTTAATTTCTTTTTCATGCGAATAATTCAATGCGATAATAAAGGGAAATAGGCTAAAACAGGCAATAATAAAATAATTATAAATGACGTTGCCACGAAAGTACGGGGAAGATAGAGAAAGCAGAGTAAAAATATATATTATTATTATGGGAAGGGAAATTTGGTTAGAAGCCTCGCAGGCGTTAAGGCAGTGATTTTTGAGCAAGAAGTAAAATGCTTATATAAAAGCTTATGAACCAGGAAATGTAGGCAGGTAAAGTGGGTGAACATTGAGTATTTGACATATATGGGGCTTACGTGGCTTAAATGGGAAGGAATATGAATTATTGGGAGAATTTGATACAATGAACAAGAAAACCTTTATTTGACACTAGTTACTTTTTGTCTTAATGACGAAATAAACATAACTGCAGATACAACAGGTTAATGTTTGGCCGGATATTCTAGGGGGCGTATTATCGGTATTAAGGTCCCCAGATAGAAAGCTTTTAATTTTTTTCTTTTGGATATCTGAAAACTAAGCTAACACAGACAAGCCATATATCAAAGAAGATTATCCGAATTATCAGAACGATGGAAGAAATTGCTCATGAAATCTTGGAAAGTCGATGTCTCCATACTTCTAACTATCTCTGTATTTAATAGTATTATAGTTCACAAAAGTGTACAAGATAGTGTAATATTGTGAATATGAAGAAGCGTTTTCAAATATATTGACATTGTTTATTAATAACATTCAAGGCCACCAAAAATGTATTAAATATAACTATAAATAATTTTTAAAAATGCGGTTCTTTCGTTCCGCCAATTTACTCGTAAATTCAGACGTTATCGGCGATTTAATTAGCAAATCATTGCAAATAAGATTATATGTACTCGAAAAGTTAGTGTGTGGATATTATTGTAAACTAGAGACTGTGTAACGGAAAACGCCAATGCAATTGTTCGGGTTATCGCGGTGTCCTTCACGAACGGTAAGGTCAGAAGTACGGCCATTGACCGGACATGATTCGTCAAGTGTAAAAATCGCTATTTATCAGGAAGACAATTCAATATTTTAGGCTGTAATAGTATTAAGAACACAAGACTAAAAAATAAAGCAAATTCTAATTAGAATTGCATGCAAAGGGTTAACTTGCGGAATAGTGGAAAGTCAAGTAAGCTTTTTTTATGGACGGCTACTCGGCAGTTGTCAGGATAGCAAAAAAATAGAACAATAATCAGTAGGAGCAGGAAAGTATGACGGTATAAAAAGTCCAGATGAGAAAAGATGTGCAATAAATAAAAGAGGAACAAAAACGTTTTAATGGAGAAGTAGTACAATAGTACAATTAAGAAGGATAGTAAAAAGCCTAATCTGGTTACGAATTGGTTTAAGATTGATGGCAGTGAGTTATTTCTTGAAACAGAATGTAAATCAAATTTGGGGAGAAAATATGTTATGGAATTGGAAAACGAAATGGATATAATGGAAATAATGAAACAGAAATGTATACGACTCTATATATAAATATATAATATTTAATACGTTAATATTATGTCTTCCATTAGAGTCGCGTACTTTTAATTTCTTTTTCATGCGAATAATTCAATGCGATAATAAAGGGAAATAGGCTAAAACAGGCAATAATAAAATAATTATAAATGACGTTGCCACGAAAGTACGGGGAAGATAGAGAAAGCAGAGTAAAAATATATATTATTATTATGGGAAGGGAAATTTGGTTAGAAGCCTCGCAGGCGTTAAGGCAGTGATTTTTGAGCAAGAAGTAAAATGCTTATATAAAAGCTTATGAACCAGGAAATGTAGGCAGGTAAAGTGGGTGAACATTGAGTATTTGACATATATGGGGCTTACGTGGCTTAAATGGGAAGGAATATGAATTATTGGGAGAATTTGATACAATGAACAAGAAAACCTTTATTTGACATTTCTGTCCCTAATGTTACATCGTATCTTTTTATTTTTTTATTCTCCACTCCTCGTTCACTCCCCTTCCACCCCATCTCCTCCAGCTTCTCTTCGTTTTATCCGCTACCTCCTTCTCCAGCCCTCGACTGCTCACCTTTCCTGTAACATGTCAATTTTGTCACTCAACTACCCTCCTTTTCCTACCCTCGGCCCTCCTCTTTTTTAACTCCACACTCTACCATCTCCCTTTCCACATGTCTCCCCTCTCTTGTCCTCCTTTCCACCTCTGCTGTCGACAGCCCCGCCTTCTCATATTAATATACTCGCTGAAATAAAAAAGGATGCAATTGCGAAGATAAATAACCACGTAAGGAAAAAATAATGTTTGTACCAAGGAACAAGTTTATTAATCAATAAAATAAAAATCTGCAGTGTTCCGCACTGGACTTTCTATAAATAGATTCCGGCACACATAGAAACCATTGTAAATTGTAATAATTATTAAACTATTAGAATTGTTATGTATTGAATTTTTTCGTGATTTGTCTTGATGAAAACACATTCAGAGGAAATTCGTAAAAATCATTTTGCAAATGTAAAATTGATAAAAAATATCAAAAGTATCACAAATCAAAAGTTGAAAAAAATCGTTCACATCAGAAGAAACGTAACAAGCAAAATTTGCGAAAGAAAACGTTAATAATATTAAAAATCTCCGGTGGTCCTTATAATATATATTGTTACGTTAGTATTGATTTTATAAATGGGATTTTATTTTAAATGAAAATAAAATGAAATGAATTGTGAAAGTAGTTTAAAATACAATTAATAATACACAGGTATACAAAAATGGCTGATTTATTAAAAACAAATTACACATATGCAAATAAAACTCAAATTTACACAATTCAAAATCAAACAACGAACGTAGACTCAAATAATCTCAGGTTAAATTTAATAAATAAACATATTATATTTATCGTGAGTTCAGGCACAAAGCGCAGAGCTTATAAATAGACAATTCGTTGCATATACAAATAATATTAACAATATAAAAGAATCTTACTAAGCGTTATCGATGCGGTTCTGCTATAGCACGACTGATCAAGACTCTGTCGAGTTTTCGACTGTCGACTAATGTGCCGATTTTTCGACTGTCCGGAGCTACCGAATTTACGCTTATTTATAATCGAGTTACGCCCACATAGATTCCCTCTAACACCCGCACACATCTCCGTTCCAACACCGCATGAAAATCACGTGATCGCACGTGATGTCGTCGGTACCGAGTGCTATAAATCATTTAGACTGTCAGTTGATCGCTCGTAAAAACCCACGTCGAGTCCTCCGATAGATCCGAATGACCATAAATCGGCTGAGACTCCAAGTTCTTTAACATAATTACATATGCGACCGCTTCTTTTTTGTCGACTTAGCTGCAAATCGTACAATCTTTTCAAGAGTTTTCTCGCGCCAATCTTTCACGTGCAAATGTGCATTAAATTATCTCGTTACATTTATATTATAAATTCTATATATTCTATATTTACGGGTTAATATTCTACTCTTAATTCTAATATGTTAAACATATTTACACTAACTCTATCTTAATTATTTACATGACGAGACATCTAATATTCAATGTTTTAGAAACAAAATAATTTAAAATCTTTACCTTCCGATATGTACACTGTAAAACAGGACCGGCTCTAGGACTCCCATCCAGGACACCCTCCATTCAAGGTACCATTTCAAGGTAGGCCCGACATCTCCGTGACATGAACCTTCAAACAATTCTAAAGAAAGAAATCAAGGGGGTTTAAATCGGGCGATCTTACAGGCCATGATACAGGTCCGCCGCTTCCTACGCATCTTCGTCCAAAAGTTCCGTGTAAATACTCTCTAATGGAAATCTAAAAATGCACCGGACCACCATCGTACTGGAGCCACATTTGTTGCCTTTGATTCAAAGGAATCTCCTCTAAAAGATTACCAAGTGTGTTCTGCAGAAAGTTCAGATAAGCAGCGCCTGTCAATCGGTTTGGTAAAACAAGCGGGCCTAGTAACCTATCGCCGAAAATACCCATCAATGAAAAACTTGCCCGATGTCTGGATTCCATAACAGCATGGGGATTTTCGTCGGCGTATGTAAAGTTTAAAGTTTCATAACTATAACATTAATCGTTTGAGCCTTAGAACGCAAAGACGTCATTCAGAAAATAGCTAAATTGATAATCATTGCTAAAAATAATGTTTGAAAATCTTGAAATCGGGATTTTTTTGAAAATTGAAAAAATATATAAATTGTAAACGTTGCCCAAATCATCATATTGTAATGTAAAATAATAATTATCGCTAAAAATTGACAGAAACCGCAAATAATTAATACAATGTGTATATGAAAACAAAAAATGGGGGAAAAGAATGTAAAACTAAATTGAAAATTGAAAAGAAATACAACAATCATTGCCCGAAAGCATAAATAATAAAATAAAAGTTCGTAACATTTATAAAATATGATAGGATCTATTAAAGGTGTCAAAAATGATTGAAAATCGTAAAAGTTCGTTTCAAATGATCAAAAATGGACAAAATGATCAAAAACAGTAACATGGTACAGTATATATATAAAGTCATCTGTGAAAATGGAAAAAATAATCCAATTGAACATGACATCTTTGCAGCGCATATAGTATATGAACTCAGTGATTAATAACATAATGATTATTTTAGTGAATCACTAATAATTTACTATAGTCGGAGTTTTGAAACAGAACTAGTCCAAGATGGCGATAGTATAAGGTTGTGTGAGTTGTCGCTCCTGATGCATTTAGTGTTTTTTTTTTTTTTGATGAGGTGCCCATTATAAAAGATGAATGCCGTTAACATAATATATTTCCTATGTGTGTAGTTCTATACTAATAACAACTAGCACTAATACGCGCTCAAATTCCGAGAAAAATGAATTAATTAAAGAATGTGTCATAGAAATATTCTTAGCCGAACTTACCAAAAAAAATTTCGAGGAGGTTGAAAAAGTGTGTGGCGAAAAAAACGCGTTATTAGAAAAGGAAGTATGTTGTTTTCAAAAGGAAAATAAATTACTGAAGGATAAGTGTGATTCTCTAGAACAATACTCGCGGCGTAATAACGTACGCATTCTTGGTATGGCACCAAGTCCGTTAAGTAATACCGAAGATCATGCAGTGAGTTTTGTAAAGGAAAATATGGGTGTGGATATTTCTCCTGATATCGATAGATGTCATCCAGTGAGTCAAGTGAATAATGGTAAACATACTGTGCTTGTGAAATTTAAAAGTTATAAATATCGCAGAGTATCGCAGTGTGTTACTTAGAAGAAAGTCTTTAAAGGGAACAAGCGTTCAGGTGGGGGAAGATCTCACGGTTAATCGTTATCTGTTATATAGAAGGTTATGGATAAGTTTGGGTTTTAAAGCGTTTTAGCTTCTGGATGGCAATTAAACGTAAATATAAATAATACATTTTTGATTAGGAGTAAATCCGATTTTGATAAATTGTGTATTGTATAGAACAAACATATAATATTTCTTATGGCAAGTCTTATTAGTCTAGAGCGATGCGGCCACATTTTGTTTTGTTTCAACACAATTATTTGTATATTTGGCTAGCTATTCTTAATTAATGATAATCTATTTAATAGGGGTTATTGTACTTAATTTATAAATATTTCTGTATTACGTTGAATGTTGGTATTTTGGCTTCAGTTGGATATGATTTCTGACACATTACAGTTATCTCATTTGAATGTTCGATCACTATTGAATAAAATTAACGATGATAAGTCATTGTTGAATAATTACGACTATGAAATTTTCGCGATCAGTGAGACGTGGCTCACTGACGACATTATTGATGATACATTTAAATATTCCTGAATACGCCATTGCCAGGAAAGATAGACGTGTTCGTGGTGGGGGTGTTGCATTGTATGTAAATAAAAAAGCTTTTTTTAATCAGAAACTTCTGTATCCTAATAGACATCTCTTAAATGTTAAAACTAAAAACACTTTGTGTAAAGTTTTGGTTTTATCACATTTTTACTTTTGTGATACTGTCTATGGCCCGTGCCTTGATGCTCTTGATACCCGTCGTATACAAACAATTCAGAACTTTTGTCTCCGGTTTATTTATGGTGTAAGAAAATATGAACGAATTTCTCACAAATTATGTGAAGCTGCGTGGCTGAATGTGAAGAGACGCAGATTTTTACATTTGGCATGCTTTTTCTGTAGAATATTGCAGTCTAAGGTACCACCAGATTTGCTAGCGAAAATTAAATTTCGAACAGACTTACACAATTTGAATATTTGCCGTAGAGATATTATTAATGTCCCCAAGCTTATGTAGAACGGCACTTTACAAGCGTTCATTTAGTTATAATGTTACAAACTGTTTTAATAGTATTGATACTAGTATGAAAAAATTATCATTACAT
This sequence comes from Geotrupes spiniger, assembly GCA_959613385.1. Lineage (NCBI taxonomy): Eukaryota > Metazoa > Arthropoda > Insecta > Coleoptera > Geotrupidae > Geotrupes > Geotrupes spiniger. Next base: position 2,572,156 of record OY390738.1, read on the forward strand.
GTTTTTAAAACGCGACTAAGACAGCACCTTATGCAGGAACAAAACTCATGCTATCATTGATGAATGACAAGTGGTATGTACCTTACTTTCATTTTCGTTATCTATTTTAATTTAATTCCAACAATAATTGTAATAAATAATATATTGTAATTAATTGGGTTATACTTATGGCATTTCTCGGTTTATAATGTAATGGTTATCAAGTCGCAATGCTTTAGTTACTTTATTTTAGTTCATTGTGGTTTCTTTAATTTAATTTAATTTTTGATAAAATGTTGTCTAATTTATCTAATTAACAACATTCAAATATTCATGTATTTTTTGTATTTTTTCCGTTTTGTAATAATATTATATAAGTTAGTTTAATTAGTTGTTAGTAAGGTTCATATGGAACTGTAATATGAACCTTTTGGTGTATATTGTTATTTTCTTATTCGGCGTTCTGTTATTTTAACTCAATGATGTGTACCAATAAATGATTTATTATTATTATTATAACTAATATGTCGGAATGTAGCAAGTAAATGACTCGTAGACTATTAATATTTTGTTGTACTATATACATCATAATATTTAGATATGTTCCTTGTTCCGGTGCCTAATATATTTAATTTTTACCTTCTTATAAGTAATGTATAAGGCAATATAATAATCTATCCTACGGTAGTAAATTCTACATAGGTTACTTTGATATTACAAATAATCAAAAAGCATGTGGTTGGAATCTAACATTAAAAATCCAACAGTTAAATATACCATGCAATGTTAGTTAGCGGTATGCCTAAGGTACTTATTACTCATGCGCATAGTTTTGTTACTCACGAACGACGTTGATAGTTCGGAGGACTGGCGGTACCCCATAATGGCTTTAAGATAAATTTATATACAATCAATTTGTGGTTTAATGCATGTATGGAATTTGATAAGATCATCTTTTACAATTTCGATAATTCCAAACCTAGTCCTAGAGATCTTACCCATTTAGCAGGTGCAGGTGCATTTCGAGGTACCTTCTGGCAATTGGTGATTATTAAAAGTGACACTTGGGCATGTTCCTCTTTGCCTGGTTTATGACAACGTTATTTAAAAATCCAGGAGTTTCACGGATGTAAATATGGGAATCTTGCTAATCGCGAAAATCGGTCATTCGAGTGCTGTGGACAAGATATAGGATGAGGTTGAAGACTCTACCCCGAGGATTGATGGAATAAATATAGTTTTTGTATTTCAACATAAAATATTGATTGCTTAAGTAAGATTGTAATACCTAGTGAAATCTTATCAAACATAAAATTTTCAACAAAAATAATTTCGTACACATTGAAGTAAAAATGCTGAAAATAGCAAAAAAATATCTAACATCATATCATATAGATAATCAATAGTAATATAAATAATAGCATACAAATAGCAATAATAATAATTGGTACAAATAATAAGAAACTCAAAATCTCGAAAATCGTGCCTAATGCAAAATCGTAGTCACCAAATGTCAAAAAAATTAAATTTTATTTATTATTTATTTTTATTACTCATAGATACTGTTTTATTATAATCTGCACTAAACTTTCGTATAGTATTAGTCTTGAAGTTATCTTAAGTAAATATGGTCGAAACGTTAGAAATAATAATGGAAGAGAATTATTAAGGTCTGTTTGTAAAATGAACTATTAGGTATGTACATATTTTCAGATAAAGAGATTCACAGTTTTGCGAGAGAGGTTAAAACAAGAAATCAATTATAGTTTAGTTATCAATTAATAAGAGGCCATGAGATAGGTCAACATATGTTGATACAAATGAAGCTGATAACAGAGAATCCTTGACCAAGCCAACGAATTAAATAATTGCACCAGGAATTTAAAGTGTGCCTGGCAAGTAATCAACAAACAGCAACAAAAATAAAAAACAAGCATCTTTGTGGAATGAAGATATTAGAAGAAGAAAGTAAAGAAACAAAAATGGAAGCAATATCTACAAGATGCAACAAATGTAAGATTCAACGAATTAAAAAATGTTAAAAATGCCAAGGATAGAACGGCAAGATTTTGGTAAAAAGATTACCAAACAGTTTCCGTCCGTGTGGTGCTTTTAAAAGGTGCTTAAAAACCGGTAATAAGCAACAGAAATTAAACAAATTGTCAATGAAAAGGAAAATTAGCAACGGCAACGAATGAAGGAGAAATTATGGAATGATGGAGAATATATAAGAACAGAAAGAAATTACCAAAGGCGACCATGAGACGATTGTCTAGAATCCAAACAGTTTGCATTAAATGAAGGATTGATTAGTGCTATCAGTAGATTATACGTAGGACATATGAATTTAAAACCTGTGTGGGTTAAGCAGTGTGCATTTGCGGATTTGATTTGGCAATTTTTGTAAGAGAAAAGTCTAGTAAACCTGAACGAAGCACTGAGGGCTAGAAGTAAATGTAAGTGGAAGCAGCTAAGATGTTCATCAGGGTCAGTCAAGGGTTGGGAGGCAAGAAGTAGGGGAGATGGCCTAAAGCGAGGCCATCTATATCGTGAAAATATTGTGGATATTTAAAACAATTTACAGGACTGGACAAACATAGACTAAAAGTAAAAAGAGTAAACGTTTAAAATTAGTTCTTTATTTTATACTACAAAGTTAGTTGCTTCCACGACAAATTCACAGCGAGATTTACTCCATCATTTTCTCGATGTTAACGAAAACTTTGTGTTTCTTTGGGACAATTCGACATTCATTAATATCCAGACGTGAAAAGGTATTGAATAAGAAGTTTGAAAAGAATATCCCTGGTTGGAAATAAAGATATTGATTCATTTTCTTTACGATCCATTTTAGTTTATCGCTGATAGATCATTGAATATCAATTTTTTTATAAAACGATTTCTCATATCAATTTAATAGTAATAAAATATTTTCAATGTTACAACTAATATTTGTTCAATGTTCAATGTAGCACATTTTGAGCATTTCTAAATAATTGGCCCATATTGACGTGTTCCGCAAGGTGTTACTTTAACTTCTTACGCAATTCGATTTTTAGAATACGTTTCTGAATTTATGGCACGCCTTGCTGATACATGCAGTGAGCATAAGGTAACACATTCGAAATATGCTAATAAAAAAAATGTAAACTACCTGTTTATTAGCAAGGTTTACTTATCCATATATTTAATATTTAATCGATGTCAAGTTTGTCGTAAATGTTTTTTCTGAGCAGCGAAATCTATTATGTACGCATAAATAAATAAATTTGAGCGTTAATAAATGCTACTGCGAAACGACCGCGACCTTGGTGGAAATTGCAATAAAATATTCTAATACGATTTAAACTACATAGATATAATATATATATATATATATATAATTTTCGAAAATCGAGTAAAGATTTAAAATTAAAAATTAAAGCGTAAGCATCAATGGATCCACAAAAATATATAAATAAATGACAATACGATATATATTATACTAGTAGTGAATGAACAACGACATTTGGAAATACTTATTTCATGTTAGTAAAATATGGAATATTGAAAATATATCTGGAAACACGTATTTTAATACTAAATATATGAGTATAATATAAATAAAATGTGACAAATATATAGAAAGTGTATGTCAAATACACAATTTTGTGGTAGTAACAAATAAATTGTAATCTATAGTTAAAATCAATATGTGGGATCCAATGAATGTTAAGGATGAACAAAGGATTAGACTTTGTGTACCAAAATGAATTATTTTGAAATTTCTATCTAGCATAACCAGAAACCGAAACTCATAAAAACACGTGTAAACGCAGAAATTGTAGCCGCTTCGATTAAATTTGATATAGAAAGAACTACAATCGGTGCCAAAGTAATAGTCCCCTGTGTTTGAAGGCCTATATCAAAGAAACCGCTTGGCGGAAATAAATGAAATATACATTGTTACAACCAGCAATCATTTCTACGTAACATACTGTAAGTTTGTTTGTTGTTTGCCCCTACGTTTAGAAAAAATCATTAGGGAAGTGCAAAAAATCCGATTTTTGCGATATCTAACGGATAGCCGACTTTACAATTTATTTTCTACTTAACAGTTCAACAAAAAATTGAAACTTCGACTGGACGTAATTTGATATGTTGTGCATAGAGTGGAAATTAAATTTTTTCAACATTATACATAATTTAGACGGAAATCGTATTTTTTGTGATGTGTTATCTCCGTTACGAGATGTCGGACGAAAGCTGGATGTAGTTCTAAGGAAACCTTAACTTGTGCGTATCTCGAAACACGTAATGAAATTTAATTGTGCCCGTTATTTTTAAAGTGAAATGAAGTTTGTATAATTTTTGGTGGTTACGCAGGCTCTTATCACATATATACTGCCGGGACCGGACTCTACGCTTCGCGACCAACACTACGGTATGCAACACGGAATTAAATTCAAAATTTCCAACAGTACACTTATGAAATATATATATAAATTAAAATTTATGAATAAGCGTAGAGGTATTATTAACGTATAAGACAATTAAGAAAGTTTCATTTTTTATGCCAAACCGTTTCTTTGAATATAGGCATTAAAAAACAGTCGATTATAATTTTTGCACCGATAGTAAGCAAAGGCGGTCAATTCATCCTCATCCGGCTGTTGATTGTAAACACGTTTAATAATATGAAAATGAATACAAATGTGTGAATACATAATGATAACAGATTCATATAAAAGCACCAAATGTTATTTATTTGCCAGTTACTGAATATCTTTATTTATAATCAATGTATTATTTATCAAAAAATGCCAACGCATTGTACTAAAGATGTAGACCGCTGGCAATTAATACGGCATAGAAGTAAAATTAGAGATATTTAATTCCGACCCTGCTTACATACATTGGTTTAATATACGGACGCGTTTTGAAATCTGTAACGATTGCGTCTGGAAAGAAAATTCCGAACCCGATAAGCCAAATATAAACGGGCATGTGTGTTTTGAAATTGCTTAATCAATACTTTTTAACACCCGTTGTTCGCCGGATGTTCATATTTGTTTAAGTAGATTCATTAAAATACCGAGCACTACGATTTCAGGATATAAACAAAGATTAGCGCGAATAGTGCGGGCGCGAAAGATCCGCACCTTGCGTGGGCTGCGTCCCCGCCCTCCTATTATCATATTTGAAAATATGATTTTTAAGGGGGGATCCTGCTTTAGGAGGCCTTAAATTGCGTTTTGGGGGGAATTTTTTTAGGGCAGGAAAAATGAGCAAGTCTAATGAACTTTTTAGAGCATTTTATTGCATATTTGAGCATTAAAAACATATATTTCGAGAGAAAAATATTTAAACGGAACCGATTTTTATGCACATTTGTGCAACACCTTTCAATTGCAGTCTACAATCGGTGGGAAAGATGTAGCTCGTAATTTTTGTCTGAAACAAAAAAAAAACCAAAGAAAATGGTAATTCTCATATATTTTTTTCTATGTGAACTAAAAAAAAACCCAAAATTTTGAAATTCAAGTTTTTTCTCAGGTTGAAAATAAATGTGCTCTTTGCAGGAAGAGAAAATCATTTCAACTTGCTAAAAAAGTTGTTTAGAATTTTTTTTTCATTAATCATTTTAGTTCAAATAGAATGGAATGCTACTGAAGCCAACAAAAGTTTTGTTTCGTTTTGATTGCTTGTCTAGTTTTCTTGCAATCACGCCCACCAGTTTAGAAAAATCGTAAAAACGAAAACTCGAGAAAACGCGCTCTAAAGTTTACGATCAGGAAAAATGTTAATTTTTGATTACTTACGGAATATCTCGTTATAATCCTACTATAGCTCTTACGAACTCAAAATATTATTGTTTCGAACGACCGATTGAACTTTTTTCAGTACATAGTTCGGTGTTATGTTACTGCGGGGAGGGGGCGCGTTTCGTTTGTCCGAGCGTTCATGTGTTCGTATATTTTTTGCTCGACACCTCGCTGTGTTTACTGCTGTATCTTTCAAAATATTGCGAATTAGCCGCTATAACTTTTTATACATATTCTTAGATATATTAGGCATAGATTTGAGCAATAAAAAACAACGGGGTAAGAACGAAAAAGTCATCCGGTGCCCCTTCGGAAGGCACTATTTAGGTGGACTCCGCCGAAAAGGAGTAAAGTCGTGCCGGGAATTCTTCGGGAAAAGAAGTCGGTACTCCAGCTCTTTCGAAAAGCAGTGAGTCGATGACGATGTCGCGCGTTTTAAGTTAAGTTATCGAAGTCTGGAGTCATCCGGTGGCCCTTCGGAAGCCAGTCGTGAATGAACTCCTCCGAAGTGTATAAAAGTGGAAAATTCTATTATTAGAATTCAAATATATTTGATTTTGTTTACGAATTTCTGGTATAAATAAAGTTGTTGAGGGAAGAAGATTAAACAGAGCCAAGTTTCCCCCTTTCAGTCCATTGGGATTTATTAGGATCTAAAGGAAATGTAAGAAATTTTTATTTGTAATAAGTGCGAAATTATGTGGGTTCTGTTAATTTCTATTTTTGATTTGATGAATTAAATTTAAAAAGGGCAGGTTTTCTTTCCTTTCTCTAAAGTAAATAATTTGAAAAGGTATAAAGAATGCATGAACGATCGTTTTTTTTTGTTGTTAAATGTCGACTACAAGTTCGTTCGTCGTTTCTATTTATATTTTTATATTTTATGTGCGTATTTTATGTGCTTAGTTTAATTACATTTAATAATTTTCCTTTTATAATGGAGTTCACAAATGGTGGCACAGCGTAGTTTAATTAAATTGAATCATTTTCCTTTTATAATAACATCATGAATTTTATTTTAATGTAATCATTTTTTTATATTAAAGTTATTTAAACCAATTTTTTGTTTTTATTAATTAATTAATGAAAAAAAGATCTAACCCTAATTTGACGAAGGTAGTCGTCTATCTTGTGAGCTGGTGGCAGCTTAACCTATAAATTTTGCTCACAAGAGCTTTTTGAGTGATTATCCGCGAGAACGTGAAAATTGGGAAAGTAGAGAAATCTGGGAATGGGCCGTGCTACCCCACTGGCTAAAAGATTCCTACGCTCCGAGGGAAGCCCGTTCCCGGAACTTTTTCCCGATTTTCGAAAACACGTTCGGTGTCCGCGGATAGCCCGTATTCCGATTCGGCGAGCGTTTCGCACAAAGAAGTCAAACAAGTAATAATAAATGTAAGACAGTTTCTTCAAGACAAAAAAGATAAGAGTGGGCCAACTATTGATATGAAGAAAGTCGTGGAAACAACGGCCAAAGCTGTTGGAGTCACCACAAGAACGTTAAAATACTAAGTAATGAATTCGAAAGTGAAGATAGAGTAAATCATTTTACATCAAAAACTGGTAGAAAAAGAATCGAATTTTTGCAAGGGATAATAAGGAGAAAGGTATTCAACTTTTATATGGGACGGAAATTTCCGACTGCAAAAGAATTGTACTCTCGAAATTACAACTGAAGTTCTATATTTACCCGAAGTTTTGCAGAGAACATTGTACCGATGCTTAAAAACCATGAAATTTTCATTTAGAAAATTAGATAATAAACCAGTGTTAATGGAACACCCTCACATAACTGCTCAGAGAGCTAATTTTTTGACATCTCTTCAAAGGTACAGAAACCAGGAATGGGAAATCTTCTACATGGACGAAACCTGGTGTACAATAACCCATTTTGCGAAAGTCAATGTTAATGATTTGTATACCAAAAAGTTAGGAAAATTGTATGATTTTTATTGACGATAGAAAGGCCAATGTTTGTATCTTAATTTGCTAAATTATAAAAAGGTATATACCCTGAGGTGCAAAATTAACCGGACAATTGTGCGCACGTGAATGGTTAGGAGACTTGGTTTGAACATGTTACAACTTGTTTAGAGTCAAATCCGCGCGGGCACTTCATACGAGCATATCAGATAAGAGTTGCTTCAGTATTGTTGCAACGAGACTATCGGAAAAAAGGCTGCCATATTACATTTTTTCTTGAAGATTGGTCCACTGTGCTCTTTACAGATGAGTCCAGATTCACCCTATACAAATCAGATGGTCGCGATAGAGTGTGGAGAAGGCCTGGCGAGCGTTTTGCTGAAGCCTGCTTGTTAACAAAAGTGCCATTCGGTGGAGGTGGTGTAATGATGTGGGCGGGCATTTACTTGACTGCTAATACAGAGCTTGTGAGAATCCGGGACGGAACCATTACTGCCGACCGTTATATTCAACAATGTTTAAAGAAACATGTAATGCCTTTTGCGCTATTTCTTGGCGAAAATTTTCATTTAATGCAAGATAATGCCCGCCCACACATTGCACGGATCACGCGGGCTTATTTACAAGAAGTTGGTATTATGTTGTTGCAATGGCCAGCACGAAGTCCTGACTTGAATCCCATGGAACATGCATGGGACATGTTGGGACGACGTAATCGCCGCAACCATGAGGAGTTTCCGACGTTGGACAGGTTATCAGAAGCTCTAACTGCGGAATGGAACCAAATTCATCAAGAGGACTTTGCAGTTTTGATCAGGAGCATGCCTGATCGAATGGCAGCAGTAATTAGAGCTCGTGGTGGGCATACAAGCTATTGAATATACTTTTTAAATTTTAACATCATAAAATTAACATTTGTTCATTTCCAATTTATAGCAGTTTTACTCTCTTTTTCCAAAATTGTTTATTTATTTTTTCTTTTGGCTTAGAGTTTGCTGTTTTGGATTTTACTTGTAAGGTATTAGTAAAGGATTCAATCAACAAACCTATGATTTTTATTTTGATAAGTCAAGAATATTCTGAAAAATTCAAGTATCTGGTTAATTTTGCACCTCAGTGTAATTAATTAGGTGCAGAAGTAATTAGGCTCTTTAAGTTCGAGCTGAAAAATTTGAGCAATTCTCGGTTTGAAAGTGTCGGGTGTTTCAAGCGCCAAAATATTCATAAACATCTATCTCTAACATTGCCATTTTATTTTTTTTACAAAATTATGAAAACGAAGTTAGTATGAAGAATTTACCTCCTTCAAAAACTCAAGCTGACATATACATATAATTGTGAAATGAGGTGATTTTGTGGAGTACAGAAGCCCGGCATTAATTTTGAAGTGCATTGAATTGAAATTCTTTGGTTTTAAATTATACACAGACTTTTGTAAAGTGCCGTTCATCACAGATTTTAAGCAACAAAAGAATTTAAAACCCTGAGACATCAGTCGAATAACTTAAAACAAAGGCCCGAATATTATTTGACTCTTCGTATATCCTGTATGAGGATTATAATTCTATAATAGTTAATATCATTGTAATTCCAATTTCCCAATCAATTCTCTTTAATTTCCTTCTATTTTTCTTTTCTCCTTTGCAACAAAAAAATCTCAATTTATGATGAATTCAATTACGAAATTGTAATATTTTGACATCGCCAAATAATTGTTATTTATACTTTACATATGAATTGGCAAAAATCTTGTATAAAACACTGTAAGCAAACACTAGAATAATGCAATTTTTTTACTAAAGTAGTCTTAACACAGCACAGTGGCTGCATACCTACAGAATTCACAAAAATTCATTCTGCAACTAATAAAAATAACAAAAATGGACAAGGAACAAATAACTTTCAACTAAAAACTAAAGCTCATACTTCTACAATAAATACTTAACTCACGTACAAAATTATTGTCGCTGTAATACTTAAGTTTTACAATTAAACGTAAAAAACAAACAAAACCTATAGTATGGGTTCGATCAAAAAGTGAGAAAAATTTAGAGTCAGTTCTAAGTGAGAATTGATGTTCTCAAAACATGACATTCCAGATTGTAACTGCAAAACAATAACTCATTTGAAATAAAAAATTACAATTCGTCGTCAATATTTTTTGGCACTAAGGTATTACTTTTAACTAGTAATGTCACGACAGAAAAGAAATAATTATTAAAAGTTCAAAATATGTCCCATCTAGTGGATGGGATAATATAACTAACTAAAAGTAATGAACAATGAACAAATTACTTTCAAATAAAAACTAAAGCTCATACTTCTACAATAAATACTTAACAAAGTTACAAAAGTATTGTCGCTTTAATACTTAAGTTTTACAATTAAACGTAACAAACAAACAAAATCTATAGTAAGTGTTGGATGAAAAAATGGTAACAATTTAGAGCCAGTTCTAATTGGGAATGGGTATTCTCAAAACATGACATTCCAGATTTTAAATGCAAAACAATAACTCATTTGAAATAAAAAATTACAATTCATCATCCATATTTGTTGGCACTAAAATATTACATATTACATTACTTTTAATTAGTAGTGACACGACAGAAACGAAATAACTGTTACAAGTCCAAAATACATAAGAAAATGTCAACTAAAAACACATTTAGTGCATAATTCTAAATGAACACTACGTCTCCTTATAGTGTAACAGTAAATTTACACCATTAAAATAAATAAACAAAAAATATTAAAAATATGAAGTTGGATTTAAAATACATGTATTGATTGCAGCAGTTTCGTGGAAATACTTCGAGACACAGCTTGTAGGAAATTACATATTATCACAGCAAACACATATTCATGTAAATAAACTCGAAACTATCTAGCAAAATGACCATAACTTTTTTTGAAAACAGAATTAAATGAGGCTTTAAGCCTATTTTTACTCCAATTATGCTCAAATTATATTATTTAGCAATGTGATACAAAATTTATCGCACATTATTTTTATTCTTCTTGCAAATTACTAATTTTGGGAATTTCATACAAGCATGATGACCTAATGTAATTTAATGTTTATACTGTTATCAACTCGGTAATTCTGGCTTTATAGAACATGCCGGGTATATTCAAATTTCTTACAATACTTTAAAATGAATTATAAGTGCTTTTATATTTATTGGTAGAGGAATAGGTTTCAATACTGACATTCATAGATATAAGAGTTCTCAGTATGTTAAAGGAATCAGTAGTGGGATATATTAGGTTGATTTCTATTATCGAAAATTAGGAATGGGTAAAAGTTGCAAATGTCATGTGATAAATGATCGATTTTTAAATCAGTACCGTACAGAATTTAATCCCACATCAAATGTGGGAATCACTAAAGTTAACTGAGGGGTAATGTAATTACTGTTAACACAAATGTAACTGACCCTAACATACTCATACATAGTGGTATTATAAGAATCATAAACATAGGACAAGTTATAAAAATCTATGGTTGAGTATTTTCAAAACTGGTTGGTGAAAAAACAAAAGTTTTAATAATGAGTACAACTACGTGATGATATATAGACCAGACCCATATACTTTTTTTATACAAATAGAAATAGGTCATAATCAACTTACTTTAGATATAGAAATAGTCAACAAATTGGTAATGAAGTTAAGAGAAAGTATACTACTGTAGCCAATAATGGACGAGTCTTACTGTATGGACACGTGGTATATTTGCCAACTAATTTATTAGCCATTAGCTAATTGCTGTAAAGTTATTATAATCTATCTACAAACACTGTCTCGGATTTCGTCAGATGATCACGTCCTTTTATGATGATATATTGTTGCTTGATAATTTTCCAATAATTTCCATAATTGATTTGGATAATTTGTGAGAAAGCAATGGAATACATAAAACTTGTACCATTTAAATGTAAAAATATAATCATTGATACAATGATTGATATAAAGTCTTCAAATTGTATGAGAAACATTATTAGAAAATATCAAACGTTTTTCTTTAATTTTATAATCGATACAGTAGTTCTTAAAGGCCATTTTTGTTTTTGAACATTAAATACCAAGGAACTGTTGGCTAATAAATTAGCAAGCATGTGGGACAAAATTGTAGAAAATAGGATATTCTTTGTAACTTGAGCGCAATAACACTGTATCTTCATATTCATGTGCGTTGCTTATGATTCACTAAATAACAAATTAAACTTTTCATCAAAACATTTCAGTAACAAAAATATTTTTATACCAAACTGGTAACATTAAAAAATACCGTTGATTCAATGTGAATCATACACCACCGTTGTAGGAATAAATTTCACAATTGTGGTCGCTTATTTCCAAAAATGGCAAAACATTGTTTGATCGTTTCCTGAATGTCCGCCAAATTCTTGCAGGGTCTTATAGTTTCAATTATGGTCCCCTTAGCAATCAGGACATTGAGCAACTGGTTTGCAATTTCCGAATCTCCGCGTTTTAATAACATGAGGCGATCGTTGTCCAATTCGAAATAGCACTGCTTGATTGGAAGCTGGTGATACAACGGCCAGTTGAATTCGCAAGCTTCGCACTTGCATTCAAAGAAGTACTGATTTTTTAGGAACGATTGTCGCTCAACTTTCTTCATTAAGGCGTGATGGTACCTGAAACATTAGAATATGTAAAGCACAGCAGCATTTCTTCAAATATTTTTTGTTACATAACAAAGATAGAAGTGAACCTAGCGTATATATTCCGCATGAGAAAATTTGCTCACTAAATATCAATTTAAATGTGTCAATTTACTGTGCAAAAAGCAAGTCATTAATTTGTTTGAGTTAATGGTAAATGCCAACACATGGTTGAGACAAGAATTAAAAATATTAAACTTTTGTGATTAAGAAATTACTAAATCCTTTCACCAGATAGTGATATAAATTAAATAAAATAAAATTAACAAATATTCAGCTACTATATTACATCAATAACAGCATTTAAAATTTCCGTTTCTATGTTACATGTAGATATTATTTACTGTAGTGAGAAAAATTTTGCTTGGTCAACAGATTTGGCGTATGTTCTGTGACTGTGGTTTGTAGCTGTATCCCTTGTATTAAGTTTCACCGATTGTAAGTTTGTGGTAAGCTTGCCTGTGCTTACCACGAACTTACAATCGGTTGTAAAAAAATATTTTGAATAATACATTGTAGACGCTCGCAGGTGACATTGAAGATTTGATTAGAGCACAAAGAAAATTTGTCTAAAATGCCTAGTTCGTAACTGAAATGTATAGCTTGCACATACCCATAATTATCAAAAAGTTGTTGCCCTTTTTGTATAGGCCTCAAAGCTCGTAACACAATCGTATATCCATGGCAATGTCTGATCACATTCGGTGAACACGAGTGATTCAAAAGACTCAGAAACGAATAAGCACCGGCCCCAATTTCTTCTGCTACATACACACCATCTTTGGTCTCGGCCAGTTCAGATATTTCATGGAAATTCGTCGGACCAGTTTGCATGTGCTTCAAAAGCAAGTCCTTGAAAGTATATTTTGCACGTGTTTTGTCATGAAATTTGCTGAAAAAGCACGTTTCTTTCTTGACAATTTCGAATATGATGGCCGCTGTCACGGTCCTAGGGAACAAATCGGATGCATTTCGCAAGTGACCGTTGTCGGCCAACTGGTGTATTTCTTCGTACGTTCCAGACTTGTACACTTTGTTTTGTTTGTACATGTTCAGTATTTCGTAATCATTTTTTGCGCATAAACAGACCCTCAACGCTAATAATGTCAATTTCGGCAGACACAAACTGTGCAGTGTCATCATTATGGGGCAGTCAAATATGTGAAATTCATCCCATGCTAAGTTCCTGCACGTATCTGAACAGAACATGGCAAACGTGCATTCTGTGCATGGTATCAAGGTATAACTCGCTTTGAAGCAGTAGAAACAATGATTTAAGTAGGAATCTTTCAGTAATATTTTGGCAAAGGGATTTTCTATTGCCAGTACATCACCGATTTTTATGTCCTTTGTGGCAACAACGTGTCGACCTAAATTGTCTGTGTAATTGATCTCTACGGCATCAGAGGCACAATGGATCAACGGATTTGGATTCATTATAAAAGGAAGTTTTTCAAAGTAATCAAGCTTTTTCTGTGCCACCACTGCAGTCTTTGCCCTCATCTGTCGCTGCAAAAGTTTGTCGTTTAAATTTGACGGGTAGTTGTTGTTCAAAGCATGATCGATATCCTAGAAAAAATAATTTTTTAAAACATTAATTTAATTTATAATAAATTAAATATGTAGCTTTCAAGATTGTGAGATTCACATTACTGCTGCTAATATAATATAGCCAATTGAAAAAAACACATCACTTATCACGAAGAAAGCACGTGAGAATACTCAAAGTGAAAGACAGTTTATTATAAAACTTTTATGTCAATAGTCAGATAGGGAAGATGCAAACACAGTAACTTGGCAAATTTTAAACTTGCCTCTAGACATTCCGCATACAAATGCTTCTGAAACAAAACAGCTGATCTGTTGGCGTAAGCCAGTCCCAATGTTTCGCTGTTTCGGGGTGCGTAGGCAATACTTTTCGTATACAAGGCCCAAGCGAGTTGGTCCTTCTTGTTCTTAAACATATCATTGCCATCTTGCCTAAACCTCACGCTCTTGATTTCGTCCTTGCCCGCATCTATGTAAGTCGGCGTTAAACGGTATTTTTTCAGCAACATGCGTGCAAACTCTACGCGCTGGACGTTCGTATTTAGCGCGTGGAACTCGTTCGAGACGTCGTTGACGTTGCCATTTAACGACAGAGTGCGACACAACGTTTCAAAAACGTCGTTAACGTTAACCGGACGATAATTTCCATCGCACATTTTTAAAATATCGATCCGCCGTTCGACGTGAAAATGTCGCAGTACGTTACCCCGTTCCTTGTCTTCAATCTTGGCTCCGAAATGGTTTTCGTTATATCGCAACGACTAAGCGCACAGAACGTCCCGCACGAACGTGCAACATTCGGTACGTTACACTACGTTCTGGTATTTTTAGATGCAAAATGCACCCGTTTTTTTTCGCACGCGGTAAATTTAAAAAGTAGGTAGCCGCTGAAGGCGTTTTCCGTAGATAGCCGTAGTTACATTTTTTTGTGTTTTGCGTAGAGTGATCTAAATAGATGGTTGTTGCTTTTATCATCCTATTTTTTATTTGAATAATTCGCATGCTTACCATGAAGGCATTTCAATATTGTTTCGGTAATAAATTAATAATTTTATCCTGAAATAATTATATTTTTAAATTAAATCAAACCTTGGAAATAATTTATTATGCACAAAATAATTATACGCACGTCAATTGATAATATCTGCGAACGAAATACCGAACAGGTAAATCGGCTGTCACATCAAAAGAATAAGGAGACGATCGATGCACAATTTTACTATCGTGATTAATATACAATACAATGTCAGGGTATTTGCATCAATAACTTCTGAATATACTAAAAGAAATATAAGCCTTGCTGTATAGGGCAGGGGATAAGCTAAAAAGTAATTAATCAGTTAATCTTCTTAATATATAAAAATCACGGCTGGACCGATTTGGTTAATTTTGATCTTGAAATATTTGTGGAACTTCAGGGAAGGTTTATACGGTGAGAAACATAAATAATAAGTAACAAGTCCTAGCTGTGACACATTTGATGTCTTTTGTCTTTTTAGAAATAAAAAAATGTCACTTGGTTGTCAAATATTTATAGGTGCGTTCAGAAATTTGTCTGTTTCATAGCTGTAGTATGAGGTCCGATCTCTTTGGTCGGTTTTGTTGCAATGCAAAACAGTTCTCTTTCAGAAATAAAAAAAAGTGTAAAAGTGTCAGTTGGTTGTCGAAAACGTTCCTAATTTCATTGCTGTTTGCAAAGATCAGATCGCAAAATGAAGTAGGCCTAGCGTGGGCTTCGTCTGGAAGAGCTGCAACATTAACATTAGTTAGAAGGTGGACGAATTGCACATTCTGCTTTGAAATTACCACTAAACATGCAAATCAACGAAGCACCAGTTTGCAACATCGCCAAAAACAGCGCAATGGCGAAGATTCTACAGATATGCAAATTGATCGTTTGCGATGAATGTACGATGGCCCACAGGAGGTCACTGGAGGCACTGGATAGAACGTTAAAAGATCTTCGTGACAACTAGAACATTTTTGATGGACCCATGATTCTGTTGTCGGGTAATTTTCGTCAGACTCCAATTCCAATTATTCCCCGATCATCTGTTGCTGGCTAACTAAACGCATGCTTAAAATCATCTAATTTGTGGCGGTATGTAAAGATACTCCAATTAACAACTAACATGCAAGTGTTTTTGCAACAAGATCAAACTGCGATTATGTTTTCGAAGCAGTTATTAGATATTGGAAAAGGTCGCAGTTGACACCTCGACCAGATTAATTACACTACCCACGGATTTTTCTCACTTCGTCGACTCTAAAGAGAAGCTTATTCAGCGTGTTTTTACGGACACAGAATAACAGTTCAGAAACCATAATTGGCTAAGTGAACGAGCAATATTGGCGGCCAAAAACAAAGAAGTCGATGGTATCTCAATGCGACCATTCAGAATTTTCATCCAGGTGAGTTGTTTTCTTATGCTGCGTAACATTAATCAACCTCGACTGTGCAATGGAACGAGACTGGCTGTGAAAAAGCTAATGAATAACGTCATCGAGGCCAAGATCATCAAGGGAAAATACAAAGGAGATGATGTCTTGATCCCGCGTATACCGATTATTCCAAGGATTTGTCATTATGTATAAGTAAGTATAGGAATCATGAAAATTTTCGAACTCGAGATTTCAACGAATATACACGTTTTGAGGTCCCCTGAATCGTTTCTGACTATTTTCGGAATGACGTCTGTATGTCTGTGCGCGCTCTAGCGTTCAAACGATTATAGCTAGAGCTCTGAAACTTTAAACTTAACATTTGTATGTAGCAAGGAGGAAAACGTCCTATTTTGAACGCAATCTCTCAACCGGAAGTGATGGTTTACTCTCATCACCTTTTTCCATATCTCGAAAACGGTACACGTTACGGAAAAAAATATTCTTACATAAATTATAGATATTGATATTTTAAACAACTTTCATTTGAAAAGTTTTTTCGAAAAACGTAGTATAACTGAGTATAAGAAAGTTTCGTGCAGACCACCGCGTCTACAATTTCCCGTGCGGGGCTTCATATTTGACGTGCATAGAGATTACAGTTGTGCACCGGCTAGTCCTGGGACTTTTGAGCCTTATAGAACGTACGTATACTAAATCTGCGTCTAAATCTGACAGTAAATGACAGAAATAGCCATACAACATAATAAGTACGATCAATTGCCAACTCTCTAATAAATAAATTGAAGTTACTCACCCTAAACTTTCGCACGTGAAACTCGTTTGACATTTCCAGTGTCACGTGCACGACTTGTACTTTTTATTTTTGAAAACTGCGTATGTTAATCTATCGAAGCTAATTAAAACTAAGCTGTACGACCTTATTAATTAATGGATTAAACATTTTCTCACCTCATATTTACAATGCGCAATTTGTAAGTCTTATGGAATTCGCACGGAGATCATTATGAAACGCCAATCGGGTAAACTGGTACGATTACCGACAACTCTCGACGATTATTATTTTTTTACTCCTCGCACGACAGAAGATTGTTCGCAGTTTGCATACAATCTTGTCAAACTGAAAAACGTACGTCGCATTTCGAACGTGACGCTTTACTGGCAGAAGTTGCGAAGTCCCGGCGCGTTAACCAATCTAATGACAGAGTCGATAAATGGAGTTAACGTTTGAAACGTCACAACACAATTTTCGGCAAACCCGCATTGCGTTGGATTACCATGGGCGCGCACGTGTGACTCCACCTCTGATTTGCTTTGACGTTTGAAATGTCACGTGTACGACTTGTACTTTTTTAGATTCGAAAACTAAATACACTGATCGCCGAAAAGCAGAGTACCCAGAAGGGATGATCTTACGAACTAGAAATTTTGGTAGTATATACACCGCAAATGACTAAATGATTACCATTTCATCATGACCAGTGAACTTTTTGTTTGGTTTTTGTATCGTGTTAAATTTTTTAAGGTACATTTTTTGTTCTCGTGTATAAGGCAAACTTAATGATTAGTGACAGTTTAGACGTTGATTTCCCTTACTTTTGTCGTTCTCATGCCCCACGTTCGTCGTAATCAACATTACAATCAATTAACTCCTTTTGAAAGGGGTCTAATTGTGGGAATGCATGAGGCCGGATTACCCTTTCGCGAAATGGCCAGAAAATTGGGTCGAAGTGACTCTACACTCATTCGAGCATGGAGAGCTTGGTCCAACGAAGGCTCAGAAATACGTAGGAGAGGCAGTGGTCGGCCACGAATTACGAATGAACGTCAAGAAAGGCGACTGACCTCAATTAACCCGTTTGAGACAACTCGGTCGGCTGGGGCTACTTGGACGGCTGTTTCGGAAAGAAAGGTGAACAATTTATCGCAGAATTCGTTCGTATAGCTTAGCGTCATATCGACCAATTGTTCCACCAGAGCATCGAGTTGTCAGGCTCCAGTGGCGTAGGCTGAGGGGGCATTAGGTCGATGCATGGCATCAAATCATATTCAGTGTTGAATATCGGTTTTGCCTATGATGGACGGTTGCGTGTCAGAAGACCTAGAGGACAAAGGGTAAATATGGTAAATATGCAATTTGCACTTAGACGCCATTCTGGTTTAACACCATGTGTTATGGTTTGGGGTGCTTTACAATTTGGAAGCAGGTCAACTCTAGTCTTCATTCAAGGAAGTCTGAATGCGGCCCGCGACATCAACGAAGCTTTCAAGTCAGTTTTGTTGCTGTACCTTCAAAGACATTGCAACAATGTTTTCCAGCAAGACAACGCTAGGCCACACATTGCAAAAGTAACGCAGAGAGTTTTTAATGACAATAATGTCAATTTAGTGGCATGGCCTGCAAAGTCCCTAGATTTATCGCCGATTGAATATGTATGGGACATGATCGGCAAAAGAGTCGAAGATTTTCCAGCGGGTGAGTTTAAGTTTTACGAGTTAACCGAAATAATGAGGCAAAAAGATGAAATAGGATTTATTCAGTCTCTAAATAACTTGGCCATCGGACAAACGACTGTTGAAAATATAAATCTAATAAAAAGTAGAAAAGTTGACGAAGTAGATGTTCCTGATAATGCAATTAGGTTATTTGCTGAAAATGCTATCGTTGATTTATTTAATTACGAGAAAATAGCAAAATTCCCTGGAACTGAATATCAAGCTGAGGCTAGTGGTACCATTTTAGGTAAAGTTACAGAGAGTACAAGATGCAAATGTTTAGAAACTTTAAAGACCAAAAAAACCAGCGAAGTAAACGGCCTACCATATTTAATTAAACTAAAAGTATGAATAAAATATATGATAACTACTAACATAGATGTTGAAGATGGGTTAGTGAATGGTGCTTGTGGTACTTTGAAATTAATTACTTTTGAACCAAATTCCACACAACAAAATAAATTATGGTTAGATTTTAACTCTAAACTTGTTGGTAATAAAGCGAGGTTATCTTTCATGGAATTTATGAAATCGGAAAATATTGAGCGTCAATTGACACCGATCGCCAAAAGTAATATTAAAAATTGCAGTACCAAACTGTACGGAAACAGTTCCATGTCGTTCCTGCGGAAGCCATAACAATTCATAAAAGTCAACGTCAGAGTTACGAACATATCTGCATTGACTTTAATCGTTCACGTCGAATAACTCGAGCTATGATGTGCGTAGCTTTAAGTAGAGTAAGAACCCTATCAGGATTATATATTTTAGGAGATTTCCGGCCACCAAAATTAACAAAAAATGATAATCCTATATTGTTAGAAATGGGCAAATTAAGAACTGAACAGAAAATTGTTTTATCATATAATACATTAAAGGAAAACAATGGAATCAAAGTTATTTATCAAAACGTGTGTTCCTTACCAACAAAATTAAAATATATCTTAATCTTTGCAGAAACTTTAACGAAAGAGACAGATATTGTTGACATTTCGAATTTTAAAACAGCATATAGGTCAAATATTCCGAACGATTCGCGAGGTATAATTTGTTAAAAATAATGTTTCAGTTAAGAAAATTACCCATGTGCTTGAAACAAAACAACATAATCGTTTATGTCACGTCGAATTTATTAGTTTCCAGGTTGAAAAATACAGTATTATTACAGGTTATAAATCGCCGTCTACATCTAATGCGATGTTTGAAAAGAATTTTCATGAAATGATCAATAAATCTGCAATTGCGGGTAACGATCTCGATAGTTATGGGAGATTTTAACTTCGATATGAAATGTAGTAACGGTAATTCATTTTTAAACAAAATTGTAGGCAGATATAATCTTTCGTCATCGTTGCCGTTAGACGTAGTCACTACCGATTACAATACGCAAATAGATGTAATATTTTCAACTGTAGACAAGATCAACTCAGGAGTCTATGAAACGTATTTTTCGTATCATAAACCGATATTTGTCATAGTCAATTATAAAGAAATGAAGAAAATAAGCATTACTCTAGACGTAAAGGAAACATATCAAGCAGACACAGTTGCGAATAATTTTGAATTAATTTCAAGTGATTCAAGAACTAAAAACACTGTGAATGGAAGAAGAACACCGGGCAAATATAATGAAAATTGATAGTATAAATTTAGTAACACCAGAAAAAAAAGGATAAGTTATCAAAGTGAAGACATTTCAATTGAGGATTTAGGAACGCCCGATTTTATGCCTGACATATTATTACCGCAAGAGTTAAATACAGTTCTCAATCCAGGACAATATTTAGAAGATTTGCACATTGATTTATTCGGAAGAATTGTTGCAACGCAAACCAATTTAAAGCCACAATGTAAAGTAGGACATTGGCTTTGCACATACTATGATGGTTATGTGAATCATGTTTACGATAGTTAAAATAAGAAATCATTAGATCTGGATCATCTACGTTATATAAACAGACTTTACGGTGAAAATGTGGATCACGTGTATCACTATAGTGTGATATAATATCGCACGCCATGTGGTATTGACAGTTTTCTGAAGTAGGTTACTACGATGATATTCATTAGTTTCGGTAGAGGTCGTGTAAAAATAACTAATTCAGTATTTATGTTATATACGAATGCAAAATGCATGTAGCAATTGAAGCAAGTGATGACATTATTCAACCAGAAAAACAAATATTAGGAGTACAAGATATAGTTTAAATGCAAACTTTGATGTGAATCACTGCATGCTTAAGAACAGCGACATTTTAAGCTATAGCTAATTAGTACGGTGATCGAAATGCTTTTATAATTCTTCACAAAAGGACAAATGAAATTAATGGTTAGAAAAGTGGGCGACACATATATTTTGTGTATTTCCTGGTGTGTAAATTTACCTAACATCTGAAAAGTTTCACGAAATTAGCATATGTAATCATATTTGTATTTTTACACGACCTCTACCGAAACTAATGAATATCATCGTAGTAACCTACTTCAGAAAACTGTCAATACCACATGGCGTGTGATATTATATCACACTAGTGATGATATGATTTTGACAAGTACGACCAACTACAGCTCAACACACACCATCTGGCATATTTTGTACGAATGACACAGAAAATAGATTGATTCTACTAAATATTCACCGGGCCTTTATACAGTTTCGTAACTATCTGCCATTAGGGCTTGTTGGTTGAAGTTCCGTCGAATATTAGTCAGCTGTCGTGTCAAATGTCCTTAATATATTAAAATGAAG
This sequence comes from Geotrupes spiniger, assembly GCA_959613385.1. Taxonomy (NCBI): domain Eukaryota; kingdom Metazoa; phylum Arthropoda; class Insecta; order Coleoptera; family Geotrupidae; genus Geotrupes; species Geotrupes spiniger. Next base: position 2,593,749 of record OY390738.1, read on the forward strand.
TTTCTGTTTTACCGACTAACGGACTTGAGCATTCTAACGTCACTTTCGCAGGTTTTTTAAAAAATACATTTGAGGTCGTGTAAAAAATAGTGTTCATAACTCGCTCGAAAGTGTTATATCGTCTGCTCGTGAGGTTTCTTCTTATGAAATAGTTATTTTCATAACAAGTGTCGAAAGTAAGTTATATCGTGCGAGTGAGAATGTTGATGCACGAGCGTTAGCGAGTGCAGAAACCTCACGAGCAGACGATATAACACTTTCGAGCCAGTTATGAACACTATTTTTTACACGACCTCAAATGTATTTTTTAAAAAACCTGAGAAAGTGACGTTAGAATGCTCAAGTCCGTTGGTCGGTAAAACGGAAACTTCATTTTAATATATTAAGGACATTTGACACGACAGCTGACTAATATTCGACGGAACTTCAACCAACAAGCCCTAATGGCAGATAGTTACGAAACTGTGTAAAGGCCCGGTGAATATTTAGTAGAATCAATCTATTTTCTGTGTCATTCGTACAAAATATGCCAGATGGTGTGCGTTGAGCTGTAGTTGGTCGTACTTGTCAAAATCATATCATCACTAGTGATGATATAATATCGCACGTCATGCGGTATTGACAGTTTTCTGAAGTAGGTTACTACGATGATATTCATTAGTTTCGGTAGAGGTCGTGTAAAAATAACTATTGCGTAATAGATGAAATGATTTCAATAATAATAAATAAATCAAAGCAAACATTTTTAATACAAACTAACACATATTTACGGTTTTTCATTAAACGAAAATCTAAATCGTATTGTTAAACGCAATGGCAACCGTAATACATAATTGCATTATATGACCGGTACCTACTTTTTAAAGGAGATAGTTCGAACTGTTCACTTGTTATAGTACAGGGACATTATCTCTGTGCATGATAGTACATGCAGATCTCGTGCTGAGACATCTCTAGTTGCGTAACAATATTCGAAGGGTAGATTTAGATTAAAAGTAGCTGTTTTATACTGAACAACCACAGCTCTAGCTTTAATCGTTTGGGCCGTAGAGCGCGCACAGACACAGAGCAGGCACACAGACACGTCATTCCAAAAATAGTCAGGATCGATTCAGGGGACCTCAAAACGTGTATATCCGTTACAATCTCGAGTTCGAAAATTTTCATGATTCCTATACTTACTTATACATAATGTATAAAAAATCTGCAGTGGTGTACACTGAACTTTCTTATACTTAGTTATACTAAATTTTTAATTTTTTTTTAATTTCAGTATCTAACCTTTATTCGAAAAATATTTTCGATAACGCGAACCGTTTTCGAGATATAGAAAACATTGATTTGAGTAAACCATCAGTTTGAGATATTGCTTTCAAAATGTGACGTTTTCTTCTACGCTATATACCGTGCCTTCAAATATATTCCTCATTAAAGTAAGCTGTGTTTAAAGGAGTTGTAAGTAACTGGCTGTTATATTACTGAAAAACACATTTTTAGTTAAATAATTGAACAGCTATCAGAGCTACAAATCTTAGGAGAAACCCCAATGAAATCATAGCCCACCACAATGTGGAATTTAATTGAAGGCACGGTACTAATCTTAAGCTTAAAGGGTCATAGTGTTATCTTCAATAGTTAGGCGTTGGAGCGCACACAGCCACACGTATTCTTAGCCGCACGATGGCAATAGTAATTAAGGGGGGGTCCTGCTTTAGGAGGCCTTAAAATAGCGTTTTTGGGGGAATTTTTTTATGACAGAAAAAAATGAGCAAGTCTAGTGAACTTTTTAGAGCATCTTATTGCATATTTGAGCATTAAGAAAAAAATATTTCGAGAGAAAAATATCTAAACGGAACCGATTTTTATGCACATTTGTGCAACACCTTTCAATTGCAGTCTACAATCGGTGGGAAAGATGTAGCTCGTAATTTTTGTCTGAAACAAAAGAAACCAAAGAAAATTGTAATTCTCATATATTTTCTTCTAGGTTAACTAAAAAAAACCCAAAATTTTGAAATTCAAGATTTTTCTCAGGTTTGAAAATAAATGTGCTCTTTGCAGGAAGAGAAAATCATTTCAACTTGCTAAAAAAGTTGTTTAGAATTTTTTTTCATTAATCTTTTTAGTTCAAAACAAATAGAATGCTACTGAAGCTAACAAAAGTTTGTTTCGTTTTGGTTACTTGTCTAGTTTTCTCGCAATCACGCCCACCAGTTTAGAAAAATCGTAAAAACGAAAACTCGAGAAAACGCGCTCTAAAGTTTACGATCAGGAAAAATGTTAATTTTCGATTACTTACGGAATATCTCGTTATAATCCTACTATAGCTCTTACGAATTCAAAATATTATTGTTTCAAACGACCGATTGAACTTTTTTCAGTACATAGTTCCTCCAGTACATAGTGTTATGTGACTGTGGGAAGGGGCGCGCGCTTCGTTTGTCCGAGCGTTCGTATATTTTTTGCTCGACACCTCACTGTGCTTAGTGCTGTATCTTTCAAAATACTGCGAATTAGCCGCTATAACTTTTTATACATATTCTTAGATATATTAGGCATAGATTTGAGCAATAAAAAATCGATTTTTTGAGCCTTCTAAAGCAGGATCCCCCCTTAAGTGTCTGCTTTTAGCCGCGCGATCGCAATAGTATAAAATCCGCGGTGGTCTGCACGGAACTTTCTTATACTTAGTTATACTACGTTTTTCGAAAAAACTTTTCATATAAAAGTTGTAGAATATCTTTAACTTATATAAGAACAATTTTTTTGATAACTCCTACCGTTTTCGAGATAAGTAAAACGGCGATAAGAATAAACGGTCACTTCCCGTTGAGGTATTGTTTTCAAAATAGGATGTTTTCTTTTCAGCTATATACAAAGCTTAAGTTTAAAGTTTCATAGCTCTAGCTATAATCGTATGGACGATAGAGCGCATAAATTAAGCGTCGATAGTTTGAGCGCTAGACCGCGCAGAGACACACATACTTTTATCCGCCCGATCGCAATAGTATAAAATCTGCAGTGGTCCACAATGAACTTTCTTATACTCAGTTATACTACATTTTTCGAAAAATCTTTTCAAATGAAAGTTATATAATATGTAAATTTCTTCAATTGCTATAAGAAATTTTTTTTCGATAAACCATCGGTTCCGCTTGAGATATTGCTCTAAAAATAGCACATTTTATTCCTTGCTAGTTAAAAATGTACCGTTTTTGTCAATGGGAAAAATATGATAAGGGTAAACCATCACTTCCGGTTGAAATATTGATTTCAAAATAGGACATTTTCTTCTTTGCTATATACAAATTTTAAGTTTAAAGATTCATACCTGCAGCAAACACACAGACAGACGTCGTTCCGAAAATAGTCAGAATAGCTTAGGGAAGGTATATTTCTGTCAAAATCTCGAAAATTATGCATAAGAAAGTTCATTGTGGACCAACTGCATATATTTGCATCTTAATTTCTTAAATGTATACTTAGATATTTTTGTGTCGACTTATGATATGTTTTGTTAGTTCCCATTTCCATTTCCACACCACCGTAGAGGTAGGAGATATAGCGCATTTTTTTTAAAGTGGTTTCCCCGGTAGGTATACTCCACTCAGTTCACGACAACAATCAACTCCATCTCTTAGTGATCATGTAAATAAGGCTTAGTGCTCGTACGCATCGTCGTGTTTCACTGAATTCTTTGCACTATGATGACTTTCCAACGCCATCTCTTGACGGCCAATGTAAAAGTGTTAGTGGGCTCTGACGAAATCACTTATTTGGCCCTCGTTTAATTTAATTGTTAATACTAAACTATATCTATTTTTTAAGTTGTTCACTATGATTTTGAACCTTAAGACGATAGGTTCCACTGAGTTGATTTCGCACATGAACATGACCCAATGTAGCAAATTATATGGAGCAACAGAGATACTCGTGGCAGAGCATTTTTACATTTTTTTCAGTTAAAATTTTAAATGGGTTACCTCCGTCACTACGCATGCCTAGTCTAAGTCGCTACCGACCGCGACCCCACTAGTAAACAAGCAAAACAAAATGGAGAACACTTGTATGGCAGCCACAAAACCATTCCGACAGAATTACAACTTCGAAACACGGTTTTACTTTTAACGTTCTACGGTTTTTGAATTTGCAAATTTATTTTTTTACGGACACAACAGAATTCATTCTTACTACACTTAACCTAATTAGTTAAAGTAAATTACAATTTATAAAACAAATGAAAACGAAAGCACGTATTAAGTGTTTATATAGTATTTACTATTGTCTCTTCGTCTTTCTCTTCGTGCTTATAATTCACATGTTGCGCTTAAACTTAACTTAAACTGGTTGCATGTTATATAAACAAATGTAGCAACGTGTCTGTAAATGCATATAAAATTTACGAAGAATAAATCTATCTCAATAAATAAAATATTTTTTTTTTCGTTTTTCTTGGGAGTGCCCGTGTGCCCTACCTGGACCGACCGCCGCTGGGACACGAAACAGAACAAATCAAACAATCTCTCTGTCATAATTTTCTTTTATATATCATTAATATTTTAACATTGTTTTTCGTGTAATGCATATGCTTTTAATTTATTTTATAATAAAATCATTTTGATTATAATTTAAAAATAAATAGTTTGTATTAAAGTTTTGAATAATATTTACTACTGCAATGGAAAGAGTGTCAATGATTTACTTGTTGAAATTTCTGCAGCATGCCTTCTCATTAATTGCGTGTTATATTTTTCATTTGCCGGATTTCTTCCTAAACACAGCGAAGTGGCGAAAGCTATAGCAAATACACCACAATCATACCCGTTTGCTTGTTGTTACACCTAGTGATACACGTGATCCACATTTTAATAATAATAATAATAATAATAATAATAATAATAATAATAATAATAATAATAATACGTTTATTGCTGTAGATCCATAGATATTTGCATTGTCAATATACATACATCACAACAAATACAAATATAAAATTATAATGTAAACAATAAGTGAAAAATACTGGTAAAAACATCACAATCCACAGTTTCAAAGTAATCTTAAAATTTCTGTGATTCCTTGCATGTTTTAAGTCATCAGGTAAAGCATTATATGCTGCAATGGCTTTGTAATAGGGTCCCTCTTCATAAAATTTGGATCTATGAGTTAGAATAGTGGCCCCATTACAATTACGTGTCACCATGGTCGAGTAAATATCACAATTACGTAAAAATATTTCATAATATATAAACATGGTAGAGTCAGTATATTTAATTTACGAAATAACTATTGGCAAGGTGTGCGGTAAGGAACATTACACATATATCTAATAGCGCGTTTTTGAATTATGAACACATCCTTAAAGCTAGAAGCCGATCCCCAAAAATTATACCATAACGCATATGCGATTCTAAGTGGGCGTAATAATATTGGTTTATGGAGGTCGCAGACACATGTTTTTTTTTTAAATTTGCAATCCATAAAGCGCTGAGCACAATTTACTACAAAGGGATGCACAGTGTACATCCCAATTCAAATGCCTGTCAAGATGCAAACCTAGGAATTTAGCAGCCTCAACTTCAGGAAGTGATTTATTATGCGTCGGAATGAATAGGCTATAGTCAACGTTATGTTTAATAGTAAAATTTATTAATTTGGTTTTGTTCTCATTCATCATCAAGGAGTTATTGCCGCACCATGTGGACATTTCACAGATTGCATTTGACGCTAAGTGTGCAATTTTGGGTACTGAGTCCGATGTCATGACACAGGTTGTATCATCTGCAAACTGTACAGTTAGACAACTGATTTCGCTCTGAAGGTCATTAACATAAATCAGCAAAAGGGTTGATCCTAAGATTGACCACAATCAAACACTCGGTTTTGAATAGAATGTTTTGTAAACATGGTCTGTCATACCCCTCAAACCAGTGGCATGTGTTCTATTACTAAGATACGATCGAAATAATTCTAATGCGATTCCCCTAATACCATAATTAGCCATTTTTTGTAAAAGTAGTTCATGATTTATGGTGTCAAAAGCTTTAGAGAAATCAAAAAATAAACCAGCTGTGATTAGTTTTTTATCCAAACTATTATACACAGCATTCAAGATAGCGAACATAGCATCCTTAGTTGATTTATTATGAACAAATCCAAACTGGTTACTATGTAATGTATTATTTTTGGCCAAGAATGAAAACAGGCGCACGTTCAGGACCTTTTCATAAATCTTACTAAAAACTGATAGTAAAGATATTGGTCGATAATTTCTTTGCAATCACCTTTTTTTGTGACACGGTACAATCTTAGCCTCTTTAAGCCGGTCGGGAAAAGTACCGGTAGCTATGGCCAGATTGATGAGGTATACTAAAATCTCTGCAATATCATCCGAGACGTGAGATAGAAGAAAACACGGTACTTCATCAAGGCCGGCAGAATTTTTCAATGAAACATCTGCAATAATGCTTTTGATTTCACTTACATCAGTAGGTAACAGGTAAAAGCCCATAACCGGTGAAGTACTACTGACATATGGAACATGTGGCCTCCACAGTATAGGAATTGATTCCCGAAAGAATTTATTGAAGAACTCCACAAGCTCTTTAGGATCACTGACAGTATCACCAGACTCCCTATCTATCTGAATATTCCTATTCTTGAATTTATTAGTTTCAATCCTAATTATGTCCCAACAGGTATTTGTCTTATTCTTTGAAGTCGTAAGTAGATTGTCGCAATATTTTTTTTTGATTGTGAAATTAACATGCAACTGGTGATTTTTTGTTTCTTTAGAAATTGTAAATAGGTTACGTAAACTATTGGATTCTTGACACAAGTCACGAGTGTACCATGGCAATTTTTTATCATTTATCGCAATTTTTTCAACGGAAACGCTCTATAGAAGTAATTTAAAAATGTATTATAAAATTTATTAAAACTAATATTAGCATCTGAGGAATCGTAGATATATGACCAATTCTCATCTCGAATATATGACTGAAATTGTCGGATATTTGATCTATTGAAAATACGCTTTTCTTCATAGTCGGCTGGATTATTTTTTACAATATTCATGATGAAAATTAATTGGTAATAATGATCAGATATACCAGAGTCACTCACTTGAGAGTCAATATTTATGCATTTATGCTATCTATGTTACAAAAGATATTGTCTATTATAGTTGAAGAAGTAGCTGTGACTCTTGTCGGCTGGTGGATGAGAGAATTCATATTAAAAGACTTAAAGATGTTGGTTATATTGTTAGAGATTTTGTGTGCTGTACCAAAATCAATATTGAAATCTCCACAAATTATCAGTTGGCGTTTGCTGTGACTTAGTTGTTCTAATAGAGGTAACAAACAATCCACAAACGTACTGACTTCACCAGAAGGTGAACGATAAATACATATGACTGAAAATAGTTGGTTTTTGTATTTCAGGCTAAGCCCGCAACATTCAAAACCCTTTTCATATGATGTAAATGTGCATGATAGAGGAAGGATGTCAATACATTTCCTTGCTAATATTAAGACTCCCCTCCTTTGAACTGCGACCTACAATAGCTACTTACAAGTTGATAATTAATGAGGTTAACATAACCGACTTCAGGTTCTGACAGCCAGTGTTCAGAAATACAAATTATGTCAGGGTAATGTAAAGACTCCAATAGTACTTCAAGTTGCTCAGATTTGTTGCGCAAACTTCGTACATTGAGATGCAACAACGTAAATGTTAAATTGTTTTTACGAGTTTCATTGTGTCCGGAAAATTATTGTAATTAGTGTGGAAAATGCGCTGTTTACATTATTACTGAGCGATACTGCAGAATTGATAGTATCCGAATTTTGAACATTATTATTAGTATTTGTGTCAACAATACTGTCATTGCCGACAGGAACATAAATTAAATTGGATTCATTAATGTAGCCATTATTATTATTATTGCCATTCATTAGACATTTGTGAGATTGAGTGATCAGAGTTGAAACATGATTTAAAATTTTATGTTTACCTGTCATATTGATATGGAAACCGTCACCAGTTTTATAAAAGTTACCTATGATATTGTTTATTTCTACAAATTTAGCATTTGCCACTCGAACGTCATTTATTAAGTTATATAGATTTAGATTATGTTCGTAAATACGATTGTTCAAAACTTCCCGACTATTCCAATACGGAACACTCAGAAAAACGACGTTTGTGTGGCTTAAAAATTTGATTATTTTCTTAATATAGGTCATACTAATTCGATTGCCTGTCAAAAGATCATAAGATCCAGCTATAATCACATAATCATTACGCGAAAAGCCTTTAGTCAAATTATTTATATTCGAAACCACAATGTTAAACGTGTTTCACCGTAAAGTCTGTTTAAATAACGTAGATGATCTAATGATTTCTTATTTAAACTATCGTAAACATGATTCACATAACCATCATAGTATGTGCAAATCCAATGTCCTACTTTGCATTGACTTCCGCTAAATAAAATCTGTACGTTTGAAGACCCTCTGGGAATAGGTTGAATACGTTCCGGAACTTGCAAGTATACAGTACATTGTGGCTTTAAATTAGTTTGCGTTGCAACAATTCTCCCGAATAAATCAATGCGCAAATCTTCTAAATATTGTCCTGGATTGAGAACTGTATTTAACTCTTGCGGTAATAATATGTCAGGCATAAAATCGGGCGTTCCTAAATCCTCAATTGAAATGTCTTCACTTTGATAACTTATCCTTTTTTTTCTGGTGTTACTAAATTTATACTATCAATTTTCATTATATTTGTCCGGTGTTCTTCTTCCATTCACAGTGTTTTTAGTTCTTGAATCACTTGAAATTAATTCAAAATTATTCGCAACTGTGTCTGCTTGATATGTTTCCTTTACGTCTAGAGTAATGCTTATTTTCTTCATTTCTTTATAATTGACTATGACAAATATCGGTTTATGATACGAAAAATACGTTTCATAGACTCCTGAGTTGATCTTGTCTACAGTTGAAAATATTACATCTATTTGCGTATTGTAATCGGTAGTGACTACGTCTAACGGCAACGATGACGAAAGATTATATCTGCCTACAATTTTGTTTAAAAATGAATTACCGTTACTACATTTCATATCGAAGTTAAAATCTCCCATAACTACGAGATCGTTACCCGCAATTGCAGATTTATTGATCATTTCATGAAAATTCTTTTCAAACATCGCATTAGATGTAGACGGCGATTTATAACCTGCAATAATACTGTATTTTTCAACCTCGAAACTAATAAATTCGACGTGACATAAACGATTATGTTGTTTTGTTTCAAGCACATGGGTAATTTTCTTAACTGAAACATTATTTTTAACATAACAAATTATACCTCGCGAATCGTTCGAAATTTTTGACCTATATGCTGTTTTAAAATTCGAAATGTCAACAATATCTGTCTCTTTCGTTAAAGTTTCTGCAAAGATTAAGATGTCCCCCGTTGATACCAGTCGTCTTTTAAGATATATTTTAATTTTGTTGGTAAGGAACACACGTTTTGATAAATAACTTTGATTCCATTGTTTTCCTTTAATGTATTATATGATAAAACAATTTTATGTTCTGTTCTCAATCTGCCCATTTCTAACAATATAGGATTATCATTTTTTGTTAATTTTGGTGGCCGGAAATCTCTTAAAATATATAATCCTGATGGGGTTGTTACTCTACTTAAAGCTACGTACATCATAGTTGGAGTTATTCGACGTGAACGATTAAAGTCAATGCAGATATGTTCGTAACTCTGACGTTGACTTTTATGAATTGTTATGGCTTCCGCAGGAACGACATGGAACTGTTTCCGTACAGTTTGGTACTGCAATTTGTTGGATACATTTAAAACAATGTTACTTTTGGCGATCGGTGTCAATTGACGCTCAATATTTTCCGATTTCATAAATTCCATGAAAGATAACCTCGCTTTATTACCAACAAGTTTAGAGTTAAAATCCAACCATAATTTATTTGGTTGTGTGGAATTTGGTTCAAAAGTAATTAATTTCAAAGTACCACAAGCACCATTCACTAACCCATCTTCAACATCTATGTTAGTAGTCAGCTTGATATTCAGTTCCAGGGAATTTAGCTATTTTCTCGTAATTAAATAAATCAACGATAGCATTTTCAGCAAATAACCTAATTGCATTATCAGGAACATCTACTTCGTCAACTTTTCTACTTTTTATTAGATTTATATTTTCAACAGTCGTTTGTCCGATGGCCAAGTTATTTAGAGACTGAATAAATCCAATTTCATCTTTTTGCCTCATTATTTCGGTTAACTCGTAAAACTTAAACTCACCCCACAAGGGATTTGTGTCGAAAAATACGCCCATTGCATTATTTTTAGCTACTTTAAAAATTGCTGAGTCCATAACTGGAGGTAATTGGTTCAAATCTCCGACAATAATTACAGATATCCCGCCAAATGTTGCATTAATTCCCATTATTTGCCTTAATCTAGTATCAACTCTGCTTAAAACTGTACTCCCCACCATGGAAATTTCATCAATAATTAGTAACTTTATATCGATCAACTTTTCGCGAATACTGTTTGATAAATCTGTTGACAATTCCGGCATATCACCACCGAACTGAGATACTGGAAGAGCGAATGCGGTATGCAAAGTCACGCCACCTATTAAGAATGCAGCCTTTCCTGATGGAGCGCACAATAAAACTACCAACTTATCTTTATTAGCACCAGGAATATTGTCAAAGTAATGAGTTATTAACTGATACAAACAATTTATGACTGTACTCTTTCCAACGCCAGCAGATCCGCTCAAAAATATTCGCAATGGGCGATTTTCAATTTTTAAACTGTTTATAATATGCATTACAAATTCACGTTGTGCTGAGTTTAAATTATACATTAATTTCAGCAACTCTACATCAGGGACTTTGGGCACGTAAATCTATCAATTTTTTTCTCTTTCGGAATTACTTTGCCATCTTGTTCTAAAATATCCACTTCTTGTGCTCGCGATAATTTATCTGCAATAAAGCCATCTATTTCTTCTTAATCGATATCTTGCATTTTATTTTGAACGCCTTCTATAGCTGCATCTAAAACTTCATCGGCGACCAGTGAATATTTTGTTCTATTACTCTCAATAATATCAATATTGTTGGTATAAATATTTTTACAATTTCCATTTTCAACATCGTTCATTTCATTTTTCCATGGCAAGAATAATAAAACTTGCTCTCTATAATAATTTACTGGATCCTGTATAAGTTTATATCGTCGATATGTAATAATGGCTGCCTTTTGCCTACTGAATGTCCATGTTAGATTCGAACAAGTGCAAGATATCTTTATTGTGTACATTAATGTCTATTTCTAAACTGTTACATTTTAAAAACATGCTTGTTCTTTGTAACGGTGTTCGTAAGGCAGAAATGTATTGGTCTTCCGTTATTTTTAATTTGGTTAGAATATCCTCAAAACGTATCAATTCGTGTTTTTTTACCAAATCATTCATCAATGTCCTAATTTCGAGCAAGTTCTTCGTAGTAACTTCATCTTTTTCACTCAACGGTTCCAATATCATAGTTCTAGGCATTACAGCAATAGGATAGTTAAATCTACATTTAGTTTTATTTTTCTTGCCCTTGTAACAAGTGTTAGTGTGTCGGTGTCTCTGCACCATCATGTACGGATCACTTACGTCGTACTTACAAGAGATGAACCTATCTATAAATTGAACGCATTGGTTTACACTTTCCGGTTTAGAAATATCGTACACAGGGGCATCTTTTAGCCACAGAAAAATATGCTCATGCGGAGAACCTCTCATTTGGAATTCTACTCTTGCGTAACTATCTTCAACTAAATATTCTCCAAATAAACCACCTGCTTGTTTCAAGTACCTGTTTCAAGTACCAAGTAAATTTATTGGCCTTGTAATCAAAACATCGAGCACAAGTCACTGGATCATTTCTAATCAATTCCGTTTTTTCATTGTCGTCTAAATGTAAAGCCGCTTCCAATGAAATATTTTCACGTTTATTTACTTTTACTAGCGTTTTAATTAGTTCTGGCCAAATTTTCTCCCCTGCCGATAAAGTTACAAATATAGTTTGCTTCCCTAGTTGCGTTATCATTGCCATTAATTCTTTTTTTCTAGATTCCCAGTACGACGGCGATGAACGAATTTGTTTTAAAATTTTATAACCTTCATCCACTTTGACTAAATTGTTAATGAAATCTGTATTTAATGCGTTGACAACAGTCGGTTCTTTTAGTTTTATGTAGACACATGTTTAAACTGGCAATGCAAGACTTTTCTAATTTTTTCTTTGCCATAAATAAAATTCTGCTGGGGATACAAGATCTGCGATCATGTCGTCTACTTTCTGATTTTACTCGATCATTGTAGGTAATATTCTTGGGAATATTAAACTTGTGACCGATGAAAATTTTAGGGAAACATAACTCATCCAAATCTTCAACTAAATGCCAAGCAACGGGGGTTTTTCCTTGTCCTGGTGCCATTATTTTAACATTATTTACGATCTCATTATTCCTGTCTACAAATAATACCTCATCGTCAATTTCAATCTCATCTAGATGAAATGGCTCATTAAAATATTGACTAAGTGAATTTGGGGAAACGGTATTATCATAGCTTTCTACGTCCACCTCATCAATTACAAAGTTAATATTTTCGTTGTATCGGCTTTCATATGTTTCAAAATATTTTTGATCAATTTGTATGTCATATTGTTTGTAGAGCGGGGTATTAAGCAAATGTTTTAATGCATCACAAACTATTGCTGGCCTAATTGTTTCAAACATATAATCTGACTTGTGAAGCATATGCCTTTTTAGTTTAATTTGTATTGTTGCCATATTATCAAAAGGTCTTGGCAAAACATTCAACATATCATTTATTTCAACTGGAATATTTACAACACTCCCTTTCATTCCTAATTGAGCATTTAACATGTACGATTTTAAAGGTCGAAGTTGCATGAAATTAATATAAGGAGCCACCATTCTCTCTTCGAGAGGCGACAGAACTTGTATACATTCAGGGATATCTACAAACTTTAGACCGCTGCTAGTAGCTAATTTTGGAATGGTCCCTTTTGATACATAATTATTACAAGTTTTGCAAATGTAGCTCGATTTGAAATAAAAAATTTTTTTTCGAAAAACTCATTAGAGAAAGATTGTTTAATTTGTTCAAGTTTAAAAGCAATAACAGAATGGACAAAAAATAATCCCTCGCACCAGCAACATATTAATTCTGGCATCGACGATCGATCTTTCAGAAATTGCATTTTCGTTCGAGTGGCAACTGTTAGTTATCATCTATTTTTCGATTTTTCATGTTCTCCTTATTCCTATCTCGTTCTGCCTGTTTATACAGCTCATCCATTCTTATCTTTTTCATATTCTCTTTATTCGTTTCCTTCTCTTTATATTGCTCATCCATTCTTTTCTTTTTCATAATCTCTTTATTAGTTGCATTTTCTTTCTCTTTATGTTGCTCATCCATTCTTTTCCTTCTCATAATGTCTTTATTACATTCTCTTTCTTTCTCTTTATATTGGTCATCCATTCTTTTCTTTTTCATAATCTCTTTATTACTTTCTCTTTCTTTCTCTTTACCTTGTTCATCCATACGAAGTTTTGATTTGCTTTGTTTGTCCGATTCTCTTTCTTTCTCTTTATATTGGTCATCCATTCTTGTCCTTTTCTTAACCTCTTTATTATATTCTCTTTCTTTCTCTTTATATTGCTCATCCATTCTTTTCTTTTTCATAATATCTTTATTACTTTCTTTTTCTTTCTGTTTATATTGCTCATCAATTATTTTCCTCTTCATAATCTCTTTATTACGTTCCCCTTCTTTAGGGTTATGTTCGTCCCTCATTCTTACTTTTTTCTTATTCACTTTATTACTTTCTCTTTCTTTATATTCTTCATTCATCCTAATTTTTTCCATGCGTGCTTTCTGTAATTTTTTACCCATCGTTAACCTTACTCTAGTACAATATCGAAATAAAAATAGATTTAAACAACTAATAATATATATGCTAATGAATGAAAATGAATGTAAATAGCTACAGTATTCTACTGATTTGTAACTACCATTCCTCAGTGTTAACTCTAATTCACCTAACAAATATTTTTAGCTGTACCAAATCCATAGTATCCTAAAAATATATAATTATAAAACACGTACCAAATGTTGAGTTTCCGCAGAGTTTCAACAAATGTAGAGATCGCGGGCAACGACAGTCATGAACATTGACACATCACCAGACCCACAAAGCCGCAAATGTAGAATATGGAGGTCGTCTGCTGGTTAAGTGTCGTTGCACTAACACTTGCACTCGAAGAGTCGATTTATTACACAAAACACTCCGTAACTATTTCAATAATGTAAATTGTATTGTATAATAATTTTGGATATTCGTTGGAAGATATTCGTATTATACTCGTCTGAATGTGACTAATATATACGATTGTCTGAATGTGTGTTTGTGCGTCTTTAGTTTTTATACAAAAAAGTTGTACATTGCCATTCGTCGGTTTGTATGTAGGCGTCCTCAACAAGTGCCATGATTCGTTGAAAATATATGAAAAAGTACCCCCAAAATTAGATGAAATTTATGTATGTAGCGGGAACGGCGAAGGGGCTCTCTTTGTAGCCACCCACGTGTTAATTTATGACTCGTGTTTTTGAAGACATTTTGGGACAATGCGAGTTATTGCTTTTTATGGACACATTATGTTTTATGGGGTAGCTTCGTTCGCATAATATCAATAATTACCTTCTTAAACTTGTGTTTTCGGGATCTCTATGGGAAGATAATATAACACGCTCCATTGGCACAAGTTCGAAAATGTTAACGCTCTTACTTCGAAGTTTAATCTACCAATGCATTTAATTTTGTTTATTCTGATCTGAAATGAAATAATTTACATCATATTTTGTCGTGAAATCTTACATATCTTCGATAAAATAACATACAGTAGCGAAAACAATATAGTTTACATCAAGTTAGAGTCAAAAGAGAATTCAAACGTACTTAATTCCGTGAAAATGCATCGTTTAAACAATGAACAAAAGTCAGGATTATTACAAGATGAGAAGGAATATCATCGCGGCTGATTGCCGCCGAAATTAATTCACCCCGTATCAAACTTATATATATATATATATTATATATATATATATATATATATTGTGGTGTTTGAATTATATCATAATATTATCATTTTAAAAAGTGTGAAGAAATGAACTAGAAGGGCAAATATTTACTAATTTTAGGAAATAAAATATTTTTTATTATATTATATTAATATGTGCGGCTGGAGTGAGTTTGTCGGAGATGAGATAGGGAATATTATTTATTAGTTTAGTTTTGTAGAAGTTTTTTTTAGGAATTCAAATAATTAAGTTAAGATAATGTAACCACGGTGCATTAAGATATGTATGTAGGTTCAAGCGTTTGGCGAGTCGATAAGTTGGAACGACGGGCGCGAGACAAGGACGCGACAGCTATTTCTCTTTCTCTCTCGCGATTCAACAGCCGTTGAATACGCGACAATGTCATACGTGGAATGATCGAAGAAGGTATTAGAGAGGGATAAATAAAAAAAGAGGGTAGATAAAAATAAATTCGGATGGCAGGAGTAAGAAAAGCAGCAGTGTTCGAAAGAAATCAGTTTGGAATCTTCGTCGAACAAGCGGTTACAGTGCAACACGTTTGAACCTACGATTTAATTAGATAATAAAATTAATTGAACCCTGAGATTGTTAGAATTAAAGTTTGATTGCTGTAGTTAATACATTTTGCAATGCTATTGTCACCGTCTCAACGTGGCATAATAAATCATAACAATATATATATATATATATTTTTTGATTTTTGGTATTTATTTTATACCAGTGTTGGGTTATTTTGGCATTTATGTAGAATAAAATAAAAACTGTTCTGTTTTATGACTTCACTATTATTTTTATTTTTACGTTTCGACAATAGATTTTTGTCTTCTTCAGAAATATAACTAAAACAATACAAATCACTACAATTAGCACTAAACGAAAACAAACGAACCACATGAGATACATTTACATAATAACTATTGTTTAACAGTAGTCTAAAAAAAAGAAAGTTATGCATAAAATACATGTTAAAATTCTTTGTTTTTCCAATAAAATAAATGAAACCATCATTAAGATTAAAAGAGAATTTAAACAAAACATTTTGAAACCCGTTTCATGACCAAACTTTAAAAACAAATAATTTTTGAATACAAACTGAAGCGTAAAATTACTTACATTTATGTGTTAGTCTTTCGCGTTGCAAATGTGAAGTGAGTTCATTCAACGTTTTTCGTACAAATCTAAAAAAAAAATTTAATAATGCTTCGAAAATCTGTTTTTTTTTTGTCTTGTGTGTCGATTTAATATAAAATATTTACTTTTACGAGGTCAACAAATTGTATAAAAATTATGAATAAAATTTAATTACTCGATATCATTTAAAACTAATGTACATATTATGTTTATGGATTTTCTTTATACAAATTAAAACATATATATACTATATATACTATACTAAAAAATACTAAAAAATACATAAACTAAAAAATACATAAACTAAAAGTCGTGGAAAAGATATATGCCATTGCCGTAAAAAACTATCTTATAAAATTTGGTAATAAATTTTAGCTAAATTATTTATTTCAGCTTTGTCATTTACAGCTGTGGGGTTGTTCTTAATTTGCATCATTTCGTGTATAATGCGTTTTCTTTGTTGATTTTCTTTTTTCAATATACTAGTTTGATTGTAGTTGAAATAATAAACAACAATAATCCTAAATACGAACTCATAAAAAAATATTATGTACAACAACAAACACAACATAAAACTCAATTTAATAAAGTAAAGACTAAGCAAATAAACAAAATAAAACAGCTAATACAACAAAAAATTAAACAAGACAAAATAAAAAATAATAAAAACAACCTGCAATCCAACTTTGTTGAAAACATATCAAATACTAAAATACCTAAAAATATATTAAAAATTTTGCAATTAGGACCAACTTTCGCAACCGACTACGACAACAAAACAAAAATCCCAATACATGACATATTAGCAAACATAGAAGTGGGTATCGAAAAACTATCTAATGAACAACAAACAGACATACGAACTAAAATCACTAACACAATATACAACTACAATATTAATAATAAACATAACAATAGCAATAATAATAATAAAAAAAATACGATGAAACAAAATAATGACTTCAACCAACAACAATTAAATAAAGATATTATTAGAACCAAAAAATACATACGCAACAATCCTCAAATAACAATACTAAAACCTGACAAATGCAACAAGACTATAATAATGGACACTAATGAATATAATATTAAAATGGAAGAATTATTAAATGACAAGACAACATATAAAAAACTTAACCGAGATCCAACGAAAATTATACAAAAACAAAACAATGACCTTATTAATAAAAGGGAGTCTGAAGGCAAAATAACAGCTGAAACAAGCAAACATCTTAAAATACATAACGCACAACCTTCATTAATCTATGCTCTGCCAAAAATACATAAACCTCAAAGACCACTAAGGCCAATCATAACTACTGCACAAGCACCCACGGGAAAACTCGCCAAATTTCTTGCTGATATACTTAAAAATATATTATATAAATCTAAATACCATATTCAGGACTCATGGGAAATGAAAAATTTTATAGATAACGTTACCATCCCCACTAATTATACTATGTGTTCGTTGGATGTTACATCCATGTACACTAATATTCCTATACCACTGATTAAAAAAATAATCACAAAAAACTGGAAACAAATCAAAAATCATACAACACTACCTTTAAAAGAATTTATCATAGCCATAGATTTAACATTAACTTCAACATACTTTCTATTTAACAACGTATACTATAAACAAATTGATGGACTCGCAATGGGTGCACCAATATCTGCCGTAGTTGCACAATTAGTATTGGAAGATTTGGAACAACAAGTAATTAATGATTGTAACATCGACCTACCATTTTTCAAACGATATGTCGATGATATAATTACTGCTATTCCCGAAAACACTGAAAACGAAATTTTACAAAAATTTAACAGTTACCATAATAAAATTCAATTTACTATAGAAATAGAACAAAACAAACAAATTAATTTCCTAGACATGACACTTATAAAAACACAAAATAAAATTCATACTAAGTGGTACACTAAACAAACATGGACAGGACGATACACAAACTACCTATCTACACAACCCATACAACATAAAAAATGTAATTATTGCTATAGCCGACAGGGCTATTAAACTTACTAATCCACAATACCGAATTCATACACTACAAAAAGCAAAAAAAGCACTCATTAATAATAACTACCCAAACAACTTAATACAAAAAATATTTAAACAACGAATATACAAACATTATAACGGGCAAAATACCACTAATAGTAAATCAACAACGACACAATACATAACCTTCCCATACGTCCACAAACTATCAGAATCTATTCAACATATATTAAAACCGTACGAGTTCACTGTTGCACACAAAAATGACAATAATCTAAAAAATATTATGTACACTAAGCTTAAAGATAACATTCCTACATTAAAACAAACAAACTGTATTTATAAAATACCATGTAGGGACTGTAATAAATGTTACATCGGACAAACCCAACAATTGTTGGAAGAAAGAATTAAAGGTCACAAATACGCTAAAAATATAACAGCATTAAAGAAACATGTAAATAATACTGGACATGTTTTCAACTACAATCAAACTAGTATATTGAAAAAAGAAAATCAACAAAGAAAACGCATTATACACGAAATGATGCAAATTAAGAACAACCCCACAGCTGTAAATGACAAAGCTGAAATAAATAATTTAGCTAAAATTTATTACCAAATTTTATAAGATAGTTTTTTACGGCAATGGCATGTATCTTTTCCACGACTTTTAGTTTATGTATTTTTTAGTATTTTTTAGTTTATGTATTTTTTAGTATTTTTTAGTATAGAATGTTTTAATTTGTATAAAGAAAATCCATAAACATAATATGTACATTAGTTTTAAATGATATCGAGTAATTAAATTTTATTCATAATTTTTATACAATTTGTTGACCTCGTAAAAGTAAATATTTTATATTAAACCGACACACAAGACAAAAAAAACAGATTTTCGAAGCATTATTAAAAATTTTTTTTAGATTTGTACGAAAAACGTTGAATGAACTCATTTCACATTTGCAACGCGAAAGACTAACACATAAATGTAAGTAATTTTACGCTTCAGTTTGTATTCAAAAATTATTTGTTTTTAAAGTTTGGTCATGAAACGGGTTTCAAAATGTTTTGTTTAAATTCTCTTTTAATCTTAATGATGGTTTCATTTATTTTATTGGAAAAACAAAGAATTTTAACATGTATTTTATGCATAACTTGTAATTTTTTTTTTTTTTTAGACTACTGTTAAACAATAGTTATTATGTAAATGTATCTCATGTGGTTCGTTTGTTTTCGTTTAGTGCTAATTGTAGTGATTTGTATTGTTTTAGTTATATTTCTGAAGAAGACAAAAATCTATTGTCGAAACGTAAAAATAAAAATAATAGTGAAGTCATAAAACAGAACAGTTTTTATTTTATTCTACATAAATGCCAAAATAACCCAACACTGGTATAAAATAAATACCAAAAATCAAAAAATATTAAAATTTATTTGGCAAGAAATATATGAAAAATATATAATTTACAATTATATATATATATATATATATATATATATATATATACACGAAAGATGATCTAATCTTACACCTCAATGGTGTAGTGAACATTAATTAAAACAGGTCCATGAAGAATAACTGGTGGATCGCTAGACAATATTGTTTCTGGGTTATTACCCTTCGTCAGTAGCGATTACCAAGAACCTTAGTTGTTGAAATACCTTTACACGTAGTGGCCACCAAAACTTCTTGGCGCGAGCCAATCACTCCTAATGAACCACTGACAACAGAACACTGACAAGACGATACCTTGTCTAACACCTCGCGGCGAGTAAACAAGACGACTGTCAAATGTCCAGTGTCAACATATAAAAGGATTGCTGCAATTAAGTTCAAAAACAATTCAAATTGAAAATGTGTCTTGTCAAATATGACAGAAAAATGTAAAATTTACACGAAAGATGGTCTAATCTTACACCTCAATGGTGTAGTGAAGACTAACTGGTGGATCGCTAGACAATATTGTTTCTGGGTTATTACCCTTCGTCAGTAGCGATTTCCAAGAACCTTAGTTGTTGAAACCAACCCAGAAACAATATTGTCTAGCGATCCACCAGTTAGTCTTCATGGACCTGTTTTAATTAATGTTCACTACACCATTGAGGTGTAAGATTCGACCATATTTCATGTAAATTTTACATTTTTCTGTCATATTTGACAAGACGCATTTTCAATATATATATTTTATATAATTTCTTTAAAAAATATTTTATTGTTGTCAGTTTTGCTAGCGCAAAACATTGCTAAGTCTTTTAATGTTGCTTGTTTAATGAAGTGTTTAGAAAATCCGTCTCCAAACTTAAATTATAAATATATATTTAGTTAGTAATATAAGTGCATTCGTTACAGGCCGTTAGAAATAAAACCCTACCGAAGAATACCGTCGACCAAAACTAATACTCACAAGGGTTGGGTGGCCTCAAAATGTGCGTGCCAACATGTGGCCCCATAAAAGGAATTCTGGCGTTTCCGTTTGGAGATAATAAATCGGACAACAATTAACAGACGTCTAACCCAGGGATTCATCAACGAGGCATAACGTTAGTCGGACTAACGCTATTTGCGCCAAAAATTTACGCCCGTCTTGCACAGGTCTAAATAAACGGTGTAGGCCTATTCATAAAAATCGCGTAGACCGGGCGCAAATTAATTTCTGACGACATACACGACGTCATCGTTTCGCATTATGAACCAGACAAAATTCGTCTAACCTTGACAATTGTGTGAGAGCGCCATTCTCGAGATGGGGCGCAGAGGCAGGCGATACGACTTTTTAAGTAGCAATTAGTTTGGCTTCATAAATAAAATAAATGAATATAAATAAAAAATATTTGATTGTATCTTTTTATCTCGTAACAGACGTAACGATTATTTCAAACTAAAAATAAGTTTCACAACCTATAATTACTGCCGTTATTAATTGCACAAAAGACAATACTATAATAATAAGTAAACCAATAGCATTGCACTGCAATCAACTGGGTACAGGTTGAGTCTTACGCCAGTGAGAGGTTTATATAAACCACTTCATGGGATGGCGGTTGATCATCCAAAGGATCGATTAATCCTGCTCTGGACAAATGTCAACATTATCAAGTTTATTTGGAAGCTTTTTTTCTAAACATTTAATTCACTTATAGTGGTCTTTTTTAGTTCTATTGAAATAATTGAAAATTTTATTTAAATTATACTCAATGTTTTTTTTTAATATTTTCTTTACAAAAAAACATGATTTTGAAAGGTCTATTTAAAATTAGGATTAATACAAAAGTATTAAATAAATTTTTTGAAAACTTAGCTTGTATACAAAATAATAAAACTTGCTAGGAATACAAATTTATTAAATCAGAATAAAAACATATTCGGTAGATTACACGTTGCGCTTTCGCAGCACATAATGCTGCTAATAATTTATAATGCTGATGCGTACAAATAAATATACAAAAAAAAGGAATGCATGTTAGAACGTATTACAACACACGCTCTAGACACAAATTTAAAACGGTGAATATTCATGTCTATAATTTGTAATCGACCTCTTCGGTTGATCATCCAGAGGAATCAATTGATCCTGCTCTAGACTAATGTTTGCATTAATGCACATTATGCAAAACCATGTAACCAGGCCATCTAACCAAATTAAAAATCTGGAGCTGTGCATTACATACACCTGTACATTTAAAGATGTTTGGCATTTACTGTTTCTATGGTTGGGTGTATCTTCTTTTGGAGGCATCAACGACAATACAGGACTGCAATCTATGGCTCCTATCACATTTGGTATATTATCTATTCCATGAAATACTTTCTTAACACCGATTGTATAACCAGGATCATTTATACAATAGGTGCACAGTAATGTGTCAGTACTCGACTACATGTCGACTGGCTCACATGAACAATGTCTGCAATTAATCTTTGGAAGCCATCCGATGCTACACATCTTAAGCCAATGAGTACTTGTAGCATCACGGATAAAGAACTTCTCTTATTGTAGGGTGTTCCAGCTGTGGTATTAGCTCGTATAATCATATGCCGTGGCAAACTATAGTACCTACAATAATATTGCAGTAATATTTAAATTTGATTAGTCATATTGAGAAGTGTTTACTCACCTCGGGCACTTGTAGTGGGTCAACTCGATCGTGAAACAATTTGACACTTCATATATTTGTCAATGGCAGTTGCCCAGTCACATCTTGCCCTGGCTCCTAACCTTGGCCATATTCCTCCTCCAGAGCAAGCATATTCTTCCCTGGACCCGGTACCATGTTTACTATAACGTTATATATGTAGAATAATACTCAGGTGCGGAAACTTGATGAAATAAAATAGTTCTAATTGCAACTTATTAGTAGCCGAAAAAAATTTTACACTCAAACATATTTGTAAAATGTGATTTAATACTTACTTTGATTACTCTGAAAATGTTGTATAGCACTGAAAAGTACTTTTCGTTAAGAGAAATCCGCGTAAATTAACAAAATGAGCACACCGCAACAGTTACGCCACGACTTACACACCCCAACAAGCACGTCTAACTTTTCGCGCAAATATTGGCGTAAATAGGGGCGTAAAAAAAGGCGTATGTTTCATGAATAGCTTTACACAGGCGCAAACCGAGTTAGTCCGACTAACGGCTTAGACCCCAATGATGAATCTGGCTGTAAGAGTATTGTAAAACTAGTAAACCTTTAACATGCATCAATTTCACTTCAGAAGACCACCGGCATTCAAATTTAAAAAGTTCCATTATTAAAATGTTGAAAACACATTAACCATTGAACATTCAAAAATTTGATCCCCATTTAATTAATAGGCGGGCTTTAAGATATATATAAGCCAGAAATATGTAAGAATTAACAACATTAGATATTATATTCAGACAGATAATATACTTTACATACATATACATATATATGTATATGTATATGTATATAAAAATTTTTCTTCTTTTAATACTTGCGTTGGGAATTTTCGGTCAATATTTTAAACGAAAAAAAAAACACTGTTACATGACATGCTTTATTTTTCTTGTGTCTACGTTTCGAATTAGATTTAATTCATTCTCAAGGTCATGGTGCACGGCATCTTCGCTACAAGTTATACATACATAAAATCCAATACATTAATGATTTCTTATTATTTCACAGTATGCTAACTTACGTTTTGGATATTAATTTGTACCAACTTATTGTTGGCACATATCCAGTATATAACACATAACACATTAAACATTAAAATTTACATTAGATAAAGTAATTGCGTACATTGTTGTAATTAAAATTCTACATATAAAATATAAAATAATTGTGTGTTTCGCATCTAAATGTAAATTACACTGCGAAATCGACCGGTGAACCTGTTTTTTTTAAATTTACGTCTTAATCTTTTTGGTTTTCTAAAAAAATTTATGAAGTGATCCCCAAACAAATATTATAATTATACTAACGTGAATATAAACATTTCCCATGTATTATAATATGTTAAATTATTATTGATGCGAACAAAATTCGACTTGTTATTTATAACCAAAACTAAGATACGAAAACAAAAAACAACATTGGAGGAAGATAACAGCACATTAACACAAGCAATTTATAATTAAATTTACTAAGTTTGACATTTTTTGAAGTTTTTGGCTTCGTTGCAATTTTTTTTTTTTTTATTAATTTAAAATGTTATTATAAACTAGGCTTAGGTTTTGTGTGTCTGTTTTGTAATTGATATTATTATTATCTTTTTTAATGTGGTTCATCTCCTTAATGATTCTTTTGTTATATTGTCTTTCTATTTCTAAAATTTTTGGATTGTCGGTGTTGAAAGAGTGATTGTTTTCTTTAGCGTGTTTGGAAAGGGCTTTGGCATCTCCGTTTCGAGATGTTGTGCTGTATTTATGTGAGTACATTCTTTTATGCAAATATGGTTCAGTCTGTCCTACGTATGTCCCATTACAGTCATTACATTTTATTTTGTAAATTGTTGTGTGGTTTTGTTTTGGGGAATTTTTGATTTTAATTTTGAAAAGTATGTTTTGTTGTTTTTCGTATGTTGTTTGTGCGCCAGGATATTTTGTAATTCGCGAGAGTTTTTTGAATTTTTTCAGACAACTTAGGAACATAATTTATTGATATAAATTTGTCTTTTTCTTTTATATTACTATTCTCTTGATTTATTGTTTCAGTGTTGTTATTTTGGATGTTTATTGATGTGTGCTTATTTAATCGTTTATTGATGTTTATGTTTATAAACCATTCGGGGTAATTATTTTGTTGTAACATTTCCTTTATTTTAATTAAGTTATTGTTAAGGGAACTCTTGTTGGAAAAGGTATAGCATCTGTCTACTAAGTTGTTTACAGTGCTTATTTTGTAAGAATTTTGGGCACATGACAAGTAATTTAGATATCTGCCAGAGTGTGTTGGCTTCGTATAGCAGTCCGTATAGATAACCCCGTTGTTATGTATGATTTTAAGATCCAAGAAGTTTATTGATTTATTGGTTTCTTTTTCTATGGTGAACTGTAATTTTTTATGGTATTTGTTAAATTCGTTTAGGATGGCGATTGTTTTTTTGGTTAGATTTTATATCCAATTTTTATTAATGGTGAATCGGTTTTTATGATTACTCTTTTGTTGCGAAATAAGATTGTTTATTTTGTATATTTTTAATTTTTGTAGTGAGGCTTTTAATTTTTTGGCTTTGAGTTGCAAAAAAGACAACCTAATTGACAAGAAAGTAGCTTTCAGGTTAAAAACAAACAATGCCCAACCAGCAAAATTATATGGATTACCCAAATTGCACAAACAGGATAATCCCTTAAGACCAATAATTAGCAGCATACAGAGTCCGACATACAATGTCGCTAAATTCCTAGCTAATTCGATAAGCCAAATCCTTGGAAAACAGTGTACCATACCAAAGACTCCTGGGATTTTGCAAAATTTATAAAAGCCAATAAACTTCCCACAGACCATCAGCTCATTAGTTTAGACGTTGTCTATTTATACACTAACATCCCTGTCGACCTGGCTACTAACATTTAAAAAAAGTGGGAAGATCTCAAAATGCACACCCCACTGAGCAAAGATTGTTTTATCGAGGCCACTATTTTCTGCCTCAATTCCACATATTTTAGCTTTAATGAAAAATTTTATATACAAAAATATGGAACTGCGATGGGATCTCCCATATCGGCTACTATAGCTAATTTGGTAATGGAGCACCTTGAAGTATGTGTACTAAATAAACTTAATAAAAACAAGATAAAAATACCGTTTTTTAAGCGATATGTTGATGATTGTTTATTAGCCAGCCCAAAAAAACAAAGAAAACGCCATCCTAAACGAATTTAACAAATACCATAAAAAATTACAGTTCACCATAGAAAAAGAAACCAATAAACTTTTTGGATCTTAAAATGATACATAACTACGGGGATATCTATACGGACTGCTATACGAAGCCAACACACTCTGGCAGATATCTAAATTACCTGTCATGTACCCCCAATTCTTACAAAATAAGCACTGTAAACAATTTAGTAGACAGATGCTATACCTTTTCCAACAAGAGTTCCCTTAACAATAACTTAATTAAAATAAAGGAAATGTTACAACAAAATAATTACCCCGAATGGTTTATAAACATAAACATCAATAAACGATTAAAGAAGCACACATCAATGAACATCCAAAATAACAACACTGAAACAATAAATCAAGAGAATAGTAATATAAAAAAAAGACAAATTTATATCAATAAATTATGTTCGTAAGTTGTCTGAAAAAATTCAAAAAACTCTCGCGAATTACAACATTAACCTGACGCATAAACAACATACGAATAACAACAAAAAATACTTTTCAAAATTAAAAACAAAAATTCCCCAAAACAAAACCACACACGCAATTTACAAAATAAAATGTAATGATTGTAATGGGACATACGTAGGACAGACTGAACAATATTTGCATAAAAGAATGTACTCACATAAATACAGCACAAAATCTCGAAACGGAGATGCCACAGCCCTTTCCAAACACGCTAAAGAAAACAATCACTCTTTCAACACCGACAATCCAAAAATTTTAGAAATAGAAAGACAATATAACAAAAGAATCATTAAAGAGATGATCCACATTAAAAAAGATCATAATAATATCAATTACAAAACAGACACACAAAACCTAAGCCTAGTTTATAATAACATTTTAAATTAACAAAAAAAATATATATGGTGATAAGAGTAAACGATCACTTCCGGTTGAGCTATTGCGTTCAAAATTTGACGTTTTCTTTCCAATATACAAATCTTAAATTTAAAGTTTCATAGCTCTAGCTATAATCGTATAGACGCTAGAGCGCGCACAGACACACACACAGACACACAGACAGACACACAGACGTCATTCCAAAAATAGTCAGGATCGATTCAGGGGACCTCAAAACGTGTATTCCGTTGAAATCTCGAGTTCGAACATTTTCATGATTCCTATACTTACTTACACCTAATGTATAAGAAAGTAAAAATCTGCAGTGGTCCGCACTGAACTTTCTTATACTTAGTTATACTACACTTTTCGAAAAAACTTTTCAAATGAAAGTTGTTTAAAATGTCAACATCGATAACTTTTGTAAAAATATTTTTTTCGATAACATGCACCGTTTTCGAGGTATGGAAAAAGGTGATAAGAGTAAACCATCACTTCCGGTTGAGATATTGCATTCAAAATAGGACGTTTTCCTCGCTGGTATATACAAATGTTAACTTTAAAGTTTCAGAGGTCTAGCTTTAATCGTTTGGGCCGTAGAGCGCACAGACACACACACACCCACAGACATACAGACGTCATTCCGATTCAGGGAACCTCAAAACGTGTATATCCGTTGAAATCTCGAGTTCGAAAATTTTCATGATTCCTATACTTACTTATACATAAAGTATAAGAAAGAAAAAATGTATTGATTATCGGCTTCACAACTATCTCTAAAACGTCGGATTTGTACACCATTGCTGAGGTTTTGACTCCTTTTTCGCAGAGATGGAGCTTTGTGAACCCACCATATGCGACTCCTCACCATTCCATCATGGAAGCAGGATAGTGTAGTTGTACTTCACCTACGTAGGTGCTAGTGGTAGGTCAACAATAGATCTGGCACTAACAAGTGAGGAGATGAGGCGGGAAGTTAAGAATTTCAGAGTGGGAAACAGACCAGAATCGGACCATTTGCCGATAGAGTTGGAATTGTGGACGGAAGGAAGGGAGAAGGATAAGGAAGACGGGGGTGAGAGAGGGATGGTAAATGTATGGAACGAAGAGACAAGAAGGGAATATCAGAGTAAACTAAGGGAGGTAGTGTGGGGAGAAGTAAGGAGTATAGAAGAGGCAACAAGGGAGATGGAGAAGGCCATAGTAAGAAGGAGAAGGGGCAAGGGAGAAGGAAAGGGATCATGGTTTGACGATGATTGCACAAGAGGGAAACGGAAGCTGAGGGAAATTCTACAGGAGGTGAGGAGGGGAAAGAGGGCTTGGGAAGAGTATACAGAAGAAAGGGGTAGGCAGAAGGAGATGTGGGAGAGGAAAACAGGGGAGATGAGACAAAGAGAGGAGGAAGAGGTACAAGGATTAAGAGGAGAAAAAGAGATATGGACATACCTGAGAAAGAGAAAGAGAAGGTGGGGCGGTAGGGGTAATATCGAGGGCGAGGATTGGAAATGACATTTCATGGAGCTTTTAGGAGGGGCAGAGGGGGGGGGGGAGAAGAGAGGAGGAGAGGAGAGAGGGAGGAGGGGTTGAAGGAATTCACATGGGGGGAGATAATGAGGGTAAAGGGTAGGATGAAGAAGGGAAAAGCAGCGGGAGAAGACGGGGTTGACACGGAGGCTTGGTTATACGCACCGGAGGAGGTATGGAGACTGACTCTTGGATGGATAAACGACATATGGGCGGGAAGGAGGGAAGTGCCAGAAGGGTGGAGGGTTGCGATCATGGTGCCCATATGGAAGAAAGGAGGGAGGGATAGAGTAGAGAATTACAGAGGAATCTCGTTAATGGATGTGGGGTACAAAATCTACACAGGGTTGATAGGGGCGAGACTAGAGGAGGTGGAAGATAAGGGTATACTGCCGGAAGGGCAGGCAGGCTTCAGAGAGGGAAGGGGGACAAGGGATAATCTGTACGCGCTGAATTATATAGTTGAGAGGGAATTGGCAAAGAAGGGGGGCAAGGTGTTTGCAATGTTTGTAGACCTTAAGGCGGCGTTCGACAGAGTGGTCAGGAGTACTTTGGAGTTGACATTGCAAAAGGCGGGTATATCAGAGGGGATCGTAACAAGTATAAGGCAGCTATATGAGGAAACGTGGTGTAGGGTAAGGGCGGGGGTGGAAACTACAGGTAAATTTAGGACATCAAGAGGGCTGCGGCAAGGGTGTCCCCTCAGCCCCCAACTATTCAACATTTATATTGCGCAGCTGGAGGAGGTGATGAAGAGAGGGCAAGGTGGGAGGGTGAAGATAGGCAGTGGGAAGATCTGGTCGCTGGCCTTTGCAGACGACATAGTCATATTGGCAGAGACGGAGGAGGGACTTAAGGAGATGGCGAGGAGACTGGAGGGATTTCTGGACAAGAGGGGGCTGGAGTTGAACACCAAAAATACCAAAGTGATGATGTTCAGGAAAGGAGGAGGGAAACGAAGAGAAATAAGAATGAGGTGGAAAGGAGAGGAAATTGAACAGGTCAGGGAATGGATGTACTTAGGATATGTGTTGGACGAAGGCAACGGCAGCGAAGCACACATTAAGCACGTGTGTAGAAAAGCGAAGTTGGCAGAGGAGGGTTTGAGGGAATGCTTGTGGGGAAAGAGGAAAGGGAAGTTTGAGGAATCATGGCGGATATGGAACATATGTGTGAAGAGCATTATGCTGTATGGAGTGGAAGTTTGGGGGATGAAGGAACAGAAAAGGGTGGAGAGGGCGCAGATAGGGCAGCTAAAAAGGGCGTTGCACCTTGAGAGGTCAACGCCTGATTATATAGTGAGACAGGAGACGGGGAGTGAGAGGATAGCGGTGGAGGCAGGGAGAAGGGCGGTAAGGTACGAGATGGGGGTGAGAGGGGGGAGGGAGAATAGTCTAGGGCAGAAAGTGTTAGAGGAGCTAGAGAAGAGGGAGAGGAGGGGAGGAGGGTTATCAAAATGGGAAGCGGCGAGAAGAAAGTTGTATGAGAAGGCAGGGATGTCGATGATGGAGGTGGAAAGGAGGAGGGAGGAAGGGAAGCAGGTAGAGAAGGAGTTGGTGGAGCGGTGGGCACAGGTGGATGCGCAGGAGAGAGAAGGGAAAATAGTAGGAGCGAGATATAATGAAAAGTATAAGGAGCTGCAGGTGTTCAGGGGAAGACCGAGATACCTACGTGGGGGCAAGACGGCAGAAGAGGAGAAGCTAGTGGCGAAGTTCAGGTGCGGAAATGAGGAAAGGAACAACAAGTATTGGATGGGAGAGGAATATAAGAGGTGCCTAGCGTGCGAAAGAGGGTTAGACGAATGGAGGCACTGGTGGGAGGAGTGCGATGAAATGGGATGGAGCAGGGAGGAGGTGGAGAGGGGTAGAAATTGGAGGTGGGCGTTGGGAGAGGAGGGTGGGGGAGCGGAGCTGCTAGGGGAGTTAAAGGGAAGGAGGGAAGAGGGTAGGAGAAGGAGGGAGGCAGAAAGAAAGTTGTTACAGATGAGGTGACCAGGAGGTAGAGAGAAGGAGCCATAAGAGGACGACAAGGAGTTCATATATTATTTTATTTATTGTGAGGGACTTATTGGGATGCCAAATAAAGGTTTTTTTTTTTTTTTAGTTGTACTCTAGGAACCACTTCCGATGCTTGTCGAGATGACTACGCATATACTCTATCATTTTGTTTATTGAACGACTCCTCCACATAAAAAATTTTCTCACCAGTAAACAGAATTCTTCTATGGGCATTATTCGCGTACTGACGAAACAGTGCTTTTGATTTTTGCTCGGGTTTCTGCTTCCATGCCGCCGTAGATGACCGGTATGCCAATTTTGTAAGCCCGAAGTCCCATGTCATATTTAATGATGCGAGAAACAGATACCTTTGTTATATTCATTTCACGCGATAATATTTGCTGCTTCCATAGTGGATTTGCGCGAATTCGGCTCTCCACAGTTATAATAGCTCTGGGAGTTCGCACACTGCGCGGACGACCAAATTTCGGATGGTCAACCATTCCACCAGTATCTTCAAATAATTTAACAGCACGATACACACAATTACACGTGATCCCGTGCGGCAGCAAAGTTCGAAAAATGTCGGCTGTTTCCATGCCACATTTTTTTAGGCCAACAATGACAAAACGGTTTGAATATCTCCCCATTCCATGATTATAAATAACGAACGCCAAAAACTTTTAACGCGTAAATGAAGTACAACTGTCACTTATCAAAAACTGTCAATGGCGTGTGTGCATGTTCAGTGCATGTCTTACAGTATGGGCGATAATAATTGTAGCAGAACTTATGAAAGTACTAAGTATAGAAAAATTGCTCAACAATGATATGGGCCTATAATTGGTTGGGTCCAGAGTGTTTTACTTTGTATATTAGTATCACAATACTTTTTAAAGGCTTTTGGAAATCTTCATATTTCAAAACTTAAGTTAATTAGATGTTGCAGAGGTTCAGCGTTATTATTCAGTATTTTATGTTTCGTTACTGGAATATAGAAACTATGAGACTATTTTTATTATTATTGTTATAGCTTTTCTAGGTAGTTCATTTGCTAACTTTTCCCCTGTTTAACTGAAAAGGATGTTAAATGTGTTTGATAGGGTAAGATCCCCAATTGTTGGCACTTTAAGGAAGCATTCAACTTTGAATAAACATAAAAATATATGGTAGGCAACTATACATCGAATATTAATTTTTATTGATTCTATGCCATATTTTTACGTTTTTGAGAGTTAAAAATGTTAGATTCGAATTTAAAAAATTCCGAATTATCATAAAAACTTTTATCGTGTCATTTCCCTAATTGTTGGCACAGTTTCCTAATCATTGGCACCCATATAATCACTAGTTATTGCCACCCCAATTATTGGCAAAATATTTAAGGCCAGGTTGTGTCTGATTAAATGCAATAAAATAAGTTGGTAGCTAAGTACCTACCTAGATACGGGTTTATTTAGATTTATTACATGTAGGGCATACAAATTCTGACTTGTAGATGTTTTTTTTTAAGGAAGCAATTATAATGGTAACTACGAGAACAGTGTTTACATTTAATTCCTATCTTGGCCTTATATATATTAGTTACACAAATAAAACACAATCCCGAATACATTAATATATTATTTTTTATGTCCAAGGTTTGACAGAGCGCCGGCGCCGTCTCATTTGCGTCACCAGGTTGAAACAAAAATCTTTTCGCGAGATTTGACGTTCATATTGGAAATTTATTTAGAAGTTGTGGTTCAGCTTCCTGCACGTTATTCAGAAGAATATTACTTAGTACGTTAATTTTTGGGCTCGCAGCCTCAACCAAAGGTTTTACTATAGTTGCATTATCATTGTCATCTTTCTTTTTTCTTTTGATTTGTTTACCCTTGTTCTGTTGTCTGTCTAGTTTTGTTTGTTCCTTAACTACTTTTTTCATAGCTTTTTGTTTAGTAATCTCATCTTTTATTTTTACTTTTTCTTCACCAATATTTTTGAATGCAGTTGAAGTTATTACATAAGGTATTTTTTCAGTATTTCTTTTACCAGACCTCTCTGGACTTCTTTGCCACAACAAATAATTGCTTATATTATATCATTTAGATGCGTGTCATCCTCTTTGGTAGATATTAAAATAGACATATCCATTATTTCTTCCTCTGTAAATCTTGTGTCTGGACCTGTTGTGGTTGGAGATATTTTCGCCTCTTGAATAGAAACTGTATTGTCTTCAATATCATGGTAACTGTCGTCTTCTGCAACCGGTAAATGTTTACCATCATCCTGAAAATCCTTGTCAGGGGCGCTGAGTGATAAGTCTATATTTTCAATAGCATTTTCTGTAAAGCAGAAAGATCGATAAATTTTATGTAATATTTGAAGTATTCAGAAAAACTATCTAGTTCGTTCAAAGAAATATTTCGTAGCTCTTCAAATTTAGTAGGCCCAACCAATTCAATAAATTGATCGAAGCTCATAGATGTTGTTGGTAAGACATCTTGCCGAGGGTTTTCGTTGGTTTGTTTTCCGAGGCACTTTGTAAAATCAACTGCGTTTACGTTCCACGGACACAGCCCACATGCCTTAAAACCATTGGAAATACTTTTTGGTACTAAGTCGGAGATTACTTCATTTAGAATTGGAGCAAATTCTGCTCTAGTAAGTTGAGAAAATGGGTTATTTCTTCTCCATTTCAATACACCATGCTTCCAAAGAGCCTTTAATGGTCTAAAGCAGGACACATCGGCTGGTTGGAGAATCCTGGTAGCATTAGGATATAGTGCTATCAGGATTATTTTAAGATCTGTACACAATTTGCTAATTGGGTACGTTAAATGAGTTTTGTGCCCATCAACAAACAATATAATTGGAAATACGACTTTGGATTTTACCAGAAATGGGTAGAATATATTTCCGATATATTCGAAGAAAATCTCCGACTTCATCCATCCGTTGTCGGAGATTCCTAAAATTACGAGTAATAAGGCAGTTACCCAGGTAACATTAGACAAAAAAAAATATTTCTGGTAAACACTGTTTCTTACCTATGCCCCATCCCTTCGGAACCCCCTCTGCAATTTGCTGTGGCATTCTTTTGTATGGATAAACGACCATGGGGGGTGTTGTTATGCCTGAAGCTCCGAAAGTGAACATAACGGTAAGATTACTTTTTGCATTGCCTTTGTCCACCTCGTATACATTTTTGCAACCTTTAGGGGCTAAAACCTTTCCCGTCTTTGGGCAGAGCATGAATCATGTTTCATCGCCGTTGAACACGCGAGTGGGGTCTTGCAATATTTCGAAAAACTGTTTCTCTTTCAAATATTGTTTAATATCATTGAACCATTTGCGAATATTAGATTCTGAAACATTGCTACTTGCGTTTGTTACAGGCTCAGGTGCCCGACTTGTTAAAATAGGATGGCGATTCATAAAACTTTGAAGCCAACGCTTGCCTGGAATAATGTCATGAAACGGGGTATTTATAGGGTTTTCGTCCAGAAATTTTTTAACCGAGGCAACAATATCATCTTTTCTGCATGGAAAACCCTTCCGACAGCTATCTAATATCCAGGAAACAATGACGGTTTCCTCGTCTTCAGTAAGATAAGTGTCTGCGCCATGACGAATTTTTTTAAATTTGCTGCTCAGTCTAAACTGTAATGTAGATCTGGGGATCCCAAACTTTTTGGCAACGGTCTTTTTAGGCATCCCCTGCTTTACTTCTTCCAAAGCTTTCTGGATTGTCTCCTCGTCATATGATTTTAAATTTAAATCATTTGTTTTGCGTTTCGGCATCTGAAATCAATCCGAATTTTATACTTATTTATTAAATTTTATTTGTTACAGCAAAATACCTATTTTCCTTCTGTGCCTTTTCAAGTCGAATTTATCAATACATTATTTAAATAAATATTATATTATTGGTGCCAACAACTAGATCAATTCTAAATTCACATTGAAACCCAATCATTGGCACCCGAACCATTAATTAGATTTGCCGCTTTAGAGGATCCAGTAGTTGGCACCCGCTAAGTTATTATTTCCCGCCAAAAAATACAAGGTTATGCACAATAATGTATGAATTTAGATCATTTAAGGGCGTACAACAAATTTTCAAGTCAAGATTCTCGAAGATAACATTATTAGAATCGTTTTTTACTTACCTTGCGCTTCTAAAAATGGCAAATATTCACTAGAAAAACCAGTCGCGGAACACCTCTTTCAAAAGCAACTCACTGACCCAACTATTGCAACTGATACTGTCGGCAATGTATTTATTAGTATAGTGGAAAAATGCTGCAATCTAATGGTAACAACAGTTTCTTTAGCACATGCAGTGCAAAAATTATTTAGAGACATTAAAATAGAGTGCCAACAACTAGTGTTGTGCCAACAATTGGGGATCTTACCCTATTTCAAGATGTAGCATTTTTCATTATATTCCAAATATTTTGTATGTTATTTCCTGCTTTTTTAAGCTGTTCTTGATTCATTTTTTGTTTTATGTATAAGTTTTGTTATGATTTTTCTGTATTCTTTATATTCATTACATATTTGTAAATTATTAGGATCCTTTTTGTTTTTTTCCGCATACTTTCATGTTTTATAATAGATGTAACTAGACTTGGTGTAATCCACGAATCCAGTTTTCGTACTTTTGCAATTATATGCACAAAATTACTGGATCATGGATCGGATATACAATATTTTAGGATAATCATGCGTTTGTTTATGTTTGTAAGTTGTCAAAAATATGAACTAAACATGATCCACTTTTGCGGTCCACTCTCGTCGGTGAGTTTATCATCGTCGAAAACCCATAAGAATAAATTTAATAAATTTAAATAATCATCAGATATATCATTTTGACAAAAATGTCAATTTCGTGTTTATCTATGTCCGAATTACAATGTCTAAATCGTGTGGGGAAATGTCAACATTTGTCGAGGGCGGTCTGTAACTTACTAAAATACCATGTTATTTTTTTTAAACCAATCGATTGAATTAAAATTCAGTAATTTTAATTATATCATGCTTAACTTGGATATTTCATTGTATGATTTTGATTAAATCTACTTTCATTATAAAAAATATTAAATTCTCCAAAACCCATGTTTCTGGTAAGATGATTATACAAAAGTTCTTTGTTTTGTTATTTCTTCAAGTATAAATATTTCGCCAAAATTCTTTTTGAGCATCCATGTTAATATCTATTCTCTCGCTCATTCTTTCAAAAAACCCCTACGAGCATGCGTAGCGTCTGTTTGTTACCGTAAAATGGGTTTACTTAATAAATCTTTTTGGAAACTTAGATTTACCAACACCAAATCAAAGTTCTTTTAAAAACCACAATCACAAATCGGTGTTTGGTTAACATGTATTTTAAAAAGCGCCGTTTTTTGTAGCAAAAATATGTAAATAAATATTACATTACAACTTAACAATTCATTCCAGAATGTATTCAAAAATATTTTTCAAGTAAAAACAAAAACATTACGAAGTCGTAAGTACCTATCTAACAAAAAATAAAAACAAATGTTTATTAAGAAAGTTCTTGAATTTTGGTTGGCTTCTTTTTTAACAAGGCCGATCTCTTCAACAAGACTGAATACGACTATATACAGCTTTTTTCCACTTTCTCTTAAAACTGTGCATATATAATTTCTTGTTGGGAACTTATTTTAGCTACAAATTCCTTGATAGTTCCACTTTCTGTTTTTATGTGAGGTACATTGCCGTAATAGCCTATGACAGATGTCCTTATAACGTAGTTATTCATTGTTTTCCAATCTCTTAGAACTTGACGCGATTTATTTTTAGTGAGCCTGAAAACACCAACGTTAAAATGCTGCGTCATGTTAGCACTGTTGGACGGCAGTAACGACAAACAGATATTGTTCTCCGCAATTTATAACAACTTAACTAGCTAAATTGTCTATTAAAACATTGCAACATTGTTTCGAAGTTTTTCGCGACCTGGTATGATAAGATTTCCTTTCGGGTTTTGATCCGCGTATTGTTTGCATCCTTATGAGGGTCTACACGAGCTTTTGACACTCTCGCTGTTGCGATCTTCTGGTGGTCTTCACGTTTCCTTGTTTGGAACTTAAGTGGGGTTCGATTTATCGGCGTGTTGGTGACTATGTAACGGGGCTCGTCTGAGTTGGGATAATCTCGGGTTGGTAATCCGTCGTTGTTTGGGAATTACCGTCGAACCTCCGATTAATACTAACGGAGTTTTTACTCATCGTTTTGGGTGCCGTTCGATTTTTGTTCGTATCGTTGTTAACTGAGGGGTAATTACATTTTTTCAGGTGTTCGATAATCTTTTTGCGTCATCCGTTTGCTTTAAATTCTGAACTCTTTTTTCTGTTTCGATCGCCTCGCGAATATTTTTTGCCGAATAATGTTCCTCCCTAATCAGTCTTCGTGTTTGCGAAGTCGATGCCATGCCCGGTAGTCAGTGCATGTAAGGCTAGGGATGACGTGGTGTCTTTCTGAGTGAGCGCATACTATGTATGTACGTCCGTTCGCAAGGTGTTTTGGTTTTCCAGTGGGATTCGATCTTTCGGGTTTCGTACTATTTGTGAGATTTTTTTTGTGCGTTGTGAAGATGGTCTTGATGTTGTGTGTCTTGAGTAGCCTCCGTAACTCAACAGGAAAGACGCGGCAGTAAAAGATAGAGAAGAAGCGGACCAAATTCACGATGTGCAGGGGCCATCTTACCCCCAGGGAGCTAGATTGGGACATCGTGATGTTAAAAACACCACATTTGTTTTGAGTTACTGTGTACTTGAATATAAAGAATTTTCATTAAACTTTTTTATGTTGAATACCTTACTAAAATCTTGTTACATAACGAATTCAGAAAAACACCCTCTAAAAATTCATTAAAAATATCTGTACCATTTAAACTATTACATGTCAAATAATGTCGACAATAGTGTCATTTCATTTATGCTACTTTCTATTATAGTACAACAAGCATCATTTCATTATCTACGAGTATTTGGTTCATGAAATTTGATGATAAATAACGTCTTGCCCGTTTTCTTTTATACAGCCCATATGAAACAATAATATTTTAATGCAATGTTTTTTTTTGCAGTTCTCAACCAACTTATAGGAGTTCTGCTTTCAAACGAGCTAATAACGGATATAATACGTCCGCAGGCGGCGTATTCGCACGAAACCGTCAAGAATATTATGGAAGACGTCGCCCAATCATCAATCATGCGATTAGACTCGACTAGTATGGACAAGCTATGGGACTTGATCACGATGATTTTCAAATGGCAAATGACCCTTTCCAACGACGTCTTGAAAGTGACCGCCAGGCACCTCTGCGAAATGGAAAATTACATAACGAACCCCGAAACCGTCCTGCAACTGAACCGAGTGCAAACGATAGTGGAAAATTTCCGAAAAATGATGTCCCAAGCTGAAACAATCCAACTGCGCGAAGGCATCCTGTGCTGGCTCAAACATTTCAACGTGAAAATTTCTCTTCTGCTGAAAATGGGTCTGCAGAATGCCGACGGCACTTTCATTGTCAACACCACCAACGAGGTAACCAAGCGAATGTTGAACAATTTAGGTGAGAATATTTATTCGGTGACTCAAAACGGTCGAATTTTGGACAAGAAAAACGTCGAAAACGGCAACGAAGTCGACTTGCTGGTCGATCAATTGTTAGGAGAGCAGCGAAAGTGCAACAAAGCCACCAACGTCCTAAAGTTAAATTTGAATGAACGGCATAGATCTGAAAGAAAATTGAGTGCTTTTCAAAATATCGAAATTGAACAGAATGACAATAAATTAGGTGAGCTATTCGATGCCATGAATGTGAATGATGACGTGGCCGAGACGAACTTCAGAGACGATCTTATGAACATGATTGGCACTGACGTTTAAATTAAATTCGAAATTGATTTGGAGTAATGTGATTTGGAATTGAAACTTATCATATTGAGCAAAATACAGATATACTAGGAATAAAGTCAAGGTGCACAATAAATTTAGTAATATATCTTTCCATACACACGTCAGTAAAAAATCATATTTTGTTAATTACATTGATTGATTATTTGTGATTACTTATCAAGGCTCTTAACTTGATTTTTTACCACGAATATGGATATTATTTGGCGATGCACTTAGTGTCAGAAACGCTTTTGACCAATTAAATCGCCAAAAAATATTGATAAGTTTCAAATGTGCATTTATAAATATGTGAATGTTAGTTGCTAACAATTGTTTCAACAAGTCATATAGAACTTAAAAAAATAGTACATCAAGTAAACAAGATGATATATATACTTATAGACTCTCTTAAGATTTCGTAAACTGTCAGTTAACTTGAACGATCTTTAAGAGTAATTATGTATTTGACTGCAAAATCAATTTCGTAACTGACATTTAATGCGAACAAAATTACTCAAATGATTGACTATGCTGTTTTAAATTTTAGTTTGCAGACCGTAGGAATGAAATAATTATTCTGTATGTCAATCAAGTTTCTAGTCAATTTCTAGTCAATCTTAAACCATCAGATACTATTAAAAAAATATCATCATCGATCGTGAGAGTCTGTAAGTAACTTTTCATAGTGTCGTGAAATATTTCCTAAACATGAAACGGCAACATTAGTTATTAATTATAAAATATACATACACACAAAATCCAAAACCACCTGTTGGTGTCGTGGTTATTTTCCTCCATAAAGCTTCGCCATGTTTTGCTATTCAAAGTTCTTGCTCCTGTCATGCTTTCTCATTCTTGCTAATATTTCTGCTATGTTGATATACCTAGGTATTCCTCTGCGATTCTTTCCTCCTGTGTAATCGGAACGTTATTCGATTCTTTGGGTTATTCTTCTATGGCTAAATTCAGTATGAAGTTTTAACATATCTACCTCAAGTTGATCACATCCTGCTGCTTTTCCGTTTTTTACCATTTCTATAGCCTCTTCAATTCCCCGTACGGTTCTTTTCGTTACTACCTCCTTTTATCATTTATTCTTCACTAAATTCACTAATATACTCCCCCCATCAATCGATGTATTGCATAGACTTCTTGTGTTAATAGTAAATCTCTTACCTGTTTAATTTACACAGTTCTTTTTTTCATACTCCGATGCTCTAAAGTACACTTTTTATTGTTCTTGCTGTTTTTTTGCATTTTTGTCAACATTCTCCTAAGATGCCTTGCTCCATCATTATTTTAACTTCATTTCTCTGTTCTTTGTAACTTGTATATGTTTGTTGAGTTTTTCCTATACATGTATTTTCTCCTTTTATTGATTCTTGTAGCCTTCGTGCCTTGCTAC
Organism: Geotrupes spiniger; assembly: GCA_959613385.1. Lineage (NCBI taxonomy): Eukaryota > Metazoa > Arthropoda > Insecta > Coleoptera > Geotrupidae > Geotrupes > Geotrupes spiniger. The sequence goes on from OY390738.1 coordinate 2,633,204, forward strand.
GACCTTCATTACCTTTGTTTCTTGTTATTTATATTTATTAAATGTGCCTCCAGTAATTATCACATATTTAAATTTTGTTTTAGTATTTCTTAATTTATAAATTTTTACATTGTACTTAATGTTTGGTTCTTTATTTTATATAGCCCCATCTTTATTGTTTAGAATATCACTTCCAGCAGATAATGGGCGTTATAAATTTCATGTCGTTTTTAGTTCTCACTTGTTTGTCTTATTCCTATTTTCTCGTGGAATAATTTCACAATCTATAATTGATTTCTGATTAATTTGTGGATTTCCTTGTATTCGTTTAGTGTTGGTAACGATGAGATCATTATGGAAGCAAAATTCTATATCAATTCTTCTATTTCATAATTGCCCTAATTGCCCCATGCCATCTATTATATTAATTTCTCACCCTCGAGTGTCATAATAATATTAAGTAATTCATGCGAATACGATAGTTTGTGTCTAAACGTAGAGTCATTGTTGTCGAGTCATTTTCCTATTTTTCCCAGTTCGGTAAGTGTGTTCCGTTTTCACTCTGCTCCATCTATAATTACTGCATTATATCATATCGTTACAACTCTTCTTTTAGATTTCTTTTCATGTGGTATTAGTTTCATTTATTTTTCGTTTCCCCTCTCATTTATATTGATTGTTGAGGAAGACATTTTCGGCTGAGATTTTTTTAGTTTCGATTTATTCTGCTTTACTTTCTTTTTATCGTACATATATTTTTCCTCGATTTTCATTATCGTTTTAGCCTTGTTACGATATTAATTTCTAATCTCTTTTTCACACATTCAAGGGTTTTTCGGGAGTATTCCAGTACTAACGTATGTTGCAAAAGTTTTGAGAATTTAAAAAAAAAATTAAAAAAGAAACTTGCAATAATATATTTAATCTGTAATAAGAACAACTGAAAATAACAATATTTCTTAAACTAAAAATGATTTCAAAGTACTGCTAATGGGCCATGATCTTCCACGGCTCGCAACTTTCTCTTAATGTTCCTCATTAGATTTTGGACAGATTCTAAATCAATTTCTCTGATCTTCAGCATTATTCTCCTTCTTAACTGCTGTTCATTTTGAGCTTCCCAGCCATTATTATTACACAGCTGAGCCCAAAAAGTTTCGATAGGTCTTGCTTGAGGAAGATTGGGAGGGTTGTCGTTTCTTGGTACAAAAGGTATCCTGTGTTGTTCTAGCCAGTTTCTCGTAAGCAAGGCATAATGACTAGAAGCCAAATCAGGCCAAAACATTATATTGTCGTTAATATGGTTGGTGTTAATAAAATTAAATAGCTTAGGCAAACATCTTTGAGTATAGACTTCTGCGGTAACCGCTTCACCTCTAACTCGTCCAACGTACGGCTGTGAAATACCTTTGTCTGATATAGCACACCACACTAACACTTTGTTTTCAAACTTCTCTTTTCTTTTAAATTTAACGTTATCGGGGCAGTTTTCAAAATCTCTTGTATAAAAACCACTATTACCTTTGATTTCGGAATTCGAAAATGTGAAATACTTTTCATCATCGACGATAATTTTGATGTTGCCAGCAAAATGAATGCGACGTAAACTGCGACAGCATCGAGGAATTCTTTCTAACTGATTTGGGGAATATTTTGGACATTTCCTTCTTTTTCGAAACTTTAAGTTATTTCTCTTTATTTCCCTGCAAATTGTGCTAGCATTAACATGAAAAATGCGTTCAAGTTTCCGTGTTGAAGTTCCAATTTGATTTTCACACCTATTGACCAATCTTTGAACTGTAGCAGCATTCAGCGCTCTTGGACGTCCATTTTTTGGCAAATTTATACAAGGAATACCTCCGTCACATTCACGGATCGTTCGATAAATTGTAGCAACGGAAATATTTTGTTCTTGATATAGGCGAACTAGTTCTTTGTTTTCAAGTCGTCCAACTAGACTGTAAATACTCTTCCGAATATCTAATTTATACGACATTTTTACAAATTATATCATAACCAAAATCGTTTTATTTTGAAGTTAAGATGTTGAGTGGTTACCATGGTGCAGATTTTTGAATTGTTTTCAACAGAGATGCTACCTCCTGAACTTTGAAAAAAATTCTCAAAACTTTTGCAACATACGTTAATCAACAGAACTTCAATATTGAAGTTCTTCGTTAATCTCCACATTTTCATTCTGTCTCATCATAGTATTTTCGTTATCTCTTAGTAAAACAACTTATGCGCCCCTCGCATTTGCTGTCGCTCATTTTTTTATTTCTACTTGCTCATTTCATGCCATTGATACGTACTTGATGTACTCATGATTTACATATATGCACAATTTACAAACATGTTTCAGTCCTGTAATTATTTAGAGATTTGATTTATAAATAATTTTTCCCGCTGCCAATCATGTAACTCGGTTCTACATTCGTAGCAACATACCATGTAAGTTGACAATTATATTTGTTTATATTATTGTCCTTAACGACGGAACTTAATATTAAATTCCCTGGAATATAATAATTTTGAAAACAAAAATGGCTGAAAAATTTAAAATAATTATTTATTGAAAAAATTAAAAACAACATTGCAACCCGAAAACGTGGGATTCTTCAAAACCACGTTTTCAGAATCCGTTAAATTAATTTCTTGAGATTCGTATATTCCACCTTCAAACGTTGCTTCTTGAATTTCGTCGTTTCGAAATTTACTCTTCTAAAAATTTTGAGGAGCTGATACTGCTTGCGTTTGGGATTTGGAAGTAGATGGCATTTCGAGTCCTGTCGACGTAGCACAATGTTGGTTGGAATAATTCCTGTTATACAATATTTTATTGGAAATATCAATCTTCTTAATCACATAATCGGCTACATATGTTTCTGCCACATTAGACGACGTCCATGCTCCATGCATCTTCAAAGGTCTCTCCCAGAATTTACTAACAACGATGATCGTCTATAAATTTGCATCCGGTAAGTTTAAAAATTTTGCAATTATGGATGGCATTCTAGCAAATGTGTGTTTGTCAACAGATTGATTAACACATTTTCCATTTTGATAACGCATAAAAAAACGAGGGCTGCTAGCTACTCCAAACTTCTTACTAATTTCGTAATATTTCTCGAAAATTTTTAAATAATCGATTTCTTTTTCGGGACTTTCAACAATCATGGAGCTCCTCGGTATATCATTTTTTGAGTGTGGAATCTTGATTAGTGCATATTTTTCATGGTCACCTATGTCACGTAGTTCCATTTTGCAGAATTCATTCGTTCTGCAACATTCTGCAATCTCGACTATTGTAACGGTCTAAAACAAATCAAAGCAAAAATAGAATTTGTCTTCAAGAAAAAAATGGAGTTACCTTAATTAAAAGATACGTTACATCTTCTGCTTGTGCCAGAAACTTCAAGATATGTTCTCTTTCCAATACTTGCGACTTCTTCGGTATATAGCCTTTGTTTCTATTTTAAGGAAGCCTATTAGTTGTCGATTTTTGTGGCAATGAACTTAAGGAGGCAATCTTGGCCGCTTCTTCTATAGCATCAACATCCATATTTATTAATATTTACTAATCACACAAACGACCACAAATTAATTTTGAGAACTTTGTTTATAATTACGTTGTTTACGTGACATGACAACACACAGCCAACGCAACTTAGGACAATTAATATTAACAAAATTAATTGCGTTGTCAGGTGTGAAATCAAAACGATTTCTTAATAAATTTAAATACATTTTGTTCTGGCAGCGGGAAAAATCTAATAAGTAACACGGAATGTATCGACAATTAACATTTTCGTCAGGCCACAAGCTTCGGCTTCGCCTTGGCTTGTACCTGCCTGCCTCAAATGTTAATACGTCCTACATTCCTTGTGACTTAAATAGCTATTCTAAATGGACGGTTTTACTAAGTAACGTCTCTGAAAATATCTCGTAACGATCGATCACTTGGAACGTTATAGAATAGTACATCAACTCAGATCCTAACTCAGTTTCTATTCATTTGTTCCGAAATATGCTCAATGAAAGTGGAAACGAGTACAAATGCATTCACGTCGAACCCGCGAACATTCATCGGAGTATGAAGAGTATGATCGAATTACGTGTTAATAAAGTAGTATATGTATTACATACTACTATATATACCACCATACTACTATATATTAAAACCAAAAGTTTACATGCGAGGAAATAAGAATAATTAATAACTAAGTAAAAAACGAACAAGTAGGTATTAGTAATTTCATCGATCATTAACGCCATTTTTAAACGTGCACATGCCCATAACATTTGGAGGATTTGGAATTGGGTTGGTTTAAATGATTCAAACTTAAGTAATACAATATGAAATGCCATGTTCTTTTTACAATATAAAGATAACGTTCAATCTACGGCACACATTTTTAGTTGTGCACAAATCGACATGATGCTGCAATTTACGCTATTTTATGACTTCACCCAATTAAAACTTCAACTGTGCATATCATCGTAGACCTAACTGACTGCATAGAATATTGGAAGCAGCAGTAGGAAAGTAATTCTGATCCAAAAGTTTTTAGAGATTTTTCAAATAGCATACCGCAAAGTAATATAAAAACTACCGACTCCGCATAAATCGTATATTTAACGAACTGTTTGCTGTTACTGGTTAACACTAAAGTAATAATGCCTGCTTGTTCACTTACTAATTTAATTGTTGTGAATACTAATAACCGTAAAAAATATATATCCCCAAACAAATCACTTTTAATAGAGGCGTCATGCGACGTTTTTGGTGGATCTCATCTGATATTAAATTCATATTTAATCAACGATGAACTACTTTTGAGTTTATGAGGTAGCAATATCTAAAATTATGATACTGCAACATGAAAATACACCATGCAAGTCACCGAAAAAGTCAACTGCGTGTGAATGTCGCCTGCACATTTTGACTTAAAGATACGTAGTGAGTCACTCGAGATGCTGGGTTTCGAGTAATTATTTAATCATATGAAAGATGCGGTGGCGCGCTCGACTAAATTCAATGAAATAAATAAGGTATATGTTGCAATTTAAACTCAATACGTTAAAGTTATACAGACGACATAAAACAATTGATATTTTGTTCGCCAGTTCAGTGCACACACAATACGGATATTTTGTACGCCAATTATCTATTCAGTGCACACACAGTGCGAGGCAATTTACTTTGAACAATGCTGTAATAAAACTATAACATAATAATTACACACCAAAATGAAATTGAGTTATTTGTAAAGCGACAGTTGGTGGTTGACGCTGCTGTGCTTAAAATATGTACAATTTTTCAACATATGTAAACCACATATAGCCTTATCTTATTAAATAAGTACAAGTTATTTAACTCATTAAGCTTAAAATTGTATGCAATATATAAGGTGCCTTTAATGTTTGTATATTGATATTTATAATACATTTTACACGAACGATCACTGTTTTTTTTTGCCCATGAACAACTCCTTAAAATAATTACAAAAATTGTTCAGTGGCAGAAATGACGGATTTAAATGCTTAAACGTATTCTTTTGCAGCTATTAAGACTGGGAATCAAAGGTATGTTAGTGAAATAATCATTTAGGTGTCGCTAGTAGTCTGAAATTCGATCCGCGCCATACGGTATATACTAAACGAATGAAAACAAATCGGAGTTGAATGGAAAAAAATTCGTTCCGTCGCAACTTTTCCACCCTTCAATAGTACGAACAATTTTTTATATGTTTCCTATCCGATGTAAATGGAAGTGTATTTTGTCGTTTTGAAAACAGAAATTTAAACACGTTATTTATGTTTATTCTGGCGGTAAAAAAAGTGAATTTGACTTGGGTACTATTCCTTTTGATCCTTTCATTTTGTTCAGAATATGGAATAAATATGGGCAACAAGAAGAATTTACGTGAAAGCTATAAAAACATTCAGGGGACTAGGTCCCAGATAAAGAGAAATCAGCGTGCAAAAAATGGGTAGTGAGCTGTGTTGAAAAATATTTAAACGGAACCGATTTTTATGCACATTTGTGCAACACCTTTCAATTGCAATTTACAATCGGTGGGAAAGATGTAGCCCGTAATTTGTGTCTGAAACAAAAAAAAAACAAAGAAAATTGTAATTCTCATATATTTTCTTCTATGTGAACTAAAAAAAAACACAAAATTTTGAAATTCAAGATTTTTCTCAGGTTTGAAAATAAATATGCTCTTTGCAGGAAGAGAAAATCATTTCAACTTGCTAAAATAGTTGTTTAGAATTCATTAATCTTTTTAGTTCAAATCGAATAGAATGCTACTGATGCTAAGAAAAGTTTTGTTTCGTTTTGATTGCTTGTCTAGTTTTCTCGCAATCACGCCCACCAGGTTAGAAAAATCGTAAAAACGAAAACTCGAGAAAACGCGCTCTAATGTTTACTATCAGGAAAAATGTTAATTTTCGATTACTTACGGAATATCTCGTTATAATCCTACTATAGATAGCTCTTACGAATTCAAAATATTATTGTTTCAAACGACCGATTGAACTTTTTTCAGTACATAGTTCGGTGTTATGTGACTGCGGGAAGGGGCGCGCGCTTCGTTTGTCCGAGCGTTCATGCGCTCGTATATTTTTTTCTCGACACCTCACTGTGTTTAGTGCTGTATCTTTCAAAATATTACGAATTAGCCGCTATAACTTTTTATACATATTCTTAGATATATTAGGCATATATTTGAGCAATAAATTTTTTGAGCCTTCAAGAGCAGGATCCCCCCTTAATAAGTCATCGTTTTATACCTATATATTTTATTTATTCAAGTTGGCAACATTGCATTGTGACAGATATGACATGACATGACAGATTTGAATTTGTTATATTTAAATAATTATATAAAAGTTAATTGTTATTAGGTAGGTAGGTACGTTTATTATTAGCTATTTATAATCGAATGTAGGAAATTGCATTTTGCTGCATGAAGTTTATATCTTAAACCCGATGCCCAGCGAAGTGTTTGGACTAATTTAATATTAAATTAATATTTAGATTTTGTGTATTTTGTTATACTTATTGAATTAAAAATTAATATATCTCGTTCTCCTGAACATCGGCTTCGTGATTTCAAAATTACATATTTTTCCTACGTCTCTGGAGTTTAAAAAGAAGGATTATTTACTTTACCGCATACTATGCGGGAAAACGCTCAGTTGTCGTAAAAACGAAGTTACATGTGACATGTACGGTGCATAGTTCCAATGTTTACATCTCGGGAAGCCAAAAAAATATTAATCATATAAGGAGAATGCGTTCGATCGCTGGACAGTATATATGGTATCACTTAAAGCTAATCGACAGCGAATACTAAGAATTTTAGCACAATATTACTTTTATTTTGATGGCTACTAAAAAGAACATTAATACATATCTTGTTGGAAAAAACAACAATTAAAGAAGTAAACATTACAAGTAAATAAATTGCAATTTCAAGTGGGACAGGTTTGGTATGAACCGCTTTTTTACGCACCAATAATGGAAATGCCAGTTGAGTTCCGATTACGATATATTTTTTGTGCTTTGCTTGTTTATTTCATTATTTTGCTCTTGAGTTTTGGTACAGTCGAATGCAAAAAAAGTAGACACGAAATTTTCGGCTGCTTGAACAAACTTGCTTGATATTAGCAATGTCATGTAAACGTCAGTATTATCATTTCAGTGACATTTTAATGAACCGGTGTGCCGTAAGCGTAGGTACCCCCAACTACAGCCCCTACCACCGTTACTGAATAAATAAATCAAATATCACGTGGATTAAGAAAACTTACTGAAAAAATTCAAGCTTTATTGGAATAAAGAAACTTCGTTTTAAAATGAATGTCAACTTTGAAAGATTGTCAAATTTTGAAGGAAAAGGGAATTTTAAAAAGCCACATTTATACCACAATTTGAGGAAAATCAATTACAGGAAACTGTTTTTGTCTACTCTTTTTGACTCCCAACCTTTTCGAGGTTTGAAAGTACGTCATTCCTAGCCGTCCTTATTTTCCCACTGGTCTAAAGTAATCACTTTTCACCCAAAGGCGATAAATTATGGGCTGCCAACCATTAGACAATTACATGTTCAATAATATATAAGGCTGTAATAAATTTGGAAAGACTTCGGCAGCTGCTTCTTTTAACTCAGGTGGAGTGTCACGATCCATTTCACTATCTGAACTTTCATTTCACCTGTCATCTCATCCGTATGATTCTCATAATTATTTGAAGAATAATTAACACAAATGTCAGATTGATTCAACAAATGTCCAATGAATTTAAATGTAGGAATCAAGAAATTTTTCGAACTCGTGATTTTAATGGAAATATACGTTTTGACCTACCCTAACCCTATTCTGACTATCTTCGGAATGACGTCTGTGCATGCGTGCTGTGCGCGCTCTAGCGCCCAGACTATTTAAGCTAAAGTTATGAAGTTATTTAAAATTGGTATATGGCAAGGAAGCAAATGTTATAGTTAGAAAGCAATATCTCAACCGGAAGTGATGTTTAGTCTTATCACAGATTTCTATATCTCGAAAGCGGTACGAGTTATCGAAAAAAAATTTAAAAGGTATTAAAATTATAAACAACTGTTATTTGAAAAGTTCCTGCGAAAAATAGAGTATAAGAATTAATTTTTTTATTTAAGTAATTCATTTTGTACCCGTAGTTGACGGACGAATTTCCTTTTCGGAAATTGAACTAATTTTAGTAATGTTTTCTCTCTGGGAGTGGCAATCATCAAATGTTAGAGCCCTTGCGGAACGCCTTCGATGACTTTTCTGGTAATCGACTGCGGGCGGGGATTCGCAATTTAATAAAGACACCAAAGTCAGTGACATTTTTGGCGATTGCGGGGTGGCCGGGTCTGTGTGAGGTGGTGCATCAATGTGGTGCCTAATTGCACGTTCACATTTCCTATCACTTCTTTGTTTTTTAATTTCTAGGGGTGGCGTGTTTGCCCGAATTGTTGAAACTGATTCAGGCTTTTGAGGGAATTTTAATGTAGTGTTTTCATTAAAGTTTTCATGCCAACGAATATATTTTCAAAGCACATAGGAACGGCATTGCGATTTAGTGCTGTTTTTAAGCTGTTTCTAAACTGACTCTCTTCAAAATGTTCACTACAAAATCTTTTATTTTTTAATTAATTAAGTTGTGAAGATCCGGATTTCATATAAGAAAGATGGAAATATGTCAAAACTAAGAACTAGTACGTACATTTTAAAGATTTCATTTCTATATTTTGTACTTATCATCGCGATTGCGCCAGTTCGATGGGAATTTATCGAATGATAAGACAATTTTAAATGAAGTACCCTATGATTCTGTGACATGGAAAAATGTTGACTGATTTATAAAACCAAGAGGAATAAAAATCACCCGCTTATAAATTCTAAATGATAAATTAAAAATTTCAAAGGATAGGCAGTTTATTTTCGAATCTCAAGTACTCTTATATTTGTAAAACCTCAAAGGCACGCACGTGACGGCGATATCGGTTTGGTTATCCGAAATGCTTATCGCCATACCGTTTCTAAAGCGTTCTTTTTAACGTACTAGCCACTGTGACAGTAGCGTCACAAAACTACAGAAATGCACCCTCGCCAGCCTTTATTTATTGCATGTGTTTTGCTTCTAAATATGTTAGACTAAACAGCAACATCAATTACTCATTTTAATAAGCAAATTTTGGTAACTGCATTTTAAAATTATTATGTGAGCATACATGTGCTTCATATCTACAGAGTGATTCCTAAATGGCGCATTTTCTCAAATTACGTTGTAGGGGACCGTTAATGCAGCCTGAGGAAAGTGTAAAAAAATACACATCTCCTATAAATTAACGCACCACTTTGAAATTTTGAGATAACTAAACAATTATCACAAAACCGTAAAAATTGATATTCAGAATTTTAAAAACTTAAGGATTAAAAAGCAGCAATTTAATAACAGTGGTTCTTAAAGTTTATTCAACATTTAACAAAATATTGCAAAAATCTAACATTTTCAAAAAAAATTGAATTTAATATCGTGTTTCCCCCTCTGCTGCGGACAACAGATTCACACCGACGTGGCAGACTCTCTATTAATCTTGTTATCGCCTCCTGATCTCTTCCATCCCATATTTCTAGTATTTGTTCTTGTAGCTCACCAGTGGTAGCTGGAGGTGGCATAAGAGCTTTGACTCGCTTTCCAATATTGTCCCACAAATGTTCTATAGGATTTAGGCCTGGACTTCTTGATGGCTAGTCCATGACCTGAATACCCACTTGATCAAACTATTCTCTCACTATTTTAGTAATGTGTGGTTTAGCATTATCTTGCATTGAGATAAAATCATCGCCAATATAGGGGGCATACGGCACAACATGTGGTTCTACGATTTCCGTGATGTGTTGATGAATATTCAGTGAACCTCCATTTATCACCTGCAAGTCTATGTAAGCCGTTAGAGATGCCACCCCATACCATTATTGATCCGCCACCAAAAGCTTGGAGTGGTCTTATGTTACATTGGGCATGTCGTTGGTTTCGTCGTCGAAACAGTCTCACACGTCTATCATTGTTAAACAGACAAAATCTGGACTCGTCTGTGAACAAGACACGAGCCCATTCGGCGTTAGTCCAGTTGACGTAATCTTATTTGGTGATGTTCTGCCGTTAAGACTGGACCTGTGGCTGGAATTCCAGGGTGGAAGTCGTTTGCAGTAAGACGCTTTGTAATCGTTTCTATACTAACTTGCACATTATGTGTGGTTGCAAGCTGGATTCGCAAACTTCTTGAGTAAATCTCTCACGTAAAGCACGGAGTAGCAAAAACGATCATCCTGGGCGGTTGTTTACGGGGCCTTCTTTGTCCTGGCCTCCTTTGGTTCGAATTTGTTTCGTTGAACGTTGGACAACACGAGAGATGGTTGAATGGCAAACATCAAATCTTTGGGCAATGTTTCGGCAACTCAATCCTTCATCGGCTAATGTTACTGCCTGGACACACTCATCACGACTTAAATTTTGCGAAACACCGTTCATCGTTTGGAAATAATGTTGTTCAGTTCAGAACGCCAAAATACACAGCAAACCGTCGATTAGACAGAACTCTAATAGATAAACGAAAATACCCGTTTTCTGTCGTTTATTGGTTTTTTTTGATACTGACTGCAAAAAGACCTAAAGAAAAAACTTGCAGCACTTATTACGTCCTAACATGATATGCAGAAGTGTATATCTGATTTTGCTTATTAGGTATGAGCAAAGAACTAATAGGTAAATTTGGCAACATGAATATAATGCCATTTATCCGAGTAGTAGACCGATCAACATCTTTAAATTGTGCTCTGTGAAAAAGTTTCTGTTTTTCTGTTAATGGTGGCCTAAAATTTGTTGTATAGTAGCAGCGAAACCCGTATTGAAATAAGGTACATTTTTTAATATAAGTTGCGTTAAAATATGCATTTATAGCTAATTTAAAGCAACATTTGTTGTAAAATCCAGTAACATTTCATCCATAAAGTGAATAATTTCGATCGCATTTGCGAATTATAATCCAGTCGGGAGTTTTTTACGGGCACATTTCTTGCGGCGCGAGCGAAAATAATCCGCATTAAAGAAAATATCGTCGGTGGATTGCCGTACGGAGTTTTCATCGAATTAAAATATATGCGATTGTTGTAAATTATTTCTGTTTCATTTATTTAATATTGCGTGCATATGAAAAATTAAAAAAAAAACATGAAACGCGATTAATTAATTGTCGCGGGATGAAAGCATAATATACGTCAATAAACTGCCTTTCTACCTCTCTCCAGGAAAGTTGATATAGTTTGTTTAATATTTATAACAAATCTAATTGGTGTTAAATAAAGGATGGATCCATTAAATTGCACAAAGTGTGACAAAAAATTACCACAGGATGGCTCATATGTTCCCTGCTTCGGATGTGATGGGGCGTACCACTACGACTGCTCTATCAAGGCTTCCACTTATAAAGCAAAGGGTAAGCCAGATAGAAAGAAATTGAGATGTGATATGTGTAAAAATAAAATTGAGAGGCAGGACGACGACCCAGAAAGAACCAGTAAAATAACAATGACTGAGGATAATACGGAATTGAAGAAAATTAAAATAGAAATTGGCGAACTAAAGTCTATTATGATGGGGATACAAGAACCACTGAAAGAAAACACCAAAAGTCAAACATTCGTCGGGCAACAATATGATGACATCAAGAGCGGACAGGAAGGTATTAAATCACAAATAAAAAATCTTGAAGGAAGAGTAACCGAATTGTTGACATCGTGCAAGGAAAAGGACGAAAAAATTAAAAATCTAACCTATCGTCTGAATGACTTGGAACAGATTGTTTATGGAAAAGGCTTTGAGTTGCATGGCGTGCAGGAAATGGAACAGGAAAACGTGGAGGAATTAGTAGGTAAGGTTGTAGAGAAATTGGGTGTACGAATTAACGCGCAAGATATCGAGGAGGTTTGTCGAGCGCGCAGAAAGAAATCAGAAGGTGTGAGGCCGATAGTTGTAAACATGGTATCAAAAAAGAAAAGAGATGAAGTAGTCAGAAATAGAGGCAAAACAATTCTTAACAGCGATATTTTTGGTAATAGATATACGGGAAAGATACACATTCTTGAGCAATTATCACCCTTTAATAAAACCTTGCTTTGGGAAACCAAAGTGAAAGCGAAGACTGCTCTATGGAAATTTGTATGGATCCAAAATGGAAAAATTCTGCCACGCAAATCAAAAGGCTCCAAAATCTTTAATATCAGGGACATGGAGGATCTGAGTTATCTGAATTAGGTAACTAAGCTAAATCTGTAATTCGTTTAAAACTAAAATGGATAACAGCTTCATAGACAATTTGATAGGGGAAGAAATAACATGTGATTTCAAAGACACGCTGGATTCATGGATAAAGCCAATATTTCAGGAGGATAATCTATACTTAACGGTAATACATCTAAATATAAGATCAATAAAATTGAATTATGAAGCTTTCTGTGCGGCCATAAAAAGAAGCATCAAAAAAATTGATATAATGGTACTATCGGAAATAAATATTAGCGAGGAAGAAATGAAAAGGACGGGAGAACTATATCGTATTGAGGGCTTCAATATTATTTCGAAGTGTAGAGTAGGAAGAAAAGGTGGAGGGATATTGATATATGTTAGAGACTCGTATAATGTGACAATTTGTAATTGTGTACATATTCACTGTGAAGCGATACGGATAAACATAAAATTATCTGTGAGCAAAAACGTTCAACTGTTGGCGATATATAGACCGCCCAGCACAAATACGACGCTTTTTATTGAGGAGCTCCAACGAATAGTGACCGAAGTAAAAGATCGGTCATTCATAATCATTGGCGACATGAACATAGATCTAAAAAATGAGTCTCATATATCACATGTTTTGGTCGGCAATGGCTTTCAGCGAGGGGTTAAAGGTTTCACACGAGAAGAACATCGAAATAATGTCCTGTCTCAGACCTTGATTGATCACCTCTATTACCGAGGAATTACACATGATATACAAAGTGCCGTGATCTCTTTAAAGATATCGGATCACTACATGGTATGTGGGGCGTTGAGCAAAAGCAGTACTTGTGTATCTGATAAGGCAGCAACAGTAGAAGCAGTTAAAACAGACCAGGAAAAATTCGGTCAATTGTTGGGTGAACTCATATGTAAAAATGTAGTAGATAACTTTGTGGAGCCCGATGGACTATATAATCAAATTATTAACAGCCACAATGAAGCGCATCATGCAGCGTCAACAACAACAGTAAAAAGAGTGTCGCGTAGGCCGTTCAAGCCATGGATAACAAACAAAACTATCGTAGCATCCAAAGATAGAGATAAGCTCTTCCAACTACGGAAAAAATCGACAGAGCCGTCCTATATAAAAGACACATTAAGAAATAATAACAAGAAAGCAAGAAATAAAGTAAATACCACAATAAAGAACGAAAAGAAAATATATTACGCAAAGTTGTTCAACGAAAACAGAAATAATATGAAAAAAACCTGGATTCACATAAATGACATATTGGGAAGGAAAAACAATAAAGCACAGGACGAACTACTATTGAAAGCGATGAATGAAGATGAAACCGAAATAGCTAACAGTTTTGCAAAATCGTTCAAAGAAGAAATATCTAATATTATACACGTATGCCCCATAAACACAAATACTGTCTATTTGGGTAGACGACAACAAACACAGTCTCAAGCGCAAACGATCTACATACCACCAATATCATTAGAAAGTGTTCAAGCCATAATCCGAGAAATGGAAACTAATAAGGCGCCAGGATGGGATAAAATCAAGATGAAGGAAATAAGGGCACACATTAACATTTTCGCATACGCCATAAAAAGGTTAATAAACCTTTCAATCAGTCAAGGAAGAGTCCCAGAAGGATTGAAAAAAGCGGTAGTCACACCTGTATATAAAAAAGGCTCTCACAAGTGCTATAAAAATTACAGACCCATTTCGGTACTGCCATCGATGGAAAAAATATTGGAAAAATACCTGGCAGAGAAACTGAGCGATTATCTGACGAAATACAATATTGTAGATGTGCATCAGCATGGGTTCCAAAAGGGAAAAGTACAGTGTTTCTGTTGGAGAATTTCTCAGATATCATCAATACAAATCTTGACAACAAAATGCATGAAGTGTGGGTATTTGTTGATTTGTCGAAGGCCTTCGACATTATAAACCACAAACTATTGATGGAAATGCTGGAAAGGGTTGGTGTAAGAGGTGTGCTCTTTGATTGGTTTGAAGACTACCTTCAAAAAAGACAGTACGCCGTTAAAATAGGGAAAGTAATAGGATCGTACATCGATGTGGAAAGAGGTGTCCCACAGGGAAGCATTCTAGGTCCGATATTATATTTAATTTACGTTAACGATATAAGAAATTGCTTTAAACACTGTAAATATAAACTATATGCGGATGACACATTAATGTTTGCTACTCATAAAGACCTAGGCACGGCAGTTGAAATGGTTCAGGAGGACTTTAGTGCATTTCAAGTTTGGTCGCACAACAAAGAATTAATAATAAATATGGATAAAACTAAAGTGCTCCATATTTCTTCACCGCATCAAAAGGACGATAGATATGTGAAAATTATATATCACTCGGCGGATTGTTTGCACAGAAACATCAATAACGTGAACAAGCCAGTATGTAGTTGTGTGGAGACGTTGAACGAAGTAAATCACTTAGTTTACTTGGGCGTTGATATCGACAACAGGTTCTTGTGGGATGAACATATTAATACCATGTCCAAGAGATTGAGACACTTTGCGGATCAATTCTATTACTTGCAGGGCTGGCTTCCACAGGAAGTATTGAAGACTATATACCATGCACTCGTCGAATCAACACTAACATACGCCATAACATCGTGGGGAAACGCATCCGATTCACACATAAATAAGTTGCAGAAGATTCAAGATCGAATCGTTAAACACTTAGCTGCAGATAATCCGAACGGTGCAAGTAAATACAAAACTTAAATACTTGACTTCAAACTAATGGTAAACAATTACTTCACCACCAACAACAAAATAAAAATTGACCATATTTATAACTCGAGAGAGTTTTGTAACAAGTACATTGTTCACTGCTTCTAAGGAAACAATTTAGCAAAATAATTCATTATTAAAAAAGTTAATAAAATTGTAATCAAAGCGAAATTAGGTAAATCAATAACACAATAAACGATTAAAGTAACTCTTCGTTTAACCAGGCTCTAACTGGACTACCAAAATAAGCAGGAGCATCTCTAACTGCATCCATATGTTTCGAACTGTTGCCGAAAACCTTTCCGCGTAAACTCTTGAAGCTTCAATCCCATTATTATGGGCTTCACCTAATATGAGTAGCATGTGTCTACTCACTATTTTTACCATCAAATCAAAACGTCAAAATGACGTTGATACTAAATGCCTGACAATATCAAGTTGGTATCCAAGTAACGATCTAACAATTTTTTGTTGTTATTCAGAATTTTAAGGCGTCGTTGCCAAATACATTTTCAGAACAGCTTTATGGATAAATTTTGATTTTCAAAATTAAAATTATGAATAAATTAGAACTCGTTTTTACACAAAGTCTTATAGGGTACAGAGCTCGTTGTGGAAAATGATACCATCCTTAAACATTCATATGAATAAATAAGTTGATTTCTTAAGTTTACCATTTTATTACTCAGTAAATTAATAATTCAGCGTTTTTTAACATTTTTCTCACATCGCATTAACGGTCCCCTACAATGTACTTAGAGGTAATGTTACATTCATTCGGTATATACCGCGACATCATTTAAATTTATAATTAAAGTAGGCGGCTTTTTTATACGACGCGGATCCTGCAAACTGATTCGCCGTGTAAATTAAAGGTTATGTAAATAATTTGACGTTTAGAGTTCTCACGTCCAATCGTTTTAATTTAAGGGGTAAAACCACTCTAGAGCCAGGAAAAAGAGCTAAATTTATCAATTTATTTTGGGAGTATGACAAGCGTAATAGAAATTCTTCTCAGAGTATTCGTTAAGCACATGTTGAAGTACAAAAAACAATTTTTTTATTGTCATTTTCATTACAAATTGGGGCGATAGAGCCCGTCGTCGAGAACACCTATTTCAAAAACACCGAAACGGGAGGACGGATTTCTCGGCTTGTAATTGCAAAAAAGTAAACAAATTTATAATCTATATACATTGGGCTTTGGAAGTACGTAGGGATTTTACTTTTTATCAATTTTTGTGGAAGTTGAGCCCTTCTTAAGGAATTAATCGATATTTTGCAGCAAAAATATAATTGTTCATAAAAAAAGTTTACATCCAATCAAAAAACGGCTACATACTTCCATATAGAACACTATTGTGAAGCTACTGTGAAAATTTTAAATGGATCTACGCAATAGTCTCCGAGAAATCTGTCCTCCCAGTTTGGAAAAAGTAGTTCAGAGAAAAACACGTTTAAAGTTTCATAAACACACCAACACACGCTCTGAGATGCTGCGGTCGATCGATAATTAAACCCTTTAATATTCTTTTTTCACTATAAATCAAATGGCATATTATTTTTATGATCCTGAAGTATCGAAGATAAATAATGCCTAATCAGAAACACCAATAAACATATACGTATTGATTTGAAGAATTATAAAATAAAATTATAAAATCTGCATTACATAAGTCTATGAATTGAATCTTTGAATTTAAAACATTATTGTATGTGTGTGATAAATAATCCAAGACGTGTGACTAAGAACAAGCGTTTATTTGTAAAAAACGCGTTTTTATGATCCGGCCGACGCACGTATCGCAACTCAGTGCGTGAATGTGCGCTTAGCCTGGTTACACACTGGGCGATTTTTACCGCGGCGGTAAATTTGCCGCTGCCGCCGATCTGCTAGTGGCGCGAAGAAACAAATGGGAGCTTACACATTGGGCGGTAAAATATCGCGCGGAAGATTTGCCGCTGACGGTAACTTTGCAGCCGTCGATTGCCACTGGCGCTGGCGGTAGTTTTGCCGTCGCTGTGTTGTCAGTGGCGCATGGGAATATATCGCCGCTTTCACATTGAGCGGCTTTTTACCGCCTGATCAATTCAATTTGTGAAGTTATTTGCTTTTTAGATTGAATATATCTTCGATCCCACACGTACATATTGTTGTGTTTTTTATTAAAATATAAAATAATTATAAGAATAATTTATTTGTAATTAGATAAATTTTATTTTAAAAATAATAACGAGAAGGAATAGAGGTGGTAGGGAGATCACCTGGGTGATCACCTGGTAAAGTAAGAGCAGGGATGCAGACAAGTGTGGGAAGAAATAAGGTAGGGAATGAGCTATAAAAGCAGACGCACGGCGAATTACGAGGAGTTCAACAAAGTGACCAGCCCGAAGAGGAAGGGAAAGGAGTTCAACGAAGTGACCAGCCCGAAGAGGAAGGGAAAGGAGTTCCACGAAGCGACCAGCCCAAGAAGGAAGAAGAGTGCAACGCAGCGGCCAGCCAAAGAAGGAGTCGGGAGTCCGAGCGAGCGACCAGCCCGAAGCAGAGAGAGTTCGGTCCAGTGACCGGCCGGAAGCAGAAAATTTGGTAAGAATATTTAAACTTGCTAATATTTTATTGATGGTGCCTGAATACAGGGCAATCAAATGGCTAGATAAGTGGTAAATGGAATAATTTGCAACTTGTTTGGCAAAATATAAATTTAAAATGAATTATGTTAGTTCATAAGGTGTTAATGTATTTGCATGTGATAAGCAAAATAGAAAAGGAATATCAAATTGTAGTAATAAATTTTATTTGCAATTATTAGCAAATAACAAAAATATATATATATATATATATATATATAACAAATTGTGTCAATAAACAGTACTTGCGCTTGTTAGCAGGTAACCGAAAATATATATAACAAATTGTATCAATAAATTTTATTTGCAATTATTAGCAAATAACAAAATTAAATAATATAGTAACAAATTGTATTAATAAACATTATTTGCACTTGTCAGGCAAATGACAAAAGACATTAACAAAGTGTGTCAGTAAATTTGCAAATTGTCGAGCAAATAAATAATATAGTAACAAATTGTATTAATAAACATTATTTGCACTTGTCAGGCAAATGACAAAAGATATTAACAAAGTGTGTCAATAAATTTGCAACTTATCGAGCAAATAAATAATATAGTAACAAATTGTATTAATAAACATTATTTGCACTTGTCAGGCAAATGACAAAAGATATTAACAAAGTGTGTCAATAAATTTGCAAATTGTCGAGCAAATAAATAATATAGTAACAAATTGTATTAATAAACATTATTTGCACTTGTCAGGCAAATGACAAAAGATATTAACAAAGTGTGTCAATAAATTTGCAAATTGTCGAGCAAATAAATAATATAGTAACAAATTGTATTAATAAACATTGTTTGCACTTGTCAGGCAAATGACAAAAGATATTAACAAGGTGTGTCAATAAATTTGCAAATTGTCGAGCAAATAAATAAAATTATTCACAAATTGTTTCAATAAACTTAAATTGCAACTTATTGAGCAGAGAGAGAAATTTTCATAATAAATAGTTTTAAAATCAGAATATGCACGAGAAATAAGACGGGTATCGGCGCGAGACTAGATATTGTAAAGACGGACCGGTCAACGTATCGGAGTCGCGCAGCATTTCTTGCTCATACCCGGCATGTGGAAATAATTTGCGTACACAAATTTTGTTTTTTTTTCAGGCACCGAGAACTTGTTGACGGTAAACATTTAAATGTATATATGAATTTAAATAATATTGTATATTAATTTGGGACATTTAGAGAATTTGCTTTTGGTAAATATATTATTTTAATTTAAAATACCGTCGTATTATTTAACCCGATCAAACCTGAACAAAAGGATAGCTTTGACAAGAATTTTATATAGTTGTGAGTTCTTTCCTAAATAAAAATAAAGTCAAAGGCATAATTCACAGCATATAAATATGGCGCCCAACGTGGGGCAACTGAATATAAAATTGTGCCCAACGTAATTAATCAATTGATGATTTAAAATGTATAAATAAATTAACAGTTAGTTAATACAGTTAGAATCCACTAATGAGAGAAAAATAATTTCAAATTTGTAAAAGCTATCAGAAATTGAATAAACAGGTTTGCTAAGGTTGAATAATTCTCTAAATAAATAAGGTTTATAAATAAAAATAAAACCATGGCGGAACAAGCAAGAACAAGAGCGATATCTGAAGGCGCCGAAGCCGAGAAAACGGAAACACAAATGGAAAAACAATCATTTGTAACAGTAGAGGTATTGGTACAATTATTAAAACAACGAGACGAAAGAAATATAGAAAATTTAAAAAAATCAAATAACGAACTAATGGAGAAGTTAATGGATAATGCGAAAATAAACAATGAAAAATTAATTCAACAAGTAAAAATCGAAAATGAACAACAAATTAGAGAATTTAAAAGAGAAACTGGTCAACGATTTACCGAATTGGAAAATCGGATGGAATCAATGAGAGAAGAAATAATGATGCAAAGCAATATCAGGTTACACAAGGTAGAAGGTAATATGCAGGAATTAGCGTACAAGCAAAGAGAGATAGAAGAGACACAACAGGGGCTAAAGGAAAATTTGCACCGGGAAAATCAAAAACAAGAACAATTGTTATTAAATGCAAGAGAAAATAAACAACACATTTCACATATTTATAGAAAATTGGAATTCGCGGAACAAAATACACAACGATCGATAAATGACGTTGTAGATGCCGTAGATACGCGGTGTACAATTGCGGAAGAGAAAATAGATACAAGGTGTACACGATTAGAAAGGAGAATGCAAGATAAAGAAACAATGATACCTGCTCTACAGAATTATGTACCATCGGTAGAAAATTTACCGAAATTTTACGGGGATGGACGGATGAACCCAATGCTATTTTTGAAAGCCATACAAAATGTTACTAATTTTATTTCCGACGAACAGAGGAAACTACAAATAGTTAGAAGTTGCCTCAGAGAAAACGCACAAACGTGGATGGATATGTGTGAAGAGGACATAACGAGTTTTATCGATTTTCAGGAGTTGTTTATAGAACAATATTGGGGACGAACACATCAACAAAATGTTCGTAGAGACCTGATGTTCGGGAAATATCAGACAGGATACCGCATGACTCGGGAAAACTATGTTATAAAAAAATATTCTATTGCAAAATATTTAACACCTAAATTGATGGAAGAAGATATTGTGGCACAGCTGACTGGACACTTTGACGCGAATGTGGAACAAGCTGTCGCTTTGCAAGGGATATCAACGATTAGGGGTTTAATAGATATAGTACGACGCCTCGACAATATTAACAAGAATACGCAAACGAAATATTCTTCACCGCAACAGCATAATGCAAATAATAATTATAAAGATAATAGAAATTTTTATAACAGAGAACAAAGTGGAAATGAGCAAAGAAATGGCAACAGATGTGAAAATAGAGGAAATTATCCGCATGGAAACAGAAAATGGGAATATCAAAACAATAGTAAGGAAGAGAAATTTGTAAATTCCACAGAAATAAGGAGAAATACGCAGAGTCAGGAAAATGATGGAGAAAGAATAAGGGTGGATATACATCAACCACCGAGGGAGGATTTTCAGTAGATTCAACCATTAAGAAGAAGGAAGAACTTTGTACCATATATAAAACGAATAATGAAACAATAATAAATAAAGGACTACCGCACATTATGGTACAATTTCAAGAAAAGGATATGCTTGCTTTAATTGATACAGGAGCAGAAGTGACTTTGTTAAGTAAACAGTTTTACGAGGAAATAAATAAAAGGCAACAAGGTAAAATGGTACCTATAAGAAAAATGAATATAATTACTGCTACGAGAAAAGCTATGGCAACGGTGGATAAAATATGGATAACAGAAACGAAATGTGGAAAAAGAAGTTATGAATTGGAATTTATGGTTATTCCCGGAATGAAAAGAAATTGTATATTGGGTATGGATACGTTGGATAAATTAAATATGACAATAGATGTCGAAAAAGCAATTGTAAAAATCGGGGACGAAGAAATATCGTGGGAAGATGTAGAATACGAAGAAGATGAAGAGGAGGAAGAGGAAAAAATAATAAATAATGTTAACTTGGATCATCAAGAAATAAAACAAACAAGTAAAATAAATTGTGACCAAGAACATAAGGATATAATTGAGAAATTAATAGAAAATTTTCCACGATTAGTAAATGATCAGCCATGTGTTGCAGCTGGGTATGAACATCGATTAAAAGTAGATGAGTCTGAACCGATAAATATAAAAAATTATCCAATACCAAGAAAGTATCAAGAAAAAGTAAATGCGGAAATAACCAAAATGTTAGAACAAAATATAATAGAAAAATCCACAACAAATTTTATTAATCCAATAGTAGTAGTAAAGAAGAAGAGTGAAGATATTCGACTATGCCTAGATGCCAGAAAATTAAACTCGAGAACAAAGCCACAATATGAAACTCCACAAACTATCGATACGATACTAGCAAAATGTGGAAAAGCAAGAATATTTACAAAACTGGACTTAAAAAGTTCTTTTTGGTTGATTCCATTGAATAAAGACAGTAGAAAATATACAGGGTTCCTAATAAATGGATACGTATACCAATTTAAGGTAGTTCCATTTGGATTGGCAAGCTCATCAGCGGCGTTGGTGCGGGCGCTGCAAATAATTTTAAGAAAATACGAAAAATTTTGCCTACATTATGTAGCTGACTTTTTAAAACCAAACACAGTAACCAAAATCTCCCCGACAGTTTTGATGCGAACACAAACACCAAAACGGCCCTGGGATCCAGGGGGCAGGAGGTTGTTGATATAGAAGACCGGATCATTTAATGTCGACAAAGATGGAAAAGGAAGGATGAAAGATAAGAAAAAGAAGCATTTTTACAAAGGGAGACTTGGTAATTGTCAGAAGTTACAGACTGGGAAGCCGAGAACAGGAAAATTTAAAGTAGAAAATAAATTAGAAAATATACAAGGGACCCATATAAAATGAAGATACCATATTAGTATGCTGCAGGCATACAAGCAACCAATAGAATAAGATTGTTAGTAAATATAGGAAACAAAGTAATTTAGTACAAATATTTCAAAAAAATATTTATATAAATATCCTTTGGGGATATGTTGTGTTTTTTATTAAAATATAAAATAATTATAAGAATAATTTATTTGTAATTAGATAAATTTTATTTTAAAAATAATAACGAGAAGGAATAGAGGTGGTAGGGAGATCACCTGGGTGATCACCTGGTAAAGTAAGAGCAGGGATGCAGACAAGTGTGGGAAGAAATAAGGTAGGGAATGAGCTATAAAAGCAGACGCACGGCGAATTACGAGGAGTTCAACAAAGTGACCAGCCCGAAGAGGAAGGGAAAGGAGTTCAACGAAGTGACCAGCCCGAAGAGGAAGGGAAAGGAGTTCCACGAAGCGACCAGCCCAAGAAGGAAGAAGAGTGCAACGCAGCGGCCAGCCAAAGAAGGAGTCGGGAGTCCGAGCGAGCGACCAGCCCGAAGCAGAGAGAGTTCGGTCCAGTGACCGGCCGGAAGCAGAAAATTTGGTAAGAATATTTAAACTTGCTAATATTTTATTGATGGTGCCTGAATACAGGGCAATCAAATGGCTAGATAAGTGGTAAATGGAATAATTTGCAACTTGTTTGGCAAAATATAAATTTAAAATGAATTATGTTAGTTCATAAGGTGTTAATGTATTTGCATGTGATAAGCAAAATAGAAAAGGAATATCAAATTGTAGTAATAAATTTTATTTGCAATTATTAGCAAATAACAAAAATATATATATATATATATATATATATATATATATATATAACAAATTGTGTCAATAAACAGTACTTGCGCTTGTTAGCAGGTAACCGAAAATATATATAACAAATTGTATCAATAAATTTTATTTGCAATTATTAGCAAATAACAAAATTAAATAATATAGTAACAAATTGTATTAATAAACATTATTTGCACTTGTCAGGCAAATGACAAAAGACATTAACAAAGTGTGTCAGTAAATTTGCAAATTGTCGAGCAAATAAATAAAATTATTCACAAATTGTTTCAATAAACTTAATTTGCAACTTATCGAGCAAATAAATAATATAGTAACAAATTGTATTAATAAACATTATTTGCACTTGTCAGGCAAATGACAAAAGATATTAACAAAGTGTGTCAATAAATTTGCAACTTATCGAGCAAATAAATAATATAGTAACAAATTGTATTAATAAACATTATTTGCACTTGTCAGGCAAATGACAAAAGATATTAACAAAGTGTGTCAATAAATTTGCAAATTGTCGAGCAAATAAATAATATAGTAACAAATTGTATTAATAAACATTATTTGCACTTGTCAGGCAAATGACAAAAGATATTAACAAAGTGTGTCAATAAATTTGCAAATTGTCGAGCAAATAAATAATATAGTAACAAATTGTATTAATAAACATTGTTTGCACTTGTCAGGCAAATGACAAAAGATATTAACAAGGTGTGTCAATAAATTTGCAAATTGTCGAGCAAATAAATAAAATTATTCACAAATTGTTTCAATAAACTTAAATTGCAACTTATTGAGCAGAGAGAGAAATTTTCATAATAAATAGTTTTAAAATCAGAATATGCACGAGAAATAAGACGGGTATCGGCGCGAGACTAGATATTGTAAAGACGGACCGGTCAACGTATCGGAGTCGCGCAGCATTTCTTGCTCATACCCGGCATGTGGAAATAATTTGCGTACACAAATTTTGTTTTTTTTTCAGGCACCGAGAACTTGTTGACGGTAAACATTTAAATGTATATATGAATTTAAATAATATTGTATATTAATTTGGGACATTTAGAGAATTTGCTTTTGGTAAATATATTATTTTAATTTAAAATACCGTCGTATTATTTAACCCGATCAAACCTGAACAAAAGGATAGCTTTGACAAGAATTTTATATAGTTGTGAGTTCTTTCCTAAATAAAAATAAAGTCAAAGGCATAATTCACAGCAATATGTACTATCATGCACAGAAATAATGTCCCTGTACTAAAACAAGCGACGAAAAAGTAATAAAGCAATAACTTGTTGCCGGTTCATTTATATTTTTCAAAATAACTATTTAAATTTTAATCACAATAATTAAGCGCAAATAAAATACGTGAACAAAAATCTTAGGGAACTAAAACAAAGGTGCAGAGTCACGTACGACAAGTGATTTCTGTTGTTGCACTTGTGCCGCTAATAAGCAGCGGCACTTTTACCGCTCAATGTGAAAACGTTTCAAATTTTGTAGGCGGCAGCGGCAAATTTACCGCCGCGGTAAAAATCGCCCAGTGTGTAACCAGGCTTACGAATCGACTTTACGTTGATAGTAAAATACAAATGTTTCTTCGCAACAAAATTAAAACATTAGTTTAGAGAAATAAATAACAACCTAAATTTAGGATCCACACTTTGCACCGTTCGTACTCGTTAATTGGAAAACTAAACAGAGACACTCCAGGCGTAAAATATTTGCCTTTTCCACAAAATAACTGTATTTGTTATGTGCCATTTCAACGACTGACCGCTTCGATAGTCCGGCCCTGGTCACAAAAAACAGATGTGTTTACGCGTTGTCAACATTACTACAACGTTACTGTCTCTGCTTCTGTTTCATATGATCGATATTCAGAGCATTATTTGTGCCGTACGTCCAATATAAATTCGTCATCGCGTATTCAACTTCATTACCGTAGTTCTTATGCACGTCGTCTTTAACTGTCTCGAAAATTTAGCATGCATAATACGCTAACACTACTCTTTTCTAGCGTCACACCAAAAGCGGGATGTATTTTAGGAGTGCGCCATCTATTTTTCACGTCAAAAATATAGCATTATTTTGGAGTACATTGATGCGACATCTTATTAGTTAATATTTTTCATCCATGTAACAACTGTTCATATCTTCATGGTAATCACCAGACTTTTTTGATTCAAATAGCAGAAGGCCATTATCAACAAACCCAGTTTCACTACCAATATGAAGCACAATCAGACGTTTTCATTTTTCAAAAGTATTACGCAAACCTCGTGACAATCCGCCAACAAGTGCTTATCTAGCACTAATTATTGTGGTATCTTTCCATACTTTTCACTTTGTGTGGTCAGCATTTACCCATGTCTTGTCTAAATAATAAATTTTCTTTTCCATTGCCCTAAATCTCCTAATGCTGTTTAAATAATTACGCCTCTACAGAACAATATCCTGACGTTCAATCAAAATGCTATTTTGGCTTCGTTTCTCCCGTTGAAATCCCAATTTCCTTAAAATTTTCCACAATGTTGTACGTTTCATTGCAAGTAAAGTATCATCTGCCAAGATAGCCTATAAAATTGTTATTTTATTTTAAATTAACAGAAATAAACAAATATAAATATATAAATAAACCTTTATTGGCATAATGACAAATTAACAACACAATATAACATTTTTACATTTTGTAACATCCTTTCTGTCCTTTGTTCCGCCTCCTCTCCTTCATCCCTCCGGACACCTCTCTCCCCTATTCTCAGTTACCTGTAATAACCAAATTTATGTTATTCACCCCCCTTTTCCTCCCCTCTTCCCTCTTTTCCTTTAGTTTTTTCAGTATCTCCACCCACCGCCTTTCCCTCCCAGCACCTTCCTCCACTCTCTACCTCTCTCCTTCTCCTCCTTGCTCCATCCCATTCCCACGCATTCCTCCCACCAATGCTTCCTGTCATCTTTTCCGTTGCCACACATTTCACACTTTTTCGTTTCCCATCCAGTATTTGTTATTCTTTTCTTCGTTTCTGCATCTATATCTCGCTAAACTTCTTCCATCTTCCTGCGCCTTTCCCCCTTCCAGATATTTTGGCCTTCTTCCGTATACTCTTATGTCTTTATACTTTTCATTGTATGTTGAGCTCCTTATCTTCCTGTCCCTTTCCTGTGCTTCCACCTGTTTGAACCTCCCCACTACCTCCCTCTCAACTGCCCTACCATCCCTCCTCCTTCTTTCTACCTCCTCTAAGAACAACCCCGCTTTTTCATACATTTTCTTTCTGCACTCTTCCCAGTTTGATAAATCCTTCCCCTGTCTTCTGGGCCCCTCCAACTCTTCCATCACTTTTTTCACTAAGCTATTGTCTCTCCCCCCCTTTATCATTTCTTCGTACTTTGCCACTTTCCTCGCCGCCTCTACCTCCAATTTCTCCCCGCCTGTCTCCTGTCTCACAATGTAGTCTGGTGTCGACTTCTCTAATGTTAGCGCTCTCTTCATATGCCCCATGTAAGCCCTCTCTAGTCTTTTTTGGTCGTTTACTCCCTAAACTTCTACCCCATACAGCATTATGCTCCTTGCACAAATATCCCAGACCCTCATTGACTCTGCGAAGCCCCCCTTCCTATTTCCCCACAGGCTCTCTTTCAGCCCTTCTTCCGCTCTCCTAACCTTTTTGCATATGTGGTTCATGTGTTCATCCCAGTTGCTACTCTCCCTCAGCACCACTCCCAAGTACGTCCATTCTCTCACCTGTTCAATTGTTTCTCCCTTCCATCTCAGTTGCACTTCCTTTCTTTTTCCTCCTCCTTTCTTGAATACGATAACTTTCGTCTTCGTTCTGTTCAGTTCTAGTTCTCTTTTTTTCAGGAATCCCTCTACCCTACGCAACATTTCTCGCAGCCCTATTTCCGTCTTTGCCAGCAGTACGATATCGTCTGCGTACACGACTGTCCACAGCCTGTCATTCCCCATCCTCACCCCCCGCCTTGGCCATTCCTCATCACTTCTTCCAGTTTCGCTATGTATATGTTAAATAATTGTGGGCTCAAGGGGCACCCCTGCCTTAGACCTCTAGATGTTCTAAATTTCTCTGTTTTCTCGCTTCCCACTCTCACACTGCACCATGTCTCTTCGTATATCTCTTTTGTTCTTTTAACCACAGTCTCCGATATTCCGCCTTTTTCCATTGTCTTTATCAATACTTCTCTATCAATTCTGTCAAATGCCGCCTTCAGGTCGACGAATATTGTGAACAATTTTCCTCCCTTTCTTCTCACTTCTCTCTCGATCAAATAGTTCAAAATATACAAGCTATCCCTGGTTCCTCTTCCGGGTCTGAACCCTGCTTGTCAGAACAAATATTTACCGTTAACTTTTGAACAAGTAGGTAATTCATTCTTAAAATAGAAAGAATGTGCATGTCTATTGATAGAATTTTTCTGAGATTCATCCAATGTATTGTAGAGTGTTTCACGTTTTCGCTTTCTGATAGGAGAATGTAAAATTCCGATGGTTTCCTTTTCCTTTACAATAGCCCACATTGTTGCCTCTTCGATGCCAAGCAACTTCGAAACCAACTTTATTGAAGCTGACTTGGAATTTTCACGGTAATACGGTAATACTCAACACATGCCTTATATGCCATAAGTATTTGTCCACTTCGAATATGCCTTTAAGGGTGCAGTAGTTTTGATTTACGGGCGTTTTCTAGTATTCTACATAAATATATTATGAATCTTGCATTCCGTACAATTAACATGCATTTTTATGCATCGCTCCCAATCATTGATGTATTTACTTAGTACTCTCTACTTATCCCCCATTCAATTTCGCCTCTTAACAATAGTTTGTTGAAATTGAATAAATAAACAATAAACCAAAACTGCTACGTTTTCCATACGTCGCCACATCCTGATGTATTTAGTTTAATAGAACTGATAGTAGCCCAACCAACTCTGTAAATATAAATCTATGCTCATTTATAAAATAATATTTATAAAACATGTGCTATTGTTAAAAGTTGAAACATTATACGAAAAGTTCCTAAATTATATCTTTACTGAGTTCGTAAATCTATTCTCATCTACAAGACATACAGTTGTGAAACTTTGAAGATTTTCTGAAGATTCGATTGCTTTACCTTGAATAAAAGTGTTTTTTGCATCGCTATGTACAATTGTTTGTAATGCACCGACGTGGATATTTAATTTAATATTCTGTGTAAAAAATAGTATCAAATTATTTCATTTTAGATTCTCTATCCTTAATAATTACTTCAGGAAAACGAAATTATTTACATGCTACAATTACGGTCCGTTTATTTGTCTTCATTTTCGCTATGCATTTTCGCATAAACTTTATATGGTTCGTTTATTATAAGTATTAATCAATCAATTATCTTAAACAAACTGTATATCTGGCGATAGCGAGACTTATTTGGGCCTTATCTTGTAAATAAATTCGGTCTTATCTTAATCATTGACTAATATGCAGTCAATACAAACGTAGATATAGACATCACGTTACGGCATATTGTAATTAACCACTAAATTTAATAAGTAACTAAAATTTTTGACCAAAACAGCAACAGGTTGCTGATATAAGCTGAAATGAACTTCAAAATAAAGTATATTTTCATATTTTTTTCTTTTTCAAATAGTCTTGCAGTTCATGCCAATTTTGTAATCACAGGCCTTGCAGCAACAGGTTTATATTTCATAGCGAAATTGGCATATGACCATAGTGTATGTACATTTACAGAGTGTTGCTCGGAAAAGGAAATACCAGCTGATTTTGCAAGTAAGTTGATTGCTATTGAAATTGTTCTTTTTCCAAATGAAAAAACCTTGCAGAGCTTCAAAAAATATTAAATATCAAAGTATACGGTCAACATTTGGTTAAGGAAGTAGTCGTTAATGCTTTAAAAGCGCATTGGAGAGATCCGGACGTACAAAAGGCCCTGGTGCTGAGTTTCCATGGCTGGCCTGGAAGTGGTAAGAACTATGTTACAAAATTCATACACGATAGTTTATACGCAAAAGGAGGTAACAGTAACCACGTACATTATTTTGTGGGTGGGATACACTTTCCTAAAGCAGAGAAAGCAAAAGAATATCAAGTAAGATGAAACCAGCAGCTAAAACTGCACGTACCATTTTGTTTAATTTTAGCAAGATTTATACAACTGGATTAAAGGAAACGTGACGAGATGTCCGCAACAGTTATTCATATTTGATGCGGACAAAATTCCACCATCAGTTTTAAATGCACTGAAATCGATGATAGATTACTATGATCATGTCGATGGAGTAGATTACAGGAAAAGCGTGTTTATATTTTTATCCAATACCGGAAGCCGTGCAATCAACGATCAGTACCTCAAACTTCGGAAGAGTGGTGTTGAACGTGAGGACATTCGGTTGAAAGATTTTGAAAAGTTAATTCTTGAAGGAGCATTTAATGAAGAAGGTTGGATTATATTATTATTATATATTATTTTCATATCTAACAAGTGCACCACAATGTTCTATGATTTTTGCAGTTGGTTTAAGTTTCATACAATGTAAAATTATAATCTTAATTACCGCAATAACATTTTTGTTGTGCCTATATGTGAAATTGCAATTCTACTTTCAGGGGGTTTGCATCATGCGGATCCGATTAAAAGTGATTTAATTGACCATTACGTACCTTTCCTACCCATGGAACGTGAACACGTTCGATTATGTATTTTAGACGCATTTCAAGTGTGGAGAATAAAGTCTCCTAGCGAGGAGAATATTCGGTGAGTATACTTTGTTACTTAACTAGGTCTGAGAGTTCCAAAAGCTTAGACAATGATGCGGGGGCGTTTTAAGAATTTGAGACCCATTGAACTAAAGTAAGTTATTATGTTTACAACTGCGTGAATTCAAAACAGTAGTACCGCCAATATTCGGGGGTTTTACTGCATCTAAAGACGTCACGGTTTTTTCGCAAAATGTTTTCTCTTATAACAAGCTATTAATTACTACTACAATAAATATATTGACATGTGGATTTTATTTTACAGAGAAGTTCTTGACTTTGTAGAATGGGGTCCTGCTCCAGATAAATTATTTTCAACAACAGGTTGCAAAAGAATAAGTCAAAAGGTTGGAATACTTGTGCAAAAACTTCCTTACAAAACTGATTAAATCGAACAAAATACAATGCAATATTTTATATTAATAAACCATTTTTGAATCAAACATTCGGGTTATTTTATTTATATTAATATATATGTTACCTAACTGTAACAAATGATGATGATTGAAGTTATAGTAGTAGTATAGAATAGTGACAAAAATATATAATTTTGCAAATACAACCCTGCTGCATAATGAAATATCACGAATTATCGGTTCACTGACGGCACAATACATTTTATCACCACCTAAATAAGGAACAATTTGGACAATTATTGTCAAAAACATTTTATTGATATTTGCTTTTATTCTACCAAATAATTGAATTAAAAATGTACATACCCCTGAATACATAATATAAACAACCAGTGCGAACAAATGTATACCTGGAAACTGTTGGGTTAATGCAATAAAGTGACTGCAATTAATTATTGGCATCAAACTTATTTTTGAGGTGTCAGTGAATAAAAATAACCTTAACGACATGACCTTTAGTATGTCGAACAACAGGTAACAAATGTACAATATTAACATATTAAAACACCATTTAAGAAAATATATATCGCACAGCGTACATGATGTCCTATTACGATAATCATAACAAAGAAGGAAATAAAACGGTGCCGTATGCATAAAAAGTGGAATTAAATAAAATCTGACAGACATACAAAGTTACATAAAATACTAAATACGAGGTTTTCATAATTTACACAACCAGCAATGCAGACATGACGAAAGCATATCGTGCAAGTTTCCTTACTATAAAGAAAAAAATCCCGGTGACAATAATAAACACTAAGATTATATTCAACCTACACTTCCTAAAACTCCGTTTTTCTTTTGAACAGAAGTAATTCAAAATACATTTGAAGTTAGTTTTACAGTCAATAGTATCCGTAAAATGAACACTACTTTCCTAACGATCTTGAAAAACATAACAGTACCTTGCAAGTTCAATGCTGATATTGGAACGGGATCACTAGTATTTTCTCTTTAAGTTATTTCATATTTATTAAGAAAGCATTACAATGTCTCGTCACAAAAGGAAGTTGACATAATGAAGCTCCAAAGATAGGAATGTGTATAGTAATGTCGTTTTCGTTGTGTCTCGTAAAATTTTATGGTGCTATTAGTACATACCCTTAACCGCAAAATTGACCTTCCCCAAAAGAGCTTGTAAAACAGCACGTGCGTTTGAAACCGGCAATGGTAATCCAGGACCGGACTCAACACATTTACAGAATATCCAGGGTGAAGAAAACAATGTAAACAATCTGAAGATTTATTATTAATTCCTAGTATTAATAATTATTGTTAATTATCACTATCACTACTACTTGATTCCGAATCAAGATTATTAACATTAATTACAATATTTACATTTGGTATTGTTTGATAGCTTAATTCGACATTAGCCACATGTTTTATACAATTTTACCATTTTTCCGTAGTAATACTATCTACTTGTTTTCGGAATATATCAATAACCGCAGGCCAACTTTCGGGGTTGTTGTTAAATTTCCTTATGCCTCGTTTTAGATCACTCCAAATTAATTCAATTGGGTTAAAGATGCAAAAGTATGGCGGTAAGCTTAAAACAACACAACTTTTATAACTTTTGGCCATCTCATCCACAACATATTTTTTACTGACGTTTTGGGCACGAACTAGTTGCTGGGGTTTTGTTTTTGCATCTGGTGGAATTTCTATATTGTTTGCGCTCAAAAAATTTATAATATCCCCTTTTCTAGTGCTTGTATTAGGGATTTTTACGGCTATGCGATGGTGCATTATCCATAACTACAACTGTATCACGGGGAATATTTGGCAACAGTTGTTTCCGGAACCACTCTTCGAACAACGAAGAGCTCATATCCTCACGATAGTCCGCGTTGCAATTTTTAATGTTTTTAGCAGAGACAAGTAAGCCATTTTGGACCCATCCATTACTACTGCCAACATGCAAAATTATTACACGTTTTCCGCGAGAAGCAGGAACTCTAAGAACACATTTGGATGAATCGTCACTGAGCGCATGCGTTTTAATATCATGGGTGTCAAATCATGTTTCGTCCAAATACACTATATTTCTCACTAATCTCCTATATTCTGCAATTTGCGCCATAAATTCAATTCGCAAGCGTTCTATTCTTTTATACTCCATTATGTATCGGCGGCGATTAAGTTTCCGAAACGTTAAACCCATTTCAGTAAGCAGGCCCCTGTAAAAAAAACATTTTTATCATATATAACATGTACTTATACTGTTCTTTGTAAAAACATGGCTAACCTGAATTTCGTCATCTTATAAGGTACTTCTATGGAATCGGCTTGTAATTCGTCAACCACAGACTTTACTGTTGGAACCATATTATAAGAGTCGTAATATAAGAGTTGTAAATTTTTGAAACAACTGCTTCCTTAAAACTTGTTGTTGCTCGCCAAAACTTGGGTTGCCGTTGAGATGTTTTCTCGTGACTCCGTGATCGGATAACGCTTCTAACCGTGCTGTCAGAGATTTTCAATAATGCTGCAGTTCTCTGAATTGGTGTTGAATGAGTTTCTTCTTTGAGAGTGTCGTAGCATGACAATATACATTCTCTAGTTCCGGATTTTAGAGCATTTCCTCGTCTGGACACAAATTCCTGACTTTCGTTTTCTGTATCCGAACTTATCATGTGCACATCACTGTTACCCGCTACTTCTTGTGAAGTAGATGGTATATTTTCATGTGGACGCCAAATTTCCATTTATAATAACAACACTGACTACGTTTTTACCACAAAAAATGTTATTCCTAGTATATTACAAAAATATATATATTAACAACACACGACTTAAGTTTCGACTTTTTAGGGTCAAGTGACAACAACGAGTTTATTACTTTTATGAAAACTATGGTTACATTTTGAAAAATGATTTGCAAATGAACTTGTATCGTTATTTAATCTAAATGCTCTAAAATCCAGTTTGGCCTACATATACACTATTGCATTCGGAACTCGAGATTTCATAAATACCCAACAACGTCATATCAATCGACAATTAAAGACTTGCTAGAAAACATCCACATATTTTTTCCTAAATCTGATAAATATCAAATTATAAATATGAATCCTCCAAGACTTTAGGGTTTAATAAAAACACACAAACCTTGTCTCCCGGTTAGACCGGTAGTATCACACATTAATAGTCCATCGCGAACCCTAGCAATTAAATTGAATGTTCTTTTTAAAACATACAAATTTTACGTCTAAATACGCTATCAAAAATTCACTTCTCCTATCCCAACAGTTAAAATCAATAACCACCCCAAAAAATTCTAAATTAGTATCGTTTGACGTCACAAGTATGTTTTCAAATATTCCAACAAATGATTACCTTAACAGAATATATTATACAAAACAGTCAAATACCTGCTACACATTCAGAAATTTATAATGCCTTTGAAACGTGTTTAACGCAAATTTACTGTCAATTTAACAATCAGATTTATCAGCAAAACTGATTAAATTACGTTCATTTGCAAATCATTTTTTAAAATGTAACCATAGTTTTCCTAAAAGTAATAAACTCAAAATATTACATATCAGTAAAAAGGGTACAAAGCTTAATCTGTTAGAAGCAGCCGAAATTCAAAAAACTCAACGTAATCCTGTCGTAAATTTGTTGAACGAGCAACAGGATTTACCGCGATACAAATCGTCCCTTTTCAAATACCTGTAAACATATGTTATGCGTCAATTTCCCTTACTTAATTAACACCATAATTAATTGTTGGTAATATACTAACAATAAAAATGTTTATGGTAAAAACCTAGACAGTGTTTTTATTTCGTTATTAATATGGATTACCACATAGTAATGGTTTCAACCATACAAGAATAAAATACTTGAGGGGAGAGCACAAGGTACAATACACCGCACTTGGCGAAGTGTTTAAAACAAACTAATATGAGGAACATAATTTATTTTCTGAAATATTACGACATTGTTATTATCATAGAAATTCCAAAAATACTTAATACGCTCCTACTGAAGATATTGCACCCCATCCGTCTATTTTTATTTATGGTTTGACACCGGCTCACGGATTAGGCAAATATAAATGTGGCGTCAAAGTGCCATAAAGTTTTACAAGACACAACGAAAACGACATTACTATACCCAGAAATTATTCTCTCGTGCACTGAATTACTTCTTAGTCATCTTTATGGTGAATTTACAATTAACCCTGTGATTACATCATGGAAAATATGCAATTCTGTTTTGTTTGACAACCAAATTGTTATACTTTATATTTCTATCTTATCATTGCATGGAATGCAAGAAATCAATAATTCTTAGAAGTGATTTATTATAATTATTTTTATTATGTACAATCCCATTCAAATCTAAACTTAAAACTTGCAGGATATGAATACTATTGGTTGATATTGAAAATCAAAAATTGTATTTGATCATTATATACATTTATAATTTTGAAGTAGGCTGTAAAATTAACACAATTCGATTATCTATTTCCAATAGCTATTCAAAATAAATAGGGTAACATGTTAGAGTGTATAATATTAACTAATACTAAGAATACGCAGTAATTTCATTTCATTCTTTCTGGGCGCAAGTAGGCCATTTTCATTTTACAAAGTTTGAATTTGTGGTGGAGTGGTAATTAATAATTTTATGTTGATACTTTGGTAATGTGGTGTTTATTCTACTTGTGGTTGTCTATGAACTGACAATTTTTGACAATGAGATCGAAAGTTTAGACTAATGGTTTATGAATATAGTGGAACGGATCTACTCATGCAGCTTATCCATGATGCTTATTCATATAGGTATATCTGGTACATGTATTCGATAGATAACTGCACAGAATGCAATCGATGCGGCATGGTATAGTAATGTCGTTTTCGTCGTGTCTTGTAAAACTTTATGGCACTTTCACGCCACATTTATATTTGCCTAATCCGTGAGCCGATGTCAAACCATAAATAAAAATAGACGGATGGGGTGCTATATCTTAAGTAGGAGTACTTAGTATTAAGTATTTTTGGAATTTCTATGATAACAAAAATGTCGTAATATTTCAGAAAATAAATTACACGAAAGATGGTCGAATCTTACACCTCAATGGTGCAGTGAACATTAATTAAAACAGGTCCATAAATTATGTTCCTCATATTAGTTTGTTTTAAAGACGCAAAGTACGGTGTATTGTACCTTGTCCTCTCCCCTCAAGGGTTTTATTCATGTATGGTTGAAACCATTACTATGTGGTAATCCATATTAATAACGGTATTTTTATTGTTAGTATATTACTAACAATTAATTATGCTATTAATTATGTAAGGGAAATTGGCGCATAACATATGTTTACAGGTATTTGAAAAGGGATGATTTGTATCGCGGTAAATCCTGTTGCTCGTTCAACAAATTTACCATTGGTTTAGTATTTATTTTTATTGATTAAAACACCATCTGAAGACAATTTTAATAATTAAATTATCTAAAGGTTAGCCGTGACTCTCGTTGACATATCCATGGCAATCGTTTCGATGTAATTAATATTATAAATTCGACAGGAATTCTTACAAACACAATATGGAGATCAATGTCTTTCAAAAAGTCTAGTGTTTGAGAGATCGAGACAGAGTTCTGTTTGCTTTATCCAAGACAATGCTCGTCCTCATATTGCTGCAAGAACAATTGAAACCATAAACAAACTTTAGTGGGACCATCCGCACCCGGCATACAGTCCTGATTTTGCTCCCTCTGATTTTTATTTGTTTAGCCTATTAAAAGAATTTTTGCCGGGAAAAGATTTCAGTCAAATAATGATGTTATCGTAGCTGTTCAGGAGTGGATACGCTTGCAACCCAACGACTTCTTCCAGCAAGGTATTAAAAAGCTTCTAAATCGTTGGCGCAAGTGCATCGCTAGTCAAGGATATTACGTCGAAAAGTAATATAGGTTTCATCGTTGTAATACAATAATTTCATAAAACTGCGATAAAAACATAAATAAAACTCATAAAATAACTGTGACAATTGTGTTTTAATTATGACATTTAGGTATATTATTCTATATCAAATGTTGCATATTTAGCGCGCATTTACTTACATTAGGGTTCAGTAAATACTGTACTGTAAATATGAAAATGTACAAGTTTATTACACCTACCTCGAATTGCCCCGCTACGCAAGGGTTGTTTACGATAGTTCAGTTTACAATCGTCCCGAGGAAGTCGGTGGATTGATGCTCACACCCAAATGGCGTGCGGGCAAGGGGCGACTGTTTGCCGCAGTAGTTGCGCAGTTTTTGTGATATTTATGTTATAGTCGTTGGTGTCAACAGTGACTAGTATTATTGGGTGGATTACTGAGATGTATTAATGACAACTGTTTTGAGTATGTTACAGGTGAGCGAGTGCATCGGACAAAACTTGACTATCTGGTTGACTATGTCTATTGACAATTCTCTTCTTATTGACGCTACGTAGTGACGTTTAGGTGTACACGAAGAACATCGATGGACAAGCAATGGAGAGCCGGATAAAAAAGGTGTAGGCACGATCCGAAGAGGGCTAAAGCAAGGGTGCCGGAGCACCCGATATTTTAATACTAATTATGGTCGGTATTCATAATCGCTAATTGCTGTGTGTATTGTCATGTTAATTGCTGTATAATCTGGTTACCCGAATGCACGCTTATGTGATCGGCCCGTACACATATTTCGTAGAGCAGGAGTTTGGTAACGTAGACAAAAACTTGACTTGCGTGAGGCTATGTAAAAGGGAATGTAATTATTATTAGACGCCACTTATTAAGGGCGGAATCTTATATTGACTGACGTTTTCAATTGTTCTATCTGCTTTGTTAATGTCTATTGTTAAAAATACAGTTGTTTATAAAAAGTATTTTATTTGTTTATATATATACAGTGTATTTCACTTAAGAGTATAACACCCTCATATCTTTTTATTTTTAGTCCTATTTTAGTATTTTTTTCCCAAACGTAGAATGCGTATTGCTCTATTTACTGCAAAGCACCCTACGATGGCAAAATACATGGCAAAAACCAAGAAATCACTTTAGGGTTTTTTTATCGAAAAATTTTACTAGTAATAATTGTTCAGAATTGTTCAAAAACCCAAAATCCAAAATTTCATGAAAAATTAATTTTTTTAATATTTTCTTCAAAAGTAATTCAAAAGCTTTTTGATACGTTTAAAATTGCCGACATTCTTTTTAAGCTCATTCGATCATTACGTCTTACAAAGTCAAGTATTTCGTCTTCACCAACATGTGCCCTCAATCGATTTTTCTTTATGTGGATTACCTTACCAGTTCTATTAAATTCCGTATTAATTTGCCAAACTCTTACGTGATCTGTTGGAGGACGATTATGATGCCGATTATTAAACTCTTCAGTTGCTTCCCTCGCTGATCGTGCATTATCGCCGACTAATCTTATTATTTCCACCTTTTCAGCAAGTGGTAAACATTATTATTCAGACAATATTGAAAAAAAATTAAATACAACAAAGTACTTTGACAGTTCAGCTTTTATTTCAAAATTTCAACAGCATACTTTTTTAGGCGCAGCTACATATGCAAATAAGAAGTATTTACGGACTTTTACGGAAAATATTAAAAAATTTTAATTTTCATGAAATTTTGGATTTGGGGTTTTTGAACAATTCTGATCAATTATAACTAGTAAAATTTTTCGATAAAAAAATCCCTAAAGTGATTTCTTGATTTTTGCCATGTACTTTGCCATCGCAGGGTGCTTTGCATTTAAGGAAGACAATTGACTTTTTGCAGTAAATAAAGCAATACTCATTCTACGTTTGGAAAAAAATACTAAAATTGGACTAACAATAAAAAAGATATGAGGGTGTTACACTCTTAAGTGAAACCCACTGTATATACAGGGTGCTGCATTGGCGGACGCAACATAGGAAATCCCATGTTAATGTCGAGGCATTCAAATATTGGCTTCCCTAATTATTTTACAGCAAAATTCCATTTAAGTTTTTTAAGGAGGTCTACATCATGGTCAAATTGGCGCAAAATTGGCATTTTTGCTTTGCTCCGTTCGCAAATACATTAAAAAATGTTAAATTTTGAAATTTTAAATCAAAACATCAATTCAGCCTTGGTCAGGACTGTCAAAGTTGACAGATATCTCATAATAGTAACTGACAACGGCCAAATTGAATAAATAATGTGTACATTGGATACAAACAATACAATATACAATTTTTTCATTAAAGAGGCAGTTTGAAATAAGACGGGAAAATCGTGGAATAAACTAGGTACAATATTGGATTTATTTTTATTGGTAGAAATATACAACGAAACTCATAATATTTTTAAATTGAATGTTCAAACAATCCTCCATTTGCATTTAAACAATAACCCAAACGATTGTAATAGATATTTACGATATAAGTATCGTAACGCGCCTTATTACGAAACGAGATGGGAAAATTGTCCAACGAGACCGCCAGGTCGAGTTGGACAACCTATCGAGTTTCGTAATAATGCGTTACGATACGAATGTCGTACAATGTTTTATCTACTACCATAAAAGTAATTTAAAAACCTTAATAATAATCATCACGGATTTGACGTTTCGTGAAATTACAATAATCCAGTAGTTTGATATCTTTAAAGTAAGTATCCTTAGAAACGCTAGACACAAACTTTTATTTACATTTTTTCTTTATAAACATGAGTGACACTGAGAATTATTTTCATCATTCCGATGTGGAAATTCTTGCAAAAGAGGCACTTTCAACTCTTATACCTGCTAAATCTGAGCAAAGGTACATGTTGGAATACTCAAGATTTGAAAAATGGTGTAAAATGAAAATAGTGCGAGATGCTGTTTCCGAGAAAATTCTGCTTGCTTACTTTTCCGTTAAAGCCAAGACGAATAAAGCGTCTACTTTATGGACGCATTATTTCATGCTAACAACAACTATTTCATTAAGAAGAAAAGCAAATATACGCAATTGTTGGCGTTTTTGAAACGAAATAGCGATGGATATAAAGCAAAAAAGTCAAATGTATTTTCAAAATACGAAATACACAGATTTTTGCAAGAAGCTAATGACGATCCATATTTAATGATGAAGGTAGTGCACGATATTACATTCTTTAAAAATTGATTTGAGAATACTTTGTTCTGTTACAGGTTTGTTTAATTATTGGTATTTTCGGAGCTTGTCGTAGAGAAGAGCTAACTTATTTAAAATTAACAGACATTTATGATAGTGCTTTCATTAAAATTATCATACCAATTACTAAAACCAATTTATCAGAGAATTTGCAATTACTAAAGGAAATATTGCAGGTTTTGACTGCTTGGATACTTTTCGAAATTACTTTATCTTTATCTTCGTCCAAAGTCTGTAACTCACGATCGTTTTTTTTTGTATTATACAAAAATGGCAAATGCACATCTCAACCTGTAGGTATAAATACTATTGGGCGCATGCCAAAAGAAATTGCAACGTTCCTAGGATTGTCGGATGTGAGAAACTATACAGGTCACTGTTTTAGAAGGTCGTCAGCATCCTTGCTGGTCGATGCAGGTGCTGATATAGATACTTTAAAACGACACGGGGGATGGAAATCATCGAGCGTTGCAGAAGGTTATGTAGAAACCTCTACTGAAAACAAAACAAGATTGCTAACCAAATTATGGGAGAAAATGAAAATACGTTAAATATTCAAGGCTCTTCTGCCAATACTAATTGTGTTGATTCATGTTTGGCTGGAATTAATATTTCGAAATGTAAGAAATGTACAATTAATGTTTATAATAAATAGATAATAAATGTTTAATTTTGTTGTTGTCACTTTACCGCACTAGTGCGGTAAAGTATACCATTACGACATCTGAATGAATGTCATAAAGCTTGACATTACGATATGGTAGTAGATAAAATTCATTACGCACATTACTTAACTGGTGTGGCGTGATTTTAGCACATTCCGCAGAAATTGCATTCTGTAACTTCTCTAGATTCTCAAAACGTGTGTCCTTATGGATTTTAGATTTTACGTTGCCCCAAGGGAAAAAATCATTTGGGGAAAGGTCAGGAGATCGTGTTGGATAATCAATAGTATGGCATGGCCCAATAATATGGTTTGAAAAACTGTCAATTAAATATTCACGCACTGCACGTGCCTTGTGCGCTGGACAACCGTGCATCTGACACCAGATCTCCTGATCTTCTCGAACCACATTTTCCAATGCTGGTCCAATGCGATCTTGCAGTAAATCAAGGAACCTTTCGCCATTTAAATTATGTTCAAGAAAGAAAGGTCCGATAATGTGGTGACCAAAAATTCCTGCCCAAACGTTGACTTTTGGGGGTACTGGGTTCTTGTTTCTATAAATCAATGTTCATTTTCCGTACTCCAGTATCTGCAATTCTGTGCGTTGGCCTCGTTGTTCAACGTAAACGTAAATTCATCACTGAAACAAATATTTTTGAAAAATTGTCTATCACTGTTAGCTCTTTCCATCATGTCAATACAAAATGCAGATCTTCGTTCATCATCACCTCTCCTTAGTTCTTGATGGCACTCATATTTATACGATTTGTATTTGTTTTTTTAAAACCCGTAATGCTGTTACGGGATGCACTCCTATTCTTTCACCAAGTTATCTCGTACTTGCTCCTTTATTTTCTTCGACAGAAAGCAAAATGTCTAGTTCTTTTCCACATTGCATTTCTTGGACCATGCCTTGGGTTGGCTTGCGTTGGGTTTCCCTATTGCATTTGCAATTATTCAAAACTGTTTCACAAACTTTGTTACTAGACGTTGAATAGTGGATCTGTACGGTATTGGTCGATCTGGATATTCAACCGAGAAGCTATCGCAGACATTCTGGAAACTGTTTCCTGCATAATATAACTTTTTAAAATATTTTTTCTGGTGTTGTATAACTAATTTTTAATTCGACCGTTGTCAGTTAAGTTTATCAGAGAACTGTCTGTCAACTTTGACAATTCGTGACCAAGGCCGTATTGATGTTTTGATTTCAAATTTCAAAATTTAGCCGATATATTTTTTAATGCATTTGCGAACTGAGCATAGCAAAAATGCCCAATTTGCGCCAATTGGACCATGATGTAGTGGTCTTTAAAAAACTTAAAAGGAATTTTGCTGTAAAATAATTAGGGTATCCAATAATTGAATGCCTCGAAATTAACATGGGATTTCTTATGTTGCGTCTGCCAATGCAGCACCCTGTATATATAAACAAATAAAATAGTTTTTATAAACATCTGTATTTTTAACAATAAACATTAACAAATATTTTAGACTATTTTACGTATCTACTGCCTCACAATCTACGCGATATATATGTCCCACAATCAGCCAGGAGTGATGAAATGCCCACTATACAGCTTTGGATTATCTAAACACAAATATTTAAATAGTGTACTCTTATTATACTTTAAGAAAATGCACATTAGTGTATAATTTAGTAAATGCTAGCATATTTAATAAATTTAAGAGTTACGCGTACTCTTAAATTTATTTTACTTATTTTCAACTTTATGGAAGTAATTTATTAGGAATTTGTTCTTAGCAGATTTTCATGATATATTTTAGTATTAAATGTAATCAGTATAAAAAAACACAAAAGTTGACATTAACAAAATATTTATTTCTATTTTCGTTTCAGTAATGAAATTCCTGTATATTTACTTTATTATACCAGAGCTGTCGCAAATTGTTATATCCACGTTGAGCTGTTATGGCGAAATATTGTTGGTTTCATCCTTTTCTTATACATGGGACAGACGAAAATGCTTATACATACCTACCTACAAACTATGCAACTGTCATTACGGCCACGTCTCCTTTCGTGCCAAACGCGTTGCATTATAACCTTATTATAATCATTTATAAGATAGAACCTACCCTTGTATATATATATATATATATATATACAAGGAACCTACTAACAGGTAGCTTTCTTTGAGCTTTACGCTGATTATGCATCTGCATTATGTTCGATCTCTGCACTAGATGTCGCGGTAAAAGGTGTATACTTTTACTTTTTTATACGAATGAACACAAGTTTTTAACATCCTTGAATAGAGTCTGACAATAGGTACACAAATGGTTTGAAAAATTGTTGGTCTGACCCTTGTTTTTACATCATCAATAATAACAAACCAGGGATGGAAATAAAAAATATTAAAATATACTTCTTGTGCAATATCCGGATTTATTTGTGGTGTACAGTTAATTGATGACTGGCGACAGGCTGCGCCAGTGGTACGTTATTAATTCTCTACGGTTGCCCTGTTTGGTAATTGTTGCTAATGATGCCACAACAGTGGAACGGTCCGCCCACCATTAGAGTCCGGTTTCAACGTGTTTTTTATAGCTTTTTAATTTTTTTTCAATTTGCAGTACATATGTGATAAAATGAAAATAAAACTATTACACAATAAATCCATGAAAATGTTACTATTTATTCATTTCTAAAATATACTTTTTTCCAATCATCCCTTTTACTGTCATAGTATTCATGAGCGCTTCTTTATACTTATCGAATTCGATCATCTTGTAAGCGGGGCCCTGCAATTCTCCTTTGCGCATCAGTTCGATTAATTCGTCGAACATGTTGAAGCGCTCGGGATTACTACTGTTCTCCTTCGTCCACCGCGTCATCCAAAATCCTCTAACGTGCACATCCTTAAAAATCAAAGCAGAAACGGCAACAGTAACCGGTTCCCTAGCCATACCACCGTACGTAACAATAGGACTTCCGTTTTCTAAATGCCGCATCAGTTCAAGGGCACTTTTCCCGCCGACGCAATTTAACGCAAGTTTTGGCTTAGGGATGGTTTTAGTCTTAAATAAATCCGTCTTCCTGATATCCGCCTCGGTCAAAACGTAATCGGCACCGAGATGTTCGAGAAAACAGCGCAACTCTTCCAAATTTGGCCTGTCGCGTATCACATTAACCGTTTTTAAACCCCACGCGCGACACAGTTGTATTACGTTTTGCCCACATGCAGAGTTCGCGCCGTTTTGAATCACAACATCGCCCGGTTTTAAGCACGCGAAATCCCTAATCATACGATAAGCAGTGCACGGATTTACCGTTAGGGTTGCGGCCTCGACAAGTCCCAAGTCTTTCGGTATTTTCAAAACGTGTTCGGCCGATAGAACGGCGTGCGTGCGCCACGTTCCCAAAGCGTTCGTCAGCGGAACCACCCGGTCGCCTTCACAAAAACCGGTAACTTCGCTGCCGACGGCAATGATTTCGCCGACCCCTTCGTTGCCTGGCACGGCCGGCAATTCTGGCCTTGACGGGTACGTCCCTTGTATGGTATTTATGTCCGCTGGGTTTACGGGTGCAGCGAGCATTTTCACCATCACTTCAGTCGGTTTAACTTCGCTCACTTGATCGTCGCATTTTTGGACAACTTTACACGGTTCACCGTATTCGGCGTAGACTAATTTCGATGCACTTATGCTTTTCGGGCGTACGTTTGACATCGCTTTGTATACATGACCATTAACTGCGTTCTTAATAACATGCGACGCAATTATACTTCTTAATGCTATGTTGGCCATGATTTAATCACCGCAATATTTAATTAC
This sequence comes from Geotrupes spiniger, assembly GCA_959613385.1. Classification (NCBI taxonomy): domain Eukaryota; kingdom Metazoa; phylum Arthropoda; class Insecta; order Coleoptera; family Geotrupidae; genus Geotrupes; species Geotrupes spiniger. The sequence goes on from OY390738.1 coordinate 2,677,486, forward strand.
GGATTTTAACACAATAAACAAACCGGTTTATTTTGCACGTATTTTTCTGGATGCTAGACTTTGAACTGTCAAACATGTTGCAGATCGCGCTCTTATCGATAATATTTCAAGTACAAATTAATTTCGGCAATACAATACAAAATACAATAATCTGTTAATACTAATGAATTTTAGTTAAATTGTTCACACTTTTATCAATGTAAATTCAAATGTTGAAGGGTTGTTGCAGTTTCCACAGTCCAGAAATAGGCCACTGCTTTACCACACTACACATAAGAATAGTAGTCAAGGTCAATAGTAAAATTATAAAACATTAATTGGTCTCATAAAATATAGATGTCGCGTGCCGCAAATTTATTCCATAGATATATAAGTAACAGATACAGTTATACCGTGTAAACGTATGTCGGTTTTTAAAAAACATATCAAAGAAATTGGTACATCTCTCAATTTTTTATATTTAATTAAACGCATTTTTCATGCTTTGAATCATATTACCCTTGTATATATATACGTATGTCGCATACGAATCGGTGGTGATTAAACAGACGAATACATACGAGTCAGACGATCGACGACGCATGCCTCGCTGTCAATTTGAACTGTCAAATTATTAAAAATTTAAATTTAAATACCAATAAGGTATTTAATATTAAATAATTGTTTGTAAACAATAAACTACTTTACTATGAGATCCTGTATTGTTTGTTCCATTCCCTACAATCCCTCCACAAGCGATGAAATATCGTTTCATCGGTGTGTATGATTAAATTAGTTTTTAAATAATAATAATTACGTATGCTTATAAAACCCCTTCTAGTTTTCCTAAAGATGAATCATTGAAGAATACATCTTGATAAAAGTTTGCAAAATCGAAGAAGCATTTAAAAAAGTAAAAGATGCAGTTATTTGTTCTCAACATTTTCAATTATCTGATTATTATCAAACACGTTTACCTCAGAAAATCCTATTGAAAGATTCTGTACCATCACAAATGTTAACTATAAATAAAATATTAGATAATCTTCCGAATTTCAAAAATACAAACTTCCATATCCCAGGTAATAATACAGACACTGCAATTTGTGCAATTCTAATTCCCTTTTTTTATGTGTAGAAAACGATCCTCCTTGTAGTTCAGGACAATATAAATTAAGTGTGCAAGCAGATGCGAGGTGATTTACAACCACACAATTTTAATAGTCCTCGTAAAGCGAAGCGCCATATAAATATGATAAGGACATATGTTGAAATTAATAAATAAAATAAATAATCTAGAAAATTTGATAGAGCACCTTGTTGAAAAAAAATTATTAGCTGAAGAAAGTCAAGAAACTGTAATGGTACAAATTGCTTAATAACATTTTTTAACAGAACTTCTAATCTGGTATATTTAAATTTTAGGACCAGACGCCATAAAAAACATTTTAATGAGGCAATTGGCTTCAAAAAGTGCTAAATTTACGCCAGAACTCAGGACATTTGCTCTAACTCTAAATTTTTATTCGCCTAGGGCATACAGTTATGTGAGATCTACCTTTAGTAATCTTTTACCACATCCTGCTACCATTAATAAATGGGATTCAGCAGTAAATGGTTACCCATGATTTACAGAAGAAGCTTTTGAATCTATTAAATGGAGAGTTGCTAATTGTAATGATTCAAAAACAATTATGGTTAATTTGGTGCTTGCTGAAATGGCAATTAGGCAGAGAATAGAGTACAATGGCGACAAATTTCATGGGTACGTTGAATTGGGCATTAGAAGCGATCGAGATTGTGTCAACACTACAGAAGCCACAAATGCCTTAGTGATAATGGCAGTTGTTTCGAATGAAAATTGGAAAGTACCAGTGGGTTATTTTCTTATCAAAAGTCTAAGAGGGCAGGAAAGAGCTGACATACTAAATTGTTGTTTGACACGATTACAAAATACTGGTGCAAAGTGTCATTCCATCACGTTCGATGGAGCATCTGTTAATATATCGATGTGTAAAATTGGGTGCTAATTACGGTTTTGAAAATTTCAAAACCGTATTTTCTACATCCAGTTACAAATAGGCCTGTCTACACATTCTATGACGATTGCCATATGCTAAAATTATGTAGAAATGCTTTTGGTGACAAAGAAGTCTTATATGATTTAAATAATTTTCGAATTGAGTGGAAATATATCAAGCAGTTAGTTGAGTTACAACAAACAGAAGGTAAGAGCTGCAAATAAACTGACTAAGAGGCATGTTATTATCAAAATGAGATTATGAAAGTGTTCCTAGCCGCACAGACCCTGAGCGCAAGTGTTGCAAGTAGCTTATGCTTTTGCAAAAGAGTAGCAAAAGGATTTGAAAATTGCGAAGCAACTGCAAACTTTTGTTTAATATTTAATAATTTGTTTGATATTTTAAACTGCAAAAACAAATATTCAAAGGAAGAATTTTGTCAACCCATTAATGATGCCAATTATGAATTTTTAGATAAAAAAATTCAGCCATGTGTAAACTACCTTAAAAATTTTAAAACTAATAGTGGCACATTACTAATAGAAAGTAACAGAAAGACAGGGTTTTTAGGATTCATAGTTAATTGTACTAACTTGCTGAATTTATACAAGGATTTAAAATCGCACTATAAATTGGAATATATTTTAAGCTTCAAGTTAAGTCAAGACTACTTGGAAACATTTTTTAGTGCAGTAAGAAGTCGTTCTGGATTCAATAACAACCCATCCTGCCTTTAATTTAAAGCCGCCTATAAGACGCTAATAGTAAAACATGAAATTAGTTGTTCAAAATACGGTAATTGCAGTATATTAGATGCTGCCAGCATATTACACGTTTCTAGCGGTACAAAATCGAAAACAACTGATACAATTCTTGATGAAGATCTTGCAGAAATTGAATTAAAATTAAATTTGGAAAATGATGGTACATTTTTTACTCAATTGTCTCTGTCCCGGTTTATTGAAGATGTGGTAGTTTACATATCAGGTTTCGTCATTAAAAAAGTAAAACCGATTATTACTTGTCATATTTGCTGCTCTAAGTTAACAAGTAGTGAATATAATTCCAACTTAATAAAATTCAAAAACCGAGGCAAGCTAATTTTGCCTAGTAAAGTTGTTATTTTGCTTTGTTTACAATTAGAACCAGCTATCAGGATAACAGACAACGCTAAATTACTAACAAAAAAGAATCTGAAGGAATTACTAACACTACAAGCTATACGAAACTTACCAGATTTATTTGGTGATGAAATGATGGTCAACCATATAAAAAAACAATCTTTAATGGACAATCATCGTATACAATTGATTAAGTTAATATCAACAATATATTTAAATGTACGTATACATTACGAATGTAGAAAACAGACAGATCATAAAAATACTGGTCGATTTAGGCAGAAATGCGTTAAATTAATCTTATTTAGAAATGAATAATTATTGTTCAATAAATATTTTCAAACATCTTCTTCTCAGTGTTGTTCATTAATTTAATCACAGAATTTGATCCCAACTCCAAAATTTCATCAAATTTTAGTTTTTTCTCATCATCGATGCAAACCTAAATGTGTTTTATCCGTTATAATCTTTTATCAGCTTGCTGCATTGTGGAAAGTTGTGACAAAGTAACACGCTTGTTTCCAATAAGTCTGTAAAATTAAAGTTGAGTCTTTGCAGAATAGTGGCAATATAAAATTGGCAAGCTAAAAGGAAATAAAAGTTGAGGTTAGAATCCTTTGCACACATTTTACCTACCACCATTGATAATTGTAATTTAGAACTTTTCAGTCATTGAACCAATCTATGAGAATAAAGACATGCTGTTATTTTTTTTCTATTTAAATTATTTGCAAAATTTGATAGTAAAAGCTATAAACGTAAAATTTTTAGCGTGCTCTGATTGGTGCTTTGGTAACAAGGATAGCGCTAATTAAATACTTGCAGTTGATGAGAGCGATGGCTATAGATTGTATGTCTTGCTGAACTATTACAATGCAGAAATGCGTTAAATCTATATCTATTCTAATATATCTATGATCTAAGCCGATCCATTTCCGCTCGTTAGTCAGAATACGGGCTATCCGCGTAATTCCGAAAATTGGTCGCTAAAAGGGCTTCCTTCAAAGCGTAGGAATCTTTTGTCCAGTGGGATAGCACGACCGATTTCCAGATAATCTCGCGGATAATCACTCAAAATGCTCGTCGTCTACAATTATTTGTCGTGTGCAATTATTTATTGTTTAAAACGCTGCCACTGGCAAACAAATAGACGACTACCTCCATCAAATTAGAGTTAGGTCTCTTTTCATTAATTAATTAATAAAAATAAAAGTATGGTTTAATTAACTTTATTATAAAAGGAAAAAATATTAAATTAAATTAAAATAAGCACAAAGAATAAAATATGCGTTAAAAGAGGCGACGGCTCACGGCTTCCTGAGGGAGCATGAGCACGACTTCAGCTTCTCGAAGAAGCCCGTTAACGACTGGCTGTTTTTCGTTAATCCCCCGTCGTAAAAATCATATTTTCAATAATATTTTCTTCGAAGAGGGGACACGTTACCCAAATACCCAAAATGTGTATGTTAATGTTATCACTAAATATTTCGTTTTTAGCACGCCCGCGCCATTAATTATTTTCACCGACTCTTAATTTTTGTTTACTTAGCTGAGAGCGTAATATTCGGCAATTTAATTAATCCAATCAGTTTATATTTCAGCGTATCAGCCGAATTAAATTATTGTTATAATCGATGTAATTTATTCCTCGACGGATCTAACGTTTAATCAGATTCTCGAAAGATGCAAACGAGTTGTAGAAGTGTTTATTATATTTACTACTCTGTGATTGTTAAACAGTAAATAATATTTTGTTACATTATATTCATTTTCAATTTATGATTCCTTCTAACTAATGTAGCGCAGATATTTTTATACAAATGCATATTTTCAATATTTAATTATATTCCCTAAAATGCATATGACATATATATATACACACGGTTTTGTGTGTATTATTTGCTAAGGGTTGAGTGGAGGAATCGTCTGAGCGATAAGTAAGATATTCCATGAGATCTAGAGAGGGGTCTTAGATTTAGATGTTGTTAATAGCATGTGGATTTAACTAGTCGATGCAAGTGTAGACAATGGTAGTCTAGCATGCAGTGGCGTAGTTAGTGAGTGCGAAGTGATGAGTTGTGCAAAACAGTAGCGAGGCAGATCTTGGCGAAGCTTATATATATGGCAAATGCAGCGTTGGTAAAGTAGAGTTGTATACATCTGAACGATTTATTATGCGATAACAGGCGTGCTTATCGGCAAGCCTCGACCTCTCCCCGAAGTACTGGGAACAGTGATTCGGGAACCGTATGTCCAGAAGGCAAGGTATGCTAATATCCAAAGTTGCCTGTCGAGTACGCCTATGCCATTCCTTGGGTGCGACATGGGGGATGACGTCCATTGGTTCTCCTGTAACTCAGGAGAGCGACGAGCACGTCAAGTGCATCTTTCAGGTACACTAGCATGCGAAGACATCCGGAAAATGGTAAAGGTGTCCAAAGCTGATAACATGACCTATCCGAGGATAGCTACTAGAGGCAACGTGGGACCGGGCGGGTCCCCGAATGGGGCCATCTAAGTAACCCTATGTATCGTAACCGCTGTATTGTAAAGGGTGCTATTTATATTTTCATGTGGTGCCATTATTGTCGTTGCTTTTGCCTTGATGTGTGTATTGCTTTTGGAATGTGCTGCCGCTGAATGGATGTAAGAACGCCTCTCTAGCACTTTATATGACAAGATTATATCAGTTTGGCGATAAACGGTGAGTTGACAATTATTCTGCTGGATCCATTTGATTATTAATAATAATCGAGTAATCGAAATAAACGCCTATCTAACACTAAACTAAATAATTATAGTTTTTATAAAATCTGTAAATAACAAATTTAATAAAATATAATAAACACAAATTAACCCTTGACAAGTAAAAAATTATTGAAGTAAAATGTTTTATTAAGACAATAAAGAAATACGTAGATTTAAAACAAACGACAAAAAATCTGTTCAATATATATTTATATATCTTTGTGAAACATACAATAAAATACAAAACATTTTAGTAACGGAACGTACAAACTATTTGGAAAACAACTTATAGATACAAAACTTGTAATCTTAAAAACATAAAATACAAACGATTAAAACGAATCAGAAAGTCTTTTTGGCACTTTGCTTTTGCCCTCGCGAAAAAATTAGAATACATTTGTCATACACAAATAAAATTACAAAAAATACATAAAATTAAAATAAGACCAGAATACGTTAAATATAAATAATGTTTACCTAACACGCAATATTTACAATAAATCACGCACACTTGTCCTTAACCAGTTAATAATACATCGAATATCATAGTTTCAAATTATGTACAAAGTGAACATATGGCCGAATTTGGGTTTTGATTTTTTAAAACAAATATACATACATATTTTGAATAGGTAGTCTTCGCATTAGTTAGTAACACAGGCACACTAATTTAAGGCACATTGAATGGGTGTTTCGCTTAGTACTTTCGCTATAGCGACTCAAAACCTGATATATCACTACCCTGTAAAGAGAAAAGGTAAATTTGATCGATTACTTCTATTGTTCTCTTACCCGATCTGGTTTGTACAGATGCGTGTGGGGAAGTAGGAAAGTCGAACCCAAGTCTCGTTCTGCCATTGTGTTTGCCTCCTACAATTTGAATTTTTAAATTTATATTATCGTATGGACAGCCCCTTACGTCATTTTGATGATGTGATGATGGTTTTGACTCGTAGTCGTTTCTAAACGATTTTGTTGGTGGTTGTATCGTGGTTTCGTCATAAGACCGGGCCTCTGATACGGTTCTGTGTGGAATAAATTTATTACACGGCCAATGGATGCAGGGGTGTGCAACTTACGTTATATGCGTGTCCATCCAGTTGGTCATGGGGTCATCGATTACATCATCGTCGCTAAAATAAGAGGAATTAAAATTGTTTCGTTTATGAGAACACCTGGGCTTGGCTAAGTTACTCACATCAAAGTATTCCTCAAGGTATTAAATTGGGATCGCGTGCCAGTGCTGCTTGACAATAAGTCCGCGCTGATTTTTTGAATTAATGTGGCATTTTCGCTTCGATCAGCTTCAGTGCCACACGTAGTGGCGATGGTCCCTAAAGTGCCTATGTTATTGCCAACCACCGTCGCTGAAACTTCAAATCCAGCGGAAATCAATGCCCCTAAAAGGATAAATGAATTGAACATATTATGACGAAAATAATTACTATAAATTATTGCTGTTTAAGGAATTTCTACAATTTCTTATGCAAATTCTCTTTCAAATGTGCCGTCTAAGCGATCTAGAAGAACTGTTCCAGTTGCAGCTCTTCTATATCGCTTAGACCGAGAAGACCAACCTGAAGATGAAAATTGTGGCATTGCCGAAACGTCGGAACAACCCTTACAAGGACAATTATACAACGCGGTTCATTGCCCGGGAAAAAAGCAGAACAGATTTTACCCGCGAGAATCCACGCATCAATATCATATACATATATATTGCGCACTGAAGCTGAAGGCATTCGTTAACTAATGCCTTCAGCATCAATGGAAAATTCTGTCTTAAATTAATATACAGTTCGAGTGTAAAGAAATTCTCAGACATGTCAATTTGTATCGTTAGTAGATCGTATTTAATGTTGTTGACCATTCTCGTTAAAGGTAATAACACATTGCTATGTTGCTGACTCTATATTCCAAAAATAAATAATAGTATATATTTTCTATTATTGTGTATGTAAGAATTATAATTTTACAATAAACAAACCTGAAGTTTTTCGAGAGGGTGGCTTTTCTTCGATCATTGATTCACTGTGGGCGTTGCTGTACTTTCTTTGATCCACTTTTTTCGGTGAAGGACCGGCATCCAAATAACTCAACAACTTTGCTTCGTTGCTGCTTGCAACTGATGCTTGCCTTTTGTCGAATGTTGTTAGATTGACGTGGGTCGACGTCGGAGGTGCTGGGTGGTATTTGGCTCTTGGTATCATCACGGTCAGTGATCTATCCTTTTGGTCGGAGAATGTCAATGTGTTAGTTTCGACGTCTAATGTACCGACAGTTTTCTTTAGGGCGCCTTTCAACTTCTTCGGTTTCTTTAAAAAAATGTACCACTTTAGTTTTATACTAATGGACACGGAACATTTACCTTTGCTATGTAGGGGAGGGTGTTATTGTCAGACTGTCCGCTTTCGGAGCTAGTATCTTGTATCATTGCCCTTCGGTCTAAAGTGCCGCCCCTGCTATTACGACTGGCAACTCTCTGCGGCAGAAAACTCAGCCCGTTGATGACGGTAGCTTTTGGTTTTTTGCGGCAGCAGGTCAATATAATGCAGATCAAGAGCAGCGTGAACAGAACGACGCCCAACGTAACCAACGCAATCAGCAGAACTAAAAACGAAACGATGGACACAAATTGCTTTTCAATGCGTCCACAACATACCTTTCAAATTTATGTGGCAATATTGTCCGGCATACCATTGGAAACATTCACAGATGACTTGGTGTTCCCCACGGTTGTAACAGGTTCCGTGGTAGTTGCACTGCTCGCAGCCTATCTGTTCCGCCGAACAGATGCGACCTGGGTACAGGGTATTTTCCGATATGTCGGTGTAACCTTCTCTACAGCTGCACGTGTACGTTCCCGGCAAGTTGAAACACTGAGCATGTTCGGAACAATCGTGGTAGAGTGTACTTGAGCACTCGTTGAAGTCTTCTGCCTTAAACCTCTCCAGAGATTCCTTAGATGCGAACATTTCAGTACCGCCGAGGCTGTAATTGTTGTTCCTAAGGTAGCGCTTGAAAATTTCGATCAGACGAGTTTCTTCCGTGTTATCGGATAGCTAAAATAATGAAATTATTTATTGCAACAGCTTTTTTAATTTTTTATATGGATAAACTTGTAAACCTTATAAATTGATTTACCCTGGCTGCAATCAGTTATATAAAATGTACCTGTAGATTAAAATTGTTGACGAGTCCTCCACCAGGCTGAGAAGCCTCGAAACCATTAATGCTTACACCATGATAAACATCTCTTAAATCAGACTGCATCAGCATACGATCTAATCCTTCTTCAGTCAATGTTGCCAAACTCATGTACTCCGAGCTATTTTGATTCGACAACTTAGCCTCGTATTTTAACTTGTCTTTTTTATATCTATCAAGGCCAATTCTCAAAGTGTACGTATACGTAGCTAAAAAATCAATTTCGTTAAGACATATCAATGCAATAATATTACTTACGCTTGCATGGATGATCGGGGAACATCCTAGCGAATCCCGGTCGACAAACGCATCGCATAAGTCCGTCGATTTTCTGACACAGTTCATTTTTCGCGGCTCTACATTCCGGATTACATCTGTTTTGGTTGGTGGGCACGACGGACGGCAACTCCAAGCTCGGTATCGATGCTATGGAAATACCACCGAGGAGGATTTTGTTCACTTGGTTTGTTTCGATCATCTCGTCGCGAATATGCGCCTCTTTGTCGTCTGGCGGCATAACGGCTCCTTTATTTTTGTCCGTTAGAACTATCAAAATCGAATCATTATCGTGCATTTCATTGTGCATCGGAAGGTCAGATTCAGTGATTATCAAATCTTCGTCAGTTGGCTGGATTTCTGTCGATTCAATTGGAGCATCTACGGCTGTTGGACGGATAGGACTGTTCCCATAATTGAGGCCTGGTGGATACAAAGACGGGTGGACGGTGATCGTTTTGACTTCAGTCACCTTTTCGGTCGTTGTCAACAAACTCGTATATATCGACGGTGGTTCAATGAAGGTCACTGTCGCCGTGTACGTGTTATTGAAATATTTGGTCGTGACCGGTTTTATTACTTTTTTGATCGTTTGGCGCGTCGGAACCCTAGCTCTCGATGTTGAAATCTCATCGACGATCTTCACCTCATTTCCGGAATGATGAACTCCAGTCGAAAATATATGTACGACAGTCGTTGGAGCTGTTTGGATGACATTATCTTGGATCGATGGTACCAAGTCGACTGTTGGTTCTTGATGTGCGTCTAAAATACTGTTCATGGAGCCCGAAATATGGACGGTAGCATCATACGTCGTGTCTTTCTTGTACACCGGGGCATTGGGATGATCTGTTAGAACATGCCTTGTTGGATACTGTGAAGGAGCAATGTCTTGCTTTTGTGACGAAGACGGGTCAACTTTATTTATTCGGGAGTTTTCATAAACGGCGGTTCTTTTCGTGGATTCGTTCGAACGCCTAAAATCGCTATTTTTGGGCACATACGTTGGTCGTATGTCGTGGGGTATTTCGGGGCGCATTTTCGATATTTGCAAGGACGGTTTCTGCGAATTTAAAACTACGTCCATACCAGACGATAAATTTGTTTTGACAATTACTTTAGATACGTCTCCGATAATGGACAACATATTATGAGGAATCGTTTGGTTGTGACTCCCTACATTCGACGGTTTGCTTTTGTTCGTTTCATTACTCATCGTTTGTACGATGTTTGGTTTCTCGATTGGCCTACGAATCGGATTATTAAATATCAAGCCTTCAACGGTCTTTTCGGTTGAAATTTCTGTTTGATTGTGCGCAATCGCAGACGGCCGCTGCCAATGTAAATTTTTATTGGTTGAGGTATCAAACAATTCAGTGGTTGTGCGTTGCTTAATTGTATTGGGCCGCATCGTTGTTATCAGTGTTGTCGGGTATCGAATATTCGTTTTAGGAGGATCTAACTGCATCGACAAAATTGGTTTTGATGTCAATTTCGGTTTGTATACGGGTCGATGTGTTGTTATCGGAGGCGGACTCATACCAAAGACTTCTTCGCTGGTGACTGGTGGTGGAATCATTTCTTCGGACGGCTTTGGCACGTACGGTTTGGGTGTGCTCGATTTGCTTAAATCTGATGGTTTATTTTTAAGGCTGGGAAGTTTGTAGATGACGCCACCAGGAGAGTTATTTTCGAACTTCGGGGGCATCATATTGACGTCTGGTGGTCTGACGATGATGTTATTCACAGGGGGTGGTGGCTTCATTATCGCCATATTAATTTCAGTTGTAGTTATATTTTGGTTTAAGTTGAAGTCAACTGGGGGGATCTCTCCAATATTTAATTCTAGCGCTGGCATTGTAGGTCTACGCGTTGTTTTCGCCTCAAATGACAACGTGCCTTTATTTTCAAAATTGTACACAGAGCTTTTTGTCGACGCATCGAAATGATCAGGGCGATTACTATGAACACTAATGAAGGATTCTTCGGTTTGACTGCCTTGCGCTTCTATGGGGGCATGCACGACATTTACGGGTTTACGTGTAGACATGTCACTGTCAAGAGGCATCGACGTTACTTTGGGCCGATTTAACATATGTTTGTGACTGTTCGGTAAAGATGTAAATTTCGGTTTAGTAATTATAGTTGATTTCCTGTTAGGAAATGGAGATGGTATTCTTAGGGGGAAACCAGTCGTATAAAGCGTACTAGGACTTGTATTAGCTAAAAATTTCTTCGTTGTTGGCCTTGGTGTCAAGTATACGTTTGGAGCCTTTTTAGTCGTAAACGGATATCCCGAGTGGATCTCGTAATGAACAATTTGATTGGTTAGCTGATTTTCTGGCCGGACGAAAGGAACGTCATGACGCTGGATCGAAGTATTCTTGACTGGAATTTCGAAAGGTCTAGGTTGTTGCACCGTCGCTTTGTGTAATATTTCATTTTCTTGATTAATTTCTACTCTGAATTGATTAGACGTGCTGCCTTTACTGGTTGTTGCTGGATTTGATTTTTCGGTTGTTGTGAAATTTATCTTTAGGATTTCTATTGGTATTTGTCCGGGTCTTAGCGGTCTGTTATTGGATTCTTGAATCACTTCGCCAGCTTCGTTTATATCGGAATCTTCCAAATCATTTTCTATATTACTCGCGTTGCTCGATATTCGATTGTTTGTTGGAGTAATTTCCTGCTTTAAGACTGTTATGGGTGGCGGTGGTGGCGTCATAACGTTTGAAATTTGTTTGTGTGTCACTATTTCGGGGCGCGGCCTGATTCTCTGTGGTTGTTTGTGGTATAATGGCCTTACGGCTGGTCTTGGGCGTGGTCTCACCGTTTCCGGTTTCCCAATAGGAGCGCTAGTTCTGATAGGTGTTCCATTATGATCAAAATGTTGATTACTTTGATTAACAAATTCAATGTTTACATTCGATAGAATACTATTCGGCCGATTTGTTACTACGTTTTGGTATGAAGGCACTGGCCTATTTGTAACAACTTGGTCAACGAAAATCTGCCCGAATGTATCATGGCTATTAGGTGGATGATTTATGGGTTGAATCAAAATATTTTGATTAATTCTGTCACGGTTAGCAATGGGTTTGGTGGTGACACTTTCAGTGTTAATATGTTGCTCATGATTTAATGGACCGGTATATGGTCCGAATGCATAATTTATGTTACCTTGTCCCTTTTGCCCTTTGTAAACTTCTCCGTTGCTTACTATAATATTATTTGACAAATTTGTTTCATAATTACTTGGAATCTGCAGACCTTGATTTGAATTTTGAACTTGTCCATTGTAGGAGTTATAGCCTTGTTCGAAATTAGAACTTTGAACGTTTTCAAACCCCGTAGGTCCCCGATTGTTATTAAATAAATTCTGACCAATGGGTCTATTAAAATCGTGGTTTATGATATAACCATTATAGTCGTTATCTTTTTGCATCGTCCCGAAGGAAATTGGAGGTACGTTCATCTCGATATCGTGATTCATATTTGACCCCAAATGCACATCGTTAACGCTGGTAGGCTTCGAAGGTCTTATGTCAAGGTTGTAACCAACGCTAACCGAAATCGAAGGCGGTCGAACATTGATTGGATGTGGACCCACTTTGATGAGATCTCCGACTTTGTGGTTCTGCCCATTATTTATTGAAGCTCCATTTTGTTCGTTGTAAACCGAGGCGAATTGGGCCACTCCACTATTGTAACCTTCAATTCCAGAGAATTCCGGTTCTGGATAGGGCGACGGGTCGTCGAAATATTGCCCGTTCCGGTGTGGTTCAGTTGATCCTCCATACACTAAAGCCGTAGTTCGGTTGTGCGGGATGTTTACTAATGCGATTTGAGAAGGTTGAATGTTGATTAACAGAGGTTGACCTGTCGATCTTTCTATGATTTCCGGAAGTCCCATTGGCTGCTTTAACATCGGCGGTTTTATGTTGAAATTGTTGAGTGGCGTGCCCAAAACAACTGTGGGCTGTTCGTTATGTTGGTGGTAATCATTGGAAGATTCGTTCGGTATTGAGTCATCACTGAAATTTATTGGCGCACCCTCAGGTGGTGGCGATAAGGGAATATAATCGTTTACTTTGTGCTTCTCGCCCCGTACGAGCGATGGCGGTCTGATCTGAATTTTGGGAGGAGGCGGTGGTCCAATATAACCGTCTTTGTTGGGTGTTCGCAAGATGGTGTGCGTTGGATTTTCTTGTATCGGAATCGGTTTGTGGTGACGCTTCGGGTAAATTTTGGGCATCGGCGGTGGTTTCATGCCGATAGGTATCACGTCCCCCTGATTCGGTCGACTCAAAGGTATTGGTGGCTTCCTTGGCCCAATAAGGCCGTGTTTTCCAATGATTACGTCCGAATTGGCCGTGATGACTTCGCCCGGAGAAATTGGAATGTCGTGGGTCAACTCCCCAACATTAATTTGACCATTGGAAGGGACTTCGTTCCATGGAATCTGTTCGTTGATTTGGAAGTTTGCTATATTTTGACTTTCAGCCACTTCGATGTCGGCAAATCCTCCGACCGGGATGTAAATCGGCGATCGATCTGCATCGCCGATGGATGGATTCGTCGCGGGGGTTTTCGGTATGATTGCGACTGGTTTAGCGGAATCATTTCTCCGCATTTTTAAGTTGTTTTGGATTAGATCCGCCATGACGTTCAAAACAGGAGTCAGTCGGTTAATGTTGATTGAGCCTAAGCCCAGTAAGTCAGAGACCGGTGCGTTATTTTTAATTGCAGGTTTCTTTTTTAGCGGTTCGACAATTTTCGTCGTGGAGGTCGGAGGTGCAGGTTTGGAAACAGCGAGTGCGTCCTTGTTCGTGTGGCGCTTGGAATTTTTCGGTTTTGAAATGATTTCCATGCTCAGCAACGAATTTAAATTGTTTTTTATAGTTGTTTTAGTAATTTTCGTTGAGGTTGTTAAAGAAGGTGTAGCTTGTATGGCTGCTTGCTTGAATGGGTCGTCGTCTTCGTCAAAGAAGATTATGGTTGAACCGGTGATGATGTTTGGATTAGTTTCGGATGCTATAGAGTACGTCAAAGAAGGCATTTGGGTTTTTTCAATAGGTAGCACTTTCGTCGGAATGATTTTTTCCTTGGCAACCACTGTAATGTCTAGCATTTGGCCGTTGATCATCGCTAATGTTGTAAGAGTACCACCGTCTTTGAGTTCATTTTTTAAGGAACTGAGGTATTTTTTATCAAGCAGCGATGGCTCTAACGTCTCAGTAACTATTTTTTCTTCAACTCGAGAATAGGAACTGAACACAGTCTCCGTTTTATTGTCCTGTTCCGACAATAAAGCGGTTGTGTGCAAGTAGGTAATAAGGTCTGTCTTAGTGGCAAAAATTGCTACATTTTCCATTTCAATTTTGTCGTTGTTCTTAGAATCTTTGACCGAAGACGATACATTGGTATGTTTTGTGCGCTTTGGATGTAGGTATAATGTTTCCGTTACGATATCCGTGGAAGTTTCAATATTGGTTTGATTGACGGCATTGCCGTTTTCCAGAACTTCACTGACATAAATATAAGTGGCGTAGTGGGTATTTACATAGTCCGTTGTGGTCACCTCTTGGGATGCATCCTCTACGTCTAAAGCTATATAAGACGTCATCACAGATGCGGCTTTTTGAGGTACGGATTCCGTTACGACGACTTGTGTTATTACTTCATTCGTGTTGACGACTTTGGTCTGATCGTCTTCGACCAGAGTTTTCTTTAAAGCGATCGTGCTGTAATAAGTGTTAGTATCTTTAACGGCAGAGGCCTTCTCCAGTGGCTGCAACAATGATAAGTAATCATCAGGTGCGGTTACGGTGTTCGTTACGGTGTGTGTCGAAGTTATGACGACTGGTTGCTCGCCATCCAAGATAATATTTAAGTAAGTGTAAGTCGTTGGAAAAATTCCTACAGAAAGGTTTGGATGCTGAAAACGAAAAAGGAAAATATTAAAATATCCTCAAAGATGCCATTTATCATACTTGGGTTAACGTAATCCCCACGCTGGGCGTCGGTGAGATTTTTCCCGTGTTTCGTTCCTCGGTGGCAATGTTAGAAACGACTTGCTCGTGACTCGATACAGTCGTAGTCCCATTCTCCAAGTAGGTTGTTAGGTAAGTATATGTTGTTAAACACGTCTTAGTGACGAACTGATTTGGATACAAAGGTGCAGATGAATCCTATCAAATTACGGTTGTAAGTAAGATATTTCAACGGGGATGAATGAGTACTTACGTCGAGAGAGTCTTGAGGAACTAGCATCATCATATGGTCTCTTAGCGTGCTTGGTTTTAACGTAACTGGCTTGATTGCCGAGCTAGGTAGCACTCTCTTTATGTCCGATTGGCTATTGATTTTGTCTCCTGCTACCAGTAATTGGACGCCGTTAGACATTATTCTCGTCGCCAAATATCTAGCTTCTTCAAACGCTCTGGCTTCTAAACAAACATTTATCAGATTATTATTACTTAATCACCTGGTTCTTTCAAAGCGTGTGTAATTATTATTGACGCTTAATTGTAAATTCAACGATCTATTTATTTGATTTATTTGGCACAACAATGTATGATTTGAGATTCTTTAACTAGCGAGAGGTTGTTTACATTTTTTATATTTACACTTCACTTAAATTAGTTAGGATCGTCAATATCATATATATTTCATATATATATATATATATATATATATATATATATATATATATATATATATATATATATATATTACATAGTGTATTGCGATTTAATTCAACCACTGTTTGAATCTCAAATCATATATATATATATATATATATATATATATATATATATATATATCTATATATATATATATATATAAAGATTTACTTCACAGAAGTAGAATTCTGGCAGAATTTTTTTCTTAAATGGATGTTTCGATTTATCAAATAATCTTTTTGAAACCTAAAATAAAAATCACAATATACGCTTGGTTTAAAATAAAAAGTTCTTACAAAATAAAATTTTGAAAATATATTGATACATAAAGATGAGCGAGAAAATACACCATATATGTATATAATTTACTTCCAAATATTTAATTCCAAATACATTTCTAAATATTTATTTATGTTAATGTAAATAAAATAATTTACAAATAATTATATACCTGCTGCAAGTTTCAGCACTGAAAGGATTATAAAATCGCAGCACGTACGCAAGAAGTATGGGTCCATAAAAGCGATAAGACTGAGGAGGCTACGAAGTAAAAGGAAAAGAACAAATTTACACAGAGTAAACAGGTTTAACCAGTTAGTTAACAAAGAAACCAACTTGAACATGAAGAAAAATAAATTTTTATATACTATATAATATCCCTAGTAAGTGAAAGCACCCAAATATCAAAATGTATGAAATAAAATATTAAAAGATCTGAGGAATGATCTATGGGACGATGTATGAGCCATGAAAAAAGAAATAAAAAATTGTATAAATAAAATAAACAAAACATAAAATTATAAAAAGAAACAAAAAGTCATGCATATATAGTTAATATCAAGCATGAAATTAAGGAAGTGAAATAGAGAGGAACAGAGAAAATAATCGAACAATTATAGAACGCAGAAGAAAATTCACAGGAGACAGCAAAGAAGAATAGAATAGAAATAACAGAAAGACACGAAAGATGTAAAATCAAAAACAGAGGAGATGATAGAGAAGGAGTTTAGACATTAAGAATTCCTACAAAATGGGCCAAGGCATATACAATGTAATGGAAATGACAAATTGGCCAGCAAAAATACAAATGTTAATGGAAAACAATTAAATGAAGAGAGGGAATATTTTTATAGATTCAGAATTAACAAAAAAGAAGTCCTATAATGATGACAGGCGATCAAAGATATCGGAAGATAAATGTATGATATAAAATTAAAAATGGAAAACGAAGAACTAAACGGAAACGACACGCCTGCAAACAATGATATATATAATACGAATATGTACCAGGAATATCAACACCATAAAACGAAATGAATGAAATGAATGACATACGTATGACATATACAAACAAAATTTAAAACAATCAACCCAAGTATAATTAACGTCAGTATAGGGTGAAATAAATCCAATACAAATAACGTGCGTTCAAGAAAAATCTTAATTTAGGAGGGCTCTGGCATTCAATTGATGTTTAAAGGTACTTTAGCCACAACCAAAATGTCAATTTAATTTTAACAAGACGTCAAAAGTGAAAACTGCTTTACTAATTAAAAATGGTTACGCAATGGAAAGCAGAAAGCTAAATTATTTGAATATTATTTTCGAATAGGGCAAAAAGTTGATGGTGCTTGGCATTATTAAATTCCTCAGAGCTTTACAGATTTCCGTGAAGAATATATAATGTGTTTTTTGAGGTTAGAATATCATCCGTCAATACTGTCATTATTGCATTTTATTTTGGTTGTGGGGAAAGTAGCTTTAAACACCAATTGAATTTCAGAGCCCTCCTAAATTAGGATTTTTCTTGAACGCACGTTATATGGGCCGATAGAAGCACCAAGAAGACAAAATAAAAGTCTGCTATGAACAATTACAAAACCAAATGGAAGTACTGAAGGAAGAAAATGTATAGACAATAAATAATCACATGACATTGGAACGCAAGGATGTGAAGCGATAACGGACTTGGCTATACAGGAAAATATGAAGAAAGGACAATAAATAAGAATTGGGAGAACGGTATACAACTTTGTATAGAAAACTTTCATCAGTACTGTTCTGGAACCAAAACATATTAGTAGCCCCATAGACAAAAATAAGTACAAATCATAAATTGGTCATTGTTACATTATAAGTACAAGAATTTAAGAAAGAAAACGAAAACGAAAAAGATATGCAGATTGGAAACATGTAGTAAATTAGAGATTCTGGAGAACAAAAGTATATAATGGAATATCGATAGCAAAAGGGAAAGCTTAAAACAGTCATTCTACGATAGATCAGAAGAAATTTGTGAGACGAAGAAAGTAGTACTTACCAGCCAAACATAATTGGTGGACAGGAGAAAATTAAAGAAATGGAACAAGACCAACAGCTCTGATACTAAAAAGAAATACGACACGAAAAGAAAAGAGGTTAAAATTGAAGTCAAGAAGCCGGAGAAGAAACGTTGTGAAAAAATAAGAAATGAGCTAGCGATAACTACACAAGCGATTGAAAGATATGTTGGGAAAAAATACGAGAGGAAGAACAATTCTCTTTCATTCGTACCAGAAACAAAATTACTATAAATAAAAGAGATAGAGATAGAGATATGGACGAAGTATTATGCACAAAATTTTGGAAACCCGAAAGACACGGATAAAAACAAAGAAGATGATGGAAATGTAGAAGAAGAAAGAAATATGACGGAAGAAGAAATAAGCAGAAATGAATTAGAAGATGCACTTTTATATTCATAAAAATATGAAAAGCAGGAGGTGATAATATAGATTCAGAAATGGACCTCTCTGACGGAGGGGTATGATTTCTCAATATATGCCAACAAGTAGACCGAGAGCAATAGAAGAAATATATTTATACAGCAAATAAAATCAGAAAATCAATCCCATAAGTGGGAAAGGGGTGTCCGAGAAGAATAAACAAATCCATCCACTTCTAGTGCTTATAGCGCTGGATTCTGTGTGTTTAATTAGTGTCGATAATGCATTTAGTAGTATCAGAGATTGGGGATAAGTACAATTTCAAATTCAATAGACTAACACGTAAAAAATTGCTTGTACAGATGTGTACAAATGTAAACAGATACTATAAGTATATGAGTATATCAATAAAGTTAGTGGTTGATAGTGAAGAATCAACATTTTTTAAAACAGCTTCAGTACTTAAATATATGAATAAAATAATACAATTTGAATATAGAAATAAACCTTACACGCAAAGCAATATGACATGTTATATATATATATATATATATATATATATATATATATATATATATATATATATATATATATATATTGAAAATGCGTCGTGTCAAATTTGACAGAAAAATGTAAAATTTACATGAAAGATGGTCTAATCTTACACCTCAATGGTGTAGTGAACATTAATTAAAACAGGTCCATGAAGACTAACTGGTGGATCGCTAGAAGTTTTGATGGCCACTACATGTAAAGGTATTTCAACAACTAAGGTTCTTGGTAATCGCTACTGACGAAGGGTAATAACCCAGAAACAATAGTGTCTAGCGATCCACCAGTTAGTCTTCATGGACCTGTTTTAATTAATGTTCACTACACCATTGTGAACCGCGTTGTGGAAATGTTCCCCGAAGGGTCGCTTCGACGTTTCGGCAGAGTCCCATCTGTCATCTTCAGGAAGCTCTTCTAGGTCTCGCTGACTTAGAAGACTTCTTCTAAGTCAGCGAGACCTAGAAGTCTTACAAGAAGTCTTCTAAGTCAGCGAGACCTAGAAGAGCTTCCTGAAGATGGCAGATGGGACTCTGCCGAAACGTCGAAGCGACCCTTCGGGGAACATTTCCACAACGCGGTTCACAATCCGAGAACCAAGAAGCACGTATATATATATATATATATATATATATATATATATATATATATATATATATATATATATATTGTATTTGGAACCGTTTTTCCCTTTACACACACTAAACTAAAAATATGAAATTTTTTTAGTTTTTGATAAAACTTTACTTAATATTGAATTAAAAAAAAATTAAAGTAATGTACTTCTTTGTGATCGTACTACCTGAATTCTACCTTTGTGCAGTAATTTTTCCAAATTCTTGCTCTTTGACATCAGGTTGCCGTTTTTTGTTCAAATATAGTGGAAGGTGGAATTTTGGAAGACATGCGCAGTCCATGTTTAAACATCCGGAGCAAAACACAGCCTTCCTGTTCCAAAGACTCCTTAAAGTCGATTTTCTAAATACTGACACTCGCCTGATGTTTATTCACAAACCAGCAAATCTGGCAAACCTTAACCACATTTTAGTCGGGCACGGTATGCTTGTCGAGAACAAAAAATAATTTTTTGACGATTACTTTTCTACAATTATGTACACAACATTTGGGTTAAATTGAATCAACAAAATACCAATTAATAACAGACAATTTCGTCTATACAACGTAATCGAAAAGGATAATTTACAATAAAATCAGGTAAAGAGGTAAAACTCACCTTGGGTATTGTTTTCGGGAGTAACAGATATTGGTATATAGGGTAAAGTATCTTTAGTGTCCAAGTCCAGTAGTGTAAGTGTGGTGTATCTGGTAATTGGTTCAGTAATTATAACCGTTTTCGTGTGCGGTTTAATTTCTGTCGTTGATGTTACGATTTCGTTGCCGCCATGCGCCGTTGTTATGACAATAGTGTACGTCCGATTTTTACTTTCTAAAGAGGTTCTGGTTTCGTATTCAGTAGATGCAATAACGGTAGTCTTCAAAAGGAGAATTGGCTCATCTAGGGATTCGGTAAGTTCAGGGAAAAATGGTTCGTAGTCGGGCACATTTTGTTTGAAAATTACGTTTTCGGTGGCTTCCTCATAAGTATCGTTTTCCTCTTCCTCGCTCTTATCTTCGAAATTGTCCTCGATTGAACTGGTGTCTTCGAGCGAAAAATGCAACCTGGTAGGGCCCGAGTCTTCACTGCTGTCGTCGATATCTTCCAGATGTTGCCCGTTCGCTACTTCAGAATCATCTTCTTCTTTAGTATAAGATAATCCGTCTTTCGTATACAACAAGCCTTCCTTTAAGTATGGCAAGCCGTCGTCAGTGTATAATAACCCATCATTTACGTCGGTTATACCGATCGATTTGAAATCATCTTCGATATCTTTGTATATACTGATGTCGGAAATTTGATCATTCGTGTGCGTTATTTCCGATATTTCCAGCGTTTCAGTGGGTATTATTTTCATTACTGCTATAGAATCAGTTGATTTGGGTAACAATCGCTTTTTGGTAACGATAACTTTTCTTCGTTTTTTGGAACCATCAGCGCTTGGTTCCACGTTCGCGACTGGAGACAATTTTCGAATTTTTTTAATTTTAATTTTTTTTCTCCTCCGTCGTCCATATTGACCGTTTTGATTTAACGCATCGCTAAAATTGATCTCTTTGCTAACTCTATTATTAGTTGATAGAGTACTATTGACCGATTGTACTCTGATTAATTTCTTGACAATTCGCCTTTTTTGCGCGGAATTGACTTCTCCGGTTAAATCTCTTTTTTGTCGTCTTAATGGATTAGTATGGCCGATTATTTTCGAAACGTAATTTTGTTCGTGTGTTAGTAGTGGGTCGCCCTCGAGTATCGGTGACGTTTCGACCTTTGATTTGAGCGGGGCATCCTCAGAAAGGTCTACTGTGCTAAAAAAGAACCGGATGGGGGTTTGTTTAACGAGCCCAATTTCGAAGTTTTTAGGGCCTTTTTGGACGTCTTGGTGGGTTTTGTTTCGAACAAACCAGTTGGTTGTGTCGCCATGTATTTACTGACGTCGCCCAGAACGCTCTCCAGACTTTCCGTGGGCGAAGAATTCACGTCGTGTTCTTGTCTAATATCTTTGGCCGTGGGCATTATATAGGAATCGAACGAATCAATCGTAGATGGATTTTCAATAAGTTTGGAAGGCTGCACTGGGATGTACACCGCTTCCCGCTTCCTTCTGTTTTCTTCGCCTACAATGTAGGTGGATAATACAGTCGTGAATTCTCCAGGTTGTTTTCCCGAAACGTATAAGGTGACGACAGTCGTTTCTTTAGGAGGAAGTGTAGGTGCTGGTTTTTTACCCTTTTTGCGCGATTTTCGTTTAGGTGAAGTCGTTGAGTCTTCCAATTCGTCCTCGATACCTTTGTTTTCGTCGATAGCGTTGTTATTTTCTGCTGATGATACATCTTGTTGCAAGGATTGTGCCAGTGGCTGGTCTTGGAGTAAGTTAAAAACCCCAGCAGGCTGCTGAAGCAAAGGATTCGCTGATTGTTGAGGTTGCTGAAGCAAAGGATTGGCGGATTGTTGTTGTTGCTGTTGCTGCAACAATAAAGGTACCAGCAAGCTGTTTAGTTGATTCCCCCCGGGGAATTGCATCGTTGGAGTTACGACAACAGTGTCGGTTATGAATTCAGTGGCTGTAATGACTTGCAAATTACTATCGATTATCGTAGTTAAGATTTCTTTTCCTCTGAATGTAAGCGGAATTACCGTCGACGTTGCACTGGTTACAGTAGTGACGTACGTAGTGGTTCTTGTCTTGAATTCCGTTGTTGGGGTGTTTTGTATTGCAGGATTTTGGAATCCGAGCAAAGGATTCGGGTTACCCAGCAACAACTGAGATAGCAAGATATTAGCTAAAGGAGCTTGCGCTGCCAAAGCCGGTTGAATTGTATTGACCACTTCCTCCACTCCATACGCAGTGCTCGGAATAACGTGTGAATATGACGTTTTTCTTCCTCTTATTGTGGTAGGAGTAAAAATGACACTTGTAGTTGGAATTTCGTTTAAAACGAATTGCGTTATTTGTGTCGCGCCGTTATTCCCAATGCCAGTGGCTTCAGACACCAAGACGGTGACATCCTTGCCAAACTGGTTAACGCTGTTCGTGTATTGTTGGGGTCCGTAAGTTTCCGTGCTATATTTCGCGGTAACGATGTTTTTATATTCGGTTATCTTACCATTAACAATGGGTATCGTGACTTCCGTTGGAATTTGACGCGTTACAGTTATAGTGCCATCGAAACTCGGCAACACGAAGTTGTTATCTAATTGTTCCGCCGAGTTGTACTGTTGCCTGCTTCTTCCATTGTAACGTCTTGCTAACGTGCGAGAGTTGTCGTTGCTAGTTGTCGTTTTTCCTCTACTTGGTTTTCGAGCGGGTTCATTCTGCGTAACTCTAAGTCTGGGAATGGATGGCCTAGACGGCGGAGTTGGCCTCCGTGACGGTGTAGTTTTTGCCGGTCGTTTAAAATTAGATCTGCTGTTGCCGGAATCGCGCAAAGTAAACTGCGACCTTCCTTGGCTCGAAGCTTTAGTTGGCGAGAGTCGTTTGGGTGCTTGAGTCGTTTGACTTCTGGCTTCGGATTTTCTTCTATTCGAGAAACGATTCGCCCTGGAAGCTTTCGTCGTCGCTTCCGTAACGGGTTCCGGTTCTTTTGTCGTGGTCGTTCGAACACCCGGTCTGCGGAACCTCGAATATGGAACCTGGCGTTTCGATCGCTTGCGAGCGAACGGTCTGATTTGAACCGGGCCGCTAAACGAACGACCTATCCTGGTCGCCGGTTGCGAACTTTCAGGCACCGTTTCAGACCCGTCATAATCTTCTTCATCATCGATGTCGCCATCTTGACTTTCCAAATCTTCGAAATCGTCAAATTCCTCTTCGTCTTCTTCCGGTGGTGGAGGTGTCGTAGTCGTGAACAACCCCCTTCGAGGGAATAAGGCGTTTGGTCTTGGACGGTTGGCCGGTATTGGTCGGTTAAAACTTCTTGGCTTTGGCGTTGTTGTTGTCGACTTGGTGTTTTTGAATTTTTGATTTTTTGTCGCCGTTCTGGGTGTTGTCGGAGGTCTCGATATGGGCGGTCTTCTGAATTTTAGTAAGGGGTTCTGACTGCGCCGCGATATTTCCGTCGTTGGTGGATACGTTTCGCCATCTTCGTCGGTGTATCCAGTCGGAATTTCGGTGAATGACGTGGTTAATTCATTTTCGTCATCTGAATACTGAGAAGACGCCGAAGCTGTGTTTCCGAAACGGTTTGGACCAATTGCTGGAGTTGGCCTTATCCGTCTATTGCCATTGAAAAGGGAACTCGGGCGTATGTTGGCCGACGATGGTAATCCTGATGATCTGAACCCACCTCTTCTTGAACTTGAACCAAACGCGGCTGTGGTTTGAATTCGCGAAGAGCTGCGACCTCTGGCTCCAAATGCAGATGAACTTAAGCCACTTAAGGAGCTGCTGGATTTTGGTCTGGAAAATCGTCTGGATCCTGATGCAGTTGGGCTTATAATATTGGGAACTGTAGAGCTTTTTCTTCCGCCGAATCGTTGCTTCGAAGCAGGTAAGGCCGTTACTGTTGGTGTGAAGTCCAAACTTCTGGTTATAGCGGTGCGTTTTGGTAAAGGTGCAAACGACGGCCGCGGTGGTCGCGACGCGAATGGGCGTATAGCTGGCGTGTATTTACTTTTACGACTTGAATAAGTAAGTCGAGAAGTTACTCTACTATTCTTTTCGCCGTCATCTTCGTCATCCTCTTCGCTTTCGGTTGTTGTTTCTTCTTCAAATGTAGCTGAGTCACTCAAGGAACCTTCTATTACAACAGGCGATGGTGAAATTAGCGCCGAAGTTGGTTCGATTTGCTGATCAGGTGCAACAGTTGGAGTTGGTGTAATTCCAGTGACGGACGGCGTTGGTTGCACCGGCAATTTGCTTCCAACAACGAAACTAGACGTGCTTTCGATTATTTGTGCGTATCGCCCATCGATGAACGTGCCTAGTACTTTAGATTGGTACAACGTTGTGGTATCGTTTTGTATGATCGATCCTTCGATCAAACGTACCAAACCAGTCGTGTGCAACGGCACGTTTGTCGGTAAAGTTGATTTTTTGGTTTCGTCGACATACAACGACGTTGAACTATTAATGACTTGTGCGTATTGATTATCGATGTAAGTTCCGATGGCTTGCGTAGTGTAAAATATGGTGCTAACGCCAGCAGCGTCTACTATTCGACCTTTGTTTATGCTGACGACTCCGGTCGGTTTTAAAGGTTTAGTTACTTTAGTGGGTTCTATGGAATTCGTTAGAATCGATGAGCTGCTTTCGATAACTTGAGCGTAACGTCCGTTGATATACGTACCGAAAACGTCTTCTGAAATTATCGTTGTCGTTCCAGAATTTTCGATAGTTTTTACTGCGGTTGAAATCAGCCCCACTGGTTTGTTCTCAGACTTTGTAGTCTCTTCGATTTTATTCTGATCAACCGTACCTATAGCCCTCGCTATTTGATTGGCATCCAAATCGGAATTCTTATTGATTACGTTAGTAGACGTTTCCAATCTACTATTAATTACGGTGCTGTTATCGACGTAAGAGGTCGTGTAATACGTGAAGGTTGTGTAGTAAGTCGTTTGTTCGTCATCTTCGACGGTTTCAGTAGCTGTTGCTCCAGCAACTGGGGTTGGTGTAATTTCAACGGATGGCTCCGCCGTTGGTGTTATAGCGGTCGTTGTCGGGGTAACAATGTTTGAAACTGTGTTTTCGCTGCTTGTAATTCTAGTAGTACCTTGCTTGTAAAACGTAGTCCAGTAGGTGAATGTTGTAAAGTAAGTGATGGGTAACGTGTGATTTTGAATCTCTACAGTTTGCGTCGGTGTCAATGTTTCAGTTACTACGTTTGTTACAGTTTCTAATCGGCTGACTACGTTACTCGACGTCGTACCCTGGTACATCGTTGTAAAATACGTGAACGTCGTGTAACTTGTTTGAATTAAAAGCGTAGGCGACGGAATAATTTCTGATTCGTTATTAGACTCCGAGAAAACTTGGTCATCTAAAATATTTCTTTTATCGACATCGTCCAAAATTCTCCGATCACCTTCTGACGTGCTACTGCGCACATCAGTTACCATTGTGGCTATAGTTTCGTATTCGCTCAAATCAAGCAGATTTTCAGATGCCTCAATAATAGGTCTCCTATCAATTGTGTTATAATCACTGGTCGATAAAATATTATTGTCGATTGTTTCTGTTGCAGTGTCATAAATTTCTTCTTTTGAAATCGTCTTTTGGCGATTTATAGTACTGTTGTACGTATTTGCCATATGCAAGTTCATATTTAAAATTTTGCTCCTTACATCGCCATCATTATCTTCGTCAGTATCTTCATCGGCATGTGAATCAGATGATTGAGGAGCTAATGTCTTTTCTAAAGTACCGACGACTTGGGTTGGTTCTATACTGGGCGTCACGTAATTGGTATAAACTTCAGTGCGACTGGATATTTCTGTGGAACCGTCTACAAAAATCGTCGTGAAATACGTGTAAGTCGTGTAGTAGGTTTTTATGCCGCTGCGTGTCTGGTAATCATCACCTAACGCGGGAGTCGATTGTGGGGTGCTGTCTGTTTCGTCGTTTTTCGGTTCAAACGTGATTGCGTCGCCTAAGCCAACGTTACTTGGTTCAATCTCTGGTAACGTGTCGAATGTGATCGGTTTTGACATAAAACTTTTTGACAACAAACCAGCGACCGCTGGATCCGTAGCTTCTTCCGTAGGGTTAAGAGTTGAAGTTATTATATTTGTAACGACTTCCTTTCTGGTAGATACGGACGTGGTCGTATCAAAGAAGTATGTCGTAAGGTAATTGTATGTGGTGTAAAGAGTTTTGAATAACAGTTCTATTTCTTCGCCGCTTTCCGTCGTTGCCTCGGTGGTTTCCGGTTCTGATTCGGTGACGTGTCGTTCGGTGGTTATTTCTGTTGGTGTCGTAAGCATAGGCGTAGTTTCATGTATGTCGTCGATCGTCGATGGCGGCTCAGTCGGTTCCAATTTAGGTGTAGTCATGGGTTCTGTGACTCTCTCTTGTGGTGTCGCCTTTTCCGTGTGTTCTTCGGTATGTAAGACGGCTTCGGTTACTGTGGGAGTTATATCTATCAAGCAAGGTTGTGTTTGGAAACCTATTTCGGTCGAAACGATGACGTTACTTTTAACGGAAGTCGAAGTGCTGTCATCATCAGGAAAATAATACGTCGTTAAGTACGTTAAAGTTTTAAATTCAGTGGTCGCGACGACTCTGTCACCTTCGGTGCAAGTAACGTCAGTTTCAACGTCTTCGCTCGAAGGGTCTGTTTCTATTTCGTTGTTAATATCGGGAGTCGTTTCGTGCATGGGGATTGTCGATAAAGCATCTTCGCTTGTTACGATCTCGTCGAGGCTTGGAGCCGTAGTTTCTTCGTGCTTTTCTTCTTCTGTGTTCGTTTCTTCGTGATCGTCAAGTGTCGTCGGCGGCTCGGTCGTGATTTCTTCGATTTTCGATACCATCGGCATTTCAGCTTGAGCGGTCGGTTGCAAATCGTCCAAAAAGATTGTGGTAACCCCAACGAATTTATCCTCAGTCGTTGTCGGTTCATTGTCGAGGAATATCGTAGTTGGTGCGTTTAGTGGCTCGGTTACTTTTGCAGCCTGAGCTTGCAGCGACGCCAAAATTTTCGCAATGTCTTCAAATGAGGGCGTCGATAACATCGGTGTTTGACTTTCGGATGGTTCGATGGCCTCCGATGCAAATATCACGTTTTCTTCTGTTGTACTTTCAGTTGTTTCTTCGATTTCCGGCGTCGTTGTATAATCTTGTTGTTCGTGAGCTAAAACGGCTGATTTAGCGGCCATATCTTCGTGTTCATCGTATTCTTCATCTGAACTTTTGGTCGGCCTGTCCGACGAATCGATCACCACAAACGCGTGCTCTGTTTGCTCATCTATAGTTTCTACTTCCGTATCTTGTTCATCTTGTTCAGATTCTTCGTCGGATTCCACATCGGGTTCTTCATACACCGTTGTCGTTACTTCAGGCTCGGCCAACACCGTTGAGAATTGTACCTCTTGCGATTGTGTCTTCGACGGTCGTAAAGTAGCTTCGCCGCTAATTTTCGTAACTTGGCCGGTGTGTAATTTAATTTCCGATGTCGACGGGGAAAAAATTATTACCGTATCACCTACCGTAGTTGTAAAATCAGCGAAGCCCGTATAGGTGACGGTTTTAAAATCGTGTTTTTCTGAGTAACCGACTCGGAAAAGCAGCTTAGCTTTGCGTTCGGCAGCCGTCGTTTGTTTATTTTTTTCCGTGTTGGCCTCAAAATCGGGAAAATCACCCAGGAACGAAAATCCGCTCGGCGAAAAGTCGTTCCGGACAGTGAATGTGGGCAAATTGTCCCATTCGCGTACCTTCGACGCGTTTAAAACTACATCTTTTTTCGCAATGTCGTTTTCCGAACTGTCCCTATAACTGATCGTGTTTTCCAACTGCATATCGTGTATCTGGGGGTTGATTTGAAACACCTTTACGTTGTTTTGTTTGTTTTTCGTGACGAGCGAGATAAATTTGCCGTCTTGTTTCGTTTCCCCTTCGGACAACTGCGCCCTTGCGTTGTTGGACGACGACGATTTGAGTACTTCATCGCTGGTGTCGCGAGATTTGGAATCGTCGTAGAATTTGCGGGATTTGGGTAGGGTCGTCGGGAAAACAACGAAAGGTTCAACCTGATTCGGCGAAATGTAATCGGTGTTTTTGACGAAGTTTACACTTTTACTGTTGATCAGGTTGTGGCCTATGTTCCACTTTTTGTTGTTAAGGTCGTTGTACGTCCTCGTCGGGATGTCATTGTCGTAACGTACTCTCGAACTTTTCGTCAGTAGATGTGCGTACAGTCGTCCGTTGTCAAGGGTTGTACCGAGTACTTGAGTAGCGTACTCTGTGGTTACACCCTCTTGGATGAAGGTACGGGCTGTAGAGGTTAGAAGACCTAAATCCGGTTTAACGCTGAGGAAACGTCCAAAAGTTGAACGTCCCTGACTATCCACCAGCAAGACTGTCGTAACATCTATAGCCGAGATAGAAGAAAGATAGAAGTCAGTTTATACATTAAGAGATATAATAGCGCATACTGCTTATTTTTTAAGATGCAACCTTATATTAAGATATTTTTATTTTAAACTCACTTTGTTGGAAGATTTATCAAAGCAAATCAAAAGAAAATTACACGCAGATGAAAATCTCCACATCATTTTCTACTAAGCACGTGTCTGGAAATTTATATTTGTAACAGTTTTTAGAATATTTTATAATAATATAACTATTAAAAGAATAATTTGCATATAATTACATTGTTGAATAAGTGATAGATATTTTCTTTTGGTGATCTGCGATTTGACTAATTCGTTTTATTTTCTAAGTAACGCCTTTCGTTCCAAAAATTTTATTTACGATAAATTAACCCAGAGCATTTTTTAAAATGTATTACCTAACGTTTCCTATGTGAATCACATACAACATTGCGCCAAATTTTAGTTTGACGTTGCATTTTAAAAAATAAACAGTAAATTTGAAAGCAAAAGTCACTTTAGTTTGTTTTGTGAAATTGATCGAATCGCGTAAACTAATCACTGCGTTGATAGTAATGATAATGAAAAGATACTGAAGTATACACAGAATCTACAAACTGATCGTATACACTTTTAATTACCAGTTTAAAATCGCATTGCACCCAGAACGCAAACTTGATGATTATTTCACTTCTTTAACGTAGCAAAAGTACTTGAAAAATAATCTATTCGATCAATCTCATAAATTACAAATAAATGTTAAAAATAAATCGCACATGCTATATTTAAAATTCTACGTGGCACGAAACTTGTCCCCACCTGGGTTTACACGAGAACGTGGGACGAGCTTCGTTCAATGCCACATTTAAAACATTTATTTCTATGTATGTACATAATATTAAGCTTCGAAATTGAATGCCTCCGGCTGGGTTACAAGCATTCAATTTTGAAGCGCATTTCGTTACGTTTTTACAAGATGCAGAAGTTTTGTTACATCGCTTCTAATTTTAGTAGTTCCAAACAATTATGTTAATTTAGTTGTGTTACCATTATGAGTATTTAAAACAAAGATATATACGGGCACACCGGACGCGATTTTTAAATGAACAATTTTAGAACTCGTAGCTCTGTTCCCGCTTTCATAAACAACTTTTCGAACAAAAAAATGCAGAAAAGACGAACCCCGACCTTGATTTTTAAAAATACACCTTACGTCACGCCGGAATAAAAGCAAAGCAACGAACAACAGTTAATGAATAAAAACCGTTAAAACCACTTATGTTAACTCGTCGAGTTTGCTTCAGTAGGTTTAATAATAATATATTGGTTTGTTATGTGCAAACTATTTTTGCAATCTTCTTCCTAAACGGACGTCATTGTGTAGTAATTATGCGGAAAATTATTTTATTATAAATGATAGTTTTATTATAGATTGTAGTTTCCATTCAGCTCATGTTCGCGAACAAACTTCCGAGCTATGTATTAATGCACTTACATGGTATCTGGCTGGATACCATTTTTCGTCTTGGCATGTTTGATGACAGGTCCATTTGCTACTTCCATATCTTCCGCATTTTGCATCCCTTTACCACGTGTTATATGCAGCACAGTTAATTTATTATTACTATTATTATTATATTGTCTGTTTTACCTTCTGTTGATTAATATTATTAATATAATAATATATCCTGAGTGGTAGTAATATATACCGGGTATACGGACACATACATTTTGGGCTCAAGTGTTGCGGGATTCTGTGCAAAATCCACAGATTAAAGGGCTAAGGATTGATCGAAACATAACAATCGGGGGGTTAACTGGGTGGTTGTTAGAACAAAATCGAAGCAGAAGTACGGAAATTATAAGAGATTTAATAAATCTGAAGGAACGAATATCGTGTCGTGAAAATAATTACCTGCGGTGAAGGAACTTTTCCTGGTAGACACGGCTTTTTGTCGCTGGCGGCAGGCGATAGGCGAAGGATTTCTTTTATTTTATTTTATATTAAATCAAATTCTAATAAAAGCAAACAATAAAACAGCGGAAAACATTGGTGCGTCGGGAGTATTAAATAAAAGTTGAATAAATGGCGAGTAGAGGGTACAGGGAAAGCGGAGGAAGTGAGGGGACAAGACTGTCGGAGATATTTACAAGGAGTAGAAAGATGCAGGGGTCAATAGACAGGAAGAAAGGAAGAAGGTGGGCGAAACGTGGAAAACATGGAGGATGGCGGAGAAAATGGAGGTATGGAGATATGTTAAAAATAATCATTACGGAATTAAAGGAAATGAGGAGACAGAATGCAGAGTTGAGGAGAGAAATGAAGGAAGATAGGGAAAGACGAGAGAAGATGGAACAGGAGTGGAAAAAAGAAAAGGTGGAGATGGGAGAAAAAATGAGAAAAAAAGAAGAAAGATTGGAATTTATGGTAGAAGTAGCCGTAGAAAAAGTGAATAATTAGGGAGGACAAGGAAGAGAAATGATGCTGGTAAAAATGGAAACAAAAGAAGACAGGGAGAGGGTGATGAAGAATAAAGGGAGATTGAGGGGAAGTTGTATTTACATTGATCACGATCTTACGGAGAAGGAGAGGGAAATACAAAGGGAGATTTGGACGTTCGCGGACTATATAGCGGATTACGTGCTAATCGATTATCGGGGAAACTCCAAATTCGGTTTGTTTGTGACGTATTTATGTGCTTTTTCGGCTTTTTTAATTTCTAATATTTCAAATAAATTTAATCTTTTTCCTTTCTTCGAGGTATGTAATATATTCACTTTGTCCAGGTTGGGGAATGCATATTCTGTATACAATGTTCTGCAAAGCCCGTTGTACTTGCATTGTTCAAGATGGCTTTCCTATGTTCACTGTGTCGTTTTTTGAAATTACGTCCAGTTTGGCCAATGTACATGGCGTCACAATCGTTACACGTAATTTCGTACACTCCACGTTTGCTCATGGGGTCCAATTTTTCTTTGTTATTAACTAATATTGTGCCCAAATTACTTTTGTCTACGCAAATTGGAGTTAGTTTATTGTTACGTAATCTATTGGATATTCTGTCGCTGCACTTTGGCATCTAATTTATGAAGCAATAATTGCATGAAACGTTGTCAACTGGTGTATAAAAATGATTTTGATAGAATCTTCTGGCGTTTTTCTTGATCAGTTTGTCAATGATGTTCTCCTTGTAGTTGTTGTTTTTGGCGATAGTTTCTAGTGTTTCAACTTCTTTTTGGTAGTCTGTTGTAGATAAAGGTAGTGTCAGCAGCCGATGTATCCACGACTGGAAAGCACTTATTTTGATTGCAAATGATTGGCTCGAGTTAGCGTTACATATGGCGTCCGAAAATGTAGGTTTTCTATATATGTTGAAGGTCAGCTGGGCGTTTTTTCTTGAGATTTGAAGATCTAAAAAGTTGAGTATGGCGTTGTCGTTTTCAATTTCCACAGTAAACTGCACTTGCTTGTAAAAGGAGTTTATGAAAGTTAAAAATGATTTCAGTTGTCTCTCGGTGCCTGTCCAACCGCAAAAAATATCATCTACGTATCTGGACCAGTGAAGTACATTTTTTACTAGGCTATTGGTGGATTTGGTGATTTCTTCTTCTAGATTAGCCATGTATATCTCGCTTAATAATGGTGATAGTGGAGAGCCCACCGTTAAGCCATCCAGTTGCTGGTACATTTTATGGTTGAATTTAAAATAACTTTGCTTCAGGCACACTCTGGTCGCGAGGAGTGATTCCTCCTTTTGATCTTGGGTATGGTGGCGAGTGTCCAGGATGTGTTTTGACATAGTCTTCGTTAAGTCTTTTAATGGGATTGAAGGGAAGAGACTTAACACGTCAAAGGATACTAGTTTAGCAGAAGGTGGGAGTTTTAGGTTTGAATAGTATTCACTAATTGCAATGAATTTTTTATGGAATATTTACTATGGAAATTAAGAAGGTCTGGTATGGTTTTATTCAGTTGTTTACACAAAACGTGGGGTGGGGCATTAATGTAGGATATAATGGGTCGCATAGGACAACCACTTTTATGAATTTTGGGTAGACTGTATAGGATAGGTTGATTGGGATTCATTTTTTCCGAATATGTTTGCGCATTTTTTGATTGTGGCCTTTATTTCCGTTTGGAATTTAGGCGTTGGATCTGTGTTTAACACAATGAAGTTCTCATTTTCGATTAATGCCAGTGTTTTCTGGGTATAGTCAGGTTTCTTGAGGATTGTTATTGTGTTACCTTTGTCGGCCTTGCATAGTCGACTTGCAAGTCGTTCTCCTGTAGATTTTGTTTTATATTTTTTATAGGCTGCTGCTCTTCAGATTTGGTTTGCTGCCTTGTCTTCTTACACTTCCTTATGGTGCTTGCACACAGGGTTTTTCAACTCATTTTACCTCTTCGTTGTTGAGACTATTCAGTGCCAGTTCGGTGTTTACAGCCAGCAGTTATAAGTCTTTTTTATTGTTACCACGTGGACGATGTTTGAGACCTTTTTCCAGGACACTGGTTTCTTTAAGGTTGAATAGTATATTTATGAGGTATTGAACGCGTGCGAGGAATTTTACGTAATCCGCTACCTATATATAGTCTTGTTATTGTAAATACCCTTAGTAATGTATACTCTTTGAAGATGGCTTAACCGCCGAAACAGCTGTCAGAGTAATCCCATAAAATTATGAAACTTAACCAAGTTTGTTTAGCGAAATTTTGAATTTAATTCCGATACAAAAGTTGCATATAGTAGTGTTGGTCGCGAAGCGTAGAGTCCGATTTCCTGCAAAAGTATGTATAATCTTGAAAAAATTTCATTTCCACTCTGTTCACAACATATCAGTTTACTTCCAGTCGAAGTTTCATTTTTTTGTTGAATGGTTAAGTAGAAAAAAATGAGTCGGCTGTCCGTTAGATATCGCAAAAATCGGATGCTTTTTTACCCTAATGATTACTTCCAAACGTAGGGACAGAAACTTACAGTAAGTTACGTAGAAATGATTGGCGGTTGTAACAATGTACATTTATTTTTTTTCCGCCAAGCGGTTTCTTTGAACTCGGGGGACTATTACTTTGCCACCGATAGTAGAAGGTCGCATCAGTAATTGAGAAATTATGCGATGAAATTAAAAAGTTGATTTACATCGGACCAAAATCGATAATGGCTTTATCAATTTTGGTGGCAACGAATGCGATACATTTCTATAAGTAAACGATGTTTGTATGTAGATTGAGATTCTAAAATTGAAATGTTTGAAAACTCAAACGAGTTCAAAGAAATGCAACGCCAAAGTACAAGAAGTCTTACAGACACGACAATCACTTCTACGTTGAATAATCCTAGCTTAATCCATTGTGATAGTTAACATATGTAACACATATTGCAGGTTGAATTTTTGTAAAGACATTATTTATAACTTTAAACATATATTAGACATATGGGGTCTAAAACAATCTGAGCAATGATGGGATTGAGTGGGCATCCCATGGGAGAACCAAATATTTGTCTGTAAACATGAAATAACATACATGAAATAACAGTGAAATAACGGTTATCGAAAATAAAGTGGAGAGATGAAATTAATGCGTCAAGGCTGAAACGAAGGGGATTTTTAATTAATGGCCATTTGTTTTCGACAATGCCACAGAACTAAATCAAGAGGGATCTTAGTAAACAGGGAAACCACATTAAGTGAAATTAAAATGAAAAGAAAAGACGCTGTAGGGTCTTTATTTATTCTTTCATATGTTGTGTTATCATCCAACCATCCTAACATATTTTCTTCGTTCAACTCTCCATGGAAACCGAAACGTTATCATTATCTACTTTTCTTATTAATAAATTATTGTCATTAAAAAAAAAATCCTCTTAAACAAAAAGTAAATATTATTTTAGGATTAATAAATACAATTTTAAAAATCAGTAATAAAATTTTTATTGGTGGTAATTTGAGCTACCCTTCTGACTTAATGATTACTAATGGCTACCCTCGTTCCTTAGTTAACAGTTTAATATTTAATACCCCTGAGATACAGAACTTAAACGACACAGTTAATATTACAGTTAAATGATTACCCTTCATATACAAAAGACAATTCATTCAGGACATGAATACGAATAAAATAATTAAAGTATATAAAATAGATGTGATAAGCATAGCTAAATTATAAATAATCTATGTACCAAAACTAAGGACAAAGTACCACTATGTTATCGATCAGACATAATTTACAAGATTCTTGATCAATCTGCAATAATTACGTACGTCAAGCATCACTATGGATTAAATTTTGGATTATTCAACATGAAGTGATTGTCGTTTCATATAGGTAAGAGATTAAGGCCCAGGCTCCGTGCTGGCTGGTTATGTCTTCGAATGACGACCGCATTCAGATATGCATTTACGAGGCGTGCAATGTGTGGTCTGACATTTTGGTGTTTTAAAATAGATCTCAAATAAAGTGTAAAAATATGACAACAGCTTCTTGAAGAATGTAGTCTACATGGGCATTTAAAGTATGAAGTTGGTTTTGTATAAATGGCTGCCCATTATTTCCATGTAGTCGCTCAAACTGTAGATGTACCATTCCATGGCTGGTTAACAATTGTGGCATGCCTTTGCGTGAAGATCATTTTCTACAAGGCTTCGCCCTCTCTCTTATTTCAATCGTTAATAGGCGATGTTGAAGTTGAGCTGCAGTTGATTTGCGATCCATTGATGTCTCAAGCAGAAGGAAATAATCATCACGTGCATTTGTCAGGAAGAATAAGAACTTCCTCATCCTGTTGAATCTAACAGACTCTAGGTACCGATTCCAAATATCCTGAACCATCAATTAAGCAATTTACCGATGACATCGGATATCGCTTGAAAACTTTTATTTAATATGAAACACTATTCTAATAACAAAGCAAATAAGCCTATTTTTATTTTATCATAAATAAATGGGAAGAATTGATTGGCATATTTGGTACCAATTAAAGTAATCGAATCAAAATACAAAATATGAAAAGAAAATTAAAATCTTAACAAAGAATAACCAAAAAGAAATGAACACTATGAACATGAAGATCAAACAAAAAAAAAATTAAATCAAAAAAGAGCAAACAAATGAGGAAAAAACAAACCAGAACGAAAATTGAAGCTAAATATTTTTATTACTACACAATTCAATTCTTTATGTCGTCGTTTTATTACTTTTAATTTCCTTTTTTCATATTATTTGCGATTTAAATGTCGTCAAAACGAACGTTAATTTAAAGATAAAGATGCGCCATAATTAAGAAGAAAAAGAAAACCAATATTTGAGTGTGTTGCGTCGACAACACAAATGCAATATAATCAAGTGTTCACTTAAAAATCAACGGACACGGCCTGCGATTAAATATCTTTGTTTTCTTATTGCTTATGTCTACTTTCGTATAATTACATTCACCGAATTTGTTAGTTAACGAAGCATTATTTTTTGCGTCCGGTTGTTCGATTCAATTGGTTGTTAACACAGAGGGCTGAATTTTACCTTCTCCGTTTTGACGTCGTTGTCTAGGCGAGATGTTTAACTCATCTTGTCCTGAAACAAATGAAAAATATTAAAAAAAGGTGATACATCTTACCCCACCGCCGATATTGTTTGATGGGAGTGGAGGTAAATTCCAGAAATAAAACAATTTGTAACAAGGAAGCAATAACGCACGAGAATATTTATGAACATTACACTTTCCTGGCCTTTAATTTAATTACTACCGTACTTATTCATTAAAAGAAACACATTTAATTGTCAGATGACTCAAACATCAAATATGTGTATGTCAGTTAAAGGGTCTAATATAACAAATAATAAAAATACATATTTGATACATACTTATAGAAACATTAAAATAATGTAGTGTCTCATAACAGAGTTCACAAAAAAATTATAAAATATTTTGGTGGAAATTAAACCAGAGATAAATATTGATAAATATGCCAGTCACTTTACAATTTCCGTAGCATGCCACCAAGTAATGCATGTTGTTTGCCCACCGCTCACCATCGCCGTGTTAATTAAGAGAATTTTTTTTCCGTTGTACACATGTCCCCGGATTGGGGTACATGTGGTTCCGTAAAAAAAAACGTGTAAAACGAAATTTTAAATTTCTTAGGGAAAACCGCATAAATCGAAAACAATTTAAAATGTGCATAATTCAGTCATTCATTTATCTTTTTCTTAATAATATACAGTGTGCTTCACTTAAGAGTGTAACACCTTCATATCTTTTTTATTTTTAGTCCGATTTTAGTAATTTTTTCCCCAAACGTAGAATAGTTATTGCTCTATTTAATCCCAAAAACCAATTGTCTTCTTTACATGCAAAGCAACCTGTGATGGCAAAATAAATGGAAAAAATCAAGAAATCACTTGGGATTTTTTTATCGAAAATTTTCTGTTCAGAATTGCCCAAAAACATTAAATCCAAAATTTCATGAAAATTAAAAATGTTAAAATTTTCTTCAAAAGCAATTCCCAATCGGTTAATATTATTTGCAGAGGTGGCTGCGCCTAAACAACAACAACTTTAAACAACTTTGACAGTTCAGGTTTTATTTCAAACAAAATTTTCACAGCATACTTTCTTCGGCGCAGCTAATAATAAGTATTTACGGACTTTTACGGAAAATTTTAACATTTTTAATTTTCATGAAATTTTGGATTTGGGTTTTTGGGCAATTCTGAACAATTATTACTAGTAAATTTTTTCGATAAAAAAATCCCTAAAGTGATTTCTTGATTTTTGCCGTATATTTTGCCATCGCAGGTTGCTTTGCATTTAAAGAAGACAATTGATTTTTTGGGAGTAAATAGAGCAATGAGTATTCTACGTTTGGGAAAAAAAATTACTAAAATCGGATTAACAATAAAAAAGATATGAGGGTGTTACACTCTTAAGTGAAACACAGTATATATTGAAAAATAAAAATAAAAATTCATTCATAAAATAATAAACATATGGGGTATGTAATTCATTTTATAGAAACTAGAAATATAAAATCTTTAAACAAAATTCACCACAAGTTTAATCGCTATAATGATTTTCATAATATTTTCTTTCTGATGTGACTTTCATCACTTTCTTGATGCTAATTTGGTTTGATAGTTTGATAGTATTACAGACAATTTCAGATTTACGAAACTTGGTAATGAAATTTGTAATTAACAATTGTGTTTTGTTTTTTGTTAAATCTTTACTTACTCGTATTGAGTTAAACATTCATTAATTTTTC
Organism: Geotrupes spiniger; assembly: GCA_959613385.1. Lineage (NCBI taxonomy): Eukaryota > Metazoa > Arthropoda > Insecta > Coleoptera > Geotrupidae > Geotrupes > Geotrupes spiniger. The sequence goes on from OY390738.1 coordinate 2,715,682, forward strand.
TCTGGAACCGGAAAGCTCGTTCAACATTAGGGTCATTGTGTACAAAATGATTACCCAATTTTCGCCCTAATTCAAGTCCTATGCTGATGACATTGGTTGTGAACGCAACTGGTTGATATTTTTCTTCATCACTATCACTGTGGCCATTATTTATTTGGGTAATCATCAGAGCGCGGACATTATATGCAAGTCAACTGAGTCGGCAAGCGACGAACTCGATAGAGTATTTGATCACGCGAGGTGCATTAGCAATGCATCAGCGGTCGACTGGAACCGTTTCACTGGCGTTCGTACACAAGGGTACTAGCACAAACATCTTCGTACTAGCAAAATCTTATTCTTTCCCAAATAAAGAATACACTTTTCGCAATGACAAAATTTCGAATGTTTTGGTACTCGAAGCTAGGACTTTTTATGTGAATAATACGCTTGTATAACGACATATTTTTCTAAATTGTCCTCATTGAAGGATGATCGCTTTGATGTCAATATGTCTTTAAATGTAGAAAAAGATCTTTCCACATCGCAACTTGTGACTGGAGCAAATATAAAATGAGGTGCAAGGTTGGAATATTTTAAAAAAGTTACGTCGTCTGTAAAAGAGTTCGAAGACATTTGTTTCAAAATTGTAAAATCCGGGCTTTTTGCAATGACTGCATCAATTTTGTCGTTATATTGAGTTTGTAAAGGCCAGGTTATATTTTTCAGTTGTGTTAATAACGATGCAAGCTTGTCGATACAAATTAACAGCTTTAAATTCTAAGTATCAAAAAATGTTATAGCTTCTCGTAATATAGAATAGAAATCCTCAATAAATTTTCATGAATTAAGAGTGACTTACAATCTTTAACACTGACAGCATCCTCTTTTAAATTGCTAACAAATAATTTTAATCAATTAAAATTTTTCGAAAAAAAAAATGCGGCTCTTAGCCAAGTGCCCCACCGTGTAACTACTGGTTGTGGAGATAACCAAATATTCGGACACATTTCCCTATATAACGATATTGAACCCGGGGCTTTCAACAATTTTTTTTAAATAAACTTATTAAAGAATTTATATTTATATATTAAACACGTCAGGTGGAGCATATTAGGAAAATAATTCTTTAATAATTTTCCTGTTTTTAGCATTACACTAGCTGCGTCGGTTACGAATAACAAAACTTTAGACACATCACCATCATAATCAAGACAAAAGATATTTTTTATCATTTAGCAAAGTTTTTCGGCATTCACGGTATTGCTGAATCTAGTAGAAATAAAATTTGCTCTGAAGGTTGTTGTGGGTTTAATGTGCCAGCAACAACACACACCTACCCTTAATATCAGTGGTTTCATCGGCACTAATCCAAACTTAGTTGTCTTGAATTTTCGATTTTATTGCCGTTACTACTTTTTCATACTGTTTTGGAACATAGTACTTTCTGATGGTGGACTCATCGGGAATATTTCGTTGAGTATATTTGCTTAAAAAATTGCTAAGTGATGGGTTATTTAACTTTTTTAAAGGAATGTTGGCGGAAATAAATGCTTCGCATAACTCCTCATAAAAATTGTAATTGGAAGGCCCCGTTAAATTTTGTATATGTGTTTTAACTTTCAAATGTTGGTTTCAGGACCCCATACTTCTAAAGTTTACATCTTGATCGCAAGTGTTACAGTATACTACGATTCTACTCATATAAGTAAAACACTCAAATTCTCCAACAAACGGATCCATGTTTTTTAATAAACAAAAATAAACACACTTTCTCAATTAACCACAAATGCTGGTTAAAATAAAAGATAAAAATTAAATACAGAAAAGAAATAAACAATTATTTTAAACATAAAAAACTCGTGCCGAAATAAACTAAAATTCGACCAAGAGGTAACAAATAAAAAATATTCAACGAGCAGAAACTTAGGGATAAACGGCGATGAGAAATGCAAGAGTAATTTTAAAAGGATCTGATACGGATCTGATGCTACGACTTCTAATAAACTGTACGCGCAGTCTAACCAAGCGTCCAGCGATGAACCTTCATTCGGCGGCAATGACGACGATTTTAAATCTGCATATAATGACCGCGTTCCAGTAATCATATCAACTAAATCACCGTCATCTAATCCTTTGTCTGTCATTAGTTCTATAATGTGTGCCACAGCTAAGTCATCGAAACCTTCTCTTGTACGTGCCAACCGAGTTATTTGAAAATATTCATTCTCCAATACCAACCTAGCATTGTCAGGCGTTCAACGTCGATTTGTTAATCTTTATATAAATCATACCAACATGCTTAACGTGATCTAAAATAGTTATTTTTTTCCAAGCATCCATAATTGAAAGAGATTCATCATTTTCCATTCGTTCTAAAATATACTTGAAGGTTTATTTGATGTACAGTGATTTAAAAGTCGAAATTATCCCTTGATCTAATGGCTGATTCAAGTCGTATTCTTGGGTAGAAATACAACTTTCACATTTTCAGATGTTGTTAATCTGGAGAATGGCCTGGTGCATGATCGAAATCAACAGATCCTAGTGCACCTTCAATCTTAAATTATGTAAAGAATGTCGTTGTTTGAATCTTTCAAACCAACCATGATTGGCTGAAAAGGATAGATTCTTTTCACTTGAAGAAATGGATGGTAACTGATTCTTAATTTTTTCATGCATTTTCAAAGCCTTATTTTTAATGACATTAGTGTAAATTGAAATCCACTTTTGGGTTTGGTCTTCTAGCAATATTATTATTTCCATATTTTCCACTGTAACATTTCTTGAGGTTTTGTGCTCACACTTGCACACGATCCAGCTGCTACATTTTTTCTAATGCATTCTTCATTTTTTCTTATTGTGGCTTCATTCATGGAATAAGAAATAGCAATATCTGTTATTGTTTCTCCATTACGTAGACGATCTAAACTTTTAATTTTCGATTCTAAAGAAATAAATTTTCTTTTCATTTATTTTTTTTCTATTTTTTTGGCATGGTAAAATCCTAATTTTTTTTTAAGTTATAAAGGAGCAAAAATAATTGTAACACTAACCAGTAAATATTCATGTAGAACAATTCTGATTAGAACAAATACAACTATGTACGCTTTTCTACTGTTACAGATTTACTGCACTGATTTACGTGAATACATAGGGTGTTTTATTCTGCATATAAGACGGGGAATCACCGGTACGCTGAACCAAGCCTGCAGAGTTAAAATTATTTGTAGAAATATATATACGTAACTAAAATATTTCTACAAATAATTTATTTTAAATTCATTGTTAAAACCGTGTAAAACAAGTACTGTAAATCGGGGGATAGATGTACAACGGCATCAAATAAATGTCGGACATCAAATTTCCTGTCATTTTAAAAAATAAAATGTGGTTTAGGCTTTAATGTCATAATTTAATATGTATGTTTGAGAAATAAGATATTTCGGAAATTGTCCTGAGGTATTGTATGCCATTCTTCCATAATTGCACTCAACAGCTCCTCCCTATTGTGAAAAATTACCCTTCTGCTTTGTAATTTCTTTTGCAACAGTCCCCAGAGATTCTCAATAGGATTGATATCCGGGCTTCTACTAGGCCAATCTTGAACATTTATGTTTTAGGCCTGGAGTCACTCACCAGTTCTTCGTGCCGTATGTACGGTACAATTATCATGTTGGAAAATAAAATTGTCATTACGATATACTCCTCTTACCGATGGAAGCATGATGTACTCCAGGATCCTAACATAAACATCACGGTTTAAACGATTTTAAACGTTTAGTGTTACACCAGGACTAACCGCAGAAATCCACCCCCATAAATTAACTGACAATCTTCCGCTTCGTTCTGTACTTGCGATGTATCTTTCATGATATCGATAATTTCTGGGTCTATACACCCTGATGTGGCCATTGTGAGAAGATTGAAATACCTTCTCATCTGAAAATACAACTCGCCTACGGGAGTCATCGTCACGAGCCAAATGCTCCAAAGCAAATGCTACACGAGCTTCCTTATGTTGAGGTGTTAATCCAACTTTTTTTGCGGCGGCATAGTTTTTTATATTACTAACCCTTATACGATTCCGCGCAGTCGAAATTGAACCAGAAAAGTTACTAATTATTCTTGCGTTAACGGCATTCTTGAAAGGGTGATTCAGTAACACATCAACCAAGGCTTCATCTTGTTCAACAGTTGAAATTCGAGATCTTCCGGACCCTGGCCGACGTTCTATTATTTGAGTTTGTCTCCATTTCTGTATAATGCAGTGAATAGTGCTTTTGGGTATACCTAAGATTTCTTGAATCTGCCTGCATGATCTACCGGTCTGCATGAGGGCTATTGCTCTAGATTTGTTAAATTCAGGCATGTTCAGATTTCAGTTAATCTGACGTTACTTTGAAGTATTGAGAAAATAATTTCAATATACCAGAAATTATGACATTATAGCCTAAACCACATTTTATTTTTTAAATTGAAATTTGATGTCCGAAATTTGTTTGCCATTGTACGAATACTTTCATATTTTTTGTAAAGAATTCTGCAAAATTCTCAGGCAGAATCCAGAATATATCATTAATTCATCATAAAACATGCAACGGTGCAATTTTAATTATAAAAGCGGATTTACATAAGTTCTTACGGTAGTATGTGATATTCGTGATAAAAATAATCGCAGATCAAGTCTCACGTTCTTCCTAATTTCCTCAATGAAGCGTGGTGAGGTCGTACACAACGCCCACTTTGACACACTTTCGACTTCTTGATCATTCTCCCCTCTCCTTTCATCTTCGCGACATTCCGCACGTTCAGCTCGAATTTCGATAGTTGTATTGTACGGTATAGTGAGAAATTATTGTAACGTCGTTAATAAAATCATATAGCTATTATTTTGTGGAGAATTGATATGAACAACGGAAAAACGTGGGACGGCGGGCGTGATATATTTTATGCTAATGAAAAAAATTGTGACAAAAAACAATACAAAAAAGTAGGGAATAAAACGGTAAAGAGAAATTATAAATAAAATAAAGAACGAAATAACCAATTAATCTACTGTAAGAAAATAAAAGCAGATTGATGAAGTCATTTCTAAATTACATTCACTGAAAGGAACTTGATTGAATTCAAAGTTGTAGTTATCAAGGTGGTATTTTTTAATTTATGAAAATAAAAAATCGTAAAAGAAAATAAATATAATTTGTGAATATAACATTAACAATTAAGTTATTGGTCAACTTTACTTATTCACACAACTGATTTATGAGGTATAAATGACATATGATATAATAATTTATATTATGGTAATGATAATAAATAGGACGACAGAACAAAAAGTACAGCGAGATCGAAAAAAATTAGTCAAAGCAGATCATGAAAAAAAAAGCCGCATGTCTTTTCCTAGTTCATAAATTTGAAAATAATTATTGACACTGACAAGTCAAACTTCAAGTTATATTTTTTAGAATAAAGAAAGTCATACAACTAAAACAGTATTTTAATTAAAGAAGGCGAATCTGATGGTAAACTTGAATTTTATCCTTTTTTAATATTAGCTGTGTAGTACAGTCGCGGGCACGGAATTTCGGGCAGCAATTCTGACACATTAACAAAAACCGATGTAGCTTAGGCTTTATTGTCATTATGACAAATTTATTTTAATCATTTTTGTGTCATTTACTTGACATACGCTAGCAGCGCCAACATCTGAATTCAAAATCCAAATTCTTCTTACTTATTGTCGTTGTTCTTTGCTTAATATAGTTTAAATAACAACCCATACTCAATTCTTAAAACACCCTACAGAGCACCTTAGCAAACATGATAGTCGGAAAATATGCGAACTACAAAAATTTTATTTAAAATATTTTAAGCGGGAAAATATTCAACCAATCACGCTCATGTATACTGGTTTGGTACATTCTGAATCAGAAGTGAAGGTAATAAAATTTGCACTAGACAGTAGTTGACAGATTTTATGTGATGTATTTTTTATATGCTTATTTTTGTAGTAGTAGTAAATTGTGACAAAACTTTATTGCAACACTACCTTTTAAATTTGCCGCCGAGATAGTTTTTAACCTGAATGTACTCTCGCAGTAACGGTGACAGTTTAAAGTTAGGTTAGAATACGTAAAGCCTATTTCACACGTCATGTCAGTCAAATTGACGTACGTACTGCCCGAAATTCCATGACCGCAACTGTACCAAATGATAATTTAATTGTTGACACAGTCTTCGAATCGATGTAGATGGAGTTGCTTCCATGATTTCCTTCGCATTATTCACCAGCTAAGCTGTTTGTTTTCTTGGTCTTCCACTATATGTTTTTCTTTGAACACTTTCATTTTGACTAAATAGTTCCACAGTCTTGTTGATGATAAACATCGTCATACGAATGATTGGCTGCTTCGGCTGCTCCTGAAACTCTTCATTACGGGCAACATACGAATTTTGCCATTCACCGTTTTCCAACTTGACTCCATTTCTAAATTATGATACTAAAAGAAAAGCTTTGATTTTCATTGAAATTTTCTCCTGTCAATATACGACAGAGTGACACTCGCAAATAATTTTAGGAACTAATTTTTTATTCGATCACAACATCATAAGTTAAAGTAATGTATGAAGATAATAGTTAACCATAATAATAAATATAAAAGCTAAATGTAGAACAAAAAATTCTTTCATATCTAATTAATTTCCTTTTTGGTTTCAATTGCATTGTTGTTGTTTTCTTTTTATTTGTTTGACTTAAGTTTTTAGTTTTTCATATTAATTATAATTGTAAAATCTCCGGGAGCCCCATATGCGTTGCCAAATTGTTGCAAACTTCGTGTTATCAACATTATTAGTTATCCATAATATAAAATAAATGCAGCAAATCACACTGGCAGCGAAAACATGTTTTTTTATTTCTTTCAAATACTTTCTTATGTGCACGTAATGTCTACGTTATACTTTTGAAACGGAACGAAAAGTCTAAGAGGTACATATTGAAAAGTACTGTTCCCTCATATTGTACTCAAAGCTGTTTACAAAACACGTGTCTTCATGGACATCTAATGGAAGTTTGTGCAGGAAAAGTGTTAAATATGCAATAACAATTTTGCAACTATTTATCCATGACTAATGTTTTTATTGAGCAATTTCAAAAGGCAATTCTATAAACTCGTAGCTATTTGTAAGATACATTGTATTATCTTTGCTTGTTTTTGTCTGTCAGTCTACTAAACGGTACGAATAAGTTCTAAAGAACTGAATTGTCTAAAATGAGCACCGCAACGACATATGTGTAATAGTTTAGAAATGGCAAGCGTTCAAAGCCGGACTTTTGTATTATTTTCGCATATTCATTGTAATTTAGCGACGTGTGTTTCATATTGTTAAATCAATTTCTGCTTGCGGGTCTTATGATGTCACATAACTTAATAATTATGGATTAATTAGTTATTTTTAATGAATAAAACAAAGTTCAACTTTATTGTAGTTTCAAATTGTTAACTTATTGTGACACATTAAACTAAGATCAGTTATAAGAATAAGAATAAGAATAAGAATAAGCTTTATTGGTCCTTTCGATCACATGTGACATTAGACAGGTCAAATTACACTAATACACTAATACACATAAAACACGTTAAAAATACTCCTGTAAGGAATAATGACATTTGTCCAATAAGTAATTTCTAAGTTTTCTTTTAAACACAGTTACATTAGGTTCATTTCTTATATAATAATCTAATTTATTGAAGATTTTTGCACAGGCATAATATGGTGAAGCTTCGTACAGACTCGTCCTGTGCGGTTGGGTACTGATCATTTCGTTTTGTCTCGTGGGGTAATTATGAAAGGATGAATTGTGTATAAATTTGTCTTCGTTGCATTTTGCATATACACAACTTTTGTAGATGTAGATGTCAGCAAGGGTCATAATTCTATGCTCCACAAAAGTAGGTCTACATGATTCTCGAGAACTTAATGAGTATACTAAGCGTATTATTCGTTTTTGGAGAATAAATACTCTATTAATTTGGGTGCATGCTCCCCACAGTACGACTCCGTACGAAAGGTGCGAATAAACAAGCGCATAATACGATTGCATTAATACATCCATAGACAGTTCATATTTTAACTGTCGCAGCGCAAAGTACGTGTTGGCCAGCTTTTTACATACAAAGTCTACGTGTTCACGCCAAGAGATATTTTTGTCAAGTTTTATACCCAAAAAATTTACGGAGTTTACAACATTAATATCACATATTTGAAACATATCATTACCAAAGAACAAACATTGCGTTTTTGTCGCATTCAGCATTAATTTATTTCTGTGGCACCAGTCTTTTAGTTGGGAAAAGACGGTTTTGACCGATTGATGCAATTGGTCAGGGTCAGTACCAGATATTGCGATGGATGTATCATCAGCATAGTTTATGAGAAGACCTTTTCTGATATATTGTGGCAGGTCATTGATAAATACCTGACCAACCCCACAATCATTATCATATTCCCATGACAGAGACCCTTCGACTGAGACGATAAGCTTTCTACCAATTAGGAATGAATTAATCCATTGAAGGACATTACCTCGTAGTCCAAGATTATAGAATTTAGATCTTACAAAGCTAAGATCAATGCTGTCGAAGGCACGAGACATATCAAAAAAGAGCGCCACAACCCGCCTACGTTCATCCATTTCTTTATATATGAAATTAAGAAAATTTATGCTTGCCGTCTCCGTCGAGTGACCCGATATAAAGCCGTGCTGAAACTCTCCTAGTATTTTGTGCTTATTTAAAAACGTAATTATTTGCGAATACATTAGCTTTTCTATAATTTTGGAAAAAACGCTTTGCAAACAGATTGGCCGATAGTTTTCTACAGACTTTCTATCGCCTTTTTTATAAATTGGTTTAACTATAGATTTTTTTAATATTGAGGGGAAAACCCCCTCCTGTATCGTAAAGTTTATTATCACAGTCAAAGGTTCAAGAATAGAGTCAATAATTGCCTTTAGCACCCTCACATGTATCCCATCCGGTCCAGTACATTTGATGTTCTTCAGTCCACGAACTGTTCTGTTCACTTCAAGAAGACTTACTGGTTGGAGGAACATAGTCGCGGAATTCATTTCACCAACCGTACAACATGTAGACACATCTCCATTAAAATGATTCCTCAACATTGTTGAGGCCACTGTTGAGAAATATTGACCAAATGTGTTAGCCACTTCAATCGGTTCACACACTTCATGTTCACCTTCACTCAATTTTATTTCTTTCGATCTTTTATCTACTTTGCCTAATTTAGAGTTCACGATTCTCCATACCTCGCCAGTTTTATTTCCCGCCTTGTTGATTCTATTCCGGTAGTAGTTTCGTTTCGTACGTATAATGTTGTTTCGGTACTCACGTTTTTGTTGCCTATATAGGATCCTTACTTCTTCATTATTTAAGTTTTTCATTTTCCAGAATAAAGTTTTTAAGTCACTACTAGCCTTCACAATTTCATGTGTAATCCAGCTGTTACGAGGACTTTCTTTGTATGGTTTCAGCGGACATGTGTCCCTAAATATGTTTGTTACCACGTCTAGAAACATTTCGAATTTTTTCTCAGCGTTTGCCTTACAATTGATTATGGGTTTCCAGTCGACAATATCAAGAGAGTCGTGCATTTTCTGTAAAGATGTCTTTGATATTGGTCGATATTGTTTGTTCTCTTGTGTGTTATTATGCCCAGTGTTTTGGTATTTGCTATACTCTAGCAATTGTCCGAAATGGTCCGATATGTTTGCGTTAATAATTTTGCACGTATAATATCTCTCGTCCAAGTTAGATACAATGTAGTCAATGCTGGATGTAGAGGTATGACCAGTAGTATATGTAAAAATTCTGGTAGGAATCTTGTCCAACTTATTTGTAAGCCCGTAAGACTCAAAAGTATCCGTTAGGAGTTTATAATTTTTGTTGTTTTTGGAGTCATTCATACTATTCACATTTAGATCGCCGCAAATTATTAAGTTGGGGCAATATTTTAGACTAGCGCTGGCGATATTATTTAACGCTTCAAGAAATTCTTCACATGCGTTATTCGGGGGTCTGTAGATTGCCACTATTGACATTTTAGTTTCGTGGGCACACTCGATCGTAACTCCACATGATTCGACTGCTGTTTCGATAGCAAAATCGTTTATTACTTCTAACCTTTTTGCTTTAAGGTTGCTCCTTACAAATATTATTGATCCGCCGCGTAAGCTTGCACTTCTGCAATACCACGATACTTTGTGATAATTGGGAATATTAAGAGAGTATATGCTTGTCTGATTGGCCCAGTGTTCCGTCATACACAATACATCAATTTTGTGTTGGTCACATATAATTTCTATTTCATTAATTTTTGTGTTTAATCCTTGAACATTGATATGAAATATGTTAAGCTTGCAGCTTGTTTTATTATAATGCTCATATACTAATTGTTCCTCCTGTCCCGATGCAGACTCGATAAAAAACGATTTATGCAGGTACCCACTGGCCAAAAACTAGGATGTTTTATGTCGTCAATGTAGTTGCAAGGGGCGGAAACCTTAAATGAAGCGTATTCGTCGGGATGCTGGGATATTAATTTTTCGCATGTTGCATCTTTATAGCCGTTTTTGACTAAGTGTGATATAATATCAGTTTCAGTAGTTTCTTTGTCCAATCTGTATACATGTAAGTGAGCATATTTTATCGCTCCTTTCAGCAATGAATTCGATGCCTCGCCGCGGATAATGTTATTAGTATTTGATGATCTATTTCTTTTTCCACTAGCATTATTAAATTTTTCGCCTTCGCGTATTTTATCGCCGTTCTGTGTGATAGTTACTTAGGTTATGTGTATCGATTGCATTTGTACATCCCCTGTCTGGTGATTGATATTGACCAACATCAACATCTGCATAATTCGCAAAATTTCAATGATTTCAGTTGAACTAATGTAAAACTAAACTACAGGTGCAAGTTTTTTTGGCTCGACTGTTTTACAGGTGTGCATTATCCATATGATGACTCATAATCATACACAATACACTCACATTTTTTTTTGGTAATGTAACGTCAAACGTAAAACAGGTGTTTTCATTATAGACCGATTACGATTATCGGTGTTAATAATCACTTTCAGGAAGATGGTTAAATTATCTACTGGCAAATTACAGTGTACACCACGCTAGGCTTCCTGCCACGATTATCTAGATTTCCAATCGACATCGAACTCAGTCGGGCGCGCGCGACGCGACGATGCGAGGAAACTTGAATGTCATTTGTAATTTGAGTTTTCCAATAAATATAAATATTGCTGAATACGTAAACGAAAAATAATACATTTAAAATATTTAAAATAAAATATTTCAATATATACAGAAAATGGGTTCACTACATTATTTATCACAAATAAAGAAAAACTAAATGCAGATATTATAATAGTGAAGAAGAAAACCTCACAAGTATAAAAAAGTTCAGTATGCACCACTGCAGATTTTTATAAAGGAGAAGTTAATAATTTTGCTCGAACACATATGCACGGCCATACCAATCACACTCGCCTAAGTCATGTTATTGCAGCATGTTCTATTTTACAAATATAATTAGAATTTATTGTTTCATGCCGCCATAAAATTATATTAAAAACAATATTTGTCTTTGACGTACATTACTTCACGAGTTTATATCCACCGCGTGTTAAATGATTATAGTAACTGTGTTTATGTAAACCGTACTTTTTCTAATAGAGAGGCCTTAGTACGCAAGCGAGTTGAACGTTCACCACAGGGCCGTATCGGCCAAATTTCTGTTTTTAAAACTTCGTTATGGCTTTCTTTACAAATGTAAAATTCAAAAATAAAAAATGGCACTAATAATTATATATGAAAATAACAGACTTCATGTTTAACAAATCTAAATATGTATTTATATAATAATTGAATAAGTTACAGTACAGTATGTATACGAAAGGAGAAATTCGATTCACAAACCTTTTAACAAAAATGAAAGGACGATTTAAAATTGTTTGTGATTTACGACATTTCGTGGAAATAATGTAAAATGAACAATTAATATCACGCGGTTGTAAATTTATTAAATTGTAATGGCATTTCTATTGACATCTAGCCACCTGTGACAAAGAAGACAACCTCCGAGAGAGGCGGAGTGTACTAATAAATAATTGCAAAATGGTAATTTCCCAAAAAGAACCATTGTTTACCAAATTTACAGAAACGGCAAATTCTTTACTTTCCAACGAACTTATTTACACGCAGTTTCCTTTTGTACAACTGTTTCTCCCTGTGCAGTTCTTTAATTAAGGTCTGGTCTGCCATTGTCGATCTGGTGGCGTCTGTATTGTCGTTTACAGTTGCTTGGCATTTCATATATGTATTTTTTTTCCAATCAGGTTTTCATTTTGTATTTTTGTCCAATTCGTCTGATTTCATTCAATATTGTTTGCAGGTGTCGTAGTTCTATCTGTTTCACATCGTACTAATTGTCTTGTAGCAACGCCTTCATCATTATATCTAGTGGCTTCTTTATCATCATAATCTCTTTCTGAAATTAATCCTGGTTGCTGCAATATATTTGCAATCAACCCAACATCATAAAACAAAACGCCTCATTTTTCTTCACATACAACAAGCGAAAAAACTCCCTTCTTCTCTTTCAAACTTGAATTGTACTAATTATTTCTACTTTTAACGAATCGGAATAAGTTTTTCAGCTCTTCATAATCGTCATATTTTTGATTTGCGTTGTATTTCTTCTAGTGCATTTTCCACGAATTGTTCGAAATATAGGCTGAGGAAACTAATGAAGCAGAGAAAAGAGGCGCGTAGAACTTGGGAGCAATATTTAGAAGAAAGGAGAAAGCAGAAAGAGATATGGGAGAGGAAGGAGAAAGAACCGAAGCAAAGGGCCTTAGAGTAAAGGGGGCTAATTTAAAGAAAGAAAAAATGGAAAAGCAGAGGGCAGAGAACATAGATATAAAATAATTGCGAAGATTTTTCAGACAGTTGCTAGGAGGGGTAGAGAGGAAAGAGAAAGTGGAAGAAGCACGAAATAGGGAGAGCGTGAGAGTACAGTTAATGGATGAATTTACATGGGAAGAGATACAGAGATATGACACATATGTATCAAGAGTATTCTGATGTACGGAGCAGATGTGGAGGATGGAAAGAACAAAAAAGGATACAAGGATACACCAAGGACAGGTAAAAGGGACACTCAACCTGGAGAAGTCAACGACAAATTACATAGTGAGACAGGGAGTGAAGGGTAGGAGAAGGAGAGGTAGGAGGAGATGGAAGAAGAAATAGGAGAAATGTTAGAAAATGAATATGCTAATAAATTCCAGTTGAAGTCGTTCTGTTTTTGACAGAATGTGTCGTCTGCAGAAATAGTTCTTGCACCTCCATATTGGCTTTCAACGACATATTTGCACAAAGGTTATTTCCACCGACTTCCTTCTTTATTGCTACTGCTTCCTTTCTAGGCTCTCCACTTCAATGTTGGTTGGTTCATCTTCGGGCTTCACCAGGCACTACTTCCTAGACAATCCATAGGGATGCGATGATTTGCGGCGTGAGGGCTTGAGTTCTTAATACGTTCTTTCGGAGTTGACCTTACGACGTAGCAGCATTTCTTAAATATGTCGTAAATTGTTTCCCTATATCTTTTGTTGTTCATTATCACATTTCCTTTGTTTGATTCTTCAAACTCATTCTTCGTGATCATTCTGCTGCTGTTTCCTCTCTACGTGATATTTCCATTTCGAATGTGATACATGTTTTTGAGAGTCTATTATTTACTATACATTCTAAACTGTACATTTGAAAATTTGTCGTTTTGTCTTCAATGAAAGGATGAACTGAAAAGAATATTCGATCACCACCGGTTATGTCAAATATTGTTAGTCACTTAGGTATTTCAAATGGAACGTCTATATTTTCGTATGGAAAAAGTTTAGATTGACTCCACATATAAATTAACACTTTATTAAAATGCTGTTGGTTTTTATTTTGTTTTGCGCTTGTATAAACAATAATTAAACAATTTTAGAAGATTAACAATTATTGCGGAGCATCTTGCTACAGACAAAAATGAACTAAGTGAATGAAGATAATATCTAAGTGCATCTTCTTGGTGCAGGTATTATATTATAGTATTACAATGAAAGCAAATAGCAGTATGTATTGGCTTTACACACTGTGTTTAAAATTTATAAAATTATTAAGGTGATTTATTTAAATGGTACAATCTAACCATGTCCTATATATATATATTGGAAAATATGTACTGCGACATCCGACTACACATTACAAATATTTGATTAGACGAGATAAAAAAAATAAATTCGCAATTTTTAATGGGAGCGTTCACATGTTTGTCTAGTACTTATTGACTTATATCATACTTGCAGAATCTAATAATGAAATCCAGCATGCCATATAGTTTGCTAATTATGGAATCAATGTACGACTCAAAAAGCAATTTAGAAACAAGTAACACTTGCCCTTTAATATATAATAAAGCACTATTATCTATTATGTGATAACTTAGGAGATTTGAAAAAAATTAAATATAATTAATTACATTTATAACAACCGATTAGTTGGCTAAGGTCTTGAAGAAGAATGCAATCAAGATAGTTATTTATTAACCAGCATAAGTTTAAAATAATGAAACTGAGATTCTTGGACACTGCCCTAACAAGTTTAGATATAATCGACTGTTATTAAATACGACGTAAACTAACAAATCTATAACATTACCATTTACATACACTACATACGCTTGGAATTTGGATTAAAGTATAAGACTTATGTTTTAAGAATTTTACAAAAAATTCAGATTATTCGGATTCACGTGATTTCATAGGAAGCGTTAACTAAATAGTTGATTTCGTTGTGTCAGCCATAGGGTTGTTCTCTTACGCGTGGCCGAATTATAGATACGCCTCTGTTTTCAACTCGAGCAATACCAGTATTGTGAGAAACTTTTACTTGCAGCAATCGAGTTATAAATAAACTTTACTAATGCCTTACGTATGATTTGAAAAGTTCTCATCAATTAGCATGTCGATATCATCAAGGTCGACAAATATATTTTCCTCATTAAAGCTAACTTTCCCATTGTCGTGCATTTTTTACCAGAATACACGAAGTGATCGCAAACAATCGAATTGCTTGGAATATTAACGTCGGCGAAAATTTTTGGGTCATTGAATTTTAAGGAAACCTCAATCTGGAAACGAAACTAAAAAACGGCCCGGCGGGCTCGCAAAAAGGCCCAGTCGACCCACTTAAGCGCGTTCACTTTGTTCGATTCGTTTTGTGCCTTATTTGATTTGAACAATAGACTTATCGCACTTGTCGACTAAATATCGCAACACAAAAACGACGATTAATAACTGCCGAAGCTTGGAATTGTTGTATTTGCGGAACGCAACGTCGCAATACCGGTCGCGTCATCGTTGAGTGTTTGACCTTTCATTCGGTGTTGATTAATTTGATCTTGAAGACAAAGAAATTTTCCGCACGAATGATAAGTAAAACGAAGGTCCAGTGAATGTGATTAGAGATCATCGTGACCTAGATGTGCGCCGCTTTTTCGATTTGCTCGATGTTGGTACTTTGAATAATTTTCAACAATTAGCGAACTTTCTATGTAAACATTTCCGCGCGGACTTTTCTTTTTGAACGCAAAGAATTTGGTTTCATCAAATTATTATAATTCTGTGCTAGAAAAACAAAATTACATGTATTACAATAAAATGCATCATCACTAAAGAAGCAAACAATGCAAACCAAAACAACCAAAACAAACTACAACGATCAAGAAAAATACTATTGCAATAAATGCGAAATAACGAGCAATGAAAGACTCGACAGCAATAAATTATACCGAACTAAAAATAAGGGTACTGCAAAAAAACAAATAAACAAAAATAAAATAATAAGTAAATAAGAAGAATCAAAATCAAGTTCAAG
Source organism: Geotrupes spiniger (assembly GCA_959613385.1). Taxonomy (NCBI): domain Eukaryota; kingdom Metazoa; phylum Arthropoda; class Insecta; order Coleoptera; family Geotrupidae; genus Geotrupes; species Geotrupes spiniger. The sequence goes on from OY390738.1 coordinate 2,731,682, forward strand.
TAGCCTAGACCCTATTTCATTAATTTTCTTCGTTTTCTTCTTTTCCCACCCTTCTTCGAAAACACACAAGGTTAGGCTGTACTATTAATTTGTCAAATGTTTATCACATTCTATTCGTCACAGCATATACTACTAACCATAATACATCCTCCTTACTTGCTTTTGTTGAATTTACTACATGTTTCTGTCAATATATCCTTATATCTCGTATTATGCTCCATAGTTTTTATCTTATTCCAGTTCCTTTCTGTGATAATTCCCTACCACTTGGAACATTACATCTTTATTCTCATGCATCCTTCTCCATCCTGGTCAATACTCTCGTATAACAATAGAAACAGTGGTACAACCTGCTTGGCCGCATTGGATACTCAGCACTATGCTCGCTAATGCTACTTGCTTTGTTTGAATTGAAAGAAACAAGCACATGCACACGCCTTTGCACGAGAAAGTCAGTCGTGAAATTGTACTATGGGAGCAAAATTAAATCAGCCAGGCAGTATGGCGCACAAATTAACTAGAGTTGGTGAATCTATTAATTAAAGTTAAAAGCACCACACAAAGAGTTAGGTGATTCGGTCATCCAGTTGGAACAGCCAATAACAGATAAACAAAAAGATTGTTAATGGCAGGCCAGTGGAGAAATACACAAAACGCCAAAGAAAAAATTATTATAAGCAACCAACGACGATTGACGAAGCCAATTGAAACTAGATGAAATTAGTCAGAAATGCCAAAAAAATGGAGCAATACTACACCTAGAAAACTAGAATTGAAACAAAAGTACATAAATTGACTGTCACAATAATAATTATAAATAACGAACATTGAATTCTATCACTAAATGGTATGCATGGTGTTCATATGTATGTAATTTTTGCTTTTATTCAAGGCAAATTATGTAGTGAACATTTTTAATTTATGATGCAGTCATGTATCATTTACGGCATCTATTTTACAGTCAGGGTATATGGTAACGTGCATGTACATCGAGAAGAGTTAAAAGCAGTGCGTAGCCGATAATTGTTTCCAAATTCATTAGTTTTTTTACTACACTGAGGTGCAAAATTAACCGGACACTTGAACTTTTCGAAATACTTCAATGTTGCGCATGAATTGTGCGCACGTGCTGCATTTTGGGAGAATTGGTCTGAACATGTTACAACTTGTTTAGAGTCAAATCCACGCGATCACTTCATACATCAGAGTTGCTTCAGTATTGTTGCAACGAGACTATCGGAAAAAAGGCTGCCGTATTACGTTTTTTCTAAAGTTATTTTCTTAGTAACATGTTCTATTTATTGAGTAATTGTTGTTTTTCAAAAGTGAAAACAAGAAAGACTTATGGGTCCAGAACAAGTTGCTCAAGCTGTTGCTTTAAACAATGACGGACGAAGTGTACGTTACATCGCAAACACTCTAGGAATTCCCCGAAGTACCTTCTCAGATGTACTACAAAAGTTTCGGGAAACAGGAGTGTACACAAGAAGGCCCGGACAAGGTAGACGGAGAGCAACGAATCATATCCACGATCGATTTCTTCGAATGCAGGCGTTACGTGATCGCACGGTGACAGCATCTGCTCTTGTGCAACGGTTGAACGACGTCCATAACAACAGAGTGTTAGTATATACAGTCCGCAGACGCTTAAATGAAGGTGGGTTGAGGTCCAGAAGACATGCAACAGGTCCTCTTTTAACCGTAGAGCATCGGCGACAGCGTTTGGAATCTGCACGGAAACATGCTGATTGGGGTCTTGAAGATTGGTCCGCTGTGCTCTTTACAGATGAGTCCAGATTCACCCTATACAAATCAGATGGTCGCGATAGAGTGTGGAGAAGGACTGGCGAGCGTTTTGCTGAAGCCTGCTTGTCAACAAAAGTGCCATTCGGTAGACGTGCTGTAATGATGTGGGCGGGCATATCGTTGACTGCTAATACAGAGCTTGTGAGAATCTGTGATGGGATCATTACTGCCGATCGTTACATCCAACAATGTTTAGAGGAACATGTAATGCCTTTTGCTCTATTTCTTGGCGAAAATCTTCGTTTAATGCAAGATAATGCGCGCCCACATATTGCACGGATCACGCGGGCTTATTTACAAGAAGTTGGTATTACGTTGTAGCAATGGCCATCACGAAGTCCTTACTTGAATCCCATGGAACATGCATGGGACATGTGGGACGACGTATTCGCCGCAACCATGAGGAGCTTCCGACGTTGGACAGGTTAGCGGAAGCTCTAACTGCGGAATGGAACCACATTCATCAAGAGGACTTTGGAGTTTTGATCAGGAGCATGGCTGATAGAATGGCAGCCGTAATTAGAGCTAGTGGTGGGCATACAAGCTACTGAATATATTTTTTTAATTTTAACATCATAAAATTAACATTTGTTCATTTCTGATGTATAGCAGTTTCACTCTCTTTTTCCAAAATTGATCATTTATTTTTTCTTTAGGCTTAGAGTTTGCTGTTTTATAATGGATTTTACTTGTAAGGTATCAGTAAAGGATTCAATCAACAAAGATATGTTTATTTTGAAAAATTCATGTATCCCGTTAATTTTGCACCTCAGTGTATTTTTATTGCCCGACAGAGAAACGATGTTTGATTCCAACGTGCAACCAAAATCCAGCAACAAAATTTCGAAGTCTAGCCGCTCATCCACACAAAAACACATTTATTTAATTTCGTTAATAAAGTAAATTTACAAGAAAACATTTGGACTGCATATAGTATTTCGGATATTCGCTTTTTCTTTATTCCTTATGATTATCTTTTAATATAATTAGAATTTGACAAAAAAACTGATGAGTTCATCAAAAAAAATCTTTTGTAAATTAAAACAAATCCGTAATTGCTTAATAAAAGAGTTTCATAACTTTATAACTCTCCATAAATGCTTGGTGTGATTATTTGTTTGGCCATGAATGCCATGAAATACTTAATTCCTCAAAATTATCCTGTCAGGGCGATAAACGTGGGCACCTGTCTCGAGCAAACCAAAGAAGTCGCAACTAACATTGCGTAAAAACACTTCTCAACGCATAAATTAGGTTATGTGAATATTACCTAAGCTAAAACCGTACGTACATCGATTCGTACAACAAGAAACCGAGAGATGAAGCGAATTCCTAATTTCACATACGCAATCCAACGATCACGTTCGCCATTTATGATCGGGAGAAAGTCAATACCTACAAAAGTCCACTTCATTAGCGTCCGCGACTGTTGCCATTTTCGTCTCTCTCGCGCGATCCTTTGCGTTTATTCTTGCGTGCGATTACTTCATGTAAACGATCCTGTACTTTATCGGACATTAAAAGTTGAGCGAACTATACCTTACGCAATTTACGACGCATCCTGCAGCGAAGTTACCGGCTGCTCCACAAGTCGCCAGAGACGTGCAATAACGTAACGGTATTAACGATGTACTTCAATTAATACCGTCGACGTTAAAAGGTCTTTGTTAAAAGCGTTGTGCGGTTTTCGTGATATATCATCGGTGATACCGTTGCGTTGGTTTAATTTTATTCATGCGGAATTCTCCGCACAGCACGTCGCACACTGCCAACTGTCGTTAATTTGCTTTACTTTCAGCAGGTAAGAAATAAAATTATACGTATGTATATTAGGCATACGTACAAAAGTGTCATATAATACCACGGCCGGTGCCAATGATTGCGGAGGCCAGTGCAAAACTGTCGAGTATAGCCACGAAAGACGAATTAAAATATCAAAAAAAAAATAACCTTCCCTTTAAAGATATATAATTGATGCTACATTGTAATTAATAATTTTCCAAGAATTACTTACTAATGTTGTATAAGTTTTATAACTGTTCTGGTTTATGTTCATATAAATAAATATTTTTTTTTATAATGTAAAGAAAGGAGAAAAATGTGTGGAAACAGACAGAGCAAGTGACGAAATGATGAACATGTTACGAAAATTGATGATAGAGGGTCGACAGACAGAGGGAAGTATTGCCGGAAGAAGCAGGCAAGGCGAGTAGGGAAATGAGGGATACGATGCAAGAATTGGTGGGAGAGGTTAATAGTGAATGCAGAGCCGAGAAAGGAATTGTAAGATGCGAGAGAATTGACGGAAAATAAAGAAAAAGAATGTGAGGGGGGAAAACATGGGGCAGACGAAAGGATTAAGAAATTAAAAGAAAGACTAGAACATGGGGTCGGAAAGGAGAAAGGAAATAACATAATAACATAGAATTAGGAGTAGAAAACGGAAGAGAGATAATTAATTTGGGGTCTAAAAGGAGAGAAATTACTTTGGTAGGAATTGTGTCAAGGGCGGACAAGAAGGAAGTGATGATAAATAAGGCAAAGTTAAAAAGACAGAAAGTGTTAATTGGTCGACGAATCTGACGAAAAAGAAATTGAGGTGTGGAAGGAAGTATGGAAATACGTAGAAAAGTAGATGGAGGAAAAAAGAAGTGTAAGAAAGTATAGAAAGCTAAGAGCGGACGAGAGCTGGTTGATCTGGAATGAGGAAGAAGGAAACGAATGGCAAAAACTGAATCACGGTACGGGGGCATGGGGAACAAGGGGTGGCAGGAAGAGAAAGGGAGGGAGGGAAATTCGAAAGATCAAGGCAAGTTCTGGAACGTAGCAGAGCTTAATAAATTGATACAAGTGGGTGAAGGAGTACATGGTGATAGGAAGGACTATTTGAAACATTATTAACATTATTAAAAATAAATATAAATATTAATGTTCCATGAACATTAAAATTTTATTAAATAGAAATATCTTACCGCAAATAAAACCTTCTGTAGTCTCATCATTCATTAACCTAACGTGTTGACTTTAGAACTTTCGAAAATAGGTTTTCGGTCAAGTTCATTTGCCTCTCTCTCATAAACCCTACCCTAATAATTTTCGACAAACATATCGGCGCCATTTACGTTTACAACAAGAATATTAATATTTTTCCTATACGCTAGGTCATAATCAGACCTATAGAAATATATATTTTCACTTTTTATTAAGATTCCCTAAAATGCACGCATGACTATAGACAGATTTGTGTCAAAGGTTGAGTAGGGCGCGTCGTCAAAATTATAACGTACAGATAAGAAGGAAGGGCACAGCTACATCGGGTAGCCTTCGCAGAAACGTATTTTTGTGATCACGCGCAATTATCGCAATTATAAGCAGATGTGAACATAGATTTGAGTATAACTTAGCTTCGAACTGGTATTTCAGACGGACGCGAAGTAAATGCAAGCGCGTTCTACAAAACTCGCGACACTGCTTTGACAATCACCCCCGTTTTCTGCTAATGGACTGTTCCAAACCAAAAAGCTGTTAGTGCGCATAGCCACGCCTATGTCCTTTACATTTCAAATCTTCTCTAGCATTGACTATCTATTGTTGGTACATTACTTGGTACATATTTCATTATTATGTGTATTGTTGTTTGGTAGTCACCTTTGCGGCAGACCCCGATGTGGCGTGGAATTCGTTGGCTGATCTTTTAGTCAGAATCGAATAGCAAGGTATGAGATTTATCCCTCCGATAGCAGATGTAGTTATCGGGTAGCTCTAACGTGTGATAGTAATTCTGGAACCGGATGTGCAGAAGACAAGGTATGCTAATATCAAAATCTAAATGCCGAGTAATGCGCAAGTACACCATGTCAGGTACATTAGTGACCGAAGCATGACAAATGCAGGAATACCTATTAGTGGTAACATGAGATCTGACGATCCCGCGAATGCGGTATTGTGAAAGGTGCTATTTATATTTTCGTGTGGTGTCATTATTACAATCGCAACGTACAGTACTGTCCTGCACGTCCGCTGCTTTTTACCGATAATTACTTCACAATTACTGCTGCAACCCTCTAACTATTATATTAATTAAGAAATCAAAATAAACACCTACCTAACATACCGTGATATCAAAAATTACCTTGGACGAGGGTGGTTATGGATTTTAAAATGATTGTCGCAGCTCCCATCGTACATTTTTTGTGTGTCAAAATCTGTCAAGTCACTGTGCTGAAGTTAGTAAAAACGTTATTCGTATTTCATAACACATTTGTAAGTTATTGATGATGTCAGCGTAGCTTGACAATGACAGAATTATTTCGAAAGAATGATTTAAGCTAACACAGCCGTTTTACATTCCACGGCGACCTTTGACGAAGATAATTTTTTATATCACTGTACTTGCGATGTGCATTGAATATAATTCCGATTTATTTTCCATTGTTCAGGTTTTATTTATTTACTACTCAAATCAATGTTACACCCGCTATTGGAAGACATTATGAAAGGGCGCCCCTCAAACTATTGAAAGTTAGAATGAGGGAAATAAGGAATATTTTCAATCAAGGAACACAGCGAAATTGGTCAATGATAATTCGTTCGTTGTCTATTACTTATAAATGATTTCAATGAACTGATGACCGATATCCTGGTATCTTCATTAATTCTTTTAATATCAAACCACCAAACCACCTCAGCTCATTTTTTTCGATTGTTTGGTGTGTTTGACATGTAGTCTCTCACTAATGATTATGTTTTTGATATTGTCCATGATTGATTTATTTTCAATTTTCCTGAGGTATATCATTTCTACATGAATTCTTTCTATTGGGTCTTCAATAAAACATAGATGTACGTTTATCTTCTTGTGGGGATTGTCCCATAATTTGTCTAAAGATAAATACTGCATCTTTCGCAATCCTGTTGGACCTAAATAGAAATTCCATGTCGTCTAGTGTATCATCTGCTTGTTATCAAACATATTTTATAGCATGATAGCAAATATTTTAACTCCCCTATTTAACAAAGTTAATTTTTCTTTGTTGTTATCGCATTCCTGGCTGTCTCGTATTTCGTATTTTGTCAGGCCCCGGTGCCTTTCCCAGCTTAGAGTTTACTGCTTTTTTTACTTCTTCTGTCGTTTCCTTCTAGTGAGACTTTGCGGGACGCTTTCACCTATCCATTATTCGTTTTTACGTTTTTAATCATCAGATTCCTCTTCTATTTCAAATTTCTTAATACCCCAATGAACATCTTTTCATTTTCATTGTAGTGATTTTCCATCATCTCCCCAAAAGCGATCCATGTATTTTTCTTCTCTTCTTTTATTACTTTTATTATTTCCATTCAAGATAATTTGCATTTTCATAGTGGTTTCTGTTATGTTTTATTAGATACGAGTATCTTTGCAACATTTGTTTCTTGCCTTGGTTCCCTTGTTTAGTCTTCTCCAACCACCAATTAGTATTTGTGTGCTTCTGTTTTCCATTTTTTGTCCCACAGCTTTTTCTGCCCGTAATAACCTCGGTACTACTTCTCTTGGTAATTTAAAGTACATCTTTGTGTATAAAATGCATGTTTTCGACTTTTAATTTTCTTAATCTGGTATTTTGAGTATTTTCCCCTCGTTTCCCTATACACCTATTCCTTCCTTTCCCTTCCCAACTGTTCCATTAATGTCGTCCATGATCACTGTTCTATTTTTGGTTTTATGAATTTCTAGCTATGATTATTCAACGAATCTATATCTCTCTTCCATATGTGCCCATATGCTACTACTATCATGTACTACCCTTTTTGCTTAATTTTCTATTGATTTTGTTATGCCTTTGATTAAGTTCTCTGGTCTCACTTGTCCACTCCTGCTCCTTTATTTTCACCTTCACTTACTCCTCATCAATATATGGAGTACTTCCTTTTTAGTGGTACTTGCTGCTTCTCTTTATTTCTATTACTCGCAAGTAGCATATTTAACTTGGAAATTCCCTGGATTAGTTCCTCTACCTTTCCCATCAGACTTTTAAAATTCCAATTCTTATTACTATTTATGTTTTCTGTGCCACACTTGTTGACTTGCCAGCTCTCTCCTGTTTTGACGTTTATATTTGTGTTTCTTCTTTCTATGTGTTATATCATTGATCTGAGTTCGAAGCTCTATTTTCAGTTCTCTGTCCTTACCTCTCTTCATGTCCCTTTTTGTGTTTGTTGTCAACTTATTCCATCTGGTTAGTTTCCATTTTCCCCCATTTCAATCTTAGTCGACTTTCATGCAACTTTTTATTGTAATCTTTATTCGTAATTCATTTTAAGTGAACTCGTTATCAATGTATATTTTTGTTTCAACTTATTCTCACTCTCCATTCTTTTTTGCATTACCAGCTCAGTTTTGGTTTTCAGGCCTAGTTTACCAAATTGCTTAATCTTTCCGTCATAAAATGATCGTTATATTGCTCCTGTTGTTCTGCTGTTCTTAATCGTGACATTATCCTAATTTTTTGAATCTTTTTATGTTTTCTCTCATGCATCTAATGTTGTTCTTAAAATCATTAATTTCTGTGTTCGTTTTCTTCAGTTAAAGTTTCAGAATTCCTTCTTCACATTTCCATTCTTGTCTACTTTCCTTAATCTCCTTCATTATTACCGTTTCATTATCTGTCATTGACCATAATTTTTATTCTCATCACTTTTTTTTGTCTTAGTTGAAGTTGTGTGTGTTTTATTACTTATTTGGGATACTTCTTTCCACCCTTTCTCTTTCTATTTATTGTTCGCATTATAATTTCCATCACGCTCTATTTTTATTATTATTATTGCAGATAAGCTCACCACAATAATTGATACAAGAGAGGCATACACAACAGCAATCATGCAGATTTATTTATAGATCCAATGATGATGCATCGTCGATTTTGTGAATGCGGCATTGTCCATCGGATATAATGTTGGCACCTCAACGACCGTACTTCCACATAACGAGTTTAACTAATAACTGTAGCGAAGTAATTTAATAATTAATGCACGTAACACAATAATGTTTATACAAACGAACCAGACTGTTTAGTTATATATAGCAGTTATATATAGCAGGCTATATTATTAATCTCCGATGTCAACTGAAATGAAACATTGTCTTGTCTTCTTTGGAACTGAACCCCGGAATATGATGAAGTTATTGATTCTTTATGTTCACTGTTTTTGATTATCTTATAAGTAGTTTACAAAAATTAAAAAACGGTTATTTCGTAGATAGTCTACTAAAAAGATAATTAATTCAATTTCCACCGGAGAAAGTTCCGGCATGTACGAGATCGTCGCTTGATGTTTAGCTTTCTTTTGTCAGTTTTTGCAACAGTGTCTGCAGAGAAAATTTTCAGAACGACGACGTAATTAAAATTGTATTACTTCTAGCATTAAAGCCACAATGCGATTAAAATTGCACGTTAATTGGGTATTATGGCCTAACGGTGTTGTTTTTTAAAGTACCTGATAATTTAACGATCGTTATGAGGTTCCGGGTAGCAGAAGACCTTCGGCGGAATGATCGTTGAAACCCGTAATTTCATTCATTTCCGTACGGCTGTGATATAGGTGTTTTCAATAGTGAAGTCTCAATAGCCAATCAACCGACAAATACACAAAGTCTTCTTAGATGGCACTATCGTGCGTACATTCTTGAACTTTTACAACCTTCCAGCGACGACTAAAATAAATAAAGTAGAAATTCATTTGTTTCGGTTTTTTCGATACATTAAGGTAATTTATTTCTAACGATCCTCCGTGTTCCAAAAAACTATCAACTGGAAATCGATTTAAACACAAAACAATTTCGTTCACTTACCAAGTAACCAACGTAATTATTATGAAATATTTCTTTCCGAAATCGCTAATGGACAAGCCATTGACAAATTCTAACCGCCTGCTACACCTTTCTATTCATGTTTCGTGTTTAATCTTTTATATCCAAACCCGCACAATGAAATCGCCTGCATAGAAACTTATAAATTATGGATAGTTACTGGCATCGCTTTTTTCTAACAAAAAATCTCTGATGCATAAAGTTGTTAGTACCATGCCTTATGTGTTGCGATGGAAAATTGCTCACAATGACGCCGTAAATATCAATTAAAAGTCGCAAGAGTAAAACGCCCGTTAAGTGAATTCGATTAGCCCAATTTATATGCAATTGGTTGAGAAAACATATTTAATGGGAAATTACGACTGTTTACAATACAATTTATGGTTTCGATTTATAGCGATCCATCTGTAACGCAAACCTCGTTAGTCGTTACTTAATAATGCAATGCATTAATATTCTTTAGCTGTGTGGAAAAATTATTCTGACAAATTTGGTCAATGGCATTAGGTAATGGTATGTTACAAAAATGAACAAAGAGCAACTGAAAGGAATTAAACGATGAAGGAAAACGTTCGTTGGATACAAATTGTGTAACGCTCCCTTATTACTGATATTTACAATAAGTTTTAAAATTGAAGTTATTCATTATTCGAACAACATTTTTCGTTAATGACTTAATTGATTACTCATTACGTTTGCTTACTTTCTATTACTTGAAATGTAGTCGCTCCGAACGAATGCAATGGACAAAAATGTAGTGCAGTGGTTGGCTTAAGGGGGGATCCTGCTTTAGAAGGCTCAAAAAATCGATTTTTTTTATTGCTCAAATCTATGCCTAATATATCTAAGAATATGTATAAAAAATTATAGCGGCTGATTCGCAATATTTTGAAAGATACAGCACTGAACACAGTGAGGTGTCGAGCAAAAAATATACGAACGCACGAAAGTTCGGACAAACCAAGCGCGCCCCCTCCCCGCAGAACAACACCGAACTATGTACTTAAAAAAGTTCAATCGGTCGTTCGAAACAATAATATTTTGAATTCGTAAGAGCTATAGTAGGATTATAACGAGATATTCCGTAAGTGATCGAAAATTAACATTTTTGCTGATCGTAAACTTTAGAGCGCGTTTTCTCGAGTTTTCGTTTTTACGATTTTTCTAAACTGGTGTTCACATAGATGGAGTTCACATAGAAGAAAATATATGAGAATTACCATTTTCTTTGGTTTTTTTTGTTTCAGACAAAAATTACGGGCTACATCTTTCCCACCGATTGTAAATTGCAATTGAAAGGTGTTGCACACATGTGCATAAAAATCGGTTCCGTTTAAATATTTTTCTCTCGAAATATTTTTTTTAATGCTCAAATATGCAATAAGATGCTCTAAAAAGTTCACTAGACTTGCAAAATTTTTTCTGTCCTAAAAAAATTCCCCCAAAAACGCTATTTTAAGGCCTCCTAAAGCAGGATCCCCCCTTAAGTTAATTGCTAATGATGTTCTATGATGATGTGGAGCACCCACGTTTCTTCAAACGGGTATATGATGGGTAATCCTTTAGGTATGTTTCATCGCGTTGTTTGAATTATTATGAAAGTACGCTATACATTTTTTATTTTGTTTACTTGTATTTAATGCGAAATTCACCCTAATACTATTCGCTTGCACAACATATACAGCGAACTACAGAAAATCTTATTGAATTTGCTAAACACACGACTCATAATGTTGGGTGTACCGTTACATTATAATTGGAGTTCATTGACAATGCCTAAGTTCTGCAAATTGAACCAGATGAACCATGACAGAGATACCAACTGACATTGACAGAATCACCAAATTCAACCTGGTTATATAGCTACATCACTGCATTTTCTGTACAAGGAACCACATGTTGTTTGATTTTTATATATCATGTTTGAGAACTGTAATTTATTTGATTATTCGCGTATATACGTGAGTGGTGTGTTACTAGCTATCTATTCCCAATTGCAATTTTTACCATTGTTGGTGCTTTTCCTGGTTCTCGGGCAATGAACCGCATATTTGAATTATAGAAAAGAATAGAAATTCTCTACATCGCTTTGATTTTAATCGTTTTCTGACGTTTCTTTTATAACCTTCCTTGCCTGGTGCTGTTTGCATTATATCTTTATCGACATTTGCAGATTCCTGGTTTCTCTTCCAGATTAAAATCCTTTATGTATTTTCGAATTTTATCTTTGTAAATATAATATATCCAACTAAAACTTATGTAAATTATATAACTATTAACCTGTTTCGTAATATATACATTTCATTGTGTATACAAGACTATTTATGTGTCAAATTTCTCAATTACATAACCTCTACATTGCTCCCTGCATGCGTTTTATTATCTTCGTACATTTTCGTAGTAAACCTGTTTTATTATCTCCAAAACTTCTCATATTTCGTATAATTTTAACTGAATTCAATTTAATTGACTGTTTAGTTAAAATCTGACTATATATGGCATTTAAAGTTAAGTTTTCATTATCAAATTCACTGGAAAACCTAGATCCACTGCCATTTGACGTTTATTTTTATATACTTATGTCTTCAAACTCGCGAAAATATTGCCGGTCTAGGTATTTTTATATATGCTTGTTTTTCTTGTAAATCATGTGACGTCATCATAACCTGCAACCGCTATCTGCCAATTTTGTATACAATTTTTATTCGCTTATACATAAATATCAGAATTATATATATATATATATATATATATATATATATATATATATATATATATATACATTGGTTCGTAGAATCTCGAGGGTAAAATCTGTTTTACTGGGTTCTCGGGTAATGCACCGCGTATTTGAATTGTTCCAAACCGGGTTATTCCGAGTTTCGGCAAAATCACATTTCCCATCCTCAGGTCTAGAAAAAGTGACGTTAAAGAAAATTTATTCTTCTTTAATTTTCATATTATTTTTTAGATATTTCTAAACTATTACATAAACTATTATTATTATGAAAACTTAACTTAACGTGCTCTTACAAATTGTGTCATGGTGACGTCATATAGCCTCTAGCTATATCTTTTTCGTTCTTCCGTTTTTTCTTCCTCCATACATTTTTGTTGACATTTCTCTCTTCCATACCTCTAACTTTCCGCATCTGTTCTATTTATAACCCATCGTTTTATCCAACTGTGTTTTTGCTTTCCTTGATATTCTTTGATCTTAAAAATGGTTTAGAGATCCAACATATCGATCGCGCTTGGTATAGGTTTTAATTGTGCAGAATTATTTCCATGTCTGTTGGTAAGTAATTGTTTCCTGTGTATTCTTGTGCATGTATTTTGTTTTGTCTGCAATAAATGCAGCGCATTTTCGTTCCTCATCTTCAATTTTGTTTATTTTTCTTTCTAATTATTTTTTATATTATATAGTTATTGCGAAAATGGTGATATCATCAGCATACGCCATTCATTGATAGATTTTATTGAGTAAAGTACACGTTCGATTTTCCGCTATCTCGGTCTATTTTTTGCAAAATATCATTGAATAACGTAGTCACCAGCTAGCCCTGTTTCAATTCTATTGTTATTTCAAACACCATTTAGATTGCCAACTGAGTCTTCCATTATCAATCTTACAAACCTTATTATTTTATTTAGTACTGTTGTCATGTAATTTATTTCGTCATATGCTGGTTGAAAATCATTAAGCGATGAAGACCAATGTTGTATTCATAATACGTCGTCTGAATTTCTTTCAACGTCAAAACCCGACCCATATCTGAACGGTTCTTTGTAAATTCACACTGATAATCTGCAATTGTTTCATTTGTGTATGTAATGTAATCGATTTCCTATTACTAAGATTTTAAGTTGCATTCAACAAGACATTTTTGTATTTGATTTATTTTATTTTTTATATAATGGTATTATTGTGGCCTCTTCGAATATATCTGCACATCGTTTTTGCTGGTAAATGTCCACTGATAATTCAACGATGATCCATTGCCCTGGGTATTTTCTATATTTTTATGTCGGTTATTATTTCTGCGATTTCTTCTTTTGAGGAAGTAATCTCAAAAGAAAAAATCACAGAAATAATGAAAAAATGACAAAATGAGATGAAATTATTTTGCTTACCAACATTCTCTGCGTTTGATGTATTCTCTTCTGCGTCCTTCAGGTTGAGATGCTGTTAAAATATGTTCATTTTTCAAGTTTTATTCCCTCTGCTTTATCTGTAATACGTTTTCCATGTTATCCTTGCAGAGTAGTGTTCTAAATGACTGTCTCTGTTGGGCGTAGAAGTTCCTTATGTTTTATCGTTTCTAGGGTTTTCTACATGTTGATTTTTCTTTATAATATTTTTGTTCTTTTCCAGATCTCTGTATTGTTCAAGTCTTCCGTTCTGTTGTTCGCGTCATTTTTCCTTTTGCTAACCTTGTATTATCTCTAGCTTCTCTGTTTAAATCAACGCAACTGCTATCATTTTATTGTTTCCTATTGTCTCCTTCCCTGCATTATAGTAGCAGGTCTTGGTTCCTTTATTTTTTCTTGACACTTTATCCTTGTCTACACTTGTCCTCGTGCTTATACATTATAGGTAATTCGTGTTGCGTTATTCAGCTTATCCGGCTTCACTTCGCTAACGTTAGTTAGCTAACTCTCACTAGCCTATGGTCCGATCCATATCTACTGATCTTGTAGAACCACACGATCTACACTTCCCAACACGGCGATACAACACTTCCAAACTGCAATTATCTATGTTTTAAGTACCCATAACTTTGCAAAGTTCTTACATGCTTCAGAACCTATGAGCTACAAAGCATTTTCGTTTGTAAACATGTGCTTACTAAATCTACATATGGTTGGTTCGGTTCCCAATTTTATATCGATATCTTCTAGAGTTTTATTAATTTCTTGTTTTTGATTTACCATTCATAAAACATGTCATTTTCCCCCTCTTCTTTCTCGCTAGTTAATATTTATTTTTAGACGGATAATAAGGTTTTTCGTTGATTGGTGTAAATTTTACTATTTCAATGATTTTGATAGTAAAAACCAGATCCGAATATTTCCATTACAGCTATTAAACGACATACAACGTGTCCCAAAATTCGTGGAGCAGCTCTACACAGCAGTTTAATATTTAAAAAATTTCACGTTGCTTATTTTAGAAGATACTGGCCTTTTTCTAAAAGTAAATTTGGCAACACGTTTAATTTATCCTAATAATAGTATTGTCAACGAGATGAAATAATAATAATAATAAATTTATAACAGATGTTCAAAATTGTGTCCTTATTGATCTCTGCAAGTCTCCGCTCTTCTAATTATGTTCCCCTGCACTCTTTCTAGCATTTCTATTGAATCTATTGAACGAGCTGCTTCAAATATTCGGTTAGTTAAATCTGTTTCATTTAAAAGTGGTGTTCTGTACACTAATTGTTTAATGTGACCCCAAAAGAAAAAAGTCTAAAGGGCTGAGATCTGGAGATCTAGCTGGCCAACGGAACGGCCCACCTCTTCCTATCCATCTTTCGGGAAATTACTCATTGAACCAGTTTCTCACCGGTGCCGCATAATGAGCAGGAGAACCATCCATTTCTAACCACATATTATTCATTACCGCTAATGGTAGTTCATCTATCAAATTTTGTAAATCATTTACCAGGAATTCTAAAAAGTTGTCACCGCCGAGCCTGTTAGAAATAATGACTGGGCCGATTAACCGATTCTCAATAATAGCTGCCCAAACATTTACACTAATTTATGGTGATGTTTAGAAGGTGTAACTTACGCTATTTTCCAAAGCATAAACATGTGAATTTCGATGATTGTAAAATCCAGAAGATATTTCGGCAAAATTAAGGATCTCTTTGTATTTGTTCTAAAAACCAGTTACAATAATTCTCACGACGTGGAAAATCTTCTATTAAAGCTTGAACTTTTCTGTAATGGTAAGGGTGCACCCGCTC
Organism: Geotrupes spiniger; assembly: GCA_959613385.1. Classification (NCBI taxonomy): domain Eukaryota; kingdom Metazoa; phylum Arthropoda; class Insecta; order Coleoptera; family Geotrupidae; genus Geotrupes; species Geotrupes spiniger. The sequence goes on from OY390738.1 coordinate 2,747,306, forward strand.
ATCCTTAATAATTCGACCAACTGAACTGTGCGATACGTCTAGCATATTAGTGACTGCACGTGTTAATGTTGTTGGATTGTCTTCTAATAAATTTAAGACGGCGTCCTCTACTTGAGGAACCCTTGCAGTATTTGGACGACCTCTGTCCCGATAAAAGACGGTCTAAACGTCTAAAGAGATTACTGCTAGGATGTCTTCTCAGATGATACCTTTCGTGATAGACTCTGGCAACAGCAGCAGCATTGTTTCCGCATTTCCCCAGCAGCAAATGCATGTCTACATATTCGTCGTTTGAAAACATTTCAACAGTAATTTAAAACAAAAACCAACACAAACCAACAGAATTCGAAAATTATCACAAACACTGAAGTACTAATCAATGGAAAATACAACGAAGAACATAAAATCCAAAATGTAACGAAAATTAGTAAGGTAGTATTAGGGTTGACACAAGCAGGATGTGACGATGACATTAATACACAATCTTAATTGTCATATTTTTTACGTTAAAAAAGTGTAACTTCACGTCAACGTTGCCATATGTTTTCTGGAAATGGTATAATTAAAATAGTGATTAATCACAAACTTGGTTGTAATTGTTCAAAATTGTTATTCCATTCGCCATATTAAAACCAATCTTTGATATGTTTCCCATTAATTTAGTTAAACGACATAAAAAGTGTTAACTTTAAATATTTATTTCTTGGAAATTAACAGCAATGGAATTTTTTCCATATTTTTCTCCTAATCATTGGACCTCATATAATAACGTACCATCGAGGTGTTCCGCGAATTTTGGGACACACTGTATAGTTCTAATTCTGATGTAAAACTCTCCTTCTGTATTGTTTCTTGCATCGTCGAAACTTCAACATCCTTTAGCGCTCATAGTAGTTAGTTCTCTTAAATTCCATGTATTATTAATTTCTCTCCATCATTTTCCTCTTTTGTAGCAGTTTCTATGTTTATAATTTTTTTATATCGTTTCCCTGGCTGTCGTTTCTTCCCGTATATATAATTGATTTCCTTTTGTTAACTAGAGTATCCTACTTCTTGTTCCATCTCGATTCTTCGCCATCTATTACTATTCTACTAAATCTTACCTTCACGTCTCTTCCATTTTCCTGCTTCTGCTTTGTCGTTGCTCTTATTTTCTTCTCTTCGTGTCTTTCTTCAAGCGATTACTTTCCATATACACATCCCCGCTTCAAGATAGTTGAGTTTCATTGCTTTTCAACAATTCAATTTTCTCCACAAACATTATCCCTTTCCACAACTCATACTTTTTCATTAATTGTATGTCGCTTTCGTGTTGTGTTCACTTGTAAGTTGGTAATCAAGAATAATGTTATATTCTGCTTCATTTCGTTTCTACCGTTTGATTCTTTTAGTCATTTTGTGACAATATTGCGTCTCCTTTGCTTTCCATACCATTCTAGCTTATATTCAATTTTACTCCTTCCTTTCACATGCACTGATTAGTCGAAATGCCCCCGACAATTAGAGAAAATCTAATATTGTTCAATTTGACTCGTTCTATCTGTATAATCATATCAATAATTATTTACTTCCATCGAAATGTGAACCTTATTTCAATTTATTTTATTTTCGATATAATGATTTGAGTTTTAATTTCATTTCATTCATTCCTATATTTTAGGTGTGTGTGAATTGTTTTTAGACCATTTTCTTTGGCTCTCGTTGTTTATTTTCATTTTCTTAAGATTTAATTTCACATAAACATTCTTATCATTGTGTTCATATGCCTCGTTTTTTATTTCAAAATAATAAATTAACGGATAATTTTGAAGAAGATACAAAAAGAAATGCGATCAAGAAGTTGTATTTTTTGCCGTTAAATCTCGATTGCCATTTTCGCGTAAAAACTTCTCATATGCAAACCATTTAGATTATAATTCAAAATCCACACCTAAAATGTGAAAATATTTTGCTCTCGAAATTAGCAATTGATTATCTAGATCTAGTCTAATTCAATACATTAACCACGCAGCTACTATTGATTTCATCATTTTACTGATGAAAGTAAAAGGTATTGTGAGCGTCGAATGTAAAAAATAACAACGGCAATATATACTAATAATGTCAAGATTAGAACGCATCAACTTAAAAAAAATATTAAAGAAATAAAAGTTTGTATCAGCCTTTTAGCCAACAACTGTTGTTGGCAAATAAATTGAAACAAACTTACCCTTACCACACAGTATTTTATTAACACTAGATAACAATTTTGTTGTCGAAATGTACATCTAGTGTTAATAAAATACTGTGTGGTAAGGGTAAGTTTATTTCAATTCCATTGTGAATATCCACTATTATATCAATAAGTCATTTAGCCGAGTTGTTTCAAACGTGGCTGTAAATAGCGACATACATGGAAAATAAACATTTATTTGTATGCAAAAATTAGATGCCAAAGTTATGCAACGATTGCAACAGTCTGGTATAGTGAACGTCTTCCAATTTATCTATGTTGCAATCCTGCAAAAAAATAATTTTTTTCGTTGCGCTAAAGATCTCGCTAATGATGAAATTATGTCGCATGTTTTTTTTATTTATTAAGGCCAACTCGACTGTAAACCGTGTTTATGGCGATGGGATTTATTCACTATCATTGTATAAAATGTGCTAAGCATTTTGGCTCGGTTTACTTGAATTTGTAACACCAAGTTGCAAGGTTAAGGTTTGGCGATTCAAAAATATTTTATTTGAAATGTTTCTCCGACAAAATTTAGTTATGACACGATATGTTTTTACTTATACCCAAATGAGTCACAAACGTGTTCTCTATGGGCGGATTCAAGAATGGTTTTTACGATTTTTTATTCAAGACGAACTTGGCTATTGACATCGCTTTTGCCTTGAATTTCAGCGCCGCGAATTTAATTAAAATCCTTCGTATCACATAAAAACAATTAAAGGGCTGACTAGACACGAGATAAGTGAACATAAATGAAAATCATGCATAGTTTAATTTCATATATGAAAAACAGAAATTATACTCGATAATTCAAGATACCAACCAATTGTATGGTTTACTGTATTCTGCTCATTTATATTAAGATTTTAGTGTAAACCGTGACTTCCGCAGACATGAGCGCAGGCACCATAATTGAACATTAAAGGAAAAACCGACATTTAATTCTAGTTTTTTACTCGCCAGTTCGGACAATGTACAATATCGCCGCCAGTTGGTCGCACGGAACCCATGCAATACGTACACTTTTTCGATCACACGACCTTCTGGTTATAGAAGTAGAAAGCACAGCCAATTCAAGGTTGTTTCCAACAGAAATATTATTATGCCATTACAAGCCGATGTATTAGGCGTGATATAGTCAACTAAATGTATGCACATTGTTACAGTGCGTTTCGTCTGGTATGCATATTTAACAATGAAACACAATATATATTATCACAATTGCGCATGCCAATTGTTACAAAAAAAATCAAAATTCCTATGTTAAATGAAATGATTGGGCATAAATACTACCACTGTAACCCTTAATACGAAGTAATCCATTAGGCTATCGTCTACTGTTAGAAGATTTCTAAGCAGGTACTGTCAGACAAATAAGTAACAGTCAAATAAGTAACAGTCTTCGTACGCATACAGAACACTCTTCTCGAAAAATTGATTCTGCACACATTAGTCATACCCACAGTTATACTTGAAATAATATGGGTTGCGTTGGGTTGGGTTGGGTTGTCAAACTTAATTGACGTTTTCGCAACCAATGTTTAGTTGTTTATGCAACCAGTTCATTTTATGTAATTTCTGGACGAGTGGAGCGAGTTCTTGCAAAATTGCAGCTATGGCATCCTCTAAAAACAAACGTTGAAAGGAAACACATGCACCAATTAAATAACTAAATAAATTCCTTTCGTATAATATTAAAATATAGAATCAATTGAGAATTTGTTTGAGGACACGACACGTTTGACAGACAGAAAGACAGAAAGTTTGTGTATGTGTGGTGACCTGATGAGCTCGTGGAGGGTTAAACGGCCGTCATCACCTTAACAACAAACTGGTGTTGCAATAATTGCTATCTGGTGTTTGCGATTATAAGGCAATTGATTTTCGTTCAACCGTGAAATTTAAATTTCCCATAAACTAAGTATCTAATAAGTATTAAGCCAACCCTTCAAAAATATGAACATGAACAAGAATTTTAATCATGAACGTGAAAAATGGAATTATAAATAATATATATCTCCGCGTTAAAACCAAAGGTAACATCTAGCTATAAACTTCACCATGGAAGTGGAAGTAGACAACCAGCTACCGTTCCTGGACGTATTGGTAATGAAAAGAGACGACAAGAGTCTCGGCCATACAGTATACAGGAAGAAGACTCACACCAACCGGTACCTCAACGCTCAGTCACACCACCACCCGGCACAACTGCACTCGGTAGCAAGAACATTAATAACCAGATCAGAAAGGATAGCCGATGACAGAAGCAAGAAGAAAGAAATGGACAACATACACAAAGCACTGGCGCACAACGGATTTTCAAAACGGGAAATTCTCAGAGCATCCAGACCCCACAGACGAACCCAGGAGGAAGAAAAGGAAGAAGAAAAACCAGCAGCCATAGCTTTTTTACCGTATGTCAGACCACGGACAAGATAAGCAGGATCCTTAGTACACAAAACATCCATACATCATTCAGACTATACAGGAATATAGAAACGATGCTGCGGAATCAAAAAATGAAAATTCCATTAGAAACGCAGGGAGTATACGAAATACCATGTGGAAACTGCGAGAAGACATACATCGGTCAATCAAATAAGGGCATCGAAGTCCGTAAACAAGAACACATTCGCTGACACAGCATCCACAATACAAGGACAATAGCTAGCATTGAACAGTTCACCAGCAGAATAATACGGGAGGCAATAGAAATAGAGAAATGGAAAGAAATCCACACGAGATGAGACCAGTATTACAACAATACAGTACAAGCAGTGTTCAAAGGACAGTGCCACAAGGATCACCACAGGTACCGCTGCAGTTCATCGCACGCCCACTACACCAAGGTCCATTAACCAGGAGCCGAATGAAGCAGCGTAGTCAACCCCAACGACAAACCGGAATATAAGGATCTACGAGCAACTCCGAACGTCAGTTCTTGTATGTTGGTTGTTCTATTTTGGTTGTAAAAATCTAAATGTGCGCGTGAGCAATATTTTCAATGCTGCCTATCCGTTTGGCGATTGCCCGGTTATAATTTTGGTCCACTGTACCGATACCAAGGCAGTCAGAAGAAGTAGTTTCATTTTATTTGTTTCACTTATTTAATTTTCGTGTTTTGTTCTCATTTATCTTCTTTTCTTTCATTTTAACTACTTCACGTAATGTTCCTTTGTTGTTAGCTGTTAACAAACGATATGTTTGGAAAACGTAACTCGCCTCTTTCGTTCCATTCTTTCTGTTGCGTAACTGTAACTACAACTAAATCAGTTGTTATTCGTTTCCCCGTACCTATTGTAGAATAATAGAAGTACATTTTTTTAGATTCATTACCTTGATCATTTTTGTTCTTGGTTCAAGAATTGAGAGGTTATCGATGTGACATTCATCCCAAATTACCAGTGTACTTAAATGATAAAGAATTAAGTTATCCGTTTTGGTTTAACGAAACGTGCTCACGCAGTCACACATGACCTGGTATTTTTTATATTGCAGTGACCAGTTAATAATCCTGTCCTGATTATCTGTTGATTATCTTTTCACATATTGTATGTGATGGGGAGATGTCGAAGGCTCCCAAAATTTTTTCCCCACTTTAAATGGTTCTCTCTAAGGTGACCTTTAGCGCGCCATACGACACATTTGATTTCAGGAATTATAAATGGTTTTTCAAATGCACTTTTTGTCTGTTCGATTTATTGTTGCCATCCAAATCCTGGACCATTGCAGGTCTGCCCATCTGTTTCTTAACATATTCTTGAACCTCCCTATTTCGTATTACAATATTGCATGGCAAGTCGATAATAGGTGTCGTGTGGTCCGGTGTTGTCACTATGTCAGAGGTATCTTTCAGTACTTTAAAAAATGGTGCACGTTGTTTCATGTGCGTCTCCACACCCATAAGATTCAAGCTTAAAGGTTCAACTCTTCACCGATGTTTCCACTAGAAAAGGTTTCAACGCGGGAGATTTAAAATGACAGACAAGGCAGTCTTTGTACCTTAGCTAGTTGGATTCCCCGTTTTTCACACCCTTTGCCTTTAGGTCTGCCATGATAGCGTCCCGCCACCTTTTCCTCTCCCGGCTATTTTCTTTCTTTCTGTCTTCTCGTCTGTCTTTCTTTCCATATAACATAGCCACTGCATTCGTCTTGCTTTTATCACTTCCTCGATCGTCGGCTCTTTTCTATCTTTTCATGTAACCTTTTTAAATATCCGCCTTCCCTCTTCTTTCCTCGCAATATCCTCATAATTATCTTCCTTTCCCATCTCTTCGTTCCCTGTGTTCTCTTGTTTAGCACCCATACGTTTCTGTTAGTCTCAGTATTGCTTTATAAATTCTTAATTTAGTACTTCGTGGCACAGGTTTTATTCTTATTAGGTAGCTTCCGCACATCTGTTTCTGTGGAGTGGAGGTCACCTTGTCTGATTTCAAAGTCCTGTGACATTTGCTTGACTTTACCTTGCTTGTGGTTTACTTTAGTGACATTGTCTCAACTTCGTGGGTATGCCGAATTCTTCCATTATTTCCACCAGTCTACTTCTGTTTACTGAGACGTATGCCTTCATGAAATCTATAAACATTACGACTGCTGGAATTTTGTCCTCGAAACAGGTCGTTATGAGTACAACATAAAAATTTGATCGGTTATGCCTATGCCTTTCCTGAATCCTGCTTGGTATTCCCCTATCTGTGGTTCCACTATTTCTTCTAGTTTCATTTTTACTAATGCCGATACCATCTTGTAGATCACGTCAGAGGGATATCCCTCCGTAATTATTACATTGTGTTTAATTTCCCTCTGTAAGATTGGCATTGTTGTGGAATTTTTTCCAGCTTTTCGGCACTTCGCTCCATATTGACAGTATTAATTCGATTTTTTTGTTTCATCATGCACGGCCAAGCAAAACCGGGACTAGTCACTAAAGACGACACTATTCCATTCGACATTCCACAGTCGTCGTTCAAGGCAAGGCAAGGGTCAGAAGACGAAGAGGAGAGCGCCGGAACCTGGAGTTTGCGATAGAACGGCATGTGCATCGCACTGTTGGGGTAATGGTATGGGATGCCATTGCCTATGGAAGCAGGTCACCTCTAGTCTTTGTTAGAGGCAATATGAATGTTCAGTGCTACATCCATGACATTGTAGAGCGCCATCTGCTACCCTATCTTGCGACCATGCCAAATCCCATATTCCATCAAGATAACGCCCGTCCTCATGTAGCTCCCGTCAGTCTAGACTTCTTTCAAGCTGCCGACGTTAATCTGTTGCCATGACCCTCCAGTTCACCTGACCTATCACCAATTGAGCATGTTTAGGATGCGATGGGTAGGCGACTCACCAATTTAGCCAATTCTCCGCAGACGTTAGATGCTCTGAGACATGAGGTAAAAGTAGCTTAGGATGAGGAGCCTCAAGCAGATATCGATCACCTGATTAGATCCATGCCTAGACGGCTCAATGAGTGTACGCGGCTTCGAGGTGGTCAAATACACTATTAATAAAAACGCGTTTGTCTTTTGTTTTTTTTAACTTCAATTTTTCATCGATTGTTCCTCTATGGTAGCCGACTATGTGGTGTTAAAATTATTAAAAAATTCCAACTCTTTTTTGGTGGTCAGATTTCTATGTCTCTTATTATATTTAACCTAGCAATTATCTACCCTGAGTTTAGTGTTAAATTGTGAAATGTCCAGGTCAGTCACGATTTCGAACCGGTGGCAACCTAATCAAATATAAATTTTGATCGAGAATAAACGTTGAGAGTTTGAGTGATTAACCACGATTGACGTGAAAGACCGGGAGAACAAGGCGAATTAAGTAAAAAAAAATAGGAATCGGATATGCTACCCCACTTGAAAAAAAGATTTCCACGTTCCTCAAAGGAAAACCATCCAATAACAATGGTAGGAACTACGTGTACACCGATAAAGTGTTAAAAATTAATGGGAACTTATCAAGTTTTTAAAAAATCAGACATCTTTCCCAACTCGTCACTTTAGTTTACTACTTACAGCTTCAGATGCTACAGATGCTAGTAATTCCTCACATCAATGCGCGTTTTACTGCATACCGTAGAGAAGCTAATCCATGACGAGTCTTTGCAAAAGGAGCACGGGCCTCGTGGACAATTGCTCATCAACGACACCCTCACAACAATAGCATTCAAAGAGAAATGTATGTCTCATTGGGACAGCATGGAATCAATATGCTCCATACAGTTGGATCGATTCCACGTTCGTCTGCTGCCACATTTATGAATTTAAATTTATTAAGTGAATTGAACAGCCCTTTCTGTATGATTGCCTGGTAGTGCCAAATTGATGTGTCTATTTAAATCTTTTTCAATCTTTTTAGCTTAAAAGATTTAAGGCTGGTTTTACGTGGGATCTCCTCTGGCTTGTACACAACTTTGACTTCTCTGTAGGTACAGGTGAGGTACGGTGCCAACTGGCAATGTTGCTCATAGATATTTGTTACTGTATTTAATGGTTCGAATTATCTATATTTATTTTTCAACATAATACACGTCAAGTTCAATGCTAAATGCATGTCCACCTCTATGTGCTATTAAGCCCTATAAGCCTCTTCGTCCAACTGTTCAAAATACGCGTACTTCTTTCCAGCATGAAATTTGTTCAATTTCGAAGTAAACTGAAATCCGTTTCTACTAAGTTCGGCGAGTAGGGGGCATGGGGTACGAATTCAAATCGCACTTCATTAGTTTTTGCCGTGGCAATATCTGACTTGTGAACGGGCGCATTATCTTGATGATACAGCATGTTTGCTTCCCTAATTCCTACTTCGATCGTATTTCTTTTAGCTCATCAAGAAGGGTACCATAGGATAACCACGGAATAACGAAATATCTCTTATGTTTAACGGAAAAAGAGTTACCTACTGACACTATAAATAATTACGTCGATAATTTCCATATTATTGGGTAAAATATTTTTTAGGTGGAAAAAAGTTAAATGGCCGAATTTTGGCCAACTGGGACGGGGCTAGTAGTTTTATCATGAAACAGGTGATTTTTTTATTCTACGTATGCTTGGTCCGTACAACGTATTGTGAAGTTTGCCCACCTTGTTTCCACTTTTGAACACCTTAGGTAGTTCCATGCATATGTCCTCTGAGAGCTCACCGTTCAAAAATGCACATTTAACGTCCGTTTGCACATGCATGTCTCGCAGTGTCGCAATCGATAACAAAATTCGCACAGTCGTTAGTTTTGCGACTGGGCATAAGTTTCGTTGCAATCAAAACCAGCTATTTGCTTAAATACCCATGTGCATGACACTGGTGTTCTTCGTTGATTTTGCATTTTGCCATTCACACCAATATGGTCGGCGGTTAGTCTCTATAATTGTAAGCGGATCATTGTCAACAAACTGTTGAGCTGATAATGCGAAATAAGCATTCATATCCCAATCTCCACATCGTGGAGGTGCTCTTATTGTTCCAACGCACAACAAATCGATTTGGTCGTCATTACCAATGCTGTGCTTGTTAGCCCCGTGGCTGTTTTCTCTGCAGGTACCGATGCCACCTGAATTGACTTCGTGGATATTATCTTTAAAGTCAGATATCGATTCTTTTTCCGTCTCTGAATCTGATGCATCGATTATGTGTTGTCGATTCAAAACAGAAGCTTTGTTGAATACCACGTTGCGACCAATTATCAACTTTTTTCTTGAATATTCGATAATCAATATGCGGCATTTGCATCAAGTTTCTATATTCGAAAATTTGACATATTTGGTCTTGTCGACAACCTTCTTTCTGTACTAGTTGGGCAAACACATTATTTTCCGTTAAAATCGCTCAGGATCGCTCTTGTCTTCTCTATCAAGGTTCTATTCAATTGCTCAGCCACTTTCCTCGACATACGACTTTGTCTTTTTCGGCGGTTAAGTGAGTCGATAAAATGGTGACAAACAATGTGGCCGATTAAGTCAAGTTTGGCAGCGCCAACGAAATAATCAAAAAATAGTAACAAACCTCTTGAATGCCCAAGGACTCCCACTTCGTAAAAGTTATGAAAAGTCAAGTGTGACGAGTTACCATTCGGTTTTCGAACAATGAGTTAAGATCGGAGCAATCAGCTCTAAACGGATAGTCAATGTTCGGTTTATAATATGTAAAGTCGGCATTAAAGCCGATTAAGTTACTTAAACAGTGGGAAAAATTAATAAGTTGAAACTTTTATTATTAGCCAATAGTATTTTCGTGTGTGATAAAATAATTCATACAAGGAACAGGCATGTTTTAAACCTTCTTGCCACCAATTTGGGATTAACCAGAGAAATTGTTTATTTATTTAGATATTTAATTGTTTTAACGTAACTGGTTTAATTTTGTTATAAAGTAAAATTAAACCTTACGTGATTGTTTCTGTTTGATCTAAAAGTGCGTTTCAATTTAAATTTAATTTGGCGATGATCACGTTCGCTTTCGAGCTGGTGGCAGCAAAACAAAAATAAATTTGCTCACAAGTGAACGTAGAGAGTAACTAACCAAATCTAGGAATCGGCTATGCTACCCCACTAGAAAAAATCCTATGTCTCTGAAAGGAAGACCTGTCTAGTGACCGTGTTCTTGGAACTGTACTCGTCTTTCGTCTTTTCGTATACATTGCGCAGGTGGCCCGTGTTTTGATTTGCGATGAATTAGAAACGAGTCTGTGTGCACAGCATCAACGCTTGGTCAAACGATAACAAATTACATTTCACGCAAATATTCTCATTGCCTTTGTATCGCAATCGCTGTTATAAAACGTATAATACTTGCAGGAAAAAATGTGTTTACCATGTGCTATGTAGCACATTGGATTCCAATATGCATTTGATTGACGCATATCTGCTTTGATTCATATTCATCTAGGCACTTTCATCTTTGTTCCTACTATACAATAATTGCTTCAAGTGCACTGTCGTTTTCCGAATTTAATTGCTCTAAGATCCGCATTTCTTCATGAATATGGTAAATACATATGACATCCATATTTATTTATGTTGAACGAATTTTTGAAATGAAGGATTTCTGTTTTAATATTACGTGAAGAAGCAAAATGAAAGGGAATTCTAAACAGAGAGTTGATTGGTAAATGGGTAAACATTTATTAAAATTCTCACTCCTGTGACCGGGTAACTACAGGAGTTAAATCGGTATCAGAAATTGAGAACTAAATTTAAATTAATTATTACGGATATTTGTGTCCGGAAGTGCTGTAGAATAAATAATGTGTTGCCCAATATTAAAGTTGCAAAAGTAAACACAACTTGTAAACGTTATTAATTGCGCAATGAAAAATTTCTGTGGTGGTACATTAGAAATTGAAACGTATGAGTTTTCAATACAACTTACTAATAATGTCAATGATTTTCAAAGTTTGTGAAATTTTGAATACATAGAAGAGAAGTTATCGAACAAAATAATCAAATATTTAAATTCTCTAAAGATTTGTCCAACTGAAAACAATGAATGTAATGGATTGACAGATGTATCGATAGTTTGCAATCAACCGTCGAAAAGTTGCTACTGAATGAAAGTTTGCCAATTCAAAATGTAAAAATTGATGAAATAATATCAAGTATTGAGTCATTAATTAAAAACTTGTATAATCAAGGTTACATAAAAATCAATACTTTTTCAATAGATAATTGTTTAGATTTTATAAACAAAGTTAATAATTTGCAGTTAGAAGTTGGTGAAATCTTGGTTTCTTTTGATACTTGTTCATTGTTTGCCAGTGTACCAGATTCTATTAAAGTTGTAGAATTTTTGTTAGAAATTAATGATACTCAACTTTGTTTAATTAAGGAATATATCAATGTTACCAAGCTATGCATGATTCAAAATTATTTGCAAATAAATGGTAATAGGGTTTGGATTAGGTACGTTGATGGTATTTTCGAATCAATTACAAGTTCGTTATCAAAAATGATAAGAAATTAGAAATTGACATATGTAGAAAATGAACTAATGTTAAGCAGTTAGAATTTTCAAAAAATCGATTTTTTGTTTTTTGCATTTTCTTAAAGTATTATGTTTCGAAAATATTCTCCGAAAATTTCCCGTTAATTGATAGTTTCCGAGATATCACACAATTAGGGGAGGAGCCCCGGGCTGGTAGCGGACAACAGCTGCAAGCGATCGGTTTCGACCCGTCTATTGTATTCGTAGTTTTATGGGCCAGGAATTGATGATTCAATGTAAGTAATTATTTGATTAGTATTTCGATATATAAATCAAGTGTAAATTTGGAAAACTTTTTCAGAAATTTTCAAAAAATTATAACTCAAAAACTATGAGCTTTAGCAAGTTTTCATACAGAATAATTTCGTTAGTAAATTTCCCAAAATATTAAAAAAATAATAATTCACCCCGAAAAACTATAATTTTTTGAAAAATTGTTTAAACACTTGGATATAAACAATTGAATCCTCGACTTTTCGGCAAACCATTGTGATATTCAGATTCAGTGGATCAAAATACATAAAAAAGTTTAGCTTCATCCATCAAGATATTATATTTTACGAGAATATAATACCGTATCTACATCGAAAAACTTTAAATGGTTTTTTCTCGAAACTATGTTCTTCAAGACGGTGACCACTATAATTCAACAACCACTCGATGGATTTAGAAATTTTTACTGGTTATTAATACCATTACAAACTAGTCCTTGATCGTAGGTTTTTAATTTTTGTTGAAAATTACTATTTTTTTAACAATAAACAAGTGATTTTTTGATAAAAATTCGAGAGTTTTCTGTCAAAGGCCGCAATTTTGTTAATTTTCAAAAAAAAAGAAAAAGCTACGATTATGGACTAGATTTATTATTAAACTAATCAGTTTTATTTGGTTTTTTGATTTCAGATGAACGAGTAAAATGTTATGATGGTCACCGCGAAGCTCTACTTGGAAAAGGGGTTCCACAAATATGGCGATATTTTTATAAATAATTAATTTATCTTTTTGTAATTTTGTCAAAGTCAAGTTGAAACTCTCCCTAATCAATTTTATGAAATGAACTTAATTAATATAAAAAAATTAATAAAAAGACTAATTTTTTCGCGCCTCTGACTGCATCTAACCCCTTATCCTTTAATTGCTCAAATCTATGCCTAATATATCTAAGAATATGTATAAAAAGTTATAGCGAAAATTAACATTTTTCCTGATCGTAAACTTTAGAGCGCGTTTTCTCGAGTTTTCGTTTTTACGATTTTTCTAAACTGGTGGGCGTGATTGCGAGAAAACTAGACAAGCAATCAAAACAAAACAAAGCTCTTGTTAGCTTCAGTAGCATCTTATTTGATTTGAACTAAATAATGAAAAAAAAATTCTAAACAACTTTTTTAGCAAGTTGAAATGATTTTCTTTACCTGCAAAAAGCACATTTATTTTCAAACCTGAGAAAAATCTTGAATTTCAAAATTTTTTTTAGTTCACCTAGAAGAAAATATATGAGAATTACAATTTTCTTTGGTTTTTTTTGTTTCAGACAAAAATTCCAAGCTACACCTTTCCCACCGATTGCAGACTGCAATTGAAAGGTGTTGCACAAATGTGCATAAAAATCGGTTCCGTTTAAATATTTTGCTCTCGACATATTTTTTTAATGCTCAAATACGCAATAAAATGCTCTAAAAAGTTCACTAGACTTGCTCATTTTTTTCTGCCCTAAAAAAATTCCCACAAAAACGCTATTTTAAGGCCTCCTAAAGCAGGATCCCCCCTTAATAGATTTATTGCATCAGATTCTACCCTTTGTTTTCAATATAAAAAGGCTGCTTTTTATTTCTCAATTAATCATTTATTAAGCCTTACACCAACATAGATTATGTTTGAAAATGAATATATAATATATAAACTGTTGTTACTCTGAGAATCTATTTAATAATATTCGTCGAAAATGTAATGATAAGTTTTTGGTTAAAAATGCCATGTAATTTAAATTTAGAAAGGCCAGTTGATACATTTATTAAGCTTCCTTTTCATATCTAGGTTTTAGTAATATTTCTAGTGTTGCCCGACATGTATTTCAATCAAGACATGTTAAGTTTAAATAATTTAAAATTGTTAAAAAATTTATCTTCTAACAATCAAATAGATTCCTTTGAAAGTATTTTTATTTTTAATAACAGATTTAGTTTAATTCAGTTTATGGGCAGATACCGAGATCGCGACTTTATGAATTGCTATTAAGATTTTTAACTTCTTTGCAAAAGTTCACATTTATTTATTATTTTATAGCGATTGTTGAATAGTTCAAATTGTATGTCTAAATATATTGTATAAAAATCACGGCAATTAGCATTGTACAGCAATAAATATGATACATGCAAGTAATTGTATTTTCGACACAATTTACGATTACGGCGCGATTCCAGTAATACGGAATGAGCGATAACCGGTCCAGTTAATCCACGATGGGTGCAAATAAATGACAAAAGCCTTCCTACTAAACAGAGCGATAGCAGTCTTATACAGTTAATTCAACTGACTAATGTTTTTATGTCCGATTCCGTTACAGCAGCGCGTGCACGAGCATTGCACATTTCTTTCCTCCTTTTTAATTTCGTTTGCACACATCAAACGTGGTTGTTCTCGGCGAACAGGAAGTTGCGGACTCGCGCTCGCTCCACATTATTCCGTGCCACCGATAAATTGTGTATCGCATTTATATCGCATATGTAATATGCGGATAATTATAATTTGCGGCGCAGAAAATAATCAAAGACGAAGGCAATCGGATTAAACGATATAAATTGACATTCTTTACTGTAATCGACGTTTGAGGGATTTAGGTCACATTATGGGATCTTTTTGTTAGGAGGTGTAATTGTTTCGTTAAAATTCATGCGTTCCATTTATTATTTATTTCTTATTTGTTTTTGATTACATACATACATTGGCGGGCATTTTAATCTTCAAAATGTTGCGGGTGTGAAAATATTTTATATCGTATTTATTTTATGGCGGAAAATATTTTTGACGCGACATACCTAGTCGCCAACGGTGCCGATACCTTCCTTCGAGCTATAGCATTGATCCAGTTCAGTCGTTTTTCTTATCGGCGAACACGCCCATGTTTAATAACGAAGTGGTTCGCATTCACTTTTTCAATGATTTACAAACAACCTTTATGCATAGCCAACAATGTTGCGTGCATTAAATCATTTACTTTTGGTCGCAAACAAAAGTCGGTTGGATGCAGATGGCACGAATAAATTATTCTTAGCTTAGTTCAACATTGCTGTCAATTAATGTATGCAATCAAAATAATATAGTTCCTATTGTTGAATACAAAATTACCGATTTATTCAGGTTCCAGAATGAGAATTATGTTGAGTCGACTGTTTGCAAATAAATAGACTTTATCTGATCGTCGTGATTCGAGAATTTAAGTGCCTTGTATTTGTATGCAATAACGAACGTGTTACTGGAAATGCATTATATGATTGATCCATTATTTTCATTATCTTTTGCATACACGTTTTATCTCGTCCGAAATAATTAGAACGCAGTATTTCGAATAATCAAGTCGTGGTGACATAAATCGCACCTTAAAAATACATTTCGACTTTCCGCTAAGTAAACGCAATTTACTGGAACTTAAATAGCGAACGATGTAATGTACATAATTTATTCGATATTAATTCTAAGAAATCTAAGCAACTCTAAATTTAACTAAGCATACATTGTAAGTTATTCTATATCAATTCTAAACAGTTATATCGAGTAGTAGCCTGAAGGTTCCCTGAAATGTACCAATTTTTATTAGTCAATGACTCACCATATCCAATATCAAGTACTAACAAATCTAGTAACGACAATATCTTCTTTCACATAAAACAACATTTTTCAACTAAAGTTGGTAACTTATTTGCGGAAATACGAATTTAAATTTACTAAAAAGTAAGTGTGTGGGCTTTAGATTTAATAGATTCTATTATAGATATATATCGTAGATAATAATTTTTCACTGGTCTTACTGGGATCCGCAGACAAACAATTATGTGCACTGTACAGAATGAAGATGGTTTAATATAAATGTAACATATTTTAGCATTTACCGTCGTTCTAATTCTTGGATACCAAGAACGGGGAGAATAGGATCACTGAGGTGAATAGGTTCAATAAATGATGTGTTGTGTAAATGCTATCAATTCAGAACCCTGCGGGACTCTCTTATTGTTGATCTGTCATAATGAAAATATCCTCGCTCGTTTTTCATTTGTAGCTACCATGTTTTGTTTCCTTTGATATAGATAAGATCTTATCCACTTTTATGCCATTCCTCTGAAACCCATTTTTTCTAATTTCATCAAAAGTGTTTCGTGATGAACTCTATCGAAGGTCTTCAATAAATCCATAAATATCTCAGCCTTAAGTTCTCCACAGTCGATCGCATCCAGTACTTTTGACATGAATTGATAAATGGTTGTAGTTGTCTATTTACTTCTTTGATATCCACTTTGCCTATTATACAATAGTTTATTTGTCTCCATAAAAGGATTTATTTTTGGCTGTACGACTTTTTCAAATATGTTTGATATGTTGGACAGTAGTGCTATTAGTCTATAGTTAAATGTTTTTGATTTGTCTCCTTTTTTGTGAATTTATTTTATGATAGTTCTTTTTAGTCCTTCTGGAAATATATCCTTTGCCAATGATACGTTAATTACATGTGATAGTGGCACCACTACATACTTGATGCTTTCTTTAAAAGAGTGACTGGCACCTCATCATGGTCTGCTGCCCATGTATCTTTCAGGTTATTAATGATGAAGAAACATGCCTGTTCGTATATTTTCGTTCAATCTCAACCCGAAATAGTATTCAGTTTTCTTTCAGAAAATATTCTCTATTGTTCACTTTTTGTAGTTATTTCCTTGCGATTATAATTAATCGAAATTACCTTGAGTGCCGTACAAACTACATCACTCTCGTAATCGTCTCTGTTAACAAATATGTTGTCTATTAATGTTGATGCATATGGAGTGATTCTTGTCAGCTCTCTTATGGTCTGTTTTAGATTAAAACAAGTTACTAGATCAATCATACTTCTTGTTTTGATGTCTGATGTATTAAAAAGTTTATATTGAAGTCACCGGAGATGAGCAGTACATATTTTGTATATTTTTGTGCGATTTCCAATATATTTTCAAGAGTCTTAAGAAAAATTCCTAGATCTCCTAGGGCTGGTCAGTTCATTTTTTACGAATATACAGACATTCCGTGGTCTTTTGTTGGCCTAGAATATCAGGAGACTAAGGTATAGTCCTCAAGTTTCACAAATGCATGTTCTTGTGACTTTAGCCAATGTTCGTTTAGGTACACATGTGTATGTCGCTAGAAAAGTTGTCAATAAAAATGTCTACATGACTATTTTTTAAACTTTGAATGTTTTGGTATAAGATTAGCCGAAATTTTTTGTACGGACATATTATTGTGTTTATTCGACACAAGTTTTCGTCATACAGTATATGCGCTTTATCTACCTCCATTGCCACTTTAAATCCTGCAACGTTCGTACGAAATTCCAATATCGTAATTTTATTTTCTAATAAATAATTTTTTACCTGTTATTCTGTGGTTGTATTTTGTAATTGAGACGCAGATATCCATTTACGATTTCCTAAGAAGCATTTTTTTTCTGCGCCTTATTGTTTTGATGGTTTTGCACTGAAGTTGGTTTTTGTATAGTTTAGTCTAGTTATAATGAGTGGGGCCGCAGTGGAGGGGCGATACCTCCACTGCGGCCGCAAGGGTCTATTGTGGCTCACAACTAATTATAGTTCAACCTCCATTCCCATTCTCCTTAAATAAAGGAGGATTTTAGTGGGTGAGATTCTATCAAGTTCTCCCAGCTCCAGTTTTGTCTTACCAAAGACTGTGAACCTGATTTTGTCCCCGGCGGGGCAGGCACGCATAACGTGCTCTGCTGTCTCCTCAGTTTCCCGGCATAGTCTGCACTCAGTGGCCTCAGCCACTCCCAACCTATGCATATGATGCCTTAATCGACTATGCCCAGTAGCCAGTATTTCCTGGCACTCCTGCCAGTACTCCAGTACCTTGTGCTCCATCCAGCTCTTATTCGAGCTTCTGGCCAGCGCTCTTGTAATCCCAAGAACCGGTTCTGGACCAATAAATTCTCGGTTAGCCCCGCTCTTTGCCAGGGAATCGGCGTCTTCGTTTCTCTTTATTCCAGCGTGTCCGGGTATCCAGACCAGGCTAACCTTGTTGACTCTCCCTAATTGAGAGGGCACTGCGCGGCAGTCCCTGGCCGACATCAACGTACATTGATTGTCAGCAAGGACTTGCAGTGCTGTTCTGTCAGAATTTTTTTTATCGTCCTGTGCTGCCGGGATCTTTGTAATAGCTCTCTTGCGCACATTTCAATGGCATAGACTTCTGCCTGTTGAATCTATGCATGCTTGCCAAGACTGAATTCTAATCCAGTTCTTGGTTTGCGGCAGACCACTCCAACTCCTGCTCCTTCAGTTGTCCTAAAGCCATCCATAAACCAGCTGGCATCTGCCTATAACAGGGCGACTGATTACGCTCCCATTCGTCTCTAGTGGGAACTATGACTTTGTAAGGCAGTCCGAAGCTGTATATTGTAAACATTGTATCAGCCCTCATACCCAGGATTTCATCCGCTTCAATGTCGGTCGACAGCCTGTTCCGCTTGAAGGCCAATGTCTGCGGCCTTTGCGCATCTCCGCATTGTGAAATCGATGTATTGCCTTCCTGGCCTCACTTTGCAGCAAAATATGCAAAGGAGGAAGATCCAGTAGCACTTCCATGGCCGCTGACGGCGTGGTGCTTAGCGCCCCTGGTTTTTGTATAACTTTCTTGGTATTTTCATCTGTACAGGAATAAATAACTTTTTATGTAGAGGCGATGCACTCGCGATCGTATTTAGTATTTATTTCATCTGTGGATTTAATATTTTCAGTACCACAACTGCCATCTATGGTAGATGACGATTTGCCCGCTGATCCTGTTCTGTAATTATGAGTTTGTGTTGATTTTCGGTTATCAAACTGTTTATAACTCTATTTTGTTCGTCTATTTTATTGTTTTGCTCTTTAATTTTGAGGTCTTGATCAGTGATCAGCGTTGGAATGCTCGTCTATTTTATTGTCTTGCTCTTTAATTTTGAGGTCTTGATCAGTGATCAGCGCTGCAATGCTTCAAACACTTTCATGTTTTTTTGACAATATTCACCTCGTTGCCTTGTCCACGATTACACCATTCTTCGCATAACCATTTGACGTGCTTTCCATTATTTTCTGGGAACTTGAGCTCTGCTGGTTTGTAGAGACTACACATAGTGTGAAGATCTTTCACTCCATCATATTTAACAATTTTCTTAATTCACTTGCCTCCCCTTTGCACTTTACACATAGCACATCTTCACGCGAGGCCATATGTATATATTCCGCGTTATGGATTAATGTGTTGACATGGATATGAAAATTATTTGGGGAATCATACAGTTCCAAAATTCAAAAATGATCCCATTCACCACCCCGTTCTACCTAGTCTAACAGACGTACACATTATTTTTAATCACAACCAATGTATTAATTTAGTTACAAAAAATGTTGCCAAAGTCTTTTATCTTACGTATGAAACATTTGCAGATCTTCGAACGACACGCAATAATACCAAGGAGACATATGTGACGTTCAAAAAAGAATCTGATACGCAAAATTTCGTTTTGGAATGTGTAGAGTATACGATAAATAGTATAATATCAAACAAAATTAAGTTGAACAAAGTTGCTCATGAAAGCAGCAGAGAAACTGATTGCTCTAGTGAAACATCGAATCTCTATTTGAAGAATGGCTCCAAAAAACAAATTGCTCCCTGCTTTGCCACAAAAGAGTGCAATTTTGAATATTACTCCCAATAAATAAAATAAGCTCAAAAGAAATATGACGATTTTTGGAAGAAAACTATTTATGTTACGAAGGTACACGGTCGAATTATTGCATGTTTAATACAACTGAACTAACCTATTGACGATTCTGAAGACTATTTTTTACACCCACATAAATTATTATACATCTTGTCGACATATAACAAAGAACATTATTCTGTATTGTTTTTTCCGTATGACTAGTTTTTTTTTTAATATTCAGGTAGGGTGGTGAGGTTGGCGAGTCGACAGCATTGTATACCCTATACTGACGGAGAATTTACGTGATCTACACAAGTAATTGTAGCTGTATAATAGCTCTAAAATAGGCAGCGAAGCAAATAATTGAAAAACGGTCCGTTTTATTGGTTTATGTAACGTGCGTTCAAGAAAAATCTTAATTTGGGCGGGCCCTGAAATTCAATTGGTGTTTAAAGATACTTTAGCCACAACCAAAATGCCAATTTAATTTTAACAAGACGTCAAAACTGAAAAATGCTTTACTAATTAAAAATGATTATTACAGCAGAGCAGAAAGCAAAATTTATGGAATGCTACTTTCGAATAGGGCAAAAAGTTGATGGTGTTTGGCATGATTCCATTCCTGAGATCTTTACAGATTTTCATGAAGAATATATAATGTTTTTTTTTGATGTTAGAATCTCATCTGTCAACACTGTCATTGTTGTAATTTCTTTTGGTTGTGGCTAAAGTACCTTTAAACACCAATTGAATTTCAGACCCCCCCCCCCCAAATTAGGATTAACACTGTTTAAATAATTGTATAATTTGTATGTGAAGTGTATGTGAAAAATTATACAGAGAATAGCGAATTATTTGCCCCCTGGTATAGTTATAGCTTCTGGTTTAGATGTTTGGAATTTTCGAGATACTTTTTCATTTCATTTAATTTTAAAAACTCTAGAGTTATGTTAACATGGTGGGGGAACCCAAGCGATTGTGCACATTTTCAATAAACATGTACTGTAATAATTTTGGCAAGTTATTGGTTATTCTAATGAAGAATTTCGTGACCGAAACTCATCAAGGGTATGAACTAAATATTATTTTTCCGAGTGCTGAATTGGAGCTGTCATTGAAGAGCTAGAGGGCCATCGTGTCAATCGAAATGTTTTGGATCGACGTGTCTTTAGATTAAGTAGTGAATCTTATTTTACGTATTACACGGGTTGTCTAGATTAATGACACGGTGCCGTTATATTTCCTATGTAATTGTTCGATAATTTAACTGGGTTATCTGCCAGTGAATTCTAAGCGCCGTACTATATTACATTGTCCCTCCAACGGCGTCGAGTATGGTTGACCCGCAATTAATTTATGAATGAATGAAATACTTTTCGTGTTAATATTGTCCTAATCCAATAATATGTGCTATTCATTTACATAACATAAAAGAAATATACACGAAAAAATATTTTTTACATTAATAATAAAATATGCAACAGGAACATATGTTTTAGCGTCGTTACATTGAAACGTAATGGCCCTAAATGGCTCCATAGTTAATTTTGCACATTTTAATTGTAACTCTGCGTTCGTCAAAGACAATCATGCTCTTGCTCCCTTTTGTGCCTAGTGGATTGATTTTCAATTATTACAGTTGAGTTGGGTTAATCCTGCAATCAGTTTTTTTATATCATTGTGAATCTATTGTGTTAGTTGGTTTACGTAAATATATTTTCAATGCAGTTTTTTTATTTGTATTAATTTCGTTCTTGTTTGTTGTTTAGATCTATCATTTTGACTTATCTTTTTACTTTCACTCAATTTTATTTCTATTCCGTTTCATCTCAGTTCGTTGTATATTTTTTTCCTTAATTTTGTTTGGTTTCATTTTAGTTTACTTCATTTTTAGGCCGATGACTGCGAAGTAGTTACAAGTTTCGACTGTTCAGACTCAGCCGGCCAAAGTGGACCAGGAGAAGGGTTGGGGTATCGACGTCTATATATCGACGAGTATTAAGACCATCTGGTCTTAATACTCGCATGCAAATCTTTTTAAATCGTTTATTTGTTTGTTGCCATTATGGATTGTTTATGTTGTGTTTGCATTATTTTTATTTCATTTTGATTTGCAAAAAAATGCTCCACCTCCTCCTGCCCCTTCTCTTTTCAGTGTTTTTCTTCATCCTGTGGTTTCTTTTATTTTCCTTAATATTTCTAGCCCCTCTCCGTTGTCTCCCAAACTTCGTCTCCTTTCTTCTTTTCGTCTTCTTTCAAGCTTATCTCTTCACAATATCCCAACCAGCGTTCCCATTCATTCCAACCTTTTTCATAGAATTCGCACCTATTACTCTTCCATCCAATATTTGTTGACTTTCTCCTCACTTCCACATCTGAACTTTGCTAAGTTAATATCTTGATCTGTTTTAATTCTTTTATATTTTAGGATGTTCCTCGCATTTCCAATTTTACTTTCCCTTTCCCGCTCTCTACCCACTTCCATCTCTCTACTATCTCCTTCCCCACGTGCTTCCTCTAACTTCTCCAACTTTTGGTCCCTCCCACGAATATCCCTCCCTTTTCACGCATTTTTATCCCTACTTTCATCCAATATGGATATGCCACTTCTCTTGTTTTCCCTGTTCTTTGACTCACCCAATACCATTTTCGCTAGGCGCTGTTCTGTCCCGCCTCTCGCTGTCATTTCGTACCTTACCACTCTAAGCCCATCGTTTATAATAATAATAATAATATCTTTAATTCCCAACAGATAAACATCTAATTACAGGACAAACTAATAATAAAAATTAAAAAATTAAGCACTGATATCAAATCTTAATACTAACTAAAAATAGAATAAAGAAAAAAAACAGAGTAAATACATAACGATATCAGGATCAGGATATGTGCCATAGAACCGTTATTTCGTATTCCACTTTCCCCACAGGCTCCGCCGTAATCCTTCCTCTGCTCTCTTTGCTTTTCTGCCCATATGTTTCTCCCTCATTACGTATCCTAAATACATCCATTCCTTCGCCAGTTCTATAACTTCCCTTTCCATTGCACCTGCGCTTCCGTCCTCTTCCCTCCTCCTTTTCTAAACACCATCACTCAACAACTGCCATAAGTCATTGAAAAGATCTTTGTGGTTAAGTGTCTGGTTAGTGATAAGCTGTATAAATGGTTGAATGATATCGGCGTAGTAATTATTATTATTATCAGTGGCGAATTTTCAAAACAGACGCATAGTGGTAATCCATAATTATTATTTATATATTTTTTCACGAATGCGCAGCATATAGGAGAGCTGATTACTATAGTTTAACTGTTCGACAATTGCATGATATTTGATTTTAAGTAATATATTGCGTGCAGTTTTAAATATGTCTGATTTCTTATTTATTTCTTAAGTTGGCACTTAGGATGTCTATTGCCATTGGAACAAAAAACCATGTTATGAAAATCGGAACCTCAAAAAAATATCATTTCTCTGTAACTATTCCACAATTTAGTGTCAGTTTGGAATTTACGGCCAATCATCTTGCCGTTAAATTCTTCCAATGGGGTTCACTATTTAGGTCGTCATTGCTTAATTTTGATATCCATGCTACGTATTTTATTTGGTTGCGTTTAATTCGGATGAATACTACATGTTTCTAAAAAAAATGCTGCTTTATTTTCGCCATCGTAACCCAAATTTGGTTAAAAACTGGAATTCTGTCACAATTCTTGATTTCATTTACTAAAATATTCGTCCCAAAAGTTAAAAATATATATTCGCTATAGAAATTGAATCTATGCCGTATTAAATACTCAGTGACATATAAACTACACCACCTCGAAGGAGTGGGAATTTTTGGACCAAATTTGCAGAAACATTGGACTAGTCTAAGGTAACAATTGATTAAAATTTGATAAAGAAAACACTTCATCTTTTTGATTTTTCTTTAATAATGTGTTGGTCCGCCCCTATTTCTGGTACACTCATTGACCCGCCTTGGCATTGATTCCAACAGGTGATCAATGTCTTCTTGGGGTATGGCATCCCAAGCAGCCTGTACTTCATGCCGTAGAGCTTCTATTGTCAACGGTGGGTTCGGTAGATTCCTCAATCTTCTACCCATCATGTCCCACACGTGCTCAATGGGCGACAAATCTGGAGATCTTGGCGGCCAAGGCAAACGATTAACATTGGCCTCTTCAAAGAAGTCAAGAGAAACTCTTGCTACGTGAGGTCGTGCATTATCTTGCTGGAAAAGTGGGTCTTCCAGCCCTCGAAGATATGGAAGAACATGTGGTTCTACCACTTCGTCACTGTAGCGTCGGGCGATCATACTGCCCCGAATGAAGAGCAAGGGTGACCTACTGCCGTAAGCAATAGCACCCCACACCATCAACAGTTCGGTGAACATGCCTCGCAATCCAAAAATCAGGATTGCGCCTTTCTCCACGTTTTCGTCTAACAGTCATCCGACCATCATGCATTCCTAAACAAAATCGCGATTCGTCACTAAAGACAACTCGATGCCACTCCAAGTTCCATTGAAGTCTTTCCGTGCACCAGGCCAAACGTTCCTGGCGATGTTGAGCAGTGAGGGGTAGCACAAGATGTGGGCGGTAATACAGCAAGCCAAAGGTTCTTATTCGACGATAAACTGTTCGCAATCCTATCGGACGACCTTGTTCACCTAATCATTGATCAGCTATTGATCTAGTTGTAGAGAATCGGTCTCTCAAGGCCATTAGTCTTAAGCGGCGATCTTGATGTTCATTGGTTCGTCTTTGAGCCCCAGTACCTCTTCTCCGACATACAACCCCATGTTCAGATCACGCTTGATAAACACGCATTATTGTTGAGTGGTGCTGTCCCAAACGGTTGCCGATTTCTCTAAACGAAAAACCTGCTTCTCGTAAACCAACAATCCGCCCTCGGTCAAAGTCACTCAACTGCTGGTAAACTTGAGGTCTCCTTCCTCTAAGCATCATTAAACACTTGAAAACACATCCCTTCCTTTAGTTTAAAGTGTTAAACTAAAGGACGGGATCCGAAAAAGTGAAACAAATTCAAAAAATGACTCGATAATTGCTTGTCTATCACCACCTCTAAAAAATGACACAAACATCAAAAATCCCATGACTACTTGATGATTGGGTTTCTAATTTTAATCAACTATTTCCCTGGAATGGACTAGTCCACTATTCCTGCCAAATTTGGTCCAAAAATTCCTACCCCTTCTAGGTGGTGCAGTTTATATGTCACTGAGTATATTTTTGGAGACATTTTTATGTTGTAATCCAATATAAGACCATGATGAATTTCGAATTTGATGTATTCCGAACTAACATGGCCTTCATAATTTTATTCTAATTTATTATATTATTCTGCCTAAAATCCTAGAGCTAACATATAATATCGGAGCCTTTCATTATATTCTAATTATTTTTTTTAACAAGAATCATGTTACTAAATTGGCAACATATTTCGTCCCTTCACTCTTTCGCGCGAAACAGTAATCACCGACTAACACGAATTAAATATCAGGGCTTGAACCCTGCAGGTGAACGAAAAGAAAACTTTCCACAATTTGGGCATGGTTGAGCGCAGCCATTACATACCAAATCTCGAAAGCAATGGGTTGGCTCGAACATGCATCGGTCGTGATGCATGTTCGTAGAAATCATCGAAAGTGTAACCGCGCGGTGAATGTAATTCCGTAATAATTTCACCACCATTATCTTCAATGAAACTCGATAATTGAGCTGGCTTTTTATGTCACCCGAATAACTGGATTTTCGTCGGTTAATTGTGGAAAATGGCCATGAAACGCTCGCGGAGGTCGAAATTAATTGGATCGAAAATTAGAGCAAGGCGATTAATTCCATAGCCATTTATAAAATGATATACATTATTGAAACATATAACTTGAATCTCAACAAGAAAATTATCATAAATCTAATTTATTAACATATGTATTCGCCAAGATGAAATATTATTAATACCGTAATTATTATTAATATAAAAATAAATTGCTATTCTTATTAATTATATATTTCTTAAAAAACAATATTGACCACATAAACATGTTCGAAAGGCTACCCTACCTACCTATTACTTAAATATTCGTATGATAAAATAACGGTTAACATAATAAGATTTCAATCTTAAAATAATAACAAATAATTTCTATTTATATTTCAGTCGTTATGGATATTTTTTATCTGTTTGTTGTTTTATTTTGATTACTGTTAATTTATTTGCTTTTACGTGTTTCACTTTTTTTCGACTTTACTAAAGATTTGGGATTATTATCTTGCAATTTATTTCATTCATTCGACAATTTATTATTCGTTTCATATTCCTTTTTAATTGTATGTTTGGTTCATCATTTTTTTGATTTGGGTCATGATTGCTTCAATACAATTATTTTTATAAATTAAATCAATTTCTTATTTACCATTTCTTCTTTTTTATAAATGTTTTTGTTCTTACCTTTTTATTTATTTTTATTGATTATTCGTATACCGTCTATAGGTGTTTTCCTTCTTCTTTTGTTTCCGTTTCTCATATATTTAATTTTTTATTGCCTATTTATTTTCATTTTTTGCTGAAGTATTAACTATTAATAATAATAATAATATTTATTTATTTCAAAAACGTGAGACATTGTACATACAAGCACGTGAGAAACAGGTCAGTAAATACATTATGAATTAAAACTATGTGACAGATATTCGTTGATCGAGTAACAACTCAAGTTCTCTAATAGCTATTTTACCCTAATCTTAAAAGTGCGAAACACATCAATTTCTCTAATATCTTGTGGGAGTTTGTTATAAAGTTTACTCCCAAAAAATCAACACTTGTTCGAAATTTACTCGTCTTATGTTTAGGGGGCAACAAATAATGGTGTTGCCTAGTATTATAACCATGCGCCGCATTATTAGTGAAGAACTCTGACATATATTTATGCACATAACACAATGTTTCAAAAATTAAAACATCGTAAAAAGTTAAATATTTATGACGTTTGGAAGCTGCACGACAGGACCCCCTATGATTTAAATTACACAATATTCTAATTGCTCGTTTTTGCAGCACAAAAACTCTATTGGCAGTTGAACATACCCCCCAGTGTATGATCCCATAGCGCATACTGGAGTAAAAAACCGTAAAAAATCCTTAAGGTCTCATAATTGCAAAATTTTCCCAGAGATTTAAGTGCGTAACAGTTTTGTGCGAGTTTAATACATACACTATCAATATGAGGGAACCATTTCAGATTTTTGTGAATTATGACTCCCAACATTTAAAAGATTCACAAGTATTAACCTCTGGACCCAGATTCATATGGTTATCGACCGAACTGTTAGACCCTTCAAAGAGGACATAGGCTGACTTTTCCTCATTTATAATTAGCCTATTCGCAGTCATCTAGTCGGATATCAAGTTAAGTTAATATACGAGAGTTGTTGGCTAGTTCGTTTATAGAAGCACCGGCAACATACATATTACTATCATCGGCATAATTAATTAAGATGCAGTCAATTTCAGACAAACAATTGGGTAAATCATTAATATAAATATTAAATAATGTTGCGCCCAAAATGGAGCAATGTGGTACACCAAACAAAACATCTAACTATCAGAGGAAGAGATATTACAAGAGACTTGTTGGGACTTGCCAGTTAAATAGGAACGAAACCAATCATTGGCCACGCCACGAACACCATATGAAGACAATTTTGAAGTAATATAACAGGATCAACACGGTCAAAAGCTTTTCGTAGATCAATAAATAGTCCGAGGGACGGGTTACACTTATCAAGTGATTGATAAATGTTCCTTAAAAAATTATACAGTGCAGAATCAGTGCTTCTGCCCCTCATAAATCCATGCTGATTCATGCCAAATAAATCAAAAGATTGAAAGTAACAAATTAGTTTTTATTAATGATGTGTTCATAAACCTTAGAAAAAAAAGGTAACAAGCAAATCGGTCTATAGTTTTCGACATTATCAGGATCGTTTTTTTTTTTTGTAATAAGGTCTAATGGAAGCTATTTTTAGTTTAGACGGGAAAATATTACCATAATAATACCATATTTGAAGGACAAATTAATTAGATGTGCTAAGATTGAGTCCAGAGCAAAAACGCATTTTTTTATTAAATAAGAAGAGACTCCATTGGAATCGCAAGATTTAGAGGAAGACAAAGACATAACAGCATTCCGAATATCCGAGGATGTAACCGGAGTTATAAAAAATTAGTTTTCAGAAGTCTGTAAATACTCATCAATTTTCGAGTAATTATGTTCCTCGGAATCAATTTTTTTAGATAATAAATCCGAGACCGCAAATGAGAAGTACTCATTAAAGTCATTGCATAGTTCAATGTCATTTGTGAAGGTTTTAGGAAGAATTTTGTTCTTTTGTCTGTTGAGATGCACTTTATTAATTAAAGACGGTTTTACATCTATTAGTTGAGTTTGAAATCAGTAAGTCATTAAATTTCTTCTTCTGTTGGGAAATAAATTTAGAACAAAATATCGCAAAGTTATCCCGATCGTTTCTAAACCTCGGGTATTTCCTAGGCATTTCATTCAGAAATTGCCAATTTGTTTAGTTTGATGATTACGATTCTATTTCGATTGCTTCGTTTTGTTTGGTTATGATCGGGTTTTTATTTTTTCATTGTTCATGAGCACATTTTCTAATACCAGGTTTTGCTCAACTGCTAATTTTGCGCCGTTGTATACGATTTCTTGCAGATAATTATGAAATTATGAAATCGTTTTTTATGACAAACCGTGACGTTTTTTGTACAATAGCCGCATAATTATCGCACGTACGAAATTAAAACGCATTTTCAGCCGTGCTAGTTCTATTTTACGGTTGCCCGAGCGTGAATTGCGTGTGTAGCGAATTTGGCATTGATATGTTGGTAGTAGTACATAGCAACGTTTGTTTACGAAACCGATGTGAAAACGCGTCGTGTGCATTGTTGTTTCATACATGTTTTTATCTGTGATAAGGTTAACTAGGCTTTTGCATTATTTGTTGCTAGTGTTTAGGTACGCCACTGGTTACGAATTAAGACGCACGCATATAAAGCAATCGTTTATATAAATTTATATTTACTTCAATTGTTATAAATACTGGTATGGCATAAAGTCACTGACAAATCAAGTGTATGAATCAAGAATCATAAAGTCAACCATTTATTACTTTGGTGTCCTCACAGATTTATAAGTTATCTTATATTTTGTTTAAAACTTTATTTTTTAATTTTATCCCAAACACATTTTCATGTTGTTGTTCTGAAAGTATAACAAAAATAAATTAAGTTTATATTTATTTGTCAATATTGTATTTTTTTTTATTAAGACCAAATACCTTTTGTATTTTCATGCTTTTGTTTTTTAAACTATGACCTAAATATGTTATGTACTTATAATGTATTATATGCATTTGTTAATGTTTTACACATAAAAAGCTATTTCTTATTTTTTATTCTTCTTACAATGACAGTTATGTAGTTCCTTGCCACGATTTTTTTTAAGTGAATCATGCCACCAATGTAAAATACGACAACTTACTATATTGATGAACAGTAAATCAAAACAGTTGGCTCCTTGAATGATCGTTTCAATCGTTCCTGAGCTTACCAACGAAAAATCCAAAACAGCCTTAGTTGTTAAAAACATTTAGGTGCAACATTATAAAATTGTCGGGTTGTTTGGTACTCAAAAAACGTTGTGCAGAACTTTTTATTATCTGTTTTGATATTTATGTGGTATTGTTTTTTTTTTTTGGGATAATGTAACAAATGCCCAAAAAAGGCTATTAGAGTGCGGATTTACCAATTTGCTTATATGTACTATGTTTGTAGACAGATCAAACAGGTCTTCGATGACGTAGTCATTTTACATTTCTTTTGTTTGCATAGTTCTTGTTTTGGTGCTCAAAAGTACTATAGGGCTTATTGTTATGGTTTTAGCAACGAAATTTCGATAATTTAATAACGTCATTGGTTTTTTTTATAACGAGAAGTAAAATGTGGCATTATTTTATCGCAAGTGAGTTACAGTGATTCTTTTTATCATTCATTACCAAATAAGTGTATGAATAATAAAATCAACAACTTTATATTTTCCATTTTAATTACAAAGATCGAGGTGTTATTCATGTTGGGCAGTGCCTCACAATGTTCAAACCTGTGATAATGTGCGATGCATTCTACCACTTTGTTTATAAATAGCAATTTAATCTAACGCCCCGAAAGGGAAAGGGCAACCACTATGTGTCGTTTTGACTGTATTGCAAAAGGTGTGTATTTCTTTTGGAGTTTTCTGCCTCTGCAATTAGGGAAGGAGGACCCCTAGATTGGCAAAAAACTGATTCACAAAACAGGAGGGACGTTGAAACCAGAGGGTGGTAAGAAGAGAAAGTGGGCGAGGGAAATTCGAAAGATTAAAGCAAGTTCTGGAAGGTAGCAGGCCTTAAGATATTGATGGTGACAGGTGGGATAGCGATAGGAAGTACTATTTGGAACATTCAATTGTATAGGACTAACTGTAAACATGAATGGGGGCAGAAATCTGAGGAAATAAAAAAGGACAACATGCCCATGGACTTTCGATGTCGGGATAGGAGATAAAGAAAAGTAAAGAGGGAAGAGCAAACATTACTCCTCTGTAGATATGGGTGAAAAAGAAGGAAGGAGAATAGTTTAGAAACACATGAACGGACTATTAGACAGATGTGGAAGTAGTGGCCGATTTATACGATGTAGAGAACCAAAATATGAATGCTATATCGGGAAGTATTTATATGGTAATTACTCAATTACTACGAACATTGAGTTACAATATTAATTAAAATAAAACATCTGAAGGTTCTAAAACAAGCATTAAAATAACAAGATTTATGACAAACATAAATTATTATTAGCTTAGAAATAGTTCATTTTAACTATTTTAAATATACATTATGTACCAATACGTTCACCACGCCTAGCCTAGACAATAAACATAACATGAATATTTAAAATATGGAGTTAAAATATATTTAGGTGAACTACCATAAAATAAATAAAAGATAACGTTCTAGGAAAATCAATAAATCGCTTCTCACAAGAGTGAAGGGTGAAGGAATAAATAGTTGATTGGTCTCATAAAATGAAATCCAGGGTATATATACATAAACATATATCAATTCAAACATTCAATACTAACTTATAATATCATATTTCGGAGATACAAAGCAAACGAAGAGGCACCAATTACTTAATAAATGTCTAAGCACATTTCAAAATCAAAACGCTCTAACGAATGATTAATTATTAAGATTTAATTATCATCGAATAATAATAATTATTATTATTAGACTGTTACATCAAAGATTAAAATAGTGACGGAGTGTTTTTATTTAATAAACCCAACGAACGATACTCCGAGTATCGTGCAAAGTACAAATCCAAACAATTGTTCTGTGATATCAACGTCGGCGTTGGTCGTGATTACTTCTTTGGTGTCATCGGTGACTACGATCCCATTGGCCACACTGGATCTCTACATCGCATCGGTGGCAGTCAGGTGCGATTACTTCATCGGTGACACCGGATCTGTTTAATTTTTACTTACTTATACTTTATGTATAAGTAAGTATAGGAATCATGAAAAATTTCGACCTCGAGATTTCAACGGATATACACGTTCTGAGGTCCCCTGAATCGTTTCTGACTATTTTCGGAATGACGTCTGTGTGTCTGTGTGTGTGTCTGTGTGTCTGTGCGCGCTCTAGCGTCCAAACGATTATAGTTAGAGCTCTGAAACTTTAAACTTAACGTTTGTATGTAGCAAGGAGGAAAATGTCCTATTTTGAACGCAATCTCTCAACCGGAAGTGATGGTTTACTCTTATCACCTTTTTCCATATCTCGAAAACGGTACACGTTACGGAAAAAAATATTCTTACATAAATTATAGATATTGATATTTTAAACAACTTTCATTTGAAAAGTTTTTTTGAAAAACGTAGTATAACTGAGTATAAGAAAGTTTCGTGCGGACCACCGCGAATTTTTTACTTACTTATACTTTATGTATAAGTATAGGAATCATGAAAAATTTCGACCTCGAGATTTCAACGGATATACACGTTTTGAGGACCCCTGAATCGTTTCTGACTATTTTCGGAATGACGTCTGTGTGTCTGTGTGTCTGTGCGCGCTCTAGCGTCCAAACGATTATAGTTAGAGCTCTGAAACTTTAAACTTAACATTTGTATGTAGCAAGGAGGAAAACTTCCTATTTTGAACGCAATCTCTCAACTGGAAATGATGGTTTACTCTTATCACCTTTTTCCATATCTCGAAAACGGTACACGTTACGGAAAAAAATATTCTAACATAAATTATAGATATTGATATTTTAAACAACTTTCATTTGAAAAGTTTTTTTGAAAAACGTAGTATAACTGAGTTAACTGAGAAAGTTTCGTGCGGACCACCGAGGATTTTTTTATTTTGTCTTTTCACTTCTGAAAACTGAATGACGATATGAAACTTAGTTTCTGTATTTAAAATTTTTCGCAACTGATGACGAAATAGATATTAAAAAACTAATAATAGCCTTTTATCCCTAGACGTGAATATTGTTTCTTGGTACATCTCGAATAATGACAAAGTAATATGCCAACATGCTTTATTCAATATTTTTTCAATTCAGTTATAAAGCATAAAAAATCTGCAGTGGTCCCCACTGAACATTCTTATACTTTGATAACGTTTCACTAAACTAGCGCGTGCACGATGCTTCAAACATACTTACATAAAATATAAGAAAGTAAAAAAAGAGTATGAAAAACTTGGTCAATTACAATAATTCTGGAATGAGAAATATTTTATCTACACGAAGTTGTGCGATGCCCACCATTAACTAACATATTCATTTGTATGTATCGTATCATTTCTAAGAATAATTTAGTAATCTATAAAGGAATTCAAATCATTTCCAAGTTGTCACAAAACCCACATGCAATTCAAAGCGAATTTTGGGCCCATCTCAAAATCAAATATAATTCAAATTTACTTTGGAAGCATAAACAATTTTCGGCAAAATAATTGCGAAAGTGGCTTCTAAATGCAAAATAAACGAACCCGACTCAACCCAATCAATTCCAAAGTTAACCCAATGCTTATAAACCCAACAGCGCGCAACTTTCTGTCATATAATTTATAAAACCAGCAAAGTTGTTAAAATTATATTAAATTAAATTTATTTATTAAATAAAATAGATGTACATTTGTACACCAGCGCATGATTTTGCGTAAAATCTGAGATCACAAAAATGTTTGCGTGTAAACCTAAACTGCAATTTATTTATCTGTAATTTATGAAAAATTGAAATAACTGCAATTAAATGCCACGATCGGCTTTGATTGGATGTTTACGTGTTCCATTGGTTTGCACAGATGCCCAACTCAAAATCAATTTTATTTATTTTCATGCAAATAATAGCCCATAAATATCTGATCCCAAATTCAATGAACTTGATTTTATGAAAGCCTTTGCGCACTATCAGTTTCATTAATCTACCCATAGCACACAAACGCAATTCAATGCAATCTCCAATACAAACCGTTTCATATAAACCCAAATGAGCCTACTTGAAGTCAAGAGAAATTGCTAAAATCATCTATAAATCAAGCATACTTTATTCATATGCGAGGAAAATTGTATTCGTAATTTGTGTTAAACGCCCGGTCATTGTGCTTCAAAACCCTTTTTAAATAGCAACAGGAGTAAAATTTTACATTTTTAAAATGTACATTTTCTTCTGATTTGGCAATGTAATACATGTTAACCTTTTTTATTTCAAAATTTAAAAAAATATATTTTTTTGATAACACCAAAAATGAGGTGAAAATTAAATGTAGTGAGCTATGGAATTAGCTGTCATTAAATTTTTGACAAGTTATTAAAAAAGTGGTTGAAATTGTTGAATTTACCGAAAAATGGTTCAATTAAATGACTCAAAAAGGATAGAAATTCTCATGATTCTAGGATATGGCGACCGAAGAAGAAGTTACTCTGAAGTGAAATGAAATTCATCCAGCCCGAGAACCAATTAGTAAATCCGCTGTGGCAAAAATAGTCTAATGTATTACATTGCCAAATTAGAAAAAATGTACTTTTTAAAAATGTAAAATTTTACTCCTGTTGCTATTTAAAAAAAGGCAAGTTGGCCTTGGATCTTCACGTGCCAAATTTCATTTAATTCCGATAAGTGGTTTTAAAAATATTTGACCATACTTTTGCGCGATCCGGTATATTATATATAATCACAGTAATTTTCAATGTATATATATACACGAAAGATGGTCTAATCTTACATCTCAATGGTGTAGTGAACATTAATTAAAACAGGTCCATGAAGACTAACTGGTGGATCGCTGGACAATATTGTTTCTGGGTTATTACCCTTCGTCAGTAGCGATTACCAAGAACCTTAGTTGTTGAAATACCTTTACATGTAGTGGCCATCAAAACTTCTTGGCGCGAGCCAATCACTCCTAACGAACCACTGACAACAGAACACTGACAAGACGATACCTTGTGTAACACCTTGCGGAGACTAAACAAGAGATGACTGTCAAACGCATGGCCACTACATGTAAAGGTATTTCAACAACTAAGGTTGATAGAAAATACAGGCATGTAGGTCTCGCCTATTATTCATGTTGAACCAGCTTGCATCAGCATAATTACAATACTTGATTACGTTAACTACATTCGTTGAATATATTATATATAATAACAGTCCGAATATACTGCCTTGTGGTACTCCAGATGTAATTACTATAGCGTTTGAGGTTACATTATCAAGGCTCACACGCTGATATCTGCCAGAGAGATAGTTGCGAAAGAAGTATATGGCTCCCTGCCCAAAACCAAAGTGATGTAGCATTGCAAATAATAAATCATGATTTATGTTATTAAAAGCTATGGTATAATCAAGTAGCACCACAACTGTAACTTTGTTATCATCAGTTGCCTTAAGTAAATTGTCAGTAATATTAGCTAGAGTAGTTGCGCAACTATACCCAGGTAGAAAACCTGATTGAGTTTTCGGCATAAAATCGAATGTGTTTAAATAAGAACGGATTTTACGATCAATAACTTTTTGTAAGACTTTTGATAAGGTTGGACGCAAATCTTGAAATGTTGAAGGATTATTATTTTTAGCGATAAGAACTACTACCACTTCTTACCAGCATGTGGGATATACGTTTTGAGATAAGCAGATATTAATCAAACGGGTAATATGTGGAACTAGGAACGAACAACAGAGGTCTAATACCTCAATATAGATTTTGTCAGCGCCATGTGCCATTGATTTAAGGGGGGATCCTGCTTTAGGAGGCCTTAAAATAGCGTTTTTGGGGGATTTTTTTAGGACAGAAAAAAATGAGCAGTCTAGTGAACTTTTTAGAGCATTTTATTGCATATTTGAGCATTAAAAAAAATATTTCGAGAGAAAAATATTTAAACGGAACCGATTTTTATGCACATTTGTGCAACACCTTCCAATTGCAATTTACAATCGGTGTGAACGATGTAGCCCGTAATTTTTGTCTGAAACAAAAAAAAACCACAGAAAATTGTAATTCTCATATATTTTCTTCTAGGTGAACTAAAAAAAAAACCAAAATCTTGAAATTCAAGATTTTTCTCAGGTTTGAATATAAATGTGCTCTTTGCAGGAAGAGAAAATCATTTCAACTTGCTAAGAAAGTTGTTTAGAATTTTTTTTTCATTAATCTTTTTAGTTCAAATCGAATAGAATGCTACTGAAGCCAACAAAAGTTTTGTTTCGTTTTGATTGCTTGTCTAGTTTTCTCGCAATCACGCCCACCAGTTTAGAAAAATCGTAAAAACGAAAACTCGAGAAAACGCGCTCTAAAGTTTACGATCAGGAAAAATGTTAATTTTCGATTACTTACGGAATATCTCGTTATAATCCTACTATAGCTCTTACGAATTCAAAATATTATTGTTTCGAACGACCGATTGAACTTTTTTCAGTACATAGTTCGGTGTTATGTGACTGCGGGGAGGGGCGCGCGCTTCGTTTGTCCGAGCGTTCGTATATTTTTTGCTCGACACCTCACTGTGTTTAGTGCTGTATCTTTCAAAATATTGCGAATTAGCCGCTATAACTTTTTATACATATTCTTAGATATATTAGGCATGGATTTGAGCAATAATTTTTTTTTGGGCCTTCTAAAGCAGGACCCCCTTAATAGAAGATAATACATGCCCCACCTCAAACTCAGTAACTTCCACGAGAAAGAATGCATGATGACAGTTGCCAATAATATTATCGTATATATTACTTGAATCGCACGTACTAAACTGGACAAACTTTTATAGAAACAAAACTGCTATTCTAAACAAGCGACTTACGTACGAAATTTTCTATACAATTAATGTAATTGCAGCGATTTAAACATTAAAGTTTTTTTAGAACAAATGCACAAAACACGAAATCCCTTTTTACATAATTCGTTTGGGTGTTCTATAAATATTCCTCTCGTTACACAAGGTGGTCCATTTCGTAACTGGTTGTATAAATAGTTATTTTACCTTCACAGAAAGAGCACATTTGTCGACCATGATTATTTTATAATTATTAATTTATTTTATAATTTTACATTAAAGTTGATATGCAATTGGCCATATTTTAAGTTCAATTATAGGTTAACACTTTAGTTTTCCACAGAATTGCATAAAAAGAGATAAATGAAGTAAGGCGTAAATAAAAAAAACTGAATTTACAATATTACAAGTTTAAAGCACCGAATATATGAATGCATTTTTACGAAAATGATTGTTCATCACGTATGGCATATACAATGTAAAACAATGGCCAGAAGTCTAAGAATACTAAATATTGCAAAAAAAAAATCACTTGGAATGTATTCGCCGATATTTACCAATACATTTAATCAGAATGAAAAATCTTGTCGCAGTACAAAAATATAATAATTAATTTGCGCATCAACTTTGAACCCCATAAAACACTACACACTATTAATCGCTACTCTACAGATCTTAATCTCCGTTTGTAAAATAATTCATGAAATGTTTTTCATCGGCATTAGATAAGTGTGTAGGAATGTCGTAGACCGTAGACGCTAAATCAAGATGCAAAATGTACTTAATTGCCGACGTTAGCATTCATAAAACGATTTCTTCCTTCGCGCAATTACCTCTAATTACGAGTCACTTTTTCAAATGTTTCGTTAACCGTAATTGACACGCGTGCATGTATGTGTTATGTGTGCACCGGAGCAATCGCACGCCGCTCTAAAAAAAGAACGACGATGCGCCGTTGGGCGGTGGGGATGAACACACACAACACAAACGCGCAACAGTGGTGACCGTTAACCG
The DNA here is from genome assembly GCA_959613385.1 of Geotrupes spiniger. Lineage (NCBI taxonomy): Eukaryota > Metazoa > Arthropoda > Insecta > Coleoptera > Geotrupidae > Geotrupes > Geotrupes spiniger. Next base: position 2,784,887 of record OY390738.1, read on the forward strand.
AGTGTGGGTCAGAGAGGTAGCGGTTCTCTGTAGGTCGAAGCGAAGCCGGAGGCCCCAGGATGTCTTGACTACTCCTCGGTTGACTTGGGTACCCACTGACACACTAATCGAAGAACGTGACGACTGTGTTCCATAGACGACGAATTCCATTGTTTTGACGTGACGCATCCTCCAATCGGTGGGAACGGACGAAAACTAAGATTTGCATACATCCCAAATTTATTGCAGTTACGTACAAATGTTTGTTCCACATGTGGAATCAATGTAGGTTGTTGAAGATTCATATTGAATTTTGATGGCACATCATTCGGGTCAAGTAAATCTGTTGATCATTGGAAGTTTTATGTTTCGTAGATTTGACAAAGAATGCCTTTTTTTGTTTTCAGAATATTGAAGATTTGAAAATTGAAAAGTTTGAAAATTTTAATAAATGTAGGGGAATTTTGAATAAATCAATCGATCAACCGATTAGCAATATATTAGTGGTATCGGGGAACAAATTGATTGAAAATATTTACAAGCAAATATTTAAAAATGAAAATCAACCGAAACAAAATAAAATAAAAATTGATTCATTTATTATAACATTTAACCTTTTAAAAATTAAAATAAATATAAATTGTAAATCAAGGAGAATATAAAAAACACAACGATTAAAGTAGAGTTAAAGGAAAAATAAAGACACAAAAACTATAAAAATGGAACATTAATTTGTTGCTAATCGGTTGTTGATTTATTCAAAATTATCCTAAATTTATTAAAATTTTCAAAAAGATTTTTCTTTTATTTCAACATCCTCATTCAACAATTTAATAATTTGATTAAATATATTCTTGCCAAGCTTTCTTTCACGCTGTGGCTGGTATCGTCTCGACTTTGCATCGTGTAAAAATTTACCGAATGAATGAATGTACTTGGACGAGTGCACGCGATGACGTCACGGTACCTGCCGATGTTTATCTATTAAAAAATACATTTTCTGTATACCATATAAGTATACTCGTGAATAATATTTAGAAAAATATAATTTATATAACAAACCTACACAAATTAACATTATTATGTTAAAATACAGGTTTATTTTTTTATTTTTCCGCATTTACTCTATGAACAAAAAGTCGCGGCAAAAATCAAATTAATGACGGCTTACGCGAATACTTTCTAACGACATTAGAAAACGACCTTGCAGTAACAACAGAGGAGCATGCACCAACACAGAAATAAACGTAAACCTCAAAGATCGGTCTACAATGAATTGGTACAATCACATTTACTCGCCACCGTTAAATATTCATTAATGGACAATTTCAACTTTTTTCATTGGGTGAGGGGAGCGGGGATTAATTATGATATTCATTAAAGTTTTGTTTAAAATAAAAAAAATGAATCTTTGGTGTTTAATATCTTTTAATTGCTATCTTTTACTTTTTACCTGTTGTTACAATCTATAAGGGTATGCTATGCTGGTTCTAAATTTGGTATACAAAAAGTATTTACAGTGTACAAATAATTAAATTAAACATTTACAACTGTTTCATCATAATAACACACACTTCGTATAGATATTTGCAATTTGTGACAGAAATATGCATTAAAGCTATTAAACGACATGTCTAGTTTACAAGTTCAAGACTACTTTCTCATTAATTTAAATTATTTTCACCTTCCTGGGCATTTTGATTGAATAGTGAATCCAAAATTGAACATGATTTTACATATACTCTATATTAACTCAAATCTTTATTTAAGAAATTTTAAACCTATTGATGGAGTTTAAACAGTTGCAACTTCAGACAGCAGCTCGGCCCAAAAACATGGCAAATTGTTACAATGTATCTAGAAAACTATCTTAGAGCTACAACAACCTGTAATTTTATAGTTTTTGTATACATTTTAGTAGTTTATGTTGACCTATGTCTAATACAGAACGCAATAGTTAGGGCAAGATCTAAACAAAGGATATAGCAAAGAAAGAGATAATTACGAAGGGGAGAAATAAGAGTCAAGGTGAATTAACAAAAATAGCACACCGAACGTGCAAAGTATAGTGCGACAAACGAAATGGAAAGTTATTTGAGAATCACAACAAATATATTCTGGACAGCAGTAACTAAGGAAGCAAGAGCGAATAAAGGACGTAATTAAAAGAAAACAAATTAAAAACGGAATATGTAAATGAGAGAATAATATCGACGCAGGCATATTTAAACAGAAAAGAGATAACTGCAATGATGTAAATTAGTTTGTGAAGCTTTGAAAAGCTCCCTCCACATGTAAACGAGGTTTTTCGGAGCTTTACAAACTGGAGAAGAAAATGGGAGACATATTACTTCCTGCTGAGTAGAGAGCGGCAAGGAGGGGGGGAGAGAGTGAAATCATGGAGCCCAGTTATATATTTAATGTGATATGCAGAGTCAAATTTCATGGATAAAGTATAATTGTAGAAATGGTTGAAAAAGAAATCAAGACAAACCTGGTATGCCCACGAATGCTTATGGAATAAATGTCGATTACATGTATCAGAAATGTTTTGTAAATGATTTTTATCTTTTAAAATCAGGTCCTTATGATAATGAAGAGAATGGGTAATCTTTTCCATGTTAGCTTGGTCATTGGCCACCGACTCTTCCACATAACTCTCTACTACAGACGACGTAAATAATATCTTCAAGAGCATTAGATAAAAATGTTGTCCTGTATAAAAATCGACATACTTCAACTTCAGGTGTTTGGCCACCAATTTGGATATCTTTGACAGTGTGTTTATAACTACTGGTTGCACTGTTTCCCCGAACGATAAAAGAATAAGAATCTTCCCTCACCAAAGGTTGGCGTAAAATCATTCCCTTTAAGACTGGGGAATCAAAAACTGATCGCCAACTAATCCCTTTAGATGTCGCTGATAGTTTGAAATGTATTATTCAATAGCAGTGAAGTAAATCATGCCAATCGGAAACAAACCTAATGGAAAATATGCCAGTATTTGCCTGGGCAACATTTCGTTCCTTCGCCCAACGTTACGATACAAAAAAATATTATAAAAACTTACGCCAGCGGTTATCGGTCGATATACATATCGCAAGATATTTACGAGAGCGCCTTTTTTTTACACGTAATTTTCCATATTTTAATTCATTTTAGTATTAAGTATTTAAAAGTTGTAACCAGCATTTACAAATATACACCATGAACTTTATACTTGCTGTTTAGTAATCACAGGAACCATAATAATAACGAAGTCATAACACCATCAAAAGTATAGGAATATAACCCTGCGTTTGAATTTTAAAAAATAATTCATTTAGCATGGCTATATAAACTGCTTACAGCTTACAAATGAAGAAATTTCGCAATTGGCGGCAGATACTCTCGGACAATTTGATAATGCGAAATATAGGTCGGAAAGAAGTAATCGCCTTACAGCTTCACATTTTGGAAGCGTAATAAGACGTCAGCCGCGCACTTCTTGTCACAGTCTGGTCAAATCTATTTTACATACCCGACTTATTAGAAGCGAAGCAATCGAATATGGGCTCCTTAAAGAATCCGTTGCTAGCGCCAAATTTGAGGAAACATGCAAAATAAAGGTAGACCGAAGTGGATTGCATGTGGATCCTACACACACTTTTTTGGGTGCTTCACCTGACGGTAACACCGACAATTATTACAGAAATGACGATTCACATTTAATATTTACAGGTCTAATAAACTCATATATTGGAAGTAAAGTGTTTATTTAATGTGTCTAAATTATCCATAAATTTAAATGAAGCAGTTATTATCAGGTAAACTATTATTTTAATTGGTGAGGGTAAAATGGGAATGATCGAACACTGAAATGTAGTTGTTTGAGAAACTAGAGTAGATATTTATAACATAGGCTGTGCTTTTCGTACGAGCTTTACCAAATATCATGCTCCAAGTAAAGAAATTACGCAAGTAGCAATTACATATTTATTTCCTTGCTTCAAAATTTCATTGATTGTTTCAAGCTTGCTACATAACGTTTTTTATTTATAATTTGGCAACCCATTTTAGATTCAGGGTCAACTGCATATAACACGAAGGGATGTCTGCTATTTTGTTTGTTATGTAAATGATGATGTTGATCTGTTTATTGAACAAATTAAAAGAGACGACCATTTATGGGACAATCATATGATGGAAAAGTTAGTTTTATTTTATAAAGACTGTACACTCCCAGAAATTGTACGCGGCAGAATAAAAAGAGGACTTCGATGTATAGACCCTGAACACATCATAGAGGCGCAACAAACACAAAAGCAAAAAAGATAGTCCAGATTACAAATAAAATTGCCAACATATGATAAATGAAGATACAACAGGTTAGTTTAGTTATGAAATATTATATTTTATCACGCCATATTTCCAGGAAAGATGATTAGGTACGTGGTTCGACCTATGAAAACGAACAAAAAATCAAGATTAATCAAAAACAGGGAGAATTCTATTGAATTCGAATAGATCCTAGTATTTGACACGATTGGTATCCGAACATATTAATTTTAACTTTGGTATTCCCACACAATAAATTAAATTTAAATGGAATATTTGTTGCAATTGGTTAAAAATCTACCGAAGATATGGTTTTGAAGGTACGCAAGGCTAGATAAACCACAGGTAGCAATCAAAGTAGATGCTTTTGAAATGACGCTTGAAGTGAATACTGCAATGTGTTCTGTGAGCAACGTGGGCCATTCGCGAATGAGTCGCTCAAAATGAAGCACCAGCAATTCAGAACGTGTAACCTACCACAATGTGAACACATAGAGCTTCAACATAAAAACGGATTTGCATTGCTCAGTACAATTTGTATCACGAACATACGAATGCACAAGTGAAGTAAAAATTAAACCATATAGAGCTGATGTGGATGGCGGGATCAAGCGGAAATAATATTTTATATTTTCAATTTTTCATAATATGGTAAATAAACAAACTTATTTTATAAGTGCAATTTCCAAATCTGTTTTTGTATATTTATTTTAATAAGTATGGAATATGAAACAATATGAAATTTGAATGCATTGGCACAAGTATCATAAGTGGAATTACTCATTCGCATTTAGAAAGTGTTTTGAAATAGGTAACTAAGATGGTACATAATCATCCTATTATAATACTATCAGAATGATCGCTTATGCTATTTAGCGACACACCGAAAAGTGCATGCCAGAGAATATTTATTATTGTAACAAAATATTGATATCACCATAAAACAAACTGCTTATTCTGTAGATTACTTTCAAATTAAAGATTGGTTAGATTCGGCAAAAAATGTAATGTCGCAATAAAATTTATGTAAGCGTGCGCAAATATCGTACATATGTTATGCAAGCAGATATATGTATTGAAAATTAAAAAAATTAATAGTGCCGCCTTCGCTAAGTTGTGATTAATTTCATTTCTAATCGATCCGTGCAATTGAACAAGTTCGTCACTATCGTCTCTGCATTCATAATCGTCATTGACAAAAGTAACTGTCTTTTAGTAAGCAAACAAAACATCGATAAATTTGGACGAGCATTATCACGAGATTTTTTTTAGAATAGGAGAAAAAATCCGGGACGAATTATTGTGGTTACTCATCTTGCGAACGCGAAGCGCCGAGATTTATGAATGAGATTCGTTCGACGTGTTTTACGAAACCTACCGTGAATTTCGGTGAACTAAAAATTGTCGGCGGCAAATATGATGATCGAAATTAGCCGCTCGCATACGAAGAAATTTTCTAATTGCCGTGTAGCCTTATCTAATGATGCAATTCTTTTGATTTTTTTTTTAGCTCATATACATATTGATACGAAGGAAGTCAATGAAAGGATTTTGTATAAAATTATTAGAATCGCGAGATAGCGAAAAAAAATAGATTGGGAACGTAATATAAAAAAAAAATAACATACACTGGGCCTAGATGCTACTTTTTCCAATTACATGCCAAAATTCTGTTTAGAAATATTAATTAGTTTCCAAGCGGGGAGCGATTAATTGCGACCATGACTGAATCCCCAACTTTAATAGAACTAAAGAACAAGGCTTCTAATTTCTGGTTCTCAGAATATTGATATAGATCCATTATCTCAATGTCAGTTGTTTTGAATTTTGCTAGCTAATTGAACGGACAAGGTCCCATAACTCCCATTACAAGAGATCATCAGCAAAAAAACTCAATCAGAAGCTTGATTTAAACACTCTTCATCCGGTTATATCCATTAATTTAAAAATATAGCACCAAGAAATTTATTTGATAGTAAGCTTGTTAATCTCTAGTATCTCAAAATGAAATATAGTTCAACATCGAATAAAGACTACAAGGAAGGGGGTATTTATTTATTTACCAATTAATTAAAATCAGTTACCACAACTTCCTCCGTAAAAATATAATTTGATATGATGATTCGTTTAATTTATTATTAAAGTTGTGCTTTTTAATTGCCTTAATTAATAAAATCAAAGAATGGAAATTTTAAATACCAAAACACAAAGTTTATTATTTTTTTTAGCTTTCAAAATATTACACAAACATTCAATATTTGAATTTAAATTTTATCTCCAAATATCATAATTATTATAATTATGATAATTATAATAATTTCACAAACGTGGTTCGTTTGGTGAATAATATAAGTTAACTTAAAATACCTTTTAAAATTCTTCTGATTCCGTAATTGAAATTTATTTTATATGCGCGTTATGTAAATTTCGCAAATCGCTGCCCTTTTCTTCTTTATTATCTTATTCAATTTTAGTACGTTAGTTAAATAAAACAACATTTCACTTCCTTTTATATTATATAACACCCTGACTTTGATTTTCATATAAACACACTGTAGCGCAGCAACGTTTTATTTGAATTCCGAAGATAACTATCGTATAACGGTCAAATTGGTACCACCCTCGTCGTTTTCTGACATTTCTTTTATAACCTTCCGTGCCTGAATATATTTTTATCGACATTTACAGGCTCATGTTTTCTCTTCCAGAATTTTAAAATCCTTTAGCTCTCCAAATTTTATCAAAAGTTGTCTTTTTTCCTTCTACAGCGGTGTTTTCCTTTTCCCTATCAGTGCCCTAATAACCCTATAAAATGCTAAAACCTTTTTCGTAAATGTGACAGCTCGTCAACATAACCCGAAACATAGATATTTCAATATATTTTCGTTCTAGCGAACTTTTTCTCAACCCGCACGATTCGGTATTTATCACCATATTCAAATGTAAAGTCTTACAAAATGTTGTCACATTCTGTACTAACGGTAGATACTAATCTCATATTTTGACAACCGATATCCAACCGAGACTTATGTTAATCATATAATAATTATTAAGCAAAATTGTCTCACTTCGTTGAGTATACAAGACTATTTATGTGTCAAATTTCTAAATTATATAGCTGCTATATTGCTCTCTGCCTGCGTTTTATTATTTTCGTACGTTTTTCGTAGTAAAACTGTCATTTAAAGTTATGTTTTCATTATCAAATTCATCGCGAAATACCGATCCAATAGTATATACATGCTTGCTGCCATATCAAGTTTATTTTTTGTATATTTACATCTTATGCATGTTTTTCTTGCCAGACATGTGACGTCATCATAACCAATATTGAGTGCACCTGCAGCTACTATCTGCTAATTTTCTATACAATTTTTATTCACTTGTACATAAATATGATAACAATACGTTTTTTCATTGCTTACACTGGCGTAATTTTATTCTCGTACAAATACGTTCCTGTCGATTTCTGAGGCAACAAATGAAACATGGCCGCATTAGCGTCTTTTGAAATATTTATAAGTTAACTTTCACGTGGGTGCCATTTTACTAAAATTAGCACCAGCTAACTTGTCATGTGTTGCTCTAGAATCTAGATGAGGACAAGAGATACTATAAAATCTAACAACTTTAACACTAATAATTAATTGTTATTGTCAAGAATGTGTTTAAAATTCAACATGAATGGCATTAAATAGAATGTCAAGTGTATCAGCTTGTTAATAATAGGCTCGAGTGTAAAAGAATTTTCATTATGTTTTATGGTTATCCATATTGCTTTAACTGTACTCCACCTTATTTACGTCAACGTCATTATGACATCATGCCGGAGTTGCCAAATTTGTATTTTTACATAATTAATCAATCTTTGATTTTAGCCTCAAGTTATTATATTTTTAGATTACTTATCAAATTAAAATAAAAGTATTCGTTCACAATCGGCATTGGAATAAGCAGATTTTATGAACACTACGCGCTTTACCAAAAACCCAATATAAAAACAAACAAAAATCACGTTCTACATTTCATTCCTCTGTACCCCCCTTCACCTCCGACTCTTTCTCCTTCCGCCTCCTCCTGCCGCCTCTTTCTGTTTTCCTTTGTTATTTCTTCGTCCTGTTGTTCCAATACCTTCTTTTTCCTGCTCTCCTCCTTCAGCATTATTTTGTCTAACATCTCTAGTCCCCGTCCGTCTTCTCCCCTATTCCCTCTCCAGTCTTTTCCTATCTTCTTTTCTTCTTCATTCAGTTTTATTTCCTTGCATTCTCCTATCCAAAGATCCCATTCATCCCATCCTTCTCCACAAAAATTACACTTTCTGTAACACTCTTCTATCCAATACTTGTTGGCTTTCTCTTCACTTCCACACCTGAATCTAGCTAATGTTCTTTCTTCATCTACCGATCTCCCCCTCCCCTCAAAGTATGTTGGTATCCTCCGCTGCACTTTTATATTTTTGTATTTGATGTCATACCTCGCAATCCTGATTTTGCTTTCCCTCTCCTGAGCTTCTACCATCTTCCACCTCTCCACTATCCCCCTCTCTACTTACTTCACATCTCTTCTTCTCCTTTCTGTCTCTTCTGTGGATGGTCCTGCCTTTTCGTATATTTTCGTCCACAATCTTCCCAATTGGATAGTCCTCCCCCTTTCAGAAAGGGAAAGAGGGAGGAGAAATCTCTCGGGAGAGAGAGACGCCATGCTGAAGATAGTGATAATAGGCTTAGGGCAGGCCAAACGTGTATTTCAGTTAAGATTTTAGTTCACGATTATGTATCAAGTATAAGGAACTAATAATCAAAAATCCCACAGCTTCTTTCTCTAAAATCATATTCTCTGAAATTCCATTACTATCATGACTCACGAGCTGCTGATGCTATTTTTATTCAAGTCCGGCTTTCCCTTATTACTTAGCGTCAAAACTAGTGCAAATATTCGCAATTTTGTGTTAATAATAAAAATAATTATAAGAATAAACTGCAAAACATCGAATAAGAACAAGATTATATTATATTATATTATAGAAGAGTTTTGGGCTTTACTCGGTAGAAAAGTTTACGACGGTGGGTGGGAAGCTAAAAATGAAGAAGAACTACAACGAAGAATCTACCAAAAGATTCGAGAGTTTAACCCACTTATCGTCCAAAGGCTTATGAGTGGCATTCGCACCAAATTGCGAACCATTGAAACCCATGGCCCTTTATCTGCTATGTGATACATAATAATTATGGTTAACCGTTTTGTGTACTACCAAATTAAATGAAACCATTATAGTTTGAATAATTATATTTCAAAAATTTTCCCAAAACTTTTGTTACATATACTCAGTGACATATAAACTGCACCACCTAGAAGGGTGGGAATTTTTGGACCAAATTTGGCAGAAACATTGGACTAGTCTAAGGTAAAAATTGATTAAAATTTGATAAAGAAAACACTTCATCTTTTTGATTTTTCTTTAATAATGTGTTGGTCCGCCCCTATTTCTGATGCACTCATTGACCCGCCTTGGCGTTGATTCCAGCAGGTGATCAATGTCTTCTTGGGGTATGGCATCCCAAGAAGCCTGTACTTCGTGCCGTAGAGCTTCTATTGTCAACGGTGGGTTCGGTAGATTCCTCAATCTTCTACCCTTCATGTCCCACACGTGCTCAATGGGCGACAAATCGGGAGATCTTGGCGGCCAAGGCAAAAGATTAACATTGGCCTCTTCAAAGAAGTCAAAAGAAATCCTTGCTACGTGAGGTCTTGCATTATCTTGCTGGAAAAGTGGGTCTTCCAGCCCTCGAAGATATGGAAGAACATGTGGTTCTACCACTTCTTCAATGTAGCGTCGGGCGGTCATACTCCCCGAATGAAGAGCAAGGGTGACCTACTGCCGTAAGCAATAGCACCCCACACCATCAACGCCACAGTTCGGTGAACATGCCTCGCAATCGAAAAATCAGGATTGCACCTTTCTCCACGTCTTCGTCAGTCATCCGACCATCATGCATTCCTAAACAAAATCGCGATTCGTCACTAAAGACAACTCGATGCCACTCCAAGTTCCATTGAAGTCTTTCCGTGCACCAGGCCAAACGTTCCTGGCGATGTTGAGCAATGAGGGGTAGCACAAGATGTGGGCGGTAAGACAGCAAGCCAAAGGTCCTTATTCGACGATAAACTGTTCGCAGGCCTATCGGACGACCTTGTTCACCTAACCATTGACCAGCTATTGATCTAGTTGTAGAGAATCGGTCTCTCAAGGCCATTAGTCTTAATCAGCGATCTTGACGTTCATTGGTTCGTCTTTGAGCCCCAGTGCCTCTTCTCCGACGTTCAACCCCATGTTCAGACCACGCTTGATAAACACGCATTATTGTTGAGTGGTGCCGTCCCAAACGGTTGCCGATTTCTCTAAACGAAAAACCTGCTTCTCGTAAACCAACAATCCGCCCTCGGTCAAAGTCACTCATCTGCTGGTAAACTTGAGGTCTCCTTCCTCTAGGCATCATTAAACACTTGAAACACTTTAAACTAAAGAACGGGATCCGAAAAAGTGAAACAAATTCAAAAAATGACTAGATAATTGCTTGCCTATCACCACCTATAAAAAATGACACAAACGTCAAAAATCCCATGACTACTTAATGATTGAGTTTCAAATTTTAATCAACTATTTCCCTGGACTTGTCCACCAAATTTGGTCCAAAAATTCCCACCCCTTCTAGGTAGTGCAGTTTATATGTCACGAGTATATGTTATGCATTTTTAACAGAACTACGATTATACGATTAGCGACCATGAAAAGCGTCTTTTGATAAATGCTCTTTCATGGTTTGTAAAATGTGACATGTGCACAAGATGTTCAAAGGACACCTCGTCAAAAAAAGGTGTAGTATATCATATGTTTATATTGTAATACAATAACATAAATATGACATTTATTTACAATAATTTAATTTAAAAGGATCTATACAGAAAACATCAAACGTAACAAAAAATTGTATTTTAAACGATCCGACGTGGAAAAATATACGTGCTTGTTATTCTAAACATTTGAATTGTCAAATATAGCTTAATTTTTGAGATGTGTAGTGTCACCTACAGTTGTATAGCCTCATTTCTTGCGAAACAGTTATATATCACAGCAATGCAAAACCATCGAAGATATATAACCATTGCATATTGAGAAAACGCAAAAACATAGCATCATATTTTCGTTTCCCAAGCGGAACTCGAGTATCATAGCATCCATGTGAACTCAAATCCTCCACACAACGGCAGGAATTCAAATGTAAACAATTACTAATTAAATAAAGCAAAACTACGGAAACCGTGCATTACGATGTGCAAATAGTCGAATTCCATTGTTTCGCCAAGATCATTTTACTTTCCAAACGATACCTGCTGCACTGCGATTTTATCTTCTTTTCCGGGGATTATTCTAGAACAATACCTGACCCTAACCGGGACGCGGAGAAAGGAGGTATCGTTGCATAATCGTACACATGTATTTTAACAATTTTACCAAATTGCTCCTGTGAATTAAACCATTTCGTATTTGTTTATACACATTGCGCAATGAATTCAAAGAAAAGTGACTTAATTGGTGCTGACATATGTTTGATCTCGATTAGGTCGATTTGTGAAGAATTTTTTTGCAATCATGCTGCTGTTGCATCACTGCCAACATATGCAATAGTCAATAGGCGATTGTTGGTCAAAAGTAGTCGGCGCATTTCTTAAGCAGCTGCAGCGTGCATCCTACACATTGTTGCGAGGAAAACCGATTGCGAATTTTCAATGGAGCGATAATTAAATCAACCTATTAGTTTGTTTAATTAATACAGGAACTCTGGCTATCGCGATATGTCGCAAAATGAAAAAACTTACTGTTTAAGACGTGGGATGCGACTTACCGGCCTACGTAATCGCTGAAAGCTGTTTCTCCTTACCTGGAAAACAAAATTAATGTTAGTCTACATCATTATTATTTAAGAAAAATGCATGAAACTTATTGAATCATTATGATGTTATAACAATTCTTAAAAATAAAATATATTAGAACGCTTATAAAATTATAGCAATAATCTAAAATTCTAATTCAATTTGTTTGTTTATTATTTCATTATCCCTTATTCTTTAATTCTTTCGAATTTATATTTTATTTACCACCTTACTGATTTAATTTCGTTTCGTTTATTTTTATTCCCTTGCTTTATATTTACTTGCTATTTATGATATTTTTGTAACACTCCTAATAGTTTGCTATACTTTTTATTTAAATAAATATTTTATTACCACTTATGTTTGTATCAAGTTTGCTTATACTACAATTTCGGCCATTAGGGTAACTATTTCTAATTTTTGCTGCTTTATTATATTTACAATATGTGTCCTTTGTCAGATTCTTTTTAAATTTGTATTAGTACAGTACACTATAAATAAATAAAATCTGTTTTAATCATTTTACGGATCAATATACATCAATATAGTATTTTTTCTATACCATTTTACAATTAAAACAAAATTATAAACCACATAAACAATTTTGTTAACTTGACGTCTGGGAGTGATTTTCAATTTTCGAATTAAAAATTTGCAAAATTACATAACGTACAGTACAGTAATTGTAACTTATGCAATAATCTAGAAATAAATTATTAATCAGGTGGACACGGATTTGTGTTTAATTTGTCATCAAATAAATTGTTATGTTATTACACAATGTAACTAAATATCAACTCACACTTATTGCCACCATAATTTTCTTTAAAATAAAATATAAATGCTATTTCAAACACTAGCTGAAGTACATACAAGTATTCACAACCCAATTGCAGTAGATGTTTGTGTCTGCAATATGGGGGGGGGGGCGGTCTACAACTAAATTTTGCACGAACTCGTCATCGTTTTGAAAATGACGGCACGTGGTTGCCTAAAAATATTTCAGGACCCCAAATTTATAGTTTCATAAACCCAACCCAACCCAACCCAACCCAAATTTATAGTTTCATACTACTTTTTACTGGTCTGCCATTGTTCTACGTGACTGTTCACTTACGTAAGGGTATAAGGTATAGCACAAAATGTGTGCCCTAATGATCAATTAGGATTAAAATAATAATATATTTATCAGCACATATAAATTTGAAAATCTGCTGAGGTCTTCGTACCTGTATTTTGGATATCCCAATATTTTTATAACAAATTCATAAAATTATGTTTATAAAGCGAACCATTATCATGGAGCAAAGCTAGTGGCCTTCGTACTGATAATTATTAGGTTGAGACGTAGTAATTTTATTAATTCACAGTGATCATTAGACACGTAATTTGACACGTTGATCAACAAGGTTATTAAATTTTTTTCGTCTCCTGTTCTCAAGGCCACAACCGGTCGTACGTCAGGAAATATACGAATTTGGCTTTTAATTTGTTACACATTCTTACAAACTTTCTTTGATCTAGTTGTTCACGTTGCTAATACACATAATTCCTTTAGAGTCATGAGAGTCAAGAGAAACGTTTAAACAAAACGAAACGGCAATAAATAAGAGTGAAGCTTTATTAATCTACAGCATCTCGACCAAATATCAAATAAATACACAATTTTAAGTCCTCTGCCAATCAGAGTCGAGTAATTTAAATTTCATTTTGGTACCTGGGACTAGACCAATCAAAATTAGTCGTTTTTTTATATCAACTAGTGTGTTGGTAAGCATAAACAGTTTTCACCCACAAAAGTATGTTAACAAAACATGTCATATAATAATAAAAGACAATTGTGGTGTTCAATTATGTCCTCGTTTCTACATCTGTCCCTTCTTGTTGTTCCTGCTATTTTCTTAAGATATCTCATTTTGAGGCTATCTTTCTTGTTTCTTATATATTATTGCTTTTATTCTTCCGAAATATTATTATTTATCTTAATTTGGTGCAACTTATCTTAATTTGGTGCAACTTTTCTTGTTCAGTTTAGGATTTCTGTATCTTAACTATAGTTGCGACTTATATGCATATATTTTGCCTCTTCTAGCATTTTCATTGTTTTCGTTTTTCCGGTGTTTATTTCCATGCCCTTTTGTTGTAATCCATCCTGTATGTATACCAACAATATCCAACCCAACCCTTATGTATTACATCATCCTCATATAAAACACTGTACTTTTACATGTGTGATAGACATAAGAGATACAACGACTTGTAACCAATAGTTATTCTTGGTGTTGTTGCAAACACTTCAAAAAAATTGTCCATGTACATATTGCACAGTAAATGACTCACACTGCCTCCCTGCTCCATACCTCTCTTCGTTTCAAACTCTGATGTGTGCACCTCTTATCTGGACACGTGTAATAGACACCCGCCTAAAATTCCCCGTTACCTTTCATTCTTCTGGACAATTCTACAATTTTTCTCTTGGTACTATATCGAATCTGGCTTTCAGATCAACGAACACTAGGTATAGTTCTTTCCCTCGTTGATTTGCTCTTTCGATTACTTTCCAGATCATACCTTTGTGATCGTAGGTTTGTTTACTTGTTCTAAAAGCTGCTGTTCTTCCTTTAATTTATTTTCTACTTCATAGAGTAATTTATTTTCTATTATTTTTGTGTTTTCAGTATTAACGCTAGAAAAATACTTCGCAATTTCTCATATTTCCCTTAATACCACACTTTTTTAAATATTTTTCTTCACCATTTCTCCATTTACTTTCGTCCCCAGTTTATTAGTACCGTCGTAATTTAATCTCTTCCTGGTGTTTTACCAGTTTTGCCAGCTTGATTATTATTATTCATTTTTTTCTGCAATGCCCAGCATTTCTTTGGTTTCTGCCTTTAGCTTTTTCTGTGGTCCTCTACATTCCATATTTGCTGGTTCGTTTCTTATCGTTCTCCAAAACTTGCTTTTATTTGTACTGCATCACCATTATTTTCCATATCTTCGCAGGCGTTTTTTTTTCGACCGTTTTACTTCCTGTTTAGCCACATTCCTTTTTATTTATAATGTTTTGTTGACTACGTTTACGATTAAAATATACCTTTTCTGGTTCTGTTTATTTGTCTCCTTCCCCGTATTTTTATCGTTGGTTTTAGTATCATTTCTTAAACTTTTTCTTCATAATACTTTTCTCTGGAATTTTACTTCTCTATATTTATTTTTGTATATTACTTTATTGTTTTCTTCTTTTTGTATCTCTTCTTCATTTCCATTAATATTATTCATTCGGCATGTTTTTCTAACCACACGACTTTTATTATATTTTCTATTGTCTGTATAGGTTATACTCCGTTTATCGTTTGTGTATTCCAATTTTTAGTGTAGGTGATCAACATATCGCTACAATATGTGCTTCCTCTTAGTTATAGTTATAAAATATCTTAAAAGTTTTTGCATATTTCATTCAAATCATCAAATCGTCTGCTCTGTTTTCGCCTAGTCTTTTTGTGTTCCTCCATAATACTTTTGTTTAGTCTTCTCGTATTTTACATTTCTATATTTATTTTCGTATATTGTTTTAATATCTTCTTTTTTATCTCGTCTTTCCATTACTGTCAGTGCCTTCAATAGTATTGTTTGTTTTCAAACCAATTTCCAATTATCTTTGTATAGGTTAAGTATATAATATTGTTTCGTTTATCGTCTGCATATTCCATGTGCCCAATCCCATTTTTCTTTTTGGTCTTTAGTTATGATCTATTCATTATGATCTTCAATTCTTAGAATTCCTGTTTCATTAACCTTTCTCAAGATATAACATCCATAGGCGTTTCCTCTTACTTTTTCGAGTACTCCTTCCATGACTCGCCCATTTATTATTGCGTTCTGTTATTCGATTTTGACTTCGGTTCCACTTTTTGTTTTCTTCTCTGGCTATTGTTCAATCTTCATATTCAGTTCCTTTTTAGTTGATCTATATTGTTCGTCTTCACGTGCCAATAATAACTAAATTATTTCTTCCTGCCTCAATTCATTTATTTCTTCACTATTTTGCCTCTGATTTCCAATTTCTTTTATGTTTGTTTTTGGTTCCATTAATATCATCTTTAATTTATTTATTCTGATTTTTATAATTTCGTGTTTGATTTCCTGCTTCATCTCCAGCAGCAAATTCCTTATTTCTTCCATGTTTATATTTCTATTCTTAACTTTGTTGTGAGAATTGTGAATTCTAATTTGAAAAACTCTTGCGTGGGTTTGTTCCATTTATTTCCCTTTTCCCTTCCCCTCATCTTTATCTTTGTTCACGCATAGTCTTTTATATAATTAGCTGTTTCATGGGCCTTAACTTGATGAAATGTAATGCCTGTTACTTATACTAACGGACTAGTGTTTGCAAATTTGTGAATACTGTAGTGTTGTTAAATGTAAAAGTTTGGTTTATTTTCAGGTGGGTTTGTTCATTGTTGGTTAATATTTTCACGAAAACGTAATTGTTCATAGCTTAAATCATGTAATAACAGTTAAAAATCCAAGTACAAATGTTTGTACATATTTCGAAAAATTGACGTTAACCAACGTCGTAGCCCCTATAATAGCAATTGTGCTTTGGATAATTTTGTGCAGCGGGTGTAATAGAAAATCCTGGCGACCTTGCCTGTTCATTGCAAATAATTACGAAGTTTGGGTAATTTCGCAGACTGAAGAACGTTGCATTAATAATATTTAATCCTTCGCAATACAGTTCAAAGCGATTGCCGTAATTTTACACCTATTAAGCCACTTCATACAAAAACTTATTAAACCTATTATTCTCGACACCATTCCAACCGGCTATTACACAACGGCTACTGGTACGTGATTCGTATTTAAATAACAGAGGAAGTTTGTTAATATTAATAAACCCCGTTCACAATTGGAAACATTGGACGTAAACATTTATGGATTGGAAAGAATTGTGCGTAATTATACAGCACGTACGCTGAACAATCGGCCATATACGGATAATTAATATGCGATATTAAAAACAACTAGTCGTAATTATAGTTACAGTTACCTCCATTTATTTTCATGCATATGTGATTTAGCATTTTCTTCCGTTCCGAGTCGTGTGACAACAAATAATTCCAAAGTGCGAGTTAGGCTAGTCGAACGGGTCGTCTGCGACCGTACATCGGACAATTTGTTTAAATGTATGTTAGTGAGTTACCGTTGTGTCGTCGTGAATAATGCTCGTGATACTTCCATTGCAGCAGTAGTAGACATAATTTGTTAATTCCGCAGTTGCAGGTGTCTATTCTAATTGAGTTCGCCTTCATTGGGAATAGTTGGCAAATTGGCTAAGACCTTGAATGGCATTAATATAAATCATAAATTAATGAGCATATTAATTAAGAGACAGTGACCTTGAAAATCACGTTTGTAATTTATCTATATTGAATAATTGGCCGGCGTTGATTTCCGTCTTTTCTGAAAACCGTCGTACGGCAAAGTAAAAACGCAAACCAAACACGGAAAAATAATAATAATAATGAACGCTGGCAAAACTAACAAAACAAATTTAAAAAATAGAAATGAAATAACGCGTTTAAAAAATAATATCTGAATTTGAAAAAAGTTGAAACATAAAAACCATAAAAGAATTAAATATGCAAGATAAAACGAGGCCAGAATTAAAAACGAAAATTCCAAAAAAAGCACAAAAATTTCGTAAAATATTTTGTAGAGAAGGACAGGCAAGTGGTCGATTGTAAAGATATTTATATAATGAATATTAATTAGAATCATTTTTAGGCCAAACTTAATGTAAATCAAAGTGAGATGGCATGTGAAGGCGTAAACAAAGTCCAGCCATTTTGCATGTGCGTGATGACGTCACAGATGTCTGTAGGCAATGGGAAAGATTTTATGCTATGTAATATACGTAAGAGAGAAAATTATGTATGAGCTATTAGATAACTAAGTGGGATAACACAGTGTTATCCCACTGGTGATCTAGTGAAGAAAATATCTTCAAAGGTTTTTACCTTAACTAGAAATACTATGTTTAACACTCATCCTTTCAGATTCTACTGAAGATGGCAACGTAGTTGCCGAAATACGTATTTAGATTTGTAAAAATCAAGTGTGGCAAGGGGTTTTTATCTTATAATTGTTATTATAAGTTTTCTCTTTTTTCTTTGAAAACTAGGTTCAAATTTTTGTTAAATTGCTTTAAAAGGATAAACCAGATATCGCGATTCGCGAGGCCCGAAATCGGTTACATCTAACCGATTTCGGGTTTCTACGGCGTGAATTTCAGGGTTAGTGGTATTCAAATGTCCGTAAATTTATAATTTATTTAATGTGATTCGAATTTCAAAGACTTGTAAGTCTCAATCCAAACTTTTTAACATTACATTTTAATGTAAATTAATAATAATCCTGTATTAGGATCCGAAATGTTATAATTATTTTTATCGTTTTGTAAGAACCAGTATTTAAGGAAAACATACCTACATAAAAAACACTAAGAACTACAACAACTTTGCGAATTTCCAATACATAAGTATACAAAATTAATCTAGAAACAATAACGAATATGTTTTTCGAAAAATATAGGTAATATAACAAATTTAATTTTAAATACCAGCTAACGATAGCTGTGAGATCTAATTTAAAAACTTAACTGACATGAGTTGAAACCAAAATGGAAGGTAGCTATATATCTAGTTTTATACGGAAATGAAACTCAAGTAGTATATGATCTAGCGAGGAAGAAATTAAAAATATTAACATATGAGTATAAAGACTTCTTGTTTTCTATACTCAAAGAAAAATATATGCAAAGAAATAAGAGACAAATCTTAAAAAGAAACATAATTTCTGCTGAATATAAGTAGGAAAGAAATTTAAGTTTTAAATTGTAGTAAGGGTTTCGGGTTTCAATATTTTTTCCAACGTTATGAATCATCAATCAATTTAGTGACGAAAATAGGCGTTTGCATCACTAGTGATGAAAATTAAGACAATAAACTCACTAGTGAGGAAAGTGAAAAAGTCAATTTATTAACAATCTACTACTACTAATACTATTAATAATATGTATTTGCGCATTGATTTTTGAAAATTGAAGAATATGGCAGTAAAAAATTATAAAAAAAATTAAAATTTAGACAAATAATGCGATATTGGAAAAAATAGTATACACAAATCGTGACGAAAGTGTGAATTTTGAACTCTCAATAATATCCTATTCATATCATGTATAGCTCATTGCAAAAATCAGGCACTTTCATCGCTTATAGTGTAATATACCATTGTTGCCCTGGGAAATGTGGTAAACGTTGTAGGTCATAATTGGAATCGAAAAACGTAAATATAGAGATTTCTGAATGTTTACAAATATGTATTAGAACTGTCAAAATCAAGCAAAATGTTTTGCAATTTATGAGAGTATGAAGGAACATAACGGAAAAGTAAAAAGTCCATTTTACAATAAAAATGTAAAATTATTTAAGGACTTATCGATCACGAATCGTTTTAAATTTGTATGCAGGAAACAGAAAACTGTAAAAGCCCATGAAAAATTTAACAAAACAGAAAAAAATCATATTATCCATACATGATATGGTGCAGCGTTTTATCGATGGGTGACATTAACAAAACAATGTGTTACTAATATTGCATCATAGCGTCACATTGTTTAGTTCTTAATTTAATCTTGTACTTATTCTCCTCTCCCTCTCTGCTGAACGTCTCCACCCTTTCATCTCTTTTACGTTTTCCAATTTTCGCATTCATATCTTCCCTCAACTCTTATAGTATCACCCGCTCCCTTCATTATCTCATATAACTCCTCAGATATCTCATTCATATTCTGGTTACTCTATATCGCTATGTGTGCCTTCACCTCACATTATCAATTTCTTTAGGCCAACTACATTCCAAAAACATGCATTGAACCCTCTACCCCCCATTCCGCCTTTTGTGTAATAATTTGTAAAACTTTCACAGAGTCGCCCAATTTATTGTTGATACACGCGCAAGTATTATCATCAACAAATATAGTCAGCTCATTCAGTGAACTTATTTGTAAGATCGTTCACATAAAGTAGGAACAATAAAGGACTGAGCACCGAAGCCTGTAGTACACCAGATGAAATATTAAGACTCTCTGATTTAATTCCATCGATATTTACAAATTGTCTACCCCTAAGCAGGTAAGATTTTATCCAACTATAAGTGTTTTCCTGCATATTTTTTTGTTATTATCTATGCCCTTGTAAAATTTTTCAAGAAAATTCAAAATTGCAGTCAAGGTGGATTTGTTCTTCCTGAAACCATGTGGGCACCAGTAAAGATTTTAGAGTCTCTAACGAAGGACGATGTATAATTACCTTATACACTGTTGGCAGAATAGATATTGGACGATAATTATATCTTTATAGATTGGTTGGTGTAAGTCTTCAATATGCCATCTAACATTGAGCGATTTATTAAGTAAACCAAATGCTCAACAATAAAATCAATACAGCCTACTAACAGATTAACGCTTTTTTCGTCATTTTCTATATAATTTCCATTTTTTATGGTTATGATTTTATTGAATATGTCATTAGCAGAAATTGGCTCGAGAAACATTGTAATTTTATTATGTGCAACTCCAATCCCACTTTATGATATGTACTAAGTGACATAGAAATCGGAACACCAAGAAAAAGTTGGAATTTTTTTATAATTTTAACACCACATAGTCGGCTACCATAGAGGAACAGTCGATAAAAAATTAAAAAGTTAAAAAACAAAAGACAAACGAGTTTTTATTAATAGTGTATTTGACCAACAAGAAGCCGCGTACACTCATTGAGTTGTCTAGGCATGTATCTGATCAGATGGTCGATATCTGCTTGATGCACCTCATCCCAGGCTACTCGTACCTCATGTCTCAGAGCATCTAACGTCTGCGGGCAATTGGCTAAATTGGTGAGTCGGCTACCCATCACATCCCAAACATGCTCAATTGTTGATAGGTCAGGTGAACGGGAGGGCCATGGCAAAAGATTAACGTCGGCAGCTTGAAAGAAGTCTAGACTGACGCGAGCTACGTGAGGACGGGCGTTATCTTGCTGGAATATGGGATTTGGCATGGTCGCAAGATAGGGTAGCAGATGGCGCTCTACAATGCGCTGAGCATTCATATTGCCTCTAACAAAGGCTAGAGGTGACCTGCTTCCATCGGCAATGGCACCCCATACCATTACCCCAATAGTTGCACATGCCTTTCTATCGCAAACTCCAGGTTGCGGAGTTCTCCTCTTCGTCTTCTGACTCTTGCCCGACCATCATGCATGGCCAAGCAAAACCAGGACTCGTCACTAAAGCCGACACTATTCCATTCGGCATTCCTCAGTCGTCGTTCAAGGCAAGGCAAGGGTCAGAAGACGAAGAGGAGAACGCCGCAACCTGGAGTTTGCGATAGAACGGTATGTGCGTCGCACTGTTGGGGTAATGTCACCCCAGTGACATTGCCTATGGAAGCAGGTCACCTCTAGTCTTTGTTAGAGGTAATATGAATGCTCAGTGCTGCATCCATCACATTGTAGAGCGCCATCTGCTACCCTAGCTCGCGTCAGTCTAGACTTCTTTTAAGCTGCCGACGTTGATCTTTTGTCATGGCCCTCCCGTTCACCTGACCTATCACCAACTGAGCATGTTTGGGATGTGATGGGTGGGCGACTCACCAATTTAGCAAATTCTCCGCAGACGTTAGATGCTCTGAGACAAGTAGCCAGGGATGAGGTGCATCAAGCAGATATCGACCACCTGATTAGATACATGCCTAGACGACTCAATGAGTGTACGCGGCTTCGAGTTGGTCAAACACACTATTAATAAAAACTCGTTTGTCTTTTGTTTCTTTAACTTGAATTTTTCATCGATCGTTCCTCTATGTTAGCCGACTATGTGGTGTTAAAATTATTAAAAAGTTCCAACTGTTTCTTGGTGTTCGGATTTCTATGTCACTAGAATATTTTTAGTGGGATTCTGAT
Organism: Geotrupes spiniger; assembly: GCA_959613385.1. Taxonomy (NCBI): domain Eukaryota; kingdom Metazoa; phylum Arthropoda; class Insecta; order Coleoptera; family Geotrupidae; genus Geotrupes; species Geotrupes spiniger. The sequence goes on from OY390738.1 coordinate 2,807,143, forward strand.
GTAGATTGATATAGCATTGATTGAAAATAATTTATAATTTCATAAGGATCTATTATAGTAGTATTATTCAAAGAAATTGTTTTAGGACTTGGTTGCTTTTTGGCTGTATCCACAACACAACCACTAATAATGTCCCACATAACCTTGCTTTTGTTTTCTGCATCCCCGTATAATTTGTCATTATACATTTTTTTCGCTAAACTAATTACAGATCTATACACTTTGTTATACATATTGTAGCATTCAAAATCAGAGGGATCCTGAGAAATTACCGCGTGGATATAATTGTTGTTCGTGATGACTTTCGAATGTTATGTTGTAATCCAGAAATGTTTGCTCCGTTTATTCACTTTTCCTAAAGAAAAGATATATTAATGTAATATTTTAAACACTCTATGATCTCTTCGAACCCCTAATCGACAGGATTTGCTCCTACCACATCCTCCAAGGTTTCCCTGCCGACGTAAGAAAATAACGTATTATAATTTTGCTTGTTGTGCAATTTCCTAGAGTTTATTTTTCCAAAACTTATAGTATTTGTGTAGAATTTGAAAAAACAAGCTGGGAAGAGTGATGAGAAAGGCTATTATGAAAAACTCTACACTCACTTAACCGTCCCATTAGCGTCCAGCGTCCTCATCTGAGGACATTAAAATAAACACATCTGAAGCAATCAAAAAAACAATAAACACAATCTATTTTTAGCAGAAGTGTACGTGCATAGGACCAACTTCGCCTGAAAAGGTTTAGTTTCGCTGTCTCTTTTATACAACCCAGTCGTATTATTTGTCGACAATCCGTGTTTTTTATCGCTCCGTCGACCAGTGGTATTTTATATTATAAATAGTGCTGTATTTCAGGTAAGTGATGTCTTTTACCATTATTACAATCTCAAAACACATGTCTTTTGTTGTGGTTTATATCGGTTTCATATTTTGCTTCCAATTTTTTGAAAACTATTGTAAAATAACAGTTTCCTCGAATGAGGACGCTGGGATTTACGGTCGTGTTATTTATCTACAATATTTTTCTTTGGTATTTATAGATTTTGATTCAGAGCCGTCAACATGAGTAGACGACAAGTTTTCAAAACTTTAGAAGAAGCTGCCGAGTATCTATATTCCGAAGAAATTGAAGCGGACATTGTAGCTTTACCACCTGAGGTGGATGAGCTTGCGGACGAAGATGATCTCAACGATGACGATCTGGATGCACCAGTTGTATCGGACATTGCAGGACAAACGGAAATAAACTTGCCTTCCGATGACGATTACGATGATAATGTTCCTTTGTCGTCGTTTGCCAGGCAAGGGCCGTCAACGTCACATCAACATGAGCTGTCGGATTCTTCACCAAGTGGTAAAGAAGAATGTGCTCCAAAGCGCAGGAAAATAATAAAACCTGAAAAGGACATACCGAAATGGAAGAAAACTAATCCACAATTTGAAATATGGGAATATACTGATACACCGGAAGAGACAAAAAAATAAGCCGACATTTTCTGTGGAAATTGAAGACAAAGATATTCATTGGATTTTTGGTGTTTTCCGGATATCATAGGCTTCCAAGTGAACGGGACTACAAATACAATTAGTAAAAGACGCCATGAGTCGGAACCGATATTTAAAGAAACTCATTATTACATTTACAAGATAATGCAAAAGCAAATGAAAACAAAGACGATAGGGCGTTCAAGATAAGATCCCTTCTTGATGCTGTCAATGACAACATCCGGAAGTGGGGGATTTTCCAAAAACATCTATCTATTGACGAGATGATGGTAAGGTATTACGGCCGCCATGGACTAAAGCAATTTATAAGGGGAAAACCAATAAAATTTGGTTATAAATTGTGGGCGTTGTGTGGTGACAGTTGATGCTGCTTTAATTTCTGCATCTACTGTGGGAAAGAAGTTATTCAATCGAATAACCCCTTGGGAACAAAGGTCGTTACAAATATGCCGAGTGTGGTAAACGATCCGTGCCGATACACGGTTCACTTTGATAACTACTCTAGTAGCTACAATTTATTCAAAATTTTGAAAGCGAAAGGATTTCGTGCCACTGGCACCATCCCGGTTAACAGGACCGAAAAATGTCCTTTGAAGTCCGTTAAAGAAGTGGCAAAGTCAGAAAGAGGAATGTATGATTACCGATTTGACGAAAAAAATAAGATTTTAATGGTGACATGGAACGACAACAAGTCCGTTACGATGGGAAGTAATTTTGACACTGTAAAGCCAATATGTTCAGTCCAAAGGTGGAACAAGACAAGAAAGACCAATTTCACAGCCCCAACTGATTCATAATTACAATAAATTCATGGCAGGTGTGGATCACCATAATTGGCTACTTGAGAAACACTCAATAGCCATTAGAGGTAAAAAGTGGTATTGGTGTTTGATTACCTCTATTGTGGATATGGCTATGGTAAACAGTTTCATTTTATATAATTTGCTGCATCCCCAAGATAAGATATCAATAAAGGAATTTCGCAGGAATACTGCTGTTACTTATTTAAAATTGGGACATGGTAGACGGATACAAGAGGGCAGGCCACACAGTCTACCTTCAACATCGAGGGCAAAAGTTGTTTATAATATGCGGTTTGATGGAAAAAATCATATGTTGGAGAAAAGGGAAAATCAACGCCGGTGCCAGTTCGTTCTATGTAAAGGAAAACCTCGCACTTTCTGCAAAAAATGTAATGCAACATTATGTCTTCCTTGTTTCCCGAAATACCATGACAAATCTTTCTATGCCAAATAAATTGTTGTACATTTTTATCATTTTCATTTATATTTTTGATATTTTTAAATCTATGTTATAAAATTTTCCTATTAAAATACGTTTGTGGTAAAAGGGCTTTGAGTTCGCTTACCTCATTATATTCCGCTTCCACACGCCATATTTCAATTATCTTCCCCACTGTATGCTTTAAAGGACATGTCACTTATTGCAAGCGGTGTGTCTTTTTTACAGTATATCCCGCACCCCATTTTTTGTAGTTCTTACGACAGTATATGCTAGTATTGGAAATTTTATTTTACTTCTTCAAAGTAAAATTCCGTTTATTTGAAATGAGTAAGTTGGTTTTCATTTTATTGTCAGTTTCTACTTAGTATACCACAAATAAATTAATGAAACGTTTGTGATTATGTGCTATATTTCAATAAATAAACTATTTTAAACTCACAGTCGCCGACTATTGGTGTTACAAAATAAGTGCTGAGGGGTTAAGCAATTTATTTCATGTGCCTACCGCAATATTAACTAAATAATTTTATTATATGTTCATGCCATTGTACTTGCGCTTATTTAATAACGCCAGGGCATCGACCTCTCTGGGCATTATACGATGAAATTTGTTTCATCGGTGAGTATCCAATAAATTAATTCTTTTTATGTTATCAGTTTGTTCTTGCTATAATAATTTTAAATTAAAAGTTAATCAAAAAATTTTAAATTGCCAAACAAAATATTTTCTACATAATAACAATACAAAAGCTTGAAATATTTTACTCGAATGCTATTATTATAACGAACGCGATAACTGTGTTGTTTAATTTCATTCATTGTTTTTAAGTATCCAGTTAATAACCGTTCTCTTTGCAAAAGTTGACTTAAAATGTATTGCCTAATCAATCATAGTAGCGCCACACACCACCGATCAACGTGCGCAAAACAGTAACGTTTTTAATTGCAAGGTAAACATTGCGGATCGTTGCTTCTCTGCAAGAGAAAAATTCCAAGTTAAACGACCGGATACTTGCGGTAGATCACGAAGAGCGATGACGAACAAGAAGAAGCGGCGACGATACGAGCCTGCTATTCAGGTTGTGGGAATTATTACTATTCTCGGCGGAACGTTCGCGTTCCACTCCGACGTTCTTGGTAATTCTTTGTCTGTTCTCACCTACTTCACAAACATTGTTTCGAGCGTTGAATACGCCGAGCGATCGCTTTTAATGCGATGAACCCGAATGCAGCACGAATTCGTCCCGTGTTCCACATTCGGTCGGACTTGCGCGAAAATTTTCAATTTCGAAATCCAGTCAGGTGCGCTGCGCACTTTTACTTTGTCGGTTTGTAACGCTGAGCTAGAAAAGAAGCGTTTTGGCATAAATCGACGATTTGGTTATTGGGAACGGAAATCGTCGAATTAAAGTGACATTTCGACACACGAAATAAATTGAGGTGATGAGATATTTTCAAACAAACGATTTTTTACGAAACCGTAGAGTAGGCTCGCAACACTTCCCAGAGTATTGCGCAAGCGATGTAATAGGAGAACTTGCAATTATAACGATATTTATGTTACATATACCCGACGAGCTAAGTAGTGCATGGGTACATCTTACGCTTCTATATCTCACGTCACGTTAAGTCACACTCCATGTGAACATAATACACGGGCAGACATTCAATTCGAAAATTCTATGTGCTCTGCGTGATTGTAGTTTTTTCACAACGAGTGAAATTCAAACTAATTTCATTACGCGAATCTCTCTTGTTACATTTTAATCATGCAATGTTTAAATACAATCTATCTTAAATATCATATTGCTACAACCTCCGAATTACTATCATCCCTAACACAATACATAACTGGAAACAAAAAAATAAAATTAGGCTTTATCGTTTTTTAGTAAATTAAATTATTTCATTTTGTTTATTAAGTTTATTATCGTTTGGATTTTCCATAAAATGTTAATAATAAAATTATTTTAAATGTCGCTTTACCTAAAAATAGATACATTGTAGGAATAATAAACGGGAAGGAAGTGTTGAAGAATTTTCATAAAATGGTGGGTGTACCTTGATGGCCTTATTAGCAAAACGCAACAATAGAAAGAGAAATTTCTGATCTTAATAAATACAATGTCTTATGCAATGCTGAAATAATTAATGTAACGATTCGATTTTTCTACATGCGGTCGTGTAAAACATTAAATACGTAATATAAATTTTTCTTTCATACTATTCACGTTACAATTTTTGTACAAAGATAATTAAGTAATCTCCGTGAAAATGTAATAATATTGATACACATTATTGTTCGATATATCTTTCCCTTCTATTTCGTCCTAGTTTTACACTTTGTTAATGCTTTTTGTCTTGTTTTTGTTGATCTTTCAGTTTACAGGCAATTATTATTTTTTTTCGCGATGTTTCGTTAGTTTGTATTTCTGCAGAATCGGTTGTATCTGAATTAGTTCTGCGTTCATTTTATATTTGTGTCGCATTTGATTTGCAAATATTATGCGTTTTCAGGAATGTTGCGCACGAATTTACATTTTAACGTTCACTGAATACGAATTGATTATTTTCTGAATGTCACCATTTTATCTAGTCTAGGAGTTAACCTTTTTACTATTTAAATCTTCTTACATGGTTTAAGTTATAAATTAAAAGTGTTAGTATTTCGTAGCCTGTTGCACTCGCGGTGCGTTGTGTCAATTGAAAGGCTCAAATGGTTTTATTAATTTCTCTGTATAAATATATAATATAATATAATATGGCAAAAATTTTAATCTCCAACGTTTTTGCCTGTGACAGATACGAGAAACACGAATAATATATATACTCAGTGACATATAAACTGCACCGCCTAGAAGGGGTGGGAATTTTTGGACCAAATTTGGCAGGAATAGTGGACTAGTCCAGGGAAATAATTGATTAAAATTTGAAACCTAATCATCAAGTAGTCATGGGATTTTTGACGTTTGTGTCATTTTTTAGAGGTGGTGATAGACAACCAATTATCGAGTCATTTCTTGAATTTGTCCACTTTTTCGGATCCCGTTCTTTAGTTTAAAGTGTTTCAAGTGTTTAATGATGCCTAGAGGAAGGAGACCTCAAGTTTACCAGCAGTCGAGTGACTTTGACCGAGGGCGGATTGTTGGTTTACGAGAAGCAGGTTTTTCGTTTAGAGAAATCGGCAACCGTTTGTGACGACACCACTCAACAATAATGCGTGTTTATCAAGCGTGGTCTGAACATGCGGTTGAACGTCAGAGAAGATGCACTGGGGCTCAAAGACGAACCAATGAACGTCAAGATCGCCGCTTAAGACTAATGGCCTTGAGAGACCGATTCTCTACAACTAGATCAATAACTGATCAATGGTTAGGTGAACAAGGTCGTCCGATAGGCTTGCGAACAGTTTATCGTCGAATAAGAACCTTTGGCTTGCTGTCTTACGGCCCACATCTTGTGCTACCCCTCACTGCTCAACATCGCCAGGAACGTTTGGCCTGGTGCACGGAAAGAGTTCAATGGAACTTGGAGTGGCATCGAGTTGTCTTTAGTGACGAATCGCGATTTTGTTTAGGAATGCATGATGGTCGGATGACTGTTAGACGAAGACGTGGAGAAAGGCGCAATCCTGATTTTTCGATAGCGAGGCATGTTCACCGTACAGTGGGGTTGATGGTGTGGAGTGCTATTGTTTACAGCAGTCGCTCACCCTTGCTTTTCATTCGGGGCAGTATGACCGCCCGACGCTACATTGACGAAGTGGTAGAACCACATGTTCTTCCATATCTTCGAGGGCTGGAAGACTCACTTTACCAGTAAGATAATGCACGACCTCACGTAGCAACCGAACCCACCGTTGACAATAGAAGCTCTACGGCATGAAGTACAGGCTGCTTGGGATGCCATACCCCAAGAAGACATTGATCACCTGCTGGAATCAATGCCAAGGCGGGTCAATGAGTATATCAGAAATAGGGGCGGACCAACACATTATTGAAGAAAAATCAAAAAGATGAAGTGTTCTTTATTTAATTTGGTCCAAAAATTCCCACCCCTTCTAGGTGGTGCAGTTTATAAAAAAAAACAACCTTTATTGGCATCCCAATTTTTTTTACAACCTTTGTATAAACCATAATATATCCCAAGTAATCAACTAAATTTCAATAATATATTCAAATAATAAATGAATCTTATCTTTCCTCTTGCTCCAAACCATCCACGTTCTTCCGTGCTCCTTCCTTTTCTCTCCTGCCTTCTCGACGCTCCTTTGTTTTTGTGAGAAGTTCCACTCCTTCTCCATTCTCGTCTACACACTTTTTCCATTCCCGTCCTTTCTTTTTCTCTTCATCACTCCATTCTACCCCCGCACAGTCCTCCATCCAATGCCTCCATACATCCAACCCCTTCTCGCAGAATACACACCTTCTATACGTCTCATCCATTCAGTATTTGTTTCCTTTTTCCTCACTCCCGCACCTAAACCGTGCAATAATTTTTTCTTCTCTGCCTGTTCTCTCCCCTCTCAAATATTTCGGCCTGCCTCTATATATACATATCTCCTTGTATCTTTCATTATATTGCGCACTCCTCATTTTCCCTTCTCTTTCCTGCGCGTCCACCTGCTTCCATCTTTCCACCATTTCTCCCTCCACTCCTTCTCCCTCCTCTAACCTCCTTTGTACTTCCCACGTCGATAGCCCTGCCTTCTCATATAACCTCAATCTGTTTTCTCCCCATCTTGATAGTCCTGTTCTCTTTTCTCCTATCTTCTGTAACTCCCTTAATATCATTTTCCCTATCCTCTGCTCTCCCCACCCCCACATCCTTTCTTCATATCGCACTACTCTCCTTCCCGCCTCCACCGCCATCTTTTCCAATCCCGTTTCCTGCAGCACTATATATTCTGGCGTGGATCGTTCAAGCTGTAGTGCCCTCTTTAACGCCTCCTGCATCATTCCCTCCATCTTGCTCTCCTCTTTCACTCCTCTTTCACTCCCAATACTTCCACCCCATACATCAATATACTCCTCACACACACCTCCCACACTGACATCCTTTCTCCAAACTTCCATTCTCCCTTACTCCACAACATCTTTACTAACCCTTCTTCCGCCTTCTCCGCCTTGTCGCATACATACTTAATGTGCTCCCTGTAGCTATTCCCATTCTCCATCACGCATCCCAGATACATCCACACATTCACCTCTCTTATTTCTCCACCCTTCCAATCTAGTCTTACTTCCCTCCTCCTCCCCCCTCCCTTCCTGAATACCATGATTTTTGTCTTTTCTGTGTTCAATTGCAATTCTCTTTTCTCCAGATACCTTCCCATCCTTTCTGCCGCTCCCTTTAGCCCCACCTCTGTCTCTGCCAATATTACAATATCATCTGCATATGCAAGCGACCAGATTCTTTTATTTCCCACCCTCACTCCCCCCTCCTGTCCTTTCTTTAACACCTCCTCCATGTCCGATACATATAAGTTAAATAGTGCTGTACTTAACGGACAGCCCTGCCTTAGCCCTCTTGTTGTCTTGAACATCTCTGTTGTCCCTGATGCTGTCCTTACTCGACTCCAAGGTGCAGTTTATATGTCACTGAGTATATTTAAAATTTATGTTCAATTAAATTATCGAAAAAGTTATTTCATATAATAATAATATAACAGACAGACGTGTTTTTAATTACATTCAAGTAATTTAATTAAAAAAAATCAACGCTTCAAATAAAAGAAGTAAGTACATAATTAGCGAACAACGTAGGACAACGCTTCAAATATAGAAGTAACACTACATAATTGGCGCTCAACGGGTGGGCTATTTGAAAAACGTGTCGAGTGGATCAAAGGCCGAAAAAGTTAAACAACGATGGATACCAGGCAGAGAATTCAAAGAAAGGCAGACGAGGAGAATGCAGAACAAATGGACGAGATGTCAGCAGAAGAACAAACTAAGGTCGAAGATATGATGAGGTTTATACGGAACGTTATGGAAATGATGCAGAAAATGGAACAAGGATTGGGAGAGAAGATGGAAGTAGGACAAGCGAAGATGGAAGCAATACAACAGAAAATGGAAGTAGGACAAGCGTAGATGGAAGGATTACTATAGATTGGAACAAGGACTGGGAGAGAAGATGGAAGTAATACAACAGAAGATGGAAGAAGTACAGCAAAAGATGGAACTAGGACAGGAGGAATTAAAACAAGATCTAGGAGCAAAGCTGCAACAAAATCAAGAAGAACTACTGTTGATAAAAGACGGGAAGAACGAATTGATACAGGAATTTGAACTTGAATTGACGGGTAAAATGTTGTAATTAAAAATAATATAAATATAATCACGAGTGAAGTAGGCGGAATGAAAGAGAATTTAGAAGTGAATATTAGAAGTGTTGAGGAATTAAAAACAGCTCACAATCAATTAAAAGAGGTACACATATCTACTAGTTTTGATCAAATTAGAAAAATATTATAGGAATTGCAAGATTACAAGGGGTATTTCATGAAGCAACATATTATAAATAAAAGGTTAAACGAACAAGAGTTAATTCTGTTAGATGAGAAACATGGGAAAGTAATTATAAAAGATTTACATGACGATTTAGGACATTTAGACAATAGGAGATTATGGATGGTGTATAGTGAAAAATATTTACAAGAAACAATAAAATTACTTAGATTATATACACATCAAAGACATGGATAATGGAAACAGGTTGAAATGATTATTAATAATGCACCAAGTACTATAACGAATTATATACCTTTGATGAAGGAAGTTTATCCAGATAGACCATGGAAGCAGAAGAAAGAAAATTTGGAATTAGAAGACATTATTAAGAAATCCATAAAGCGGATGAAGAAAAGAAGCAGGATGAAGCAGGGAGTTCTAAGATGTTTTTTTTTATAAATCAAATCAAAATTGGAAGGGCATGTTCAACTTATGAAAATTCTTATTTTATTTGTAATGATCGAAAGTTTAATACTGTAACTATTTAGCTTGAATGCAAAATACTTTAAGTATTAAAGTTATAATTATGATTATTAAAATTTGTGTAACAGTTATGAACAATGAATTTCATTATCTTTCAGCGTTCTAGAAACGAAGTAAATAGGTACTTCAATTCCATCATGGAATTGAACTAGCTCAGCGGTTATGGCAAAATTTAAAGCATCATTTCGTATAATAAATTCTTGATTAAAATCCGGATGATATAATTTCAGCGGCTCTACAAAAGTGTCTTTCAAAATTTTGAACGCGATCTCTTGTTCTGATGTCCAGGACCATTTTGTATTTTTCTTCAATAATTTGTTTAATGGTTTAGAGTTTTTCCAGCATAATTCGTTATAAATCAATGATAATAATTAAGTATACCTACTAGTGTAGGAAATTTTGTTATCTCCTGTAATCGTTCTGGGTTTAAAATAATTGCTCACTTATTATGTAACCTAAATAGTTGACTTGTTTTCGGAAGAATTGGCATTTATCTAAGTTTATCTTCATTCCATTTTCGCAACTAACTAGTAACTAGTAGGTGTTGTAAATGTTCGTTTTGATTTTTGGAAAAAATAATGATGTCAAAGTAGTGACTGTGACATTTTTCATGCACATTTAATATTCTATGAAGTACTCTGATTAATGCACTCGGACTTGATGTTAATCCAAACGGTGCTACCGTAAACTGATACACATTTCCATTTCTCGAAAAGATACAGGATTTTTTTTAGCCAAAAGGTGTGCTTTAGGTCTATTTTGGAAAAATATTTGCAATTGTGATACTTCGCCAACAATACGGTTATATTCAATGGTGTTTAAAATCCAGGTTTCACTCGTTTGTTTAAATTACGAGCGTCTATATATTCTTACAGTTCCATCATTTTTTTTATGATAACTAAAATTAGGATTAATAAAATAAGAATTGGACGTTTCTATAATGCCTTGTTTTAAAAGTTCTTCAATTTCTACCTCGACTTGTTGTTGGTATTTCTGAGGAATAGAATATCTTTTACAATTCATCATCAATTTAAATCTTATGTTCATAACCTTTAGCAAAAGTAACTTCTCTATTAAATAATTTGATGTTTTCCTTCAATATTTCTTTTAATTCAAATTTCATATCTTCTTCTACCTTTATTTCACTTAATAGTGCATTCATTATGTCCATGGATGTCTTTGACTGTCTACTGACTTCATTTTCATCATATATATTCATATAATTATCCAAGTCTCAAATTATTTATGAAATACGTTTCAATTCCTGTTTTTAGGTTTACTTTATTTGTTTCTATATGCAAATGGTTTTCTTTAAGATTTATAATCGTTTTGTATCTTTTTAAATTGTCCATTCCTAAGATACAGTCAATTCATGTTTTCGAGGATAAAATATTCTAAAAGATACGTTGTATTGTTAATTAGAGTTTCGATGTTTAATTTTTGGCATATGTGTCCTAATTTCTTTGCATTGGTAGCAATAATATCAATTTTCTTTACATTAATGATGTACTTATGACTTTCTTCTAATTTATTAACTAATTCTTTTCTTATGGGTGATATTTCTGCAACAGTATCTACGATTGCCTGTAATTTCAAATTCTTGAGTTGTATATCAATAACGGGAATGGGATTTTCTTCAGTTATATCTTCGTCTCGATTGATATTTATACAATTATTTGGATTGTCGTAAAATGATTGGCTAGGTCTTCTCCGGGTATAACTGCATATTTGGATTAAGGGACTTACTGTAAGGCATGGGTAAACGAGGTGCTCTGTCCTCGACTGGTTGTTGAATTTGAGTTTTTTTTAACGCATTGTTCTCCTCCGTATCGAAGTCACTTCTTTTTTCTCTAGGTTCTTCTGTCGGTCGTTGGTAGTTTTGAAATGCTTTTCTAGTGTTCACGTTATTGAGATAAGCTCCTCGTCCTCGGTTATTACTATAATTATTAGAATTACCTCGATAATTGAAGTTGTGGTAACTTTCTCGTTGGTTCTGGTTTTGATAATAATTATTCTGTCTCCAAGCTTCGTTTCGATTATCATTATTGTTATTGCCTTGTTGGTTAGATTTATCATTTCTGTTTTGGTGACCGTTGTGGATATTTGAATTTTCTTGAATTATTATACGCGTCCCTCTTATTTCTGTAATTATAGTTATTTGTATATTGACCATAACTCTTATTGTTATTATTCGAATAGGATTAATTGGGTGAGAATTGTTATTTCTGTATGTTGTCTGAATAATATGATTAGTTCGTTGTATATCTGCATAATCGTCGAGTTTTCGGAAGATTTCCATTAGTTTCTCCATGAACGTGATATCTCGGCTGATCATCACCTGACCATCAGTAAATATGAAGTGATTAGATAAATATTTTGCAATGTCTGCTTCGGTAAGTTGTGGAATATACTTGCATTTGTTAAATAACACAAGCATGATCTCTCGGCTAGCTACCTTCTCGGGACCGTCCTGTTGGAGTATTTTTGAGATACCATTTCAAACCACTCTAGTGCTCTATCTTCCAATGACAGTCTGATTACGTTGAAGCTCTCTCTGGAGTCTCAAAATGTGTTTTATGTATGTCATGGGATAGATTCTATCCCGGTAACATTTGAATTTTAGTGACAGGCTTTGGTAAAAATTTCTGCTATTATCGTAATTATTTACTCTTTAACGTGATCTTTCATTTAGGTAATAGCTTTTGATTTTATTCTCACATTCTTGTTTTCATTGTTCGATTGTGGTTTCCTTTTCAGATTTTTCTTTAACTAATGTATCTTGTATTTCGATAGTTTTTGTCTCAATTTGCACCATCTTGCTGTCCAAGTTTCGGATTTCCTCGTTCAGGTTTCCTTGCATTACTTGTTGTGTTTCGTACAAATGGGTCACTTTCTTTATATTGGCGTGTATGTTTGTAATTTCGTTTGTAATTTCTTCCTTTAATTCTATTTGGATGTGGTTTAATCTGACATTGTTATTTTCTATTAACGAATTGGTTTTTGTTTCTGTGGCTCGTAGGTTCACGTTAATTTTAGTTTCTAACTGACTAATGTTAACTTTGCATGTAAAGTATCGCTGTTTGTAATTCTCTGATACTTTTCTGTTGGTGTGTATGTATTTCTTTGATATTTTTGTCTGTAATACTTTTTTTGTATTGATGTTAGCCTCGGTTTGGTCTAATTTTCCATTGAGGTTAGTCATATTGGTGTTGATATTCTGCAGGCTTTATAAAATTATTGTAAAATCCGGTAACTTCTGCTCTGTCGATGTTTCCGTCTCTACTTCCACGTCATCTCCGGTCTCTGCAGGTGAGTTTCGTGTCTTCGGCATTTTTATTCGTATATGTTGTCAGTTATTCTAGGTCCTGTCTAGTTATTTAATTCCTCTCACTTGTGGGTTCCCGTTAGACAGCACTTGACCCGTTTTCGAGCCCCACATTGTTCCCCAAATGTAGCGTCTCAGCTCCCTGTCCTTCTCGTTTTGTTTTCAACACTTATCTACTAATAATATTCAATTCATAGTCATTTTGAATTTTCACTTGAATCCACTGCAATGAAATTTTAATGAATTGAAGTCGGCTTAAGTTTTCTTATTTTATAGATTTGTTTCTCCTCAATTTTATTTATTTAAAATTGTAATTGCAAATATTGTTATGATATTTATGTATAAGCGAATAAAAACTGTATAGAAAATGTCCAGGTAGTAGGTGCAGGTGCATTCGATATAGGTTATGATGACGTCACAAGACTGGCAAGAAAAACATGCATATACAAAAATTCCTAGAACATAAAACTTTTTGCTAATTTCCAAGACATAAGTACATAAAAATAAACCGGAAATGGCAGCGAGTATGTATATATCAGTGGATCTGGGGTTTTCTCTGAATGTGATATGAAAACTTAGCTGTCAGATTTTAACTAGAACCTCAATTAAATTGAATTGAAAGTAGATTGAAAGCAGATTTATTCAATTCGGTACAGAATTATGAAATTAAACGAAATATGAGTTTTGGCGATTCGAAAACGAAAACGTATGAAAATAATAAAACGCAGGCATGGAGCAATGAAGCGGTTATGTAATTTAATAATTTGACATATAAATAATCTTATAGACTCAGCGAAATGTAATTTTGATAAAATTCGAAAAGATTTAAACAGAAATCTGTAAATGTCGATAAAAAGATAGTGCAAACAGATCCAGGCGCGGAAGGCTATAAAAGAAACGTCAGAAAACAATCAGAGTAGTACCACTTAGACCGCTATAATTTCCACGACGGTTGTCTTCTGAATTCAAATAAGACGTCGCTAAGCAAGTGTCGTTAATAAAGCTAAAGTGCTAAAATTTAATTGCAGTGATTTGCAAATTTGACATAACACCGGGAAAACAACCGTATGTGTTAAATCAAGTTGATACTCCGTCCATTTGTAATCCCACTCATCTGAAATAAATTTCAATAACGAAATCCGAAGAGCTCTTAAAGATATTTTGAATTAAGTGATCATTCACTACACGAACCCACGCGGTTTTTTTTATAAATAATTATAATATTTAAAAGGAGCCCTGAGTAAGGAATTTTTGAAAGTTTGTGTTTTGGTGTTTAAAATTTTCCATTCTTTGATTTCATCAATTAAAGTAATTAAAAAGTACACGTTTAATAATAATAAATTAAACTGATTATATCATATCGGTATATGTATACACTGTTTGTAGTAAGTAAGCGGGCGTTCTTTTGCATTGGTCACTTTGTGACTTGGCACTCATTAATACGAGAAAACTTAATTGGCGTCGAACGCGCAGAAGATTATTATTTACGAGCGGCGGTAAAAGTCCAAAGACGCACGACCAAAACCGCCACTTCTTTTCTTATTGGAGAGATTAATACAAATTTTTCTTTCTCCGCTCGAGGCCGCAATTTTCGCCCCGCGACTTTTTTCTTCCCATCCGGTCGACCAGATCGTCCTTCCCACTTTTCCCACTCGCTCGTCAAATTTCGACCGGGCTTGGGCCCACCTACTGACCCAACTGCCGCGCACCACGTAAAGTAGGCAAACTGGTGGCCCCGATTTCGATCTCGTAGACTGGATCGAATTTGCTTACCCGCCGCGCCGGCAAATAATGAGTCAGCCGGTGTTGCGACGACGATTAGGAATGTTTCACGGTACGGTTAGGAGAACCTCTGACCTTGAACGACATAGCAGACGCTCGCAACGGCGATGAGGCAAGAAACGCGACGATTCCAACGTCCCTGAACGTCCGCGATTATCCGAGTGCCGATTACCGGTAACGGCGATTCTCTTTACGGACGACATTGCTACAGAACAGTTAAAGAAACTTCTTGGAAAAACGTGACATTTTTTTTCGCCTGATCACAATATTATAATGTGACACTAATCTAATTGCAAACGAATCTAAAATAATAAAGTTTGGGATCGTAGAATAACAATTTAAAGTAGATAATGTCACAAGAAATCTAAGTAATTTCACTTATGGAAGAAACAGCTACTAAAAGATGCCATGAACATTAATTAGACAGGTCTGCAATGCGAACGCGTTGGATCACTGGTTATATTGTTGCGCTGTTGTTTGAGCTTGTTAATAGCAATTGCAAAGAACCGGAGTTGCTAAATTAATTTTATGTATGATTCTCAAAAACTCATCGTTTACACTGTTCATGTCCAACTAACCATTCGACAAGAAATCATTATATCTCAATAAAGTTCTTTCAAAAAAATCAATTTCAAAAATTCCAATTTTGTGTACTGTTACGTGCGGATTTACAAAAGATACGGCGAATAAAAACAAAATAAATGGAAACATTTTAAATTAAATAATAAATACGCTTCAAATTTACGTGTCGGTGAACGCCGCGTCGCCGGTGTTACTATCGAAAAGCCGCGCGTTGGAGATCTGGTACTGTTGACTGTTTTGGGGTTTGACGGGTTGTAGGGCAGTTTTAGATTAGTCGTTGATTGAAACCGTCGTTTTAATTTTAGGTAAGAATTTTGTTAATTAATACGGAGTAGACGAACTAAACTCTCCCATTATTTTGAGTAGTACTCTAGGTTATTTGTAAATATAATTATTTTCAAGATTACCTCTTTTATTCAGCAGGGGTAAGTACGACACTTCAATGGGAGTTAATAAATTTACCAAAGATAAACTTCAATTCATGCAAAATATAGGCAATTATATTATTAACTAATTACATATATATATACACTTGCTTGGGTGTTTTATTTGAGTTAATTTATAATTAGCAGAAATGGCTAATTTCTGAATTCGCAATTAATTTGCATAAGGATCTACGAGAGGGATGCCTTGATCTTGATCTATGTAATTGCTTTTATATTTCGTTGTTGAGATCTCATCTTTCTGTTGTAATGCCTACCTTTGTTTGTATTCATTAATTATTTACATTTTGTTGGCCGATAAAAAATCCATTAAAAATAGAAGAACCCCTTTTACAGCACGCCTCTGAATAACTTATCTAATTTAATTTTGCAAAATAATATGTTAAAAGTCAATAAATATGTTGGTAACACGTTTAAACTGGATGCACATTTTCATCTGATTAGGTGTCACAAACCTTTAGGGTGCTTGATTAAAACAGGTGTTCAAAACGAAGCATATTACAGTTACTTTAGTTTTTCCGTTCTTCATTCAACAACTATCGAATCATTATGAATTTGTTTCATTTATTTTGGAAGCGAGACAGCATTATTTGAAACCATAATGACTTTGGGTCCAAAATGCAAGTTAAAATTCTGAAATAATTTGTAATAAAGACGATCCAAACAAGAAAGGATAAATATGATAACAATATGAGTAATTTGGGATGATAATTAAAACAAATAGTGCTTAGGAAACAACATGAACAAAACAACCGGCAAGGAAGCACGAAGACAAAATTAACGCGATCAAATTAAGAGGTAAATACTAGAAATACTTGGAAAGTTGTAAAGCGACGATAGAGACTAGGATGGCTTGGACATGTTATAGCATGGAGCAGAAGAGGAAGACAAGAAAAATAATGAAATCAAGAAGTGGTACAAGATGGAAGTGGACGATAAAGATAATGGCGAGTATTGGATAATTGGACAAATGGCAAATATTGTTTCATCAAGAGATATGTTGCCAAAGATATTTTTAAAGTAAAAAACAAAGCTAACATTTCATCGAGATATTCATTACAGAAGTAATTGTTAAAGAAAAAAACACAAAAATTGTTTCATCGACAGGTTTATTGCCAAATTATGTTTCAGAGAATTCCTGGTCAAAGACGTTATCATTTATCAATCGATTCACCGTCAAATACATTGTTAAAGTAAAAACATCATTGAGATAAGGTTCGCAAATATATTCTTGAAGTAAAAACAAAAATAATCCTTGAGATATCGTTGTTAAAATAAATACAATAATAGTTGGCTTCGCAGTTTAGAGGAAAGAAATCACACCCTCTTTTAATAATTCCACTACGTACCAGACTAAAATCAAGTACGTCGGGTTTATGTATGAATTTCGATTTGTTCGTTTGCTTATACAATTTAGAAATCTTCAATATGTATTTATACACAGTGTTAGTCGTTATCTTGATGAAACATTGCGTTTCGCAAAAACATTTTCTATTTTGGACGCCTCGAGCTTAAAACTGTCGAAGATAGATGTATACCGTCGAGTCGATTCCCGTAGCAAATTTCATTTATCTAGAACTTTGTTTATATAATGTTTTAATTGCACGGCAGTTTTTGTTGCTTCAGTTTTGTGAAACGGGGCGCCCTTTAATGGGCCATTGCACAACACGAAGTTGCAACGCGAACAGGGCGAGATCCGCCAAAAAATATTCGTTTGAAACTCACACTTTTGCACATCGCAATTAATTCGATCCGAATTTGGGTGCCAATCTGTGGCATTTTATGGCGAGGTTGGATTAATTTCATACATATTTGAAATAAGTTATCAATATTTATAGAATGATTTATCGGTTCTATGATTTATGCATTGTCTGGAAAGTCCAGTCCAACTCAACCCAACCCAACCCAACCTAACCCAATCCAATGACAATTATAACTTTCCAGATACCGATTCTCACACCGGGCGCAAATTGTAGCTACTCCAAACGTATGTGCGGGTTGAGTTATCTATGAAAAATGGGTTACGAAAATGGGGAAAGATTTAAATTGTGTAGTAAATTTGGTTGGAATACAAATTATGAAAAAGCTCCCAGTCTAAATATAGTAAATATTCAGCGTTATGTACGTATTGGACTGTCAAAATTTGTAGAATAAAAAATATCTGTTGCAACGTCAGTATTTATTTTAGTTTTCGGTACCCACGTTTGGCGCCAATTCGAACGTTCATTACTAGAATTTATTTGAATTGAATTGAATTGTCTGTGGCAAACTAAATTATAAGGCAATAAGTTGAAATGGGATATTGTTAACAAAACGCAATATAAATTTTCGTCACTTTCACTTATTTGTATTATTAAATTTATTAGTTACAAGTATTTCAAATATTTTAAATCATCATTGTAAAGATTAATTTTAATCATATTGAGGTTCCTAAAATCTGCATGACTAGGGCCTGCATAGGAATATGCGTACTTCAAATGAAGTGTTTATTTATAGTAGAAAATTTAATATTCACACTGGATATAACAGATTGTAGTGCAGGTCTGTAGCGTCTTATCTCATTTTTAATTTCTTATTACTTTATGCATAAGTAAGTATAGGAATCTTGAAAATTTTCGAACTCGAGATTTTAACTGATATACATGTTTTGAGGTCCACTGCATCCATTCTATTTTCGGAATGACGTCTCTGTGTCTGTCTCTCCCCCACAAACGATGAAAGCTAAAGCCATGAAAGTTTAAACTTAAGATATGTATATAGCAAGGAGGAAAACGTTGTATTTTGAAAGCAATATCTCAACCGGAAGTGATGGTTTACTCTCATCACATTATTCCATATCTCTAAAATATTATTCTTACAAAAGTTTTTATTGTAATTTTAAACAACTTTAATTTGAAAAGTTTTTTTCGAAAAATGTAGTACAACTAAGTATAAGAAAGTTCAGTGCGGACCGGATTTTTTATACATGTGATATTATTATTATGTGATGCATGGATTAACTAGACCTTAAGATATCGTGTTACGTAGACTTAATTATGATAAATTCATATAAACTACAGACAGCAATGCAATGTTGGTTTTTAAAATAGTTATAAGCTGTCAAAAAGTTAATATACACGTGATGCCATGTCTAGTAAAATAATAATAATATTGTGTTTCCATTGCCGAATCCCATTTATTATATCAGCCCCTTCGTTTAAAAATAATCATTGGGGAAGTGCAAAGAAGCATCAGATTTTTGCGATTTTTCTACTACACCGTTTACCAAAACAAAATGAAACTTCAACCGGACCTAATCTGACATATTGTGCAGATCTGTGTGTATGTGGGGTGGCTCTACCGCCAAAATGATTGAAGTTAGGATTATGAAACTTAAAACTTAAGATTTGTATGTTGCTAGGAGGAAATCCTCATATTTTTTAAAGCAATCCTATTACCTTTTTCCCTGTCTCGAAGAGTGCGAGTTATCGAAAAAGTGGTTTTCATAACATTGCAATATAATGAAATTTTAAACAATTTTTGTTGAAAAGTTGTTTTGAAAAATCTACCATTTATTGGAAAATAGCTGTTGAAAAATCTTTGTGGTCCTAGCAACGCAAGGTAAATATTACCGAGTGCTATCGCAGGGGCGGTCGCAGTACAGCTATATCAGAGGTATATTTCAGTTGAGGTTCCATTGTGTTTAGTTTATATGCTATGGTTTGACTTTACGTTGATAGGGGTCAAATGTTTTGATCGAATCACGTATATGTATTTTATGTTTACAGGTTTAGAGGTCATGCATACAGTTACTTTACCAAGAATTTAATAATTACACTACGTACCAGACTAAAATCGGGTACGTCGGGTTTATGTATGAATTATGATTTGTTCGTTTGCTTATACAATTTAAAAATCTTCAATATGTATTTATACACAGTTTGTCGTTGTCTTGATGAAATTAAGTTGGCATAGTAAGAGCGTGTCATTGTATGTCCACGTTCCAAAATCAGTCATCAAAATTCCGGCTGCGACCCAACAAATTGTGGCCATAACTTTACCAGCGGATGGCAAAGCACGAAATTTGCGGGGTGGCAGAGAAACTCGGCGATGCGACTCCATACTTTGTTGCTTCGATTCAGGATCGAAGTGGTGAAACCATCTTTCATCAACAGTGGCGAATCGAGAAAGATCGAGAACGTTTCTGATCAGATGTCAACATTCGTGGCACCCAACGTCCAGACAACTTTTTTAGCCCCAAAATATTTGTTAAAATATTTTCTGTAGTACCATAAGAAAAAGTCGTAATTTCGTCTATCTGTCATTGCCATATCGTGTACACGATTAACATTTTCTTGGGTAGTGACAGTTACCGGTCATCCAGCACCCTTTGCATGTGTGTTTGTCTTCCCAGTTTAAATTCTCGAGGCATATTTTTCTCAACTTGGTAAGAAACAGCACCCTCACCTAATACACCTACCATGTCTTCATGAATTTCTTTTGGTGGCAACCCTTTCTTTTGCAAGTATTTTATAACTGTACGAACCTTTGATTTTTCCATTTTTAGAATTTCCCCAAACTTCTACTTAAATTCTAAATTATTTGAACAGGTAACAAGTGACAAAACTACAATTAAACCAACGTAACAACAAATGATTAATACTTTAATTTGTTGAACGTCACTCAACGCCTGCTATGTCAGGGACGCTAAATAATGATTTCCCCTCGTACATGTGATAAGTTTAAACAATTCACAAATGTTAGAAAAAGCATTTTCCAACAATTAACTCGATTCACCTGAAAGTATTTTTATTTTTAGAAATTAATAAATTACCGATACTAAGATCACCACTTTAGGAACCGTTTTACGATAAAATTTTTAAGCTGTCTATAAAATATTTATTATTATTTAAGAGCATTAGTGTTTCTCTTTACGTGTTGTGTTTATATATATATATATATATATATATATATATATATATATATATAAATACACGAAAGATGGTCTAATCTTACACCTCAATGGTGTAGTGAACATTAATTAAAACAGGTCCATGAAGACTAACTAGTGGATCGCTAGACAATATTGTTTCTGGGTTATTACCCTTCGTCAGTAGCGATTACCAAGAACCTTAGTTGTTGAAATACCTTTACATGTAGTGGCCATCAAAACTTCTTGGCGCGAGCCAATCACTCCTAACGAACCACTGACAACAGAACACTGACGAGACGATACCTTGTCTAACACCTTGCGGAGACTAAACAAGAGACGACTGTCAAACGTCCAGTGTCAACATATAAAAGGATTGCTGCAATTAAGTTCAAAAACAAATGTTAGTGATGGCCACTACATGTAAAGGTATTTCAACAACTAAGGTTCTTGGTAATCGCTACTGACGAAGGGTAATAACCCAGAAACAATATTGTCTAGCGATCCACCAGTTAGTCTTCATGGACCTCTTTTAATTAATGTTCACTACACCATTGAGGTGTAAGATTAGACCATCTTTCGTGTAAATTTTACATTTTGCTGTCAGATTTGACAAGATACATTTTTAATATATATATATATATATATATATATATATATATATATATATATATATATATATAGGACTAGTATCCTAGATACTTTTCAATTCTGTCGAAATATGTACACACAAATTTAATTAAATAATATTAATAAATAAATTGCGGAAATGAATTATAATATACTTTTAAAATATATAAAAGTACAATTTGACATGGAATTTCATACAAAATTTACAAAATTAAATGTCGATCATCTGTCCTCGTCGCGGCAGTATTTCATAACATCGCCCAATTATTCACATTCACAATGTTGTAACATTTGTTTCTTTCATCGTAAAGCACATTACAATCGCTGTATAATTTACGTCTTTGCAATCACAATATTATCGATAGAATAACTGCTACACCACATGACTTCGGACTGTAATTATTTAGAAAGGGTATTATAACAAGTGAAAGTGCACACAAGCGATCTGAAAATGTGCAGAACAAGGCGATATGGTCATAAAGAAAGTACGCTTCCTGATGAAAACAAACAACTCTGTTTATGTATCGTCTTTGTGGTAACTCCTAGTAAAGACAGTACCTTAACGTAGATTTAATAGTACGCAAAGTTCTCGGAATTAATTTCTCTCGGTTTATTTCTAGGAAATGATCAACTAAATTAAAGCAGTAAACTCGTCGATACATAATGGTTTACCCCGGCAGGAGTGACTTTACACAGACCTACATGTGCGTTATCAAGTTGAGCAAGTACTAAAATAAGAACAAAGAAAGTTTCGTAAAAGCCACTGTTGGCTGGGTGTGGTCTGTTGTTGCCTTAGGTTACGTTGCTGGTCAGTATGACTCGTTACCTAACTAATTTACTTAATAACTGTGTTCCAGTTGCATTTTTTTATCGTTCGGCAATTTTTGCAAGCAATTAAAAGAAAGTAGACTTGTTTAGTGACAAATCCCTTGAAGTATTACATTACTCAGGTAAAATTTATTAATTAATGCAGTCGCCCATTTAATCTTATTATGATTTATTTTGCACCATAAAAAGACAAATGTCAATTAAACAGACATTGCACCCATAGGCAAGAAAATGGCTTTTTATTCTTCATAGAATAAAAGCAATTTTCTCGCCTTTCTCATATTTGGGTTGAGGATAGCTAGATCCAGAAAAAATCAGAATTTTTGTGTTATTTATTTTTTATTTTGTTTTTCAAAATGCAAAGATTTCGCCACATTCTGCTTCTCATTACTGTTGTTATGATATTTGACGTTTCTTGTTTTTGACATTTTCTGTGGCACCGTATTGTATGTGTATTTTCTTTGGTTTCTATGTTTTCGTTGTCATGAATTTATGAACATAAATTTCCAAACTTCTCCTGAAGTTTTTAGTTTTTGTTGCATTTTTTTCGTTTGATTTACCTATGTTGCCGCTTTTTTAAATTTTTCTTTTCTTTTTCCGTTATATGGTAATTTCTCATCAATAATAATAAACGTACATACATATATACACAAATTAAATTAATGAAAAGAAAATAAATAAATAGTAGGATAAACCTACTAAAATTGCTACTAAAACTAAATAAAACTCAAAAATTTCCTGAATTTTTTTGGTTATTGGTTATTTTGGTTGCTGGTTTTGTTAGTTTGCCGAGTAATTTATTTTATTTTTAATTCTCTTTTGTTATTCCTTCGTGATTTATAATTTTTCTATTATTTATTTTAATTTTTCGTTTGCGAGTGGTTTTATTTCAAATCTTTAGCTTTTTGCGATTTCGGTAATAATTATTATTTTCCTTCTTGTTTTCTTTAAATTTTTAATCACTTCTTTCGAAATTTCCCATTTATCAATTCTCACAATTGACCAATGGAAACATGGGAAGCTCAATAGCAGACATGTTGAAAGAAAAAGACATAATATGGAATGACGCAGTAAGAAAGGCCAAGAACAGGAAGCAGTAGAATAATAAATAATAATATCTTTAAACTTGCATCATTATATTTCTTTCCCACTCACATTATTTTATGTTTATAAATCCTGAATGGGTTAGCATGAAATGTTATCATATTCCTGATGTTTGACGTTTAGTTTAGTTTACTAGACATGGCAATTTTTCATCATTTTTTTTTCATCAATTTTAATCGAAAAGTTATGGATAAGGAACATTCGTCCATTTCTAACATACATTAATCCTGTCTAAATAATAAGACCCAGCAAATACGAAACTTTGTCGTTAAACGATGTTATTAATTTAAGTTGCTTAGATTCGCATGATTTACCTGCAAGAACTGCTTCGGGCGGAATTAGAAGGTTCGCTGTAAAATTTAGACAGTGAACGGCATATGCATTCTTAGCAATATTCCAATTGTAAAAGTTCCACTCACGACATTTTTACCTTCACTTCGTTTTCGAAATCACGCTTTTCATTTCCCATTCAATTTTGCCCCTCTATTTCACAAGTTTCATTTCCGTTAAAAACGAATTTATTGAGATACAAAATACAACGTTTACTTCGAAAAACAATTACATAAAAATAACACACTTTACTATTAAAAAAAGATCAGAAATTCCAAAATACCTAATGCATATATATATATATATATATTATATATATATATATAGTGTCAACTTTGAATAGAAATTATTATTAATTAATTAAAATGCCGCTAAACTGAGTTATTTGATTCATATTTAAAAGATTTGCATTTCTTTTTTGGATTGTTGCATTTTCCTTAATGACGCAGCATGTCTGATGTCATTTATTCGCTGTATTCAATACATTATTGTAAATATTTTACAAAGAAAAGATATTCTTACGGAAACTATTAGGGTATCATGGGTAATGCGCTCCATCTAATAGTGCGAGTGGGAAAGAATTATGTCATACTAAATATACTCATTATACTAATGAGCTTTCATGCCTAACGTGACCACTGCGGTCTCCGATACTAGTCCTGGAATTTTTGTTGTACTTTCTACTCAACCTGTTTTGTATGATTTAATAATCAACATTATTCTATGACTGTTATGGATTGTATTGAATTATGTTGTTCAATTTAATGTTTGCTTTTTGTACTTGTCTATTTTTTTTATTTCTTCTTTGTTTTATTGTTTCGTATATTCTTTATATTATATAATTATTCTAATTGAATTTAGTTTCGAAATAAAAATAACTAATACAAAAAATATTGTTAGAAATATATTACTAAAAATATATATATTAACAACACACGACTTATGTTTCTATTTTTAGGATCATTGTCACAAATTGTGACAACAAACTAACAAAAATTACATTTTATAATAATAATAATAATAATGTCTTTATTGTGTACTTCAACAGTATTAACAGGCAAACATAATTCACAGGCGACATAGCACCATAATTCTATACTGTTGAGCCACAAACTTAAGGCGAGGTTCAATCGTAGGCAAGCCTGCTTTTAAACCTTGCCTTAATATATTTGAATTAATATATTACATATAGTGCCTATTCTATTATAATGTAACAAAAATTAAAATAAAGAAATAAAAAATAAAATTAACCTAAGAGATCAAGGTAGATATTAATACATTCCATGAAAGCAATAATACTGTTCAAATGTAACTTAATCCTAAATAATTAAACCCAAAAAAGCCCGTGCTGCATGCTCGCTGCCATCGAATCAGCGTCTCTCAAACTGTGTTCCCAGGTAATAATCTCACAAGCCCCTTCTAAACCTACTACTATTGAGTAATTTTAAATCGTTAGACAAACCATTGTATTTATAATAAATGTTAAAAAAGACCTTCGAAATAGAGTGGATATATGCAGTGGCGAGTAGATAAGCGACCTGAACCGAGTGGTTATGTTATGGATGTCAGATCTGAAGCGTATTTTGTTGTACAAGTATGGTGGCGTATTGGATGTTACAATATCGTGAAAGCAACACAAGGAACGCAATTACCTTCTATATTTCATATCCAACCATCCCGCATCATGTAGATACATGGTCAAATTTTCGAATTCCGTAGATGTACCGAAGGCATGAGTTTTGTATCAGGTGTATATCTATGCATGAATGGTACACACTACCGAGCAGTAAGTGAATTGTGACAAACAAATGCCTCACATAATATGTTTTTCACCTCCCTCGCTAGGATCTGTCTGAATGGATATAGCCGTTTTAACAGTAAGTACGCATTTCTTGAATATTTCCATATGTGCTCCTTAAATCGAATAGTGTTCTCCATGATGAGTCCAAGATTCGTCACTTTACTCACACATGAAACTTTTTGGCCATCAATATAAATTTGAATTACTTTATTCAGATTTTCGCAAATTTTCCTTTTTTCCGAACAGTATAACTTGTGATTTGGTTGCGTTAAGTATTATACAATGCTTTCTTGCGAAGGTGCCAATGTTTTCTAGGTCATCGTTAACTAAATTAACAGCCTCCCGCCATTCAGCAGGTTTAAAAGAATAATATATCTGCGTGTCATCGGCAAACATGAGTGCTATGCAGTGTTTAATAGTAGCAACCAACTTTGCAGTGTAATAGAAAACAACATCGGGCTAATGATGGATCCCTGCGGCACACCCCTAGTCAAAACCCGCGGCTGCGACTTTCTGCCGCCTAGATAGACAGACTGCGTTCTTCCCGTAAGATAACTCCGCATTAATTGCAAAGACGTACCGTTTAAACCTATCTCCTCCAGGTAGTGAGTAAGAAGATTGACTGAGGTCGAGCAGTGCCACTGTCATTGGACCCTGGTCCGTGGCAGCAACAGACCAGGCAGGCAAAACATCATCCGTAAGCTTCAACAGGGCCATGTCCACAACTAAACCCATACCTGAAACCAGACTGCTCCATTGGAATGATATTAAATTTATTTGTATGCTCAGTCAACTGGTGCTTCATTATTTTTTTCTAAAATTTTGGACATTGTCGGTAGCAGGCTAATTGGTTTCAAGTCTTTTAATGATGAGGGATGCGATGCTTTAGGTAACGGTATCACTGTAGCATGTTTCCACCCTCCAGGAAAGACACCCTGCTCAATGCAACAGTTTACAATATGAGTGATGAAGGACACCACCACCGGGCAGCATAATTTAATCATCGTGGTAATCAAGTTCTGGGGCTGGGGAGTCTACGTTCAGTAAATCAATATTAAAGTCACCGCAACAAATTATTCTTTCGCAAATCGGTAGGCAAAAGCTTCCTCCAATTCTGGTAGGAATAGTTTATAATTGAGAGTCGGAGGTCTATATCCTACACCCACAATTACCTCCAGGCTCCTACATCGCAACGAAAACCACAATCGTTCAATATTATTATTCACACAAATTCAATCAGCATTGATTGAATCACGAACGTATATTGCCACCCCTCTTCCGCTCTATAATCTGTCACTTCTGTAAATTTTGTAATTCCGAATATTTAAATTATCGTTTGACACTACATCCGTTAACCAGGTTTCGGATACAGTAAAAATATCGATTTCGTATTGCGCAATATATTGTTGTAAATCCCCTAATTTTGACAGAAAATATTACACAATTTTTTACAGAAAAAGAAGTAAGGGAAATTTGACATAAAATATAATCTATATGTATGGTGATTTGCAAATAATCTTGTATCGTGATTTAATCAAAATGTTCATTATATAGTGTTTCAAAACTTCGTCCAGTTTGGCCTACATATACACTATTGCATTCGGAACATGAGATTTCATAACACCAGATTTCTTTAAAGTTACAATCTCATTACCGCAACTTTTTTACCCTCTGAAAATTTTGTTTTAAAATGTTTAAATTGACGCCAGTTAACATTAAACTTTAGCTCAGATGATTTAACTTATCTAAGTAATTATATCGATACTATATCTAGGGAATCGGAATGATCAAGAAAGAAGTTGATGTCGTTATCAAGAAAAGTTATATTATTATTATTATTATTATACATTCTTTATTATTTTGTTTAAAATGGCGTGTGACGAAACTTTAATTGTTATAGAATCTTCTAAAATATTATGTCATTTATTCTCATTTAGTATCTCACCCTATATAAACACCGCATAAAAGATACGTGCACGTTAATCAATTGCAAAAGACACAAAATATGCATGTTTCGATAAATTGAAACTAACGGCGACACGCACAAAAGAAAATTCCACAAACTAGTAAATCTAAATGTACAGTTTCCATTAAACCCAATCTCAAGTGTCCAGTTATCCGGGCAATAAAATTCGCGTCTAGTGTATGAAACGCAATTAGAATGTTGATAAAATTCCGGAAATTATTCAGCGCTGACTTTCTACCGACTGCGCCGACTCCTATGACATTGGCTCGATGCACTGAATCGCTTAACATTTATCGGGCGACGATTAATTCCCAATTAAATTGAAGTGCAGAACTGACTAATCGCTAACTAATTTCCTGAAAAAAATTACGGCGTGAGCGAGCGCTCGAGATCAGCGGAACGACGTTGTTTACTTTTACAGGATGCCAAAGACCTTGATTGTGTAGGTATTTATGGATATTTCTTTCGCGGTAACAGGGAGCGGTTGCGAATATACGTGGAGGTTCACGTGGGTTGAAGGAAAACACTTCTAATATAAATATCTTACGTTACATATGATGCATAATACAATGTTTAGTTGTCGTTCGTTGTCGTTATGTAATAAGACCCCGAGAAACACGTTGAAGCGCATGTGAGGTGTATTATAATTTATAATGTAAAATGAAGTTAATGCAAAAAGTGAATTAAAAAATGCCAAACAACTGACGACCTTTATTTTATTAAACAGTTCGAACCATTATGTGGTTGCCAACATTCACAAAGAGTCTGCTGTTTGAATCAAATATCAGTGGTTTTATTGCAGAGTAGGAGGTGGGAGTGAATTGCTGTTAATTTATGTGTTAATGACGCGATCTTTTGGTTTTGCCTCTTCTTGATTTCGAGATTTTCCATTACGTTCAATTTGTTGCTTTTTTTGTTATATTTTCATTGTTTTATATATTCGAGGTTGTATTTGAACAGATGTTCTACGTAGTTGCTTTCAGTTCTTCCTGTTTTAAGTGTGATGTGTTCTCTGCATGTGTCTTTGAATTGTCGGTTTATTTATCCTATGCAGTTATTCTTGCATGTTTATTCTGCTACGATACAAATATTGGAAGGAGGGATCAAGCAGCAAGGAAATGTAACATAGTGGTAAAGGCAACGACATTCAAGGAGGCCAGGAAAAAGGAGGTCCAAATGTTCTTCGAAAGCAAATTACGAAAGTACGCACAATAAAAACTCAGCACAACATGATTAATGTAGTGGAATTGCCAAATTTCGATGAGAAAATGAAGTTGATAATGAATAAGTGTACAAATATCTATATAGAGGATGGCCTAAATAAAGAAAAACGCAGGACACTAAGCATAAAAATGATTCAAGCCAAAGAAGAGAAATGCAAAGGAAAAACGGTTAAGATAGGTTACAAAAAACTAATGGAAGATCCAACGAAATAAACTGGCCCGTAAGGAAGAGACAGACGAGGCAAAAAACTAAACAATGTAGATCGGAGGGAATATATTTCAACGACGTCCGGGCGGACAAAAGACACGGGAAAAATACACAGCACTCCTCAAACAATTAAAGAAGGTCAAGGATATTTTTTTTATGGACATCTAAGGGGCACTTTAGCGCCAGGGAGTCTTAAAGAGTTAATAAGTTAAATTAAAAGCTATGAGATAGATATAACAGCGTCACAGGAAGCAAATCAATTGTGACTTTAAGTGGTGGAAAAGACATATGGCTTGGAACAATGTTTTACGAAGAAGAATAGGGAAAATTACCGAAACATTCCATAAAAATAGTGATTGGAGATTTTGATATAATATTCTATTATATCAACGCAAAGATTGGGATCATCGAGTAATTAATTTTGCAATACAAAAAACATGGTAAGCAACTGAAAGAGAAAACGAAAAACAAAAAAGAATGAATTAAAATTGTTCAACAAGCCCAAGGCCTTCAGGGCCTCTACCGTTACGGTAGCAATCTCTTCTTCAGGTGAAAACGTTCTATGCCGCAAATTCTATATTAGAGTTAAAGATGTCGTATAGGACCATGCATTATCATGGTGCAGCCTAATTCTCTTGTCTGGAACTCTACTGAACAGTTCAGGCAAACATTTTCAGTTTACAATTTAGCTGTCACTGGTTTTTGGCCATCTAGCTTAATTGCACTTACAAGGCCAGTACTTCTGAAGAATGCCGCATGCATAACTTTTTCATAGCTTGCTGCTTCTTGGTCATGATTTGAGTTTGTATATATGAATCGCTTATTTCTAAAATAACCTAAGTCACTTTTTTTAAGTTGTGGGAAATCGAAAAAAAATTCTCATACTCACTCACTTAGGGTGTTTAAGCGCCACATGTAATACAATTATAGTAACTTAATCATACATATGTCAGATAACGTGAATTAGGTCGGTAAGGGCTATATGACGGAGAAGGTCGAAAACGCCGATTTCGCACAAAACCTCGACATGGCCGAAAACTGACTCAGGTTTTAGCAATAAGCTATTCATAAACTATCCTCTTGGCGGGTAAGTATGTCGAAAAAAAGAAGGTATCGCCAGCTGTCACTATTTTGGAAATAATTGGTTAATAAATTTCAAATTTCAGGACAAATTTTTACGCGCTCTAATTTTTGGAAGTCAGAAAGGTGGTGCGGCACAAAACGACTGCCCACTACTACTTGCAGGGACTGATGCAGGGAGTTTATTAAATAATTTTATTGGCATACCTATTACAATTATGGAAGGAAGGTTCTTGGGCATACACCCGCATGGAAACACGCAACCGCCGACACGTGTTTCTGACTTATTAGTCGTCATCAGGACGGTATAGCCAAATTAAAAGGTGGACAAAATTTGGAGATAAAACAATCGGAGTAAACAACAAGCAGCCGACCTCCTGGAGGCCGACCTGGCAGCAAGCAGCCGACCTGGAGGTCGGCTGCTTGTTGTTTACTCCGATTGTTTTATCTCCAAATTTTGTCCACCTTTTAATTTGGCTATACCGTCCTGATGACGACTAATAAGTCAGAAACACGTGTCGGCGGTTGCGTGTTTCCATGCGGGTGTATGCCCAAGAACCTTCCTTCCATATATCTTTGTTCCCGCGGTAAAAACCTTTTTTCTATTACAATTATATATATATATATATATATATATATATATATATATATATAACATTTTTAGCAAACTATCAATCTGGTTGCTCTAGGTCAGACGAGAGTGTATATGAACTCCCATGAAATTTGCTGCATCATTTTGTTGAATGCTTTTGCCATTTATACTTACCATTAGGCTACTATCGACAAATTTTGTTGAGATAAAATTAGCTTAGTTTTTTGTTATAAGAACTAATCCGTTTTGGGAACAGTAGATCTACATAGATGAGAACAGCAGGGATGCCCTTCTGCCAAGGTCACCAATGCTGCTGTTACTGTTGCTGTGGTATCATAAGCGAAGAGGGCTATGCGTTCGTTTATTAAGTGAAAGACTACGTCATTTGTAAATACATAGCAGCGAGCCCAGCACACTACCCTGTACACTCCAGTAAAATGTGGGCCACTGTTAGATTTATGTATTTTGTCATAATTGATAATAACAACTTGACACAACCTGATTTTACCCATTCAAGTGCTGGACCAGGGATACCATATCCTTGCAATTTGCTCAGAAATAATTCGTTGTTTGTTATGTCAAACGCACGTTTTAGGTCAAAAATATACAAGCGATTTTTCTGTTGCTTTATTCAATATATTATTACACAGTGACATTGCTTGCAAAACTCCCAGCTCTGAAAGTAGACCAAATGGATGACATTATGTAGGTTAGATTTTAAATTAAAACATCTTTTATGAGAATAGTTACACTCATTATTCATTTTCTGCAATGTAACCTTGCACGAAATGGTCCGAGACATCAAACTAAATAATACACTGCCTTTCAAATAAAATAGACGACCACGAACCACTGAACGTAGGATGATGAAACTTGGTGAAAATATCAAGTGCACGTAGAAAAACTTTAAGGTTTGAAGGAAATCTGTCACAGAAATTATCTCGTTCGCAACAGTTGCCTGTGCCTTTAGTTTGACCATGAGATAGCCAGACGTGTCAATCGGTCACACACCACTATAGCACAGAGTTGTAGAGGCCGCAAGGAAGAACACCTAGAAGTTCGTCGTAGAGGTACTGGACGGCGAAGAGTGACGCAAGAGCGAGAAAATCAGCTCTTAAGGCGAAATGCAGTTAGAGACCCGGAAGAACCATCGCGAATAAATTGGATAAGAGCAAATGGCCATATGGTATCCATGACTACGATTTATCGCCGAATACGCACGTCTGGACTACATTCTTATCGTCCTGATTTTCGTCTTCCTCTAACAAGAGAACATAAACCATCAGACTTCACTGGCGCCAGGACAGACAATATTGGGTTCCTGAATGGAATGAGATCTTCTTCAGCGACGAATCAGATTGTGATGAAGGCACTCCGACGGTCATTCGAGAATTAGGGGAACTAGGGGTAAAATTTGAGCTGCGTGGCGATACGGCTTTCACTCCTGGGGTTATGGTATCGGGGCAATACGGAAGAATATCATTGATTCAGTGTTGGAACCAGTTGTTATGCCATTGTAGTAAAATAAAACCTTCCAGGAGCAGTCTTCCAACAAGATAATGCGCGGCCTCATACTGCTCATGTAACACCAGCCTTCCTAGAAGAAAACAACATCAATATGTTGCCCTGGCCTCCAATCTCACCAGACTCCCGAATTGAACATGTCTGGGATATGATGGAAAGAACATTGCGGCGTTTACCACATCCTCCCAATACCTTAGAGGAGTTGCGTCAACAGTTACAGATAGGTACCTCAAGAAGATATCAATAATCTAATTTACAGAAGAGTTGCTGAGTGCATAAGAGTACGTGGGGATGTAACTCATTATCAATTTTTTAATCGTTAAATGTTATCAGTTTTTCTTAAAAATGGAATCATTTGTTTTTCTACGTGCACTAGATATTTTCACCAAGCTTCATCATTCTACGGGGTGCATGTGGTTTTAATAAATGCGCATTACTGTTGGGGAAGATAGTATCAATAGTAGTTCCTTTTATCATATGCCCCAGAATTCGTGTGTAATCCCTAATAGTCCTCTGCAGACCATACGACAGGTGCTTGGCTTGACAGCCCATGACAGTCATAAAAATTCACGTGCACAAAATAAGTTTGGTGCACCCAACAATCAGTATTACGCAAGAAATACGGTGAAATGCCGGTGACCTATAAAAACAACTTATTGTAATTGTGACATTATTACACAAGAGTATCTCGGTAAAAGCGAACTCCAACGTTATTTCGACTTTGTTTAGCTTGAGCCCGTCTAGGATAAAACTCGTCATATTCTATGTGGCTAGGTCTACAGAAGTAATCAGAAATTAAATAAATTAAATAAATTAAAATAACCAATATCTGAAGAAAACGAAGAAGCACGATTTTTTCCATAGCATTTTTTGATGAACTACCTCTATAAGAACTTCCAGGCAGCGCAAACACCAGTATGTAATTGTTACCTTCTTGGGGTTGCACAAAATTAGTTATTCCCCTATTTACAATAGGCGTGAAGAAAAGCAGCAACTTGATTTTTTTCACAACCGGAGAAACTACCCCATCAAGTACTACATGAGTGTCTAGGTTGGAGTTTATAAGTAATTAACACATTATCGGGTTTGTACAAAATTATTTATTAAGACATACTTCTTGGTTATGTCGCCTGAAAGTTAATATAACAATTTTTTATTTATTTTATATTTTTTTTAATAATTTTGTACAGCCCCAGGCAACTGCTAATAAATTATCTACTCCAACCTGCATGCTTATGTAGTATGACAATAATTATATTTTATATGGCTTTTTGAAGGTGTACACACATAGATATATTAATCTATGTGTGTGTTGTAGCCATTGCGGAAGTTGTTTCTTTGAATGGGGTCTGATTAATCTGACGTGTCATTACCATCACCAATAATAGATACCTTGTAACAAATAATTCTATGGTACATCCAGAAGTCAATAAAAACATAAAAACTATTATTTTTTAATTGCAATAGCTTATTGTTGCAAAATTAATTGCTAAATAGGGTATTTTTATTGCCGAACTCTTTTGTATAAAATTGTACAAAAGTATAACTAAATGTTTAACACCTTATTTCAATTTTTTTGATAATTTTGTGTATGACGTCACCCCCCCCCCCCCCATTCGTTCTTTTTATATCTGTTACCTTGTACAAAAATCGGCGACTTTGTGTTGGTATCACCCACGGGGATAATATAACGGCCGTCATATTATAATTGTTATTAACTGATTGATGTATATAATGATAAAAAGTTGTAGCAAAAGAACCATTCATTTCAAACTGCGATGAATGATGATCAAAACCTTAAGCAAATGCCGAATGCTAAAAATCTCGATAATAAATTAATTTACTTCAACTAGCACATAATATAACAATGAGAATATTAAAGTCAATTGTGTTAAGACATTCTCTTGAAATATTACGACGCACTTTCTTTGTGACGCAATGCATATAATATTCACTTATTTTGTACAATCGTATAGTTAAGAAACATGTCATCAACTGTTCCGTAACCATATTTCTTATTTGAAAAAGAATAGATGCTACAAAGTTTATCCTGACCCAAAGAAATATACAACAATAATTTTAATTGTTGGGCACAAGTGTCTAGAAAATTAATCTAATATAGTGGTGCTGATAAAGACTTGAAATACCTTAACTATATAATAATAAACATTCTATCGTACACACAGAAAATGCTTTATATAAAAGTAAAGTTATATCAATCCGGAATATCAGCAATAATAACATACTCGAAGTATGAAAGACTTAATTGATACCATGAAAATACTGCCATAGTTTGTAAAATACTTTTCACAGGAAATTAGTTTTAAAGAATATCGTGATAAATTAAATTTAAAATATGGTAATGTCAATGCTTAAGTTGAAAGTTTGAAACGTGAACAATTTTAATAATTAATGAAGTAAACGCGGCAATTTCCTTACACGTAGCTTCAAGTTATCTAAACACATAACAAATGTTAATTTGAATAACCAAAAATCGTCGTGCGATTTTATAGAAAGTTCATCAGGTGCTACGCGGCACAATAGAAGTGTTTATGCGAGTAGTTCTTGTATATAAAGTGGGCGTTCCTTAAGATCAATATCGATACTCAAATGAAAAAGGAACGGAGAATTTAAAATAATGTTACTTTAATATTTGGCATGCCTTTAAAAGCAGTATGTATGTAGCGTAAGTACATTGCAAAACAAAGACATAGAGCACTCCCATATGACAGTTATAAACAGTTTTGATAATGGATTGACTATTGGCCGTTGATTAAGTTGATAATATAAGTTTATTTGTAATGCTTGAATTTCAAATTACTGTGTTTAACTTTTGTGCATTTTGGCAAATCGATTTTTATGAAATTATTCAACGTTATATTAAGTTTCTTTATAATGTGTCAGTAAATCCCTTCTATATTTTACAATTTCTTTTTTTTCCTCGAGCGAAGGTCTGTTGACCTGTAGTAATCCGCTATTTCTATTAATTTGGCAAGTGAGATTCTTGATTCTCTTATTCAGTCTAGATTGTCTTATAAAGAAAGCCGAGGTACTTGTGTTTGTTGTCGAAAGATCACGTTAATTAAATGCGATTTATACAAAAGAACTATCTACTTCGTTGTCTTCACCTCCCCTACACTCCATCCATCCTCGTCTCTGTCACTGCTGTAGGGAGTCGTGTATCGTCCATTAGCAGGATGTACTCGCCATCTAATACATTCACATTTCACGAAATGAACAATGTCCTTCTCGACCTCTCGCCGTATAGCTAGCGTGTTCTTCAATGTTTCCTAATCCGTATTCTCGTCACTCACCTATCACAAGCATAAGTCAAAGTTGGTCTCAGTACTACCTTGTAGATAGTTAATGTTTCTCTATATGCTTTTCGACATTATTATGGAACTTAACGTCCCTGCACATTTATCCCCTTTCACTAGCTTGTTGTCTATTCCTTGCTGTTATGGCCACTCCCTCTAACAAACACCCACATATATAGATCATTCATTTACATTAGTACATGATGACTCATCGAAATCTGACCGGTAAATTGATGTCAGCTGATGAACAGTGGCGTATGCAATATGAAAATTATTGTATTTACAATATTATGTAGGTCAATTGTAAAGACTATTGCAAATTTTACAAGTGGATGTAGTAATATTTATTTGTTCTGCAAATAAAAAACGAAAACGAAGTATTTAATGTTAACTTTAACTCAAGAAACGATACTACGAAACAAACGCGTGCACGCAACTGATTACCGACCTCCCCTACAATCTAGATATGAACTCGTCTTGACGAAAATTCGTTTCTGCGCATTGTGTACTAATGTAAATGAATGATCTATACATAACATTCCAACGGTCCACTCTTTTATAATTTAATTTAAAAATTGTATATCTATGAAGCCATCACATCCTTCTTGCTCGTTATCAAATCTTTAGTTTTGTCAATATTTATCATTAAACCCACCCTCCTTGCAATCCTCCCTGCAATTTGATCATGCTAGTTACATAACGTCCGCACAATTCAGTGATGACTTATTCGTTATTACATTTTCCAGCATAAGGTTTAACAGAACCTCTTGTCCCTTGTCTCTCTTAAACAATTTACAACTTTAAACGGTCCCGACAAATTTCCATTTGCGCTACCTTTATTACAAGTTGTATTGTATTTTGTTTATCGTATCATAAGCTCGCTTGAAATCTACAAGTATAGCGTGTACTTCGTATTACATTACGTCTACAGTTCCTTTAACGTAAATACCTGATTAATCACCAATATTTGTCTTCACAGCCGACACTGATATTCTCCAATTTCCTTTTTGGCAAAAACGTGGAGTCTATTCCTGTTGCGAGCACATCTATTAAACCGAACTCCTATATTTCTCGCATTGCGCACTGTCGCCTTTCTTATATATTGGAATGATTATCGCTTCATTCCATGAATTAGGCTCTCAATAAGTTAGTTTATCGGTCATTCTAGGTATTCACCACCACATTATTAACCCATCCTCTTGCTCATTTCCGCCTGGAATTTTCCCATTCTTTAATAATTGTATTATTTCTCTTACTTCATCCCTTGTTGGTTCCTCTACTATATTTATTCAATTTACTTTGGTTTGATCAATTACGTTTGTCTCATGTGGTTGACAACCCTAAAAGTTCCTCAAAATCCAATTTTGTACAATATTATTGCATTCGAGATTGAATTTCCTTGTTTTCTTGCCGCCCTTGATTTGGTTTTAATTCCTTGATAACATTTCATGTTTCTCTTCTCAGTTTCTGTGCGTCAAAAGCTCCTTTACATTTTCTGTAGATTTTCTTTACTCGTCGCTTGTTTCTCGTTGTTCTAGTTCATCTGACGTGCAACATTTTTCATTAAACCAGCTCCTCGTGTTTTCTTCCTATCACTTTCTATTATTTTTGTTAATGACTTTCAGCTACCTTGAATGGATGGATATTCCCTTTGTTTTCCGCATTCGTCTGATGTTCTTTGTATCTTGTAGAACTTTGCATTAACTTGTTCACATTATGCTTACTTCGCCATATCCTCCTTGGATCCATTATTATTAATTTTTCTTGTTCAAATATTGCGATATTGTGATCAGATCGCATATTTGCCCCTTTTGGTGACCTGGTATTTGCGATGTTCATTTATAAATTTCCTTTTTGCTGGATGTAAATGTTCATTGTTCTGAATTTTTCTTTGTCGCAAATTTCTTCCTTCCCCAATTTTGCGTTAAAGCCTCCGTTTATAACTTCTATATATTATTTTTCGGTAAGCTCTCGCACAAATCTTCTACGTTTGTGTAGAATTCATATTTTGCTGGGGTATATACATTTATGAAAATGATATCTATATCCGTATATAAGGTTTCTCCCATTGATGTCCTTTCAACATCTTTAGTTTTCTAATGGTTTGCCTTCTTCTCGACGCATTCCCTTCCCATTATGTCATTTGTAGATCGTCCCATCTATGGTACTTCTTGATACCCCAAAATTAATCTCTGAATTTCCCTCTCCTTTAATACGTATCCTTTATTATTGGGTTTACCTCTATATTTCTTCTATAGCAAGTATTTCAGCTTTATCACATTAATTATTTCGACTTTCACACTGATTTACATTTACTTAAAACCCTTTTTTATATTTATTCATTGAATCACAACGCACAGTTTTTCTCTTACCTTTCCATATTTTCTATTCGTTGCTCTAAATTCTCGAGTTTTTCTACTAGTTCTCTTTTTCCTTTCTCCGGCGTTCTTCTTTGTCGTCTTAATTTCACCTTTAGGTGATTTTAGAAATAAAATTACTTAAAGAAAGAAATTATTCTAGTAATTTAGCTTCATGTTTCTTTTCTTTAAACTCTTCTTTAAACTTGATCTAAATATTATTGGCCATTCATGTTTAGATATAATTGGACAATGGTAAAAAAATGAATTTGATTTATTGAAATGAATAAAATTGAATGTACATGTATTTTTCATTATCCATTTTTCAATGGAGCTTGGATCGGTAAACATAAAAATTATTATTGTTTGACTTTTGGTCGAAAAATCGCGGCAATTCTCAATTCACTGGTCAGATCGTAAACTGAGGCCTATCATGTTGAATAAAATGCATCAAGTTGGATAATCAACTGCCGACGTGAGGATATCAAACGGTTCAATTAAAACGGATGTACAAGCGTAACACAACTGTACCGCAAACAACAACAAGCGAACAAATAAAGAAACGCAAAACGACAATTTAAATTTTACTGAAACCTAAAAATCAATAGCGAAGTGCAATATATACGTTACAATGAAGTTTTTGTTTACAATTGGTTTCCAAATTACTCTAGTAACACTTCAGCTAGGAAAACATTGTTAAGCTAAAGAAATTTGTACAAAACAAAACGACAATGCACCCTAATTATTTTTCAAATGCATTTATCGTAATCCCATGGATTTTGCTAGAAATGTGATTGAATTGAACAATATTATCCGGTCTACTGGAAAAATTCGCTGACCAAATTCTTAACATCCTACGTAACAAACGTTTGATTAATTCAATGAAATATATCCCACACGAACCGAAAAGACTAATTTAACGCTTCTTACAAATTTAAATTTGTAAAACTTTTGTCACGCACTTTCTTTTCAATTAGGTGTGCTTTTCACGGCGATTTTTATTTGTACAATTACTTATCGAGTGGCCAGTGTTGATTTTTTCGCATCTCCTCTAAACGTTTCGGTTTATTCAAGCGTGAGGTTCGGCCCGGTTGGCTCGCACGACATTTCAAACGACCGAAGCGGACCAGTGGTCCGTTAAATACACAAATGGAATTGACACGTTTTTAATGGAAAAATGGCCCAGTGTCGTTTTGTTGTATTAATTTGTCATTAAGTGTTACGTAAAGTAAAGTAAATATCCGCATTGTTGGAAAGTGTTACGCCCCTGTTTCGGTGGACGATTTACAAACCGGACGACTGTCGAAAAAAGAGGCGGAATAATAGTTTACGTAGTAATTAATAAAGAACGCCGTGTCCATTTAAGTATTATTCATAACAGAAAGCACAAATTGTAAAGCGAATAATACCGGAAACGCAAGAATATGCCGCATTTTGCACAAAAAATCTAAAAAGTAGGATTAGCAACTGTGCTTTTTTAATACATAAAATCGGTTGTCATAGAGTACAACGGAAATACTGGCGATTAAAAGGTGCCCTTAATATGGATCCGGGGTGAAATGTATCTAACTAATAATTGGAATATTGTAAGCTGAGGAAGTGAATTGAAATAATGATGAAATTTCCCAGAAATGTAAATGTTAGATAAAGCATCCCGTTTCATACATTAGCGCAATGCTCGGAGTCCATATTCAATTAACAGTTACAGTTAGTTTAACGTTTGCAACGTTAACAAAGAAATTTAGAACAACTTAGCGACAATAACTTAAAATATCTGAAACGGTGTGACTACAATACAATACTATATAATAAGTGGGGTCGTTTTACATCAATAAGTTTTAAGAATGTTTGCCCACAACCTTTCATTTTATATATTTTAAATATTATTATGCCCATTGTTAATTTTTGAAACTTGGAAACCTAAAGTGTTTGAAGCACGTTTTTACCATGAGTATTATTTGCATATTATGGCAATCACAGTGCACTTGCAATGATTTAATTAATAACATGGTAAGTCCATTAATTGTGGTGCTGCAAGTATTCACCATTAATTGGGATACTTCTGTCAACTTATGTATTGTTGGTTAACTATTATCTAAGAGTTTAAGGAACTACATCATGTATTCTCTGAGGTGGCTACTATAGTAACTATCGCCTTTAGTACTGGGTATCACAATTGTTTTGTAAGCGAGTAATTATTTTTCATGTATACTGTCCCCCAACAATTTAATGAATAATATAGTGTGGGAGTTTTCTGTCGTTGCAACAGTCGCACGTATACGTGGGCATTTTAAAATACATCGAACAATTGATCAATGAGAACATAATAAACTTTTTGTGTGAACCTGAAAATATTCAAAAATATTCAGTAATAAAAGGTGCCAGCAGAAACTCGTAAATACCTTATAGCGACGTTTACGATTTAACGTCTGTGTAACGATAAATACTTGAACACATTGCTCCACATACGCGGATCTTCCCAAATCACCAGCAGTGCCAAAATCACTTTACGTAAAGTACAAAACCATTTAATCATAAAATAGGAAACATTATGATTGAATAATTGAAACGCCAGGTATTTACCAAGCGTCCAACACAGAAAACTTGTTAGAATGCTTTGTTGAATATTTTTTAAAGGCATATTGACAATCAAACATGAATCGTTTCACACAAGTAGTAATTGTAGACATTTGAATCACTGGATTTTTTTGCAAACACCATTTTTATCAAATTCCGGAAGAGCTAGAAACATTAAACTATAATAATTAACAATTGAAATTTGTGAAAACACTTTTAAATATTCTAAATATTTTGGGATTATAGTTATGAACGAATTCTTCCCCTTGAAAGCACAGAGCCTGGCGGTTCCTGTTTGTTAACAGAGTGAGTGGTCAAAGTAAGTAAGTATCATTATCTCGCCTAGTCGATAGAGTCTGTAACATGTCCCATAGCAGGTGTTAACACACCTGCTATGGGACATGGTTCTGAAGCCGAGAACCATGTCCCAAGAAGGTACGAGAAGCATCTACCATCTCTGAATGCAGGTGGTACTCTAATAATAGAAAGATGGTGCAATGATCACTCTTTGTCGGTGAATCCAGACAAAATGGAGATGATCATGTTCACAAAGAAGTGGAAGCTAACGCTGAAGGCGGCAATTCAGTAAACAGAGGTTAATACTTACATATAACTATTGACAAGAAATTAAATTGGAAACTAGGTAAATAAGCCTTTACTATTTACCAGATATGTTCGCATGAAAATATACCTGAAGTTGTGTACTTGACGTACTCATCGCTCTACCGAGGAGTCACCAGTGGTCGCAACACCTGTAATCAGTGCACCCAATGTCAAT
Organism: Geotrupes spiniger; assembly: GCA_959613385.1. Lineage (NCBI taxonomy): Eukaryota > Metazoa > Arthropoda > Insecta > Coleoptera > Geotrupidae > Geotrupes > Geotrupes spiniger. Next base: position 2,848,253 of record OY390738.1, read on the forward strand.
AGCAGCTATTCGATTCTGGTATTCTCAGCATCCAACTCGCCACAGACACCACAAAGATGACAATGCACATAACAATAAAATAGGTACCACATAATATATGCATCACTAACAACATTATATTACCAACTCTGCATTTGCGATAATATTGTTCGCCAATACTTGCCACGCTGCCAGTTAGCACAACTTATAACATCACACAAATTAACTACTCCACTGTACTCTACACTACTAACGGGTGTTTTTTTTTAAAATTCGGCGTCAAAGCTGTGAACGAACCATCAATATTAATTTGACATCTTAACATATGTCTAACCGGTCTGACCTCACTTTTAATTGTCAAAAGTTGTTACTTAAGTGACGTTTGGTTCTTTTGTACACAATTGTGGTTCGTTCGCAGTTAAACATTCATGGTCAACTTCGACGCCAAATAAAAAAAAAAACACCAGTTATTAACTGCACTTAAGTTATAATTTAGATAGTCCGTCCTCTCCCTCAACCCTTAGACGATGGATCACACAAAACTCGTATGAATGTTAGGGAATATAATTAAATATGGAAAATATGGATTTGTATAAAAAAATATCGGTGCTACAATACACATTACTTTTTGTAAGTGATTGCTCGATCTTGTGCATGAGCGTTCATTATATCACAACTTACCAGTTTAGAACATAACGACTCCAGAGTTCTAATTGTTGTTTTAGTAGCAATAGGAAAACCAATAAACCAATTCATTTAAGAAAAACCAAACAATTACGTTAAAAATTAATATAAATTGTGAAAAGACATCATAATGGTCACAGAAACTGATGGAAGTGATAAAATGGCCTGAAATTAATTAACCACGTGTGCATTCTGGGACGGTCGTTTCACTCTTGTTATAAGTTCCATAATGGTTTTTGTCCTAATACTTTAGGTCTTTCTTAAATACATTTTGAATATTTGCTGTTAAAATGTCTTATATAAATCAAGATTAGTGACAACCTACGCGAATGGTGAGTCTATACTCGAAATATTATTTATTAATTTAGGTTGTGTACAACGTTTGATACGCATAGTTATAATAAAATCGAGGACAAAAATATTTTATTATTAAAATCATATTTCAATTGCCATTACTCTGACATGCATTTAAGTCTTTGCTTGTCCAAATAAATTAAAATCTCGTACTACACTTGATTTTTAAGAAAATTTGCGTTGCGTATTTCAGCAAGTTGCCTTGTAACAGCATTTTTTATTCTGAATTTGGTTATTGAACAAAAAAAATTGTTTATGTAAGGGTGGCAATTGATTTAATTTTATTAACCTTTCAATTCAGGCCATCCTGAACTTCTTTGCTCGATTTGGAGATTTACCCATTTCCTTTTACAATCTGACTGCCCCGTTGAATCTAATTTTGATTGTGTGGTAGGTCTTGATTTTGCTGTTTCTAACGACAGTTCATTTTGTTTGTCACGTCAAAGCAATACAGCAAGTAGTTGTTTTGGTCGTCCTGGTCTGCTTAATCGTTTCGGCTGTACTGTTTGCATAAGCCAACTTTCATTTTGGTTATTCAATCTTCTATCTCGTTTCAAATCAATTTTACAAGTTATGACTTTAAATTCTCTCTTCAAGCGAACGTCCTTCACAATTACGTAATGTGGTTTCCAAAGAATCCGATTCATCAAAAATACCATCTTTATGCATTATGTCATAATGTTACTTCATTGTCAGAATTTTAACTCCACGTCCACCTATGGTTGCTGTATTCATAAAATGTGTGGAACCTTCTAAAAACAATGAAATTTATGTATTTCATATTTCTGATTCTAATAATATTATTTTTGTCAAAACAATTTCACTATTGTTAATCTAGTCGGAGAAATTTTTTTTCTAATTTTCATTGCAAATATTATTTAGATGTGAATGTTTACACCGACTTTCACTAAGAATATATTTTTATCGTAATATTGTTTTGTAAGGACAAATTTATTTCTCAACCTCGTCGGAGTCATTTTTCTTGGTATAAAAAAATATATTATAGCAAGCCCGGTGTATATGCTTAACTATGCTTTGTAAGCTAATATCTTTAGATTTTGTCAATCGATTTATTTACATAACTTTCACAACTCGTTCTCTTGGCGTAATATTGGACTTGTTAACAAGCAAATATCGTTTTCATTTTAAGAATTCAAGAAATTACCACGAATGGCCTATTCCTGGTCTATAAACAACGTAGAATAAATATGTTAATATAATTTATAAAACTTGTATTATCAATTATATCAAGTTTAAGATGAAACACAAACAAGAATGAATTAAATCAATTATAACGATTATTAATATACTTACATTATAACCAGAGATTTCAAAACGTATGTGATTATTTTTATAAAAAAGAAATACAATTTCATAGATATTTTCAAAAATAAACGACATTCGAAAGACTGAAATTATTTCACTTTGCATGAACATAGCACAGTTAACGAAAAGAGACAGAGAGCGAGATATCGCACTTTGTTATGGGCCCCAAATTAATTCATCTCATGACAAGGAAAATTTCTCCTGTATTATTACTTATTAATTAATACCATTTAACAAGCGCCTGTGGTGCAGATAGAAGAAAGTGCTTACGTAACGAAAAATCCCATGCTTTTAAATATTATTTATACTTACGTGTATTGTCGCATGTCGCTTTCTAATTCGCTAAATTAAATCGTTCAAACTTCTTGCACAAGTACACCAATGAATTCATATTCCCCGCATTTATTTAGTCGAAATGACGAACTTTTATCTACTCGTTGCCGATTTACGTAACGCCAGTAAAACAACGATCTGTTAATTTTTCAAGCTTCTCCGCCGTAAATGTAAATGGCTCGTTTCAATATTGCACCTTTCACTGGCGTGGAAGTTTTAATACGTCGCCGAGATGCTATTTTAAAAGGTAATTATATAAAATGGTATTTTAAGTTGATTAATTTTGTATTAGATGCGGCAGGTGTTGCGTAATTATATGCATTACGTTCGGTTAATAAACCAGTTTGTATGTATTCATTACACGGATAAAGTTCATTGTGGTTGAACCGACGTGAAGGTCTCGATAAACATTTAATGTAATTATTTGCATAAGTTTAATATAAAGCAAAATTCTGAGTTGTAACAGTCCAACTATTAAGTGTGACATATGTATAATACAGGATTCGCGAATGGTCATATGAAGACCGGAATGTACGGTTTTACAAATATGTTTGGCTCGCGTCCAGATAATAGCCCGTATTTTGCAAGTAAAATATTTTAAAAATATTGGAACATATGAACAATCCATGATAATTCTGCAGTTATTATCAAATTCAAATTATGCGATATACCAATTTTCGTTCAAAGTGAGGTCAGGGTACTTATCATAGTGGCAATCATCGTAATTTGGATATGCTGATATAAAAAATGTAAATAATTTTATAAATAAGACTCACCGGTACAACTGGATCGAAATGCATGTGTCTATAATAGGTATCGAACGTAATAAATAGGTCATAAGAGTAGAAACAACAATTGTTCTGACTAATTTATTGTACATTGCGATATTTTATTATGCAATTTAATAGAATTTTCCCTTTCCCTAGTTATAGACACAACGATAAGGTATATCAAGGAGCCAAAAAAAGCTCTTACGCCACAAATTTAAGTTCATACTTTGAAATATTGCTCATTATTTTTGTTGTGAACTGACGAAACATTAAAACTGAGTAACAAACTTCAGCTTTCTATGGCACAAGTAAAATATCAAGTGCATTCACTATGTTCAACAATAAATTCATCACGTAAAAATACTTTAATTTAAAAAAATATATTTTTAACTTAATTTAATATATTTCTTTCATAACAACACAATTATATATAATCCGCTCATACTCCTCTATTGCAATTATGTCTCCTGTGTGCGATTGTAAGTAATACAACGTGCAAAAGTGCTCAGACAGTAGGTTTTTCATTCTATCTAAGTTATCAAATTAATAGGATATACTGTTTCGTGCATTACAGTGTGAAGTATATCTGGATGTTAATATAATTTGCGAACATCAATTATTATTTGAGTTTAATAATCATGCAAAATCTGTACGGAACAAGAAATCTTTCGGTGTATTTCTTGTCACATCATTAAATGGTAATTACGATACCGTGCTCGATTCGGTGAAATTTTGCATCGATAAAGTGTCAGACTTCGAAAAGGTTATTAAAATTAAACAAATCGATAATGTTAAAAAAGAGAATGGTTTACTGGAACAAGAGATTATTAAATTTCAAAGCGAAGTAAATGATTTAAACCAACATAGCAGATTAACCAGTTTGGAAATACAGGGTGTTACTCAACGGAATAATGACGATCTTGTAGCATGTTGGACGCTGTTTGAAAGTCCTTGAAGGTACCTTTAACAGTCAACGCCTTGCATCGGGTACCAAATTTTGATCCAAAGTCTGGTAAATCGCCATGGTCATTGATATGAAAAAAGCGGGACGAAATCATTGCTGCTGCAAAGATAAAAATCTGCAGTGTTCCGCACTGAACTTTCTTATACTTAGTTATAATACATTTTTCGAAAAAACTTTTCATATAAAACTCGTTTAAAATATTAATATCTTTAACTTTTGTAAGAATAATATTTTCGATAACATGTAAAATCACGAGTTTGAAAATTTTCATGATTACTGTACTTACTTATACATAAAGCATAAGAAAGTAAAAAAAACAGGAGGTTTACGAATAATAAATTAATATGTAATTTATTTAAAATAGTAATTTGTACATGAGCAACCGATAAAGAGACAATCTTAGCTTCTAATTGTCACCGGCACACGTATCAAAAACTCGATAAGTACTTCCCAGGAAAAAATGCAAAGATAACGTCGCTTAGGTGCAATGGTCAGTTTTTGCGCCAAAAAAGTGATTATGCAGTCGCCTGTGACTCATAATTGCGACGCTTTTTGTATCATTTTTCAACGGGCATTACAAGTTTTCGGACGTTTACTTCGTGTTGCATTAAAATGTAACGTTCCGTCGCGCCGATAAATAACCCGAGAGATGTTAAACGCGAACTTTTGGTGAGTGCAGTGTTTCGCGTTAAATTAAATCGCAATTTAACGATTCATTTATAAACTGAGTAACTTTAATAACGTTTAGTGGACGGAGTTTTTGGATGGCGGCGTCGATCTTGCATCCAAATGGACGGCATCGTGTCGGAGGAGGCGACTGTTAGGGTGAGCTCTTCAATTTCTTAAATCGCGGACTTTGCTGTACGCGGCAATTTACGTTGCGTAACGTCGCTGAAATAATCAACACTGACCGAAGCGCACTGGAAGTTGAAAGAACGGTGTTATTAATAGCACGCGAATGTCATGGAAAAATTGAGTTGTTTCATTCCATAGTAAGAAATCTAATAATTAAGAATTTAAGTGTTTATAATCTTGGATTTCTTAGGATTTGTTCAAAAATTTCCATAATTGGCTCAATTTCGTGCAACTTGCAAACTTTTTTAGTTGCGCTTATTTCACACTTTTGGCGGCAGTTTTTTACAAAGGGTGTGAAAAAAATTGAAAAATCGAATTTCTTCCTTCATCAAAAACAAATAATGCAAATTTAGTAATTACAACGCCCTAAAAATTACAAATTATTAGTTGATTAAAATTGTTTGCTACTTGTTTTGTTTTTGAAGACTAGTCGAAGGACTTCTTTTAGTTGTAGCGATTCCAAATAGATGCTTGATTTACTCGTAACTCTTGGTTTTTGTAGATGGCTGTGCAGTGTTCTGCTTCCATGAGATATATTATAAATAATTATAGTACCATTGAGAATATGACGATGTAAAAATAATTAGAGACCCTAATTGTGAATGAAGCAACGACTGTAGCAGTAGTTGTAGCATTTTATTGCCGGATTAATTATTATTAATTGTAGTACATGTACCCCAACTTAACCTCGAGGAATATGTCGATGTAGTGCGCTGCAGTGTTAGCTCTAACTATAACATTACTTTTATAGCAGTAGTAGTATATAATCTTGAAATTATAGCACGTGTCGATATTTCGTTACGTGCATAAATATATCACATATAAAAGTAGTTGGCGAATCATATTCAGTCGTTGAAGCAACAACTGTCAGCATTCGTTGCAGCAGTTATTATTGAATATATATTTATGTGTCGAAGTAAGACCGCACCAATTTGCAGAATTTTATTAAATCATTTATATTCCTGTAAGTCTAACATATGTTGATTCTCCGGTACTTTGAGGATTACGCTGAAGTACTTCCATTGTGGATCATCCCATTTGTCGAGGAATGTATCGAAGTAAAACTCGTAAAATTACATCCAGTGCAACTGGTTATAGTAACACCTGTAAGATTAGTGGCAGATTTTTACAAAAAAACCCTTTACTGGAATATTCATTAAATCACATAATCTACATCTCATTTAACTCTTTAACTGCCTTCTTTGACCTTTTCTCATCCGCCCCATCATCTTTTCCCGCTGTTGTTCTATTTCCCTCATTTTCCTGCGCTCCTTCTTCTTCCCCTTTATTTTGAATTAAATTTGTAGACGCCCCCAGACTTCTCCCACAATTCTTCTCAAATCTTTCCCTTACTTCCTTTCTCCTTTTTTAGTGTTATTTCCTTGCATTCTCCTACCCAATGTTCCCATTCGTCCACCCTTCTTCACAGAAATTACACCTCCTGTACTTCTCACCCATGCAGAACTTGTTGGATTTCTCTTCACTTCTGCGCCTGTACCTTGCTAGTATTTTCTCGTCTCGTTTATCCATCTTCCTTCCCATAACTATCTTGGTATTCTTCCCTCTACTTTATTTTACGTTGTACCTCGCTCTCCTAATTTTGATTTCTCTTTCCTGTGCTTCTACCAGATTCCATCTCTCTACTATCTCCCTCTCCAATTGTTTTCGTCTCTTCTTCTCCCTTCTGCCTCTTATACAGATATCCCTGCATTTCTAACATTTATCCTCCATTCTTCCAATTTTGATATTTCTCTGCTAGTGATCCCCCATTTCTTCCTCCAGTACCTTTTTAGCTCGGCACAGTTGTCCCCCCTCACTGTCATCTTATACCTCACTGCCCTTTTCCGTGCATCTACTGCCAACTTTTCGCTCCCTGTATCCTGCCTAGCTATATAGTATGGTGTTGATCTCGCCAGGTTGAGTACCCTTTTTATTTGTCCTAGGTGTATCATTTCCAACCATTTCCTTTCTTTCCAGCTCCAGACATACTCTTTATGCATGTGTTCCATAGCTATTGTTTTTTTGGAAATTTCCTCTCCTCTTTCTCAACAGATTCCTCGTCAATCCTTCTTCTGCTCTCTTTGTCTTTCTGCACGCGTGCATCATGTGTCCTCCACTATTGTTTTCCCTAATTACATATAGAGCAATCAATGAACGATTCAACAAGTTAATGAATCACAAAATCTGCAGTGGTCTTGTAAAAATGTTAAATTTAAAGTTTCAGAGCTCTAGCTTTAACCGTTTGGGCGGTAGAGCGCGCACAGACACACAGGCAGACATACAGACACACATACGTGATTCCAAAAATAGTGAGGATCGATTCAGGGGACCTCAAAACGTGAAATCTCGAGTTCAAAAATTTTCATGATTCCTACATAAACTATAAGAAAGTAAAAAGATTGTCTAGCGAGGGTACCATACCCGGTTTTAAAATCGATGACATCGGAAATAGTGTATTTATTAACGAACATCTAACTCTTAGCTTCTTAATAACTGTGAATATCCTCTCAATTTTGTTATCAAAATGTTCGAAACAAAATCAATGTTAACCAGTAGCTATAATTGCGAATATGATATAATATGCCTAACAGAATCGTGGCTAACTCCAGACCTGTTTTCAAGGTAGATTATTCTGCGAAAATTACAGAGATGTGCAGAGAAGAGATAGGTGTAACACGGCCTGTGAAAGACTCTCGGTGGTGGTGTCCTGATTGCTTCTAATGTCAAGATAAAAACAACAGCGAAACCTTCTTGGGATAGTGATCCGGAGAATTTGAGGGTGACAGTGCTAGTTGACGAAGGTAAAATTGATATTTGCTGAGTATTTCACCGAATGCGTTATCCAGTTTTTTAAACCAATTTGTTATTATTATTAACAATAATCCTGAAGTCATCATATATATCATCGACGATTTTAATTTACCCAATATAACATGGGTCCGATCTAACTGTAACTTTTATGTAATGTCTGGCAATTTGAATAATAGATCCGAGATGATTGATGTGATGTCTTATTGTGGATTACTACAATTCAATAACGAGGTTCATTTATCGAATAATACATTGCGCCAATAAATTAGAGGAACACTAAGAAAATTAGTTGTAATTTCTTTTCTAGTTTAACGCCATAACTTTACATTCTGAACAACTTTTCTTGGTAACACTTTGACGTACTGTGAACGGAAAAGGTAGTTTACCTAGAACTAAAATAGTATTTGCAAAACTGTAAAGGCTTACTCGATTTAAAAAAATCGAAAGTGAACTAAAAATAAGTTTCAGACCAAGCAGGGCGGAACCCCAAAATATGAAATTCCAATTCGAACATTTTTGGTCAATCATACCTATTGTAAACTCAATCCGTGGACATACGGTGTATTAACTTTAATTCACACCACTTATGAACATAAAAATCAACTTTATTAGGCAATGAAGGGCAGAACCACTAACATTTATTATCCAATGTTTGCGATACGTGGACAAGGCACTGCGTTTAATCGACTCGTGGCGAGTTGTAAATTCGACGAGAATTTCGATTATGTCTCTCACTCACGTATGTTACGCAAAATAATATACGTCGCTACCGTATGGGAGTTATTCAATCGTTCGAAGGCTTGTTCAGATAAACTCTTTTAATTATGTATACTATTTATTATTAATATTTACAATATACAACTCTGCTCAATTACAATTGGCACTGATGAAGATACACTGGATGTGATACTGTGTGTAACTGTTAGACTGTGGTCTTGATACGAACTGTTCGACTGGTGCCGTAATAATGTTGTTACTTTGACTGTTGTCGTGGTAATGTGATATATTGGTAATGTCTGTCTAAGGGTGAAAACGTTCCTTAACTACTACGTTCTTTTGTGTAATTGGTTGGAATGAAATGTCCCCACTTTGACGTAAGATGAAGAACTCGTCGTGATTGGTAAAGAATGAATTTAAAGGAATCGTAATATGACGGCTTATAAAAGTGGAATTGGGGCCGCAAATGTATAACGTCTTGTACGTGATAAATGATAAAATGTAAATGACCGAACCGACCGTTAGCTGGCCGCATCGGCGGCATGATCTGTACCTGGACAGGGTCGTGCCGATTAACATAAAACTATTTTACATTCTTAAAAATAATTGTGACAAATATTTACACGGTTTGCGCAGATCTAAATTATCTTAATTAAATCCACATATGTACGTGTGGGACCTAACATCCAACTTTACTTCATAAGATTAACAAATAATGTGGTATCGTATGTAATTATGCCCGTTTGAGCTGTTGCTTTTCCAAATATGGGGTCAGCGCATTTATCCTCTCAATGATGAGCGTAGCCCAGAAATTCACACATTTAAGCCAATTTACAATCTATATTGCCTCAGCCAAAACAATTATACAAAAGACGTTTTATACACCAGGTAGGTACGAGTAGGTTTGATGAAAAATTTGTAGGGTATATACGTTTTCAATTTTTTATATTTTTAAACACAATACAATTTTTGTTCGAACGGAAAATAAGACAAATGAGCCCTGAAATATAACATGGGAACACGTACTTAATTTATTTTATAAAATTTAACAAATAAATCATTATATACATGTATACACACACACACACACACACACATATTGTATATATATATATATATATATATATATATATATATATATATATATTGAAAATGCGTCTTGTCAGCGATCCACCAGTTAGTCTTCATGGACCTGTTTTAATTAATGTTCACTACACCATTGAGGTGTAAGATTAGACCATCTTTCATGTATATATATATATATATACATAAGTCTTGCAGTTAGAAGTATTCTCCAGGAAATGTCGTAAACATATCGTAACCCGAACAAAAGTAAAAGTGTACAAAATCAAGATTAGTTTCTTTGTTGCGATTTTGCTAGCTGTGAACGATAGACATTCTTAAATATCGTTTGTCCGAATGTTAAATTAAATTATATTATGTAACTTCGCGGAAAATACAGCAAATAACAATTAATTATTATAGTATCATAATAATATGTTTATTTCTTAAGAGGCAACGATTTAGCTATTTTGATGTGAATGTAATCGTTCCTAGAAATCGACGATTCCAGTTCTAGCCCAAAAGGACAACGTTAGTTCGTTCAGATCTATACAGAGCGGCATAATTTCGAATCATTCCAATAATGACTTCCCTAATAATTTTACAGCAAAATTGCATAACATTTTTTTAAATATAAGATAGTCAATTGGCACAAATTGTACATTTTTGCTAGATCAGTTTGCAATACTTTGGCTAAATTTTGACATTTTAAATCAAACATCAATTCGACCGAACTATAAATTACATCGCTTCAATTACGTTTCCTTGTTAGTTTCGGTTGGTTTCATTTTTGTTTGTTTAATATCTGTTATTAAGTTTACGATTTAAGTGTCTAATCAGTATTGTTTCTCTTAACGTCATATCCTTTTTATTTGATGAAATTTATTATTTTCATTATGACGTTCAGAATATAAAAAATAAATTTGCTACTTTTTAATTCTGGATGGCCAGGGTTAGGTAACCCAAAATCAATATTCGATTCACCTCGATTGCATCGATGAAGCTCAGACAATAGTCATTTAAACTACTGGGATTAGTTTCTGTTGTGGACAGATTTAAACCCGATCGAATTAATGTCAAATTGCGCCGTTATTAAAATTAGTAGTATTTCTACCGCCTAGTTGATACGACACCCCTCAAAATTCAAAGCCCAATTCAATAAAGTTTGTCGTCCGATCACTCAACCCTAGACAAAGCACATATAGAGGATTTGGTGACGTATTTCTTACCTTATTATATTGACAGAACGAATATGGTAATATTAAATTGCCAAAAGAATTATTTACGAAATTATCGAATAATTTTATATTTTATGTACATATATTTTGTGTTTGACATTTGCAGCGGTGACATTATTGTAAAATACTTGATGTGTATCACAATGATCTCACATCTGCCATTGATTGCAAATTTTATTTCAGTGGCGCCAACATGGCATCTTATTTATTTTATCAATAAAACCTCGACCCCTCCCGACTCTAGTGCCGACAACCTCTAACTTTGAGACAAGACCGTTTGAGCAACGATGGTCATAGCGCCGAGCTCCATTGTACGAGGGACTTTTGGGGACGATTGATACCAATTCTGTGGATTTTACGTTGAGTGTTATCTCAAAGAAAATGTAGATTTGTATAACTTTGTACATCGTTAACTAACGTAAAACAAAGTATGTGAAAAAATAATTATTCAAATTATTAAAATTTAAGTAACTCATTCATTTTATTTTATTTTTCTTCTTGATATTGATTTACTTATTTTTTCTCGAAGTTGTTTTGTTATGTAGTTGGTATTCATTTCCGCGGATTGACATTTATTTGTTTCATTATGATTTATGTAGTTTGTATAATTTATATTTATTTAATTTTATTCATTTTTTTTCATCTATTACTAACTAATATGTTTTAATATTTTTGTATTTAGTTTTAGTTTCGTCATTTTAATAACACCATCCTGATCATAATATTTTACTTCCTATGTATTTCAAATATTTCCTTCTTGATTTTCCCCGTTATCTTTTTCGCGAGTTATTTTTAACCAACACTATTTTAATTTGAGTTGTATATTTTTGTAAGAAATCGAAAAAACTTAATTTTAAAAATAAAATAATCGAAAAACGTTAAATTCTTAATTGAAACCACAAACATTCATTCAAGCGGTGATCTCGCAGTAATGTCCAGCCTGTTTTTTGTCCATCGACTTTCACGACTGCAAAAATTCGAAAGCATTAGACACTGAAAGCACATAAAACGTGCATTTTAACAATTTCTGTGCGAACGTCATTTATACACTTTTCTGCGAATATTAATGTAGAAATAAACACGACTCGAGCTAATTGCATTCGAAAGTAGACTATTCATTTCCGCTCGTAGGGTACAATCGAACGCTTTACATATTTCGAATCGCAAATGGCATTTCTTGAAATATCAACACAGATTTTGCATGTGATCGAATCTACCGGCGCCGTCAGGTACCGCAACTGCATCAACTGACCCAAATTGCAAGATTCCTATGCCAGGTTTTAGTTTCGTTTGTAAATTAACGCAACGGTAATTGGCGTTTGAAGTATCGTAGGACGTGCGTGGGTCTCGGAATCCGTTTTATCAGTTGAAAATTCATCTTCGCCGCGAGTCCAATTTTTTTCCGTTGATTTCTCTCCGGCTTTCGCTCATCGGTATTTTCTCGATTTTTAACGCGTTTTGTGAAACTCACTTATTACGGGCAACGAACACATAACTTGGCATGTTCGAGTGACAGGTTTTTTTTTTTTAAGTGGAGCTCCATTTATACAGTTCGTAAATTGTCAAGTTTTAACGTGACCTAACGCGTTTAGGAGTTTAACAGTAAAAACTCGTATTAATTAAAACGATGTTAGTCGACTACCTACTTAAATATGGAAATATATATTATTAGCATGATTTGGGTTTCGTCAACATTTAACTAATAAAAATTGCAAATTTGCAAAGTTTTCTGTTTTAAACTTTACATTTACATTGAACTAGATTCAAGTCGGATAAATGTGTTTTCTGTGTTACGTAGCATTGTGCAATTAATTCCACCAAAACCTGTAAATACAATGCAAATAATTCAGAAATAATAACTCCATTCCGCGCATGCAGTTCATTTGTATTGACTCTGGTGAAGTATTGCAGTCAGAAGTGGAATAAGATTCTAATTAAATCTTATATTTTATTTGAAATCGAGTTTCAAGTCTACTTATAAGTTTTCTGTTTTAAACTTTACATTTACATTGAACTAGATTCAAGTCGGATAAATGTGTTTTCTGTGTTACGTAGCATTGTGCAATTAATTCCACCAAAACCTGTAAATACAATGCAAATAATTCAGAAATAATAACTCCATTCCGCGCATGCAGTTCATTTGTATTGACTCTGGTGAAGTATTGCAGTCAGAAGTGGAATAAGATTCTAATTAAATCTTATATTTTATTTGAAATCGAGTTTCAAGTCTACTTATAAGAAATGGCAAAAAAATAAAAAATATCTAAACAATAAAAAAATGTACAGTCAAATATTTGTACTTGTACTATCTTGTATCTCAATTTCTACTCGACCGATTAAGATGACACGTTGCAGAGTTGGACACGAACTTCGTACATAAGCTATACCACCATGGAAACTAAATCGAATCATTGTATCTCAGAAACGTGCACAATAAATAATCTAAAATTTTGTATTGACATAGCTGGCACACGTACTACCATAGTATAAATGCAATAATCAATTACGGTATACCATCGGGTGCACCGATTAACCGATTAAACAATCTTAATTTGCATCATTTCAGAAATGGTTAGACCGAATATGCTTTATTTTGAATTGGCATGGATGGAGACACTAACTTGACACATAGGGCCATCAATTTCAATGTCGCTGGAAGTGCATTTTCATTCTAGTTCTAGTTATTTTAAAAAATAACACAATGAGAGAAGTAAACATTTAAAAGGATTCTCGTTCAAAACTCGCAAACTTAATTTACGAATAAAATTAATCAATTTATATCCCAGCGGAAAATATGTCGATTACCAAATCGAAACATTAGTGCATTCCAACGCGTTGCATTCTTGTCAGCGATTTCAAAGACCTTGGTTACGCCCTGTATATCGTTTGCAAAATTATATTTTTTAATTTTCTTCGCATTCTTTATGCAAACGCGTACGTTGAAGGTAATTGAATGTATAGTTGCTGTTAATTAATGCCTTCTAACTCCAATCGTACAAATTAAATACTACATAATTGATTTTTGCAATAAGCGATATGATTCATAATGCATCGAAAAAATTGAAAATAAATAAATGTAAATAAAAACAATTTCCAATCACAAGTTTTAAAACAAAGTCTAAATTACATGAAATAAATATGTTATGAAAAATATTATTTCAATTTGTTAATTGTAATTTTTCGCAATTGTGAAACATGCAAAAAGCCAGTCAAATCTAAATCGAGGCCAACCGTTATTTATTTTATTAGCACCATGTGGTAAATTTGATTTTGAATTTAATTCAAAGTGCATCCAAATTTTTGTTAGGGCCATAAACATGTTATATCTTATTATTAAGATTTCGATTAGATGACTTTCACTAAGATGCATTGTAAGTTATTACCGTGACTCAAATTACATAATTATATCCATTATGAAAATGAATTAACAATTTTTGAGCGTAAGTTTCGTTGTGTTTATTTCCACTAATCAAATTTAATTTTTTTATCTACAATCAGTTTGCAGTAAAATTTCATTCATAATTCATAATTCTGCGATTTTTTTATTGAAATCGATAATAGAATATTTATATTTTAATCAACCTACAAAAGTAACCCAAGCAAATTTTAATTAATTAATTAATTAAAAAACGAAATTGTATATAAATTTAGGACTTTGACATTTTCACATTAGTCTAACTTTGGAAACTGAACGATGGGCGTTTTAAGTCTTTCTTGAATCGCGATTCAGAATTTTCATTTTAGAAACTTTCAATTGCCCTAAATTGGTAAATACACTAAATTATAGACTTAATTAATTTGCCACCATAAATTGTTTTATCAACGATTTTATTGTTTAAAAAAATGCACGGAATCATAAATGGAAAGTATTGGAATCTATTTCGAGATTAAATGAAAGCATTAGAGTACTCTAAATCGGCTGCTTCTGTGCGTTTGTTACGGATATTTTTGTTGGTGCCACCATTTAAAAATTGATTATTTAAATTACATCGAATTCAGCAAATAAAATAAAATTAAAACCACATAGGAAACACAAGCTTTGCTACAAATTAAAATATGGCGCATACGAAAATATATTAGTGGATGTAAAATTTTTCATTAGAAATTTTTGCAATTAACTTAATTGAATAAAAAAAAAATTACATATGTCATTCATCCCGTCACACGAAAATAAACGTGTGCGTATTTGTTAAATATATGTTAAACGTTATAGATGTAAATAGTTGAAAAAGTTATTATTTTCTTAAATCGGTTTATTTAAAATTAACATTAACATTCTCTTAAAAAAAAAACGAAAGTTATTTGCTTATGGATGATGTGTACATTTCACGGGTACAATCCCGGTTAAAAACACCCAGAACACAAGTCCATATGTTCGTTGCGCGTTATATCACAGTTTTTTTTCCCGTGAATAATATATCTCCGGTGAATGGCAAAGAGCGCAACATTTAAATGTCAAATCGTCATATAATAATTAAAAGCGCACAACCTACCTGTTGCACAATTAACCAAAACGACGAGAGACGCTATCAAAACGAAACCGGAAGTCCTCCTCGGCTGTAGCATTTCGCCTGTTACGTAACACTTTTTCCAAAAAAAAAATTATATTACGAAACCAAAACACACAAATCCACAGTGCGCTCGTTCAACACCAGCGGATGCGAAAAGTCAAGAGCCCATCGTCCGTGCAACGGACGCCGAAAACGCGGTACGCGATCGTCTGTTCGCAGCAAAAAAGGAAACGCGAGCGCGGTTTTGCGCGGATGTCTTCGGTGTCTTTTAAAACGAACTGGAAGGTAGCCTAACGAGCACTGAGTAACTGTCCGGGTCCCCTTACTCACCTGTACCTCTTACAAGGCTTTAACAGCTTTTAGAAAGCAGTCCCGGCGCGCGAACGTTTAACTCGAATATTGGTGGTGACAAATTTTGATCGGATATGTTGATAAATTTTCACCTGCTGTCGTATTAAAATTTGAATGAAACGTATCTATGGGACCACTTGACCATGAATATTAATTTTCTAATTTCAAATCAGTTTTTTATGGAATCAATTAAGAGTGATGTAGAAGAACACCGGGGTTAATAATCTGTCATTCTGCACATGAATATTATTAACATTGCACATATACATACATATATATCTAACTAATACAATATAAAAGCAGAAAAATGAATATAATAACAAACGAATATGAAATTACCAAATAATTGATATAAAATCTGAAATTTACAGAGCGCAGATGCAATCAATCACCAAGAACATGGTCGAAACATCATCTTTCAGCTCGTTGAAAAGATATATATAAAATACATCTTATTCGGAAAGTATCATTCATAAAAATTATATACGTAAATTATGAAGCAAAACTGATACAAAATAAACATTTAACTTGTGACATTAGAATACATTACATATTAAAATACATTTACTCAATATAGAATAATACTTTTTACTTTTAAGTTGTAATATTAAGTTTTATTAAAGCAATTATATTAAAACCGTAATCAATGTAGCAGGTGTTATAAATAAAACATTAAATAAATTGAATATTTTAATGAATAACTAATAAAGTTTTGAAAAAAATGTTAGCAGCGAACGAAAAATATATTTGGCGCAGTCCTCTGAGGACTTTTTCGTCGATTTTAATCGTTAATGATAAATTCGAATTTTTGGTGGACCTAGAAAAAAACTATGGACTTCCACAAGTTGTAATATTTTACAATCTATTTGATTGGTGTTTATCTGTTACGAGACTTAGGTCGTTGCTCTGAATAAAATACTCGCCGTCTTGTGATGTATTTAATTGGTTTACTTTTCACTAACATATTGTAATATGATAGTTCGTCGGGTAGGTCGCGGATGCATCGGACACCACTCGCGCTACCTTGCTAATTCCCGTCGTCGTCTACTGTTGCATAAAACTAAATTGACTTATTTTATATTAAAATAAATCATCATTCGGAATTTCCTGACGGGCGCGAATATCCTTATCCAGAACTTAATTATTACACAATGTTGTTCTGTTTTTATGTACCTCTACTATTTTATTGTTTATTTTTATTTTAATATTCGGTGGTTCCTCACTGAACACTTTACATGGACCTCTGAATTTCTTTTAAATCTTGTGACTTTATCTGTATTCTGGATAATGCGTCTGCTGCTGCGTTATTCTTTCCCTTTATGTAATGTATCGTGAAGTCTAACTCTTCAAGTATCAATCGAAACTTACTTAATCTTGAAGATGGATTACTCATTCCGAACAAATATGCTAGTGGACGATGATCAGTATAGATTTGAAATTTTCTACCGTATAGGTAGGGTCGACAATGGTTAACGTTCCACACTATTGCTAATAGTTCCTTTTCTATAGTGTCGTATCTTGTTTCTGCTTTATTCAATGCTATACTGGCGTGTGCGATTGGTTTATTGTCTAAGTTTGCAAGAACTGATCCAATTGCATACCCTGAAGCGTCTGTCGTTAAGATGAACTGATTCGTTGTTGAGAAATCAGGATATTGCAAGATTGGTGGTTCCATGAGTGCTTTTTGCAACGTTTCGAATGACTTTTGACAATGTTCGTCGCAATGAAATGTAACTGCTTTACGCGTTAATTTATTTAAAGGTGATTTCCGCAAAATTTTTAATAAATTTTCTGTAATTCGCGAACGCTACGAATCGCTTTGTTTCATCTGTGTTTTTTGGAATTGGATAATTCATTCATAACTGTATCAATCTTATTTGGATCGGGAGAAGTTCCCTCTGCTGAGATTACGTGTCCCAGATAGAGAACTTCTTTTTTAAGAAATTTACATTTTTTCGGATTAAGTTTAAGATTGACTTCCAGAAGTCTATTACAAACCTTTATTAAATTTTGATTGTGATTACTTGTGATTAATAATTGTCATTACTTTCGAAAATGAACTAGGACTAGTTTTCAATCCCTTTGGTAACCTAGTCATTTGAAACTACCCTTTACCTGTAGTAAATGCTGTACATTTTCTACTCGTAGGTTCCAGCTCCACTTGGTAATAGCCTTGCGATAGATCTAGATGCGTAAAGTACACTGCTCCTGATAATGTGTCCAACATTTCCGTTATAGTGGGTAATGGAAATCTATCGTTTTCTACGACTTTATTTAATAACCTATAGTCAATAACTACTCGCCATTTCTTACTTTCATTTGAGTCCCCTTTTTCGGTACTATTAAAATTGGTGAAGACCATGTGGATTATGTTTCTTCTACAATCCCGTTTCTTAGCATTTTATCAATTTGCTGATCGATTTCACTCTTTTGGGCCTGTGGTAGTCTGTACGGTTTAACGTAAATCGGATTTGCTGGATATTTTAATTTTATTGTTTCTCGCACTACATTCGTTACTGTTAGGGTCATTTTCTAACAAGAATATATCTGCGTATTTGGCGCAATTTTTTTCAATAGAATCTTTCTCTTCATCGTTTAAATGATTTATGTTGATTAATTCCAACAGTTTATCAACCCTTGCTACCGAATTCGTAAGTGGTTTCCATCCATTGACGGTAAAAGACTGCCTGCAGTTTTAAGGTTGAAAGTTTCAGCCATTTTGACCTGCAGCCTTGTCTTTTAGGACAGCAGGAACGTCGGAAAAAAGTTTCTCTAAACTAGTAATGTATTGTTTAACTTTAAATATTTGCTCTTCGGTTGTAACAATAGCTCGCACACTTAATTTTAACTTATCATATTTATTTGAATATTGTTCTAATTCACTTGTATATTTTTGCGTTAATTGTTCATTAGTTCGCCTAGCCTGATTGTCTTTGTTAATATTATTTTTAAATAACCTTACTTGGGTTAGTATTGTCTCGAAGTCCCCCTCGTAGTCCTCCATTGACCGTCGTGTTACTTTTCACTCTTCAATTCCGTCATTGTTAGTAGCTCTTGACTCCTTCTGACTTCCCTTCGGATCTGCCTGTCTATTCTTCTATTGCAACGTGTGTGGATGATGTATGCCGCTAACAGGACTTCTATGGTGTGTTTGCTCTACGTAGTGGTGCTGCCTCCACTATTTCCCGGCTGGGAAATTTTCACTTCTTTCTCCTCTTTCGACTGGTTGTAACCCATTTTTTTTATGTATAGTTACCTCAAGACTCCTGTCCGCTTTAGAAGATCCATTTAGTTGCAGTGGCAGAGATTGCCATGTAATATTTTACAAATCTATTTGATTATTGCTTAACTGTTACGAGACTTTAGTCGTTGCTCTGAATAAAACACTCGCCGTCTTGTGATGTATTTAATTGGTTTACTTTTCACTAACACATTGTAATATGATAGTTCGTCGGGTAGGTCGCGGATGCATCGGACACCACTCGTGCTACCTTGCTGGTAATTCCCGTCGTCGTCTACTGTTGCATAAAACTAATTGACTTATTTTATATTAAAATAAATGATCATTCGGCAATTTCCTGACGAGTGCGAATATTCTTATTTCGACATTCGTATTCGTCGTTAATGCAGAATAATCGAACTTGGTTTTTGTTGATGCAATGCATGATGTTTGTACGTAAAACTGCTGAATTGCATTATACGCAACGGAAATAACACATTTTGGCTACGCCATTTCCTCACAAAGTATTCCGTCGCCTGATATGGAAGATATCTTGCAGATTACATTTATATAAGTGGAGTTTATGACCATTCCTAATAATCACGATATTCTTTTTCAAAGAACAAGTAAACTAATCCAATAAACCTCGAATAATAAATAACGTAAGCAGTAACATGGCATTCGAAACGAAATATTTTAATTGCACTCCACGATTTAATGGAAACGTAGATGATACCTTTTATGATAAAGTAAATGTCGGTAATTTTCATAATGTATATACACTCGCAGACAAAAATATTGCATATTTTTTTGGTTCTTTTTTTGTATTTGTGTTTTTCCATTGGCGCGTTGGATGGTTTTTGTTGCAAATGTCTTTTCACTGGAGTAATACCAATCAAATAAATTGCATATGCAAACTTTACAACAGATTTATAAAGGCATTAATGAAATATCCTTATTTTTGTTGTAACATTTAATTAGAATGAACAACAATAACGACAATATAACAATACTTTAAGGCAACATAATTAACAATTTACTACTTAGTACTCTGGCTCTAATGATAGCCAGGGTCCTCCTAAGCATGCTACGCATAATATCGTTGATGGTTTCTTGCGAAATTCGATGCCATTTTTCCTATGCAGCAATTCTTAATTCTGCCACTGAATTAGGAGCTGGATTTCGTGCTCGTATACGTCGCTTTATGATGCTCCATACGGGTTCTATGAGATTTGCGTCAGGACTCATTGGTGGCCAGTCTAGTGTCTCAATCCCAACATCTTCAAGATACTGGGACACTGTTCTTGCAGCATACGCACGGGCATTATCATGCATTATCATGCATTAGCACAAAAGTATCGTACCCAATGAAGCCAGCATTAGGTACAACATGCACTTTAAGTACATTACGAATGTACCAATCACCATCCATTCTTAAATTTACCTCAATGAGCTCCGGGTGACTCTCCCAACGAGATAATTGTGCAAAACGTTCCCCCGACCTTCTGCATATTAGACCACGTCCATCTGGCTTCCATAGCTGCATCCTTGTTTCATCCGTAAAAAGAAAATGCCACGGCTCCCTTCGGGGGGAAATGTGCGCGAACTTTATTGGAATACGCAGCTCGCTGCCAATAATCAAATAATGGGTACATTTAAATTTCAATACGTATTTCGAGATACGCACAAACTGAGATTTCCTTAGAACTACATTCCGCTTTCATGCGATATCTTGTAATCTTGCAGCTAACGTAGGCATAATGTTGATAAAATTAAATTTACACTCTGTGCACAACATATCAGATTACGTCCAGTCGAAGTTTCAATTTTTTTTGTCGAACGATTAAGTAGGAAAAAATTGTATAGTCGGCTATCCGTTAGATATCGCAAAAATCGGATGCTTTTTTGCGCACTTCCCGCATGATTACTTCTAAACGTCCCTCCACAAAAATTTGAACTTACAGTATGTTACGTAGAAATGATTGCTGGTTGTAACAATGTATATTTCATTTTTCCGCCAAGCGGTTTCTTTGACATACATCTTCAAACATAGGGGACTATTAATTTGGCACCGATAGTAATCACCATATTTCTTTATCTAAGGAAACAATCAAAAAATTTAATACAACCAAGAATTAGTACATAAAAAATATTTGAAATAGGAGCTACTTTTCCATTAACCATTTTCTAGTTATAAAATATATACTCGACCAGATGAATTTAACACTACAATTATTCAATTATTGCCAGATTTAGAGAACGCTCTAACTTTTGTAAGGTTTAGCGCAGTTTTAGCGCATGCAGCAATGATAAGGATGCATTAATTAGGAAATATTTTACACAATTTCTTACACCAACTGCAATCAGAACAAATTATTTACGATCAATGAAGGAAATATTTATAAATATTATGAGATTAAAGCAATATGCACTAAAACTCGAATCGTGTTCGTGTTCGTGTTCGTGAAATCTATAATTATTATCATTTAGATTCAATAGCTAATAATAGCGTTACAATTATTCCAAGAAACACATTTTTCAACGTTCAAATTATATGTATACACTAGAAAATGCAAATATCTAGGCATAGTCCACTACTACACTCAAAACAATCTAAAAATGGCCAAAAAGATATTGATGGCATGTTCCACATTCTTCATCATACCCAAAATTGTTCAAGTTGCAAGCAAGAACCCATACCAAACGAAGTTATTGAAGAAATTGATGCGTTGTATTATATTGGAATATTTCATAAACACACGAAATTACGACTAGATTGTAACCACAATGATTTATCAAGGAATCATGAGAAACTAGGTAATTACATTGGCTCTGCATTGTTGCTTTTCTATATTAACATCTACCTCCATTAACACAGAAGAAACTTCAAAAATGATATCCCCAATTTTACTGCCGCACATTAAATTAGAAAAGTTATCAACCTAACAAAATGCTATTAAACCGCTTAAGTTGAAAGAAGTGAATCTAGACTGTCTGCAAAAGCTCAAGAGACATTCAGATCGATTATCACCAATAGAACCAATACTAACATCAAAACAAAATTCAGTTAACATATCAGAAATTATGTTATACATTAAAGTATAACTATTAATACTAATTATATGCCATGGTGTCTACAATTTTATAAATGTGCCTAACTTTTAAGTTGTAATATTAAATTATATTAAAGGAATTCCAAAAGGAATTATGTTAAATCACAATGTAATAAGTGTTATAAATATATAAATAAATAAATAAATAAAGTTAAAAAAAGTGTCATCGGCACATATAGTTTTTTGCATAGTGTTCTTGCAAGCCGATTTTGATATCACTCAAGAACGGTGATCATTTATAGAAAGAATATTTTACGAGCAATTATGTGAAATTTTCTGCTTTAGATTTTTGCGTTGTGTCCAAAATATAATTGCAGGCGGAGCAACAAAACGGCGAAGGTTGGGCATGTGGTCGTGCTGAGATTTCAAAATCAAATTTATGACAAATTTAATTTGTAATCAAACCCAATTCTTGGTAAACATTTGACCCCTATCAACGTAAAGTCAACCCACAGCATATAAACTAAACACAATGGATCCTCAACTGAAATATAGCTCTGATATTGCTGTACTGCGACCGCCCCTACGATCGCACCCGGTAATATTTACCTTACGTTGCTAGGACCACAAAGATTTTTCAACAGCTATTTTCCAATAAATGGTAGATTTTTCAAAAGAACTTTTCAAACAAAAATTGTTTAAAATTTCATTATCTTTAAATGTTATGAAAAGCAATTTTTCGATAACTCTCACCGTCTTCGAGACAGGGAAAAAGGTAATAGGATTGCTTTAAAAATATGAGGATTTCCTCCTAGCAACATACAAATCTTAAGTTTTAAGTTTCATAATCCGAATTTCAATAGTTTTGGCGATAGAGCCACCCCACACAACTGCACAATATGTCAGATTACGTCCGCTTGAATTTTCAATTTGTTTTGGTAAGCGGTGTAGTAGAAAATTGGTTAAAAATCGCAAAAATCTGATGCTTCTTTGCACTTCCCTAATGATTATTTCTAAACGAAGGGGCTGATATATATAATAAATGGGCTTGGGCAATGGAAACACAAGATTATTATTATTGTTATTATTTTACTAGACATGGAATCATGTGAATCACATTGCATTGCTGTCTGTAGTTTACATGACTATCATAATTAAGTCTACGTAACACGATATCTTAAGGTCTAGTTAATCCATGCATCACATAATAATAAGATCACATGTATAAAAAATCTGCAGTGGTCCGCGCTTAACTTTCTTATACTTAGTTATACTACATTTTTCGAAAAATACTTTTCAAATTAAAGTTACAATATCTTAAACTTTTGTAAGAATAATATTTTAGAGATATGGAAAATGTGATAAGAGTAAACCACCACTTGCGGTTAAGATATTGCTTTCAAAATAGAACGTTTTCCTCCTTGCTATATACATATCTTAAGTTAAAATTTCATAACTCTAGCTTTCATTATGACACATAGACGTCATTCCGAAAATCGAATGGATGCAGGGGACCTCAAAACGTGTATATCCGTTAAAATCTCGAGTTCGAAAATTTTCATGATCCTATACTTACTTATACATAAAGTAATAAGAAATTAAAACTGAGATAAGACGCTACAGACCTGCACTACAATCTGTTATATCCAATTTTCTACTATATTAAATTTTCTACTATAAATAAACACTTCATTTAAAGTGCATATATTCCTATTCAGGTCTAAGTACTGCAGATTTTAGGAACCTCAATATAATAATTAATCTTTACAATGATGATTTAAAATATCTCAAATACTTGTAACGAATAAATTAATTTAATAATACAAATAAGTGAAAGTGAAATTTATATTGCGTTTCTTTTAACAATATACCATTTCAACTAATTGCCTTATAATGAGAAATATCGATCGATTTAGTTTGTCACAGACAATTCAATTCAATGAATTAAATTCTAGTAATGAACGTTAGAATTGGCGCCAAATGTGGGGACCGAAAACTAAAATAAATACTGACAAATTTTGACAGTTGACAATACCTACATAACGCTAAATATTTACTATATTTAGACTTGGAGCTTTTTCATAAATTGTGTTCCAACCAAATTTAGTACTCAATTTAAGTCTTTCCCCATTTTCTTAACCCATTTTTCATAGATAACTCAACCCGCACATACGTTTGGAGTCGCTAGAACTGGCGCCCGGTGTGAGAATCGGTGTCTGGAAAATTCATCGTGGAAAGTTAAAATTGTGATTGGATTGGGTTAGGTTGGGTTGAGTTGGTTTGGGTTAAATTTAACTTTTTTCCACGATGAATGTTCCCATGATGAACTTTCCAGACAATGCATAAATCATAGAACCGATAAATCATACTATAAATATTGACAACTTATTTCAAATGTACATTAATCCAACTTCGCCATAAAATGCCACCGATTGGCACCCAAATGGGGATCGAATTCATTCGATGTGCAAAATCGGATCTCGTCCTGTTCACGTTGCAACTTCGTGTTGTGCAATGGCCCATTAACGGGCGCGCCGCGCCACAAAACTCAAGCAACAAAAACTTCCGTGCATGTGAAAAAATTATATAAACAAAGTTCTAGATAAATGAAATTTGCTAAGGGAATCGACTCGACGGTATACATCTAACCTTTGATTCCTTTGGAATTGAATTGAATTTGGTTTACGGCCGTCATCACTTCATTATCGTCGTAATATCTGGTCCCACGAATTTTGAAAATAAAAAGAAATCACTAGGGGCCAAGTCTGGTGAATATTCGGGATGTTGAAACATTTCATATCCTGCGTTCGGAATAGCGCTCATGGCAACATGGCTTCTATGGACAGGAGCGTTGTCTTGATGAAACTGAATTCCTTTGCTTAATTTTCCCCGTCTTTTTTCCTTGACACAATCGCGCAATCTTGAAATTAAGTTGGCATAGTATGAGCCTGTTATTGTATGTCCACGTTCCAAAATCCCGTCTGCGTCCCAAAAAATTGTGGCCATAAATTGTGGCAAAACACGAAACTTGAGGGCTGGCGGAGAACCTCGGAGATGCCACTCCATACTTTGTTGCTTCGAGTCAGGACCGAAGTGATGAACCCATGCTTCATCAACAGTGACGAATCGAAAAAGAAATTCATCCGGATCTGCTTTAAACTTTATTTATTTATTTATCTGTTCCGTATTATCATCAGAGATGATGTGGAACAAAGAGAAACATGTATAAACATTAATACAAGTCAAAGAAAATTCGTAAATGTACACATTAAACTCTAAAATATTCCGACAACGAGTAAAAACATCTCGTAATGAGCCAAGATTTTAGCTCGATTTTGAACTTATTGGCATTTTGCATACTCTTCAGTTCCAAAGGAAGGTGATTATAGATCCTAATACAACTATACATTGGCGATTTTTCGAAAAGTGTAAGATTATGCCGAGGATAATCTTCTAATTTCGTAGCGGGACAGACGGTCAGCGTTAAGTAAAGTGCGCAATATCTTTTTTTGTAGCATGAATACTCTCAGTGTGTAAATTGATGGACCCTAGAACATTATGCCGTATGCGATTCAACATTACCAAAATAAAAGAATCTCAAATTATGTATATTAATAAACAATCGAAGTCTAAAAATTAAAAAATTCAGTGAACATAGCTTGTTACATAATTCATTAATATGAGTTTTCCATTTAAGGTTCTCATCCAATAAGAGCCCTAAGAATTTTATAGGTTGATGCATGTTCCCTGGTGGCGAATTAATAAACTGCTAGAGGTGCCACAGGAAGCTCTAAATTGCAAAAAGTTTGTTTCATTAGTGTTGAGAGATAAGTTGTTTCTATTGCAATTTGTAGACATCTCAGTTGTACGACTGTACACTCGACTGTATACTGTGGACTCACTACATGGTGAACAAGTACTGGCAGACATGTAGCAGATAGGGCGACAGAAGTGTCATCAGCAAATTGACAAACAAGCCCCTCACTAATATGCGAAGGCATGTCGGCTACGTACAATAGAAGCGGCCCCAAAACAGACCCCTGGGGAACGCCGCAAAGTATAGGGACGTACTGGGACTTAAAAGATTCAGCACTGCCTGTGATCTACCTGTCAGATATGATTCAATCCATTTATGGGCTGGTCCACGGATACCATAATTGAATAATTTTTGTAACAACTTACTATGCCTTACGGTATCAAACGCCTTGCTATTGTCGAAGAATAAACCTATCGCTACTTTAGAACTGTCGAGGCTATCGTAGATAACCTTTAAAAATTCGAATCTTGCTATATTGGTTGATCTTCCTGGCACAAAACCAAATTTGCCAAACTAGCTTCATAATGCAATACTCTAGAACGTTTATGATCTGGTGTTAACATTCGTGGAACCCAAGGCGCAGACAACTTTTTTAGCCCCAAAATATTTGTTAAAATATTTTCTATAGCACCATACGCAAAATTCGTAATTAACAATCAGTCGTCTATCTGTCATTACCATATCGTGCATACCATTAATATTTTCTTGTGTAGTGACAGTCACTGGTCGTACAGCACGCTTTGCATGTTCGCATGCTTGTCTTCCCAGTTTAAATTCTCGATACATATTTTTCACCACTTGGTAAGAAACAGCACCCTCACCTATTACACATGAATTTCGACAACCCTTCCTTTTGCAAGTATTTTATAGTTGCACGAACCTCTGTTCTGTCCATTTTTAAAATTTCTCTAAACTTGTCTACTTAAATTCTAAATTATTTGAACAGGTAACTAGTGACAAAACTACAATTGAACCAACGTAACAACAAATAATTCATACTTTAATGTGTCACATTGATTCAACGTCACTGAACGTTGGGGGACGCTAAATGATCTCCCCTCCTAAGTACAGCAAAAGCAACTAATGCTAAATGAAATACTAGTACGATAATATAAAGTAAATGCATCCTAAATCGTATTACTACATCTAGTTTTGTTTATTTAATGGACTATTATGGATACTCTGATTGTATTCTGTATTCTGTTTTTTTGTATGTATATTAGTTTGCCCTTGAACTAACTAGTTCAAGGGTAAAATAAATAAATTTAACTGTGGGGGCAATAAATGCATATTATTATAATTGTTGTAAGAACGACGATGGTGATAGATAATGTATATAATAATTTACTATTTCTATTGAGCATCTGTTATATGTAACAACAGTGCATATTTGCTTTCAATAAGTAGCGCCTATTAACAGCTTTCCCTTTAATTTTCATTCCTGCGAACAGACAGCTTGCCGAATTGTGCCAATGTGCCCCAGTACGCCCCGCATATATAGCTAGCTATTTATGGAAAACTTAACAACACGGGAGTCTTACACAACTACATTACATGTAAAAATGTAATATTTTATATAAAATAATATCGTCAATAAAATACAGGTAACATTATTATATTACTGAAGATGCAAATGGATGGGGAGCTTCGAATCGCTTCGTTTTACACGAAGAGTAGAAATTTCCCAAATGAGCCTATGATTTTTGACGTTGAAAGGAAACTGAGTATTGGAAAATAATCTTCTCATTAGTATCGAGTCACGTTATGAACATTTTTGAGAAAAATCAATTCGTTCATTAACAATGCGCGATTAAAAATTTCTGCATCGCTTGATTCAAAAATCATTTGCTCGTAAACTATCTGTACAAAATTGATGAAAATTTGAGAGGATGTTAAGGAATGACTGCAGTGAACGATAACATTCTCATTATCGTGCTATTCGTGACTGTTGCTAATTTAAATTATTTTCTTAATAAACAAATGCCGATTTTACCATGTTCTACACACGGAATTTGAACACGAGTACTGGAGTCTGAAAGTTTAAGGTACAGAAACCGTTTTGACTTTTTTGTGCTCGCCATGCGGGTTAGCGATAAACAATATTCTTTAGCGTCGCGCGCAGAGGCAACCGATCGAGAGGCGCGTTAGCAGGCTTGTGTCACAATAATAAGTGACAGTTCATCAGTCACCTTTTTTGAAAAGCATTTTCTCATTTAAGTGACTTGCATGATGGGCCGTGCAAAGGAGTGCTGCAACCCGTTAAATAAAAGCGGGCATAAGTGCGTGAGGAAAAATCTTTTTATTGTAACGGAAAAATGGGATGCAGTGTTTAGAAGTTGTGTGCAATACATGTCGGCGATCGATTTACGGGATGAAAGATGACTTGAACGTTTATAGTCTTCCTGAACATAATAAGCGAAATGAAATTGTTGTTGAAGAAGCTGAAGAGAGAAATGATCATTATCAAGAAGAAAAAAATGATCCAACGTTTCAATGTGATGATTATGACGAAATGGAATCGGAATCGGAAAAATTAACAATATTCTTTGTGAATTTGGAGAACCATTAATTAAAAAAATCGTATCTCACAACTTACGGTCAAAGACAAGGAACGGTTAAAAGCTGCTTTGAATAATGTGACGAATTACAAAAATTGTATTGCTGAGAATAATGACCTCGAAACTTCGTACATACGTGACATAAATGTAGCTTTGTCTCGGCAGCCTGATCGGTCGGGAAAAATAAAAATTTTGACAACACTTCCGTCACACTATACTACCGCGAAGATGAGGAAAGAATTTGGAGTCTCTCGCCGAATGGCATCAGGAGCCAGAAAATTAAGGAACGAATCTGGATACGGATCTCGGCCGAAAAAAAGAGACGGGCGTAACCTTCCGAACACTAGTGTAAGTGCAGTGAAGAATTTTTATCTTGCCGATGAAAACAGCAGTGTAATGAAGGACTACGTATCAATCGTCAAGGACGGGAAACGTACTCAAGAGCAAAAAAGGTTACTTCTCTTCAATATCATTGATCTGCATAAGCTGTTCAGAGAAAAGTTTCCTGAAATCCAGATTTCTTTGTCGAAATTTAGGCTGTTGAGGCCTCAAGAATGTATTTCGGCTGGTAAAAGCGGTACTCACAACGTGTGCGTGTGCAAAATTCATCAAAATATGAAATTGAAAATACACGGCCTAGTGAAAGAACTCAAAATGAAAGGAGTCGGCTTCACCGATACAAATCACGAATTCATAAAAAATTCAGTTTGTGAAAATGCATCATCGGATTGCTTTTTTTCGACTTGGAAGAATTGTCCCAAAACTGAATCCGTTATCGGAAAATTAAAAATTCTTCTAGATAATAATGTACAGTCAGTGGGCCTGCACCGACAGGTATTTCGTCATACATTTATTTACAAATAGGTCTGCTTTATCTACACTTTTTATGCAACATTTTTTACGATTTTTTTCTGCATTATAGATGTAATATTTCAGAAGAGACTGAAAACATGGACGAATTTGTGGCCCATTTAGCGGACGAATTGCCGGTCCTCGTGAAGCACGATTTCCTCGCCAAGTCTCAAGCTTCTTATTTTAGCCGAATAAAGAATGAAATCAAAGAAGGGGAATTCGTGATAAGCATGGATTTCGCAGAAAATTACACATTTCATGTGCAAGATGCAATCCAGGCCCATCATTGGGCAAATACTCATACCACTCTCCATCCTTATGTCATTTATTACTGTCAAAATGGAAAACAGAGTCACGATAGTTTCGTCATCATTTCTGAAAAATTGGTTTACGATACAAGCTCGGTTCATTTATTTAATTCAAGAGTTATAGAGTTATTGAAAACAAAATTTGGAAATGAAAATGTCAAGAAAGTTATTTACTTTTCTGATGGAGCTGTATCGCAATATAAAATAAATTCAATTTTATTAATCTTACGAAACATCAAGAAGATTTTGGGATCAGTGCACAGTGGAATTTCTTTGCGACCTCTCACGGTAAGGGTGCTTGCGACGGTATTGGAGGGACTGTAAAAAGACAAGCGTATCGAGCTAGTTTGCAACGAGTCGATGCTAACCACATCACTAATCCTCGAAGTTTGTTTGAATGGGCGAAAAATCACTTCTCATAGATCGAATTCGACTTTTGTAATTTAAATGAACATGAAGCGCATGAGAAATCTTTGAAAGCACGTTTCGAAAATGCAAAACCTATAAAAAATACACGGCAATATCATTGCTATGAACCTGTATATGATAGAAATATTGCTTGTAAACTGTTCTCAAATGACACCGTTTCCGTTGAAAATGTAACGGAAAAAAATAAAGAGTAAATTTGATTGTGGGTATATTTGAGAGTGAATGTATTGCATGTCGTATATCTAGGATGTAGAATATCAATGACTGATATTTTCATATTCATTATCAATGGTTTATTGGCGAAATATTCCTTGCCTTCATTGAATGCTAAGATGCCCTTCAACGCGCCTCTCGATCGGTTGCCTCTGCGCGCGACGCTAAAGAATATTGTTTATCGTTAACCCGAATGGCGAGTACAAAAAAGTCAAAACGGTTTCTGGATCTTAAACGTTCAGACTTCCCAGTACTTGAAAAAAAATCCGTGTGTAGAACAGGGTAAAATCGGCATTTGTTTATTAAGAAAATAATTTAAATTAGCAACAATCACGGATAGCACGATAATGAGAATGTTATCGTTCACTGCATTCATTCCTTAATATCCTCTCAAATTTTCATCAATTTTGTACAGATAGTTTACGAGCACATGATTTTTGAATCAAGCGATGCAGAAATTTTTAATCACGCATTGTTAATGAACGAATTGATTTTTCTCAAAAATGTTCATAACGTGACTCGATACTAATGAGTAGATTATTTTCCAATACTCAGTTCTAATTTTCCTTTCAACGTCAAAAATCATAGGCTCATTTGGGAAATTTCTACTCCGAAATTAAACGCACTGCTAAATTTTAATTTCTGCCTATGACAACAACACCAGCAAGGCACACTAACAACTAACAAAAATTATCGTACGATGTTCGGTGGGCGAAAATCAGTCACCACGGTTTTCGTTTAAACAATTACTATTAGTATTTTAGTTATAAGAGTTATAATTAGTTTTATTATTATTAGTTACATTCGTAATATTCATTTGCTTAAAATAAAAAATACATCTCTTGTGAACGTATTTGCGTTCTTCTAATATCTAACGTAATTTTTAAATTGTAATTTGAAAACTAATCGAAAGTTATGACACCAATTTTTTGCCTCATAAACGGTTCTTTGTGTGTTGAGTAACAAAAAAGACGAACTTTCCTTAAGCGTGTGTTAATAATAACTAGCTGAGAGAACTGTGTCAATTTTAGAAGGAATTCGGTGCCTAGTATGTAGAACTCGCCTTCAGGCTTTTCTCTAGTTCGCTTGTGCCACAGAGTCTACGAAGCGGTCTATTTGTAAGTTGCGGATCCTCACGATGACCTGCATCTTCGAGGAAAATGCCAATGCCCGTTCTTACATTTACGAACAGGATCTCTTTGCAAATCGATAAGAACGTTTCATGTAAAACACAATTAAATGTGACACAATTAATGTGACAATTCTTTGATCTATTCATTTAGGTGTTTAAATTACAATTTGGATACGAATCGCACAACAATTAACTTTTTTAACGAACAATGATTCGACATCGTTTAAAAAAAATGTGCCCATTCATGAGTTTTATACCAAACATACGCACATTAAAACGTGAGAAACAGAAAATAACGTGGTCTGTGATATGACATAGGGAACGTAAAGATATGAAAATATACAATTAGTACATTTGCCAAAACTTTATACTAATTGCTATTGTATTAAGCTACACATTCGAGCACTTAGAGTATGCAATTCTAATATGTATTTCGTGTCTCGCATACATGTGTAACGTATCCTTTCACTGTACACAAACGAGTGAAAGAATTTTAAAAACCCAACTCGCTGCAAAGTTGCGCGTTCATTTGTGTTAGGTCATCTCAATTTGACATTATTTCAAATTATATTATTAATTTTAAATCGAATATAAAAGTATAAGCATTAACTACATTCGTAGCCGCTTTGAATAGCCTCTAATATATGTTTAAAAATATTACTAAATTGACCCCCTGTATATATCTGAATATGGAATAAAGAAAATATAACTTCTGTGTACGGTTTTATCTTAAATCTTACTCCGCCATATAAAGCATAATGCATCGCGTAAAGCAAATAGACTGGCTAATTACATAACATGTGATCAAACAAATCCCTGATTAGAATGAAACAATGAATATATTTTTCAAATCTGTGATAAAACCGTAAATGTCAAACATTCAAAATCCGATTCACAATATTTTTTAACAAGATAATAATAATAGTCTTTATTTTCATGAAATTGCACAACAACAAAAATAAATACAGAAAAGAAATAATATAATTCAGAAAAACACAAGGAGGGGGTCAAAATACAGCAATATGCTGAATTTGCTCTACCACCGAAACCTTGATGTAAAAAAAAATAAATGTCCCAAGCTTTAAGGGCTGTGCTAGTATGGGTCAAAATATGCCGAAAAGTCTTAATGAACATGGATCCGTAAATGGACGGAGATACGAAACATTTCGCGTTTACACCACTTTTTATTAGGTACAAACAAACAACGTAATTTAGGAACAAACGAAAGAGGCAAAAAGTCAAATGAAATGCTCAAAGTGCTCTCCCTCCATTTCAAGGCAGGCCCGACATCTCCGTGGCATAGACCTTCGAACAATCTTAAAGAAAGAAATCAAGGGTTTAAATTAGGCCTGCCAGCCGGATCCGGATAATTTTGTATTCGGATAATAAAGTATCCGGGTATCCGGATAGTGCTGCTTCGGTTCCGGATCCGGATCCGATATCCGGATATCGGATCCGGGTCTTCGGATCCGGATATCGGATCCGGATCTTCGGATCCGGATATCGGATCCGGATATCGGATCCAATCTTCGGATCCGGATATCGGATCCGGATATCAGATCCGGATTTCGGGTGGGTTGTTGTAATGGGTTGTTGTAATTTCCACTTTTCTTTTTAACGTTACGTTACATACTCTTTAAAATTAAGTTACAGTCTTTAACACGTCATAATGTTTATAAAATTATTCGAGGTGTTGACTTTGTCGTTTAACATTACAAAAAACACTTCACTCTCAACATATGTCTCGCGTTTAACTGCATCATCATTACAACAACGCACATCAGGTACGTATTCCAAAGTATACTAATATTAATAAAAACATGAAAAGATATTGCATTATCTAACTCCGAAATAAAAGGAAACGAAGGCTTTTATACAGACAACATTGAGGACGTTCCCGGTGACGTAAGGCATAAGAAAAAGGGTAATTTGAGGACAAGGTACTAGCGTGGTGCGCCATTTCGGAAGCTGGTTTTCAAGACCTTCTGTTGGGTGAATTAGGGGCGAAGCTGTAAATGCAGATATTTATATTCGAAATTAATTCAAATTAATGAATTTTATTCAAAGGCATTATGCTAATGATAATATTATGTTCTGGACGGATCTAGCATCGTGCCATTATGCGAGAAGAACCCAACATTGATTAAGGCAACAACACATATCATGAGCATAACCACCGGAATGTTTCACAGGCATGTCCTATAGAAAAGTTTACGACGATGTGTGGGAAGCCCAAACTGAAGAACTACGACCAAGAATTTGCCAAAAGATTCGAGAATTTAACAAACTTACTATCCAAAGGCTGATGTGAGATAATCGCACCAATTAGCGAACCATTGAAACACATAGCCATTTAGCTGCTATGTGAGGCATTATAATTATTAGTAGGCCTGCTACTATTCGAAGATTGTAGGATTCGGATATCCGGACCCGAAAGTATCCGGATATCCGAATGCCCGATATCCGGATAGTTTACTATCCGGACCCGAGAACCGAAACTCGGATCCGGATATCGGATCCGAATATTGGATCCGGATATCGGATACAGGTCCGGATTTCGTTTCGGGATCTCGGCAACCGAATATCCGGATTCTAGAAACGGATTCGGTTCTCAATCTTGGGGCCGGATCCGAAACCATTTTCCAAAAATGATTGCATGTTGTACGTGTTAAATAACGTTTCTTTTTACAGTTATGAGCATATATAAATTATGACATTACAATATAGGCTACAAAATCTGCTACATACAAAATATAAAAAATTGTACATTATGTAAAATTAGAAAGTTTTGTGGCACACAACCCTATTTTGGATCCAATAAAATAAAGCATAATTTTAGTATGCTGATTAATTCTTAGTTCAATAACTTTACACAAATAAAACACGTTATTCAGTCTCTAAAACAGGCATTTAGGTGGTGTGCCAATGATTAAGTAGATTTATGTTTGTAAAAAAAACAACAAACGAATTAATTTTAACATAATATTTATTTAAACATAAAAAAATAATAATTCTGAAATAAAATTATAAATGAAATAAATAATTTCATAATTACTAATAATATTTTTTTCTCTATGATACATAAAAAACAAGATGCCAAGTGAAACAATAAATAAGTAGAACTTTTTAAAATTAAATTTTTAAATTGTAATTGTAAATATTAATATATTTATATTCTCGGAAGAAAAGCAACTTCTCTTCGCGGTCACTAAAAACTCGTTCAGATGGTACTAATGTTTCCGGAATACACAAATATATTTTAGCTAATCAATTTAGATACAGATACTTTGTTGTGCGTTCTTTCCACCATCTAAACGGGCAGCTGTGTTTTGTGATTTGATTTTCGAAATGATAATTGTCCAGATCAGATTTATTTTCAACGTCTGTGTCATCCGGGAATAAAAAATTGAAAGCAGAATTACTTGATGTAATTCTTACTTCGTTATGTAAAAATTATTTACAACTACCCGTTGTTCTGCACTTAAAAATTATTTGTATCGCGGCTCTAAGGTTCAAGCAATATCAGCAACAAGATCATACGTTTCAAATCGCTTTATAATTTCTCGATTCGCACAATTTTTAAAATTTTTTGCTGTTATTGAGTCATCTTTATTAACCAATAAAAAGTTACTTTTTAATGAATTGATAAGTGATTTAATTACTGAAATAGTAGCATTGTTTGATGATGACAAAAGCGTTGTTGCCATTTCGTATGGTTTGAATTAGAGGATAGTTGCAACTTTAATGTTCGTTGTAGTTCGATCGGATAAAATAAAAATCGGATACAAAATGCAGAGTTCCATCTGGTTTTGACGTACTGGACTAGTTTATTTTGTTCAATTCTAGTTGTTTTTGTTTATTTTCTAAAGCAGCTGATGCTACTGTAGAGTGGTGAAAATGCGTAACGATGTTACTACATTTTTGAATCACATGTTGCAAATTATCATCTTCAAAAGATTTGTTTATACAAAGAATAGTATGAGCGAAACAGCATATACTATGACCAAACGACGTGCTCGTTTTCACGGGAGAGCTAATATTAGCGACATTGTCGTGAACAACTGCTACAACTTTATCTTCTATTTGCCAATCGACTAATATTTTTGACAGACGTTCTTGCAAGTTTGTAGGTGTGTGTCTTTCTGC
The DNA here is from genome assembly GCA_959613385.1 of Geotrupes spiniger. Classification (NCBI taxonomy): domain Eukaryota; kingdom Metazoa; phylum Arthropoda; class Insecta; order Coleoptera; family Geotrupidae; genus Geotrupes; species Geotrupes spiniger. The sequence goes on from OY390738.1 coordinate 2,883,936, forward strand.
CATTTCCTCTGTGGTCAGAGTAATAGTCACAAATTCCCAATCTGAAGTAACAGTGTGTAATGTCACGGTTATGTAAGATTTTGTATATCTAAATGTCCACGTATCAATGTCACGTTTGGGTATGTGGCCAACCAAATTGTTAATATCTTTCCGCAATTCTAACTTGTAGGTCATTTTGTAAAACTTTGTAAACACAAATGTTTTGTCAAACTACAGGAGAAACTTGACAGATTTTCAATATCTAATGGTAAGTTTATTGCATTATTTTTAATACGAAAAAAATAATACGAAAAATGTTTCCAAAACTTTTGCTACATATGTTAGCATATCGTAATTTTATGGTGTAAGGATTGATACCTGCAGCTTCGATTTCGTGACATAATTTTGTGTTTCTTTGGTAGACAGCACGATGATGTTCCACACGTACTCATAATTTATATCCTAACGTATACGTAGCAATAAATATCCCATAGACAACCGCTTTTAAATGATTGCGAAAATCCGGATCCGAAATCCGGATCCGATATCCGGATCCGATTTTTTTGCTTTGAATCTGTATACCATTTACACTTAATGAAATGTGTTGCTGAAATTCTTTGCACTCAGCGACACGCCCAAATATCACTATTATGGATTTACTCGGGTTAATTTGTAGGGAATGCTGTTCTGAAATCTTTGCGAGCGCTTGTAAATGAGTATTAATGTTTAATACAGCACGCCGGTGATACCAGCCAAGAATGAGTAGTATAGCTGCGTATCATCGACATACATTTGAATATCACATGTTTTCATAAAGTTCAAGGTATAAATGATATATAGCAACGGTCCTACTATTGAACCTTGAGGAACTCCCCCATTAAAAGTCTCCAATCCGATACCCCACATGGTAAAATAACACGTTGAACCCTATTAGTAAGATATGATTCATTCAAACATTGCAATTCTTTCCACATATCTCTGGGAGTACTTTTCGAGAAGTTAAATTGGAGGTATCCTTTCTTTTCTCTAAGTATAGCTTGTGAAGTGATATTGCGTAAGGATTTATAATATTCCCAGTTAATTGCTACTTTATTTTTCATATATTTAGAATTCGCTTTATCCCTCAGAGACATTATCAGCTAATCGTATCAGTTATTCAATGAGCTTTCTTTTTAGTTATTTTAATTATTTTTAAAGGTATGTGCTTATCAAAAATATGTGTATCAAAAATTGAGTATTTAAACAGTTAACTTTGTCATTGACATTCTGCATTTGCAATATATTCATAAATGGTATTAAATACAAGTCGTGGTTAAACCAATCTTGATTAAATGTCCTGTAAGACCTAATAGTTTTAAGTGCGGCAGTGACTTTAGGTTTATTAAAAGCAACGTCGCAGTATATTAATTCATGATCGGGAAAATTAACATCAAAACCACCTCCAACTCCACAACGAACTACCATGTCAACATCAGACGTAATCACCAAATCTATCAATGTTGCCGAGTTATTAGTTAATCGTGTTGGCTCTGTTATTAATTGTTGTAATTATAAGTGTCTTTTCACACTTGCCGGATTGGAACCGAGGCCGGGTAGTCGGTACCGACTAGCAAGGCATTTGATTTCGTTGACCACAAGCGCCTATTTGAAAAACTCAACGCTATTGGTGTGACCGGAATCGCCAACGACTGGGTGAAAAGTTGCTTAATTAATAGGAAACAATTTGTGTACGTGAGGCATTTGGAACTAAAAATATTCAAACCGGACCTAAGAACTTGCAGTTCTGGAGTGCCGCAAGGCAGTGTTTTGGGCCCGGTACTATTTTTAATATATATCGACGATATACATGAGTCGGTTAAACAAAGTAAACTTGTTGTATTTGCAGATGATTCCAACCAAGTAATAACGTCCGATTCTTTGAAGATAGCAACCGAGATTGCAAACGATGGTATATAAAACATTAAAAAATGTGACATGTGTAATGCGTTTCCACAATAGATATAATGATACAGCTGAATCCCCGCTAATCAAAAATACTGAAAATAAATCTATGCCAGTTTCTAAAGACTGCAAATTTCTTGGTATCTATATAACAGATAACCTGGATTGTGGATCTCATGTGAATTATCTAATACCTAAGCTTGCTCGTGTATGTTATCAGCTAAGAGAGCTCCGACTTGTAATAAACTATATCTTGAAGACGACATACCATGCCTTGTTCGAATCCTTGATTCGATACGGCATCATTTTTTGGGGTTCTTCGTCAATAGCTATCGAATTGTTTAATATGCAGAAGCGCGCCATAAGATTCATGCACGGGAAACCATCTTGAACACACTGCCAAGACCACTTTATAAATAATAAGTTGATGACTTTGCCAAGCTTATTCATATATGAAACGATATTATTTGTGTACAACAATCGAAATATATTTGTCAAAAATAGTAATTATCATATATACCCGACACGGAGCACAAACAGTCTTAGTATGCCTGTACACAAATCAACAATGCATAGCAAGGGACCATATTACCAATGTCTTGCGATGTACAATAGGCTGCCAAGTGAATTTCGATCTATTATGAATCGTCACATTTTCAAGGCGAAAGTAAAGAAATTTTTAATAGAAAAGTACTGATATTCTTTGGTAGATATTAGGTTTAATTAACAATTGCGCCTTTGTGGAGTGATGTTAATGTATATATTAACATTTTAAATATTTGATTATTGTATATTATGTACTTTGACTTTTACCTGCATGTATATAACATTGTATATGTACGTGCGATGTGGTAAATAAATGAATTTGAATTTGAATTTGAAGCCGGTTTACATCCGGTCGGGATATATCGGAAGTGAATCCGTTGTATTTTTGCCGTGATGGAGCGTGAACGCATTATTGCTATGTGGTTTTTGCATCGCCGTCATTGTCGTCATCAGAAAAGAAATAGAAATATCCAAATGTCGGGCATTTATTATTTATATAATACTATATATATATAGGCTGGATTGTACAGATTGTACCAAAGTATATGTAGGACAAACAGGAAGGACTTTTGAAGAAAGAATGAAGGAGCACGAGAGAAGCTACAAAAATAAGAAAACGAACTCAACATACGCTAAGTAAAAAACTTAACTTGTTAGAAAGTTTAGAAATAAACAAATATAATAAATTAGGTTTAGCACTTAAATTAAGATTAGAATTAAATAACTCCCCTCTACTTAATTTGTCACTAAAATAGCCCATGCCGGAATGTGTATAGCAATGCATCAGCGGTGGACTGGGACCGTTTCACTGGCGTTCGTACACAAGGGTACTAGCACAAACATCTCCGTACTAGCGAAATCTTATTCTTTCCCAGATAAAGAATACACTTTTCGCAATGGCAAAATTTCGAATGTTTTTGTACTCGAAGCTAGGACTTTTTAGCGCTTGTATACCGACATATTTTTCTAAATTGTCCTCAGTGAAGGATGATCGCTTTGATGTCAATATGTCTTTAAATGTAGAAAAAGATCTTTCCACATCGCAACTTGTGACTGGCGCAAATATAAAATGAGGTACAAGGTTGGAATATTTTAAAAAAGTTACGTCGTCTGTAAAAGAGTTCGAAGATATTTGTTTTAAAATTGTAAAATCCGGGTTTCTTGCAATGACTGCATCAATTTTGTCGTTAAATTGAGTTTGTAAAGGCCAGGTTATATTTTTCAGTTGTGTTAATAACGATTCAAGCTTGTCGATACAAATTAACAGCTTTAAATTCTGAGTCTCAAAAAATGTAATAGCTTCTCGTAATATACATAGAAAAATTGTTCTCAATAAATTTCAACTCAGAGTGTAAATTTTCATGAATTAAGAGCGACTTACAATCTTTAACACTGACAGCATCCTCATTTAAATTGCTAACAAATAATTTTAATAAATTAAAATTTTTCGAAAAAAAGAATGCGGCTTCTAGCCAAGTGCCCCACCGTGTAACTACTGGTTGTGAAGGTAACGAAATATTCGGACACATTTCCCTATATAGCCATATTCTACTCGGGGCTTTGAACAAAACATTTTTAAATAAACTTATTAAAGAATTTATATTGGGTAAACTGTCACGAATAAATTCACAAATTCGATGCAATCCATGAGCAAAACACGTCAGGATGAGCATATTAGGAAAATAATTCTTTAATAATTTTCCTGTTTTTAGCATTACACTAGCTGCGTCGGTTACGAATAACAAAACTTTAAACACATCACCATCATAATCAAGACAGAAAACATTTTTTATCGTTTCGCAAAGTTTTTCGGCATTCACGGTATTACTGAAACTAGTAGAAATTAAAAATTGCTCTGAAGGTTGTTGTGGGTTTAAGGCACTAGACCACGGTGAAAAATATTTTTTTTCCTTATTTTTTTTCTTCATTTTCTGAAAGATGCATTTGTCAACAATGCTCTCACCGAATATTTTACAGAAATTCGTCAAATTGGTGGAGATACAGCATTTTATGTGAACCGTTGCTAGCGTACGACCGCGCCGAGCGGCAGTCGTACGATTCGTATATATAATATCATTCGATTTGTTCGGTCCCACATATGTATATATTAACAATTAATTAAGTTAGTTTAGATATGCGCAATCCAGTGCAAAATATTCCCTACAATTATTTCGTTTCGACCCTCAGAATATTTTGCATACGAAATTAGTCCCAAATTCACGGCTGTCCAGGTACAGATGATTCGACAGATGCGCCAGCTAACGGTCGGTTCGATTGTTTACATTTATTACTCATTTTTCCAAATTAAAAACCCAAAAACTCTTATACGGTCACGTACAAGACGTTATCTATTTCAATACAATTGCGGCCCGATATTAAGCGCTGAATTCCCCGTTTTACATAAGCCGTCACGAAACTGCCGCTAATATTGCATCAATACTTTTTAACAATGGTCACATTGGCCTCAGAAATGTATTGGAGATATTAGACATCAAAATTGGTGACGCACTCTACCAATATTGTCAAAACATCGACGAGATACGAATATGCGAAGCCGAGCACGAATCCGAAAAAAGCACGCATGAGGGTCGTCTTCGTGCAAAACATGGAAAAAATAATGATTATCTGGACGCTGAAGAGCTGTTGTATGGTCCAGGAATAGCTGACTAAACGTAAGAAACAAGAAAAAATAGACCGAGGAAATAGTTAGTTTGTATGTTGAATTATGCTTCAGCAAAACTTTGAACGCGTTTTTCTCGAAAACTACTTTTTCAACCTGGTTGACAGCATATTAGAAAAACTATACATCCGATTTGCATGCACCAAGTCTTAAACTGTTCGAAAATGTAGTCTCTATGGCACCACGTAGGGGTTTTTTTTATAAAAAATCTCCTTCTATTTTTTTTCATATGAACGATGAAAATTTTTCATAAAAATCGAAAATAAAATTCGCTGGTCCGCCATTTTTTTTTTCTTCTAGATATCAAAATTCCCCTACGTGATGCCATAGACACATATGTCTAGTTTCTAAATATATTTTTATTTTATTTTTTAGATCAGCCGTATGGCTTAATCGCTGTCAACCACCGCGCGCGTAGTCTCCTCTTAGGAGCGGCGTACACCGCAAACTATACTTTAGATTCAAGTATAAAAATTTGTATACAGTCTTCTATATGCATATATTAACAATAAACATTGATGAAATGAATTGCATTCATCATTCGCTTGAAAATAATTATGAAAGATACACCCTCGTACCGCGCACGCACCGTGGTCTGGTGCCTTAATGTGCTAACAATAATATTGACAACACACATACCCTTAATATCAGTGGTTTCATCGGCACTAATCCAAATTCAGTTGTCTTGAATTTTGGATTTTATTGCCGTTACTACTTTTTCATACTGTTTTGGAACATAGTACTTTCTGATGGTGGACTCATCGGGAATATTTCGTTGGGTATATTTGCTTAAAAAAATGCGAAGTGATGGGTTATTTAACTTTTTTAAAGGAATATTGGCGGAAATAAATGCTTCGCATAACTCCTCATCAAAATTGTAATTGGAAGTCCCCGTTAAATTTTGTTTTTTAGTTTTCAAATGTTGGTTTAAGGACCCAAAATTTACATCTTGATCGCAAGTGTTACAGTATACTACGATTTCACTCATATAAGTAAAACACTCAAATTCTCCAACAAACGGATCCATGTTTTTTAATAAACAAAAATAAACACACTTTCTCAATTAACCACAAATGCTGGTTAAAATAAAAGATAAAAATTAAATACAGAAAACAAAATAAACGTGCCGAAATAACCTAAAATTCAACCAAGAGGTAACAAATAAAAAATATTCAACGAGCAGAAACTTAGGGATAAACGGCGATGAGAAATGCAAGTGTACTTTTAAAAGGATCGATGCACGTGTTGTCAGAGCGAAGAATAATACGGATCTGATGCTACGACTTCCAGTGTTGCCAACGGTTCGAAATTGAATTCCACTAGTTCGTTCAAAGAAATCTGCCAGAATTCTACTAAAATTCCCTAAAATGGAGCAGCACTTGGTTTCGTAATTTCCACTTTAATTTTTTGCACTTCGAATTCGAATTCGAATTCGAATTATCTCTTTATTACATATAAACAATAGTAAATACAAAAACCACTAAACAAATAGACATATATAGTCGGAATTATGAGAAGGTGCGTGCACGTCATTGATGCTTGTTTTATAATGCCAACATGTAGAAATTATAAAATGCCATTTTCTTGTATTGGAATATGGAGTGAAACCAGGCCTATTTACAAGGCGATGCGAAGCAATGTTATAGATATTATTATTATCACTTAGTTTTCTATATTTGTCATGAAAAAGACGAAATGAATTTGAATCTAGGGTATTTGATGTCGTAAGGATCGGCGAACCGTTTCTGTACGATCTAGTAAGTTCACATATGTAGATCAATCGACGGGCGTAGTATCTGGTATATCTGGTTGCATACCACCACATACATATACACATAAGCATACACACGCTGTTGTCTGTTTGGTTGCATACGATCTTGAAGAGTATCTTTTGTGTGAGAAACATGCAAACATATAAAATTTGACGTCATTAAAAATAGATGACGTGCACGCACCTTCTCGTATAGATGATTTGAAATGTAAAGTACATAGGCGTGGCTATGCGCACTAACAGATATTTGGTTTGGAACAATCCATTAGCATAAAATTGTGATTGTCAAAGCAGTGTCGCGAGTTTTGTAGAACGCGCTTGCATTTGCTTCGCGTCCGCCCGAAATACGAGTTCGAGCCACTGGACTTTTCCCGCCGCGCAACTTGTTGATGACGTACATGTCTTTTGCAGCCTGAAACTACTATAATTCCGACTATAGTTATCTGTCCATTGGACATAAAACATAATATGTAATAATTATTATGGTTAAGACGTAAACATAAAAACAATAAACAATTAAACATTTTATTGATCTACATACCTCATTAGGTTGGGTAGGTACTTATCATAGGTATCTACCTACGAAAAAATGTCAAAATCGGGATCTAACTCAGTCTCCTCGCAATCCATAGATTGATATGTCGCCTTGGTTTTTATTTGTCCTAATATATCTCTAGATATTTCGAAATTATAACAGCATATTTCTGCCCGATTCATCCCTGACCTTATAGACAAAATAGCACTTAGTATCGGAAGCTTCATTCTATTCCTTAACGTCGATTTAATTAGACTCATCTGACTAAATAACCGTTCCACTTCGGCATTTGAATGAGGCAATACCAAAAATGATGAAGCTAATAACGCTAATTCTTGATAAGGATTTTCTCCATTGCTGTCTTTAAAGGAAAGAACTTCAGACCAAAAATCATCTGTACTTGTGGTATTTTGCTATTTTTCCATTGACTAAGAATTTTTTCAATAAGATCAGGGTTGTCATGGAAATGCTCTAATATTTTAAACAACTCGGGCTCAACTACTCGCAGAGTATTATTCACAGAAAATACCGAAATTTGTTTTAAGACATCCACGTTATCAGGCAATCTTTGTGTGATTTCTTTTATTAATTTAATTAAAAATTGAACACAGCGACCGCGCATCATCCTTACATCCAGACTGTTTCATTTCATTAATTTTAGTTTCAAATAAGTATCCGAGATAGCTATCGTGCACTACAAACTATTCAATATTGCCATGAAATAATCGGAACTTTGAATTTGGGATTGTAATCTTTTGGATTAGGCTGTCCAACAATTTAGTAAGATCCTCTAACAATTTTGCTGAATTCGGTTTTTTTGCTTCAAAAGCTTTATTAACCCTCTGAATATCACCTAAAATTGGTTTGAGAAATGAAATATACGCGTGATTCACATCGTCGTTGTACATTTCAAACAAAATTTGCGCGATATAACACTTTTCTGTGTCCCTAACAATCCCAAAATGAGTTTTCAGTCCAAGCCATTGATTATGAATTCTATTAACCGCTGATTCGATAGACAGCCACAAAGTTGCACAAACCGAAGTGATTTTAAGAGGATCTTGTCCTTCATTTATTAAATTAAATAATTGCTTATAAGCAGATTGTCTTAGCTTGAATGTGTTTCTCTTATTAAAAATTCCAAATTTTTCGGTAAAAATTCTTTAGGGGCAACTGATACAGCGAGCTAGAATGAATGGCACACGCATCTTTAATTTATTGTAAACGCCATTATTGATTCCCACCATTACTGATGCATTGTCTGTTCCAATACCTTTAAACATTTTTATTTTCAAATTCTATTTTGGTAGTATTGCGAGTAAGGCATCAGCAATTGCGTCGGCGTTAGCGTTTTCAAGCTCAACTAAATCTAGAAAAGAATTAATATTTTTTTTTCTATTTAAACTAAAATATATGATAGTACACCCTAAGTATTTATCGGTCGTTATATCGGTAGATTCATCTAATAAAATGCTAAAAGGCGTTTCACCCACATCTTCACACAGTTCCTTCATAAAATGTGGTGCCAATACATTTTTAATCACATTACTGCATTTTGTTCGATGTATTTGCAAATATGTTGAGGAATCACATTTTTTAAAGCAAGTTTTGCATAAGTCAGTTAAGTGATCTATAATATTAATCTATGTGTGTTGTGCTACAAATAGTGCTAACCTTCCTTCAGTTGATTTGGCTTCGTCCAAAGTGTCTTCCTTAGCGAAGGGAATTTTTGTTTGAACCCTCCCTTTTGAAGGTTTCCCCAAGAAATTGATAGCATTAGTCTTGTGCTTTTTTGAATCGGCGTGGTTCTTCAGCAATCTGCATACCGACTGGTGAGGATTGTCGAGCAAAACTTACCAACCAATCTTTGAAGATGGGATCCTTCAACCAAGCCTGACGAAATTTTTGACTGTACTGTGATTTTGGCATAATTTTTCTTTTATTTTGCAACTGCAGAATCTGTATTCTCACCTACAGCTTCTGAAACTCCAAATATACAGACGCTGTTACTTCGCGTATATTGTTCTGAAAAATCGCTAGCGTCCAGTGCATCTTGCCTAGCTTTCGTTAATTGCAATTCAAGTTGGCTCACCTTCTCTTTGTGTATCTTGATTTGGTCTGCAAAACGTCGATCGAAATTTCCTTGAAGTTTACTTACAAACAAGGGTTTCATTTCTCCTCTCATCATCAGCAGATGATCTAGTTCTCACTTCTGGCATTGTGCACTTAGTTTGAAACTGCGGCACTTACTTCATAAACTATTACTTCCAGCACAACGGAGGCACGTCTAATCAAGACGAGCACACATCACAAGATCTAACGTGTTGAGAATTCGTATCATTTTCATTTTATTTTGCTGGGCATGTTGGGTTGTTACCAGGGTGAAAAAAATAGAATATCGCGTTCGATTGACAAGTGTGACACGCGCATAATCAGAATAGAACGTTGTTCAATAATACTGTTGGCGTTTTATTCCCGAACCGTCGTAGAATATAATACCGGTGGTCTTATGATTCGCGACATTTAGTGGCGACCGTGACGGGACTCGCGCGTGTTTTGTATCGGCGTGGGTAAACATTTCGTCCTATTGTTTTCCCGGTGAATTGACTTTGCGACGGGCCGCCCGTATTTACTTTTGGTGAACGTACGCGCAACACGAGAATAATGGAACAGAAGAAAAGGCACAGAGGTGTTCTCCGTAGCATGTTTACGAAAAATATTACTGACCTGGAGAAGCATTTGGATGCAGTTGCGACCGATGGCGTTAGTGTGTCGTGGGAGCTACTGCAAGATAAGTTTGACAAACTAAAGGTGGCTGATTCTGAAATTTACAACCTGATGCTCGACAAAGACGCAACTGAGGAGGAATTATTAGCAGAAATGGAGAGCGTCGAGGTTTACATGGAGAAATTCGCCACAGTAAGCGGACGATGCCAGAAATTGATGAAAGGTAACGAATCTTCACTAGATCAACAATCCGTTGTATCAGAAGGGAACCCAGCAAGTAAGCGTAGATTTAGATTGCCAACTATCGAGTTCAAGACCTTTAACGGCGATATAAAAGACTGGTTACCGTTTTGGTCTCAATTTCAAAAAGTGCATGACGATCCAAATATAGATTTGAACGACAAAGTAGAATACTTAATTCAGGCCACAGTGCCGAATAGCAGAGCTAGAAATTTAGTAGAAAGTTTTCCCGCTACCGGAAAGAACTACGAAAAAATGATCGAGTCCTTGACGTCAAGGTTTGGACGAAAAGATTTGCAAGTCGAGGTGTATGTGAGAGAATTATTGAAACTGGTTGTACACAACGCTATCGACGGAACAAAAATGGAATTATCAATGTTGTATGATAAAATTGAAACACAACTACGCGCACTGGAAACATTGGACATAACTTCAGACAAGTGCGCCGCGATGATTTTCCCATTGATAGAGTCATGCGTACCCCAAGATTTATTACGCGTGTGGCAGCGTTCGTCGCATAAAGACTCCACGACTCCCACCCCAGCGGTTCTAGGGCTGGAGACAAGGTTGGCAAGTCTAATGAGTTTGTTGAAGAACGAGGTGGAGAACGATCAACGGACTAAATTGGCGGCCGAAGGTTTTGGTTTGCGGCCCACTGGTCAAGATAAGATCTCTACAGCTACAGGATTGGTCAACTATGGTGCACAGAAGTGCGTCTTCTGTGGGAACACACACGAAAGTTCCAACTGTTTCAAAGCACAGAAGCTGACGCTAGACCAGAAGAAAGAGATTCTTTGTGAAAAGAAGGCTTGCTATAAGTGTTTAAGAATTGGACATCAATCGCGAAAATGTAAAGCCCGTTTGAGATGCCTAGTCTGTAGCCAATCACACGTGACGTTAATGTGCCCCGACTTACTAAAGGAAAATCGCGTCATTGAGAAGTCTAAATCGGCGAAAGGTGATCAAACGCATCACGCGACGGTAAATGAAACGTTGACTTGCACCAACAGCACCAATACGCACGTATTTTTGCAAACGCTCCGAATTAAATTATGCGGCGTTGGTGGTTTACGTTACGCAAGAGGTCTAATCGATACGGGATCACAGAACACTTATATCCTAAAATCAACGGCTTTAGCACTGGGATATCCGTCGAAGAGAAAGGAGAAAATTATTCACTGTTTGTTTGGCGGTGCTACTTCGCAGGAGAACCATGAATGCTACGATGTGACGGCTACACATAAGAATTATAACTGTTCATTCGAAGCCTTGTCACAATCCGTGATTTGCACGGACATAGCTCCTGTATTCGATGGCCCATGGATGCAAGAATTAAATAGATTGGGTATTCATGTGACTGATAAGTTCGAGCCAGCTCCCATTGAACTCTTGATAGGATCAGACGTCGCGGGGAGGTTATATACCGGTAAAAGGCACATTTTGAGCTCGGGATTAGTGGCTGTGGAAACTCTTTGTGGATGGACTCTAATGGGCAGAATTCCCCTGAATACGTCAAGAAGTACCGCCATGACCTCGATCTCTCTATTTGTTAAAGACACGTCGATCACCCGATTGTGGCAGCTGGATGTGTTGGGAATCACTGATCTCACAGAGCAGCAGTCACACCAAGAAGTAGTTTCAGCCGCAAAAGATTTCTTTAACGAAACGGTGACTATAAACGAAGATGGGCGGTATGAAGTGAACTTGCCTTGGTTGGAGACGCACCCACCACTGCCTAGTAATTATGCTGTGGCTAGAAGGAGATTGGACAAAACAGTCCATAAATTGGAAGTTGACGGTCTTTTGAAGTCCTATGAAAATATATTTCAGGAATGGTTGAGAGAAGGGATTATAGAGGAAGTTTTGGAAGATAGCCGAACAACCTTGGCCCATTACCTGCCACACAGACCTGTGGTGAAGGAAAATAGCGCAACCACGAAAATCCGGCCTGTCTTTGATGCCTCCTCCAAAGAAAAGAATGGACCCTCCTTGAATCAATGTCTCGAAACCGGTCCTAATCTGATCGAGCTAATTCCTACCATGCTGCATAGGTTTAGGCAAAACAAGATAGGAGTGACGGCAGACATCCGCAAGGCGTTTCTGCAAATTAGTGTTGATAGAGCAGACAGGGATTTTCTTCGTTTTCTATGGAGAGGCCCCGGAGATGAAATAAGGACTTATCGACACCAACGATTTGGTATTAGCAGCAGTCCATTTCTACTGGGAGCTACGCTAGAACACCATATTTCGAAATCCTTGGCTAGATGTGACAGTGGTAATGTATCTTATTCAAAAGATACAGTATCGCGGTTATCTAGAAGTTTCTATGTGGATAATTGCGTCGCAAGTGTACAGAGCGAACAAATGTTAATGTGTTTCATCAAAGAATCCAGCATGATTATGGAAGAAGCTAAGTTTGACTTGCGAGGGTGGGAGTTTTCTCGGCAGATTTGCTCACCTGATTATAGGCATACACCTCTTCTGGGATTAGAATGGGATAAAAGACTAGATACGTTGAGACTCAATACAGATTTCTTGAAGGACCTGGATAAATTATTACAGGAGCCTATTACCAAACGGGTGATGCTGTCCTTGGCTCAGAGAGTATTTGACCCGATCGGCTTTACCTGTCCAGCCACATTGCTTCCAAAACTAATGCTACAAAAAATTTGGGAGAAGAAGATTGGTTGGGATGTAAGTGTGGATTTAGAGATAAAAGAAACTTTTTGCGATTGGGTGAAGGAGCTGAGTGACTTGCAAACAATTGAGATACCTAGATGGGTACGTTGCGGTCCCGGTGAAGCAAAACAGCTGAGCATCCATACATTCTGTGATGCTAGTCAGAATGCGTATGCTGCAGTGATTTTCCTGAGAGGTATTTATGATGGCAAGGTTTTCATACGTCTGTTAGCAGCGAAGAGCCGGATATCGCCCTTAAAGAAAATTACCATACCTCGCTTGGAACTTTTGGCAGCCGTTATTGGTGCTAGATTGTATGGATCAGTTAAGGAAGGCTTACCATTGGAAGCAGACAGTTACTTTTGGAGCGATTCTACCACTGTGATATCCTGGATACATCGTAATGAAGATTGGGGAACCTTTGTTCACAACAGAGTTGCGGAGATTCGAAGAACAACACCCAGTGACATGTGGCGTTTTGTGCCTGGAATTTTTAACCCCGCAGACCTACCGTCCCGAGGTTGTGGTGTAAAATTTTTGCGACACTCTAGATGGTGGGAGGGACCGCACTGGTTGTACAAGGACCCGAACTCATGGCCCGGACAAGAGAGCATGCAGTACGACGAACTTGAGATAAATAGAGAGAAAAAGAAGAAGATTGGGTCGTCTTTACTTAACACTGGTGGTGATATGAATGAGGATGATTTGCATTTAACCTATTTTTCCAGGTACCTGAAAACCCTGCGCATGATTGCTTGGATATTTCGGTTCATATTCAATACTCGCAACCCAATCAACAAACGTAAAGGCACACTCACCGAAGAAGAAATTGGGAAAGCCGAGACATTTGTAGTGAAGCGGGTGCAGCGAGATTCACTGTACGAGAATGACAAACGATTGGATTGGCCTTTGAGCCGAGTCACCGAATTGATGCCTGGACCAGATGGACAAATTCGTCTAATAAGAGTGACTACCGCCAGGGGACACCTACTTCGGCCTGTACAGCGCATCTACCCTTTGGAGTGTTCAAGCACGATAGACGATGCAACGATCGAGGGCACTGATCATGTGGACAGCATCAACGAGACTTCACCGGAGACAACAAACATCAAAGGTGACGATGGGGAAGAACTATTGCGTGAGCCTGTGCGGGGAAGTGCGCGAATGTGCAAAAGCAGAGAACCCGACCCGAAAGTAGTTGTTACGCGTAGTGGTCGTCTGACGAAAATCCCGAAAAGATTACAAGACTGAAGTAGTTTAAGTTATAGATTTAATTTCTAATGTTGTTTTGTGAGACACATGACATATGTTATTCAAATGTGTCTCAGGTGGGAGAATGTTGAGAATTCGTATCATTTTCATTTTATTTTGCTGGGCATGTTGGGTTGTCCTGTTACCAGGGTGAAAAAAATAGAATATCGCGTTCGATTGACAAGTGTGACACGCGCATAATCAGAATAGAACGTTGTTCAATAATACTGTTGGCGTTTTATTCCCGAACCGTCGTAGAATATAATACCGGTGGTCTTATGATTCGCGACAAACGTGTGAGCAACGGAATTGTGATTCAGGGACGGCTTTGGAAGTGTTCGCGTATGTCTTAGATTGATTTTGAGTAATAGAACTACTCGCCGTTACTAACAGGTGTACCAACCCTTTTCCCGGTAACTTAAATTTAAATTAAATCAAACTGCAGGCAAAGCTGTAAAAATGTAGGTTATGTTCGAAATCATGACAACCAATAGTAATTATCAAATAAGATGAGTTATATGGCCACCACTGACATCTCTACACAATGTAAGTCTTCTTTTAACGGAATCAACAACATTATGAAATATCCAAGGGAGTGTTATTAATTTCTTCAATTGCGTTAGTAATTCGTTCTTGTAGATCGCCTAGATCATCAACAGGAGTTTTGAAAATAGTGTTTTTCAAATGTGGCCATAAGAAAATGTCACAGGGGTGATATCACATGACCTCGGAGGCCAAATTGTCTCTGTATTTGAACTAATGATGCGATAACCAAAGAATTACCTCAGACAATTAATGTTTTCAAAAGTCGTGTGTGCACGTGCACTATCTTGCTGGAAATAACCTTGCTGTACTTCGTCGGCGTGCAACATGTTCACAAATGGTGTTAAAATTTCATTAAAAACTGTTTTGCAATACTTCAAAAAGTGACAGTTTAAATGAACTATTTTATTGGATTAAAATTACACATTCATGGTATGTCTATCTCCCTCTTCCAGGGCCAACTCTAGAACATAATTCCGTTGCTCTCACATTATTTATAAAACTACTTGCTAGTAATAATTCATTACCGATCTAAATGACGTTTGACATCCATATTTATGAATGAACAATGATCCTATTATATATATTGTGAATTACCCGATAACGATACAATATCATTTTTTTGTTTGACATGTTGCATTGACAAAGTTCTGAATATAACAAACACCGTATACAATACATGTTACATGTTATCAATATTTCAACTATTGGAAATTCAAATTTTGCGCCTTAAAAGACCAATACGTGCGTTAGACGTTTGACAACGCACGTCCATCATTACCAAGTGGTGTCCAATGCATAAAAGAGCTCCTAGAAGAGTCCATGTCGAAGCAGCTGCGGGTATAAACTTTGTCATTCGCTTAAAACGTCCAGCAAACATTCCGTAAGGGACAAATTTCAGAAAGCAGTTCAATGCCTAACCTACGAAATAGAACCAGCATCGTTATGCGATCGCGAAGCAACAGACCAGCGCCGGCGCCGATCGTGAATGGTATGAACGATAATTCTATCAACCCAGCCGATATGTTGCCCCGTGAAGAGTTTCCAGCGGATAACGGACGACGTGAGTTACCTTCGCAAACTTACTCGGGCTAAAATTTACAATTCCAGGTTTCTGCATCGATTTCATGATGATATTTTGGTACTCGTTTCGCATCAGTTTAATCTTCGCCGTCAGCGTTAACGTCATGGGTGAGGTTGAGTTGTCGGTTGACACGTTTTCTCAAAATTTACTTGCAGCGCTGGTTTTAGAGCCTACACCCATCATTAAAGTTTACGATTATTTTATTAAACCCCGAGAAGAATGCGACTTCTCCTGCAAACTCGAAGAGAACGTAAACGACATTAAAATATTGCAAGGGAAAATTTTCCTTTTAGACGATAAGTTAGAGGAGTTGAATCGAACCCTCTCCGACGTGCAAACGTGGAGGTTAGTTTTTTTCCCTATACTTAATTGCCGGAAATAACGAAAGAGTTTTAGGGCAAAGTTGGAAAATGAAATGTTCAACGTGTACAACAAAACGGTGTCGGACTCTGTGGGTCAGTTGCATATCTTGGAGGAAAAAATTCAGGACGCTTTGAGTTTGTACGACGCTGATAAACTAGGAATGATCGGTAAGGAAGGTGTTATGTTCTACGATGTTAAGTTAGTTAGTCATTGACATGACGGTAGGTTAGTTTCCAGATTCCTTCAGTGAAATATTTGTTGCCTACTCTAACAGACAACATACGAGATATAAGATAACTACCTTCACCGCTCTTTAAAGTGGTTTTAATATTTTTTTTTAATTTAACCATTCATTTAGCTTTAATTTTTTTTCATTGTTCCGGTCAAATTGTCTAATAAATGGCATGTAAAATGGCCATATAAATTTTTCTTTCGCAATACAGATCAAACATATATTACATTTTAAATACAACTGCATAATGTAAGCTATCGATAGTCTTAAAGGGCGTAAAAGTATATAAAAGGATATAAACACAATGGTGTAGGTAAACATTTCACGTGTTTTGATTGTTGTGCAAGTGCAGTAGTCATAGGCGAAATAAATTGAAGATTGAAATCCTCCCACAATAACAATGTTTACGTTAAAAAATTAATATAATAACGGTAGGTAATTAGACAATATCATAACATAAATAGGAAAAGGTGACAAATCGAAGAAAAGAACTTTAAAATTGTACATAAACATTATCTATTATTTTTATTATCATTTAACTTTAATTAAGTGTGGGGCAAACTTGGGTCCGGTATGCATATAAATAGTTTCGTGGCCCAAAACATACTTGAAGAGCGAATTAATCAACAAAATATTTGGAATTACAAACCTATAACTATCGTCTGCAATACATTGAAAATGTTTTCTGTTCTAGTTAGTTAGTTAGTTATAATGAGTGGGGCGTTTAATCGCCCCTCCGCTGTTTGCCAGGGAATAGTTTCCCTCTATTCCAGTGTGCCCGGGTAACCTAGTTGAGTCACCCTAATTGAAAGAGCACTGCGCAGCAGTCCCTGGTCGACATCAACATACATTGATTGTCAGCATGGACTTGCAGTGCTGTTCTGCTGTCAGAAAATATTGTTATTGTCCTGTGCTGCCAAGGGCTTTTTAATAGCTCTCTTGCGCACATTTCAATGGCATAGTTTTCTGCCTGTTGAATTGATGCATGCTTGCCAAGGCTGTATCCTAATTCAGTCCTGGGTTTGCGGCAGAACACTGCAGCCCCTGCTCCTGCAGTTGTCCTAGAACCATCCGTAAACCAGCACGAATCTGCCTGTAACAGGACGATTTGATTACGCTCCCATTCGTCTCTAGTAGGAACTATGACTTTGTAGGGCAGTTCGAAGCTGTATATTGTAGACATTGTATCAGCCCTCATACCCAGGATGTCATCCGTTTCAATGTTGGTCGACAGCCTGTTTCGTATGAAGGCCAATGTCTGCGGTCTGAATAGCCGCGTTGTGAAAAAGATGTGTTGCCTTCCTGACCTCACTTTACAGCAAAATATGCAAAGGTCCAGTAACACTTCCATGGCTGCTGACGGCGTGGTGCTTAGCACCCCACTGTACTCTGACTGTCCTTCGTGAGGAGGCCATCTACCAGGCAATACAGCCATACGTAATGATCGTTCTAATAACCACCACATACAGCCAGTACATTTGCTTGGGGACTAATCCCCACGTTTTTCCACAAATTCTACGGCATATCCTGTCTAGCATTGTGTGTCATTTTTTCCATATGGGAGTTCCAGTTGAGCTTTCTATCTAGTGTCACCCCTAGATATTTTGCTTCTTCCGCCAATGGTATCATTTCACCTTTCAGTACGGGTGGGTTGAGTTTCTCAACCTTCCTCCTGTTGGTGAATGGAACAATAACTGTTTTACGAGAGTTTATGGCTAGTTGCTCCCCTTCGCACCAGCATTGTATGACATTTAACGTTTCTTGTCAGTTAAAGAAAAAGTACTCTTCATTTAGAACGACGCACTTCGACTAATTATCTTCGTAGATTATGCCCTTGAAACGGCAGGAGGAATCATAGTGTCAACGCCATCCACGCGTCCGTATCCCTCCAATGCATCATATGATTTGATGGGTGTGTTGAGTGTGCACCCGACATCCAATCCCAGTTTGATGATTCAACCGGGAACCTTGCCTGGACAGTGCTTCGCCTTCCACGGACAGCAAGGTCGTATCATTATTAAGCTCGCGCAGAAAGTCCACATTACATCTGTGTCTTTGGAACATGCGCACCCAAGCCTGGTCTACCATATAAATAGCTGCCCTAAAGAATTCAGAGTACTGGTAAATAAAAACATTTTATAATAAAATAAGATTTAACTATGGGTCCGGATGAGATTTTCCATAATGAAGGAAATGTCTAATATTCTAAATTTTCTCGTAGGGTTTAAAAGATGACGATGAGAGAAATCTGAAAGAGTTGGGATCGTTCACTTACAAAGTGAACGGAAAGACAGTTCAAACGTTCCAGATTGATAATGACGAAACTCGGGACTACGAGTCGGTAGAATTGAGCATTTTGTCCAACTATGGGCATCCCGATTACACTTGTGTTTATCGATTCAGAGTTCACGGGAATATTATATAGAAATGTACTTTTGTACTAGTTACGTTCTAATTATACATAATATGTTAAAAGTTGCATTTGTTATACTATATAAGTTTAATATTTCATTAAAAGATTGTACGAAAATGCAATCTGTGCTAATGTTAATGAGTTAATAATTGTGTGGGCGATGTATTAGTAATATTTAAATGTGTAATAACATCTTAAGCCTGTAGTTTATAGGGTCAGGCATGTAAATTGGGTCTACAGACAGAAATTTAAATATGTTGAAAATATGTAGAATGCAAACGCCGAAATTCACCGGCATCGCTCACAATTATTATTACAATTACAATTATTATTTTATTATTTATCTATTAATCGAGTGTTATAGATAGGAAAAATCACATCAACAAAACTATTGTGCTATAAGTATTCCTTTAGATAGACTAAATAAAAATTGAAACTAAACAACTGCAAATTTAGTTACACTTTTGTCAAATACCTAATCAACTACTATCTGGAGACAAATGGTAGTGATATTTTGCCTACTAGTGTTGTCGTGTTTCTATTTAATATAGATTAGTAAGTGCAAATAAAGTAAGATAATCATGAACTTTTTTAATTTACTAAAGTTCCTCTAAATTGTATCAACGAGGTGCAGAATGGATTTTTTTATTTCTTAATGTCAATTCTTCCTACAGCAAGCATATTAAATATTATAACAAACAGTCGGGCATTCTTTTCAAATATATCCAAACATATTGTTTGTTCATGGCTTTTCAATTTACTCCTCATGGTTTAAAAACAAGGTATAGTAATCCAATGATAAAATGGTGAAGGCCATTATAGTGTGACAGTATTTTGGCAATAACTGGTTGAAGAATACTGAATGTAGGCTCTACCCTAAATCAATTTGAGTTTGTGGTCAAATACCTCAATTTGGTTCTTTTTGGACAATATTGTTGATTAGTGATTCAATACAACATTATATTACAATTCCCTTACTCAAAATAATAATCTTTATGTGAGCAAAACAATCTACACCAAAAAATTTGACTATTATAGAGAATCGTAGAGTCAGAAAAGCCTTTTGACAATTATTTTAAATATATAAATTATCAAGTACATTTAATCTAATTTTAGTATTGCAAAAATATTTGTACAAGTGGAGACCATTATTTAGCGTCCCTGACATAGTAGACGTTAAGTGGTATTGAATCAATTTGACACATTAAAGTATTAATCATTTGTTGTTATGTTGGTTCAATTGTAGTTTTGTCACCTGTTACCTGTTCATATAATTTAGAATTTAAGTAGACAAGTTTAGAGAAATTCTAAAAATGGAAAAGTCAGAGGATCATGCAGTTATAAAATGCTTGTAAAAGAAAGGGTTGTCGCCAAAATTAATTCATGAAGACATGGTAGGTGTATTAGGTGAGGGTGCTGTTTCTTACCAAGTGGTGAAACATATGTCTCGAGAATTTAAACTGTGAAGACAAACACGTGAACATGCGAAGAGTGCTGGACGACCAGTGAATGTCACTACCCAAGAAAATGTTAATCGTATACACGATATGGTAATGACAGACCATTCGTCGGATAGCTGAAATTACGAATTTTCTTACTTCACTATAGAAAATATTTTAACGGCTAAAAAAGTGTCTGCACGTTGGGTCCCACGAATGTTGACACCAGATCAGAAACGTTCTAGACTATTGCATTCTGAAGCCAGTTTGGCAAAGTTTTTTTTAAATACCAAACATAATATGAGTAAATTGGGGTTTGAAACTGATTCTACTACAAATTTTTATACATCTTTACAGAAAAAAAAACAAAAACGCGCCAGGCGCGTTGTGGGCACATGGTAAGTGATATGCAATGTTAGGTGTCCATCATCACGCTAGGAGCGTTTTTATAAATAGAGTGAAAAAGATTTTATAATATTCCAGCAAACAATACACCTTTTAGCCTTTCCGTTTTCTCCTTTTGAACAGTACTCTGGGAGGTGCTGAAGTTTTAGAGTAGGTATTGGATCTGGCGGTAAGGGTCCAAGCAACTTCTTGATCACTTTTAATCTGAATTCATAAAAACTTGTTCGATTTCCAGTTCCTTTCTTGGACAAATGGGATGAATTTAACAGCATATTCTGGAATATATACTTTTTTATACCAGATAAGTCTTATGGATAATATGACAGCATTTGGTCACAATGATCTACTCCTGCCATAAATTTGTTGTATTCATTTATCAGCTGCGGTTTCATCAATACTTTACCACGTTCTGTAGTAACTTCCTTCATTTCTCCATTAAATTCGGTGGAAATTGCTAAAATTTCCGTGCGATCTTTCCATTTTATGACACAAAGTCCTTCTGTACTGAATTGATAAAGCAGCTCACCTTTCTTTAACTTTTTGGCCACAACTTCTGCTGAAGTTGTGGCCAAAAAGTTATCCTGCTGGATTTCTTTTTCTGTACGCTCTCAAAGTTCCAGTAACATATCCTTTATTCTCTAATAAATCCTTAGCCAATTTTACACTATTGTAAAAATTGCCCAACACCTAATTTTCCCTGAAACTGCCTTTCCCCTGTGCTGATAGCCAGATAATTGGGGATCAGCACAGGGGAATTATCTGGCTATCAGCACAGGGGAAAGGCAGTTTCATCTCTTCTCCAGGGAAAATTAGGTGTTGGGCAATTCCTGCATATACAATTAGTTTGAGGGATAACCTATTCGGTTCACAAAGGACGTAACTTTATGCCAAACTTGTGACGTTTTCCTTTGATGCATTGGCGGAATTTTAGTCTTCCGCGTTATAGCACCATAGATTCGTCAATGGATAATTCCTTGCCCAGATAATAAATAATCAGCATGCTATTGTTGAAGAAGTTGACAAGGAGTAGTATTTTTCCCATTTGTATGCGAGATTGGTTTTCCATATCTTCAAAACGCAAACAACCTCAATATCAGTAAAAAAAACGGTTTCGGCTCATAAATGTTGAAAGGTTAAACAAATAGTGTTTTTTCTACTAGTCGTTTATTCTGTTTAGACGAATGGTCCCCATATGAAACAATAGTCCAAGAAACTTTTTCATTTCATCAACAGTTATTTCCTTCCAACGACTAATCCTTGATTCCTCTCCTTCACTTTTACAAAGTAATTCCACAGCATGTGCGTTAGATTTGGTGCAAATCACACCTGAAACTCCTGTAAATGGGATGTTAGTCTTGGGCATCTCATGATCTGACCATTGCGAAGTACTAGCAACTGGTGTATCTGGTGGTGAAGGTGTTGGCTCTATATCCTCTTCACAATTGCTACTCGGATTAAATTCGGGATCGTTGTCACTTTCATTTACGAAGGGATCTAATTGATCTGATTCTTCGATTATAGTAAGGAGTTCTTCATCTGTTAGTCTTTTATGTCTATGCGTCATATTTAACTTTTTTTATCTGGGGTTCCTTTGTTCCATAACAAACTGTAATAAAACAATAACATATAAATATATATATGAATATGTTAACCAGTCGACCCATAGTGATATCTATATTGATATTAAGAAAAACTTAAGCTTAAAGCTTATTGTTATACACTATGTTAATGTTAAGCATCTAAGCATTAATGTATATAAGTAAAATACCATACTTACGCTTTAGAGCGCTAAGTGCCCTTCCAGATATTATACAATTCAACCCATGCCCCACTCTTCAACTCATCATAGAATTCAAATTGAACAAGAACGCGCTTAGAGCGTTGTGGGCACCATTCCATCGTACATGTGAACGTGCCAGGCGAGTTGACGGCAGCGAATGTGTTAAAGCAGATCCGGATAAATTTCTTCCTCGATTTGTCACTGTTGATGAAACATGGGTACACCACTTCGATCCTGAGTCGAAGCAACAAAGTATGGAGTGACATCACGGAGATTCTTCGCCACACCGCAACTTTTGTGTTTTACTACCCGCTGGTAAAGTAATGAGAAATTGAGCAAAGAAATTCAGTTTCAAGATAACGCTCCTGTCCACAAAAGCCATGTTGCTATGAACGTTTTTTTGTACGCAGGATTTGAATTGTTTGAACATCCTGCATATTCACCAGACCTGGCCCCTAGTGATTCCTTTTTATTTCCAAAATTAAAAGAATATCTTCGGGGGACCAGATATTACGATGATAATGAAGCGATGATGACAGTAAAAGACTCGTTAGAAGAACCGAAAGAATTTTTTTCCAGAGAAATCAAAAGTTTGGAGCATCGTTGAAACAAATGCATTTGACATTCAGGGAGATATGCAGAAAAATAAACGTTTGATATTTCTTCAATTTGTTTCCTTCTATGTTAAATACTGATCTCCTCTCGTATATCACATGGAAGTCACTAAAAGTTTGCACTCTGCTAAAAGCTTCATGTGGTCAACATAAATATATTTGTCACTTGTACCATAAGTAATGACAAAATAGTCCTGTGACAACTAACGAAATATGCACATAAACATGGATTTGATGAAAATACAAAAAGGTATTCAATTGTTTGTCATTTATTTAAGAAAATGTGTACTCGTGATACACACATACAAAAACAAAACTTTTAATGCCAACTGGATGATGTGGATTCAGCCCAGTTTGGTTGGGCTGTCACTGGAGCAGGGGTATTCGATGACCAATCATTTTCAACTTGCGCTGCCCAATCTTCAGTAGCAGCAGGAAATGCGGCTGGTGCAGCCGGAGCAGCAGCAGCGGCAGCAGATGGGGCCACAACAGCAGCCGGTTCTTCAGTCCACTGAGGCGCTTCAGTTGTGCTCCATTCCAAATCAGCCGGTTCATGCACAGGTATTACTTCTGGCTTGATAGGTATCAATTCCTTAGCCGCCTGTTCCTCTTTCTCGGCCTCCTCCGGTTCACGATAGAAGAACAAGTCGACAACGATGTCCCATTTGGTCTCGCGCGCAATTTGTCCGCGTAGACGAAGTACCTTGAAATTAATAATTTTTTGAAATATATATTCACAATTGCATTATGATTGATGCTGTATTTGTATAATCAGGTGGAAAAATTGTTATATATCATTTTGATTTTGTCATTAGGGAACAATTTTTTTCATCATGCTGTACTCCATTGCTGCAATTATGTAAGTTATAAATTTAATTTATTACTATTCATAAATGACACGTTTTAACTAGTCGACATAATTTCATTTCAATAAAACTTGGTTCAGTAAATTGATTACTCTATAACCATTGCTGTACACTTTCAAACATTGTATTAAAATAAGTTTTTACTAAACACAAAGTCAGCTTCAACATCAATTGCTGCTAAAGTCAAATCTAGTCATCACAATCATCACAGCATTTTTGCAAATTAAGACATTAATAATTGTAGTATAAGTCAGTTGAGGAAAATCCTGGCTGAAAATGTTGATCCTTATACATGTTGAAATGTACTTGTTTATTAACATGTGTTGTTTTGTAACCAAAATAACATTGTTCATTTATACATTAAATTCTAAAACTTATAATTACTTAAACTTACTTCACGTGCCAAGAGCCACCATAAAAGACCGATGCTGTGCGGAGCCTTGTTATTACATGGAATGGAAATGTCGACGAACCTCAGCGGTGAATCCGTATTACAAAGTGCAATGACGGGGATGTTGACATAAGAAGCTTCAGTGATTGGCTGATGATCGCAAGATGGGTCAGTAACGATCAAAAGACGTGGTTCACGAAAAGCGGCCTGAATTTGATTAGTGAAAGCACCTGAAATGTAAACCATCATCAAAGACTACAAGTAACTCCACATATGCTTCCAATTTGTTCAAAAAGTCAGAACATTAAAGTAAAATCAATGATAATCATAGGTTCCTTAGTGTTATCATCATTTAAATGAAAAAAATTAAATACAAATTAATAAGCGCAATTTATTTGACACAGTACTGATTTAGAACTAGATTGACAACTATGAGTTAACAAGCACATACCAGGAGTGAATCGACCAGCTATCGGTGTAGCTCCAGTGTGCGCGGCAAATTTAAGAACAGCACGTTGACCATAAGGCCGCGAAGATATCACGAAAACTTCAGCAGGGTGTTCAATGGCCACGATGGCACGTGCTGCCAACAAAAGCTTTTCCCACGTGCGCCGCAAATTGATGATGTGCACGCCGTCCGGTCGAACTTTGTACACATACCTGAAAATATCCCAGTAAGTTTTAGTTTTCTCTCTAAACTAAAAACTCACTGTTCCATCTGGAAGTTAACGTTCGTTGTTCCAAGATGCGTGCAAGCAGCCAGCATCTTTGTAACGTCATCTTCTTTAAGACTTAACACCTCTAAACCTCCCGACATCTTGTACGTTATTATGTGTTACGATTAACCTGCAATTGAAACAATTACGTATAAGGCTACATTTTAAGACAAATCCAATTTGGTACAAAGACCGCTCCCTTCATTGCATTGTTTTATCTTACTTTGAAATTAACAACTGCTGGTAAAACGGAGCATGTGTGGGAGCTTTAAGAGTAAGAAATTATGTTCGGTTAGGAAAACAGTCACGTGGTATCTTTTCATTTTTCTTTTAGTTTTAGGTAATTTAAGTAAATCAGGTAACAATAATGAGCAAACATCGTTAGTGGATACATTAGTTTCAAATTTAATTCAATGTTGAAGCATTCAAGGCTCAGATTACAAAGATAATTGAAAAAGATTTTACTTACGTGCGTCAATGCCACTGGGAGAGTTGTGAAAGAGGGTCTTTTTCGTTACACGTTGCCTGAACTGATACCGCGGATACTATGAGAACTAATAGTACCGGCAATTTTAAAAATTGTAGAAGTCACGATCATTCACTAGAGGACTAGAGCACGGTGAAAATTGATTTTAGCATGTAACATCGACATTTAAATAATTGTCAGAATTTGAACGCATACTGCACACAAAATTAGTTTTATTTCTACTTCAGAAGAAATTTGATTAAAGAATTATCATCTACCATGCGATATACGTTGGACCGATTTGTAAAATCAGGAGGAATAAAAATCCTTCGCTTATTATTTCTAAATAATTAATTTTAAAAATATAATATTTAATATTACAGCTACTCCATGATTCAATAATTTCTTTAGAATTAATTAACAATTAAAAGTTTTCAGACCACAGTTTATTCACAATTTCAATTACTGTTATATTTGCATAATTTCGCACGTAAGGGTGAATTCTTTTCAACGTTCACCGTCATACAGATTCATGAGCGTCCGTTTTAAGGAGCTTATACGAGAGAAGATCAGTATTTACGATCCCTAACATAGAAGGAATCAAATTGAAGAAATATCAAACTTTTATTTTCCCACATAATCTCCCTGAAAGTCGATGCATTTGGTCCAACGATGCTCCAAACCTTTCATACCTCTGGAAAAAAAATCTTTCGCTTGCTCTTCCAACCAGTCGTTTACGGCCGTCATCACTTCATTATCGTCGTAATATCTGGATCCCCGAAATTAAAAAAAAATGAAGTTGGCATAGTAGGAGCCTGTTATGTCCACGTTCCAAAAAATCAGTCATCAAAATTCCGTCTGCGTCCCAAAAAATTGTGGCACGAAATTTGCTGAGTGGCGGAGAACCTCGCCGATGCCACTCCATACTTTATTGCTTCATCAACAGTTACGAATCGAGAAAGAAATTCATCCGGATTTGGTTTAAGCTTTGCCAAACGCAATACTCTTGAACGTTTCTGATCAGGTGTCAACATTCGTGGGACCCAATGTGCAGACAACTTTTTTAGGCTCAAAATATTTGTTAAATTATTTCTATAGTACCATAAGAAAAAATCGTAATTTCAACTATCCAGCGAATGGTCAGTCGTCTATCAGTCATTACCAAATCGTGTATACGATTAATATTTTCTTGAGTAGTGACAGTCACTAGTTGTGCAGCACCCTTCGCATGTTTCACATGTTTGTCTTTTAAGTTTCAATTCTCAAACAAACAAACAAAAATAAAAACCTATGCCTTAAAAATAATTTTATTTGAGTGCAGTTATTAATACAGTGTCAAAACCATCGTTATATCGCTTCAAAGTCTTCTGCTTGAAGGTGCATTATACTATTATATAATAAAATATGATAAAAAAAAACGTTAGGGGCAGGACTGTAAAACCACATAAGCACAATTTTAATTATTCCGTGACCATTCAAATTCAATTCTAATGTTTTAAACAGTTCCTACGTATATATCTCATTTAAATACACTGGGTTTCAAATAAAATCACACATAGAAGTAGACGGAGAGGGCAGAACACTTGGTGTCATTACTGCCACATGAGGCCACACATTATCTTGTTGAAAGATACCATCTGGATTTTCTCGAAGCAAAGGAAGAATAACTGGAGCATTTAAACTGCCCTAGATGTTTATCCAGGTTAAAGGAGAGCGGTCTCCTATTACATTACATTACACCAGTTGTTAGGCTAGTATGTCTTTGTTGTACTAACTGCAAATTGTATCGTTCCCCTCTAGGTCTTCTCACACGTGTCCGTCCATCAAAGTGCCATAAACAAAACCTAGACTCATCACAGAGAGTTTATTGCAACTGAGCGCGATGGTTCCCAAGGGTCTTGAAAACAACTTCTTCTCAACAGTCCCGTTCCTGAATGCTTCTGGGACACGCCTCTATGTTGTGTTTGTAGCTGTTCTACCTGTCATCCTCGACATGTTCTCAATATTATTGAATGAGTACATTCTTATTTTCTGGCGATTTCCCGATATCCTAATCCAGCTTCGTGCAGACCAATAATTCGCCCTTTTCAAAAGGCGTTAATTGTTGAAAATTAGCCCGCCTGCGAATTGGTCACATTTTTACAAACAAAACAGTGATAACTAGATCCACAAAAATACAGAAATAAAAGTTAAGAAATAACGATATAAGAAACGTGAAAACGCTGATAACACCAGGTATATCTCTTAAAGAAGTCAATATTTTTAATTCAAATTTTAGTAGTAGTATTAGTATATATATAACAGCTTTACACACAAGGGCTGAACCCTCTCAGTCTGCTCCTTCTATGTGGTAAAGTATATAACGAATAACACTATAGAATACAATTTCCAATATACATAAATGGTTCTTAACTTTGATACTGATAAAATCTTATTTTTGTTATTTTTCATATTTACATGATCATAAGGATTAATTAATTAAAAATTGGTAAAAAATTAAATGGGTACACCTTCTGTTAGGCATGTTTCGTTTTAGGTCGTTAAATAATTCAGTGAATCTTCTTTGCTGCGAAGTCCACGTTGCGGTACGTTTTCTTATGGACCTGTTTTAGATGTGCAAATATGGCCTTCGTAGTCATAGAACTCTCAAAGCAAAAAGGACACGAGCGATAAGGCTTTTCATCATGGAGTTCCAGGTGCTTCTCAAATTGACTATACTTTTTCATGACCTTGGAACACACGTGACACTTATAGATATCTCTTTTGGAATCTTCAGAGTGACAATTCAAATGCATTCTAAGACTCACCCTCCTGCTGAATACCCTGTCGCAAATATGGCAAACGTACTCGATGCCCTTTTCGTTTTCAAACGAGCAGCCTCTGGATCCTGTTTTGCCACAAGTGTGGCGTAGAAATTTATGATAGTGGACGATATTTCCATCCTGTATTTCTGGTGCACAACTTAGACGTTCACATTCCATAAAGTCGTCGTGATAAGAAGATTTGTTATGATTGGTTAAACTCGATTTGAAAATAAACTTTTTAAAGCATATTTTACACTTGCTGGTGTTACATTCCACATGCCCTTTAAAGTGTTCCACCACGTCGAGCTTTCGCATAGTTTTTGAACAAATTCGGCACATTATCTCGACACCATTAGTTATCGATAACTCTGTTATATTAGGATTGACGAGTAATAAATTTTGCTTGAAGTAAAGTGACTTTCGCATGTCCCATGCCACTAGCCTTTTGTGTAACCGACTGTCCCTAATATGATCCCTCAAATTAGCCTTTGTGTTGTATGAAACATCACAAGTGAAACATTTATATTTCATGGTATGTTTTGACCCACCTAAGATTAAAATAGCGGACTTTTTTAACAGTTCTTTACTGTATGTGTCAGTTATGTTACTTTCTTGCTCCTTCTCTGCAATTGCGTCATAACAAAGATCTTTGATTAAGTCAATTTTAAGCCAACTGTTTTCATCCTTGTAATAATCATCATCAGTGGTTGAATCGTTCCAAACGAAAAAATTCTTTATGTCCCTTTTGACATTATCTTTGTGTCTCTTCCTCGATTTGTGACCTTCGATGCTTAGTTTTGCTAACGCCACATTACAAGTGTAACACTTGAATTTGTTGCGGTTGAACTTTCTGGCTCTGTTGCATTCGATACAATTTGCATCTCCAGACTCGTCAATCGAACTCGAATTTGGTTGACACTCGGCTTCGTTGTTTCCATCGGCAGGTCCCTTGATCACGCGATTTCCCTTAAGAATTTTTTCTTCAGTCAATTCCAAAGAAAAGTCTTTGGAATTTGAACTTTGATTTTGAGTATTTTCTTCGCCACCAGTTTCATTGTCTAATGATTCTTCCTTGGGGAAAATTGTTTTGATTAATTTTAACCTCTCATCATCATCATCCCGGGAAATTGACAATTCGGATCCAATCGACGAGCATCCTAAAAAAAATTTTCAAGCTGAACAAAACAGTGAAAAGTTTCTTAAACGTTTCAAATTTTCATTTTCAAGTTTAATATTTAACAAAAATGAAAATTCTAATCAATATGATGGAACGGACATTTTTGAATTTTGTTAATTTATTTATATTCCATTTGCAGTGTTGAACTATACCAAACGAATCAGACCATTTTTGAAAATTAGCAAAAATATAAGTCCTTTTGGTTAAAATTTAAAAACAATAGTATGTTTACATTAATTATGAATAAAATACTAAGAACTTTAATTAAACAGTTTGGATCTGCAAGAAAAACTCTTCGAGAAGTTATTAAAGAAATTGTGCTTGTCATAACACAAGAAATTTTACCAGCAGAAACCAATGCTACTACTACCTTTAAGAAAGTGGGCAATGGCAATTTAATTCAACTTTAATACAAAATGCAGGTTCTGCAGGTAGGTTTCCTCTTGGGTTGGGTTGGGTTGGGTTGTTCTTTTATTATATACAACAATAGAATAAGAGGAGATGATCACAAACCGGCTACAGTCAATTGACGATCATGTATAACACCCAAAAATATTCACGAGAATTCGCCATTTGGCACAGTTAAGGTAACTCAGTTTTAGCCTGAAATCAGTGCACTGCTGCATTAATATTATTGTATAGACAAATTTTGCCCTCAAACATGTTTAGGTCGTCATCCTAATTAACCAATACACTTTTGTAAGACATCTCCAGGTGTATTCGTATTTAATTAGTGCCTTTAGCTCGTGGTTACAGATTCCTGTTCTTGCTGCGTGTCTTTCCATAGGATGTAGTGATTGTTATAATTTATTAATTACTGTTGCTATTTCTTCTCATAATTTTATTAGGATTAGTTTCACTTGATATTTTAGGTCAATACTTTTAATGAAAAGAAGCAATTTGTCATTTTTTCTCCAGTTTTGTTCATTTAGCTCTTTGGGGCCATTGTCAAAAACTGTTACTCACTATCAAAGAAATTTAACAAATAAAATACTCACGTATTACAATAAAAGTTTATTCAAAAATTTTGAAACGGTACAATGTACAAAAAGTCCTTCACTCCAAATAAAATTAAACCACACAATACAAGAAATAAATCATCATTTACATCAGTGGTGTCCAACCTGCTGTGGCCGGTAGATCTTTTAAGTGCATCTTAATCATAATTGTAGAAATATTCGTCAACTTTCATTATCATAAAATTTAAATAATAGCAATTTATATAACAAGTACATAATATAGGTTTTTATTGACAAGCCCTAAAGTTTATAACTAGGGCGAGCCAATAAAACCTAGTTATGTACGAATTATATATATAGCTTTATCTCCGACTGCGAAACTTACTTTTATTAAGTATTCAACTCAATTTACCATTGAAAATTGTCATACTATCGTAGTGTGTGTGTGACTATGGCAGCGGCAGTGTTACTTTATTTTTATTGACTAGTCAATAATTATGTGGATTATTGACGGTAAATAGTGAAATAATCGAGTCGTTATCATGCAGTCGAAGATAAAATAAATTATATATAAACTCATAACAATCGTAAAATTTGGTAAAATCTCAAAGTCTCGAATTTTTAAAATCGTCGCAAAAATAAATAAGTATTGACCGATGAAAAAAAATCTTCACCTGTAGTTGGGAATCTTGCCATTTGCACACTGATAGCCTTCTTATAATTCCGAGGCTGCTACAACATGCCCTGAAAAGTTCAGCAAAATATTCTAGAAAGGCCCTTTATAAATTCGTAAATACTGTTTTAAACTTAAAGTTTTCATAGCGTTCAATGTTAAACTGGATGGGTATTGAGTGGAGATAAATCAAGCATATGAGTTTCATGGCTGCTATCAGCATGACCACGATTGTCTCAAACATAATCGCACACAAGCAGCAGAAACCCTCGATCATCATTTAGAACAAACCATTACTAAAATCGAACATGTAAGGTCCACAGGTACGATGTCAGTGAAATGTGGAGGTTCGTGTTTAAAACTAACCACGAAAAGCACCTGCACCCGTCAATAGAACACTTCTCATTACAACCTAGGGGACAATATATTTAAAACATTGACATTTGGCGCCTGTACCCTTGAGGCTGTAAATAAGAAAAGTTTTTCCCAGTCCATATTACCCGAAGATTATTTGCCTTTCACGACCATCTAACGACTACCACTGCCCTAATTAAATGTATCCTAAGATCCGTTTACCCATCAGATATAATTATGCGCCTCCCCACACAAGTGTTCGGTAAACGGACCATACCACTTGGAGATAGACTTCCAGTTTGGACTACGAAAGTAAAAAATAATTTCACATATGAACGTACTTGCTATGAAGAAGAAAAAAGTACCTAGAAAATTATTGGTTAAAGTCTTATATACAAGTGATTTGTCGGAGATATGACAGATGAACTGGCCTCTTCGTTTCATTTATTCAAACATTTATAAGTATGGGGCCCAGAACCTAAGCATACACAGTTTCACCCACACCACCAAAATCAGACAGGTTGGAAGGTTAAATGTATATGATTTAAATTATGAAGCTTCAAAACTAATAAGTTTCGATACTGGCAAGAAATAATTTTAACCAATGACAATCAGATTATTAGTATCGTTTCGTTAAATATTCGTCGCACAAACGAACCCATAAAGGAAGAAAAGATTATATGACTAGCATGAAATAAAAATATTTTTTGTTGTTTTTATTTCTAGCTTTTCTCGCTTAGAAAAATAATAGGTGGGTCACATCATTGGTGGTGTCTTATAATCGATATAATACGGTATTTAGTACTTGTTTAATGTACTAACTTTTTGTGATAAAGTACATGTCAGTATATCAGTGACAAAATAGTTCTTGTAGCAGAGTGTATCGAAGGCATAATATCCATAACCAAGTTTTGAAACTATATTTACTGACAGTTGTAAACTGACTTTAAACACAGGTATTTTTTCAATTATTATTAGTGGTACAACTGAAGCATATTTAAATCAATGATTCAAAACAAACAAAAAATTCAATAAACCACACTGCAGCAATGCAATGACGTAATGTTTATAATTCTGAAAGCAATACCATAAAGAAACATAATCGTTATAAATAATTTATTGTTTAAAAATATCGCATATACATTTTAACAAGTAATGAGAATAAAGTTTACTTGCAATAAAATTTAAACCAAAATTTTTTACATATAATGTAACATTCCGTGTGCATCCATCGGTCATTACAAATTACAAGGGATCCACAGTTTTTACCTGCAAAGTGCCAAATCTACTAATGTGTGTAGGAAATAAATTGAGCTATTTAGTGGCAGCCATAACGAGATAGGCTTCATTTCTAACATGCATGCAGGTGTCGTCCAGGTCAGTCTCGAAATTTTAGTAAAAAAAGTGTTCTTTAAATAAATTGAAACAAACTTACCCTTACCACACAGTATTTTATTAACACTACATGTACATTTCGACAACTAAGTTGTCTCAATTTATTTGACAATCACAGTCTCCAATTTACTAATTGTACTTTAAATATCCAAATTTGGCAAAACCGTAAGCAAAGTTGCCTCTTTGCTCCATACCGAGTATTTTGAATACCACAAAAACACTTCATTTAGCCTTAATAAGAGAAACATGCATCACTTCCTCAGTTTCTCCCCCCATGCATTCAACTTTTCTCTACTTTCTCAATAGTGTCATGATTCTCTCACCGCAGATCAACCTGTTGATTTCCACCTTCATCTTTCTATGTCATATAATTGTTCTTCTTCCTTCTTCACTCTGCTTCTCGATCTAATTCCATATCGTCAGGTGCACCTTTTTTGTTTTCCCTCATGATTTCTTCTCCTTTGAATATCAAAAATCAATCTAATGACGATCGATTTCCTTCTATGCCTCCAACTCTCTTTTCAGTTTTCCACATTCTGTTCACATCCTCTCTGTCCTTTTTTCATGTATTTTAATATCATCATACAAAAGAGATGTGGTAAAGACTACACGAAATAAAATCAGAAGTTGATTTAGAACGAAATCATGTATAATTATATACTGGATAAAAAAATACAAAAATTTCATCGCCATATTGTTTCATCTTTGTTCACACGAGAAATAAATATGTTGCGATTTATTTCAATGATCGGTACGCTGCGTTAATTTCAAGCGGATGCCGCATATTATGGACTTCTTTTATATGTCTCCACATTGACCAATCATAACTGAATTCTTTTGCACAAACGGGGCATTTCTGAACTATTTTATGCTGACTTCTTAAATGGTACAGAAATGTGCAGAATTTACTAAAATATGAGGGGCAAATGCAGCTTTACCTCTTTTGTTTTGAGACCGTGTGTTGTGACCTGTTGATTTATGATGGCTGCTTAAATCAGACGGGAACAAAAAGCGTTTGTTGCATATGTTGCAAGCATAATTTTCCATGTGCATTTTGAAATGAGTAATAACTTTGCATTTTGGCATAGATTCCCAACAAATGCGACATCGAACATCGAAGGGATTTGCCTCTAAATTTTCTTTAGTAATAGATTTAGGTAAGTAGACATGATCTTCCAATTTTTTGCTTATGTAGAGTATTTTTTTTCTGTTCCACGCAACGAAATCTTTATGTGCTTGTAAAGAAAGATGTCTGTACAGTGCATGTTCCGTGTAATATGACACGCAGCAGGTGTGACATTTATATTTTTTCGTAAACGTAACTGTGTTTAAATTATCAATTGAAAGGTTTTCGTTAATGAAGATAATTTTATTAGAAATAACCTCATTCTCGATGATAATTTCTCGGAAGTAATATTTAAATAAATCTATCTTCAACCAATCGTCATTACTGTTGTCTCTGTAATACTCATCGTCACCAGCGTTTGCATTCCACACAAAAAAATTCTTTATGTCCTGCTTTATCGTATGTTTATGTTTCACTCCTCTTTTATGCAGGTGCATTCTTTCTTTTATAATGGTGCAGTTACAAGTGCAACACTTGCTCTTTGCACTGCTCGTTTTTTCAGAAATCAGTAAATTGTCTGTTTGTTTTACACATCGGTCATCCTCTTCGGAATCACTCGAACTATTTACAACTATACAAGTCTGATTTTCTTTTTCAATTAATTTTAATGTGTCGTCGTTTGTTTTCCTCTTTTCACAAAAATCGACGACGTCTTGTTCGGGAATCGAAAAATTATTCCCCTTTTTCCACAAGTGTTTGTATACACTTTTTGAATTGTATGAACCAGTCAACAATCCAAAAAGTAAACTGTTTTCGACCGCTGGATGTGTTGTAACATTCGACAATTGTTTGTCTTCAGTTTTTGAATTAAATGAACACTTGCTGTTTTCATTGAAATTGTTTCGTTTAGGAATTAGTAAAGTGGTCGTTTCTTTTTGTTGCGAGTCATCTTCTGCTACCTCAGAATCATTGAAACAGTACACCATGTTTGCAACTATACCTGCCTCATTTCCATTTTCAATTATTCTTGACGTGTCATCAATTGTTTTGTTATTCTCGCAAAGTTTGACAGGATATTCTTCAGGTTCCGGAAGATTTTTCCTTTTCCACAAGTGTTTCAAATTACATGAACTGGTCAATAAATTAGAAAGTAAGCTTCTTTCGGCTGTTGAACGTGCTGAAACATTGGGCAAGTGTTTCTCTTTGGTTTTTGAATTAGTAAACAAACATTTGCTCTTCTCACAATTCAGATTATTTTCTTCTGGTGTTGGTAAAGTTTTTTTTGGCTCATCATCTGCGGCTTCGGAGTCACTCGATGAGTACACCAAATTTACAACTATACCTGCTTTATTTTCTTCTTTAATAAATGTTGACGTGTCATCAATTGTTTTGCTCTTCTCGCAAAACTCGATGTCATCAGCCCTCGACATGTTACTCCTTTTTACTCTCAAGTGTTCGTCTTCAGTTTCTGAAGTGCATGAACGAGTCAGCAATTTAAAAAGTAAACTAACTTCTGGATGTGCTAAAACATTGGACAAGTGTTTGTCTTCAATTTTTGAATTAAATGAACACTTACTCTTCTCAGAATTCAGATTGCTTGCTTCAACTATTATTGGTAAATTATTTGTTTTTTCTCCGTGTCGATCATCATTCGTGGCTTCAGGACTGGCTTCATTGCTTTTTTCAATTAATGTTGACATGACACCAATTGTTTTCCTCCTCTCACAAATCTTGATAATGTTGTTTTCAGGTTTCTGAAGATTATTCCAATGTTTGTACCCAGGCAGCAATTTATGAAAACTTCTTTCGACTGGTGGAAGTGCTAATACATTGTGCAGGTGTTCGTTTTCATTTGAACTCTTGCTTTTCTCGCAATTCAGATTATTTTCCTCGGGTGCTTGTAAATTGTTCACTGTTTTTCCATGTGGGTCATCCTCTGCGGTTCCGGAATCACTCGAACAATAGACCAAATTTACAACTATACCTGATTTATTTTCTCTTTTAATTAAGTTTGACTCGAGTATTTTCCCCATCTCGCAGAGGTCGACAACGTCTTCAGGATTGCGACGAGTGTTCCTTTTTTCCCAAGAGGGTTTGTTTCCAGTTTTTGAATTGCACGAACGAGTCAGCAATTTAAAAAGCAAACTTCTTTCGACAGCTGGATTTGCTAAAACATTTGATACATTTCCTTAATTTATCAAGGAAGGTTGAAATTATTGATTAATACCTTAACCGGGAATTAGATTAACAGGGCATTACATAATAAGCAAAGCGTACTTCAATATTTGCAGCATATCCAAGTGAAAACAATGTATAGCGTTTTGAAATAATAGCCATTGAAACGCGTATTTTAACGAAATAATAAGGGAATTTTAAATCGGTTAGTAGATAACAAAATATATTGAATAATAAATACAATGCATACGAATGATGTGAAAAAGAAATAGGATAAAAATAGAGAGAATACAAAAAAGAAAATTCTCAAACAACAGCTACGTTCAGATGCATCTTTCAAGACGAAGAACACATTATCCAATTAATAAAAAAAGTTCGTAAAATTATATAGAACACAAAATACTGTACTTTAGTAATGTTCAAAGTAATAAATTGAATAGTTATGATTATATTTACAAAGAAAATACACTTACGACACATAAAAATAACTTATTGACGAAATATATGACTAAACTAGGCAACCTAAGTTCGTAATTTAGCTTTTGAACTAAGTTTTATCTGCTAATTGTTAACTAAATTGTCGCAATTTACTAAATTAATTATTTAATTAACTAAAGAATGGCGAAAAACTCTTTAGATTAAGGGAGAAGGCACCACCGAAATTAAATGAGACGTCGGGGTGATAAATTTATAATACCAACTGACTGCGAAAGTTAGCCTGTGAGAATTATTTTTAAAAGCAGCGTGGCCATTTTTAAATCAAGGTTAAATAATCGTTAAATGAATGTTGAAACGGATACGCGAGTGTAAAAAATAAGTAAACAAAGATAAAAAATTACCAATTACAACTTTTCTTGCTGTCAAATCACTCAACTTGATAATCTTAAACTCAAAACGTTTTTTGATAAATTAGAACCCTAATCTTCTTTGACCAATTACTTACTTTTTCTAATTTAACAAATTAACAGCAATAACAGTAAGAAAATGTTTCTAAGCTTTTTGATATACTTTTAGTTTCTAAAATTAGGTTAAATCGTGTTACAAAGGCACAACAACATTAACAGCCTGTAAGATATAAAAATCATGTATGAGGCCTTAATAGATATTTACGATATAAGTATCGTAACGCGCCTTATTACGAAACGAGATGGGAAAATTGTCCAACGAGACCGCCAGGTCGAGTTGGACAACCTATCGAGTTTCGTAATAATGCGTTACGATACGAATGTCGTACAATGTTTTATCTACTACCATAAAAGTAATTTAAAAACCTTAATAATAATCATCACGGATTTGACGTTTCGTGAAATTACAATAATCCAGTAGTTCGATATCTTTAAAGTAAGTATCCTTAGAAACGGTAGACACAAACTTTTATTTACATTTTTTCTTTATAAACATGAGTGACACTGAGAATTATGTTCATCATTCCGATGTGGAAATTCTTGCAAACGAAGCACTTTCAACTCTTATACCTGCTAAATCTGAGCAAAGGTACATGTTGGAATACTCAAGATTTGAAAAATGGTGTAAAATGAAAATGGCGGGAGATGCTGTTTCAGAGACAATTCTGCTTGCTTACTTTTCCGTTAAAGCCAAAACGAATAAAGCGTCTACTTTATGGACACATTATTCCATGGATATAAGCAAATATACGCAATTGTTGGCGTTTTTGAAACGAAATAGCGATGGATATAAAGCAAAAAAGTCAAATGTATTTTCAAAATACGACATACACAGATTTTTGCAAGAAGCTAATGACGATCAATATTTAATGATGAAGGTAGTGCACGATATTACATTCTTTAAAAATTGATTTGAGAATACTTTGCTCTGTTACAGGTTTGTTTAATTATTGGTATTTTCGGAGCTTGTCGTAGAGAAGAGCTAACTTATTTAAAAGTAACAGACATTTATGATAACAGTGCTTTCATTAAAATTATCATACCAATTACTAAAACCAAAGTTATCAGAGAATTTGCAATTACTAAAGGAAATATTGCAGGTTTTGACTGCTTGGATACTTTTCGAAATTACTTTCATCTTCGTCCAAAGTCTGTAACTCACGATCGTTTTTTTGTATTATACAAAAATGGCAAATGCACATCTCAACCTGTAGGTATAAATACTATTGGGCGCATACCAAAAGAAATTGCAACGTTCCTAGGATTGTCGGATGTGAGAAACTATACAGGTCACTGTTTTAGAAGGTCGTCAGCATCCTTGCTGGTCGATGCAGGTGCTGATATAGATACTTTAAAACGACATGGGGGATGGAAATCATCGAGCGTTGCAGAAGGTTATGTAGAAACCTCTACTGAAAACAAAAAAAAAATGCTAACCAAATTATGGGAGAAAATGAAAATACGTTAAATATTCAAGGTTCTTCTGCCAATACTAATAGTGTCGATTCATGTTTGGCTGGAATTAATATTTCGAAATGTAAGAAATGTACAATTAATGTTTATAATAAATAGATAATAAATGTTTAATTTTGTTGTTGCCACTTTACCGCACTAGTGCGGTAAAGTATACCATTACGACATCTGAATGAATGTCATAAAGTTTGACATTACGATATGGTAGTAGATAAAATATATGAAAATTCATTAAGATTCGCAACGATTTACCTTTAGACTCACTTGCTGTCGATAAACGAATGATTTTTATTGAAAATACTGTACCAGATTTACCTCATCTTAAAATTCCGATATAACTTTTATTTTAACGATACTTTGTTTTAAATGTATTCATTAATCAGTTCTTTCAGTGTCTACTTCTTTTGTTTGCAACAGCAATAAAATAATTATATTAAACTTCTGGTGGTTAGGATATTTATTTTTATTAGTCAACTTAAAGATCAATACTCAAACATAAATAAAGATACGCTAAGTTGTTATAGTTGTAAGATATCTTTGAACTGCTTAATTTTGATTTTATCACGACACGTGAATATTCGGGATAAAGACC
Organism: Geotrupes spiniger; assembly: GCA_959613385.1. NCBI lineage: Eukaryota > Metazoa > Arthropoda > Insecta > Coleoptera > Geotrupidae > Geotrupes > Geotrupes spiniger. Next base: position 2,923,170 of record OY390738.1, read on the forward strand.
TATTGTATTGTATACTTGATCTTTTCCAATTCAAATATAAAGGCTAAATATCAAGGATTTCACGTTTTCCTTGAAATTAAAATGACAAATTTAGACATTTCGTAATTGAACTGGAAAATACAAAAGTGTTACCAAAAAAGAAATTGATTTGATTTGATTGAAGATTGTATTGCATGCGTTCCAAAAAAATCGTATGTGACGACTCCACGTACGTCAAAAATTAAACCTGTCTCGTTTTGCCTGCCTGCAACGCTGCATTATTCCATTTTTACTACTCTCTCAATAGATCGACGCTTTCCAGATAGAAATCCTGGAACCCTGATCAAACGCGTCCGAACGGTACACTACATTATATGTTTAGCGTTTTGAGTTGTCTGGAAATTTTGCTTTAAATTTAGTTGTAAATAATTTAATTTTTATTTCGAAAGTTGTGAGTTGGGCATTTTTCTTAAATTTTATTGTAACGAAATGTTGTTTTTAAAACAAATACTTATTTAAAATAATCAAGTTTTTTATTTTATGGTACTGCCTTCAGAATTGAATCACTTAAATGAAATACGTATTTGACTAGAAGCTGGTTAAAGACTGCAAGTTTTGCAAACATGCTAAAGCTTCACAGGAAATATCGTTTAAAAAAGTAAACTGGAAAACCAACTTAAAATACTCATTTATACATTTATGATCGTCTCAATCAATGCCAAATCGTTTGCAAGAAGTGGTTAAGTTTCTTGGTAACCATTTTTTAAATTCATGACAATTTATCAACTTTTCCTATTTGCAGAGTTTTTCACTTTAGACAATTTCTATAACACGAGCCTATAATTAACAGAATGTATAGACAATTAAAATGATTACATTCTCTGAAACAAGAAAACAATTCGCCGCAGATTGTTTGAATGGTAGAAATTATCAAACAGTTTACTTCAGTTGCAACAATTAACCTTTGCTGCGCGATGACCTATAGATTATTATTGCTGAAAAAGTAGAATATATTCGACTTGTTGATGACACTGTACGTTCTACCCAAGAGGAGAGTTTAATGCGAAACATCATGAACATCCACCCATCCGGCATCGAACTGTTGCATACTTGAATAACATTTGAACAATACTGGAAATATAGGAAATGCTAACCATGTCCAGGAAAATTGAACAATCAAGAACACCATATAGGCACTAATATTTGAAGCTTATCATAAACTGTGTTTGTACATTTCATATAATTGTGTTAACCATGACAATTAATATAAAATATAACCAACACATGACCTAGAGATTAATAAGATTATTGGTATAGGAGTTACAACCGGTTTAGCTAGTATTCGTTTACCTTATAAGTCCATGCCGTTTTATTAGTATAAAATATACTACATTATGTTACAATACATTACTGATAAACAAATCATAAATCACTCGTACATTGACTCAGTGATGTAATCACCATCTTTGTCAATAACCGAAGAGAAACCTGTAAGCCAGTTGCCAGTTTCCTCTCAGAAAATGTCTCTCGTGCAAACCTGTAAGCCAGTTGCCAGGTTCTGTGCAACCTCTCAGAAAATGCCTCCCATACACCCACAAATTCTTCTCGTGGCTTCTGTAGAACTAGATTCGATTAAACTCGAAGAATAAAATGTGTCGGAGGTGTTCATTTCATCTTTACTTGACACTCCATATTGAGCCATTCAGCCTTGAAAATAGCCAAAATGAGCTGCTAACAACATACAAGCTCCTGTTCGCAGCAATCTAAATCCAAACAGAAGAATACCATTTGAATAACGAAAAATAAAGGCTTTACAAATAAAAATTTAAGGTTAAGAGTATAAATTAGGGTTTTTTAATTTTGACTTCAGTGTTGGGTTAGGTTACTAGAAAAATAAATGTTTATGAACTAAATAAGAAATTTACGTTTAAAAAATGTCAGAGACACAAAAAATATACTTCGTTACGCAAGAATACTGCGAGCACGGTTGGACATTACACCACTCGGTTTTCTCTCCTTGGGGAACCATAAAAAATGGTGTGTATACACCACGATCCCAAAACATACCTGACCACTGTTTACGAAGATCTTCGGCATCTTTATTAGCAAATTCCAATGAAAATAAAACATCATGACGGATGGGTTACATCGAAGACTCCATTGCAAATAAAACGATAATTGGTTGCAGTATTCTTCAAATTGACCACTCTACTTTTTAACAACATCATTGGTTAGGAACGACGAAAATAGCAGTTTAAGTTTAAAGCCTATGTTGACATGAGAAATTCTTTAACTACTTCTCACGGGATTGTGTATAACGGCTAATTATCAATAAAATATCCGTCGCCTTTATGAGCAGAATTATTATTACTGTTTTATGATTGTATTTTAAATTTAGCGTTAAATTTACTTTTAACACTAACATTAAAAGTATTTTTAACACGCTAAATTATAAAATTTAACTTTTAATGCAGTTAGCATATATTAAAAACGTAACTTTTAATGGTAGTTCTACAAAAATACATTTAGGACTTAACTAACACTTAAATCGTTATGATAAATCAACAAATATACAAAAATGACTTTGAAATAATTGTAGTATTTCTACGAAGTAAAACTACTACTAGTAAATAAATAAGATAATATTGTTTTTACACGACCTCTACCGAAACTAATGAATATCATCGTAGTAACCTACTTCAGAAAACTGTCAATACCACATGGTGTGTGATATTATATCACACTAGTGTGATATTTTTGACAAGTACGACCAACTAAAGCTGAACGCACACCATCTAGCACATTTTGTACAAATGACACAGAAAAAAGATTGACTCTACTAAATATTCACTGTGGTACACCGGGCCTTTACACAGTTTCGTAACTATCTGCCATTAGGGCTTGTTGGTTGAAGTTCCATCGAATATTAGTCAGCTGCTGTGTGAAATGACCTTAATATATTAAAATGAAGTTTCTGTTTTACCGGCTAACGGACTTGAGCATTCTAACGTCACTTTCTCAGGTTTTTTTAAAAATACATTTGAGGTCGTGTAAAAATAGTGTTCATAACTCGCTCGAAAGTGTTATATCATCTGCTCGTGAGGTTTCTCATTCTCATTCTTACTTTCAACACTTGTTATGAAAATAACTAATTATGTACGTTACTATGTCAATAAGGCAGACAGAAACAATAAATACACTGCTCAACAAAATTAGGGGAACACTTTTTTGAGCGCCCATAAGTTTTCCAGCAAATGATGGAAGCAGGATTTTTTCTTATTATATTATTCTCTAGACCTTTATTGACAAAGTGCAAAAAGAATTGCGGTGATTCGTTTGCTCGTTTTCATCGTGGAAGCGAAAATGTAAAGTGGTTTTTCACCACAAAGCAAACATCTGAAACTCATCAAATTAGTCACTGGACACAATTTTGACATTTTCAATGCTTCTGTGTCCAAAATGCATTGTTTAAGTGAATTCGCGCAGGTGAATATCTACAGAGCTTGGCATAGGTAGGTCTACCAAGAAACGGGTACATATTCCAGGAGAATTGGACAAGGCCGTAAAAGAAAAACTATTGTTATTTCTTGTCTTCGCCGACGAACTGCTGCTGCTCATGAGCTACAAAATCTACTCCAAAATGCTACTGATTTGACAATTTCCGATCAAATGGTTAGAAGACGACTCAAAGAAGTCAATATGACTGTGTGAGCTCCTCGCTTGAGCAGGAATCACAAAATTAGCCGTCTAAACTTCGCCCGTGAACATTTGCAATGGCAACTTCGACACTGGAGGCCTGTACTTTTTATAGACAAGGCGCAGTTTTGTCTAACTCGTTGCGATGGTCGTGTACGAGTGTACAGACATCCTGGAGAGCCATACAGGAAGTGGACCGATTCGGTGCTGAATCGGTCCACTTCGGTCATGGTGGTGGGTGGTATAGACGGTCGCACAGACTTACTTGTCGTTCCCCAACGTCTCAACGCACGAATTTATGTTGAGACGATTCTTCAAGATCATGTTATGCCATTTGCAGACAATTTCGGCCATGGGTTCATCCTACAACAGGATAATTGTAGAGTTCATATAGCTAATTTAACAACAAACTTCCTCCGGGAACATGAAATCCAAGTGATGGGGTGGCCAGCCATGAGTCCAGACTTAAATGCCATCGAACACGTTTGTGATTTATTCGACAGGCGCATTAGGAAGCATCCTGCTGCATCTCAGACTCTTCGGGAGTTGGCTGAGGCCCTTGTAGAAAAATGGCGAAATTTACCACAAGACATGTTAAGACATCTCATTCGCAGCATGCATTAACAGCCTCGACGATACCAGGCTGTTATTGCAGCTAATGGAGGGCACATGCACTACTAAAGCTCGGTATTTGGGCATTTGTAGAATTTCCATTACATTTTAAGTGATGAGACACATTTCGATTTTGGTAGTCTTCTCAATAGTTTGATGTTACTCAGGAAAACTGTTACAGCATATTTGTTGTTTCTATCATGTTAAGTAATGTTGAAAGAACAATATACTAAAGTTTATACTTGCGTCTATCTTTAATTTGAAAAATTATGCACGGCTAAAGAAGTGTTCCCCTAATTTTGTTGAGCAATATATTTAAGACATCATACATGCTGAAAATATTTTAATACCACCTATAAAATTAAATGAACAGCTATCTGTATCGATGTAAGTAAAGTAAGCAAAGAATGGTTCATTAATATTATTAATGCTGGCTAAATTTTGTCATTATGCGGATTACATTGATCGAGAAATGCTCCATAGATATATAAAAATCACATCAAAATCCATGCAGTGTTCTGCAGATTATCCCAAAGGAACTGACAAACAGACAGTGAGAGATACAGGAGCAAACAGACAGGCGCCTACCAACTACTTCATATTATTTTTAGATTAAAAATTATATGAAAATTGCATTTACCTCATTGTCATTGACAATATTAATTAATGAAGTACCAAAAATAAACAAACTAAAGTTTGTTTTTTTCTGCAAGGCCCAGTACAACTTACATCGCAAATTTTTGAAAATTCGCAGGATGTTGCCGGGGAGAAGTGACGCAATTGAAAAAACACAGTTGTATAACTGGTTGTTGGATTCAAGGGGTTAAAACAGTAATATTCAAAATGATAAAAATGGAACTGAAGAGTAAACTGAACTGAAGAGTAAAGCATTGAAGCAACAACAAAAAACTCATTTCATTATTTATTTTTAAAAAACTTTTAAATTCAGACAAACGGACAACTGATACAAACTAATTTATGACATGTTCATATCTGAAGTATCATCAGAGGAATCTTATAAATTTATAATTAATGGTTCAATAACAGTTTCCATTAAGCCATCCAAGTTCCACATTTTGTCTTCTTCTTTAATTATGTGTTGCACGCACTTTTCCCACCTTTCTGGTGTTACATTCTGGATGCCTTTTTCTAGCAACAATCTAACACCTTCCAACTTAAATGTTTTATTGTTAGCGGCCACATAACCTTTTACTTGAGCCCAAATCATTTCTATTGGATTGAGTTCACAGTGATAGGGAGGAGTTCTTAGAATGTTGATGTTATGCGCTGCTGCCAATTCCTCAACTGTATAAAGTGGCTCGACTGGTTTATGTAGAGATGCCAAATATAAAAGTTCACATTTGATCAAATTATTTTCAAAAGAAATTTGTTTCATTTCCAAAAATTCCTTAATTTGTTGTTTTCGCCATGCTAAAGTTAGCCATTTTTCTAAAACTCTACTATGGTATGGGGCATTATCTAATACTACTACTGAGTTCTGAGGAATCAAACTTAAAATTTTAGTGAACCAAGCTTCGAACTTTTCAGAATTCATTTCTTCGTGATAATCTCCACATTTAAAAGTAAACAAAAACTAACAACCCATTGTTAACAAAACCTTTCTCGTTTCCAATGTGTACCACTATAAGACGTTTTCCTCTTCCACAAATCTTGGTTAAACAGCTCTCTTTTGCTCATCACGTTTTGATCTACCGAAACTTTAGATCTGTTCAGCCATGTCTCGTCTAAATAATTTTTTTTCTTTTTTGCTTTCGCAGTTCTTTGAAAATATGTTCTTCTCCACATTACAATGTCATCTCTGTCTAATAATATACTTTTCCTACCTCTCTTGGTAAATCTGTTAATTATAAAGATTACGCTTTTAATTAATCTCAATTTATTGTCTACTCACGTGAAATTTAGAGATTTTAACACCTTACATAACCAAATTTAGTATTGGGGGAAGATTATCGAAAAAGAACTGGTGTACAGTTTGTCGTATTAAATACTTTTGGTGTTCGTCTAAAATTAAAAGATCTTCACGTTGAAGTACTTTCGGTGGTCTAAGGATGTCAGTGGTTTTTTCCTCAACTAAAACTCTTTTAATTGTTCGCACAGCACGACCTATTAGATAAGTATTTATGTTATTCTTAATTTATATAGAGAATAAAAGATAACGTCACCTGTATATTCGCAACATTTGGTTAATAAAACAGTTTTGATAAACTGATGATGATCCTGTTCTAGTCCTTTAAAGATATTAAGAATCATGAGTTTCTCATTAACGGCAAGTTTGCCTTTGAATTTGAATTTTCGATTATTTTTCATCTCCTTTAGTTGTGTTCTTTTTGATTTAATCTTCATATTTAATGTCTCTTTGTTTAGTTCTCATTTGCTCAATTTCTGGTATTATATATAAACATATTACTTAACTTCCGTTAACTTCAAATACATTTTTCCATTGTCGATTTGTCATTGTAATGTGTTCCATAAATTGCATTAATCGAATTGTAAAATGCAAGTCTCAGTTTGGCTTTAACTTAGGCAATAGCACTAATGTAGATTTTATATTAGACTTGGTCATTTTGAGGCGGAGAAACAATGATGTTATGGAAACTTTTTTATCAGATAATTCTTGATAATTGTTATATGATTATATGTATTCGAATTAGAAACTGGCAAAGAAAAGCGCAGGTTCTTAAGGGAGCTATTGAAACTTCCACTGTTTCTGTTTCTAACATAAAATTTCTAACTTCAAAGCATGTGTTTTATCAAACAATCCAATTCAGAATCATAATTACACAGATGTGAAATACATATGAAAGAAGTAGCTGCTTAACAGCAGGAAAGTTAAATAAAACTAATTAAAAAAAAAACAACAGAAAATATAATATATGGTCTAAGTATTATTTTGATGCATAAGATTGTAGCATTTTTGGATTTTTAATGTATCCTATTGTTTGAGTTCAATAGGAGGCGACTACTTATAGAGGCAGTTGTTCCATATGTCATCGGGTAAAATAGGGCACAAAAATTGTGTCATATTGTTGACGTAAATGATTCTCCACATTCAAGAAGACTATCCGACTTGGATGAAGACTGTTTAAACCTTCGTTAATTTATTGTATTGGACAATATGACAAACTGAGAATAATCAACGGAAAACTCGTGGTACAACATTTGGATTCCATGGGTAAAGATCAAAAATTGATGAATTTATGTGTTACGTTTGTTAGAGTTTTTTTTTAATTAAATGTTTTGCAATTGGCAAGGACCGCAAAACTGTACGGATTTCTGCTGATTATTAACGTATTAACAACACATATACCATAAATGTGCAAACAACCCAGAATAATTGTTCTACTCATACCTCATTTATATCAATCAGAGGTAATTAAAAGGACCGTAAACCAAGAACGTAATTCAAGAGGCAGAAAATTAAGCACAACAAATGGATTATGTTATTCAAGATTCAAAGTATGTATCATTAATTATTGTGCATAACCTTACCTTCCACTACATCATTATTATTGTCATTGTCGATATGTACAGCGTCTTGCTCTGCCTCGTATGTAGCATCTTGCGCTGTCATATTTACTACTGTCTTTTCATCTTGCTGTTCTGGCACAGTTTTACTGTCTTGAATTGCACAATTTTGATCAATTTTCATTTTGGTATTTGACACATTCGTGGCAGTTTCTATAATTGAGTCTACTACACTTTCCACTACTGAAACTGTACTTTCCATAATTTTATCAATTGCACTTTCTATTGTTAAATTCTCTTCATTTTGCTCCGTTACATTTGTGATTGATTTATTTAAGCTGTCCCTTGTTGAATTCCTCCTTCTCGACTTGGTGCTCCTTCTCCATTCGTGCACAGAATAATCGGAATCTGTGTCGTCACTGGGTTGATAACTCGTATCAGACGAACCGCCTTCGTAAGGCTGACGTACCTCGCTTTCGCTGTCATAGTCTCCATGTTCGAAAGTTCTATATCGTATACACGATCGTTTCGGTCTCGGCTCGTAGATTTCCTCCTCCTTTTCGTGTTCAGACAAATGCTCTTCAGATATACAACTGCCCGGTTTTTTGATTGGCAATTCTTCATCGCAACCTGCTTTAATAATACCGGTTGGTTCAAGAAAGTCAGTTTCGTCATCGGATATTTCTAAAATTTCTTCAATATCCATCTTGATTACCGGTTTCAGTATTGATTCCACTTCCTCGTCTTTTATGATGTTTTGAGAATTCGTGCCGTCTTGTTTATCAATAATTGTGTCAGTTTTCTCTTCTTTGATAACAACCTTCATAGTTTCATTTCCACCGCAATCTGGATCATCGCTATCATCCAATATAATTATTAGTGGAGGTTCTTGCGATTTACTTGTGTTTTCTTTTAGAGGAAGAGGGATCGTTATACCGAATATTTTACGGTACAATCTGCAGGAACTTGTGGAAACGTCATTCTGATGCAACTTCATCCTCTCAAAAATTCCATCAACAGGTTCATAGTTATAACTTACGTTCAATTTGTTTTCTAAATTTTGAACAGCTTCGTTCATTTTTTTCAATTCTGTTATAATGACAGGCAAATTATTCAATTCCACGAAGCACTTTCGACATTTGATGTCATGCGGATTGTCCCAGTAACATACTAGCATGTCCACAATTTCTTTCAAATGATCATACTTGTGGCCTAATAAATTATCCAACGTAGACAATGTCTGTGTACATATAATACAAGAGAGACGTTTATTCAATGCAATTTTATCAGCTTCACAATTGAAATCGACTGGATCCGGATTAATCTCTCTTTTTTCCTTTTCATTTGTTGTGTTAACGGGTAATATACTTTGATTTTTTACGGTGGCTCCTTCTGTGGGGTTTTTATCCACTCCTTCTTTTAAACTATATTCTCCGTAGTTAAACACTACCGTAATAGAATCCATGATCATTTAATATCAACGTAAACCTAAAAATTTGCATGATGAATCAAGGATTGCTAGTTACTATAGTTTCTTCCTACCTCTAATCAGCAAATGCGGCAAAACCGATGAAATATCCTGTTCATCAGGGTTATAAAAATATATGTAAAAGTGCCATACATACAGTAAATAAAGATTTCGAGACATTAAAAACAACTACACATATAATACGTAAACAAAACATTGCATATAACACATCAATGTCATTGACGTTATAGCATTGTAGACGAGTCACCAACGTGTAATTCTCACGTTTTAATAATAATTAGAAGACCGCATCAATAAGTAATTGCATAATTTTAAAATGTCTTTATTTCTTGTAAAATATTTATAAATGATACTTTGCGTTAATAATGGACTCATTATTACATCGAAAACAGTTTAATAATGAGTCCTATTATCAAACTGCTTTTGGTAACTTTTAGTTTGGTTATGTTAGTGTCACGCCATAATCTTTGTCATATATTCTCTTGGATTTTACAGCCAACAAATTCTCAACAGCCTTTTGAGCGGCTTCGCGTATGTGCGGCGGTGTACACGTGAATGCAGCATTTTCTGCCTACATTTTGCATACAAATTACAGAAATTATGACGGCTATTAGATTATTTTGAAATTTAATACAAAGTGTCAATATCAGTGAACTCAACCTACACAAAAGTTCCTAGTGACACGCCAAGTTAAACTCCGCGACTCAAATATAACGTGCGTTCAAGAAAAATCCTAATTTAGGAGGGCTTTGAAATTCAATTGGTGTTTAAAGTACTTTAGCCACAACCAAAATTAACTACAATAATGACAGTATTGACAGATGAGATTCTAATCTCTAAAAACACATTATATATTCTTCATGGAAATCTCTAAAGCTCCGGGGAATGGAATAGTGCCAAACACTATCAACTTTTCGCCCTATTCCAAAATAGCATTCTAATAATGTGCCTTCTGCTCTGTTGTGGTAACCATTTTTAATTGGTAAAGAAGTATTGACTTTTGATGTCTTGTCAAAATTAAATTGTCATTTTGGTTGTGGCTAAAGTATCTTTAAACACCAATTGAATTTCAGAGCCCACCTAAATTAAGATATTTCTTGAACGCACGTTAGAAATAAACGTAACCTAACATTTTTGGGTCAATCTTGGACTTGGACGATTACAGCACGAGCGAAGCTCGTGCTGCAAACTTCGTCCTCGTGTAATAAAATTATCCACACAAAAGCGTTGAATAATATACTATTAATGAGAAAAGATATAATTGAAATTCCTGTGATAATAGCAGAAAACCAACTTGAGAACATTAAGGTAGTATTGCACATTGAAGGTGTGCAAAAGTGAACTTCTAAGATTACAAATGCTCTTCTGATAAGAGAATTTTAAACAACAGTAGATGTATTTCAGAGATGCAATCCAATAATATAAACTAGTGCTGGCAAAACATCAAAATGGGTTAACCGGTTTTGATAACTGGGTAACCGAATAGTTCTCAAAACCGATTAACCTGATAACCGATTAATCGTTTAACCGATTAACCGAATTGTTTTCAAAAGCGGTTAACCGAATAGTCCACAAAACCCTTTTTTTAAAACCAATCGGTTTTGAGAACTAGTTGGTTAATCAGTATCAAGTCGGATACTATAACATTTTTGATTTTAGTACATTTTTGACATCAAATAATTATAAATTTATAACCATTGGCTTTCGGCAATTTATTTTATATACATATAAAAATTATTGTAATCATTCTTCTGTGTAAATTACAGCAAAATATTGTACACTTTGTTCCATTCTTTTGTTAATCTCACTCAAAAATATATCTAAAACTGTGTTGTTATTCGTGTAGATAAATCCATCTGTGTTTATGTTTTGTGCGGCGAATATCTGTAAATTACTTATGTAGTATAAAAAAATACGTTGAAATATTTCAGTGCAATTTTAGTATGACATTACCTGGTTTATTGGTACCATAAATTAAAATTTACGAATTTCTACTCCAGTTTTCTGTTGCATAACCAATAATATATTTGATTAGAACTACTAATAAATACAATTGAAAAACACTTGTTTTTAAATTCAGTATATTACTTTAATAGAAATACTATTAAAATGTTTGCAAAGCATATGATATACGAAATCATGTTGCCAGTGTATTTATGAGTAATTCTATAGCGAATGTTTAATTGCCTCTCAGAAAGAAAAAAAGTTTTTACCCATTACTAATGAAAAGGATTGTAATAAATCCACTGTCGTTGAGAGACACATCAAATCAATATATTTATTCAAAATATAAAGAATAATAAAATATAAATAATAAAACTAAACAAATAATTTCTTTAGTTGGATATGAATATCAAAATGGTATTACGACTGTTGAAAGTTATATTTTAAAAATACCAGCATATTAACGACGCTCCCCTTCAAACAGTTTTGTTTATCAGTTAAATTATTTCCAGCTGCAGAAAATACCCCCTCTGATGGTGTCGACTTGGCAGGGATGGCTAAATACTTTTTGGCTATAATTGATATTCTCGGATATCTTGATGCATTTATTTTCCACCACTCTAAAGGGCATAAATTCTTGTTGATTTCTTGTTCTCTGGCGTGTAAATCAACTTCGTTTTTATTTTCTTCATTAAGTAATGAAGGGAATAATATGTCCAATGCACTTTGTTTCACTGTAGCACTAGTTGGGGCATCATCCACCACAATCTCTTCTTTTATTAAATTGTCTACGTATTTTTCTACATTGACAATAATGCCATTCACTCTTTCAGAAGATTTATAACGTGGATCAAAAATTGATACATTAATTCCAATACTCAAGCAGAGACTCCCTGTCATATTAAATCTACTTCTCATTTCTCTAGCGACAACAGTTTTAAATTGTTTGATTTTGTCTCCGTCCCTAGATAAAAGATTTAAAAAATGTAGTTGGCGACTTAGTGAACTCATGCCAGATGTTGTTAATTCAAGTGGTTTTAACATCAATTGCAAGGCCTCCAACAAACTCCAGTCTTTTTCGGTCACCTCAAAATGAACTGCTTGTGATCTAGATATTATCCTGCGATTCTGCATGACATTGGCAGTTGTTTGCCGCTGTTCAATTAAACACTGAAGCATATAATATACAGAATGCCTTCGTATTTTTACAGATTGTAAGAGTTTGTGTTGCAAGATTTGACTCAACTTTTGCGCATCGCCAAGAGCTTGCATAGCCACCATGGAAATGTTTAAAATGACCTACAATTGAGGTATATTTTGAAACAAGGCTTTGTATGCTCTCAATTTGCAGTCCCTTATTCAGACATAATTGTAATGAATGTGTGAAACAGCAAACACTCATTTCAGAAGAAGTTTTGACAGCACTCACAATATTTGCCGCATTGTCATGAATTACGGCAGTAATTTCCCATTCAAATTCCAAATATTTATAATTTCTTCTAACTTGGGTTTTAAATTATTGCTCGTATGCCTCTCTTCCATACTTTCTGTTAGTAGTGTGTAATTCACTTGCCTCCAGTCATTCGAAATGGAGTGCAGGGTCACCGTTATATATGAGTTGGTGTTTCTTGATGTCCAACAGTTTGTCATTAGAGTGACATTATCAAATTTACCTGTACTTGCACTAAAGGACTGAAACCGATTCAATGATGGTATGTTAGAGGAATCCCAGTTTTTAAAACTATCATAAATTGCAGTAAAATATTCTATTACTATATACATTGTTCCATTACTCTTTGTTAATGTTATTTAAATACATCTGCTGGATGTTGTAAAACTATAGTGCTATTCGATATAAATATATATATAAAAATCTATCTGTATTTATCGGTCGCCGACGAGGCGAGTGGTTGTAAATTATTTATACGAGTGTTGGTAAAATGTGACGATTATTTTCAAAGATTTAGGTGCAATTTTATAAGTAGATAATTAGTAAGCGTTTTTGTGTTACAGAATCAATATTCGATTCTTTTAGTTTTTAGATCACTTACATCTATACTGAGAAATACAATATCAATTGAAAAGAAATACATAAATGTTATTAAACTTCAGTATTTAACATTTAATAGATAGACGAGTCTATCGAAAATTTTACAGGCTTATTATTATATAAATTTATGTTTATTTAAAATAACGTCAATAATGATAGAAATTGTAATATTATTTGTGTATTAAAACTAGCACTAGCACTAGAAATATTCTGAAATAGCTAATTTTAATTAATTATATATTTATAAATTTATTCACACTTTTAAATATTATGAATCATTCTATGGGCTTTAAAAAAACATATGAATGAGTGGTTAATCGGTTAAGGAAATAATCAATTATCTGGTTAACCAAATAAAGGGTTAATCGAAAAACCGGATAATCGATTAACGGGTTTCGGTTTCTAGCATTAATATAAACTTCGTTTAAAACATAGTTTATGTTAATCTTCTAATTTTGAACTAATAGTCTTTATAATAAATTATCATATTTGATTAATAAATATTACATCTTTAGTATGTGTATTCATGTATAAACATAACACACAATTTTCAAGAAATTGACAATAATTTAACAAAACTCAAATAGATATTGAAACGACTATTGATGAAAGTAGAGATTGAAGGTTTCATTACACATTAATTTCAAAAAAAATCTGCTATAGTCTCCACATGAACTTTCTTATGCCGAGATAAGTCGCAATGACAAGTACATTTTTCAGAAGAACTTTTCAAATAACAGTTGTTTAAAACCATCACTTCCGGTTGAGATATTGGTTTTAAAATATTACGTTTTCTTCCTCACTAAGATTCCACTTAAGATTTGTATATATACAAATCTTAAGCTTAAACTTTCATAATTTAGTTTTGATAGCTTAAGACTAGATCATTATGAGTCATTCCGAAAACAAAATATGCTTATGCGACACCAAAACGTATTTCCATAAAAAAAAAAGTAAAAACTAATTGGACACAGCTCTCCGAGAACGTTGAATCAGTCCCCAGTAAGGAAATGCGGTGAACAGGTTTAAATGAACTTATTTCGAAATAAATGGAGTGAATTTGATCTTGAGTGTAAATAATTATTTCACATGAACTTCATCGATGCCTTCAACGTGTGAAAATCGAACGTATGTATGAAAAAATAGTATTTAATCAGTTAAATTATTTTATTAAAAAAAAAAAATCACGTAAAATCTTAGTATATAGTAACAATGAGTTTATAATAAATAAAGTACAAAATAATGGAAATATTGACAAGAAAATCACATGAGACAAAAATACCAACTGTTGAGCAAACACCATCACTGTATATCATGCCAGATAATTTTTGCATAATTTAAAATAATCAGTGATCAAGAAAATTGAAGTTTTGTAAATAACTGTGCAAATGCTTTGGACTAAATTAACACAATCATTGACTTTGTAGTGTTAATTCATCAATTATTTATACATAGATTTGTCTTCCATAAGGAACATCTATGTATAATTCCTATAAAAGAATTGTATTACAAAACTAAAATTTTAAGTAAGTTATAACAATATAGCTAAGTTGTTTTTTGTTAATTTGTTAATTTTATGGCACCGTTTGTAGATTAAAATGTTGGTGTTTGGTCGACTCCTTACACTCACAGATATGAACTGAAGCACACACTTCAATTTACAATACATTAAAATTACTCCTATTCCTATATTGTCAACAAATATTTACTGAAAATTAAATTTACAATGCTTTGTACTTGTTGATGAGTGCTAGCCTCCTCCCACGTTTATAATAGTAACAATAATTTAAAACAAATAAAATCAGTATTTTAAAAAAATCACATGTGAAGTTAATTCTCAAAGCATCACTGTTTCATCTTTTTCTCTTGAATGGCAAATTTAATAATGCTCGATTTAAAAACGTTCCTTGCGTCTAATATAATCTTCGTTCGTTTTTTGTCTTTATCATCACTTGAAGCCGCGCTTATGTTTAACAAACTGAACTTTTGCAGCAGCTGATCCAGCGATTCATCTACAGTTTGTACCTACATAATTAAAATGTCAATTTATTTTTAAATATACTAGACAATTTACTTACTTCTGCGCCTTTTACAATTGCCGTTTTATAACATTCAACAGCCGATGCAATATTGCCCTTCGCTTGCTCTAATGAAGCACGGCACTCCCAATATTGAGGTGTTTCATCCAAACACATGTATCTCTTCCAGATTTTATCCAACAAAATTTCACACTCATTTTGGGGATAACCCTAAAATATCAAGACATTAGATCTGTGAATAAAATAATTTCATGCTTACATCTTGTATTAACTTGTGCAAGTCGCTTAAGGCTGCCTTACAAATTGCTTCATTAACATTTTGTTCTTTAATTACATTCACCACATTTTTGTTAGCCATTTCTGTAAGAGTTTGTTCAATTACAATTCCCAAGTTTTCGTAACTTTCATTTCTTCCCAAATCGACTATTTCTTCAATGTTTTCTTTATTTTCATCAAAATCTGACACGTTTGTAAGCGTATGATCTTTGTCCATGAAACATTTTAAGTGATGATACGATCCAATTGATTTCCCTTTTAGTATTAGCCAGTTGTTGAGCTTTTTTTGAAAATCATTAAAACTACATTGACGGCCAGGTGTTGATGTGCATGCAATACGAAAGCTCCTTCTCAATGACACAGGTGTGTGAATTGTTACACTACGCCTGTTGTATGCCGTAGGTGTTTTAAATGTAACTAATTTCTTGTCTTCACGTATGGGAGACAGATTTGCGTCTAATAACAAATCACTGCAGAGGTCATCAGACGATTGAATAATTTCTGATCGGGATCTCATTAAAAAACTGGTTTCATTGAATCTTTCCGCTGATAATGATCTTCGAAAGTGAGTGTACACAGATTTTGTCTCAATTTTACAATTTTGTCCCGCTATTAAATTTTTCCTGTACATGGATGAAAGTGACACTCGATTACTGGTCGCCTTTAACGGCTCCAACAAAGCAGTGTTTTCTTCGTTAACTTTAGTTTCTTGCCGATTATTTGTCGAAGTACTAGCTTTTTGGTCATTTTTATTCAACCTCGTTGATTTCACTGATGGTTTATTGCTTCCATTTGTTGATTTGAGTATTGGTTTCGGTTCTATGGCGTTTGGTTTTAACTTATTGCCACTAGGATCTAATTTACAGGAACTGGACTCAGCTTTCTTAAGACGCAAGTCATTTAATTTATCTTTATCTAACAGCAATAATGGATTTGCCCTAACCATTCTATACATACTAGTTTTAGTTTGTTTGATCACTGGTAATTTACGTTTTGCGGATGGTTTCCGCGATAACGGCATGTCCACTACGTTTTTATTATTAGATGCCATAGTAGATTACACTATGTGATACAAATATTCAACACTTTAAAATTACCGAGAACGTGCACACACCAACGACCGTTAAAACGGAAGTATTTAAAAGTTTAAATTTCTAGCATATGATCGTTAAAGCTCGCGATAGTACTGACCAGAATTGCCAATATAACGGTGCCATCCCATTTTGGGGGATTTTTAGTTAATAATTCAAATTCAGGAATAACATTACAGGATTAATTATTAATCTACTTGTAGAAGTAGATTAATAATTTGTGTACGCAGTTCATTAGACGTTAGCATTGTTTACGGTCATTTATCACTTGATGTTGAAACACAATATACAATTGATGTAGTATCTGCTGATCATTATTTATTTATAGTCGCATTTATAGTACAGTCGCGGGCACGGAATTTCGGGCAGTACGTACATACGTCAATTTGACTGACATGAGATGTGAAATAGGCTTTACGTATCCTAACCTAACTTTAAACTGTCACTGCGAGAGTTGAATAAGTGACAGGCTGTTTTAAGAATTGAGTATAGGTTGTTATTTAAACTATATTAAGCAAAGAACAATGACAATAAGTAAGAAGAATTTGGATTTTGAATTCAGATTTTGGTCCTGCTAGCATATGTCAAGTAAATGACACAAAAATGATTAAAGTAAATTTGCCATAATGACAATAAAGCCTAAGCTACATCGGTTTTTGTTAATGTGTCAGAAAATTGCTGCCCGAAATTCCATGCCCGCGACTGTTATTTGATTCTTAAACTACTGAAACGTTTGAGAATCATATCCTAACACAAATGTAATGACAAACTAATCGCACAGGGTCGCCATATGACTATTTGGTAACATTTGTCCAAACTCTTTGCTATTTTCAGCAATTATGATGACGAAAAATGCATTTCTGCTGGCGATGCCTTGAGTTAGTTATGAAAAGATTAACAAGATAAATTTATTGTAAAGTATAATTTAATATAATGCTACGTACGGCAAGTGTTTGTCGTAGCAGTTACGTTGTTATTGTCATATTTGTATTATGGTCATTGGTGTGAAGAATGACTAGTATTATTCGTTGGTTATTGAGATGCATTAATGACAACTGCTTTGAGTACGTTGCAGTGGTGTTGCTGTTGCCGTTGTTATGGCTGTTGTTGTTGTTGTTGCTAGATGCAAGTGGGTTCCCGGTGCGAGGTGGGATCGCACTGGCGCACATTGACACAATGCGATGAATTGTTAGTACAGCTTGTGGACAGGTAATGGGTGCGGGCATGCAAGTGCATCGCACGTGACTTGACTATCTGGTTGACCATGTCCATTAACTACTGTATTCTCACTGTAGAAGGTATAGGCACGGCCCGAAGAGTCCTGAAGTAAGGGTGCTGGAGCGCCTGGTATGTTAATACTAATTACGGTCGGTATTCGTAATCACTAATTACTGTTTGTCTTTCATGTTCATTGCTGCATTATTTGGTTACCTGAATGCACGCCCATGTGAGAGCATCGTCTGTCGGTCCGCTGGCATCGTTCGAGAGTAGGAGTTTGGTAAAGTAAACATATACTTGCCTTGCATTGGGCTGTGGGAGAGGGACCGCAATTATATTAATGGGCGCCACTTATTAAGGGTGCAGTAGTTTTGATCGACGGGCGTTTTCTAGTATTCTAGAGATATTGTGCACCTTGCACTCCGTACAATTAACATGCAGTTTTATGCATCGTTCCCAATCATCGATGTATTTACTTGCTGCACTCTACTTACATTCAATTTTCGCCTCTTGATAATAGTTTGTTGAAATTGTATAAATAAACAATAAATCAAAACTACTACGTTTTTCTTATGTCACCACATTCTGATGTATTTAGTTCAATAGAAGTGATAGTAGCTCATCCGACTCTGTAAATGTAAATCTATGCTCATTTATAAAACGTGCTATTGTTAAAAGTTGAAAAGTTCCCAAATTATACCTTTACCGAGTTCGTAAATCTATTCTCATCTACAAAATATACAGTTGTGATACTTTGAAAAAGATATAGGAATATTTTCGAAATAATATCAAACTCTGTATTTAGTTGCACAAATGATTCCATTGCTTTACCTTGAATAAAAGTGTTTTTTGCATCACTCGCTATGTACAATTTAATTTAATATTGTATATATCTGTCCTTAATAATTACTTCAAGAAAACGAAATTATTTACATACTATAATTACGGTCCACTTATTTGTCGTCTTCATCTCCGCTATGGGGGCTAATAAAGTTTATGGTACGTTTATTGTAAGTATTAATCAATCAATCATCTTGAAGCAAACTGTATATCTGGCGATAGCAAGACTTATTTGGGCCTTATCTTGTAAATAAATTCGGTCTTATCTTTGACTTTGATATTAATCATTGATTAATATGCAGTCAATACAAACGTAGATATCGACATCACGTTACGGTAAATTGTAATTAACCACTAAATTTAATAAATAACTAATATTTTTGATATAAGCTGAAATGAACTTCAAAATAAAGTATATTGTCATATTTTTTTGTTTTTCAATTAGTCTTATAGTTCATGCCGATTTTGTAATCACAGGCCTTGCAGCAACAGGTTTATCTTACATAGCGAAATTGGCATATGACCATAGTGTATGTACATTTACAGAATGTTGCTCAGAAAAGGAAATACCAGCTGATTTTGCAAGTAAGTTGGTTGCTATTGAAATTATTCTTTTTCCAAATGAAAAAACCTTGCAGAGCTTCAAAAAATGTTAAATATCAAAGTATACGGTCAACATTTGGTTAAGGAAGTAGTCGTTAATGCTTTAAAAGCGCATTGGAGAGATCCGGACGTACAAAAGGCCCTGGTGCTGAGTTTCCATGGCTGGCCTGGAAGTGGTAAGAACTATGTTACAAAATTCATACACGATAGTTTATACGCAAAAGGAGGTAACAGTAACCACGTACATTATTTTGTGGGTGGGATACACTTTCCTAAAGCTGCGAAAGCAAAAGAATATCAAGTAAGATGAAACTAGCAGTTAAAACTGCACGTATCATTTTGTTTAATTTTAGGAAGATTTGTACAACTGGATCAAAGGAAACGTGACGAGATGTCCACAACAGTTATTCGTATTTGACGAGGTTGACAGAATTCCACCATCAGTTTTAAATGCACTGAAATCGATGATAGATTACTATGATCATGTCGATGGAGTAGATTACAGGAAAAGCGTGTTTATATTTTTATCCAATACTGGAAGCCATGTAATCAAAGATCAGTACCTCAAACTTTGGAAGAGTGGTGTTAGACGTGAGGACATTCGGTTGAAAGATTTTGAAAAGTTAATTCTTGAAGGAGCATTTAATGAAGAAGGTTGGATTATATTATTATTTTCATATCTAACAAGTGCAGCACAATGTTCTATGATTTTTGCAGTTAGTTTAAGTTTCATACAATGTAAAATTATAATCTTAATTACCGCAATAACATTTTTGTTGTGCCTATATGTGAAATTGCAATTCTACTTTCAGGTGGTTTGCATCATGCGGATCCAATTAAAAGTGATTTAATTGACCATTACGTACCTTTCCTACCCATGGAACGTGAACACGTTCGATTATGTATTTTAGATGCGTTTCAAGTGAGGGGAATAAAGTCTCCTAGCGAGAAGAATATTCAGTGAGCATACTTTGTTACTTAACTAGCTCTGAGAGTTCCAAAATCTTATACAATGAAGTAAACTAAGTTATGTTCACAACTGCGTGAATTCAAAATGGTAGTAGTAGTGCCAATATTCGCGGGGTTTACTGCATCTAAAGACGTAACGGTTTTTTCGCAAAATGTTTTCTCTTATAACAAGCTATTAATTACTACTACAATTAATATATTGACATGTGCATTTTATTTTACAGGGAAGTTCTTGACTTTGTAGAATGGGGTCCTGCTCCAGATAAATTATTTTCAACAACAGGTTGCAAAAGAATAAGTCAAAAGGTTGGAATGCTTGTACAAAAACTTCGTTACAAAACTGATTAAATCGAACAAAATGCAATGCAATATTTTCTATTAATAAACCATGTTTGAATCAAATTCGGCTTATTTTATTTATATTAATTAATTAATTACATTTATTACCTAACTGTACCAATAATAAATGAGATTGAAGTTATAGTAGTACTATAAAATTCCCCTGCCATATCATTGACAATGTTGTCAAGTTGATACAATTTATTTTCTTCTGCAATAGCATATTTGACACAATTTTCCCAGCTCTGACCATTTATAAGATCAGCCAACAGTGTTTTGACCTCGGGCAGCTTGATTGTCTTGTTGTTAGCAGCAACATGATGTTTTACTTGACCCAAACATGTTCGATGGGGTTAAAGTTTGCAGTGATGTGGAGGCAATCGTAATATTGTACAACAATTGTGTTTATATTTTTATCCAATACCGGAAGCCATGTAATCAAAGATCAGTACCTCAAACTTTGGAAGAGTGGTGTTGAATGTGAGGACATTCGGTTGAAAGATTTTGAAAAGTTAATTCATGAAGGAGCATTTAACGAAGAAGGTTGGATTATATTATTATTATATATTATTTTCATATCTAACAAGTGCACCACAATGTTCTATGATTTTTGCAGTTGGTTTAAGTTTCATACAATGTAAAATTATAATGTTAATTACCGCAATAACATTTTTGTTGTGCCTATATGTGAAATTGTAATTGTACTTTCAGGGGGTTTGCATCATGTGGATCCAATTAAAAGTGATTTAATTGACCACGTACCTTTCCTACCCATGGAACGTGAACACGTTCGATTATGTATTTTAGATGCATTTCAAGTGAGGGGAATAAAGTCTAGCGAGGAGAATATTCAGTGAGTATACTTTGTTATTTAACTAGCTTTGAGAGTTCCAAAAGCTTATACAATGAGGCAGGGGCGTTTCAAGAATTTGTGACCCGTTGCAGTAAAGTAAGTTATTATGTTTACAACTGCGTGAATTCAAAACGGTAGTAGCGCCAATATTCGTGGGTTTTACTGCATCCAAAGACGTCACGGTTTTTTCGCAAAATGTTTTCTCTTAAAAAAAATCCACTACCAAGGATGATCAGGGAAACTAAAGACGCGATAAAGAACTGTCCACAATTAATAACGTACTCCCAGAAGTTTAAAATAAATGTATCTAACCCCATAGTACCTAGGTTATACTGTTTACCGAAAATACATAAACCAGGTAATTCGATGAGACCTATCGTTTCAGGTATTAACTCACCGACTTACTTGCTTTCGAAATGGTTAGTAAATGAATTCAAAAATTTGTCCGAACAGCCTGAAAGCTTTTCAATTCAAAATTCGTTGAAATTCATTCAGAAAGTCAAAGATTGCAAGCTGGAAAAGGACGAAATCTTGGTTTCATTTGATGTAAGCTCATTGTTTCCTTCGGTACCTATTCCGGAAACTCTGAAATATTTGGCTGTTTACTCAATAAGAACAAGATCGACTCGGTAAAAGTAAATGAATACTTGAAGTTGACAACCCTATGCATGTCCCAAAATTGTTTTCAATTTGAAGGAAACTTCTATGAACAACAACAAGGAACAGCTATGGGCAACTCTTTGTCTCCATTTATAGCCAATTTATTCATGAGTCAGTTTGAATTAGATTTCAAAAGAAATGCTGAATAAGTATGGATCAGGTACGTCGATGATATTTTCGCGATTTTTGACACTAGTAAATGCGATGTAGAAACATTTTTTAGAAACATTTTTAAACGAATTAAATTCGAAATTCACATCTATTAAATTCACAATCGAAAAGGAAACAAATGATCGCTTATCATTTTTGGATACGGTTGTAATTAGAAATAACAATATCATAGAAATAGACATTTTCCGGAAAGAAACCAATGTAAACAAATTCATAACCGCGGATTCATGTCACAGCTTTCAGCAAAAAATGTCATCCTTCAATTTTCTCATACATGGTTTGTTAAGTTTTCCACTAACAAAAGGTAGATACAACACCGAACTCAATCTTATTAAAAACATTGCGAGTTACAATGGTTTCGATACGGGCATAGTGACTAACCTTATTAGGAAACATAAACGTAACAACACACTCGTAGATTCCACCTGTCTGCTACCTCAAAGAGATCAAGGCAATAAATTTGTTTGTTTACCGTACCACGCAGCGTCTAAAAACTTAAATAAACTTTTCAAAAATCATGAACTTCAGGTCGCGTTTAAATCGAGCAATTCTTTGAAAACCCTATTAGGGAACGCCAAAGATAAAATTGAGGTAGAAAAGTGTAATATATGAAATAAATTGCAAGGACTGTAATCAAAAATATGTCGGGCAAACTAAACGTTCAATTAAAACTCGCTATAAAGAACATATAGCACATTTTAGATTCAACCCGAAAAATCAAGCGTAGCCCAGCATATTTTAGAAACAGGCCACGCATTACCACTAGATTCGCTTAAATTAATTAAAGATGTACACAATTGTAGAGAATTAGACAGCTATGGAAGTATTTTCATACACAGGTACAAAAACAATTTAATGAATTCCGACAACGGACCGATACCGCAGTCCAGCTTATTTGAATTGCTTGATTAGTTTTAGGTTTTCCCCGCAGTTAGCACTCATGGCAACCAGAAGTACGGTACACTACACCCCACTTTACTTTTCCTTTAGGGTTAAGAGTATAAATATAAGGTTTTTTAATTTGACTTCAGTGTTCCCACTCTATGATCTAGTGAAGAGAATATCTTCAAAGGTTTTTACCTTAACTAGAAATACCATGTTTAACACTCATCCGTTCAGATTCTACTGAACATGGCAACGTAGTTGCCGAAATACGTATTTAGATTTGTAAAAATCAAGTGTGGTAAGGGGTTTTTATCTTATAATTGGTATTATAAGTTTTCTCTTTTTTCTTTATAGTAAAACCACTACTACAATAAATATATATATGTGCATTTTATTTTACAGAGAAGTTCTTGACTTTGTAGAATGGGGTCCTGCTCCAGATAAATTATTTTCAACAACAGGTTGCAAAAGAATAAGTCAAAAGGTTGGAATGCTTGTGCAAAAACTTCGTACAAAACAGTTACAAAAGTGCTTAAATTGAACAAAATGCAATGCAATATTTTATATTAATAAACCATTTTTGAATCAAACATTCGGCTTATTTTATTTATTAATATATATTACCTAACTGTACCAATAATAAATTAGATTGAAGTTATAGTGGTAGTATAGAACAGTGAATAAAATACATAATTTTGCAAATAGACTTGGTTTTGCCACTTATTTTAAGAGAAGAAAATGAATCTCAATAGTTTATACATGTTGGCATTACAAAATACTGGTAAAACGTCAAATAAAAACGTGCATGCTCTCAAAAATCTGATATTATGTTGAACTTTCACTCCGCGGGCATAAAAGTAATCATTTTATGCAGGGGAAATACTGGTTAATTATATAGCAACGCTTTTACCATATCTATCAAGACACAAAATGTTCTTGCAGTCTTTATAAGTTGGAAAATAAATTATTTTATTTGTAGACTTCAAAAAAGAATCACATTTTGCACCTTACAAGGTAAATGAGTTACGGACATGGCCATCTTTAGTTACACCCGGCCGTAGTGGAGTACATTTGGCAACTTTGCGAGGGGCCTATTTTGCCGAAGATTGTTTTCGCATGTCTTTGTGGTGTTCTAAAACTTGTTTTGTGATATAATACATTTTTAATTGATTGCGTTTTTAAAATGTTATCGTCTGATATTACGTCTAAACAGTTTTCATAACAACTTTATAATATTACGTTAATAAAGACTTAAATGCTGAAAATATTAAATCAAAGGTATGTATTTATTCTAGAAGGTTCATATTACAATTAATCTGTTCAAGAAAATGTATTAGCTATAACTTATAAAATATTAATACAATGCCATACTAGCGTCAAAAGTATTGAAGTTAGAATTATGGAACTTTGAACTTAAGACTTGTTATATGGCTTGAAAGAAAACCTATTTTTGAAAGCAATATATTAACTGGAAGTGAGGGTTTACTCTTATCACCTTTTTCCATATCTTGAAAATGGTACGAGTTATCGAAAAAGTGGTTCTTAGAAAAGTTAAAGATACATAAAATTTTTTCGAAAAACCTATCATTTACTGGAAAATCACTGTTGAAGAATTCTTTATAGCCCTAGCAACGAACAATAAATATGCACGGACATGATTGCAGGGGTGGACACGGTCACAGTTGCCTTGTCAGATGTAATTGTATGTATATGGACGTATTTAAGAGATGCAATCAAATCAAATAATCTACCTATTGCACATGCCCATCAGATCCAATTTTTAATACATGCTATTCTAGCTACAACCATTGCCATCATTGGGTAAACAACAATTGAAAACAATAGTAAATTGGAAACTGTGGTTGCATTTTAAATGCTACATTGAAAATTAAAGTTCAGGCAATTGAAATGAAACTCCCGCTAACAGATGCAGTTAAGGTGGTTTGGACATCTAACTGATAAGTTCAACACAACACAAAGTTAAACAGATTTAGAAAGTTTAAGACAATAAAAGTAGTAAATCCAGAACACA
Source organism: Geotrupes spiniger (assembly GCA_959613385.1). Taxonomy (NCBI): domain Eukaryota; kingdom Metazoa; phylum Arthropoda; class Insecta; order Coleoptera; family Geotrupidae; genus Geotrupes; species Geotrupes spiniger. The sequence continues at coordinate 2,948,402 of OY390738.1, forward strand.
AAACACAGATATTAGATTATTAGTTGCAAAGACACACAACAACAGAGGACTAAGCTGGCAATCAATCAATCCTGGGACAGTAAAAGTAGGAAAGTGTTCTATGAACACCTTTGCACCATAATAAGTAGAAGAGAAAATATTATATTATAGTTAATTGGTGGGAATAACCTTACCTATTTATGCAGCAAGTGTGTTGTTACTAATAAATACTGTGTTAAATGTGTATTTTGGGATATATCTTTTTACTGGGCAATTCATAATTTTGATCGATGTTTTGGATATTTATTCTGCTGCATAATGAAATATCACGAATTATCTGAATAGATTCAATGCAATTATCGTCAACATTTTTTATTGATATTTCCTTTTATTCTACCAACTAATTTAATTAAAAATGTACACACCCCTGAATACATAATATATAAACAACCAGTGCGAACAAATGTATACCTGGAAACTGTTGGGTTAATAAAGTGACTGCAATTAATTATTGGCATCAAACTTATTTTTGAGGTTTCAGTGAATAAAAACAACCTTAACGACATGACCTTTATTATATAGCAAAAAATAGGCTCAAAAAATCAAGACACTCTTTATCGAACAACAGGTAACAAATGTACAATATTAACATATTAAAACACCATTTAAGAAAATATATATCGCACAGCGTACATGATGTCCTATTACGATAATCATAACAAAGAAGAAAATAAAACGGTGCCGTATGCATAAAAAGTGGAATTAAATAAAATCTGACAGACATACAAAGTTACATAAAATAATAAATACGAGGTTTTCATAATTTACACAACCAGCAATGCAGACATGGCGAAAACATATCGCGCAAGTTTCCTTACAATAAAGAAAAATTCCCGGTGACAATAATAAACACTAAGATTATACCTACACTTCGTAAGACTCCGCTATTTCTTTTGAACAGAAGTAATTCAAAATACATTTGAAGTTAGTTACAGTATCCATAAAGTGAACACTACTTTCCTAACGATCTTGAAAAACATAACAGTACCTTCCAAGTTCAATGTTGATATTGGAATGGGATCACCAGTATTTTCTCTTTGAGTTATTTCATATTTATTAAGAAAGCATTACAATGTCTTGTCACAAAAGGAAGTTGACATAATGAAGCTCCAAAGATAGGAATGTGTACCGATAAATTATTCTCCTGTGCACTGAATTACTTCTTAGTCATCTTTATGGTGATTTTACAATTAACCCTGTGATTACATCATGGAAAATATGCAATTCTGTTTTGTTTGACAACCAAATTTTTATACAATAATGATGTTTTATTTCTATTTTATCATTGCATGGAATGCAAGAAATCAATAATTCTTAGAAGTGATTTATTAGAATTATTTTTATTATGTACAATCCCATTCAAATCTAAAATTAAAACTTGCAGGATATGAATACTATTGGTTGACATTGAAAATCAAAAATTGTATATGATCATTATATACATTTTCTATTATAAATTTGAAGTAGGCTGTAAAATTAACACAATTCGATTCTCTATTTCCAATAGCTATTCAAAATAAATGGGGTAACATATGAGAGTGTATAATACTAACTAATAGTAAGAATACTCAGTAATTTCATTTCATTCTTTCTGGGCGCAAGTAGGCCATTTTCATTTTACAAAGTTTGAATTTGAGGCATTTACGATAATTTTAGCGGTGGAGAGTGGTAATTAGTGGTGGAGTGGTAATTAATAATTTTATGTTGATACGTTGGTAATGTGGTGTTTATTCTACTTGTGGTTGTCTATGAACTGACAATTTTTGACAATGAGATCGAAAGTTTAGGCTAATGGTTTATGAATATAGTGGAACGGATCTACTCATGCAGCTTATCCATATATATCTGGTACATGTATTAGGTGTAGATAACTGCACAGAATGCGATCGATGAGGCATGGTACATGGAATGACACTTTCAAACGATCTTGGTAGATTCTTCTGGAATGGAGTATCCTATTATCGTAAATCCCTATTGGTGCGGTTGTATCAAAAGTCAAAAATTATGTCAAACACGTCACTAAGAAGCTGCAGTAAATGAATACATTTCATGTAAAGGTGTACGAGATCCAGAAAGACATCTAATGCAATATAAGTGGAAGGCATCGTTTATTAACTATACAGTTTATACACTTTGAAGGTGTTTTTGGTAACAAGGCTAATTTAAAAAAAAAATGTATACAAAGAAAGTGTTCCTATTAAATAATTGAAAGTGTATGTTAAATAAAGTGTAAATATATATTTGATTTGACCGAATTGCTACACGATTAAATTTCATAGAAAAAAATTAATAACAGACCCTTAACAAATCGGTCCGAGTGAGATCTACAACTAGATATACATATATAAATCAATTTTATCACTTAAAGACTATCCTCATTGCATTGTTAAAATCTCCTATACTCCATACGTATGCAATCTGTGTCGTCAATATTTACAAAAAAAAAAAACAGCAATATACAACAAAAAAAAGTAAAAATTTGCATGATCGAAATATTTAAAAAAATTATTTATACGCGCATGCATAAACATGAGTCCATTTTCCTTATGGCAAGGAGCCATGTCATCTTCGGTGTTCTAAACAATAGACCGAGACGGAACAGTCTAACGTTCCTGTCGCCAGGGCGACCTTGTGCGGATGATAAGCCAGGCAACTTACAGGTCCAATACGATAGCCCATAAAACCCTCATAAACTCTGATAACATTCAGACAGTTTCCCGAGAAATCGTGGATACTTATACTTTGATTTGTCGCGCTGGAAATAAATTTGAATAAATAAATATTCATCATAGATTGCGGTGACAAGGTTAATGTTATGAAATGATAGCTTGATGGGTTGACGTTGCATGGCAGAAGAAATAATAGACAAGAGGATGGGGTTGGTTGTCAAATTGACAAAATAGAATGTACAAAACAATAGGATGGTCAAGATGGGTTGAGAGGGACTAGATTATGTATTATAAATAAAAACTATGGATATAGTGTAAGTTTAATTTCTCTAGGTTTAAGAAATTTTATCGTTTCAATTTTTTTAATTGTAAACTTATTTTTGATGAGATGAATTTTCATTTATCTGTTATGATTCTGATACTGACAAGCAAAATAGATTAAATTTTTGTAAATTACTATAAAAACGCAATTTAATAGAAACTTACCATGCGTAAGTGTCGGCTCCACGATGAATTGCGAATGCAGTTAAATTCAAAGAATGTAAAGGTTCCGTCTCAGACACTGGGTTGTTTAATCGTATGTCATAAATCCTTATAACACCATTTACACTGAAACAATATTCTTAATAATAGTGTGAAAATAGTGTAATCGAGAAACAAGAACTCTTTTGATGCAACAATTGCAATATTCTACAGCGAGATCGAAAAAAAAATTAGTGAAAGTAGGTCATGGAAAAAAGCCGCATGTCTTTTCCTAGTTCATAAATTTGAAAATAATTATTGACACTGACAAGTCAAACTTGGAGTTATAATGCTTGGAATAAAGAAAGTGACAAAACTAAAACAGTATTTTATTTTAGAAGGTGTTGAAAGTGTTGTCCATTATTTTCCAGACATAACTGCACACGTCGCTACATGTTTTCAGTAACGCGGATAAACATTTCAGGTGTGATTTCTTCCAACTGTCAATATACGTCAGATTGACACTCGCAAATAATTTTAGGAAAAGAAGGGCGTTTTTTGCTCATGGCCAACTTTGACTAATTTTTTATTCGATCACACTGTACAATAGTGTGTATTAGAAGTGATTTCAGTTTGAGCAAAAGTTGTCCTACAAGTTAAGACAATTTCTTCATAATAGAAATTACCCTTTATTATGCCATGTAAGCAGTAATCTCAAAATTACAAATGCCATTAATGCAAATAATGAAATCATGAATATTTTAATATAAGTGGTAAATATTCCAATACCCAATCACAATAGTGGTGATTTCTGCTACAGTAAATTATCTTACATCTGTACTTAAAATTGTTAGGTTGGACTGTCACATCAACTTTGGAAATTACAGCTTAATTATAACTTTTTCATTACCATTGGCTTTGTGACTTTGTTATTGATAAATTAGAATTAAAACACTCGTGTGAAACTTTAACTTTAATTCTAATTTATTATGTAGTATATATCAATTCATTTGAGATTTTGAGATTTGAGTTTTTATAGAATCTGATTTCATTTTTACTTACCACCCGCCGATAACTTTATCACCTCGAAGTTTTACTCCAAGAAGGGCTGATCCATTTTCCATCCAACTTTTTACACGAGCTTCATTCGGACTACACCTTCTGTCGAACAACCTCACTGAACCATCAGCACAACCAGTAACTACGAGTCCTGTTTTCGAGGACAATCCATTAGTTCCTTCTGATCCATCGTCGTGATTCGTACCATTCGAGGTCATCACGAGACCACTGTCTGTTGTTGAATCGTATTTAGAAATGTTGGTGAGGTCGTGTTCATGTGTGACACCCGCGTAAGACGAATCAAGACAAGTGACTGAACAATCTGCACCAGTTTGTATATCAAAGACTCGCACTTCACGTTCTGTGTCCCAAAAACGCAACACCCGAGTATCACCTGTGGTTATGACTGTTTGCGTCCACTGTTCCCAAGTTAGTAGCAAACCAGATGGCACTGTAAATTAATTATATCACAAAGAGGTTACATAAAAAATATGTAGGTTAGAAAGATTTATAAAAATATTTATAAGAGTTAGTAGAATAAATACAAGCAATTATGATGATCTTGAATTTTTATAATTGTTATTCACCTCTTCTCTGTAAAAGTGAAGACATCAGTATTTGGTAAAAGAAAGATAGATTATTTGTATATATAATTGTGCAAGTCTTCCCTTAAGAAACATTTCAAAGATTTATTTTCATAAACATTTAGTAACTTTAATATCATAAATGTGTTTTATTTGGAGAACTAAATCAAGACACGAAAGTATCTTCGATTTGCAGTCAAGACTATTTACAACAATTATTGATATATAAATGTAACAGTTCATTGTTAAGTACATATCGACACTCTTTAACTCTGACAATAAGTTGTATTTCCCAAATCAGAGAGGGCAATATTTTATCACCCAAGAAGTACATACAGGAAAGATATATGAAAATGTAGGGGTTCGAATTTTCTTAGTAATAGAGACAATTAAAAATCCATTAATTTGATTAAAAGATTTAACAACAGATAGTTTTGTATTGGATTCAATTCAATTTGTATTTTGGTTTGTACAGATGAAAGGAAAAAACGATAAATTGAGAGGTTGCTGTTATCAACTTACTTTAGAAAACTAAAAATGATCAGGTGTACATTATACATGAATAACGATTTAATAACAGTGATGTTTAGATCAAACCTGAGTTTACTCTACAAATGATTGGAACCGGATACATGAAATGTTCATATAGTGTATGAATTGCATAAAGCTTATTATTTGTGTAAAATATATGATTTGTGAATATCATCATTATACAAATTAGGAGTAAAATATCTAGCTATTTTTATCAATTATAAGGATGTAATAACAGATTAGTTGTCTTTGGATTAACTAAATACCAAAATAATCAATTAAGTTAAGATTAAGTTAACTAATTAATTCTTGCAGTTAAATGCATAACTGCAACTATTTTTTCAGCTCTCCTTAAATTAATTAATCACATCTCTTTGTAGAAGTAAAATGAAATATATTCCTGCTGTTCGTACAATTACATTTGTTTGAGTTAAAACAACGACATTCAAGTTCTCGTGTTAAGACATTCATAAATTAAGGAAAGCCAAAGTCACATCAAAAATATAATTCATTACCATTAGCACCGTGCCTATTTGAATGCACTAATTCACTGTGGGCTTGCCAAGCGCTAACTAAAACAGGTTCACGACTACCACTACCGTTGGGTCTCCACAACTTCACACTACCATCGTCTGAAGCGACCATTAACATCCCAATATCGAAAGCATTTACCCATTCCATGGCAGTTATCCTTGTATTTGTGTTACGCGCTGATTTACAATGACAATATGACAACTTAGCACTGGTGCCCCAATCCCAAATCCTATAAACAATAATATTAACGCAAATGTCACTCGTAAATTACAAACTTACGCAAAACTGTCACGACCAGCAACTGCAATTTGTTGGTCGTAAGGATGAAACTGCAATATCGAAGGTGGTGCTGCACATCTTGTATTGAAGGTCTGTGAGGCGAGTTTACTGGTGCAGGCACGTTTCTGTTCCTCCAATGCTTCTTTTCGTATCATACCATTCCTATAACAAGATTGGAAAGAAGTAAGTAATGTTTTTTAACTACGACTATTACATAAATCGGATATTAGTGTGTATTCGGAGGAAACCTACTAGAGGACCAGAAAATTAGATAAACTATACAAGAAGAGCCAGTACTTAAGTATTAAGCATTCTTATGTTATTGCAGAGACTAGAACGCGATACCAAATTTGGTGAAGATAAGGTACCATTGGGAAATATGTCCTTACTAATGATTTAGTTTTATTGTTTTGTCCATATCCTTTTTATGAATTTAATTTTTTTCGATTGTGTATAATGTAATATGTACATAGCAAGTTTCAATCATGATATCGTTAGTTGCAAACCCTTTTCTGTTTTGAACAACAATTTTGTGATTATATCAATCTTACTTATGTAATAACAAATTTCTCTTGACGGTACTGTAATTTACTCATCTTATATAGTCCATAGTTATTTCTTTGTCTATTTGGCGTCGAATAAATTATTAAAAATGAAAATACCTCAATAGTCGCCATTCCTTTTCATAGTATAATTTGGACTCGACATCTTTAATAACTTCTTTCATCACTGACTGTGCAAACTGTCGACAGGACCATTGCACAAATTGAGTAGTTACTAAAGCTGTCCTCGATTCAGTTTTAATCTTGTTGTCCCCAATTTTGTCAGTATACAACTTTTTTCCATGAGTTAACACTTGTCTGCTGGAAGAAATTTCACAAAGAAAATTGGCCATTGTCGATGATTAAACAGATTTTAAGATAATGTTACAGTAAAGAATCAATTACCAACATAAAATATTGTTTCTAACTGTATTTGTTATACCTAGCAGCAAATCTGTGCAAATCAGGTTGAGGATGTAATGTCGGTGGACTATCAGCTAAATAAGAAGACCTGTTAGGACTTGGTGGTAAACTCATACTCGATAATAAAATTTGCCTATCGCCAGGCTCCAACTGCTGCACAATTTCCTAAAAAAAAAAATCAGTTTATACAACCTCACGAACATACAATAATCTCTCTTACGTCCTTTCTCTTTCTTATGTATCCTGTTACAACATTGGCCATTTCAGCGACTTCGGGGTGCGGATCAGTGTCCAATAGGCATAACCCGGCCCACAGCCTCATGTAAACAGAACCAAATGGGAATCCAGATAATGTTCCCAAGCTGCCACTGGTTCCATGTAGTAACGAGTGCCCTATGGTGCTAATCGATGACACTGAAGATACCCGTTTCATTGCAGAATCAACGGTATCAAGGGACGTGTGACTTAGAGAAGGTGGTGTTACTCTTAGACGATCTCTATGATAAGAATATTAAATGTGGCAACTTTATCATTATAATAATGGTAATTTTATTGTGAAAAGAAGTAAATTGTAAGTTTACGTCCAGAATCTTTCCACCTACGAATAAAGTATCAAACAAACCGTACATTAGATAAATTTATGCAAAAAGTAAACAAAGAAACATTTGTTCTTTTTTTTATTTTTATACATATAAAGTAGCCGGATAAAATATTGAATTGAATATTTGTTGCATTGGCAATAATGAATGTTTGCACAGATGATTAAAAAAGAAAATAATTGCAGTTGCAATATTGGAGATATAGCCCACGTCAAACTATCTATTCTTTCATATAAACTAATGGCTATAGACTTTAGATATTTTTTTGTCATATAACAGAATTTATTTAATTTTATAAATTAATTTTTCAATAATTGTAATTTTCTTTGTAAGCCAGAAAAAAATTGTACAGTGGGAAATTTCAAGATCAAACAAAAAAAAAAAAAATTGGTAACATACCTGCTTCCGATTCTTTTCATGCCAAGTGGTGTTGGGGGATCATATTGCGTTAAGTTTAAATGCTCATTCATCGCTATGTACAGAAACGTATTTTCAAAAGCCAAGATGACCCACTGTAAGGCGGCAACAAGTTCCTTTCGAACTAGACTGCTCATGTCACCTGTTAATGTGTTTATCAACATCATTACAACAGAATGGTCGATGTTGTTTGCTTGTTCACATCTTTTGGTTACGGAATTTATAAAAGTTCCAAGTGCATAGACAACAGCAGCACGGACCTATAAAATGCATAAATATAGGAGGCCCAACATCTATATATTGTGTATTTAAAACTATTGCGAATATTTGTATTAAAATCAATTTTGAAATCAGTTTTTATGGTATACATCGTTTATATAAATTTATATCAAATAATAGTTATATTTTGTAATTTTCTTTTGAATCCACTTGATATTGTAAAATGAATGTTGGCTTTGCAAGATGTTAGTTAAATGATTGGACTGAATGATCCTACTTCAATATTCAGTATTGATGCTAGGATTCAACATGCAATACTCCCAGTATTAAATATATTATATTTAATTTAACATAGTAGATTGATTCATATTATTCACCTCAGGACAAGGATCTTCTAAAAGTGTATATAGTTTATCATGGGCCATATCTCTTACACCCGTCCATCGGGCCTTCTCGTAGCGATCCCATAATCGACCTAAACATATAGCAACCCATTGCCTCAACTGTGGGCATGGATCAGACAACTGTTCCAAACAAATGCTGACTAGAGAACCTTGCAAGGCAGCCTCCTGTCCATCACGATAATCGTTTACAATGCAAGCCAGCACAAACGCAGCCTGTGTACGATGTTGAGACTGCAACAAATTTTTCCTATTAAAATGCGACACATCACTGTATCAACTACTAACCGATATGTAGGGATCTTGCAAAACAGATAAGAAGTATTTGTGACCATTATCTCTAACCAAGTCAGTCTTGCATGTCTGTAAAGTCAACAAACTGATTGACAAATATCGTGATTACAATTTTTCCACAACTCACGTTATCAACGGCTAATATTTTAGCCCATATAAAAACCAACAGTGGCCTGAGTTCTTTGGCGCAGCTCTGCAGCAGTTTCAATACATACGGAAATATGCCCACCGAAAGGGCCAAATTTACGGCCCACGGACCCAAATCCAAGAACTTCCCAAGGAGTTCTAATGCTCTCATCCGATGCACCTGACTCAACAACACTTGCAAGACAATCGGTAGTTGTTCGGGTGGATTTCGCTGCTCTGAACCTAAAAGCTTATTTGTTTTATAAATCATATACTGGAAATGTTTCTTTTTAATATAGATACTATGTGGACTTTTATAAAAAACACTTTAATGCATAGTGTGTGTGTGTGTAACTACACTACACATTTTATTATATGAATATTTACAATTGATTTGATGCTAAAATTGGTTTTATTAATATTAAATGCAGTTAGAAGTGTGTTTTCGACCGTTTGCATATCAGGTAAGTAGTGTTGAGAACGATATGTCACAATTTCAGTTATTATGCGACAAAATGCCAGAGAAAAAAACTTCAAACAGATTTAATGATAAATAAGAGAGATAAATTGTAATTATACTTATGTCTTTGCAACTCTCTTTAATTTAATCAACAAAGTTATTAATTGCAATTAAAGTATATAAACGTTCATTAAATGTAAAATAATATTAATTTTTGCCTCACCTAACTCTAACCAAACTTGGAATGCTGTTAGTTGTTCTTCAAAAAATGGTAAATGTTTAAAGTTCTCATCGCAGTACAATATTCTGTGCAACTGGCCCAAACTTAAGTCCAAGGCTAGATCCCAAGCTTGCCACATTGGATGCTGATAGGTGGGAGGTAAAGCTGGATCACTAATAGGTGTGCAATCGCATGACCGCATTATCCTCTCCGCAAGCAGGAAATTGCGAAACAAACTTGCAACCAGCAGATCCTGTCTAAACAATTTTTGAAACAAATCTACAAGAAATGATAAAGCAATAATTAATTTGTTTCCATTTTCCTTAGCTTATTTGTTAACAATACAATGTGCATTAATCTTTTTGTCATTGCTTTCGTTTAAAATTTTTGTGGTTATTAAGTTTTTGTAGTTCGCCTTTCTTGCATAAAACTTGCGCTATTAATTTATTATTTTTTTTTACTTTCTGCTTTTCCTCTACCCACCTCTTGGTAATGTATTCCACGCGATCGTATCGGTGATAGCTGTGAAAATCCAGTTCAATTCGCCTAACATTGTCCGCCGATCTGTTATTTGACCGGGAATCCTTGAAAACAAAAAAATCAAGGTTAATCTGACGAGAAATTTTAATCGAACGTACTTATCTATAAGTTCCATTGTAACTTTAGGAACTAATTTAGAGGTCGACTGCATGACATACCACCGTAGCGCCACTTTCAAAGGTGTGGTCAGACAGGCCGTGAAAAGATCTGCGGGTAAATCTGGATTCATTGGCAGAACTTGCGATGCACCACAAGCTGCCAACTGTATGCAATTTTTGTATGGCGGAGGTGGTGTACTTGTGCCACGTTTTTGCTAACCCGAAAAAAAAGAAAGAAAATATTTGTAGCCCCAAGATGTAGAATGAGATAGATACAGTTATAAACAGAATTACACACACTAAACCTTTTTGGTTTTTTTTTGATAAAGATAAAAACTTGTTTGATCGTCCTATGTAAGTAGAGTTGATTATTTAAAAATTACCTCATTTTCGTGCTGAGCCGCAAACTGCTTAAAAGATTCAACGATGATCCCTGCATTTGAGCAATCATATACATATATAGATGGCGCGCCCATCCACTTTTGTAAGTCGTAAATCGATAACGGAATATATTGTGTGTATGTCTGCAAACAAACCAACAAGTTTAAAATATCGAGGCAAACAAATACCCTACCCTATTAAATACCCAAATTTCACCGTTCACCGTAGGTTTAGGAACACCATGCCCATTATAGTGAAAAAGTACCCGTTCTTCTTTAGCGTTTCGTCGCAGTGATGTGCATAATTTTTTAACTTCTTCCGACGTGGGATCTAAAGATTGTTTGTATCTGGCCCTTGGCTGCCACCGTTCGTATTGTTTTTGTAGGGTTGTGCCGACAGTCTCTAAGGCTTTTGCGGGTGTCATCGACAAGGGATCTACGAAAAATGTGTGAGATGTCAATGAGACATGTGCGTAGAAGTTACCGATCCAACATTCCAATCTGGCGCAAGGTTGCGTTTTTATTATGTCGGGTGGGTCGACGCCAACGTTGAGACACAAAACCAGCGCGACACTGACAGTTTTCATCTAAAATTGATTTTGAGGTTAATTCACATGTCAACAATTCTCATGTTAGTTAGGGGAAAGTGACTGCTGGTGCAAGACTTACCCGCTCTTTCATCCTCCATGTCTGCGTTATGCAGTCAGTCCCTTCGATTATCTGCGTGTGTCTTTCTTCGTTAAAAGACACTGGCAGGAGACTCTTGTCGCAACACGCCATTTTTAATGCATCACATTGGAAAATTGCCGTCGCGCCCTCAGTGGCGATCCGCGTAGCCCACTTTCGTGATATGCATTGCACATTGAATTATTTTTAATTGTTCACGGAATTGAATCGTTTCACAAAATTCATTCGAATAATGGAAAAAAGTTTCCGTGACAACGCTACAAACCTTAGTACTGAGGTGCAGTATGGAACGTCGCCAGTTATAACGAGTGATTATTAGTTAATGACTTTGAATGTGTTTGCATTTTTTTGTATATATCGACACGCACTACAATTTGTTCTTAATTATTGCCAACGCAAAATAAATTCAATAAACAACATACACAAGTATATTAGTGATTTTTGTGATTAAAAACAGGTGGGGGTATAAACAAACTGCGGCCATATTGAATATGGGACATTTGTACGGTATTTAATCTTTAAATGTATTTAAATTAAAACGCTGCTCATCCACACGAAAAATATTAATGCATAATATATTTATAATCACTATATAAAATACAATATGGACCTGTTTTAATTAATGTTCACTACATCATTGAGATGTAAGATTAGACCATATTTCGTGTAAATTTTACATTTTTCTGTCATATTTGACAAGACACATTTTCAATTTAAAATACAATGGTAAACTCAAGGGCGGACTGTCAAGTTACTCTGATAGTCTATGCCCGGTTTCACAAACACTAATCGGTCGTTAACAGCTTGTTAACGAATCTTTAAAAGTTTGACGATTCGTTAATGAGTCTTTAATCAATTGTCAAATATTTGACAATTGATTACCATGACGAACCGTTAATAGCAAAATTACCATTGTTTTGGGTTTCACAAACAATAACGAGTCGTTAAAGGCTTGTTAACTAATTCACCATTTGACAATCGTTTGTGAAATCGGGCATAAGATGGTCTAGTTATGTGGATCATTTAAACAGCAAAGGCAAACCAAGCTAATTGCTAATGATAAGCTGGAGTTTTAGAAGTTTTTAGAATCTACCACAGAAGCAAATTACGATCAAACTGCAATTAAAAGGTGAACCAAGGAAGTGTACAAGGAAATTAATTTACATTTACTACTCTAGGGGATAGGGGGGCACGCATGAAAGATTTTCCAATCTGAAGTATTTCTTTTTGATCAAAATCATTTTATTTTTGATTAGCACATTCATTGGGAAATTGGCTTTGGAATGATACCTTTGGAAAACCCAATTCGCTTACACATATTTATTTTTTGAAATATGGGGGACGAAAGAACATGAATTAATAGAAAGGACATACATAAGGCAGATCAAAAGGGCGTTATATTTGGAAAAATCGACGCCGAACTATATAGTGAGGCAAGAGACAGGGAGAGAGAGGTTGAGGGTAGAAACGAACAAGAGAGTGGCGAAATACGAGGCGATGGTGAAAGGGAGAGGAGAGGGTAGTTTGGCGAAAAAGGCAGTGGAGGATTTGGAGAAGAGGGAAAGCAAGGGAAGGGGGCTATCGAAATGGGAAGAAGGAAGAATAAAGATGTACGAGAAAGCGGGGATGTCGACGAGAGAAGTGGAAAGGAGAAGAGCGGAGGGAAAAAAGGTGGAAAATGAATTAGAGGAGAGGTGGAAACAAGTAGAAACACAGGAAAGGAGTGAGAATATATAGCATTCAAGTTACAATACTAAGTACAAACGAATACAAGTACATGGAAGGAGTCCGAAGTACCTGAGAGGAGGAAACTCGGCAGAAGAGGAAAAGATGATAGCGAGGTTTAGGTGTGGCAACGAGGAAAAGGCGAATAAATATTGGATGGGGGGAGATTACATGAGATGCGAGGTATGCGGAGAACAAAGGGACTAATGGAGACGTTGGTGGGAGGAGTGTGAAAAAATGGGATGGAGTAGGGAGGAAGAGAAGGTGGACAGGGATTGGAGAAGAGTGTTGGGGAGAAGGGGAAGGGACTGGAGATACTTGGGAGGCTAAAGAGGAAGAAATAAGACGGCAGGAAAAGAAGGGAAAAGGTAAAGGCATAAAACAAAACGAACAAGCAAACATGTTTCAGATAAAGCAGTCAAAGGGGAGAAGAAGAATGGCCAGGAGGGAGGAGACGAGGAAAATGGAAGGCGGCAAGAGAAGGTGGAGAAAGAAGAAAAACTGAAGGAAATATGTCAAATGTCAAAATAACAGTATTGTAATAGGGAAATTAATGCCAATAAAGGTTATATATATATATTTATTTTTTCAAAAACTTGCAAATGTCTCAATGTACCCCCTTATGGGGCAGAATAGGACACGCCTGGGGCACATGTGGACACGCACGTAAATTACATATAAAACTCCCAAACAAATGAAAATGCAATCTATATTTTTCTTCTTATGTTCTTAAAAGATATTAAAGAACTAAGACCTATTGGAAACTTTGTTATTAAGCTTGCACGACTTGTAGTATTGATTTCTTTTGGTTTTGGAAGTTTCCTCTCAATTTGCTCAAACTCTAGTCCTTGTCACCGCACCGCGTCTATTATTTTTTGATCAACACAATCTTTCTCTGGTGTTTCTGTAAGAATTCTAGATTTTCCTGGCTGTCTACTTTTCTTCGTAGAAATTTTCCTTCGTGCCTTGGGAAATGGTCGTATACTTTCGGAGTGATCACCCCTTCTGTCAAATTAAGGCGACGTAGACGGAGTGTTAATTAAAACCGAGCCGGAAACTTCAGTGGATGTGCTGGCTGGCATCGCGATGTATCTTTCCATTTCTTGACTGTGTGCATTTATACAAACTTCTGACTTGTTGAGGGCACATTGTCAGTAACATATGCAGCGGTAAAATCATCGCTCGTAAAAATATTTGTGTTATATGGTACAATGCCACATTTCCTTAACCCCGAGCAAATATTATACAAAGTAAAAGCCTTATAATAGGCTTGACCAGCTAATTCTGCGATTTCATAAATGGGCACCCGTTTGCCAGGATTGGAAATAAGCCAGTCGTTGTACATACAATGGGTGCACTGTGCATTAACGATAGCATAAAAAGTTACCAGTTCCCCCTCTCTCTCTCTGCCGAAACTACTTGCCCCACCTGCTTAATTCCTGTCTAGCAATAACTTTTGGTACCAGAAAGACTGTGGTGACTCCAGTTTCGTCAATAACTTATAAATATTTTCCGGTGATATTCTATATTTGTCTAAAGCTATTTGCAGATTATCGAATTATTTCATCCAGTCCAAATCCGCCTTGCTATTCATAGTCCAGCTTGTTGGATATTTTCTGTTAAGTTTTTGAGCAAAGCAAAAAGTTAGCCTCTGTGCTTGCGAATACGTCAGCCCGTGATGTTTGAACTTTACATTAGATACTCGCATAATGGTTTTCCCTGGCTTGCGGTACGAACCTGTTGGGTGTTGTACATACGTCGACTGAAATGGCCACTGAAATACAATTTTTGAATCGCTTCCTACTGTGACAAGATTCATAGTTCCAGGCTGCGAATCGTTATTGGCATTCTCTTTCTCTACGAATTCATGAATTCATGTTCTTCGGTCGGTTGAACGGCAAGAGACTCTCCTGTTTTCGCATCTTTGTTTTCTTCTGTTTTTCGCTTTTTGGTCTTATTCAATCTGTTTAAGGTTGATTTCTTGATGTTATGGTTTACTGCAGCATTTATTATTGATAACCTTCCATCAATGACGTCCTTAACTGTAGCGACAATGTCTTCCTCAGATATGGAAGCACGATCTGTTTTTATTTTGTATGTACCCACCATTTTTATGTCTTGAAACATATTTTAATTCGGTATTTCAACTGATTTTATTAGGTGGGGCACATTGGGACAGTCAACATGTGCCTCTTACTTTTTGTCACAAAGTGCCCCCCGTGACTTTAATCAGCATAAGATTATTTGCAAAAAATAGGTTATGTTTATACAGCAAATAAAACTGTCAACATCAAACAAATTGTTGTGTGATCTTAGTAGTCAAATAGTTTTAAACGCTTTCCATATTATATAGAAAATATCCACTCACCAATTTTGAACCAAATTTTAACAGACAGTGATATAGACGGTATTTTGACTGTTGTCATAATGTGGAGATCTGTTGCTTGTGTTGACTCCGATTGTTTTGTATCTCCAAATTTTGTCCATCTTTTAATTTGGCTATACCGTCCTGATGACGACTAATAAGTCAGAAACACGTGTCGGCGGTTGCGTGTTTCCACGCGGGCCTTGACCAATAAAGTCTCCCTTTTATATATCTTTGTTCCCGCATTAACAGCCTTTTTTCATTATTATATCCTGGGCTCGGTTGTTCACGCAGGTGGCTATGTCCTCCCGCGTGGCTATGTTGAATGTTCCCACAATATTGTGGGTATTTTGACTGTTGTCATAATGTGGAGGTCGGTTGCTTGTGTTGACTCCGATTGTTTTGTATCTCCAAATTTTGTCCATCTTTTAATTTGGCTATACCGTCCTGATGACGACTAATAAGTCAGAAACACGGCGGTTGCGTGTTTCCACGCGGGCTTTGCCCAATAAAGTCTTCCTTTTATATATCTTTGTTCCATTAACAACCTTTTTTCATATATATATATATAATTTACACGAAAGATGGTCTAATCTTACACCTCAATGGTGTAGTGAACATTAATTAAAACAGGTCCATGAAGACTAACTGGTGGATCGCTAGACAATATTGTTTCTGGGTTATTACCCTTCATCAGTAGCGATTACCAAGAACCTTAGTTGTTGAAATACCTTTACATGTAGTGGCCATCAAAACTTCTTGGCGCGAGCCAATCACTCCTAACGAACCACTGACAACAGAACACTGACGAGATGATACCTTGTCTAACACCTTGCGGAGACTAAACAAGAGACGACTGTCAAACACACTACATGTAAAGGTATTTCAACAACTAAGGTTCTTGGTAATCGCTACTGACGAAGGGTAATAACCCAGAAACAATATTGTCTAGCGATCCACCAGTTAGTCTTCATGGACCTGTTTTAATTAATGTTCACTGCACCATTGAGGTGTAAGATTCGGCCATCTTTCGTGTAAATTTTAATATAGAGTGTGTTTCACTTAAGAGTGTAACACCCTCATATCTTTTTTATTTTTAGTCCAATTTTAGTATTTTTTTTTCTCAAAAGTAGAATACTTATTGCTTTATTTACTCCCAAAAAACCAATTCTCTTCTTTAAATGCAAAGCAACCTGTGATGGCAAAATAAATGGCATAAATCAAGAAATCACTTTAGGGATTTTTTTATCGAAAAATTTTACTAGTAATAATTGATCAGAATTGCCCAAAAACCCTAAATTCAAAATTTTATGAAAATTAAAAATGTTAAAATTTCCCGTAAAAGTCCGTAAATACAGGTCGCCTTAGCAAACATGACAGCTGAGGGGGCGTGGCAAGAGCGGCACTGCTTTTCAACGTACATTCAGGTTAAAAACTATCTCGGCGGCAAATTTAAACGGTAGTGTTGCAATAAAGTTTTGTCACAATTTAAAGTTTAATAACGAAATGAAGAAATTAACTATGCTACTACAAAATAAGCATATAAAAAAATACATCACATAAAATCTGTCAACTACTGTCTAGTGCAGATTTTATTACCTTGACTTCTGATTCAGAATGTACCAAACCAGTATACATGAGCGTGATTGGTTGAATATTTTCCCGCTTAAAATATTTTAAATAAAATTTTTGTAGTTCACATATTTTCCGACTATCATGTTTGATATTATTAGCTGCGCCGAAAAAAGGATGCTGTGAAAATTTTGTTTGAAATAAACTCTGAACTGTCAAAGTTGTTTAAAGTTGTTGTCGCAGCCACCTGTGCAAATAGTATTTACCGAATTGGAACTACTTTTGAGGAAAATTTACACATTTTTAATTTTCATGAAATTTTGGATTTAGGGTTTTTGGATAATTCTGAACAATTATTACTAATAAAATTTTTCGATAAAAAAATCCCTAAAGTGATTTCTTGATTTTTGCCATTTATTTTGCCATCGCAGGTTGCTTTGCATTTAAAGAAGACAATTGGTTTTTTGGGAGTAAATAGAGCAATAAGTATTCTACGTTTGGGAAAAAAAAAATTACTAAAATTGAACTAAAAATAAAAAAGATATGATGGTGTTACACCCTTAATGTGCTTCTTGGTTCTCGGGTTGTGAACCACGTTGTGGAAATGTTCCCCGAAGGGTCGCTTCGACGTTTCGGCAGATCTGCCATCTTCAGGAAGCTCTTCTAGGTCTCGCTGACTTCTTCTAAGTCAGCGAGACCTATATATATATATATATATATATATATATATATATATATATATACCGGGTGGAAAGTATCAAACCCGAACATAGCAGAATGCATTGGAATATACGTTTATGCATATTCCTGCTCCCCATTTCCACCGATAAAAAATATAATGACATCAAATGAAAGAGAATAATAAACGGCGTCAATTGATACTAAAATCTTCTCTTAATACCTTATCATTAGTTTTTTTACAAATCAATTTAAATCAATTATGCAGTTGTCAAATCTGACAAATAGTGACTTGTGCCGACAGAAGCACGGCCGCCCATAGTTATAGCACCTGGGTTTTTAATATTAATTGCTTTGTAAAAAACTAATGATAAGGTATTAAGAGAAGATTTTAGTATCAATTGACGCCGTTTATTATTCTCTTTCATTTGATCTCATTATAAGTTTTATCGGTGGAAATGGGGAGCAGGTATATGCATAAAAGTATATTCCAATGCAATTCTGCTATGTTCGGGTTTGATACTTTCCACCCGGTATATACAATGCATTACTATAAAAATTCAAAATATATTGCATTACATTAGAAAAAATTAAACATCAATGCCATTAGATGATGATTATTTTTTTTAACCCACTCAACTTTCTTATATAGTGTTATCGAAAAACGGGTTCTTATAAAGCTTTAAGATATTGAAAATTTAAACAACTTTTATTTGTAAAATTCTTTCGAAAATGTATGCATGATTGCGAGTGCGCCAGTTTGTTGGAAATTTACCCACAGACGGGTGGACATGGCGTTATTGCACACTTTGACATCTGTCAAAATATTGCTTCAAATTAGAGACGAGTTTGACGCCTAGTCTAAATTTTTTTGTTTCGTTCGCAAACATATCCTTGATCCGCAGATGTATTTATTCGCTTTTCAATTGTTTGATCGAAAAAAAAACCATTAATTTTCGGTTAATATGAATTAAATGATTAGATTAGTAATATTTTTGAATAAGGTTTTTAATAACGTACAATCAGTGTACATTATCGTCGGACAATAGAAACTACAGTTGGTTTCAAAAAAATCGAGTACACTTCATAAATCAGTAGGCATGATTTTGAAATTTTTTTACAATGTAAAATTGTCTGTTTGGATTTAGGTTATATTTTATGTCATATTTTGACAACAAATGCACGTAGCTTTCAGAAAATCAAATACGGCATGCATGCATAGGTTCGCTCAACTTTGACATTTTATTTGTTATTGTGACATCGACAGTACTGATTTACTCCACTGAAAAAAACTGTACTCGATTTCATTGAAACCAACTGTACAAAAAAATTAAAATCAATGAATGTCGAAACATGCACTTAATTACATAATGAGCACGCTCAAAATTACAAACAAACCAATGTTAAACCCGTTCATAATCACACCCCTCGTCGTCAGTTATAATTCGCCTGGAATATTTACGATTTACTATAATTTTTACATAAGATCGTTTGCTGCGGTCGTAAAATAATTCCCGGAAACGGCATCTAGTCTCATCGCAAGGTCGTTCTTTTAGCCGGTCGAGATAATTCATCTGAATTTCAGGTTCGTTAATGCCAGCGGTTCCCAACAATGACGCTGGCAAACGTTTGTTGTGGACCAATCAGACTATCGAGCAGTTAGTTTGATCGATATTTATCGCCTTCTCCAACAAATTTTGTGTATGATTCTGAAGACGCAAGTATTTCGATATTTAAATTAATAAAAATTATGCGAAAGTCGTAAACGTTTGGGAAACGCCGATTTGTATTTAATGTTAATTCTTGGAAATCATAGGCGCTTGCACTCGTAGAAGAGAAATTATAGTCTATTCCATTCATTAATAAATATGAATGAAGTAAATTTTACGTCATTTTTGTATTATTCCTAGAATCATTTAGTTATTTCCATTATAATGTTTTTTTTTATTACAAGGCGTAACATGATTAATTGCTTTTAATATGCAACTGCTCATAAAACATTGTAATTTTAATAAATTTTCATCTTATTTCAATTGTTTCTCTTAAATTTATAATTGTTACTTGATGTTTCATAGCTTTTCCTTTAATAAGTTTTTGTTTCCTTCATGGTTTTATTTTGACGATATTTGTACTGTTGTATTTGTTCGAATTTTGCACGTTTTCGATCGATTTAATTTATTTTTTACATTTTCAGTTTGTTATAATTGTTTCTCTTGCACTCGTTATTATTATTTTCGAATAAAAAAATATGATGTTACCGTTTTGTCGATTTTATTTCTTCGTTTCTTCCATTGTGTTTAACGAATTTATTCATCTCGACCAATTTCATTATTATTTTGGTTATTTGACATAAGAAGTTCCACACAATCGAAATGAGGACAAGCTAAACACAGTATTAAGAATGATAAAAGATATGGCAACAGTCCTCACCGAAGACATTGTGAGTGAGAGATGTTTCGGGAAAATATGTGTAAAGGGTAGGAACCTTAAAAATACCAGACAAATAAAACAGGAAGAACAACGTAGCTATTAAATGAAGTAAGAATTGACAAAGGAAAAGAAAAAAAAACATTGCAAAAGGCGATGGGAAATTTCATAATGCAACATTTGGGAGTGATGGTAAACGTTAAAGAATATATAATTAGTTTGGAAAACGAATCGTGCAAAATAAATGTAAACTAAAGACTTAATGATTTACTTCAAGGACGATGTAAAGAAACAGAAAACTCAGACACGAAAATAAATGCGAAAGCCGGCAAAGGAAGAAAAAGGCAAAGAAAATGAAGTAAAAATAGATATAATAAACTATTACGGGAGTAGAATGCAAATGGACATAACAAACGAGAGAATGGAGATTATACCAAAAAAGTAAATGAGGACGGCTGACACGAAAATGACAAAGCAAAAATAAAGGAAATTGTTTTCTCAAAAAGACTTACAGAAAACAAATGAAAATTAGGAACTTGGAATATAAGAAGCATTCGTGGTAAATAAGAGGAACTAATACAGGAATTTAAAGTTCAAGAGAACAGGTGAGCAGCGACTGGTAGTATAAATATTAAGAAATAACTATGAAATAGTAAAGGTATATACAGGAGAAAACATGAGAAATTAAGAAAGACGCTGAGTGAAATGAAGGATGATTTACAAGGACTGGAAAATAGCGAAGAGAGAAAAATAGTGTAATGACCGGACTACAAATCAATACGGCAGATATGGGAAAATTAAAGGAAACAATGACAATTTTCATAAACAAACAACTGGGAATACAAGTACAGATAAAACAGGACACACATAATTGGCGAAAAGGTATGCCTTTGCATTAAAGAAAAAGGAAAACTAATGCAAAATAAGCAGAAAGTAAAGAATATCTATAATGAACGGATCTACATAAACAATGATTTAAGCAAAAAAAGATAAAAATAGAGATGGTAAAAACAAACGATGGCTAAATAGAATGTAGCAAGTTAGTGATTGAGGGAGAAGAGCGGAAATGGAATAAAGTCAAAGAAACTTTGGAAAAAGGAAAACACTAAATGTTCCCATACAAAGAGAGCAAAAGTTGACAGACTAGGCAAAGAAAATACAACGGAATTATACGTTAGCCACATGGAATCTCAGAGTCACGTTTGTAGGGAGTCTCCAGGAACTAATAAAATAAATAAAAAATATATAAAATAAATATTATTGCTCTACAAGAAACAAAGCAATTATGGAATTATAGAGATGGGTAACATGATATTTTTTAGTGGTGGGAAGGATAAGATGCTGGGAACAGGTTTTATAGTTTTTATAATTTTTACAATTTTTATAGTTTTCATAGTACAAAAAGCTAAAGGAACTGTAAATGCATTCCATCCAATATCCGAGTCATTCCGATAATTTTTAGTTATAATTATCACAAAGAATTGGTTTACGTAATTAAAAAAAAAGAAAGTTAATATAAAAAGGACGAGCCAATATAACACAGAAGGTTTAAAAGATACAGCAGTCAGAAAGAAATGCACGAAAGTGATAAATAGACGAGTGCAAAGGCAAGGAAAGAATCGCGTGCATAGAAGAAGTATCCAACCATATAAAAAAACAATAACAAAAACAAAATCAAATCAAATAATAATACCAGAGAGAAGAAAGCAAAGAAAGGGTAAGGTTGGTAGGACGAGGAATGTGAAAAAACAGCGGAAAGAAGATTAAGACAATATATGTTAACTAACCATAACAAATCGAATATGCTACAATACAACAAGAAAATGAAAGACATGAAGAGGGTATGTAGAATGAACTGGGCAAATAAAATGGGAAGAACAACGTAGTTATGAATGAACTAAAAATGGACACAGGAGAAGACATAGAAAAAGGCGGTGAGAAATTTCATAACGGAACATTTGGGAGTGATGGTCAAACTCAAACCAAAGAAGATGGGAGAGAAGCTATATAAATATAACAACAACAAGACAAAGGACTGATCGTGCAAAATGAATGCACTAAAGAATATTAAACACAACACTTCAACGACGATGAAAGCAAACAAAGGGTTGGACGATGAATGTGGAAAAACAGCGGAAATGACTAAGACAAGTAGACAGTAGCTCAAATCAGCAATATGATATAGTGATTGAGGAACCAACAGAGGAAGAGGTAAAATGTATAATCAACCACATGAAAAACAACAAATGTCCAGGTGAAAGAGAGAACAAATACAAATGAAAATATATGAACTAATGAAATTAATATGGGAAAGAGAACAATTACATATACTAATGTGCCCAATATCCTAAAAAGGCGCATGCGAAAACTACGGTGGATAGCGTTATTGGACACATGTTACAAGGTGCTGGGCCAAATAATAATAAGAAGGTTAGATAACTACGCAGAGAATGTCCTAGGAGAATACCAAGCCGGATTCAAAAATAATAAGTCAACTAATAACTAATGTAAAATGGATTTTAAATAGGCGTATGATATAATAATTAGGGAAAACCTGATAATGACCTTAGATAAAACAACAAATAAAACAACATAGAGAGGGCACAGATCACGAGAATTCGAGATGAGGAAAGGATGAGGAAAACTGTTTAATTTGGTATTGGAAGTAATAATAAAAAATAGTAAGGCAAAAACTGACGGAACAATTTTTAACAATGAACACCAATATATCCTTCGCTGATGATCTAATAATTTTAGCAAGGACAAAACGAAGCTGAGGAGAGTCGTAAGAAGATAAGAACAAGAAGCGAAATATTTCTGGTTGAAAATAAAGGAAAGCAAAATAAAATACTTGGTGATGAGCCGAATATGGCAGGATGAAGCCTTCTTTAAGGTAAATCTAGGAAAGAACAGTAAACATAAGAGACTGGAGAGACGTAGTTCAGGCAGTTTTAGAAATAAGCTTGGAAACATCTATCAATTCATACAGGTTTATGGACAGTTCAATGGTAATTAATTTTATATTATTATAAACTTGGCTCGTTCAAAATTTCATAGAAATCTCAATTAGCGCTCTAAATTGTAAAAAATATTTTAAATCGTTGCGGGTGTTCTTTGATTTATTATTCCATTATCTACCATAATTTACTGACTCTTATCTGTGAATTTGCATTATTTTTTTATTATTATTATACAATTACTCGACTTGAAAAGACAATTGTAACTCGCGAATA
The DNA here is from genome assembly GCA_959613385.1 of Geotrupes spiniger. NCBI lineage: Eukaryota > Metazoa > Arthropoda > Insecta > Coleoptera > Geotrupidae > Geotrupes > Geotrupes spiniger. Next base: position 2,971,965 of record OY390738.1, read on the forward strand.
GCAATCTTTGTTTGCATTAATTTCGCATTATAATGCTTACAACCTACATTTCAAGATAGTTTAGATGTGTCCGTCAAAATGACGATCTGAAACTCACCTTCGTACAGATTTATGTTCAACAGCTTCTAATCAAAAGTATGTAAATTCTCACATAAAAAGAAAACAAATTTAGATGTGAAGGTGCATTTTTATCGTTGTACCCGTTGTTTAAACCAACAAGATTTCTAACTTGTTTGATACGGTCTGTGCAAATTAAAAGTAAGTGAACTTATTTATTTAATATTCTTAAAACGGTAAAAGCTCTTTAGGGACTGTATTGGTTTGGCTGTTGCCTGAAGTAGTGCATTTTGTAGGACCTGTTGATCTAAATATTACAAATTATATTAAACGAGGAGAAGCAGATTTAAAGAAATTTGTGTAGTAGCTAACGTCTAGTACCAACAAATCGCAAGTAAATCTTGGACTACTTGGAAACATGCCTGGGCAATTTCTTATACATTTTACACGGCTCTGATTATATAAATATCTTTTAACGTATTAACGGCTTTTAACATCCTTCCAGATTAAAATGCGTAAAACTTTTTGTATTAGATTTCGTTTGTCAGCTATTTTAACTTTGCTTCTTCGTTTTTATCATCTTCTTTACGCATAAAATCCTTTATATATCATTGGTTTTTCGAGGTTAGTAGTAGTCTTTTCGCTGAACATTTGAAGATTTTAGAGTAGCAAATTTCACAGCATTTTAATAATACAATTCTCTATTTGCTTTTAGCTTTTTGTTGAGTTGATCTTTTAAAATTGTATTGCAAATAATTTATACGAAATTGTTAAAAATGTTTAAGAATTTGTCTTTATGAACCTGTTTCATTAATTTGCATAACAGATGTAATATTAGTCCATCTGCAATGTGCGTTAAAAAAATGTCTTCATATTTATATATTATTTTCTATTTAACTTGATCTACAATTTATTCTTTAATTTGGTTGATAATATATACTCAGTGACATATAAACTGCACCACCTAGAAGGGGTGGGAATTTTTGGACCAAATTTGGCAGGAATAGTGAACTAGTCCAGGGAAATAGTTGATTAAAATTTGAAACCCAATCATCAAGTAGTCATGGAATTTTTGACGTTTGTGTCATTTTTTAGAGGTGGTGATAGACAAGCAATTATCGAGTCATTTTTTGAATTTGTTCCACATTTTCGGATCCCGTTCTTTAGTTTAAAGTGTTTCAAATGTGTAATGATGCCTAGAGGAAGGAGACCTCAAGTTTACCAGCAGTTGAGTGACTTTGACCGAGGGCGGATTGTTGGTTTACGAGAAGCAGGTTTTTCGTTTAGAGAAATCGGCAACCGTTTGGGACGGCACCACTCAACAATAATGCGTGTTTATCAAGCGTGGTCTGAACATGGGGTTGAACGTCGGAGAAGAGGCACTGGGGCTCAAAGACGAACCAGTGAACGTCAAGATCGCCGCTTAAGACTAATAGCCTTGAGAGACCGATTATCTACAAATAGATCAATAGCTGATCAATGGTTAGGTGAACAAGGCCGTCCGATAGGCTTGCGAACAGTTTATCGTCGAATAAGAACCTTTGGCTTGCTGTCTTACCGCCCACATCTTGTGCTACCCCTCACTGCTCAACATCGCCAGGAACGTTTGGCCTGGTGCACGGAAAGACTTCAATGGAACTTGGAGTGGCATCGAGTTGTCTTTAGTGACGAATCGCGATTTTGTTTAGGAATGCATGATGGTCGGATGACTGTTAGACGAAGACGTGGAGAAAGGCGCAATCCTGATTCTTCGATTGCGAGGCATGTTCACCGAACTGTGGGATTGATGGTGTGGGGTGCTATTGCTTACGGCAGTAGGTCACCCTTGCTCTTCGTTCGGGGCAGTATGACCGCCCGACGCTACATTGACGAAGTGGTAGAACCACATGTTCTTCCATATCTACGAGGGCTGGAAAACCCACTTTTCCAGCAAGATAGTGCACGACCTCACGTAGCAACGGTTTCTCTTGACTTCTTTGAAGAGGCCAATGTTAATCTTTTGCCTTGGCCGCCAAGATCTCCTAATTTGTCGCCCATTTAGTACGCGTGGGACATGGTGGATAGAAGATTGAGGAATCTACCGAACCCACCGTTGACAATAGAAGCTCTACGGCATGAAGTACAGGCTGCTTGGGATGCCATACCTCAAGAAGACATTGATCACCTGCTGGAATCAATGCCAAGGCGGGTCAATGAGTGTATCAGAAATAGGGGCGGACCAATACATTATTAAAGAAAAATCAAAAAGATGAAGTGTTTTCTTTATCAAATTTTAATCAATTGTTACCTTAGACTAGTCCAATGTTTCTGCCAAAAATTCCCACCCCTTCTAGGTGGTGCAGTTTATATGTCACTGAGTATATTTTAAATTGGTTTTTATGTATATTTGTACTTGTAAAAGCTATTTGAAGTACATAGTTTGAAAATAAAAATTAAAAAAATAATAAATTCAAAAACAGTATATTGAGAAAAAAAACATTATAACATAAAAATTAGAAAAACATATTAGTATTTACGATGAAGAGTCCCAAATATCTTCGTTAGGGCTACATTCCCCAGTGTCCTCAGTAGATTCCTCCGCGGATTCTTCTGACGGAATTTCGTCGTTGGTATCGGGCTCAGCAGAAATAAACATTTGCAATGCTCTTTTCGGCCTCATACCGGTAATTAGAGGATCAGAGCTGAGTAATAATAATCTGTTGAGCACATCTAAATTACACTGCTCTCTCGAGAATTTCCTGGCGAAATTCATCCGGTATGAGCGAAAGTGCTTGTTTCGCGCCTCTGATGCTTCTTCGGACAGCAATCCAATGGGCAACAGAGCTTTCCGTTACGCTGTGGATCAATATCTTGTGCATTGTGGGAGTCATGGGATGCCAGGGATATAATTCCACGTAAATTTTGGCCGTCTCAAATCCGTAATCGGCAAATTTTTCCAAGTCGACTTTATGACCGCTAGCAATTACCTCTAAAATTACTTTTTAGACGTGCTAGAAGGATGTAGTCGGGACCGGTAATTTCAGCTGCCATCTCTTGATTGACAAAAAATCTCCTGTTGGTGTTACCATCGTTGGTGTTGCCGAATCCAGCTTTGGGCACATCGACGATCAAACCAGTCTTCTGTCGGAATTTCGCCTGAATCTCTGCCTTTGTTTGCTTTGCAATTTCTTTGTCAGCGTCCGATCTTAACTGCCACTTTTGCAGGGGAATTTTGTATGAGAAGTGGAGAATACTAATTGTAATTCCTTTGTGTTGACGGTATTTTTTTAGACTCAGATCGTTAAATTGTTTTGAATTAGTACCACAAATGTAGCACCTCATAGTTGATGTAGTTGACTTTGGCATCGACCATAGTCAGCGTCAGTAAATGTTTAATGGAAATGGAGATCTCTTCGAGTACGAATTCGCTATTTTTCAAAGCGCTTATAGCGCCCTCTATATAGGCGATTTCCAAATTTGTAATATCTACTGTTTCTTTTACGAATCTTATCCTCATTGGTCGACAGTATCGTGGCGAATAGGGAATGGGATTTTTCCAAACAACTTTTTTGTTTATACTACAAACCAATAATAGTGGAACAAAGCAACTTTGAAAAATGTTGCTATCAATAGAATCTTCATATTGCATTTTTTGTTTAAATTGTGTTTGTTGCAACCCGTCACATCCCCATTTAGAAACCAATGTCAATGATTGGTGCTCTTCTAGATTCAGTGATATCAGTACATCCTTCAGATAGGTAGCCAAACGTTTAGGAGTGTGGTCCAATAAATGTTGTAAGTTTATTTCCGCACATATTTCACTTACTAGATAGGCGTCTTTTTCAGGATAACAAGTCTTTTTCGCTTGCTGTAATACGGTGTAACTCGGACACAATTTCTTGTTAGTACTCCTTATTACTTCGTATTGCCGCCTTGAGAGGTCGGCTTCCACGAACATTGACAGGGCGGCCAATGGATCTAGTTGTGAATGTTCTTCATGTTCTGACTTTTTATGCGCTTTCTGGTATGCTTGAGCTATCTGCGGAGACTTTGTAATGTCTTTAAAAATACTCGATGCAATTCCTTGCCCCAGAACTTTGAAGAGTTGTTTGAGCAGCACGCATTAACACATCTTTCCCCACAGCACTGCGTATTTGAATTGTTTTTCTGCGTTTGCTCCTTTCACTTGAATCTTCGAATGATTTTATTGGTCGACCAGAAGAATGCCGTTTAACACTTGATATTTCGAATGTTCCTTGTAACCATTTGATATTATTTTTAAAGAAAAGTTCCGCTTTTTTATGCGCGTTTTATGCTCTTCTTAAATTTGGACTTCAAATAGGAGAACTTATGTTTAATTTCCTTCATTTCCTCTTCACAATATTCATCTTGCGACAAAATAAATTTGGCAAGACTTGCTCCTGCATTTTGTTAAAACGTAAACGACGCGTTACTACTCGAGCCCCTGAGGTACCCGCAAATCCTGGAATACAACAAAAACTATTTAAAATGAAATAATAAATTAATGAAAAATCACTGTTTAATAATGCCTTATTTCAAAAACCCTAAAAATCACAATTTCACGGGAGATCGCGGCTAATCTTGGTGTGTTTACTTAGTACAAATACTCTTTTTCCTTTTACAACCTTCAAACCTACCGGGACGCACCCTGAAGTATAACAAAACCCTTTTTGAAAATCAAAAAATTATTTCTGTTTCATTAATTTCGATCACCATGTCCTACCCGTAGAAATATTATTAATTATTCGGAAGATTTACATAAAACCCATCAATATATATGTGATCTTACATGCTATATTCGAATCCATCACAATTTTCTGGAAATGAATCTCACAAAACAAAATATTAATTTTTTAAATAACTGTTTCTTAACGAATGCCCAGAATAGATACGTACACTTTGAATATCGATCGAATTTTGACTGATGCGTACCGGGACGGGTTGCCTATGGTTTTATGGTTATTCAACATTGTCAGGTTGTTTTTTTTTATCTGGAACAAATTTTAGGAAATCGATTTATGGCCGCCTAACTGCCGCAAATACCCCTATGTGAGACGTTACGAAAATGCAAAGTGTTTAGAAATTTACTGTAAAAATACTAAACCAATGTGTGTCAGTATCAACGTCAAGTGAGAATACATCAGAAACTGAAAATGAAAATGTGATATTGCCTTCGCAACCGTCAACATCCACAAAAGGAAAGGATATCTCAATTTAAATCAACCCCTCCATTGTTGCGCAACTGGAGCTGTCTCATCACAATATCTTCATCTACACTTTAAAAACAGATTTAAATCACAAAATCACATACCGTACCTAGGTCAAAAATTATATATACTGTTACGTTAGTATTGATTTTATAAATGGGATTTTATTTTAAATGAAAATAAAATCAAATGAATTGTGAAAATATTTTAATAATAAATTTTTTATTGTCAATTGATCTCATTAGATATAGACATTGTCAAAATACATAGTACATAATATAACACACACACAATATCAATATAGATAAAAGTTGCAACAATTACAGACAAACAGTTAGTCAAAAAAAGACTGGACTGAATAAAAACAGCGAGACGCAAAATACATTTTAAGAGCATTTTTATAATTTTTAAAGTCTGTCACTTCAGCAATCTCTGTAGGCAAGCCATTGAAAACTTTGAGAGACGAATAATAGGGGCTTCTCTCATAGAGTGAGGTTCTGTGCTTGGGAACACTATTTTTTTTTGCCTGTCGTGTCTCATATACTTTATTGATATCTCGATTATGAGTGAATGAATCTCGATTAAGAGTGAATGAATCGAGGTTTTTCCATGCAAATAAGGCACATTCGTAGAGATAGAGGGAAGGTAGTGACATAATTTTATTTTTCTTAAACACAGGCTCACAAGTATCTAACCTGTTCATTGAAAATATGATTCGTATAATTTTTTTTGTAGAATAAAAACTCTGTTAAAATCAGAAGAAGTTCACCAAAACATTATTCCATATCGCAGGTGTGACACTACATGCGCGTAATAAAATAAGATAAGAGATTCAATGTTTGCACTACATCTCAGTTTCTTTAGAGCGTAAAGTGAGGAACCCAATTTACCACACAGTGCCGATATATGGTTTTTCCAGTTTAGGCTGCTATCAACGGTCCAGCCAAGAAACTTTATATCATTCTTGACAACAATTGATTGACCCTTCAACCGCACCAGTAGTGATTCTCCAGAAAATTTATTGATAGGGTCAAACAATATTAGATTGGTTTTCACACAATTTAGTCTCAAGCCATTCCTATCACACCAATTTGACATAACTGAAGCAAAAGTTGAACCACACGTTGAAAGTTCGTTCGTATTCAACCCAGATATGATAACTGAGGTATCATCTGCAAACTGGGTGATATGTTCTGAGCTAAAGGATGATGCCAAGTCATTAACAAAAAGCACGAATAAGAGGGGGCCCAAAACGGACCCTTGTGGCACTCCATGCACCATTGTAACTGGTTCTGAGAGACCCGTAATACCATTCTGCGTGATACTAACAACCTGTGAACGATCTTCTAAATAAGATTGGATCCATTTAAGACACATACCACGAATTCCATATGAAGTTTCAGCATTGAGTGACTCACCATGTCAAAAGCTTGAGATAGGTAAAAAAAAATAGCACCAACATGTATTTTGTCGTCTACTAATTTGTAGATGCGGTTTAAAGAATTATAGATAGCGTCATTAGTCGATTTTGACTGAACGAAACCGAATTGACACGGAGCTATCACGTTATTACTGTTCAAGAACAAAGTTATTCGTTTATGGTAAGCCTTTTCGAAAACTTTTGAAAAACATGACAGCACTGATATGGGGCGATACTTTCTCAGTGATTTTCTATCACCTTTCTTATGTACCGGCACTACTTTGGCAAGTTTTAAACTATTAGGAAAAATTCCCTCTTGAAATGAATGGTTAATCAGGAACACCAGAGGCGAACTTATTAAATGGGCAACGTGTTTCAACAAATTGCATGGAATTTCATCAATTCCTGCTGATGACTTATGAGATATAGACACCAATATGTTAAATACCTCTGACGATGTTACAGGTTCTAAAAACATCGTTTTATTTTCAGCAGTTTTTATGTTAGTGACTGGCGAGGTATTATTGATTGAGTTGTTCAAAGTTACTGCTGCAAAATGCTGACTGAATAATTGACACAACACTGTTGGATCGTTAGTAATTTCACAATCTTGTTCGATTTGAATGATAATTTTTCCTTTACGGGCTTTAGTTTCATTGTTTATGATGTTCCATACGCACTTACTTGTATTATTTGAACCTGCTATCAAGGCATCATAATGCAATCTTTTTGATTCAGAAGCCAACTTGTTAAAATGTTGTTTCCGCAAACAATAGTCAACCCTGGATATAATACCCCTTTTACATAGGCTGTGGAGATATCTTAACTCATCTGATGCATACCTCACTTCACGAGTAACCCAGGTATGTTCGTGCTTCTTAACAGTAAGCCTGGTCAGCGGAAAAGCAACTTGAAACCAATAGTAAAATACATTAAAAAAAGTATCATAATTTGCATTAACAGACTGGTCCTCAGAGAGGCCATTCCATGTTTCTTTATTTTATGGTTAAATTTTAAATCTACTTCTCACCATTTTTACTGTAAAATGTAACCATTACAATACATATATTATGTATATATATGTGACCAAATAATAATTATGAACAATTAAAACATACTCGAAAAAAATAAAACAACGGAAAGTTTATTTTAATATGAAATAATTATGCTAGTTATTTTTTTATTTACCATGCAGTTAAGTTTTATGTTTGCTTAAGAAACAAATCTTATACCTCTCCCCTTTCATACACAAGCACTGCAGGTTTTGTGCGACAGAGTTTCATTCTTTTTATTTTGCGTTGACCCTTGCAGAATTTATTTTATTTATGTTTATTATTTATTTATCTATTTATTGTAAGGTTATTGTCTGGTTAATGTTGTAATTCCTATACATAAAATTGAATGTATATATTAAATAAATTGTTCTTCAAATCATCGCAAACATAATTCTTATGCACATATTATTTTTACTAATGTTGTTATTTATAAGAATAAACTTGGCTATTAGTATTGTAAAAAAGTTATATAATTTATATGGAGCTGGACCTGGATCTACGAAAAAATAATTTAGCAATTTATATTGTTTTGTGTACTTTTTCCAAAATGGTATATGGTATAACTTTGCTCGCGCTTTTGTATAAACTCTTTATAAATATACAGGGTGTCCCAACGATCTGACAAAGTTCCCTTACGGCGTTATGTTTGCGAATTCGAAAAAGTAAGTATCTACATGTTTAGACGATCCCTAGGTTCATATTTTAAAAATATTTTGAGCCGACATGTGCGGTTCGTCAGCAGGGGGGCGACATAAATTTACTTTGTTTAAATGGAACACCCTGTATATTTTAACATTTTTGAATTCTATGAAGAATTGTGAATACATTCATGTACAACTTTTGCCAAAACTCAACAGAACTGGTGATTTTCAATTTCAAAAAATCATGTAACTGAGAGGGTAGTTGGTGGAAGGGTAAGTTTTTATCCGTGAACTAAGGGATCATCAATGTGAATATTAATGCACCTAAGGATCCCCTTTTGTATACAGGGTGTTGTCAGTGTATTTTCAATCTGGCGCAACTTTAAGAGGCAAAATATAATTTTTTTCAAATGACACCTACTATCAAATTTACCAACACTCGATTCAAAATCAAATTCTGCGTCGATTGATGCTACATATTCCTATACCTATCACTTCAGATTTTTGAGTAATTTCAGTAAAATACTTTATTTGGTCTCAAAATCAATCGCATTACAATTTTCGTAATATTAAACATAGTAGTCTAGTGTCACTTCAGTAAATTGGATAACACAAAACTACAAATTGCATCGAACAATTAAAGTCATTTTAAAAAGTCACATCAGATTAATTAATTTAAAGCAACAAGGGCTTCTTAGCTAAGGCGGCCCACTTCATCAGAGCCCACTTACCATCGAGCTGATTGTTGCTAAAAATAATGAAATGTACTCTATACAAGCAAAACCAACTTTAATTCTGACAAATGACAAGCAATAATTAAATGTAAAAAACGATAAAATAACATTTATATACAAAAAACAAAGTTTATTTTACAAAAGGTGTTCAAATATGTTTCCATTTTGTTGAACACAAATATCCAGTCGATGTCTAAAACTAGATCTGACATGTTGTAAGACTTCAGGAGTAATATTATTAAAACATTCTTGAATCCTAACTTTCATATTTTCTCTTGTGGTAGGAGCCTCAAGGTAGACTTGAGATTTTATAAAACCCCAGAGAAAATAGTCGCACGGGGTCAGATCAAGTGATCGGGCAGGCCACAACACTGGACCACCTCTACCAATCCATCTGTTTGGCATACAACGATCTAAATATCGTCTTACCCTTCTATGGAAATGAGGTGGAGCTCCGTCCTGTTGGAACCACATATCCCGCAATGTTTGCAAATCCACATCTTCCAATAAAGTATGCAGTACATTTCGCAAAAACCGGTAATAATCGGTACCAGTAAGATGGTTTTCAAAAAAATAGGGACCGATTACATAGTTACCCAATAATCCGCCCCAAACATTAAGAGACCACTGGTGTTGGTGATCAACTTGTCTCACCCAATGAGGGTTTTCGGTGGCATAATAATGCACATTATGCCTGTTTACCATCCCATTGCTGCGAAACGTTGCCTCATCCGTAAAAAGATACGTTCCATCATTAAATTGGCAAAATTAATTCGATTATCGAAGTCGTTCCCGTTTAATGTTTGATGCAATTCTAGATGGTATGGGTGGAATTTGTGGTTTTGAATTATCCGATGTACTGAAGATCTGCTTAGATTCAAACTTGAACTGATTGTCCGCACACTTCCATGTGGGTTCTCTTGGAGTTCCAATAAAACGTTTAAGTCATTGTTCTCGTTAATAATAGCACGATTAATCACACTCCTACTCTCGTATGCCACGTTCCCGGTGCGTTCGAAGCGATCAACTAGCTTCTGCAGACATCTAACATTTGGTTGTCTTAAATCAGGGTACTTCTACCTATAGAGCCTCATTGCTCAAAGGCAATTCTTGTCTGCTTCACCCACTGTGTAAATCATATTTACCATGTCTTCCTTTGAAAAATTCATCATTCAAAAATAAGCTTGGGACAATAACTTAACTAATAATTAACTAAGGCGTCTATTAAATTTATTGAAAAAGACTGTCACTGTCATAAGTCCGTTAAAATGACACTAGGCTACTATGTTTAATTACGAAAATTGTAATGCGATTGATTTTGTGACCAAATAAAGTATTTTACTGAAATTACTCGAAAACCTGAAGTGATAGGTATAGGAATTTTGAATCGAGTGTTGGTAAATTTGATAGTAGGTGTCATTTGAAAAAAATGATATTTTGCCTCTTAAAGTTGCGCGAGATTGAAAATACACTGACAACACCCTGTATACAAAAGGGGATCCTTGGGTGCATTAATACTCACATTGATGATCCCTTAGTCCACGGATAAAAAATTACCCTTCCACCAACTACCCTCTCAGTTACATGATTTTTTGAAGCATAGTCTGCATATCTAAAATTTCACTAAAAAAATTGAAAATCACCAGTTCTGTTGAGTTTTCACAAACAAGTTGTACATGGATGTATTCACAATTCTTCATAGAATTCAAAAATGTTAAAATATACAGGTGTTCCATTTAAACAAAGTAAAATTTATGTCGCCCCCCGCTGACGAACCGCCCATGTCGGCTCAAAATATTTTTAGAATATGAACCTAGGGACCATCTAAACATGTAGATACTTACTTTTTTCAAATTCGCAAACATAACGCCGTAAGGGAACTTTGTCAGATCGTTGGGACACCTGTATAATAAAAGCTCGTGCTGAAAGTACCTCGAAAATATAATAATAGCTTGTATCAATACGAGTATGTAGGATTTATTTGAGGTAATCTTCTTACATAAGAATTTAATTTATCACTTAGTGACAATACAAAGGAAAGAAGATGTGTCATCGCTGAAACGGATGCTGTTCAGGCGTTTGTATATACTGTCATGGTTTCCCAACTACACCAAAATCGATGTATTGTCGGATTTAATAGCTGGAATATCCGTCGGTCTGACCATGATGCCGCAATCGATAGCTTATGCATCTTTAGCCGATCTTCCCCCACAAAATGGACTCTACACAGCATTGGTGGGTTCTATGGTATACATATTCTTTGGGACGATCAAGGAAGTATCTATTGGGCCTACAAGCATCTTGTCGATGCTCACCTATACGTACACCCAAGGCCTTACGATGGAGTATGTCGTTTTGCTCACTTTTCTGACCGGCTGTATTGAACTCTTACTGGGTTGTTTGAAACTGGGTGAGTATTCAGCGTAAAGTTAAAATAATGTACAGCTTAAATTGAATTATTGGCCCCCGTAGTGGCAATGCTATCCAACTTTATTCCTACATGTCATATCCATCAATGTATCCAGCACTGTTCTGCTGATCCACATGGTAATGGAGTTAATATCAAGCACAACATTTTGAAAAAAAACACACATACCAAACACAAAAAAAAAACATATTAAAATAGTACATTCATTGTGTAAATTAACGTAAATTGTAAAACGACGACTCTTTCAAATTTAAATTATAAAAAACATTCGTTTTAGGTTACTAAGTTTTTATGAATGATTAGTTGTAGTTTTTTCTAATTATTCATCCGTGTTCCATCTATGCCAATGCAAAATATCAGCTTAATCCAATTCATCACTTGATAAGCATTAATTGATTGTGATGACAATGTCAAATATTTCAACTTATAGGATAAAAAAATCGTTAACTTTTTACCCCGCTGTACATATACCATGTGAGTTTTCATATTAGGGTAGAATACGGAAATATCTATCAACAATTCAAACCTCAACGTCCAATTCAATAATTTGAAACAACAAAAGAGGTAAAACATTTAATACCTAAAATTATAGCGGGTGTCCATTTTGAACTCGAACATATAAATTTTACATTGTATTTAACGTTTTTATTGATTCCTGCTCAACAATTCAACTGGAAATCGTATCGTTAGAAAGGTAAAATTATTGCGCACCAAGTGAAATCATAATATGACCAAAGATGTTATTTTCATTTTAAAATACTATTTAAAACCTTGCGATTTATATATTATATATTTTCAAATTTTACTGCATTTGTCAAAACGGAGAAATGAATAATTACTCCAGTGAAGAACGAGCTTTTGTGGTAAAAATCCCTTACAGTTTTGAAAATTTTGTGAGGACTTTTGCAGTTAGACCTTTCGCAACTCAAAATAAAGATTAATAAAAATGCGAAAATATTCAAAAGAATTGACATTGACATATTCAATGTTTAAAGAGAAATGCTAAAAAAAAAAAACGTCGCGATTACAGAAAATTTAATTTAAACATTTTTGAGAATTTGAGAAAATTATGACATTAACTTATTTTTCTTATCAAATATTTTAGTATTTTTGGAAACATTTTCAGAAATTTTAATTTAATTTAATTTTAACAATTCGTCCGTCCTACTCACCCCAAACCAACTTATAGTTTTCCAAAATTCAGAAATCACCAAAAATTTGCACAAATCAAAAGCCTCAGCATTTCTGATGTTTATACTTGTCGACTGTTGTTTGTGACTAGTCTTGAATAATGATGATGTGATACTCTTCGACTGTTGTCTTGAATAATGATGATGTTACACTCTTTGACTGTTGTGATTAATAGTAATGGTGTGACATTATTCGACTGTTGTCTTGAATAATGATTGTGATGTGATACTTTTCGACTGTTGTCTTGAATAATAATCGACTGGTATTTTGAATAATGGTGACACTGTTCGAGTCTTCTATATAGGCGGTATTGGACGAAGAATTCGTCATAATTGGCCAGAAAACGAATTTAATTATGAAGAAGGAAAGTGATCTTTTGCCCGACATTTGGTTTACCGATTCTAAAAGGATTAGAAAATCTAAATTCCCGAGAATGCCTGCCACATAATAATTACGATGTTTAATGGCTTATTTACAACTGCAGGGTTGTATGATGAACAGATGAATTTGGCAGTCGTAAAATGACTTTGATTTTTTATATCGTATCGTATTTTATAATTTGAAATTTTTCCAATGTTTGATATATTCCATTTCTTGCATTATTTTTTTAATATTTTTGATGTTTTTATTACTTTTTTTTTCATGACGTTTTAAATTTTCTTATAACAATTTTTATATTTTTTGTTAAAAAAACCTTTATTGGCATGTTTCTCTGACCCAGCTTCTTCTTTTCCTTTGTTCCCTCTTCTTCCTGCTATTCCCTTTCCTTCTTTCTCCTACACTCCTCCTTCATCCCCTTTATTTTCTCTAAGAGTCCCCTTCCCTCTCCATTCTCCCCCGTGCTTCTTTTCCAATCTTTTCCTTTCGTCTTCTCTTCATTTTCTAAGCTCACCTCTTTGCACCCTCCTATCCAATGTTCCCATTTACCCCAGCCTTCTCCACAGAATTCACATCCCCTGTATTTCTCGTCCATCCAATACTTGTTTGTCTTTTCCTCGTTCCCGCATCTGAATCTTGCTAAGATTTTCTCTTCTTCTATCGGCGTTCCCTCCCTCAAATACATCGGATTTCCCACCTCCACTTTTATTCCGCTGTGTCTTGTATTGTACTTTGCTTTCGCGATTTTGTCTTGCCTTTCTTGTGCTTTAACCTGTATCCATCTCTCTATTATCTCTCTCTCAACTTGCTTCCCATCTTTTCTTCTCCTCTCTGCCTCTTCCACTGACACTTCTCAATTTTCAAACATCTTTATCCTCCCTTATTCCCATTTATATATTTCCCTTCTCTTGTCTCCTGTTTTCATTATTTTCACCATCGCCTTCCTAACCAAGCTTTGCTCTGCCCCTCCTCTATTTGTCATTTCATACCTCACCGCTCTCCTCCCTGCTTCGAATCCCATCCTTTCGCTCTCTGTCTCCTACCTCACTATATATTCTGGTGTTGACCTCTCCAAATTCAGTGTTCTTTTTATATGTCCTTGGTGTACCCTTTCTAACTTTTTCCATTCCTTGCAACCCCACACTTGCGCTCAATACATCATAATACTTTTAATAAATGTGTTCAAATCTTCATGGTTTCTTGGAAGTTCCCACCCCTCTTTTCCTGCTCAGACCTTCCTCCGCTCTCTTCGCCTTCTTACACGTATGCGTTATGTACCCCTTGCTGCTGTTGTTCTCCCTCATTACATATCCTAAATACATCAATTCTTTCACCTGTTCTATTTCCTCCACTTTCCTAAACATTATTTTTGTTTTCCGTTTGTTTAGCTCTAACTCCCTTCTGTCCATGTATCTTTCCACCCTCTTCACCATTTCCACAGAAAAAACACATACACAGAAAAAATTATATTTATATTATCCTGTTTATATTTGCTTAAGATCAAATATTATTATTTTTTTCTGTTGAAATAAATTTCATGTATAATATAATTACAAGTTTATTATTCCATCATGTCCTTTATATGCTATCTGTTTTGAAAATATGAAATTGAGGAATTATGTTATTACATGGATTTTTTCGCAGGTTTCTTGTTGGATTTCATTTCGGCGCCTGTAACTTCGGCGTTTATGTCAGCGGGCTCTATAACCATCCTATGCGGCCAGCTACCAAGTCTTCTCGGATTGAAAATCAATAGCAATGGAATGGGTGATCTTTTCTATCAGTTGTTTCAGCGTCTAAGTGAAATAAGAATCGGAGACACGACATTGGGCGTGTCTTGCATCTTTTTCCTTTTAATCTGCAGGGTAAGTTTGAAACTATTTGATTTCCAACGAAGCATCGAGCATTTTCTTTCAGCAAATGGGGAAAATAAACGTGCATAGCCCTAAATTGAAAAAAGCCCTATGGCTCCTGTCCATCAGTAAAAATGCGTTGGCTGTTTTATTTACGACGATAATCGCCGCTTATCTTCACACCAGAAATGGAGCGACACCATTCAAAATAGTTGGTAACGATCTTCGCCCTTATCAGTGTCTTATGCAAGCGGTGAATGTTTTTTAGGTAAAGTACCCGGAGGCTTGCCCACATTTAAGTTGCCCAGTTTCAGCTCTGAAGAAGGCAATGTAACCGTGTCATTTGCTGGTATGGTTGATAGTTTGGGATCAGGCGTCGTAGTGTTGCCGGTGGTGTCAATTTTTCAAAACATTGCCATCGCGAAAGCTTTTGGTACGTAAACCAAAAGTATCATGATATCAAAAATTACCCTGGTCAAGGGTGGTCATGGATTTTAAAATGATTGTCGCAGCTCCCGTCGTATATTTATGTCAATCAATTTTTGAGTGTCAAAATCTATCAAGTTAATTACTGTAATTTAGTTTTTCTTGTTAATTAAAACGTTATTAGTATTTCATAATTTGTAATTCATTACTATTTTACAGCTGAAATAAGTAGGTAACACATTTGTAAGTTATTGATGATGTCAGTGTAGCTTCACAATGACAGAATTATTTCAAAAGGATGATTTAAGCTAAGACAACTGTTTTACATTCCATGGCAACCTTTGACCAAGGTAATTTTTGATATCACGGTGCGTTAAAATCTTACCAGGCCAAAGTCCACTGATCTTACAAACCCCTCTCCTGAAGCATTTCATTTCCTATTTTACCACTCTCACCAACAATTTAACAACAACATCTGCTAGTGCTATTCTGAATAAAATTAAATTTTAGCATCTGGAGTTGTCGTAGACGCTACACAAGAAATGGCGACCTTGGGTTTAGTCAACATAATCGGCTCTTTTGTACAGGCGATGCCAGCATCCGGAGCATTTTCAAGGTCGGCTGTCAACAATGCAAGTGATGTAAAGACGCCACTTTCTGGTTTATACGCAGGTACATATTCACAACTTATTACAGGGAAATGACTGCATTAGATCAGTCCTTGTGGTGTAAACACTCCAAATTTTGTAGCTATATATATATATTTGCTTAAAAATTCACTAAAATTAACTATCTTGATTAGGAGAGATGGCACATGTAGTGTTCATCTAATAATTTGCAATTTTTGTCTTTTAGCCTCAATAATTCTGTTGGCGTTGACTTTTCTGACACCGTACTTTTATTTCATTCCGAAATCTACACTGTCGGCGATATTAATAACTGCAGTTGTTTTCATGGTCGACCTCGACCCAATACCAAAACTCTGGCGATGTAACAGTGAGTCACGTTCTCACCGAACAACTGTAAAAATAATCGCTTCATCTTGCAGAATTCGATTTCTTCGTGTACGTGACAACGTTCCTTTTGTGCATTTTCTATAGCGTTGAGGTTGGTCTTTTAATGGGTATCATGGTAAATTTAATCATATTACTGAAACTTTGGACTCGACCGGTGATTGAATCACAAATATACGAGGTGACAATTCAGTCGCTCCGTCTTTTTGTTTTGTAACCTGAATGAATTTCCAGAATTGTTCTAACGAAGAGTTCTTGGTTTTAAAACCCGAATTGGGACTGTACTACCCAGCCGTCGATCATTTTACCGAAGAGGTCATCAAATCAACTTTGAACACCACAAATCCGGTGGCCATAGATTTCTCTAATATCCTACGAATCGACTATTCCGGTTGTCAGGTGAAACAACGTTTTAAATTTTTTTTATCCTGTCACACATAAACACTTGTAGGCTCTTCATAATCTCATTCGAGTGTTTAATAAGAAATCGCGTCAACTGATATTCCTCAACATCGGGCGGGAAGTTTATGGACAAATCAAGACGATGACGGACGAAAATAATTTGAGGGTGTTCGCGGGCATGGAGGACCTCATAAATGCTAAGGAAGTAGAGCAGCCGTTGTTGGGGAACAACGGTTATCAGGAAATCCACGAGAGGAGACCTTCGATTAACAATAAGTGATTTTCTGTTTTCGGTAGAAAAATAAAATGTGTTGAATTTTATCGTCTTTGAAAAAGTTTTAATTGTCTACGTTCTCTCATTTCTTTAAAAAAAAAATTACTGTTTATGTTCCCTCATATCTTTGAAAAAGTTTTAACTGTTAATGTTCTCTAATTTTTTTACTGTTTATCTGAGAAGGTGTTTTTTTTGTTATATTTTACAGAACTAATCGATATTGCTAATAACCGTTAAAAGTTTGTAGCCTCATTTATTAATTCACATTTAACTCACAAAAACAATTAATTTAACGCCGGCCCAAATTACATATACAACAGAAATAATATCGCCCATTATTAAAATATAACGTGCCCTGAACTTGTTTTATGGCAACCAATTGTTTTTTTGTTTCGAAGTAAATAAATGATTTTCTAAATAGATAAAAAAAAACATGAGCAATGACTCAAATGAAAATCGATCAAATGGCGATATGATAAATTTAAACTTCACGTCTGCAAGGAATTTGGACAAATGCAATTATATCAAAATTTTAGTTTCAGCTGCCAACGATGGTACAGCTTTGCATGAAATGGCGTTGCAGCGCTTGGACTACAAGCAAACGTACGATACGAAATAAATTCGAGAAATATATGATACCCATAAAATAATATTTAGGTAACAAGTCCTAAAAGTGAAACTTTTATGTTACGAGCCTTGTAAATATACTTAAAGTACATGAAGCGTACAATGTTTTTGTAAAATAGTAGGAAGATGACAGTGATGACAAGTGTAGAATTATTTAGGTAACTCGATAACATACAATCAACAATAATATGGAAGGAGATTAAAAACCATGGTTGAGAAATTGTTTAGCATCAAATATAGTTTTAGCAACACTTCCAATAATATCACATCATTAAATAATTTTTCAAGTTGTTCTTATGCTGACGGCTTGTGTGCGCAGGCATGCAAATGCACCTAAGCTAGCGGTATGGCAACACGCATGATGGCGGCGTGATCACTTAATCCTGGGCGCGAGTCCGAGTTGTATCTGTTCTAGTCAGATAATAGGTGCGGGCACGCAAGTCCATCGCACAGTCGGGGAATTTAGTAAGGGAACGAAAACGCCAAGGTATAAGCAACCTGCGTAGCAAAGAGCCCATTATGATGTAGCTGGACCGTACCGAAATACATAGGCGTGGGGGGTGATAGTAAATTCGAAATGTTCGATATAACAGATGCTTCGCTTGCATACGAGAATGTTTCATGTAATTATAAATATGTAATTTATTGTAGGAGGTTTTTCTTTCAAATTTGCATATATATTTTATGTGCGATCGCTACGTTATAAGGTTTAAGCATTTTATTTAAATTTTCCGATAGATTTGTAATATATGATTCTCTAAATAGTATTCAACACGGGGCGAACGACGAAGACAGGAACGAGAGGGAAAAGGACAACCTACATTCTGTCGTTCGTTCGAGCGGTGCAGATTATTTCTTGTTATCGTAATATTTATCGAGGATGAAACAAATTAGTTTTGTAATTTCGCTTATATAACTTTAAAGGATTAATAGAGTTGGGTCTGAAAATTAATTTTAACCTGTAGCGTGTAACGTCTACATGAATAAGGGAATTTGCGTTTGTTTATAAATGGAGTAAAAGAATCAATTAGATTTGTTTTACAATTGCTGTCTCACATTTCAGACGATGGCCGCTATTCGGTAGTATTCGTTACGTGCAACTTTCACAGTAATAAACAATGTCAACTGCCGTAAGCTTTCTTTCATTTATGACATTTATGACAACATCACTTTTTACGAAACTAAAAATAAAAAATTGCTACTTGTAGATATAAAGAAAAGAGAGAAAGCTTATAATAACAATTATAAGAAAAAAACCCCTTACCACACTTGATTTTTACAAATCTAAATACGTATTTCGGCAACTACGTTGCCATCTTCAGTAGAATCTGAAAGGATGAGTGTTAAACATAGTATTTCTAGTTAAGGTAAAAACCTTTGAAGATATTCTCTTCACTAGATCACCAGTGGGATAACACTGAAGTCAAATTAAAAAAAACCTTATATATATACTCTTAACCCTAAAGGAACCGTAAAGCGGGGTGCAGTGTACCGTACTCCTTGTTGCCATGAGTGCTGACTGCGGGGTAAACCTAAAACTAATCAAGCAATTCAAATAAGCTGGACTGCGGTATCGGTCCGTTGTCGGAATTCATTAAATTGTTTTTGTACCTGTGTATGAAAATACTTTTGTAGCTGTCTAAAGATGTACACAATTGTAGAGAATTAGACAGCTACGAAAGTATTTTCATACACAGGTACAAAAACAATTTAATGAATTCCGACAACGGACCGATACCGCAGTCCAGCTTATTTGAATTGCTTGATTAGTTTTAGGTTTTCCCCGCAGTCAGCACTCATGGCAACACTGGTGATCTAGTGAAGAGAATATCTTCAAAGGTTTTTACCTTAACTAGAAATACTATGTTTAACACTCATCCTTTCAGATTCTACTGAAGATGGCAACGTAGTTGCCGAAATACGTATTTAGATTTGTAAAAATCAAGTGTGGTAAGGGGTTTTTATCTTATAATTGTTATTATAAGCTTTCTCTCTTCTCTTTATAGTAAAACCACAGGCTCCGCCAATTTTTACTTGTAGATATGTTTATAATTGCACTTGTCTTGTATCGTGAGGAGTAAGTCGGCAAATGAAACACTTTTAGTGATATTAACGTTTATTGCAACACAGTTTTTTGCAATAAAGTGTTTCGTAAACCCTTTTCAAGCAATGAACATTAATATGACAAATGCCATTAAATAAAACCTATTGCGGTGATAAGGCAGACGGCCTACATACTTACTGTGTAAACTAGGGAAAACCTTGTAAAAAACCTAGTTAGGGTATTCGACCAATATTTAGTTCACTACAATACAATTCAAAAAAAGGATAAAAAAGTTCCCTCAAATGGAAAGTCGTTTGTCAAAAATTGCATTGTAAAGAATCAAATATTGGACACTTGGAATTTTGTGAGTCTTAACATAAATTCAATATTAAAAGAACTCAATATTACAAATTAATGTTAATTAATATTACAAATTAACATTCTGAATAATCTAGCTAAGCAGACTATTAACACAAAAGTACTAGAATGACCAATGCGTGTTTAACATAGGAATTAATACCCAAAATTTTTGTTCCAGAAAAATTGTCCATTAATGAGAGATGTCCGCTTATAAGAGCTGTCCGCAAAGAGAGCTTTCACTGTACTCTAATACTAGCACAGCCTTAAAAACACATAAAAAGTTATTATTAATGAAGTAAAGTTTCTAATTCGTGTGTGTACAGTTGTAAATGTAAATTCTTTACAATACAATTTTTGACAAACGACTTTCCATTTGAGGGAACTTTATGCTTTTTTTGAATTGTATTGTAGTGAACTAAATATTGGTCGAATACCCTAACTAGGTTTTTTTACAAGGTTTTCCCTAGTTTACACAGCAAGTATGTAGAAAGACGGCCTTGTCACCGCAATAGGTTTTATTTAATGGCATTTGTCATATTAATGTTCATTGCTTGAAAAGGGTTTACGAAACACTTTCTTGCAAAAAACGGTGTTGCAATAAACGTTAATATCCCTAGTGTTTCATTTGCCGACTTACTCCTCACGATTCAAGAAAAGGGCAATTATAAACATATCTACAAATAGAAACTTTTTATTTTTAGTTTCGTAAAAAGTAATATTCTATCATAAGTGAAAGAAAGCTTACGGCAGTTGAAATTGTTTATTACTCTGAAAGTTGCACGTAACGAATACTACCGAATAGCGGCTATCGTCTGAAATGTGAGACAGCCATTTTAAAACAAATCTAATTGATTCTTTTACTCCATTTATAAACAAACACAAATTCCCTTATTCATGTAGACGTTACACGCTACAGGTTAAAATAAATTTTCAGACCCAACTTGATTAATCCTTTCAAGTTATATAAGCGAAATTACAAAACTAATTTGTTTCATCCTCGATAAATATGACGATAACAAGAAACAATCTGCACCGCTCGAACGAACGACAGAATGTAGGTTGTCCTTTTCCCTCTCGTTCCTGTCTTCGTCGTTCGCCCCGTGTTGAATACTATTTAGAGAATCATATATCACAAATCTATCGGAAAATTTAAATAAAATCCTTAAACCTTATAACGTAACGATCGCACATTCATACACGTTAAGAAAAATATATATGCAAATTTGATAGAAAAACCTCCTACAACAAACTACACATTTATAATTACGTCTCGTATGCAAGCGAAGCATCTGTTATATCGAACATTTCGAATTTATTATCACCCCCACGCCTACATATTTCGGTATGATCCAGCTACATCATAATGGGCTCTTTGCTACGCAGGTTGCTTATACCTTGGCGTTTTCGTTCCCTTACTAAATTCCCCGACTGTACGTGACTTGACTATCTGGTTGACTATGTCCATTAATTATTCTCTTTGATGCTACGAACTGACGTTTAGGTGTATACGAAGACCATCGATGGGCAACCAATGGAGAGGCGGATAAAGAAGGCGTAGGCACGATCCGAACAGTACTGAAACAAGGGTGCTGAAACACCCGGTATGTTAATATTATTTACAACCTTTATTGGCATACCCATGATACATTTAAATCTATTTACATCTATTTACATGTATACAATAAATCCCCTTCATTGCTCCGTGGTGCGTGCGGCCCGCCTTCATACTCGACCTCCGTCCGTGTCCGTCCTCTCCACACCTCCATTCTTCTTCCCTCTTTACAATTGCCCCCTTCTAACTTTAGACCTCCTTGCCTGAAACATACTAACTTTTATTTTCCCCTTCCCTCCTTTTCCAAGCCTCTTCTCTCTTCCCCTTTAACTTCCCTAGCCACTCTAGTCCCTTCCCCTTCTCTCCCAGTACCTTTCTCCAATCCCTCCCATTTTCTCTCTCTTCCCTGCTCCACCTCAATTCCTCACACGTGTCCCACCAGTGACTCCAATCCTCCCTTTCTTTTCCGCATGCCGTACACCTTTGATACTCCTCCCCCATCCAATACTTATTTGCTTTTTCTTCATTGCCGCATCTAAACCTCGCTATGCACCTCTCTTCCTCCGCCGTTAGTCGTCCATCCAAGTACTTAGGTTTCCTTCCGTACACCTGTATGCTCTTGTATTTTGCATTATATCTTGCCTTTTTTATTTTCTCTCCCCTTTCTTGGGCTTCCACTTGTTTCCACCTCTCTACTATTTCTCTCTCCACCTTCTTCCCTTCCATTCTTCTTCTTTCCACTTCCCGTCCTGACATACCTGCTCTTTCATACATCCTTATTCTTCCTTCTTCCCATTCAGATCTCACCCTGCCCTCCCTTTCCCTCTTCTCTACTTCCTCCATCGCCCTATATGCCAAACTTCCTTGTCCTCTCCCTTTCGTCGTCACCTCATATCTCACTACCCTCTTCCCCGCCTCTAACCACAGCCTCTCTCTTCCTGTCTCTTGCCTTACCACATAGTCCGGTGTTGATTTTTCTAGACGTAACGCCCTTTTCATCTGCCCTATGTAGGTCCTCTCTAGCATTTTCTGTTCTTTTGCTCCCCATATTTCCGCTCCATACAGCATTATACTTCTTACGCACGTGTCCCATATTCTCATTGACTCCTCGAAACTCCCTTCTCTCTTTCCCCACAGGACCCTCCTCAACCCTTCTTCAGCCTTCCTCGCTTTCTTGCACATATGCCTCATATGCCCTTCTTTACTATTGTTGTCCCTCATCACGTATCCTAGGTACATCCATTCCCTCACCTGCTCTATTTCTTCTCCTTCCCACATCATCTTTATCTCCCTTCTTTTTCCTCCTCCTTTCCCGAATACCATTACCTTCGTCTTTTTCGTGTTGAGCTCTAGCCCTCTCCTTCCCAGAAAACTTCCTAACCTTCTTGCCATCCCCTTCAAACCTCCCTCCGTTTCCGCCATTATTACCAAGTCATCCGCGAAAGCCAAAGACCATATCCTTTCCTTATCTAGCTTCACTCCCCCGTCTTGCCCTTTCTTTAGGACTTCCTCTAACTTGGCAATGTAGGTGTTAAATAATATAGGGCTCAGTGGGCACCCCTGCCTTAATCCCCTTGTGGTCCTAAAGCCTTTTGTCGTTTCCTTCTTCCCTCGCACTCTGCTCCACGTCTCTTCATAAATTTGTCTTATCCTTTCCACACTATTCCCTTCCAGTCCCATCTCTACTAATATCTTCATCAATTTATCCCTATCAACGCTGTCGAACGCCGCCCTCAAGTCCACAAACATTACAAATACCTTTCCCCCCTTTCTTGCCATCTCTCTCTCCACGATAAAATTTAAAACATATAGATTGTCCCTTGTACCTCTTCCCTCCCTAAATCCCGCTTGCCCTTCCGGCAGTATTCCCCTTTCTTCCACTTCCGCCACAACCCGCGCCCCTATCAGGCTTGCATACATCTTATACCCAATATCTAGCAGCGATATCCCCCTGTAGTTTTCCACCCTTTCCCTATCTCCTTTCTTCCATATAGGGCATATTTCCGCCATCCTCCACCTATCGGGTAGCTTCCTCCTCCCTGACCAGATGTCATTCAACCATCTTAATGTCTCTCGCCATAGCTCTTCTGGAGCGTTTAGCCACCCCTCCGTATCTATCCCATCCTCCCCCGCTGCCTTCCCTTTTTTTCATTTTACTCTTTACCTTCATCAACTCTTCCCATGTGAATTCTTCTATTTGCTCCACCCTCGCCCTCTCTCCCCTACTCTCTTCTCCTCTTCCCTCCACCCCTCCCAGCAATTGCATGAAATAATTCCTCCACTCCGTGTCCCCAATGTTCTCCTCTTTCTGCCTTCTTCTCTTCCTCCTCTTCAGATACTCCCAAATCTCCTTCTCCCCTTTTAGGCCACTTATTTCCTCCTCTTCTCTTTTCTGCTGTTCCTTCTTTTTCCTCTCCCACATCTCCTTCTGCCTTTCTTTTTCTTCCATGTACTCTTCCCATGTTCTCTGCCCTTGTCTTGCCCCATTCAGTAACTTCCTCAGTTCTCTTTTCCCCCTCCTGCACTCTTCGTCAAACCAAGTTCTTTCCCCCTCCCCCTTCCTCCTGTATCTTTTTACTATTGCCTTATTCATCTCCCTTGTGGCTTCTTCTATACTCTGCACCCGTCCCCACACCACCCTTCTTAACTTGCTTCTGTACTCCCTTTTCGTTGCTTCATTCCATATATTTTTCAAACTCATCTCTCCGTCCAGCTCCTTTTCCTTCTTTGTTTGCTCTCCCCTAATCGTCACCTCTATCGGTAGATGGTCTGATTCTGCCCTGTTTCCTACCTGAAAGCTTTTCACCTCGCTCCTCACCTCCTCACTTGTGAGCACGTAGTCTATCACCGATCTTCCACTCGCCCCTACATACGTGTACTCGCCCTCCATGTCTCCTTTCACTCTCCCGTTAAGCACCCCCCAGTTTCTGTCATCTAACCATTCCCTCAAAATTTTCCCTTCCCCATTTACCACTTCATCTCTAGATCTTCTTCCTTCCCTTTCCCCCACCCCTCTCCACTCCTCCAACCTTGCTTCCTTCCCTATTCTTGCATTGAAATCTCCTCCAATCATTATTTTCTCCCCTTCCCGCTCTACTACTTCGTCCATTTCTTTTACCAATTGCCGCATCTGCTGGTTACTGTAGACCGCGAACAGTCCCCACTTCTCCCCATCTTTGTTTATCCATCTACCTTGCATCCTCTCCGTATTACAACCCCCTTCTTCCCCCTCCTTCCAAGACTCTTTAACCCCCGTTATTATACCCCCTTTCGCCCTTCCTCTTCTTCTGTCCCTACTCGCTGTTGTGCATTTCCATCTGAAACCCCTCGGCATATTTCCCTTGTACCTCTCCCATAGGCCCTCTTCTACCCATGTCTCTATCAGTGCTATGTAGTCGAAGCCCTCAATATACACCCTTAGGTCTCTGTTTAAACCTCCCTCTTCTATCATCCATTTCTTCCACCCCGCAATATTCCAAAAACAAGCCCTGACCCCTTTCCTCTCCTCTCTCCCCTCCTCCTCTCCTCTGCTCACTTTCTCCCTATTCCATTTTCCCCCTTCCCTTTCACCCCCCTGACTCAGTTTTTTGTTACCAATTTTTCCTCTCCTCCATCCCATTGTAGCCATTTATCATTCACTTTCAACTTTCTGTACCCCATTTTGACTCTCCTTCCTTGTTCTCTCTCCTTAACCGCATACTTCCAAATTTCTCTCTGTATTTCCCTCTCCTTCTCTGTGAGGTCATGGTCGATGTAAATTCTGCTGCCTTTCAGTCTCTCTTTGTTCTTCATAATCCTCTCCTTGTCTTCTTTTGTTTCCAATTTCACTAGCATTATTTCCCTTCCATTACTTCCCCAATTATTCACTTCTTCTATTGCCACTTCTACCCGTAATTCCTTTCTAATCCATTCCTTCACTTCCTGCCTCTCCATTCCTTTTTGCCCTTCCAACCCTCTAATCACGACATTATTTCTTCTCTCTTTCTTTTCCATCTGCTCCAGTTTTTCTTCTATCTTTCTAATTTTTCCTCCCATCTCTGCCTTTTCTTTTTTCCACTCCTGTTCTATCTTCTCTCTTCTTACACTTTCTTCCTTCATTTCGCTCCTCATCTCTGCATTCTCCTTTCTCATCTCTGCATTCTCTCTCCTCAATTCCTTTAATTCCTTCATGATTACTCGTAACATGCCTGCCACCCCTTCATCGTCAATGCTTTCCACTTTTCTATCTCCTTCTCCTTTCTCCCTCTCCGCAGACCTCTGTATCTTCCTACTCCTAGTGAATATCTCTGGGACCCTTGTCCCCTCACTTCCTACCCTTTCCCTGCCTCCCCCGCTTGCCATTTCCTTTTCCCTTCTTTCAGATGAACAGTCGACTTTTATTATTATATTTATTTAGTTTATTTTTATTTGGCAATCAGCTTTTATTGTTTTGTTTATTTACTTTATATTGATTTAACGTTTAATGTCCCGGCACTACAATAACTTTCGTGTTTGTTGTCGATATTTATTTGATATTTCGATTTATTTACATATAAAAGTTATTAACCTCTCTTATCTGGTTTTGCACACACAAAAAGTTCCCGTCGCTTGCCCGCAGTCCGACCGGCCGTGCCTAGCGCAAAAAGTTCTCTCGCCGCAGGTAATTCTCTTTGCGTACGCGATTTCGTGCCCTCACTTTTATTTAAAACTTTACTGACGTCTGTGTTTCAGCGTCAATTTAAGTCCACCAAACGTTACCGTGACCGCCTAGTTGTTAACACTCGCACAATACCCGTTTTAACTCTTATGACCGTCACTATCACCTAAAATCTCTCTACACTTCAGGAGCTCAAATCGTGCGACCTTCTCACTCGGATGTACACACTCAATATGTTAATACTAATTATGGTCAATATACATAATCACTAATTACTGTTTGTCTTTTCATGTTGATTGCTGTATAACCTGGTTACCCGAATGCATGCCCATGTGAAAGCATCATGTATCGGCCCGTACATCTCCATCTTTCGTGGAGCAGGAGTTTGTTAACGTAGACAAAATACTTGACTTGCGTGGGGCTATGTGAAACGGGAATCAGATATTATTCGGCGCCACTTATTAGGGGTCGAATATCTTGTACTGACTGACGTTTTCAATTGTTCTATCTGGTTTGTGCATTTTACATTACCTGCAATTGATATGGAGTATTATGCACCGCCCTGAATCATCGAGGTACATATTTACACATTCGTGTGTCATTCGTTAATACTCTGTATAACTTCAAAATTAGAAAAACATAACCAAATTAAACAGACAGCTTTACTGACAATTTAAATGCCAAATTTCCGTGCCCTTCTATTATATCAAAACCAACGTGAACGGTGTGTATAGTGCAATTTTTGATTATATTTGACATTTTGCCCCCTGACCAGTCCTTTCGCAAAATTTTCGTATGTCCATCTAGCGAGAAAACTGCTATACAAGCAAAATGTCCACACCACAAAAGGAAGTGGCGTTTTCCGATCGAAGACCAGTCGTATACGTGATGGCTGTCTTGTCCGGATTTACAGCAGAAGCATGTAAGCCCTGACAGGTTCATGCTATTAAAATGTTTTACGTTTACCTTGTTTTAAGTCTGCTGTCCGTTCGATGTCACAAAGACCAGATTACAGATTCAGGGTGAGATAGCGAACAAATACGACTACAAACTTGTAACGGTAAGCAAATATTTGGCACCGTAGATAAACGGCAAGCAAAAATTGCATTCGTTAATTCGCAGGCACCCAAAAGGGGGTTAATCAAGACACTGGTAGGCATAGCGAAAGAGGAAGGCATCACAAAATTGTATCAGGGTTATTCAGCGCTGTTATGTCGCCACATGGTATATTCCGGCATGCGAATCACCATATATAGGACCTTGAAAGAAGATTTTTATGGCGTCCCGCGTGGTCAGTCGTTTTCTGTGGGGAAGACCATTGTATGTGAGTTTTTTCAATTAATCTTAAAGAATGATATAGGAGTCGACCTTGCGCAGAGTTGCGCGTGTTTACAATTGATCTGCAACTTATAATCGGGGGGTGTCGAAAAACACAAGCGAGTTAAATATTGTGTTAGACAACGAGTCGAATATAGTTTCGGTTAAAATATACAAAAGTGGTAAGTTGTTTTAAAAAATACCTAGAAGATTTCTAATCTTCGACTGGTTGACATGGGTGATAGATCTTACCGAGACAGTACGGAAACTTGAATTGTGTTGAACAATGCTATCTAGAGAATTGTCACAAATAGAACAAGATGATAGTGACGACGACAGTACGGACAATGGAAAAATAAAGAGGGGCTGAAATGAAAGAAAGAAGCAAGAACTCCTGTAAAATTGGTGAGTACTAAGGAAGATACATTGAAAATGGTCTTAAAAGTATGCAACAAGTAGAGATAATGTTAGAGATAAAATGGATAAGAGGAGGAGTAGAAGTGTTACTCGGAAAAATCAAAGTTAAAGGCAGAGAGCGGATGTCTAATAAAGGATACTAAAGGAATATTAGTATTAGTTAAATAATGTAATAGGGCGATGCTTGACTGTTGAAGGGGAAGCTCAGGCTGAAGTAAAAGCAGCAGTAGAAAAACACATGAAGGAACAAATAGAAATCGATGTCCTCATAAAGTCAATTAGAAAGCTAGGAGAGAAATGTGCCTAGTAGAATTAGAAGGACTTAAGGATAAAAAACGTCACGAAGGACAAGCAAAAGCTAAAGAATTTGGAAGAGGATCTGCATTAACGATGATATAGAAACACAAATGCCGTTAGGAAAAGAAGAGAAGTAGTTGAATGAAGGTGGAAAAACAGTTAAAACGGGATATCGAAAAAATGAGAGAATGCAAAAAATATTAATTCCAAAATGGAATGCAAGATGAAAAACTGAGAAATTTAAGTGGGGTAAGCAGGATGACCGGGACTGGTTTATTGTAACACATTGTAACGCATCGAATTGAAATAAACGTTCTTTTGGGGCATTGCAATGCTAAAGTAGGAAGGAAAAATCTGTTTACACCAATAATAGGAAATTTCCAACGAACACAGCTTGGTGGTAGGAAAAAGTGTGTTCATGAGAACATACTTCCAGCATCCATATGGGAACATGGGAGTCGTCAAACAGAAGAACATTGTATTAAATATAACGTGGGAGCAACGGAATTATGTTTTAGAGTTGACCCTGGAAGAGGGAGATAGACATACCATGAATGTGTAATTTTAATCCAATAAAATAGTTCATTTAAACTGTCACTTTTTGAAGTATTGTAAAACAGTTTTTAATGAAATTTTAACACCATTTGTGAACATGTTGCACGACGTTAAAGGAAGAGTTACATTGTGATGGCGGTGGTGGCCATATAACTCATCTTATTTGATAATTACTATTGGTTGTCATGATTGAAATGTATTATTTAAAATTTTATTGCCAACATAACCTCAGTTTTTACAGCTTTGCCTGCAGTTTGATTTAATCTAAATTTAAGTTACCGGGAAAAGGGTTGGTACACCTGTTAGTAACGGCGAGTAGTTCTATTACTCAAAATTAGTCTAAGACATACGCAAAAACTTCCAAAGGCCTCCCTGAATCACAATTCCGTTGCTCACACGTTATAATGTATTGGTCAAGGACATATAACGTGAGAGCAACGGAATTATGTTCTAGAGTTGGCCCTGGAAGAGGGAGATAGACATACCATGAATGTGTAATTTTAATCCAATATAATAGTTCATTTAAACTGTCACTTTTTGAAGTATTGTAAAGCAGTTTGTAATGAAATTTTAACACAATTTGTGAACATGTTGCACAACGACGAACTACAGCAAGGTTATTTCCAGCAAGATGGCGCCCGTGCACACACGACTTTTGAAAACATTAGTTTTCTGAGGCAATTCTTTGGATATCGTATCATTAGTTTAAATACAGAGACTATTTGGCCTTCGAGGTCATATGATATCACCCCATGTGACATTTTCTTATGGCCGCATTAGAAAAACACTATTTTCAAAACTCCTGTTGCTGATCTAGGCGACAAGAACGATTTACTAACTCAATTGAAATTAATAACACTCACTTGGATACTTCATAATGTTGTCGATTCCGTTAAAAAAAGAGTTACATTGTGTAGAGATGTCAGTGGTGGCCATATAACTCAACTTATTTAATAATTACTATTGGTTGTCATGATTAAATTGTATTATTTAAAATTTTATTTCCAACATAACCTCAGTTTTTAGAGCTTTGCCTGCAGTTTGATTTAATCTAAATTTAAGTTACCGGGAAAAGGGTTGGTACACCTGTTAGTAACGGAGAGTAGTTCTATTACTCAAAATTAATCTAAGACATACGCGAAAACTTGCAAAGCCCTCCCTGAATCACAATTCCGTTGCTCACACGTTATATATGAAAGGTCCAGGCTATATACGTATAAAAGAATTTCGAAAGATATTAAGGTATGTAGGGGTACATACTCATAGACTGGTGAGGTTAAAAGTGCATTTCACCGTAGAAAAAAATCACGAAGAGGCAAAAAGACTGCAAGTCATATCGAGAAAAGCTAAAACAGGAATACATAAGCTCAAAGCAAGGAAACAATTCCCGACCGCTGGAAAAGTATAGAAACTGCGAAATAAGTGTTGGGGAGGGAAAAGGGTAGAAAAGCTGGTTCAACGACGAATGTAACGAGGAGGAAGAGAAGAAGAGACGTAGAAGTGTAGAAATGAAAACAAGAACAAAATGAACAAGAAAGGCAAAAATATGTGTTCTGGAAGAGAAACCACGGAATATCGAAGATTACTAGAAGTAAAAGAAAATTAATAGAGGAGATGAAGAACAGCAAATCAGTAAGGGCGAGGGAAATAGTAATATCGTGTAAGGATAAAATGGGAACTTAGTTTGAGGCGAGATAAAGTTCACAAACATATGGAGGGAATATATGATTACTAAACTTCCTTATACATTATACAGGTGTCCCTAAAATGCGTGGACATCACTTAACCACAGATTCCTGGTTCGAAAATAAGACGATTTAACTAAACTTATCTATATGCAATTACGTTTCGTTTAGCTAGTATACTGCTTCAAAGTTCTTTCAAGAAAAAATTATTTTGTCCATAACGACAGAACGCTTGGATCGATTTGGATAATATTCGATATTGTACTCCTCACTGATGTAGGTCATCTTTTAAGGTGATATTAGTTATTATCAGTAGTGTACGAAACAATGGTAACCCGGCATAATCCAGTTAAAAACTTTTTAATGTGAAAGCCAATAACTTTAAAAAAAAAATAGTTTCAGAAAGAGGCGTTCAATAGTAGTTTTGTTACTTTGTAATTGATGATATCTGTTAAGGTTTAGACACAAAAAAATAAAATCCGAGGGACCGCGCACTGCATTTCTTAAAACAAATGTAATCTAGCAGTATGATATTCTAAGAAATAAATGAAGATATGATATGTATTAGTGACAAGTAAGCGTACTTTTAATAGCAGTAACTGTTGTTTATCAATTGTGAAGTGTCTCAAATTTCTGTTGGTGTTAGTTAGTGATTTTTAGCAGTTAATATTCTTCGTTATTTCCGTAATAATGGCTGTAAACTACACTAACGCTGAGCAAACGGATATGTTGATGGTTTTAGGATATTGCGAAGGAAATTGTCGCAGAAGTGTTAGAGTGTACAACGAAAGGTTTCCAAATCGTCGCGTGCCCAATAATAAAACTTTTGGCAACATTGAAAGACGCCTTCGCGAAATGGGAAAATTTTCACCGAGCACAGCTCATCGTGGACATGCTCGTACAATTCGCACCCCCAGGATTGAGGAAGAAATTCTGGAAATAGTAGAAGAAAATCCAGAAATAAGTAGTCGATGATTAGCATTGCAAGCAGGCGTTTCAAAGAATGTTGTTCAAAGAGTTCTTAAAGAACAATTGCTATATCCTTACCATATACAAAACGTCCAGGAGCTTTTGCCAGCTGATACCATCGCGCGTCTTGAGTTTTGTAGATTCATACAAGAAAGAAGAGCTGAAGATGTCAATTTTCACACGAAAATGCTCTTCACTGATGAGGCGTGCTTCACAAGGAGGGGTATGACAAATTTGCACAACGAACATGTGCATGCAATTGAAAATCCATATGTCTGCAAGCAACGCCACTTTCAACATGAGGTTAGAATGAATATATGGGTAGGGATAATCGGCAGTTTCGTCATAGGTCCTGTCATTTTACCAAATCGTTTAAATGGAGAGAATTATTTAGACTTCCTTATAAATACCTTACCAGATTTATTGGAACACTTGCCGTTAGATCTTAGACGCGACATGTGGTTTCTACACGATGGAGCACCACCTCATTTTACATTGGACGTTCGGAATCATCTGCATGTACAGTTTCCTAACAAATGGATAGGCAGAGGAGATTATGCTCCTGCAAAATAGGCACCTCGTTCACTAGATTTAAATATTTCCGATTCTTTTATGTGGGGAGCTCTAAAAAGCAAAGTGTATTCTCGTCCTATAAACACACAGGACGCACTTTGGGCCAGAATACAGAACGCTTCACAATCCATTAAGAATAATGCAGAAATGTTACAACGAGTACAATTCAATTTTTTGCGTCAAATCAACCTTTGTATCCAGGAAGATGGTGGTCACATTGAGCATTTACTGTAGATCTAATAAAGTACATACTTGTTACTAATAAATATCATAACAAATTGCCTTATCGTCATTTATTTCTTAGAATATCATACTGCTAGATTACATTTGTTTTAAGAAATGCAGTGCGCGGTGCCTCAGATTTTATTTTTTTGTGTCTAAACCTTAACAGATATCATCAATTACAAAGTAACAAAAAAAATACTATTGAACGCCTCTTTCTGAAACTATTTTTTTTTTTGAAAGTTATTGGCTTTCACATTAAAAAGTTTTTAACTGGATTATGCCGGGTTACCATTGTTTCGTACACTACTGATAATAACTAATATCACCTTAAAAGATGACCTACATCAGTGAGGAGTACAATACCGAATATTATCCAAATCGACCCAAGCGTTCTGTCGTTATGGACAAAATATTTTTTTCTTGAAAGAACTTTGAAGCAGTATACTAGCTAAACGAAACGTAATTGCATATAGATAAGTTTAGTTAAATCGTCTTATTTTGGAACCAGGAATCTGTGGTTAAGTAATGTCCACGCATTTTAGGGACAGCCTGTATAAGTAAAAACTAAAAATTAAAGTTAACTATAATTATCCAATACTCAATATTATTGCCTCTAGCGTTGCTCTTGCATGCGGGTTTACATGCTGTTAAATAAAGTGCGAAAATAATATTGAGATATAGTTTCCCAGTCTTCAAGCGTGGTAAGTTCTTGTAGCGAAGCTGGTGTCAGTGTAAGCTCAGCGCTATCATGCATTAGGACGAAATTTGTCTCAATATTTTCTTCCAGACTGACGTTGACACATAGGTGTGCCCTTTCGACATCTCCAATTTCTTGCACATGGGGTTCTAATGGAATGCCAGCTCATAACAGGATGGCATGCTCGTGGGAATATTTAAGACAAAAGTATCAAATTAACGATGCCAAAATACTAAACATTGATCATAAATGCTAACAATGCTCTTTTGAAAACAATGTCAGAATTGCAAACATTTTTCAAGTTGTTGAAAAAGTACATACAGATCTAATGACAAAGATCACAAAGACAAAACGCAAAAAATATAATAAAAATGTTTTAATAGTAAAAACTGATGCCCCAAAATTAATATATTTTTAGTCGAAAATGCATTACATGTTATTTTGAAAAAAAAAGGAATAGAAGGTGAAAATGATAATCATGTCAAAATTATAAAAAAGGTAAAATTACTGCTATTGGCAAACAAATGAACATCACAATTGACAAGAAAGCGTTAAATTAATAAAAAGCTGAAATCGCAAATATTGTTTAAAAAGTGCAAAAAGGCCATAAATAGTAAAATTGCAAAATTACCAAATATGCAAAAATATAAAAATATCACCAATAATCAAAACTGGCCAACAATGCAAACGAAGCTAAAGATATCAAAAATGTGTTCATCTGTAAGCGGTGAATATAGACAAAACCTGGATTTGTCAGTGAACAGAACAATCTACTTCTGCAATTACTATTCAGCGCGACTATGAGCGAATTTTAATCTAGCTGCAAGCAACATTGTTTGTCATGAAGTATATTTTTCCCCTCAACCGATGTAAAAGTACGGTTTTGTAACATACTTTATGTGATGAAGCGGTCATCAACTGCCCTTGTTTTCTGTGCCTAGAACCTGGCCTTCGTGTACACAATTTCTCTAAATCTTTGTAAAATTGATATATGTAAATTTGACAAAAATTAGGCTCAATATTTGAGTTTTATAGAAGTTTTATTTTATCTCAGGGTTCCTTTTAAATATTATGATTATTTATAAAATAAATAATGTGGGTTCGTGTGGTGAATATTTATAAAATAAATAATGTGGGTTCGTGTGGTGAATACTGTAACGCAATTTAAAATATCTTTAAGTTCTTCCGATTTCGTTATTGAAATTTATTTTAGATGCGTGGAATTTACAGATGGACGTAACATCAACTTGATTTAATACTTACGATTATATTCCTGGTGTTATGTCAATTGCGAAATTTCGCAAATAACTGCCCTTTTCATCTTTATAATTTTAGCATTTTTTCATTATTAACGATACTTCACTTTCTTTTATATTTAACACCGTGACTTTGATTTTCGTATAAGCACACCGTTTTATTTGCATTCAGAAGGGAACCGTCATGGACACGATAACGGTCAAATTGGTACTACTCTCATTATTTTCTGACGTTTCTTTTATAACCTTCTGTGCCTGGATCTGTTTACCAGTCGAAAATTCTAACCTTAAAACTCATAAACGCCAAGAGATGTTAATAAACATCAGAAAACTAACCTTAATCTGTTAAAAAAACGTTTATACGAAAAGTGTAATAGTTGGTGAAAGTCTAGTGCACAGATGGTGGAGTATTAACAACAAACGACTGGGGAAGCGATTCAAAACCTATATTGCAGCGGATATATAAAAGGAAACAAAGTACAAAGGAGGAAGCGTAAACTGTGAGTTAATTTTGAAATTATAATATAAAAATATTATCCGTGCATCAGTAAAGTAAGTAATAACGCCGATCAACTAAGAATATTTTCCACACGAACCTACTATTTCGTATTTGTAATTGCCTACAACAGTTAAACTAAAAACCCTGAGAATAAGATTTGATCATGAAAGTTCATTTAGTAATAGGTATAGGTATTATTATTGTAAAAGCACATCAGAAAAATTAATTTCGTAGTAAAAATACAGTTATTTTGTGTTTGTTGTAAAAATACAAAAATCTCAGCAATAATATTATTTTATGCATATCCCGAAAGCGTACGTAAATCGTACATACTTTAAGTGGAGAGGTTTAAAGTACTACGCGATTACGTCAAGGCAGGTACAGATCTACCGCGCCGCGCCGTGCATAACGTTCACGAACGTTGCACGCGGTTGGACGGGTTACCGTTCACAAACGCGCAACAACGCGCACGAACGAGCGTTCGCAAACATTACCCGCCTATTGTCGGTACATCAAAGACATTTGCTTGTTCGTGCGCGCTCGCTTTGAGGCGCGTACAGATATAGCGCGCCGATCCGCGCCGCGCCGTGCAAAACATTCGCGAACGTTTGCGAACTAAATTCGTGTATGCTCGCAGAACTGTCTAAACAGAACGAATGCGCGAATGTTTGACTATGTTCGACAAGGTTTCGAGTTTAGTGCGTTTGTTTCATTCGTAACGATTATGGCGGATGATGAAGAAATTAAAGCAGTAAGTGCTGCGTTTATTGTATTAAGCGAATTATTAAAAAAAGCAACAATCGCCGATGGTGGATGACAAGAATGTTTAAAAATAGAAATCGTTACAGTGGCAGTGACTTATTGCGTGATTTGTCAATTGAAAATACAGCGCAATTCAAAAATTTTTGTCGCATGTCTTCTGAAGACTTTCAAATATTACTTGAGTTATTAGGCCCTAAAATACGAAAACGAGACACCAATTTCAGAGAGTGTATACCTGTTAAGGAAAGATTAGCGATAACCCTTCGTTTCTTGGCAACCGGATACTCATTTACTAGTTTATCGTATTTGTATAAAGTCTCAAAGCAAAGTATTTCTGCAATAGTTATTGAAGTCTGCAAAGCTGTAGTTGATGCATTAAAAGATCACATATAGGTAAGTTATTAAGTTATTTAAAGTTATTTTATTCACTTGTATAATATAATTTCCAAACGTAATTCACAACTGAGTGAATGTGTTCACATACTCTTGCAATGAATCTGAATATGAGGTAGTTGCTGGAGACGATGGCAGATGACAAGCTGATGTTGACAGCGATGGACTATGGAAAGGATTATAGTATTGTTGTTGCTGATGTTCTTGTGGTGTGTGTGCGATTTTCGTATAATATTCTAATTCTATTTGGAATAGTACATTATTTATGTGTAGTTCGCGTCATATCATCAAATTTACGAAGTTTGGTTGCAATATGATCACCACAAGTTGAAGATTCATCTTTCTGTTTGTTCGAGATATTTTGAAGCACATCAATGACATATGCAACTCACGGATCTTCTGCAGATTTTTTTTTAGGTTGTGCCTACTTTCGTGAAGCACGTTTTTCTCTTGTTTGGGACTTTATTTGGGAATCTGCAATTTCCTCGTTTTGTGTACGATTTGGTTCATCTATTGTTTAATTCGCGGTTGCTTCCACGTTAAATTCGTCCAGTTCTTCTTCATCACTGTTGTTCTCTTCCTCTTCTACAGTTATCTATAAAAATAAATTCATTTTATAATTTCGTTTTTGATTACAGATGCCAAGTAATCCAGAAGATTGGGCCAAGCACGTGAAAAAGTTTGAAGAAATCTGGAATTTTCCGCACTCTTCATTAGCCATAGACGGAAAACATGTCATTATACAAGCTCCTATCAACACAGGAAGCGAATATTTCAATTACAATTCCTTTAGTATTGCATTATTTGCATTGGTGGATGCAGAGTATAATTTTATATTTGCTGATGTAGGGTGTCAGGGACGGATCTCGGATGGAGGGGTATTCAAAAACAGTTTATTGTGGCAGACAATTAGTGATAAAGAACTACATTTTCCTCAACCGGAACCGGAACGATGCATTTGCCTTACACGAACATACCATGAAGCCCTATTCAGGGGTGCATCCAAAGGGCTCAATGGAACGGATTTTTAATTATCGACTTTCAAGAGCTCGCAGAGTGGTAGAAAATGCGTTTGGGATTCTTTCTGTTGTCTTTAGAGTATTGCGAAAGCCAATGTTGCTAGAACCCCCCAAAGCAACTCTTATTACACCATCTACTTACATAATTACCTACGAAAAAGTAAAACTTCTCGCCAGATAAACACACCTCCGGGAACATTTGATCATGAAGAAAAGGAGAAATTAATACTAGGAAATTGGAGACGCGAAATAGCTAATGAAACTTCATTAACGTCTCTAAAGAAAAGGAAAAGGAAAAGTTCAACAGTTGCCCAAGCTATACGAAAAGAAATAGCATTCTATTTCATGAACGATGGACGCATACCATGGTAAAATGATTATGCATGAGCACATTACAACCCGGATAATTTCTATATTCAAAAACTTTATTTTATCATGCAACATGCAACATAGGACTAATTAAATAAAAAAAGTACATAAACCCGAAACACGTGTTAAGCTGAGGTTTGCACCATTTGAAAAACAGAAATAAATTTGAGCGAGAGCTGCGTTAAAATATTTTATAACGATTATGATTATACTCACATTTTCTGTGTTGGTATGTCCCACAGGTTTATTCTTATCCAGTAAAAAAAAAAGAAACTTTTAAATGCAAACCGGTTGCTCGCGTAAATACCTGTGCGCCCTGAAAATTGAGACATGTTATTTTATGTAAACACTAATGTACTAGAAATACTTGCAATTTTAAGAATATGTCAAATTTGTGAACATCACATTGAAACAAACAATATACATGTAATAATAAAGTCAATATTATATAGTTAAATACAAACCTTTGCCGTGTGCGCCGCGAAACGACGACAGCAGTGAATTAATTTTTGTTTTTACACGACCTCTACCGAACCTAATGAATATCATCGTAGTAACCTACTTCAGAAAACTGTCAATACCACATGGCGTGCGATATTATATCACACTAGTGTGATATTTTTGACAAGTACGACCAACTACAGCTCAACGCACACCATCTGGCACATTTTGTACAAATGACACAGAAAAAAGATTGACTCTACTAAATATTCACTGTGGTACACCGGGCCTTTACACAGTTTCGTAACTATCTGCCATTAGGGCTTGTTGGTTGAAGTTCCGTCGAATATTAGTCAGCTGTTGTGTGACATGTCCTTAATAAATTAAAAGTTTCTGTTTTACCGACTAGCCGACTTGAGCATTCTAACGTCACTTTCTCAGGTTTTTTAAAAAATGCGTTTGAGGTCGTGTAAAAAATAGTGTTCATAACTCGCTCGAAAGTGTTATATCGTCTGCTCGTGAGGTTTCTGCACTCGCTGACGCTCGTGCATCAACATTCTCACTCGCACGATATAACTTACTTTCGACACTTGTTATGAAAATAACTATTTCGCTGTATCCATATCGCACTTTATGTTAGCCGCTATTGTTTCCCATGCATTCTGTTTCTTGTTGCGAAGGTGATAATTTTTGTTACGGAGATTCCACAACTCTGGCCACTCTTGGTATAAATTGATAAAGCTCAAAACCCTTTCCTGGTCCCACTCAGTATTATTGCCGTCTTCCATTTTTGAAAGAGACGTCTCTCATCTTGATGATCTTGACGAATGCACGCTGTTCTGGTATTGCAAGTTTTCTCGTAGGTTTTGAACTCGCTTGTCTTTGCACAAAAAAATTAATTCAAATAATTTGCATTTGCAACACAAACATAAAATAACGATTTTAACATAAAACAACACTAATAACTAATGGAAATGTTAATACAAAATGAAACATGAGAAAATAACACTTGAACACGCGACGACTGATCGAAATCGACTGTCCGCTGCAGAAATGATAAAAATGCAACTGCCCTCAATTGTAAGGTGAGGGTAGGTAATAATATTAGACTAAACGTCTACAAAATAGTAGGAGACCAAGAACGACACGTGGTCACAAGATGAGACGCACGAAATAGCTAGGCGGCAGACACCATAGCAGACACTAACGGTAAATATATGAATAAGTACATGGCGCCGACAGCACTAAATGGATTTGGAATTTGTTCACGAAATAATCCCAGCTGAAAGAAGCGGCAAACATATTTGCATAAACAAATTCACTACAAACTCTTAATGAGAATCGTGACATAACAATAGTCGGCATAGCACAAAGTTTCAAACAAGCAATATGAAACAGATTGAGGCACAAACACACGCACAAACTAAAACTCCGTCCAAAGCGAGCGCGCACGAACAAGCAAATTTCTTTGATGTACCGACAACGCGCGTTGTTGCGCGTTTGTGAGCGGTAAACCGTCCAATTTGAAAGCGCGTGCAAAACGTTCGCGAACGTTTTGCACGGCGCGACGCGGTAGATCTGTACCTGCCTTTAAAGGGTGGATGGTTTATCGCAATCTTTTTTACTACTTTTAGTTCTTTTAAGGCGGGCTTCTTTGTGGCGCCAGCGCACAAATATTCGCCACTCCAGCCGACGTGTGCCGGGTACGAATGCAAATGGAAGGAAAGAGACGGGCGCTGGGGTTGGAGCCCAGGATCAAGAACCTTAGGCATGCTTTCAAAGACGCCTATTCGCAAGGAGGCTTTCGCGGCCTATGGAAAGGTAATATTCATGTTCAATAGTATCACTACTTTTCACTGATATTGAGGATGTACTGATTCATGTTTACTAACTAAACAATTGATTCATTTTTTAATTATTTTGACGAAGAAGAAACACCAACACAATTCATTATTATATTATATAAATTATTAATAATATATAACAATGTATTGTTACAAAACGGGTTCTTAAAGAAGGACTCTAACTGTTTTTGCACGGTTTATAATAAGCGAAACTTTATTATATATTTGCTGTAAGCTCTATTTTATTTATTGTCTATTTAGTTTTGACTAATCTGATGACGTTTCGTATCGTTCATTTTGATGGCAGCTGTTAAATATCAAGTTATAACCTGATGCTTTGTCTTGCCTTATCCAACCAGTGACACAATTTCATAAAAAAAATAATTTGGGGTAGGGCCCAAAATGTATTCGTTTTGCACCAATATTTCACGAACACTCTGTGTTTGCGATATGTGGACAAGGCACTGCGTGTAACCGACTCGTGGTGAGTTGTAAATTCGACGAGAATTTCGATTACGTCTCTCGCTCATGTATGTTACGCCAAATAATCTGCGTCACTACCGTCTGGGAGTTATTCAATCGTTCGAAAGCTTGTTCAGATAAACTCTTTTAACTATGTACACTATTTATCATTAATATTTACAATATATAATTTTGCTCAATTACAATTGGCACTGATGAAGATACACTGGATGTGTTACTGTGTATATCTGTTAGACTGTTGTCTTGATACGAACTGTTCGACTGGTGTCGTTAGTATGTTGTTACGTTGACTGTTTGCGTGGTAATGTTATACTGTGATATATGATAATGTGATAATGATAATGTCTGTCTAAGAGTGAAAACGTTCCTTAAATACTACGGTTTTTTGTGTAATTGGTTGGAATGAAATGTCCCCACTTTGATGTAAGATGAAGAACTCGTTGTGATTGGTAATGAATGAATTTAAACCGATGAAAGAAAGGGAAGTTTGGAACATTTGGTTCAGAGGATCTATCTAAAATCCCGAGAGCCACATAATAATTTAAATATTCGTAAATTGGTTATTTACAACCGCCTTGGTGAAAGTGCGGCAATCGTGAAATGACGACTTATAAAACGGGAATTGGGGCCGCAAATGTTTTAAGAATACATAACTTCTTGTACGTGACCGTACAAGAGTTTTTAGATTTTAAATTTGCAAAATAAGTAATAAAATGTAAATGACCGAACCGACCGTTAGCTGGCCGCATCGGCGGCACCATCTGCACCTGGACAGGGTTGTGCGGATTAACATAAAACTATTCTACATACTTAAAAATAATTGTGAAAATATTTACACGGTTTGCGTGGATCTAAATTATCTTAATTAAATCCACATATGTAGGTGTGGGACCGAACACTCTGTATACAAATACTTTGCATTAAAATACATGCAAATCACAAGGAGATAGAAAAAGAGCCACTTGACCAATGTGAATTGGATGGCATGAGCAACTGTCGTAAAGAGAACTTGTTAAAGATGGAGTACTCCAACTGTTGTAGCTACGGTCACGTGACTTTTGTAGTGCGTCTGCATCGGTCCATTCGGCTGTTAATTGTGTGATTGTGTCCACCGTCTACGATAAGACGAAATCAGTTTGTAACTATCATGGACGAAGCCGTATTTTCGTGGTGCGGTGCAGAAAGAGAAGATGAAGAAGAGCTATTTTACTATGTCTTGTATAAGATTCTTTACAAAGCACGTGGCATTTTCTGTATCCGACGAGAGCAGGGATTCAAAAATATACTCAGTGACATATAAACTGCACCACATAGAAGGGGTGGGAATTATTGGACCAAATTTGGTAGAAACATTGGTCTAGTCTAAGGTAACAATTGATTAAAATTTGATAAAGAAAACACTTCATCTTTTTGATTTTTCTTTAATAATGTGTTGGTCCGCCCCTATTTCTGATACACTCGTTGACCCGCCTTGCCATTGATTCCAGCAGGTGATCAATGTCTTCTGGGGTATGGCATCCTAAGCAGCCTGTACTTCATGCCGTTGAGCTTCTATTGTCAACGGTGGGTTCGGTAGATTCCTCAAACTTCTACCCATCATGTCCCACAC
Organism: Geotrupes spiniger; assembly: GCA_959613385.1. Lineage (NCBI taxonomy): Eukaryota > Metazoa > Arthropoda > Insecta > Coleoptera > Geotrupidae > Geotrupes > Geotrupes spiniger. Next base: position 3,013,673 of record OY390738.1, read on the forward strand.
GTGCTCAATGGGCACCAAATCGGGAGATCTTGGCGGCCAAGGCAAAAGATTAACATTGGCCTCTTCAAAGAAGTCAAGAGAAACCCTTGCTACGTGAGGTCGTGCATTATCTTGCTGGAAAAGTGGGTCTTCCAGCTCTCGAAGATATCGAAGAACATGTGGTTCTACCACTTCGTCAATGTAGCGCCGGGCAGTCATACTGCCCCGAATGAAGAGCAAGGGTGACCTACTGCCGTAAGCAATAGCACCCCACACCATCAACCCCACAGTTCGGTGAACATGCCTCGCAATAGAAAAATCAGGATTGCGCATTTCTCCACGTCTTCGTCTAACAGTCATCCGACCATCATGCATTCCTAAACAAAATCGCGATTCGTCACTAAAGACAACTCGATGCCACTCCAAGTTCCATTGAAGTCTTTCCGTGCACCAGGCCAAACGTTCCTGGCGATGTTGAGCAGTGAGGGGTAGCACAAGATGTGGGCGGTAAGACAACAAGCCAAAGGGTCTTATTCGACGATAAACTGTTCGCAAGCCTATCGGACGACCTTGTTCACCTAACTATTGATCAGCTATTGATCTAGTTGTACAGAATCAGTCTCTCAAGGCCATTAGTCTTAAGCGGCGATCTTGACGTTCATTGGTTCGTCTTTGAGCCCCAGTGCCTCTTCTCCGACGTTCAACCCCATGTTCAGACCACGCTTGATAAACACGCATTATTGTTGAGTGGTGCCGTCCCAAACGGTTGCTGATTTCTCTAAACGAAAAACCTGCTTCTCGTAAACCAACAATCCGCCCTCGGTGAAAGTCACTCAACTGCTGGTAAACTTGAGGTCTCCTTCCTCTAGGCATCATTAAACACTTGAAACACTTTAAACTAAAGAACGGGATCCGAAAAAGTGGAACAAATTCAAAAAATGACTCGATAATTGCTTGTCTATCACCACCTCTAAAAAATGACACAAACGTCAAAAATCCCATGACTACTTGATGATTGGGTTTCAAATTTTAATCAACTATTTCCCTGGACTAGTCCACTATTCCTGCCAAATTTGGTCCAAAAATTCCCACCCCTTCTAGGTGGTGCAGTTTATATGTTACTGAGTATATGTTGGTTCGGAGATATCTTTGACAATACGGAAACAAGTTTAATTGATTCAATTTTGTATAAGCTCTGATTGAGATTCACTTAAGAAATCAATAATGTGGAGTAGTTAGACTCCAATAAGCCGAGAAGGAATGCTATGACTAACACGAAAGTAAGTTTATTAATAAAGGGTGCTTTTTTAAGCCCTAAATTGTAAAAAACAACACAAAATTTTTTATTTTAATCCAAAAAAAATTTTTATTCGAAAGACCAATACATGGCAGTAACTTTTAAAAATGTTTTTGACGAAGAGCGTCCAATTTTGATCCACTTTTTCGAGCATTGCCGGCCATGTTTCACGAACAACATGAACAATGTTGGCCTCCAAGGCGTCAATTGTTGCTGGTTTATCAGCATAAATCAGTGACTTCACGTGGCGCGCATGAAAGAATCGACAGGTGTCAAATCAGACGACCTTGGAGGCAAATTGACAGGTCCATTTCTCGAAATTAACTTATCGCCAGATTTTTATTTCAATAAGTCGATTGTTGTGGTTGCCGTATGGCACGTAGCGCCATCCTGTTGAAACCACATCTCGCTCGGATCAATGTCATCCATATTTTCAAACAAAAAATCATTTATCATGGTGCGATAACGATCTCCATTGGCCGTAACGCGAGCTTCGGCTTAATTTTTGAAGAAATAAGGTCCAATGATGCCACCACCGTGTAAACCGCACCAAACGGTGCATTTTTCTGGATGTAATGGAGTCTGTAGAGTCTGTTGTGGATTGGTTTCAGTCCATATGCGGCAATTTTCTTTATTAACATGCCCGTTAAGCAAAAAAATGAGCCTCATCGTTGAACACAATTTTGCGATAAAACATCGAATCAGTTTCCGACTGCTATAGAGCCCAATTGGCGAAAGATGGACGCATATGGTGGTCTCGTGGGTTTAATTCCCGCACCAGCTGGATTTTCGTTTACAGCGGCGATATTCTCTAGTATGCACATTCCTTCGACCTGTTGGTGCTCTTGCATCATTAAGAGAGTATGCTGTATGAAATATATCCACAGTTCGACGTATGGCTTGCTCAGATGGACGATTATGTGCGCCATATAAATCAAGAAGTCGTCTATACGTTGCGCGAATTGATGACTGATTTTCAAAGTAAATCTGGATAATTTGGTAGCGTTGTTCAAGCGTCAATCTATTCATCATGATTTGCCAGATATAGGTATACTGATCATAAATATCAAAAAGTGAGCGCAGTATGACAGTTCGTTTGACAGCTAACTCTATATGTATTTTATTTAAATTCGTCACACTTCACATTTTACTGGTGGATGGTCGAGAGTATTGTTGTAACATGGCAGAAGTTCCGGCTGATAATTCAGATTCGTATGTACTGACAAGAGCATCAGGAGAATACAGTGAACCTATGCAGAAACTGAGCAATGCATGTGAGGCAACAGACATACTGGATGGTGGATGCTACAGTTCCATAAAATCTAGCTCACCAACAATGCGACAAATTTTCATTTTAGTTCTTATTTGGGAAGGATAAGAAACCTGGTTAACATGCATAGCCATACTTCTGAAAGAAACTCAACATTTCGAGTTTCAATAGTATTCAGTAATCGTGCGTCAATATTATGTTGAATGATATAAAAAAATTTGTCGTTTAGAACCATTTAAATGAGTAACAATACCGAGTGTTCATGTAGATGCTAATTTCTTCCTGATTCTTCTATCTGAATATAGTCATTAGGTCCTGACATAGCTTCTTCTGATAAAATGTTCTCAATTGACTTTTCTTCTTGAATTTAGTTGTTGGCTCTTGATTTTACCTGTTGGCTCCTTTTTTATTAATTATTGAATAATTTTAGTCGTCTTCTTCGAAACTGCTTTGTAGCACATTTGAATCGGATACGTGCAACGCGGTTTGTTTACCCTTTCCGATTTGCTCGCGGGCGTCGCTCAATTCGGAGATTCAGGTAATAAATCGCGTTCGGTTTCACTAATATACTTTAATTCCCAACTAAACCAATACAAATAAAGAAAATAAACAAGAATGTACACGACGGAATATTTACAGTTATTTACAAGAACAATATCGATTATTGTTATTTTCCCGGGCTTATGTCTAACTACGAAAGATTTATGCGCGGGTATTCGTCTACACGGACGACGGTTCGGCGAGCGAGAATCGGCAAATGTTATTCGGTGTTTGTAACACAAGCGCGTACCCCATACGGAGATCGCACCGGATATCTGTAAACGGAGGTAGGTCCGTTCGCTATGCTCGCTCGCTTGCCTCTGTCTGTCGACTGGCAGGGGTCGGAGTTTATATATCCGCCCGCTGCCTAAAAACCACTACATATGACGCGTGTTATTGACACGAACGTCTCGGTTCTCGCTCGCACGGGTATCTGTCGCGATCTTCCTTCTCATTTGGAATCATTACTCGAATTTATTTTAATATTAAACTAAATTCAACGGCCGTAATGATTCCAAATTTGTAACGAAGCTCGTTGCTTCGTTACATACTGCCATGAATTAACCTTAAATTTTCCTTTATTAGGAAATAACTCACAAGTATATAAAATTTTTGTCAAAGCTATCCTTTTGTTCAGGTTTGGTCAGGTTAAATAATACGACGATATTTTAAATTAAAATAATATATTTTCCAAAATCAAATTCTTCAAATTCTCGTACAATATTATATAAATTCCTTTACACGCGTTTAGATGTTTACCGTCAACGAGTTCTCGGTGCCTGTTAATAAAAACAAAATTCGTATACAAAAATTATTTACACATGCCAGGTATCGGCAAGAAATGCTGCGCGACTCCGATGCCTTGGCCGGTCCGTCCTTATCATAATCTAGTCCCGCATCATTTATTTGTCTATGCATGTTCTGATTTAAAACAATTTATTGTGAAAAATTCTATCATTGCTCAATCAGTTACAATATAAGTTTATTGAAACAATTTGTAATTAATTTTCTTTATTTGCTAAACAAATCGCAAATAATGTTTATTGAAACAATTTGTTATTATATTGTTCATTTGCTGAACAAGTTGCAAATAGGATTTATTGATACACTTTGTTATTATCTTTTGTTATTTGCTAAACAAATCGCAAATAATATTTATTGACACAATTTGTTATTATTTTGTTTATTTGCTAAACAAATCGCAAATAAAATTTATTGACACTTTGTTATTATATTTTGTTATTTGCTAAACAAATCGCAAATAATATTTATTGAAACACTTTGTTATTATCTTTTGTTTATTTGCTTAACAAGTGCAAATATATTGACACACTTTGTTATTATATTTTGTTATTTGCTAAACAAATCGCAAATAATATTTATTGATACACTTTGTTACTATATTTTGTTATTTTCTAAACAAATCGCAAATAATATTTATTGAAACACTTTGTTATTATCTTTTGTTTATTTGCTTAACAAGTGCAAATAAAATTTATTGACACAATTTGTTATAACCTTTTATATTTGCTTAACAAGTGCAAGTAAAACTCACGCGTTATAAACTAACATAATTCATTTAAATTTATATTTTGCCAAACAAGTTGTAAATTATTCCATTTACCGCTTATCTAGCCATTGGTTACCCTGAATTCAGGCACCATCAATAAAATATTAGAAAATTTTAAATATTCCTACCAAATATTCTGTCCTGGGGGTACTCGTGTTCTTTATTCTTCTGCCTCCGGTAGGTCACTGGGTTCAACTCTTTTCCCTTCCTCCTCAGGCTGGTCACTGGATCGAACTTCTTCTTCTTTCTTGGGCAGGTCGCTTCGTGGAACTCCTCTCCGCTTTGGGCTGGTCGCTGGCTCGGACTCGAACTCCCTTCTTGGGCTGGTCGCTGTCTCGGACTCCTTCTTCTTCCCACACTTATATACATACATCCCTGCTCTTCGCTGTAACAGGTGATGATCCAGGTGATCTCCCTACCACCTCTATCCCTTCTCGTCATCGTTTTAAAAATAAAATAAATTTTTCTAATTTAACTAATAAATTCTTTTTTTATTATTTATAAAAAACACAACAATACGTTAGACTTGTTTCTGAAACAAATGATAATGGGTAAGTATTGTTTCTTCTTCTTATCCCGAGCCCTCTTCTGCCAAAAGTATAGAGGTTATTATGTCTCACCATGTCTTTCGATCCTGTGCCAATATCTTCGTTTGTCTCCCATGTAATACCCTTCCCTGCCAGTATTCTGCTAATTCCTGCATTACATGTAGTCTTCTTCCATCAGTTTTGCTCTCTTGCAGTATGTCAGTATTGCTCTCTTCCAGTCCTGAGGTATCTCCTGGGTGTTCCACACTTCACACACTTTCGTACGTAAAGTCCACCCTCTAGCGGCGTAGTTTACAGAAAGCTCAATATAGGAACTTCCTCGACACTGAGCTTGTACCTGAGCAATTTTTGATGAATTGCAAGGATTCAATCACCATCTTCGTACAAGGACAAAATAGACACGAACACGAACACGAAAAACGTAAATGATAATAAAAATTATATACATACACGAACGATGACTTCATTGTGTATGAATTTTATTCCTTCTTTTCTGAAATAATTTACATTTCTGGGCTTGTGGCGTCTATCCTTGGTATCTTTCCTATTTGTAATTTATTGACTGCCTCTTCTAAGTTTTTATTTCTTCTTTTGTTATGCATTATTCTTCATGTTCTCGGTTTTATTTTTTTTCTTCTTTTTTGTTCTTTTTCCTCGGGCGATTCTTTCTATTTTCTCACCAAATTCTTGCCATGGCCGCTCTTTTGCGTCTTTTACCGTTTTCTCACTTTTTCTTTTTGTACTTTTATACTTTTCGTACATTATTTTATCTTTGTTTTTCACTAAATAATTTTTCCATGGTATTTTCTTTGTGTTGGCCCCTTTAATGTAGGTGTAGTTCCAGCATGCTGTTTGTTTCCTTCTGTTTGTACTTTTGCTGATTCCACAAACTTCTGCAGCCACATTCTTAAATAGTTCTTTAAAGTAATTCGACTCATATTTTTTATTGCTTGCCTCTTCGTTTCTATTTCGAATAAGTATTGCTAATGTATTCAATTAAATTGTAGACAAACCGCAACGTCAGGAAACTCACCTTCGCTCATGGTCCACGGTATTTAGAACAGATAGCACATTCTCGAGGTGTTATTTCGAAGCCTTTGCTCTTATTGCGGGATATGTTGGCAGCTTATGAATTCGTTTGCGTCTGTTGTGTGTGTCGCGAATGTTTTCCCATGTTTTATGCAATCGCAGACTGTAACAAAGAAAACAAATAAATATCACATCTGAATACAATCAGATTTTTGTTTCCCTTTCATTTCGAGTTTCTTTCGCATTTCACCTGTCGCTTGGAACCATTATTCGCATTGTGAAATGGGTACAACACATATTTGCTAATAGAGCGCCTTCTCCATTTTTATACCGGTGCTAACGATAGGCGATCCTTTAAATAGAGCTGCTGAGTTTCCACTGAATGGAGATTTAGGCTGGAAGTACGTGACCATTTTGGTCGCAGAAAAGTGAGTCTTTATTCTTTAACTACAAAGATATCTTTTTCGTCGTGCCGCTTACGTTTGTAGATGCAAACTATAAATTTATAATGGTTGACATGTTCCAATTGGTGTTAGGTCAGGTGATATATGCTTTGATTGTCTTTATGTCTTTATAACTTGCTTCGAGGTTTATTCCTTTAAGATAATAATATTCACCAAGAAACAAATCTAAACCAAAAATATGATTTCTATGCCTGTAACTGATCAAACTGATATTTCTAATAAAACATTTTCATTATCTAATAATAAATTTCATTTAAAACCCATATTTGTTTTACTTACAAATCGCCTGCAATTTCCTTCCACATATTGTCTTTTAGATGTTGATCTTTATGACGTTTCTTCTTGGGATCATGTAAGCTTACCCTACAAAATCATGCAAAAATTACTATTGCATGTTATTAATTTTAAAAACTTTATATATATTTTAGATCGATTGAACATTTCGTTTCGTTATTTAGCAGTGGCCCACATAACCCCATAACGTATACATCAGGCATAGAGCTAACAAAATAGCGACACGAAACATATTTTCCTATCTGGAATTGAAATTTATCATTGATATGTTCTGGTAACCGTTAAATCAACAACACTCAAAAATACATTTGCATCAATTATAAGTGTTCCATACTGGAAAACAGAAAAATATTGAACAGATTCATTGATAAATTAAATATACTCAGTGACATATAAACTGCACCACCTAGAAGGGGTGGGAATTTTTGGACCAAATTTGTCAGAAACATTGGTAAGGTAAGGTGATTGATTAAAATTTGATAAAGAAAACACTTCATCTTTTTGATTTTTCTTTAATAATGTGTTGGTCCGCCCCTATTTCTGATACACTCATTGACCCGCCTTGGCATTGATTCCAGCAGGTGATCAATGTCTTCTTGGGGTATGGCATCCCAAGCAGCCTGTACTTCATGCCGTAGAGCTTCTATTGTCAACGGTAGGTTCGGTAGATTCCTCAATCTTCTCCCCATCATGTCCCACACGTGCTCAATGGGCGACAAATCGGGAGATCTTGGCGGCAAAGGCAAAAGATTAACACTGGCCTCTTCAAAGAAGTCAAGAGAAACCCTTGCTACGTGAGGTCGTGCATTATCTTGCTGGAAAAGTGGGTCTTCCAGCCCTCGAAGATATGGAAGAACATGTGGTTCTACCACTTCGTCAATGTAGCGTCGGGCGGTCATACTGCCCCGAATGAAGAGCAAGGGTGACCTACTGCCGTAAGCAATAGCACCCCACACCATCAACCCCACAGTTCGGTGAACATGCCTCGCAATCGAAAAATCAGGATCGCGCCTTTCTCCACGTCTTCGTCTAGCAGTCATCCGACCATCATGCACTCCTAAACAAAATCGCGATTCGTCGCTAAAGACAACTCGATGCCACTCCAAGTTCCATTGATGTTTTTCCGTGCACCAGGCCAAACGTGCCTGGCGATGTTGAGCAGTGAGGGGTAGCACAAGATGTGGGCGGTAAGACAGCAAGTCAAAGGTTCTTATTCGACGATAAACTGTTCGTAAGCCTATCGGACGACCTTGTTCACCTAAACATTGATCAGCTATTGATCTAGTTGTAGAGAATCGGTCTCTCAAGGCCATTAGTCTCAAGCGGCGATCTTGACGTTCATTGGTTCGTCTTTGAGCCCCTGGGCCTCTTCTCCGACGTTCAACCCCATGTTCAGACCACGCTTGATAAACACGCATTATTGTTGAGATCCGCCCTCGGTCAAAGTCACTCAACTGCTGGTAAACTTGAGGTCTCCTTCCTCTAGGCATCGTTAAACACTTGAAACACTTTAAACTAAAGAACGGGATCCGAAAAAGTGGAACAAATGCAAAAAATGACTCGATAATTGTTTGACAAGACGAAACAAGATTGTTAAACAATGCAAAACCGACGACAGTTTAGAGGTTATATACTATGCGAACATGGGCAAAATATGATGTATTGTCGAATATTGTATTTCCAAATTATGTCCTAGCCACAAGCCATTGTCGTATACATCATAAGCATGGAGAAAATATTACAATCAAAAGTTTGAATATTCTACATTTTTTGATTGAATTAAATTTTGGGTATTGTGGAGTTATCATCGGCTCCAAATAATGCAACCATGGACTAATAACAATCTACGCTGCAACAGACGGATGCTTTACAACCTACAACAAATAATATACCATCTCGAGTCCATAAACTACTTAGATGTTTTTAGGTCGAATTCATTTTATTGTTTGATACATGTATGATTAACTTTGGCTGGTGCCATAATATGTATTGTCGAAAGACCAAATTGAGTATGAGGAATAGCTGTATCAATAATAGAAAAATTAAAAATTTATTTTGGCAGGCGAAAAGATGTAACCTTTCTGATATCCTGGAGTTACATAAGTATAATAAAGGCAATATAAAAAATTAATAATTGATACAAAACTCTTTTACCATCAAAATCACAAACGCCTTACATTCATCCAAAGAACTGTGGAAATGTGTAGGTATGTATGTAATTGGGTCGACATAACAAGAATTTAAGACAACAAGCAACTATGTTAACAAATAATATCAGATCCCTGAAAAATTAAAGACTGCAGGTATTATTCCAGCCTTTAAAAAGCAAGATTCTCCAATGATTGAAAATTATAAACCAATCCATAATAAGTATATTTTCAAAAATATTTGAGAAAGTTGTATATAACAGAATATCATATTTCTTGAACATTCAACATACTTTCATATTGTTCAACACGGTTTTCGTACAACAGATCCACTGAGACGGCCTCAATTACCGCCCCTCTTCAAAATGCAAATCAACTAAAGTTGAAGATTGATATAGTCACAAAACAATTTAGCACCTGGTCTAAGAAAAACAGACGTGTTAAACTTAAATAAAACTGCTGTATCAATGGTCACCAAAGAAGGCAACTGCCTCAACATCTAATTTCAGGCGGATAGTTTTCAATGAGTACGAAATTCTTAGGGGTATTTATAGATGAAAACATATCTTTTTTCATTGATGTAAAAATATTAAATCAAGCATTTTATGCAATTGTGCAATTAAAATCTAGCTTAACCCCTTCAGCATTGATGAATATTTACTATGCACCTATGTCCATTCAAACTTGGCATTCAAACATTCATCGCACAGAAACGATGTATAAAATTGATTTTCAACTTAAACTTTGCCTGTATGTACATATAGGTATAGAGCAGTATTATTTGTAAAAGGCAATTTCGAATTGTTCAGCTCATCAAAACACACTAGATTTACTACTTCTTAATTCATCATCTCACTATGAAAAATCACCAAGCTATTCCCTATCTAAAATTTATAACAAATTACCCAGGAATTTCAGGTTGGTTACGGATCCAAATGCTTTCAGAAGGTGTTTAAAATCATATCTAATCTCGAATTGCTCAGTTCAGGAAGGTGTAAGTAAATGACATCGATTGTACTGATTTTATGCTATAGTAATTATATTTCTTTTTTGTACCTATTTACATGTACTGACTGTTCATATCCAATAATATGGCTCACGTTTATACGGTGTAAAGCAATAAATCGAAGAGACCTCCTGTCTGCAAACATCATCAAATAGCCTTTTTAACTTAATTTCCTTGAAGGCTGAGGCCTAGGTTACTAGAACAGAAGTCGAAACTAATATCTAATTCGCCGATAAAATAACTAATCGGCCAATATGATCAATGCAATATGATCAATGTTCCAGGTGCATTGCCAGGCGTTATCCGAGGATCGCTTGTCACTACTGGTGACATTGCCGGTTACGACAAAGTCAAACAGATGCTTATGACGGTAGAAGGTGTAAAAGATGACGTACGATTGCACGTCGTTACCAGTTTGGCCTCCGGACTCTTGGCTACAATAGTGGGAGCACCGGCGGACGTCGTGTACACTAGAACTATGCACCAAAGAGTAGACAAAACAGGAAAGTGAGTATTAGCTGTCCCAGTTCTTTCTGAATGCGAGTGATTCATGAAAGTGTCGAAAATTGTGGCATCATAATAATAATAATAATAATATTTATTTGCCCAACAGAAACCAATTACATGACAAAAAAAAACAAATTAAATTATAAAAAGTGTGCATACGTACAATATCCAATAAACCTAATATATTATTTCAAAAGAAAAAATCCGCGGTGGTCCGCACGAAACTTACTTATACTTAGTTATACTACGTTTTTCGAAAAAAACTTTTCAAGTGAAAGTTGTTTAAAATATCTATAATTTATGTAAGAATATTTTTTCCGTAAAGTGTACCGTTTTCGAGATATAGAAAAGGTGATAAGAGTAAACCATCACTTCCGGTTGAGAGATTGCGTTCAAAATAGGACGTTTTCCTCCTTGCTACATACAAATATTAAATTTAAAGTTTCAGAGCTCTAGCTATAATCGTTTGAACGCTAGAGTGCGCACAGACACACACACAGACACACACACAGCCACACAGACACACAGACACACAGACGTCATTCCGAAAATAGTCAGAAACGATTCAGGGGACCTCTAAACGCGTATATCCGTTAAAATCTCGAAGTCGAAATTTTTCATGATTCCTATACTTACTTATACATAAGGCATAAGTAAAAAGGGAAAAAAATGAAAAAACACGTACATCACAAAATATCATTAATAAAAATATCAGGGAACCGTTTATTAGCATTATGCGCCATATGGGTCAGCGGATCCTTCAGCAGTATGTTGGTACGCGGAGTATTTGTGTGAAAAGTCGCCAAGTAGCGAGACGATATGCGCGGTACCAGAAAATTCACACGAGACAACAGAAAACACGAGTCAATCTTATTATCTTCTAGCGCAGATACGTTGCAACGCTGAAGCATAAGTTCATAGTCCACGTTCCTTTCAGGATATACACCATCCATTTTAAAACAAAGAAACCTCAAAAAACGGCGCAGAATTCTTTCAATGGTCAATTGCTGCGTAGCGTAGTGCGGGTACCAAATCACCGATGCGTATTCCAACTTACTAACGACAGATGCAAAATGCAATGTCTTCAACAGAGACATATTCCCGAATCATTTCGAGGTGCAGACGTGCAAATAGTGCAGACGTGCAAATAGTTTCAATGTGACTAGTGAAGCTAAGCTGTGAATCGAACAGAACTCTCAGATCCACTGCTAAGGTCGATTTATTCAGTTGTTGATCATTTACAATGTATGTTGATATAAATTGATTAACCTTTCGAGTATAACTAACACTAACACTTGCCTATATCCAACTTTAATTTATATTTTCTACACCACTCGGCTATAAAATTTAAATTACTTTGTAGGTTGTCAGCATCAGACTACGTTTCAATAGACGAGTAAATTTTTATATCATCCGATAGGCCAAAGAAGAACAAGACAACGAACATAAAAGATCATCAATAAATAATATGAAGAGTAGAGGACGTAAATTCGAACAATATATATATATACGTAATTTATTCTATTGTTTAAGTAAGATTGTATGAGACTCAGTATGCAAGCAGCAAATTCAAATGAGCTCGGCTTATGCAACAATATATCGTGATCAATGATATCGAACGCATGCGAAAAGTCCGTGTAAATAACATTCACTTGAACCCGCAAATTCAGCACTTCACTTATGTATATACTGCGTTATGATGACCAGGTTGGTAATCGTCGATCGTCCAGGAACAAAGCCATGCTGCGTCACCGAGATTTGAGAACGCACATTGTTGTAAATTGCTGCATAAATCGCCTGCTCAAATACCTTTGCAAAAGTATGGCAGTGGGCTTGTAATTATTAGCGTGGTTAACAGCCCCCTTCTTGTGTACTGGCGTTATTCTTGCCTTCTTCCAAATGTCAGGAAAAGTGGACGTTTTTATAGCGAGGTTAATAATCACTGTTAATGGCTTGTCAAGAGCAAATCTAGCATCCTTTACAAGAAATGCAGGAACAAGGTCATCACCGACTGTTTGCTCATTTCGTATGCCACCCATTATTTTTATCAATTCATTTTCGGTGACTGGTAACATAACAAAGGATAATCTATTATTGTGAATTTCGGAACAGTTAGTCGTAACGTAAGCAGTATATGTCTCAGAGAATGCATCAGCAAAGGCAATTACAATAGCCTGCGGAGTATCAAAGCTCGCATCATTTTTATATATCTTGCAAGGAATTCGCGTTGTGCGAAATTGGTTTTTATAGAAGATGTGAACCAAGGCAGAAAAGACGAATTTGATTTGTTGTACTTTGGCACTGATTTGTCAAACAAGCCATATAGGACACTGTAGAACTTTTCTGACGCGCGGTTAACATCCGTGTCATTTTCAATGAAAGACGAATCAGCTTGAGCAATGCCTTCATATAATTGATGAATATTTGCCTTACGAAAATTATAACGCGGAGCATCAATAGAAGGAAATCTTTTAGATTTATGATCCGATAAGAATTTGATACATACAGTCAAAGCCGGATGGTACGAATCGTCAGAAACAAACGGATGTTCATCGCGAACTACATCGGCATCACAAATGATGTTTGTAAGCACCAAATCTAAAATCCTGTTATTTAAATTCAATACCTTGTTATATTGTTTCAGATCTTGGTGACTACAGAAAGTTCGAAAAAAGGAAGCCTTAGAACGATGAATTATCACTGATAAAGTGTGGAATATTAAAATCATCGACAAGTAAAATGGGCATATTTAGAAGATAAACTTCAAGTGCATCAGTAAATAGCTCTAGATCAGGTACACAAACGTCCGGAGGAATATATACAAGTACGATGCAGAAAATGAATGATCCGACATGACACTTACAAATAACATGCTCAATCAAAGGCACAAGGGCTTTAACATTAGTAGTGTCCACTACGTTGTAAGTTATAAAATTCGCTAATGCGACAAGCACACCTCCTCCCACCAATCTGCCAACTGCAGAAAATTTCTATCACATCTGATTACGTTATATGTTGAAGGAAACAATTCAGCATTGCTGACTGAATTATCAAGCCACGTTTCTGCTATTAATATAATATCATACGAAAGAACACAAACACTCGTATAAAATTTGTGAGTTTTTGAACATAGTCCACGAGTATTCCGGTAATATATATTAAGCTGAGTAGTGGATCCATTAGGCGCAGTTAGTTTTCCGTTGATGAAATGATCTCGGGAATTCCATTCTTATATTTTATTTGGAGGTTGATTTCTCCATTGGCTAGGCGTTGATTTAATTCATTCTTAACATTTCTATATATTTCCTGTTGCATGGGTGTCGAGTCGCCTGAGATTGATATGCCAGTCCATTGTGCTGATGTTTTAAGTTTTCTCGAGTTACGCAAGGCTAATATGAGATCAGATGCAGACGATAAACTTATCTTAATAGGGCGACAGCGATTTAAATTACTTGCGTCAAATCTACCCAGGCGCAAGGGTTTCAAATGCGCCGCAGTAACTCCCACATAAGACAATATTTGCCCCACTGCAAGTGTATCCAAGGCATTTTGCTGCTTATAAGATTGACAATCGGACTCTTTGCAGCCACAAATGATGACGTTGCATTTGCGTTTGTCTCTTTCCATAATTTCCTGGATAATTCTTTCAGTTGCCAGATGAAATTGGAGTAGGGGCGTAGGCACAAGAACAGTAGATTTAAGCAACTTAATCTCATCCTGGAGAGCAACGATAGCTGTTTTTAAACCATTTAAATCGTTACCCAGCTTGGAACAATTGGAACACGACTAAGTGAGACCTGTTTTAGTGTGAATTTTGCTGGCTTCGGCATTAGATATATCGACGCACTCAGTCTTATATGGCTTATTACAAGGGAAGCGACAGGGACACAAGTTTCACGCTAGCGGTGACGATCACAGTGACTTTTGTTAAAATCACAAACAAAGGGGACAAAGGCAACGGAAGGTACCAGCAATCAGGTAACATAAGGAATAATGCAAAATGCAAAATGTCTAACATCACTGCTACATAAGTGAGAAGAACGAGCTATAGGATGTAGGTTCAAAGAAATAACAGAAAAAACTTACGTGTGGTGAACAGAACTAGCTTTCTGCAACAACTGTTTGTTAAACGCGAGCGAGCGTGTAGAAAGGTATCTATCTGTCAATCCGACAAAGAACATTTGCAGTGAAACATAATCTCTCTAGTCTGAGACTTCCCTTACTGCACGGTAAAGGAATCCCTTTGTCGGATAAAGTTAAATATGAGAGAGTCACTTTGAACGTTACCAATAAAGCAACGAGGATCTGTTGGACTTACAGGCAAATGTTTGGCAAAACTTGGGGTATACGACCCATGATGATTTACAGGACATTTATTACGATTGGTACCCCAGTGTTAACTTATGCCTGGATGGCCATAAACATACTAACCAAAGCACAACGACAGGCATTACGAACGCTATGTCCTCGACGCCTACGACTACTATATTGGTGCTTTTAAATTTGTATCTCTAAGCGGATCATATTTCAATTGTTAAAGGACTTGAAGACCTGCAGTGGTACACGGATAGTTCTAAAACAGATCAAGACACATGTGCGCCCGCACACATATGGGATGGGGTATCCAGAAAAAGCTTTCCAGTCAATATTCCCCTTTTCCTAAATTCATCGCAAGTGCAACGAACTATTCGCGCGTATTAAACGAAAATACGAAGGATGAGGAGGATTCCAGGAACACGGTCATTTGAAAGTCTTCTTTTCTGGACGTGACATGGACATGGACATGGACACCATTATTAAAAATTAAACTTTTAAATACTGGAAGGGAAGAAGAAAAAGAAATCTACTCTTGATTCCTCAAAAAGAAATAAGTTTCCCGTTAATTTAACAAAAGGTAAACGTTCAGAACCAACATAACTCCAATATTATTATAAATAAAAATTTCGTCTCTCTCTCCTCCCCCCTCTCGCCCCTCTCTCTAATCCCAAATTGGCGCTAAGAGTTCCGTACTTTACTTTAATACAAGACACGTGAATGCTCAAAAAAAAATTTATTGACTTCTAATAATGGAAGTTTCCACTTTTAACTCCTTGCTTGCAAGGTACCGATGGCAAGTCGGCCCTATTGACTTTTCATTTTGACCGCGCGATTTTAACTGCCCGCTCCCTCAATCTGTAATCATTTTTCATAATTCTTTCAGCGTGGGCATTCCTTGGATCTCGTGGGTGGCCGGTCTATATATCATTCGATACAAATCCTTCACCTAGCAATCGTTGTTTTTCTCATTTGTCCTGAGTGGATGGGAAGTCGATATTTTTTAATTGTTTATTGTGCAGGCCTTAAACAAATATAGATTGCCTGGCTGGAAATAATCTCGTTTGAGATTCTTTGCTCTTTCCACACAGCCTAGTCATCAATTTGCTATTAGGAGTAGATTTTTATGAACGTATATTTATTTTGTTAGCAAACATATTACGAAAATATTCTCTAGATTACTTGTAACTTGGCCGGGATTAATAAAATTTAATTTTTCTCCTTTTAATTTATTTATTAACCATTATTTATTTAACTATATGCATTTACACAGGGAGCCAAGAGTTCTAAAAGTTCTTTGAACTATGAGTTATTCGGATGTGCATAAAGATTTGGAGGGCAATATCGAATGAAATCTGCTGGCAAGAAGTGATGACGAAAAATCACTACTTGGACGTGAACCCATATATAGGATTTCTATGGAGGGGTAAAAACTGGATCAATTTAAAGAGCACCACATAAAATAGTGGAAACAGGCAGACAGGGAAGACGCACTTTAGAACATTAGACAAGCCCCCTCAAACAAAATGTGTGAACAGGTCAATCCCTAGATTATCCTTGGTTAACAAAAATATTGACTTTAAAATACACCATCCCTGCTTAGGAAGAGCAGAGGCTGTGACTGTGCTAATGCAGAAGAAACTCTCCTGCACGTCCCATGTGACTGGGTGAAATTCGCCTTTAGCAAGATCCTGGGATTCTTTGGAAAATCACCGGTCCAGTAAAAGGGTTCAGATAAATATACAAAGGGGCATAATAAACCAGATGGTGGCAGTGCGAAACGATCGACGGGACAACCTACCTTCGGTTAAAAAGAAAATATAAATTCTGCGAACAACAGCAACGAACAATTGTGGTCAATTGGTTTACGAGTCATATTGAAATAAATTTCAAACGAAATGCTAAATAATTCAAAAAGTCCGCTTTATGTACAGCCGTGAACAGGTGTAATATAACTCTTAATTTCATGTGTGCACATAAATATGGAACAACTTTTTTGTTGAGTTGTATTTGTGTAAAAAATGGAGTAAAAATTAAAACTCGAAATATTTATTGTCAATTATAAATAACATTAAAGAAAGTAAAGAGTATATCTGGTAACATGTAACACAAAATGATTATTAATATTAATGACGAATTATAGTATATTATTCAATGAGAGGTAATATGGGCAATAACTCACGGGATGATCCAAGTGAGTTATTGCCATTACCTTGCCTAGAGTTGAATACTATACTTTATCCACGACTATTCATCTTGCAAAAACATTTATCTTTTTCGCCGAAAAATGTTTAGACTTCCGTTTGAGGAACTCTCGTAATTTCGTTTCGTAAAAGTTTCAATATTTACGCTCTTATAATGAGTGTACTTCTAAGCATAGAGTAGAAAATGATGAAAATTTGTATTTCATTGGCAATTCTTTAAAGTAAGCCAGAAGCACAGTTTCTGACAATTATTTTACGTTCTTACTTGTACTCCAATCCAAATATTTTGGTAGGCCACATTATATTTCTTGTACGATTTATCCGGCAGAAGATTGCGAGTTGCTATTTCGGCGATTTTTCTTATTTCAGGTGGTGTACTAATTTTTGAATCACTGTCTGAACTCATTTTGCCATTTACGTAGTCCAATTTGACATTTAATTGTTTGACATGATATTTAATATCGGCTAATTAGATGACATTACTTAAGTAGTTACTATGGCGACTAAGCGTGAGTAATTATAACTCACGCTTATAACTCCCGCTGGGTAGTTATAGATACCATTATTTGCAGAAAAGTAATTGGGTAACGTATGTTTATCCAAGACTATTGTGTTATACATACGTTACCCAATTACTTTTCTGCAAATAATGGTATCTATAACTACCCAGCGGGAGTTATAAGCATGAGTTATAATAACTCACGCTTAGGCGCCATAGTAACTACTAAAGTAATGTTATGTAATTGGCCGATATTAAATATCATGTCAAACAATTAAATGTCAAATTGAAAAAATGTGTTCAGACAGTGATTCAAAAATTTGTACACCACCTGGAATAAGAAAAATCGTCGAAATAGCAACTCGCAATCTTCTGCCGGATAAATCGCACAAGAAATATAATGTGGCCTACCAAAACATTTGGATTGGAGTACAAGTAAGAATGTAAAATCATTGTCAGAAACTGTGCTTCTGGGATATTTTAAAGAATTGCCAATGAAATAAAAATTTTCATCATTTGCTACTCTTTGCTTAGAAGTACACTCAGTATAAATAAGAGAGAAAATATTGAAACTTTTACGAAACGAAATTACGAGAGTTCCTCAAACGGTATAAAACTTTCGGCTAAAAAGGTAAACGTTTTTGCCAGAAGAATAGTCGTGGATAAAGTATAGTATTCAACTCGAGATAATGGCAATAACTCACTTGGATGATTACAGCGCTCGCATGCGGCTCGCGCTGCAATCATCCCGTGAGTTATTGCCCATATTACCTCTCATTGAATAATATACTATTAACGCAATAGTCGTGGATAAAATAATAAATATGTGAACACCGGCCCGCGCGTCCGAAACGCTCGTGAATCGAAACACGAGCTATCCGCGTAAACCGAACGTGTTTCCGAAAATCGGGAAAAGTTCCAGAAACTCGGTCACCAAAAGGCTTCCTTCGGAACGTAGGAATCTTTTATCCAGTGGGGTAGCACGGCCGATTCTCAGATTTCTCTACTTTTCCAATTTTCACGTTTTCGCGGGTAATCACTCAAAAAAAAAAAACTCGTCGTCAACTTGTGAGCAAACTTTATAGATTAAGCTGCCACCAGCCCCCAAGATAGACGACTACCTTCGTCAAATTAGGGTTAGAGGTTTTTTTATTAATTAATTAATAAAAAACAAAAAAAAATGGTTTAAATAACTTTAATATAAAAAAATTAAATAAAATTCAATGAAGTTATTATAAAAGGAAAATTATTAAATTTAATTAAACTAAACTGTGTCACCATTTGTGAACTCCATTATAAAAGGAAAATTATTAAATTTAATTAAGCTAAGCACATAAAATATGAAAAATATAAAAAGAAGCGACGAACGAACTTGTGATCGACATTTAACAAAAACGATTCTTTATAAAACCTTTATACTTTTTAAATTATTTACTTTAGAGGAAGGGAAGAAAACTTGCCCTTTTTTAAATTTAATTCATCAAATCAAAAATAAAACAGAACCCACATAATTTCGCACTTCGTTACAAATAAAAATTTCTTACTTGTCCTTTAAATCCCAATGGATTGAAACAGGGAAACTCGACTGTTTAATCTTCTTTTACCAACAACTTTATTTAATACCCGAAATCCGTAAACAAAATCAAATATATTTGAATTCTAATAATAGAATTTTCCACTTTTTATACACTTCAAACTTTGAATAATTTTAAGTACTTTATGTTACTCTAGACTTTACAATTTAACTTAACACTGCGCGACATCTTTGACGACTCACGGCTTCCCGAAGGGGCCTGAGTGCGCCTTAACTCTTAGCAGGAGTACCGACTTCTTTTCCCGAAGAAGTCCCGTCACGACTTTACTCCTTTTCGGAAGAGTCCACCCAAATGGTGCCTTCCGAAGGGGCACTGGATGACTCACTGTTTTTTCGTTCTTACCCCGTCTTAAAAATCATATTTTCAAATATGATAATCGGCGAGCGGGGACGCAGCCCACGCAAGGTGCGCGTATCTTTGACGCTATTCGCGCTAATCTTTGTTTATGTCCTGAAATCGTAATGCTCGGTATTTTAATTAATCTACTTAAACAAATATCCACATCCGGCAAACAACGGGCGTTAAAAAGCATTTATTAAGCAATTTCTAAACACACATGTCCGTTTATTTCCGGCTTATCGGGTTCGATAGAATTCTCTTTCAAGACGCAATCAGCATATTTCAAGCGCGCCCGCTCGAACTAGCGCGAATCTTTTATTTATATTCTGAAATCGTAAGCGGTCATTTTATTAATTTACTTAAACAAATATTCTCAAATCCTGTGAACAATAGAGCAATTTATATTATATATTTGGCTTATCGGGTTCCATAGAATTTTCTTTCCGGACGCAATCGTTGCATTTCAAAACGCGACCGTATTTTAAACCAATATATGTAAGCAGGGTCGGAATTAAATATCTCTAATTTTATTTCTAAGCCATATCAATTGGCGGCGGTCTACAAATAGATCAATTAATAGTAATGGCTAAAGAGAATTAATTTGTCCGTGTTCCATTTTTTGTTATTTCTTCTTCTAGTCTTTAACATGGAGCTAATTAAAGATCGGTCTAAATGTGTTTATTTGTAAGTTGGTGCTTCTTCAATATGTTAGTTCTTCTGCATTTCCTTTAATCAAAAGCCCCAAAACATTCTCGATTGACTTTAAACCTGTTTGATGGCCACTGATGAACTTCTATATTATTAGTTCTAAACCAGTCATTAACAATTCTAGCTATATGGACAGGACAATTATCATGCTGGGATATATGTCGGCGAACATATGCCAACAGTTGGAAGCATGTTATATTCCAAAAAGTTTTTGTAGGAAATCGCATTAAATCCGTCAATCCGCCGGCTTATTCCGAAGCCTTTTGAGGCAAGCCCAAACGTTAATTCGAAACTTTCTTTCTAATTAGTTTTTCCTTTAACTAGAAACATAAACATGTTGATTTGGATTGGAAATTAAATATAAAACCACAAGCATTTGTATTTAGTTGGGTTGGGTTGGGTTGGGCCAGGTCGGATCGAGTCGGGTTGGGTCGGGTCGGGTCTGGTCGGGTCTGGTCGGGCCGGGTTTGGTCGGGTTTGGGATGGATTTGGTATTATTTAGTTTGGTTTACTTAATTATTTTACCGTTTGACTTCCATATTAGTTTACTTTTAGTCAATTTATCTAGAAACAAACGTTTTTATTTGGATTGTGTCCGGTTGAATATGATTTCGTTTGGGTTGAGTTGGGTTTGGTTTTGTTAATATGATTATTTTTCTTTGGTTTATAGTTTGCAATACAAATATATTCTTAATTGACTCGAATTTCCTGAGGTGTGTTCACTTGGATTTTAGTGCAAGTTTGAGCCCTTCTATCGCTAAAAATGACCCAGTTCAAAATAATTCAAATCATTATTGATATGATTTAGGTAAACAAAAGTCAATGGTGAAATATGTGTTATAATCGAATTTTTTGGAGTTTCAAATGGGCGTTTTTTAAAATAATTTACAAGTACGTCATCCTCTTCAACAGTGAACTTCTTATTGGAAAATCCCGTTCGTATTTTCCCGTTTAAAGTTGTCTCCTTTTTTAATATAAAAATGCCGCATTTTTATTCGGTTAAAATGTCGTGAAGTTTTAATTTTGTAACGATACGCGTTTTTTCAATCGAAGTGGATTGTCTTGACATATTGGTACGAAATTTCTCTAAATGTTACAAGTTTAATGTGTCATTTTTGATGTATGTTCATTGCAATATTGCTTAATTTTGAACCTACTTTACATTCGAAAAATTAAAATGTCCCACATTTATTTGAACCAACTCTACGTCGATGATATTTTCGCTAATTCCGATAAAAATGAAATGAAATTTATTATTTTTAAATTACAACATTATCAAATGCGCAATGACAGAAACTAAACGTTACCATTTTTTAGATATACTAAAAATTAGAAATGGATATACGTGTGTTTTTCGAAAAACAAAGACAAGATAAACAATCTTAACAAATTTATAATCGCTCATAGCTGAAAGCTATGCCTTCAGCATACTGAGTACAACGGTCGATGTCATTACTCAACATACCTTGCAATCTTAAAGTTTCATTTCATGTAACGGGTGTCTTAACCTACGTCTAACCGGTATAACCTCACTTTTAATTGTCAAAAGTTGTTACTTAAGTGACGTTTGAGTGTACCGTGATATCAATAATTATCTTGGTTAAAGGTTGCCACGGAATGTAAAACGTTTGTCTTAGCTTACGTCATCCTTTTGAAATAATTCTGTCATTGTCAAGCTACACTAACATCATCAATAATTTACAACTATATTTATTTCAGCTATAAAATAGTAATGAACTACAAGTTATGAAATACTAATAACGTTTTTATTAACAAGAAAAACTTCAGCACAATGACGTGACAGATTTTGACACTCAAAAAATGATAAATGTACGATGGGAGCTGCGACAATCATTTTAAAATGACCACCCTTGACCAAGGTAATTTTTGATATCACGGTATGTATAAAATTGTGGTTCGTTCACAGTTAAACATGCATGGCCAACTTCGACGCCAAATTTTAAAAAACACCCGTTACAGCTCCCCTTAGCAAACATGAGAGTCGGAATATATGCGAACTACAAAAAAAATATTTAAAATATTTTAAGCCTGAAAATATTCAACCAATCACGCTCAAGTATACTGGTTTGGTACATTCTGAATCAGAAGTAAAGGTAATAAAATCTACACTAGACAGTAGTTGACAGGTTTTATGTTATGTATTTTTTTATATACTTATTTTATAATAGCATAGTTAATTTCTTCATTTCGCTATTAAACTTCAAATTGTGACAAAACTTTATAGCAACACTACCTTTTAAATTTGCAGCAGATATATTTTTTAACCTGAATGTACGCTGAAAAGCAGTGTCGCTCTCGCCACGCCCCCTCAGCCCTCATGTTTGCTAAGGTGAGCTGTATATGATGTCTACACTAGCCAGCGGAAATTGTATACTATACAGTACGTCTCCCTAATTGCGTAATGTTATTTTCAGGAGCTTGACATACAGCCATGGCATAGACACCGTAATTAAAAGTGTGAAGAACGAAGGAATTTTGAGCTTGTACAAGGGGTTTGTTCCGCTCTATGTAAAATGTGGGCCCTGGGCGCTTGTATTTTGGGTCACCTTCGAAACTCTGGCGAAACTTGGTGGCCAGGGATGGTAAATCGTATACATACATTCTGGCAATGTGACTAACTTATAAAACAATAAATGTATCGTCCATTATTAGTTTTTTTTGATTGAATCATCACACTGTGACATTGGGAGTAACCGGCTTTGAAATAAACACGAGAATATTAATAATGTTTAAGACTGAGCTAACATGAATTACTCTAACAAAGCATTAAGTACAGTCGAATGCAACAAAAGTAGACAATTTTCGGCTGCTTGAACAAACTTGATATTAGCAATGTCATGTAAACGTCAGTATTGTAATTTCAGTGATATTTTAATGAATTGGTGAGCCGTAAGCGTAGGTACCCCGAACTAGAGCCCCGAACCACCGTTACTGAATAAATAAGTCAAATATCACGTGGATTAAGAAAACTTACTGAGAAAAGCCACATTTATACAACAACAATTTGAGGAAAATCAATTACAGGAAACAGTTTTTGTCTACTTTTTTACATTTGACTGTAGGTTGCATAATCAGACTTACATCAAACTGGAGATCTGTCCAGTCGTCAGTGTACAATGGTAATAATAAGTCGAATGCATTTACAGTAATATACATTCGGCGAAGCTCCAACGGTCGTAAAAGTTTACGCGGAAAGCCAGGATTTACTGACTAATATTGTTAAAACCAAAAAATTTTTTTAATGATTTTTACACGCGCCCCACAGGTTGCTCTATATTAGTTAATGCAATAAAGTTTCAGCTTTTCAGAGCCTGCCATACCATACCATAAGAAAAAGCTATCATATTCACGTGTATACATTGTTAAAGTTTTAATTTTTAATTTAACTGAATTGTTAAAATAAAGCACATACAAATAAACACAAATCTCAAAATCGAGCGCAAATGTGTCTAGAAACAAAAGTTTCACTGTCATGAAAAAAAAAACACAAATAAAATAATTCAATGCTGTATTTATTAAATATAAATGCAAGTAATACGAACAAAACTCAGTTTAACGTTATATAAAACAACACCATAAACATTGAGACTCGATATAAATAATAAAATTATTTACTCGGGGATTTATGCAGAACGATACACAAATAATTCGTTCTAAAATATCATTAGGTTCAAGGAATACAGTAGAACAAACTAAACACGACAATTCGTAGTATTCTGTTATAAATAAATAAATTGAAAATCACTTACTGATTTCTACATCTGGAGTTTGGATTATTGTTACATTTACTATTATACAATGTCTTGGTTTCTTCGACGAACGATGAAATCTTCGGTTTGATAAATGAATGAATGAGTGCCGAGTACGCTATTTCACATTATTGTTTATTATTTAATCTTAATTTTTCCGCAAGTCTTAAGTGCCAATTACCTATTGGTTGTTTGATCGTACAGATGTTGCCATGACCTTAAGAAAGCGGCGATTGGTCGTAGCTTTAGTTGCCAGGCCGGATTTCCCGCGCTTTCATCGACATCGAAGTCGACTCGCGGCCCAGTGCCATGAGTCACCTCTCGGAGTCACGCCCGCAGCTCTCGCAATGCGAATATTTCGTAAATTTGAACATACATTTGCGATTTAAATTATATAAATGTAGTAAAACTAATTATATCGAGTTTCAATTACAATTACATTAATACTAGTTCTATTGGCATACTAAATTATCTTATCTAACTTAATTATACAACAAACATCCTTATTTGTTCAATTATTTACATAGAATTATAATTCGAAGTAATATTACGATGCTGAATCTCTCTACGCGGTTCGATCTAAATATTCTATTTTAGTCTCGGCATCGTTGCTGTTAAATCTGTTATTCTATTTAAAAATTTTCCTGGAAAGTTCCACATATATCAATCGTTATAGTTAAAGATTTGGTTATGAAGTTTTTTTACTGTAAAAAAACAAAATTCTGGGTGTTGAATGATTAGGAATATAAATCACTTCAATGTTTTCTGGTTAACGTTTTGCCTCATTTATTGAGGCCTTATCAAAGCCTATAAGGTAACAATAAACAAAAATAATTTTAATGTAAAAACAAATTTCTAGTAAGTACTTACATGAAAATTTTAGAAGATTGTAGGAAAATTGAAATATTGCAGAAGATAACACAGAGCGACGAGTGACAGGATCGAAAGTTATGATATAAAAAGAGCAGTACATAATTACATTTAGTTTTTAACGTCTAAGAACCTTAGTAACAACATGAGTTAAACCGCGAAAATTGAAAGTTACTAAAAAAATTTAAATTGACAAATATTCAGGTGTAGTAGAAATTATGGACTAGACATTTCTTTTAAGAAATAACCACAACACAAAAAATCTGACGACACGAAGAGCAAAGGAACTTACTAATAACCTCAGGAGAAAATTTATCAAAAAATTAATGTGAAGCAAGATGTGATCATTTATTCATAAGGCCTGTGTAGATAGCGCTAAGATTGTCTTTATCCTTTTTGAAATTCATGGCATTATTAGAGTTGACTATGTAACACATTTCAATGAAAAGTCTCTGGTTTAATTTATGGTTGTGTGCCGGGACCGTGACTTCATCATAGTTTATGTGGTGTTCTTTGTCATTTGAGTGGGCTGCCAGTGCACATTATGTAGGTTTAAGTCGAGCATCGCTCTTATGTTGTGTTAAACGTTGTTTGAGCCTTTGCACTGTTTGGCCAATATAAACACGGTCACACTCTCCACAGAGTATTTTATAAATGATATTACTAAGTGATAAAAGAGGAATTTTATACTTAACAGTTGTAAAGAACTTTGCAATGGGGTTGATGATTCGATCGGCGACTACAACACTTCTACCTCGGAAAAGTTTTTTTTTTTATAGAAGGAGATAGTTGTTGGATGTAGGATAAGCTATGGTATATCTTTTCCACTGGCTGGCTGACTTGTGTTTGTTGTGGTGGAGGGCGTTGAGTGGAGAAAAGCAAAGCCCGCGTGGAAACACGCAACCGCCGACACGTGTTTCTGACTTATTAGTCGTCATCAGGACGGTATAGCCAAATTAAAAGATGGACAAAATTTGGAGATACAAAACAATCGGAGTCAACACAAGCAACCGACCTCCACATTATGACAACAGTCAAAATACCCACAATATTGTGGGAACATTCAACATAGCCACGCGGGAGGACATAGCCACCTGCGTGAACAACCGAGCCCAGGATATAATAATGAAAAAAGGTTGTTGATGCGGGAACAAAATATATAAAAGGAAGACTTTATTGGGCAAAGCCCGCGTGGAAACACGCAACCGCCGACACGTGTTTCTGACTTATTAGTCGTCATCAGGGCGGTATAGCCAAATTAAAAGATGGGCAAAATTTGGAGATACAAAACAATCAAGCAACCGACCTCCACATTATGACAACAGTCAAAATACCCACAATATTGTGGGAACATTCAACATAGCCACGCGGTTGTTCACGCAGGTGGCTATGTCCTCCCGCGTGGCTATGTTGAATGTTCCCACAATATTGTGGGTATTTTGACTGTTGTCATAATGTGGAGGTCGGTTGCTTGTGTTGACTCCGATTGTTTTGTATCTCCAAATTTTGTCCATCTTTTAATTTGGCTATACCGTCCTGATGACGACTAATAAGTCAGAAACACGTGTCGGCGGTTGCGTGTTTCCACGCGGGCTTTGCCCAATAAAGTATTCCTTATATATATATATATATATATATATATATATATATATATATATATATATATATATATATATACATATATATATATATATGCATATATTGCATTGAAAATGCAAGCGATGAAATTGAACCAGATATTCAAAATTCAATTCGTTCTAAATGTGTAAACATCATTACTAATTTAAAAAAACATTATAAGGAAAATAACAAATCCAATCCTTTTCAACGTTATTTTTATGAAACTAAACAGTTTCTTAAAAATAATCCAAATTTAATTGTCACTCGCGCTGATAAAAGTAATAAAACTATTATCATGTATAAAGTTGATTATGAAAAGAAAATGATTGGTTTGTTAGAAGATGACAGCACTTATAAAAAATTACCTTTTGACCCTACTTTGCAAATTCAAAACAATGTTAATGATTTAATTAATAAATGGGAAAAAGGTCACTTTATTACTAGAAAGTTATCCAACGAATTGAAAAGGCATAACTTACTTATTATGTTACTTCCAATACAACAACAACTTTTATATACAATCATTCGGCACTGCTATGGGTTCACCCATTTCAGCACTAGTATCTAATTTAGTAATTAGGAAGACTTAACGTGTTTAAATAAACTAAATTTTGATATTCAATTTTATAAACGTTATGTTGATGACTGTTTAGCTTGTATTCCAATTACTAAATCAGATAGTATAACACACATTTTCAATTCGTATCACCCACGATTACAATTTACACTAGAAACAAATAAGAGACAAATATGTAACATACATTTTTTAAATATACAAATTACACACACCAACATTCACATTTTTACAAGTTGGTACATTAAGGAAACTAATTGCAATAGATACATAAACTTTAGTTCTGATACACCTTTAATATATAAAAGAAGTGTTGTTAATAGCCTTGTTGATCAAGGAATTAAATTATCACATCCGAAATTTCGAAATTTAGACAAAATTAAATCTTTTTTAATTACAAATAACTTTGCAAATTCATTTTTCGAAAAGTTAATTAGGCGTAGAATTCACAATTTATATAACAACAATGCAGATCTAATATCTACTAATAACGATATTAGATATGCATCACGTCCGTATATTAAGGGTTTATCGGAACGCATTAAACATGTTCTAAAGCCATACGATATTATAATTGCACACACAAATTATAACACAGTAAAAAACATTTTTACACAACTTAAACCACAAATACCAAAGCAAAAACAAACACATACTATATACAAAATTGACACTGCTTTATCCAAGCATGCAAAAAACACAGGACATATTTTTGATTTCGATAACATATACATGGTACATATACAAAAAGACACTAACGCTATAAACTCTAACTATAAACTATAAACTGACACTCTCAATTCAAGCAAAATTTATAATAATTTATTACTGTGATCCTGTATCTTTCTAGATTGATTTTTTTCTTTTCCTTTTATTTGTTAATTTAATTTTAGTTTTATTTTACGTTTTTTGACCAATGTTGAAACTAACTTTTTCACATAGCTTTAGTTTGAAAATTGATCAAATTGGTAATTGATATTTAAGAGATGTGGCCTTTAATGAACTCATTATAGAGCTGATCTTTAAGGTCAATGTGTGGTCCTCTTTTGGTGCATGCTGCTGTTTACTTTTGCATAGTCATTTTTTATAGCATTGGCATGTATTAGCTTGGAATTTATACATTATCTTTTTAGAGCGGTCCTGCGTTTGAGTTGATTATTGGTCACATTAATTTAAATTTTGATTTGTATTTTTTAAGAGATATGACCAATGTTGAATTCATTTCATTCAATTTTAGAAATTTGCTTTGTTTTAATATTTATTTTCTTGTGTTTTTTTTTAATGAATTAAACATTGGTCATTCTAGTAGATTTTTATTAATAGTTTTCTTAGCTAGCCTTTTCACAATGGGAGTTTTGTGGCTTTAATATTAATTTCTAATTTTAATTTTGATTTATTAATATTGAATTAATGTTGTCACAAAATTCCAAGTGTCCAATATTTCATTCAGTACAATACAATTTTTTGATCATTATTATTACAATTGCGGGTTAATTTATTTATATATTATTATATAATTTTTTTTTTAGGCGACCGACACGAAAAATTGAAATTTCAGTCGTCAAACGCGGACGAAAAGTAACCGTTTTTCGTCCGCTTTCATTTTTCGTCCGCAATAGGGTGGCGCCATCTACCGACGGTTACCGAAATGGTATAAAAATAACCACATTGCCGTCAGTGTCAAACTGTACATCTTGTTTACATTAGTAAATACGTGTTGGTGATAGACTTTTTAACTGATTATTGGGTAATTATTGTTTATAAAGTCGAAATAACTTCGAATGTAGACAAAGAAAACATAAACATGTCTGAAGGTTTCACAAATATATACAATTGTTCAGTTGTCATAAATGACTATTCCAATAAATTATAAGTAAATGTTGCAATAAATTTGAAAATTTTATGAGGGTCGCCTAAAAAATTTTGTGTGCACCACGGCCAAAAAGTGTTTTTTCGTCCTCGTTTGCTTTCCGTAAAGAAAACTCGGATGAAAAAACAGTACTTTTTGGCCTAGATACACAAAATACTATTATCGTTGTGATTTGGAATTGTATTGTAGTGAATTAAATGTTGGTCGAATACCCTAACTAGGTTCTTTACAAGGTTTTCCCTAGTTCTTGCAGTAAATACTGGGATATATAGAAATTCGGCCTTGTTACCGCGATAGGTTTTATTTAATGTCATTTGGCATATTAATGTTTATTGCTCGACAAGGGTTTCCGAAACACCTTACTGCAAAAAAAGGTGTCGCAATAAACTTTAATATTGCTAAAAGTGTTTTATTCAACGACTTACTGCTCATGATACAAGATAAGTACCATTTTAAGTGATTTGCAGTCGAGAATTTGTACAGTGTGTGTGTGTGTGTGTGTGTGTGTGTGTGTGCGTGCGTGCGTGCGTGCGTGCGTGCGTGCGTGCGTGCGTGCGTGCGTGCGTGCGTGCGTGCGCGCGTGCGTGCGTGCGTGCGTGCGTGCGTGCGTGCGTGCGTGCGTGCGTGCGTGCGTGCGTGCGTGCGTGCGTGTGGGTGCGTGCGTGCGTGCGTGCGTGCGTGCGTGCGTGCGTGCGTGCGTGCGTGCGTGCGTGCGTGCGTGCGTGCGTTCGTGCGTGCGTGCGTGCGTGCGTGCGTGCGTGCGTGCGTGCGTGCGTGCGTGCGTGCGTGCGTGCGTGCGTGCGTGCGTGCGTGCGTGCGTGCGTGCGTGCGTGCGTGCGTGCGTGCGTGCGTGCGTGCGTGCGTGCGTGCGTGCGTGCGTGCGTGCGTGCGTGCGTGCGTGCGTGCGTGCGTGCGTGCGTGCGTGCGTGCGTGCGTGCGTGCGTGCGTGCGTGCGTGCGTGCGTGCGTGCGTGCGTGCGTGCGTGCGTGCGTGCGTGCGTGCGTGCGTGCGTGCGTGCGTGCGTGCGTGCGTGCGTGCGTGCGTGCGTGCGTGCGTGCGTGCGTGCGTGCGTGCGTGCGTGCGTGCGTGCGTGCGTGCGTGCGTGCGTGCGTGCGTGCGTGCGTGCGTGCGTGCGTGCGTGCGTGCGTGCGTGCGTGCGTGCGTGCGTGCGTGCGTGCGTGCGTGCGTGCGTGCGTGCGTGCGTGCGTGTGTGTGTGTGTGTGTATTATAATGATCATTACCAAATAGTTATCTCCATTACACCACTTGTTACTTCATGTACTGTAGATTTTAAAATATGGCAGCTGATAACAGTGACAGCAACAAATAAAATTTTTGATCATAAGGTTAGGGATTATTTTTATTATTGAAGTTCGTGTACCTTTTCCTCATTTCTCTCGTAAATAAAAAGGCACTCGCAGCTTCATTGTCACGATATTTCTCCAATATCTAATGGTTACGGTCGTTATCCTTCAATTATCATCGCTCATATATTTCCATAGCGAATTAATTTTCGAAAACAACATTCAACGGCGCTCACATCTGACAACGCAGCGGACAATAACCTGTAAATTTCGCGACGGCATGGCACAAATAAATATATTTTCGCGCATTTCACGGATTCCGACGTTCAGTGACGTACGTCCATGAAAACTTCCACTAGCGTGGCTACATTTCGTCTGAATCGAAAAAATCCTTTTAAACCATTTCTGTTGAATTTTTCACCGAGCGGATATTTCGGCAACGTCGCGCGCACAGAAAAGTAGTACCGCGATAATTGCGACAATTCGCTATAATTGCCATCGGTTTTCGCATTATTTTCCTCTAATAGTTCATAAATTCAAACGAATGAATGCAATTAGTTGGTACGGGCGATCGCCGCAGTAAATTAAGTTCATCGTCGGTCGAATGATAAGGTGTTCCTACGCGAGATCTGAAATTTCGATGATAGTATTGTGGGAGTGTTCATGCAGAACGTACAAAAATAATCGCGTGAAATAACTACAAAAAGACGTCAAATATCGCACAATGTTCGAAGTTTTTTAATTTGTCGTTATTTTTCGTATTTTAACCACGTCGATCATTATTGTGTTGCACGTCAGAGTTGTAAAAAAAAACAAATCAGTTGTCTTTGTGTAAACACATCTTCTGATTCTGACAAATAAGACATTTAGTTAAATAAGTAACCATGGAGGCGATAGCTAAACATGAATTTAATGCGACAGCTGACGACGAATTGAGTTTTAGGAGGTCACAAGTCTTAAAGGTTGGTTAATTTTCGATTTTGTTAAATTTGTAAATATTTTTATTTTTTTTCCAGATACTAAATATGGAAGACGACATGAATTGGTATAGGGCCGAATTAGACGGCAAAGAAGGTCTGATTCCTAGTAATTACATAGAAATGAAAAACCACAGGTAACCATATCAGAATACGAGGCATATGTATTTTTAACTCTGATTTTTCAGTTGGTATTATGGTAAAATAACAAGAGCAGACGCAGAAAAGCTACTGACGACTAAGCATGAAGGGGCCTTTTTAATACGTATTAGTGAGTCTTCGCCGGGAGATTTCTCCTTATCTGTTAAGTATGTCTGTTTACATTTTGTATCCTGTCACCATTCATTGTGATTCATTCAAGGTGTTCCGATGGTGTTCAGCATTTTAAAGTTCTAAGAGACGCACAAGGTAAATTCTTCCTTTGGGTCGTTAAGTTTAACTCGTTAAATGAATTAGTTGAATATCATCGTACGGCTTCAGTGTCTCGGTCGCAAGACGTTAAACTACGTGACATGGTCGTTGCAGAAGAGGTTAGTATTTTGTGTTTACGTTTTGAAATTTGAACTGTCAATGTTGACATTTCAACTTGAAATGAATGTCAAGATTGACTTTTGAAATTTGAAATTTTTACAATTTATCTGAAATATATATTTTTTAACATTGGATACATTTCATATAAATTTTCTCTGAAAAGTCTCAGTGGGTCCGAAAATGGTCTGGTGAAGCTTTAGCATTAGCTTCGCTAAAAACCGAGTCATGTTCTCATTGTTATAGAGTTTCAAAATCTCAAATATTACATATATTTCACATCGTTCTTGGCTCTTCCATGAATGTATGCATCATAATCTTCCTCAACAACTTTAGTTTACTTTAGTGGTTAGTACGCATGAATCGTGATCGTGGTTCACTACCAGTTTTTTCCTTTTTTTCTCAGTCTTTTGTGGTATAGCTCTTTCACTAAAATGAGCACTAATTTGTAAAAAAAAAAATTGTTTATGTAATGAACCAGCATTACATTATAAATTCGGTTGAACTAGTTAAGTGTTGAGACAATAATAACATATAGATTGTTGTATGCTGATCTACGTGAATGTCAATGCTTATATATTAACTACGTATCAGGAAAAGCACGTTAACCTGAGTGGAAAAGTGTACATTTTATATTAGCTCTTTTCAAGAGAAGTGAAGCAATATTACGGTAAACATAATGTCGATCAAGAAATGGATAGAATGAGTCCGGATTGTCATATAATGTCGGCGACACTTTAACTGAAACGAAATGCCATGAAACTGTGGGAAATTGAATCTTAAGGACTATTAGTTGTAAACCTCATTTGAAATTATCTCGTCATCATTTATGTTTGAATATCACACGTATTATTTATTTTATGTATTCCCAATCATTCATATTTAATTGAATTAGTTGTTAGTTTTAGTTTGTGTCGTTACCCCAGTGCAACTATATTTGACCGGCCAATCAAATCTTGATAATAGATAGAATGCTTGCTAACACGCTGTGAAAAAAAGATAACCAGAGTTTTATGAGTGTGTACAAGCGGAGTCTGCCATTTCCGAACACACACTGATCACCACTGACAACGTTAGAAATACACGAATGAGAAACTTGGTTTCATTCACGCCACATTTAAAACAATAGTTGAGATTGCTGATTGTGGGATCGAATGACATTTTTGTACTTAAAAGGGCGATGATGAATATTTAATTTTAAAAAAATAAATGTTCCGGCTGCATTGTTATCTTTTGAACCTAATTGAAATCAATGAATTTAAAAATATAAATTTTCAGTTATGAAACAAGGAGAAAATATTACTGTAACGGTGTAATTTGTTCATTAATTATATAAGTAGGTACATTTGGCTGAATTATTACGACATTAGCAAGATATTCCAAGATGTTGTTAATGAGGTACTAAAAAGATTTGACGAAAAATATGTTAGTTGGTTAACTTACGGCTTGCACTTCGCACAGTTTACCGATAACCATCCAACATAACATAATTTTAGCATATTGCTATGTATAAAATTTACAGTCAAGAATTTATAAAATGAATATAAGAAGATGAATATAAGATAACAAGATATTGCAAACCAAACCAGAAATCTTACAGAGATTAGGAGAACTAATAGCAAACTTACCAGGAAACCATAAAATGATAATGAGCATTTTAGCGTTAATTTTTTTGTGTCAGACTGGACTACTTCAATAAAAATTAAACTATCTTAACTGTTATGGCAATTCTTCTCTACCCTTAATCTAAAAGCCACCGTTTAACCAAAGTTTAAAATAGTTTATGATTTTTTCTTAAGAATTCGCTTATAGTATTATTCCAAAACCATATGTTCAAATAAACGTCTTATTTATTTATCAATTATTAGTTTGTATATCTTCAAAATCCGTATCAATTTTATTTACGTCTTTAGGTTAATATAGTCCATATTGTTGAATGTTTCGTATGGCAAATATTACACAGTTTGATAAGGTTATCTTTGTGTATTTCCTCACCCGTTCAAATGTGTGGTTTTAACTTTAATTCTTATCACGAAAGTATCCATTACGTCTTTGATTGTAAATGTTAACATTTAACGTTTTCCAGATCTACATAAGAAATATATTTTTTTTTTGATAACTGCATGGTGCGCTGTTATGATTGAGTTAACACATGGAAATTTTTACTTTCTCAAATAATGTTTTAATATATGTACCTGAATACAATACAAATGATGCTTAAATGATGTAAATATAACAGGGCCCTGAAGACTTTTGATAGATCCATCCAGCACATGATGTCTGCCATGACTTTACGAAATTGAATGTCCGTGCCAATGATTTGTTACGAGCTTTGATATTCATACAATTAAATTACAAAAATGCTTTTGTACCAAAATTGTGATTGAAACAATAAAAATAGAAACTTGGAATGTTAGAGGAATTAACGGTAAATATGAGTTAATCGAAGATATGAAAATTAAAAAAATTAGCCTACGTGTGAATAACAGAAACAAAAAAGTAAAGGTATACGGAATTAAAAGGTGGATGGATACCTATTATATTGCCAGGAGTGAACACTACAGAATGGGGGAGGAGCTGCAAAATGTGTATTATTGTGGAAGATTGTTGGTTGTTGAAGCAAACTGCGATGACAAACTTAACGGTAATATAATTGTAGCATATGGGCCAAAATGATAATGCAAAGAAAAAGGAAAATGGTTCAAATAATGCAAAATGAATTAGACGGTGGAACAGGAAATACATTTCTAATGGGAGATAAAATAGAAGAGTGGGCAACAACAACAAAGTTATTAGGAGATATATGGGACCTCGGGGAGAAGAAACAAAGGACACAGTATACAACATTTACACAGAAAGCTCAGACATTTTTAACAGAAGTTTCCTCAAGTAAATGTAATGCAGAAGTAGCAAGCGACCATCACTTGGTAAGGATGAAGTTGTAAAAAAGAAAATGACTTAAGAAAGTATTAAAAGATACAGAAGATTTAAAAAAATATATCAAAATAAATTACAAACTAGATTAAGAAAAGAAATACGTTAACAGTAAATTGGAACTCAAAAGTGAAAGAAAATATTTTAAAGAGAATATAATCCTGTTTAACAGTAAAAGTCAATAATTTGAAATATTGAAAAACGAGGAAAGGAAAAACAAAAGTATAAATGGAGAAAAGATGCAATAAGAGGACCATACATTATATAATATAATTAATAGGGAAGAGTAAAAGAGGCAAATAAACATTCATGCACAGACTTTGGCTACAAAATGAAAGAAAATTACTTAGCCAACCAAAAAGTATTTCGTAGTACATTGAATGAGTTAAAAGAAAACACATAGATTGTTAAACATGAAGAATAAAGAAAGATATGGAAAGATTGAAAAATATAAAATAAAACAATAACAGGAAATAATAACTGGAAAGTAACAAAAGAAATTACAATAGCCATTGAGAAAATGAAACAGGGAAAAGCCCCTGGACAAAATGAAATTTCAAAGAAGTGTTCAGGCGCCTATAAAATGACATAATTATTTTATAGGCCTTATGTTTTGTGTAAAAAAAATCCACTTGTTTCTGTCTAATGCTAGTTTCTCCTCTATTTTCTATCAATTTGGCTTTCATTATTTCATGATGGTGTTAGTCTTAGCTTTTATTTTTGGAAATTACATACATACAAGTGATGGAGAACCTTGAGAAGAAGAGAGACATAAGAAGAGTCGATAAAAATAATCAACTTCCTATACAAAAACAATAATATAATGACTAACAATGAAAAAAAAACATAAAATAGAAATAAATGGACGAACACTGGAACAAGTTAACGGTTACAACAGTTAACGAACAATGAATAAGTTGACATAGAAATAAAAGAGAGAATAGAGAAAGTAAAAAAGTCAGAAATGTATTTTTTTGGAAAAGGTTTATAGATTATCTCGAAACAATAACAATTGGAACAACAATAACTGGCGAATATTATTCCAATTATTTCAACAAAGGTTTGAAAAAAGACTACATTTGACAAAGAAAATAGTTCTTATCCACCAAGACAATAGACCATCTCACAAATCCATAAAAGTAAAATTTAATGAGTTGGGCTACGAATTACTTCCTCTTGCACCATACTCCAGAAATACTGGATCCAGAAATTAGAAAGAAGTTGGACTAAGTGTATCGAGCTAATAGGACTACATTGAAAAAAAAAATTTCCCAAGAAAATGTTTTTTTTCTTTGCCAATTAATCATTTTACCCTTACCTTACGGACTTTTTGCTTCAATATTTTTGGTTTGGTGCACAATATCTTGTCATGTCTTACCGCGGAGGCCGTAACGACTTCCTCCAAGAGTCTATTCATTTTGCAATTCGTTGTATGCGCCGCATGATTTGGAGCGTTTTTTTTTGGTGACAAAAATATACTCAGTGTCATATAAACTGCACAACCTAGAAGGGGTGGGAATTTTTGGACTAAATTTGGCAGAAACGTTGGACTAGTCTAAAGTAACAATTGATTAAAATTTGATAAAGAAAACACTTCATCTTTTTGATTTTTCTTGTGTTGGTCCGCCCCTATTTCTGATACACTCATTGACCCGCCTTGGCATTAATTCCAGCAGGTGATCAATGTCTTCTTGGGGTATGGCATCCCAAGCAGCCTGTACGTCATGCCGTAGAGCTTCTATTGTCAACGGTGGGTTCGGTAGTTTCCTCAATCTTTTACCCATCATGTCCCACACGTGCTCAATGGGCGACAAATCGGGAGATCTTGGCGGCCAAGGCAAAAGATTAACATTGGCCTCTTCAAAGAAGTCAAGAGAAACCCTTGCTACGCGAGGTCGTGCATTATCTTGCTGGAAAAGTGGGTCTTCCAGCCCTCGAAGATATGGAAGAACATGTGGTTCTACCACTTCGTCAATGTAGCGTCGGGCGGTCATACTGCCCCGAATGAAGAGCAAGGGTGACCTACTGCCGTAAGCAATAGCACCCCACACCATCAACCCCACAGTTCGGTGAACATGCCTCGCAATCGAAAAATCATGATTGCGCCTTTCTCCACGTCTTCGTCTAACAGTCATCCGACCATCATGCATTCCTAAACAAAATCGTCACTAAAGACAACTCGATGCCACTCCAAGTTCCATTGAAGTATTTCCGTGCACCAGGCCAAACGTTCCTGGCGATGTTGAGCAATGAGGGGTAGCACAAGATGTGGGCGGTAAGACAGCAAGCCAAAGGTTCTTATTCGACGATAAACTGTTCGCAAGGCTATCGGACGACCTTGTTCACCTAACCATTGATCAGCTATTGATCTAGTTGTAGAGAATCGGTCTCTCAAGGCCATTAGTCTTAAGTGGCGATCTTGACGTTCATTGGTTCGTCTTTGAGCCCCAGTGCCTCTTCTCCGACGTTCAACCCCATGTTCAGACCACGCTTGATAAACACGCATTATTGTTGAGTGGTGCCGTCCCAAACGGTTGCCGATTTCTCTAAACGAAAAACCTGCTTCTCGTAAACCAACAATCCCCCTCGGTCAAAGTCACTCAACTGCTGGTAAACTTGACGTCTCCTTCCTCTAGGCATCATTAAACACTTGAAACACTTTAAACTAAAGAACGGGATCCGAAAAAGTGGAACAAATTCAAAAAATGGCTCGATAATTGCTTGACTATCACCACCTCTAAAAAATGACACAAACGTCAAAAATCCCATGACTACTTGATGATTGGGTTTCAACTTTTAATCAACTATTTCCCTGGACTAGTCCACTATTCCTGCCAAATTTGGTCCAAAAATTCCCACCCCTTCTAGGTGGTGCAGTTTATATGTCACTGAGTGTATGAAATGTTTAATGCAACAATTTGACTTATTTATAATTACGCGTCAATTACGTGAATTATTTTGCTACATTTATGTGCATGATAACCTGATTTTAAAGATATTTTTGATGTCAAACTTATCTATAATTCCAAAATATATTTTCATTTTCTAAAATATTTTAAATATATCTAAAATATCTAAAATTTATGATTGAACAGGAATAATTGCCATATTTCATCAACTTTTCGCTAAATAATTGCATTTTAAGTTTTACATAACCACCGGTATTTAACTGGAGACCTGTATTTTGTTCCGGTATGTAACGGCGTAAATTAATTGAAGTTAATTTACGATTGCTGATGCACGTGATTAATTTTTCGTCACAGTCCATTTACATTTTATTCCGAAAAAAATCGAAAATTTGCTCCGCGATGTAATTGTAAGGAACAATTAGTTTCGTAATCCGCATTTCGAATAGCTCTTCCATTATCTCGTTGTCGCAAATAAATTAACACGTGCGCGCAAACAAACGAAATGGCGATACGCATCGTTAGAACATTGTGTTACCGTTCCGCCGCCGTTGAATAATTTATAATTTGTGTTTCGTTCTGTAATGGTCTTGTGTAATTTTCTAGGTAAAGAGACGGGCAATTAAAATCACAAGGTTCGTAGATAGCTGACTAAACTCCACACGAAAAATCATAGTAATAACAAAAAGCTAAAAGCGTTTTCGCAGCATGTAGTATTTTCGATTCTATTTTTGTGTATCTAACAGACAAACCCAATTCTATTGCCTAACTTTATAATAACGCACATCGTTTAACGCTGGTTTTCAATGTTTTATGTTGAGCACATTTTTTTTTTATTATTTTGACGTGTGTTGTAACGGCCAAATGAAATCCATGTTATTGCTGATGAAATTTTGTGATTTTCATATTTTTTAGTTCTGAAAATAATTGACGTTTTAGTATTAATTTGGCTTCGCACTCGTGTGTCTGATTAGTTCACATAATAAAGTTAAATAAATACATCTGATTTCTGGAGCTTTTCAAGCTATAATGAATCAATTTTGTGGAATATTATTATACCGTTTAAATAACATTTGTTTCGATTATTTCGCTAATTGATACCTTGTAACGTTGTAAATATAAAACATGGTAACAAATGTAAAAAAACTTGTATAATAATAGTATCTAATTAACCCTTAGTTTTGAAATTTGAATGCACTGAGGCAGATTTTGCGGAGACAAGCGTTTTCCACGCTTCACGCTTTCGTGAGTTTCTTTGACACAAATACTGACATTTTTTTGACGATTTAGATATTAATATTACTGGCCAAAATCTCGAAACGCTTTCAAGAATTGGTTTTATAACTGCTGAATATACTAGAGTTAGAACCTTGATAACTTGGCAGATTCGATTATGCCTCGTTTAACGACCAGATGCAGAAAAAGCGTGGTCTCGGCGTCAACAGCCAGTTTCACACGCTACATACAAATTAAAAAAATCCGCGGTCGTCCGCACGAAACTTACTTATACTTAGTTATACTACATTTTTCGAAAAAACTTTTCAAATGAAAGTTGTTTAGAATATCAATATCTATAATTTATGTAAGAATATTTTTTTCCGTAACGTGTACCGTTTTCGAGATATGGAAAAAGGTGATAAGAGTAAACCATCACTTCCGGTTGAGAGATTGTGTGCAAAATAGGACGTTTTCCTCCTTGCTACATACAAATGTTAAGTTTAAAGTTTCAGAGCTCCAGCTATAATCGTTTGGACGCTTGAGCGCGCACAGACACACAGCACACACACACACAGACACACAGACGTCATTCCGAAAATAGTCAGAAACGATTCAGGGGACCTCAAAACGCGTATATCCGTTAAAATCTCGAGGTCGAAATTTTTCATGATTCCTATACTTACTTATACATAAAGTATAAGTAAGTAAAAACACCGGAACGCAATCACGATTGCCGAATTTTGTAGTAGTTCGAACTTCTATTCAAACTTCGTGCGCTTGTATGGAGATGCGTCTAATGGGTAAACGCGGTACAGTAATGTAGCAATCATTTTGGATAGGTGGGGGTTAAATTTTAAATTAATGAGAATTCATTATTGCCAGTATTTT
This sequence comes from Geotrupes spiniger, assembly GCA_959613385.1. Lineage (NCBI taxonomy): Eukaryota > Metazoa > Arthropoda > Insecta > Coleoptera > Geotrupidae > Geotrupes > Geotrupes spiniger. Next base: position 3,053,442 of record OY390738.1, read on the forward strand.
AACAACTTGTTAACGGTTTGTTTATTTGTGGCATTTTCGGTTTGAACTATAATGAAAACACTAATATGTCTTGCGTCAGCAAAATGTTGTTCCAACAAACATTTGTTCTGTGAAATGTGACGATTATTTTCCAGAACCAAACAAATTGAAAATAAAAGGATCATAAATACCGGGACGAGAAATTTTGTTGCAAATATACAGTATTTATACATTTTCCTGTAATTCGCTTTATCGTCGCGGGACGGTTGGGTCTAGCATTTTTTATTTGAAATATATGTATACAATTAGCATTTTCTAAAACATAGAGTTATTAAACTGTCCAAACAAGAAATACAACACACTAAAATGCTGGATACATCCTTATCAGTAACATAATTTCTTAGAAATACTCTTAGTCTTTTCAAGGTGTAAAATGAAATAAAAATTAAATGTCAAGTGCTTTCGTAGAGCATCCACGCTTGCATTATTAGAATGTTTTGTAACTTTTTAATTTTAAATCGCTTGACTAATTTCAATTTAAGATCCTCGTGTGAAACCTCTACATAACTGTAGGTAAAGTACTATTAAATATATTTTTCCAGGATCACAATAGAAAGTGAATCACGCCGTCATAAAAATTGACAATGTTACACTGTCGCTGCTGTGTTAATCTTGCTGATTCATCCGCCATGTTGACACGAATGGAATTAGTGGAATAAAATATTTTATTTGTAATTAAAACTTGTTACAATATAACAATTATTTATCCTTGAATTACTAGTTCATGGTAGCTGCTAAAAATACTTTTGACGTTCATTGTATAGAGACGAGCATTTTGTATAGTCCAATTGTAATCCAATGCTGCCGTCTATAATGAATCAACAATTGTTTCCGTCTTTCAGGATCTGCGCACTATACAGTTACCCTGCGTCTAAATTCAACGGTCAAAGATCCAATATAACGTATGAGTCAGCTGCCCTATATACAGTAAAGAGACAAAAAACACCCCCTGAATTTACTCTCTGAAAAGTACCAGAAGTGTTATATATAAGAAATTCAGGAATTTCTGACATACATAGCTAGCACACGACCTAGATTGCACAAACTATCATATACAATAGAACTGCAGTGTTAACAACACATGCAATATGCGCATGTCGTCAGTAGAATAGTAATTATTGCTATGCTTACTATTCAATGCCAAAGGTAGTGTGTAATTAGATTCAATTTCAACGTAAGCACGCTGACCATACGTCAAAAAGACGTATGTCTGGGTTGTCCAGTGTGCAGTCGTATCAGCACCCGACTCCGGGATAAAATAGATCAAGAGTAATAATGCATTATGTAGTATTACTTCGTGTAATGTACTATGATAGGAAAACATTGTAAAACATTTGGACCCAACAAATGGTCATGATCGTGATAAATCAAGTGCTAACTTTATAAAGTTCAAATTTGTCACGTTATTTATATCGGTGGATAATTTTTATACATATTAGTGACTGATTTGCCAACTATTAGGACAGTTTGCAAAACACTTCAATTACAACGCAAATATCCATATAGCGATATGCTATTTTTTATTGTTACTAACTACGTTGGTATTTTTTACAATTTGGAATGCAGTTACATTAAAATACAATTTGATAGCAGTCATACTATTCAAGTTTGCTCTACAGTTTTTTTCTTATTGAGTGTTCTTTTGTTTCAGTATTTAGTGCAAGCTTTGTACGATTTTACGCCCCAAGAACAAGGAGAATTAGAATTTAAACGTGGTGACGTCATAACCGTGACGGACCGCACCGATCAGCACTGGTGGCACGGAGAGATCGGACATCGCAGGGGCCTCTTTCCTGCCACATACGTCACACCCTATCACACATAATTACCTAAACATCTAGTTTCAAAACGTCTGTCTCCTTAATTCCCAAGCGGTTTATCAAAACGTCTTTAGGCATTACTTTTCTTAATTCGTATACATGATTGTTATTATTATTAATAATTAATTGTAGGGTTCGTTCACTATTTGCGGTAATTTTAATGCGCTTCGAAAGCTAAAAAATAACGTGCGTGCAATATGTTAAAAAATTCGTTTGAATGGACCCTAAAGTGTATTAATCTGCCCTCGTAGGTGACCTGCGAGGGGTGTTCAAATTGTCTTTCACTAAAATCGAGTTTTAACCGTTATACTTTTGTTGGACGATTTTTTTAGTTTAAATCTTTGCTTTTTGATACACGTTCCCCGTGTTGAAAAATATATCTATATATATATATGTTAAGTTATTATCTCAAAAGTAAACAGATAGAATTAAAATTGCCTTTTTGGTGGACATTTTGTTTATTGACGAAAAGAATGAATCATGATATTTTTATAATGATCTAGTAGTTTGTATTGTGTAATCGGTTATAGTTCAAGCAATAAATATTTTTGCCTACAATCTTAGCATCAATGTAGACAAATTTTCATTACTATAAAGTTACATCTTGTTTCAAAGATGTCAACAATGTTTACTAATGGAGAAACGTTTACAACGAAGTTTTTATATTTGACGAACGCATATATTGTTTCCAGCTTCGTCCGATGTAGGCAATTTAATGGTTGATCTAAATTGTCCCCTATTTTCCGATTGTTGTAATATTTTTTTGCGCACCTATTTATATATATATATACATATATATATACGATGCCATTATTTTAAAGATGTTATTTTATTATATGGAAATTTATTGTTTGTTATAAATCTTTATTTTGAATAGATTTTAATGTCTTTATTAGATCATTTGTTTGGCATTGAAAGAAGTGTTTTGTTTTTAAGTAATTTGTACATACGTATAAGATTGTGCCACAGATTTGACTATTTTACTATTATAGTTTTGTTTTGTGGAACTTTGCAATTGATGCATTTTATTACTTTTTAGTCAATAGCTGGTAGTTTATTGGCATTATCTTGCTTATATTTTAAGATGAGTTTTTGTAAATACTAACTTAGGTATATTATACTTATGATACTACACTTAGCAATTTCAGGCTACATCTAGTATAAATAAAATATATGTTATAAATATAATGAGTCGATTTATTTCATTGAAGAATTTGACTAAATGCCATTTGTTTTATTTCATTTTAATTTCATATTCTTATGCACGACTATTGCTAGAGTACTTTGCATTTGTTGTGCGTGATCAAATTAGTTCACATCTTGCACAGCCTATGCACCTATCGTTTTCAGATGATTGACCTTTTTCGTCTAACTGAGCACTATTTCTACTAGTTTCTGGTTTTAGACTGATACAAAAATTTCGTCCAAAATATGTTCTGATATCTTGCACACTTATAATGCATTTATAATTCTTTAAATTTTTTAATATTTAATGTGTTTGTGTCTGTGCATGCTCTAAAGCAAATTAAAGCAAAAATTATTAATCTTTAAACTTAATACTTAGTACATGCGCTGGAAGAAAACCTATTTTTCAAAGCAATATTATCTCAAAAACGGCAAGAGTTATCGAAGAAGTGATTTTTGAAAGTAAAATTTCATAATTCTGGAAAGTTATATGTGCCATTCGATGCTCGAACTTGGAGCACAATCTTTTCATATAAAAATTGAGTTATAAAGTAAAAATAATTACTTAAGACAACAATATCAAAAAATTAAAAAAAAAGAAAAACAATTTATTTTACTAATTGACAAATGCAAAAATACATAAATTTATTCAATCAATAATCATTCTAGCAACAGTAATATCAGTTCGTCGGTTTAAAATAGTTACAGCCATCTTGGGCGAAAAATGCATAACACCGATCTCCTTTAAAGCCTGACTTCGCCTATCTTCTACACCCGTGGCACCCTCCAACGCCAGCAATGTCTCCCTTAATAGCAACGCAGAACCTTTACTTATGTTTATCAAATTGCATGATTCATTCAACCTAAAAATTAACACATTCGTAAATTGGTCGAAAACGCTTCCTGTGAACTTACTGTTGGAAAAAATTCTCCGGTTTCTCACAGAATTGGGAAAATAATGGAAAGAGGTTTCTCTTCACATCGAACCTCAACTGAAGAGCGCCGCCCTCATTAAATCTACTGTCAAGGACCAAATCTTCAAACAGGTATGTATCCAACTGAGCGGCAATGAAGTGCCATACAATCGTAAATAATTTCTTAGCTAAATTTTTTTGCAGTTGGTGCAACCGTGTTGCGAGGATTTCGAACATCGGGCAGGCTGATTGCGTTAGATAAAGAGATTTTTCGTTTTTGTCAACGTGCATCGCTGACCATCTAAAATAAACAGGCTAGGCATAAATTGGCTAGCAAAAATTGTGATGAAATCAAAAAGCACCTTTTGATTTTAACATATTTGTTTAATAGGATTTAGTAAGTTATTCCTATTTTTTCATAATTTGTAGAGATTATAATCAATACTAAATCATAATTTTTTTAACAAGAAGTGAATTGATGACAAGATTATTAAGGACCCTTTTTTATACCTTTCACGAATGTAATTTCTGCTTCTTGACTTCAACTCTAAAACGACAGATTCTGCCAACGTGCAAAGCAAATCTTTACGCATATGTCGATACAATGACAAAGTATCAGCAAAAATTGTCTCAGTTTCCATTTCAAAGCCGGGACTGCCATCATAATCCATTAATGGAACGTTCGGTGATTCTGCATTTTCTAGTTTACTTTTGTAGTAAAATAGATTCAAGTAGTGCTACAAGTAAATGTAGAAAACATCTATTATGTTCAAATACTACTTTGCTTATCATTTCTGCTAGCTTATATGATACAACTAAATCTGTTTACAAAGTACAATCCAACTTCATTAATGAATAATTGCATACAGACAAGGTACAAAATGGTCACTCTACAAATAAAGAATATCGATATAGAATAAAATATAAACTGGTTCAAAATAGAATACATCGTCCTCTGGGTTAGGGAGATAAACTGTTGCAGGATGTGTTGCAGCACACTTGCTGCTGTATGTTAATTTTTTTAATAGAATATGAAGAATCACTGCATATCACCATCGCATAGTGGAACAGCTGAGCATTGGATACCTGTATCGGATAGTCCGTACTTCATGCAGTTTTCTTTATTTGGTGCTGTCTGAATTATTGATCTTGGTTTACTAAGTTGACTCAATTAGCAGATGTCCAGAAAACTAAGTTTACAAGTACAATAAATAAATATTTGATCTAAACATTAAATAAACCGTCGAAAATTATCATTGGGACAAATATTTGCAATAACATAAGAATCACTTTTTCAATGATAAATATTTATGACCAATTGTACGTACCAACATATCACCCCAGTCAATAAGGACGTTTTCCACATAAAAAAGAGTGTTGGTAATCATGGGAATTTTGGAATCGATTATATCGCCTGTTTCTGCATTAACCAGCTGCAGCAATCGAACTCTAAAATCGTCCAACAGTTCCAACTGCAATTCTAAAAACTGCAGCCGATGTCCAGGTTGGGGTAGTGATTCGTAGCGTTCCATTATGGTCTGCAAGAGTGTAACGAAATGATCGGCGCAAGTTGTTATTTTCAAATCGTCTACATCACAACTTAGGGGTTGGAATGCATCAACGGCATTTGGAGAAAGCATAACGTCCATTTTCTCCACCGCATCTGCAAATTAATTAAAAATAAATTACAATATATGATTATGTATAACAGTGAGGAGCAAAGGTAAGGAAGATGAAGATGCAAATTGTTGATGTAAAGCGATTATACTAACACTTTTTCTCCATATTCATCCATTTCACAAAAACCTGAGCTTGAGTGAGCACAGCCAGCACACTAGGTTGCGTCGAAGGATAACTGTAAGATTCCCGCAGTTCTTTGTCGAAACCCAATGCCTCATCAACGCAATGCGAGAATGTAAAGTCGTCAAATTGGGTCTTAGGCATGTCAGAATTTAATTTTTCAACAGCCAGTTGTACTAATCCCCTCATCAGCTCCATCTAAATTATTATAATTACATATAATTACAGTGACGACCATGCAATTTTCAAGTTGATAACTCACTTTGACGTCGATGTGATGCAATCCTAACTTATCAACGATGGGCTGAATCCACTTGACGACAAATTCAACGTGATCTCTCACCCACGATAAAATTTGTGTAAAATACCTTTAAGGAAAGAAATCACGTCTAAGAAATTGGTATTACATTGCCAAGTTTTCAACATCAACTTGAAATAAATGAAAGTTTTCCAGTGTTCAATTTATAACTTTAAATTGCTCACCATTCTGGTTTATCAATTCTATTTGTCTGACGTGTTCCGTAAAAGTGGTATAGAAATCGTTTTCGTAACGGTAATACCATAAAGTGTATCGGCAGACATAATGGCGGAAAATCTGACAACAAAGCCGAGGTCGGTTGGGCAGGCAAGGTGCTTTCTTCTGGTAACTCGATCTGAAGCAAATACTCTGCGATGATCTGCAATTTTTGAATGCTCGACTGCAAGGGCGAAATTAAATTGAAATTTGCACTAACGAATGGCCATCGTATTATTTTTATACATTCTTCAAACTCACTAAAATAAGAAACAGACTTTTAAGCATGATTTTTAGATTTTCAAACAATGAATGAATGAATGAATGAAATCAGAAAATTGACTTCAGGGATTCGTCATAACTGATAATAAATATGTAATATATATATATTAAATACACATATATGTTTTTATAGTGTTTGACGTTGCACTACAGCATTAATTTTACAAATACAGTTTTCCCAGTTTTTGTTCATCAGGTTCATCTCAGACATAGATTTTATTCCTCCTCACAGCAGGTGTTTGGGCTATTCCTCATGTTCTGCATTCATATAATTTCCATTCCATCATAGTTTCTTTTAAACTTTGTTCCTGCATTTCTTGTATGTGTTAAAACCTATCTGTTTTTATTTAATTTTGTCCAAGGGGGCCTTTGACATGTTCATTATTTCCCAGATTTGTAGATATGTCACTCTTTCAAGTCTCGATCGTCATTTGCCAGACTTCACGTCCGCCAATAGCTACGATTTTTAAGATGATATTGTATGCAACTCTAATTTTTTTTTAATTTTATCTTCGCTTCATAAAATTTTGCCATACCTTTATTAATTCAATCTTTTATAGTTTCTGAGCTTTCTCCGCTGTGGTGCAATTTAATAATAATAATAATAATGTCTTTATTGATTAAAATCTATATAATATGACATAAACAGTAATCAGTAAGTAATCGAGGCGAATTTCAGTATCCAGACGAGCTGGCGACTGCTCTTCCAATTAACCTTGTAGTTGTAATACGGGAACATAACTTAAATGGCAATAACATTACGAAGCAAAAAATAAATATATAGTATATGAAAATATAATTCTCATCAATCAACGATTAACTGTTATTTAAGCTCAGCCTCAATCTCAATCTCAATCTCCGCCCACCCTCTGCTGTTCTGCTAGGAGGATAGGAAGCAAATATTTCTCTCAAACCGTGTAAAATTTGCATCAATAAAGTAGTTCACATGTCCATTATAGAAAGCCACGAAGTTATATGAAACTGATTTTTTGAATTGCTCAGTTGCAAGAACAGGAGGTGTCAGCAATCCCTTAAATCTAAAATTTATGTTATGAACATCCGTACGGTAACTTATTTTATTAATAAATATTTAGGAGAATGATTGAATAATAATTTAGATGTCTTCTACGCACCATATTTAACCAACCACTCTCCTTTAACTTTTAACTAATCCTGTCATACTTTCGAATTCCAAAAATCAATCTCAAATATGAATTTTGTACCTTCTGAATGCGATTTATGTCCATAACATCCAAATATGGACCACACACTGAGCAACAGTACGTAAATTTACTAAGGACTAATGAATTGCATAACATTATTTTAATTTTTCTATCGAAGTGATGTCTATTGTTATAAAGAGTCCCCTGCGGGGCACCCAGATTAATATTTAGTGGATATACCTCCTTGTGTTGGAACAGATGTAGTAATTGAGTTTTAATAACCATTTTAAACAGTTTAGAGAGAGTTGGCAATATACTAATTAGACGTAGATCCTTGAGCACACTAGGAGAACTGATTTTCGGAACCGGAGTTACATAATATTTCTGTATTTCCTACATTCACAAAACAGAATTAGAAATACAATAATTAATTATATGCGAAATAAAAGGAGATAACTGAGGAGTGCACAATTTGAGCATTTAAGCATTTATGCCATCACTTCCAATTGCATTAGACTTCCAACTCTGTAACAATATTATAGTTTAATAAGAAATAATTTTACTATTCAGATTGTTCTGATATTGATTTACTAATGAAGTACTAGGACCACCACAATTTGAAGCACTTACAAAAACGAATTAATTAGTTCCAAATTACATAGCTGCTGTGGCAGGTTAATTGTTTTACTTCTAAGAATATTGAATTTTCTTAAATCATCCCAAAGCGACTTTGAACCCTTTGTAATGGAATTGTGATGAAATTATGCCTGTTTCTCTCTTCTCATAGAAGAAGTGGCCTAGTTACGAAGCGTTTTATAGTACTCCAAATGTGTAGGGTTTTTGTTTCCATAAATTTCCTCAAAGCATTACTGCAATGTGATGATAGTTTCCAAGTTATTAGTTAACAATATAGTTTCGTGATTCGAATTGTTCTATATGGTGCATGCAAATCGATTAATGTTAATAAGTTATCATTGAAAAACTTTACCTTTTGATCAACATCATTTAAATCGAAAATATTTCTCCATGGTATCGACAGCAATTGACCAGAAAATGAATCGTAGTTAAAGTTTTGGAAGTAACGAAAAGTTTAAAAATGGTGTGTTGTCTAGGCATATCAGGTAACATTCAAATTGCATCAAATCAACAGACGCATTAGGCACATGCAATGTTACAGGATCAGTAACTAAGTTTACATCAGTGATTAAGATTAAATCAATAAGAGTAGACGATGTAAGTGTAATTCTTGTTGCAGTATCAACAATGTGATTTAGACCACAGTGTACCACTAGTAATGACTGAAACTGTGTAGTATAATTACAATCAGGAGCAAGAAAATCAATATTGAAATCACCAAAGCATATCACCATATCAGATGCTGGAATAAGTACAGACAACGTCGTTTCAAATGATTCAAAAAAGCAGTAATATCGAAGTAAGGGGATTTATAGAAAACACCAAGAAAAATTTAATTTATTTAAGGAAATAGACACCCATCCTTGTTCTAAATCTTGCGGTACATTTAAAGCCTTATAATTTAGACTTGATTTAAGATACAGAGCTACACACCACCATGAGAGGGCCTATCACAACATAGAACTTTATAGCTACCATTTCATCAGGTATACTGCGGATGTAGCCATGCCTCGGTTACAGCTATGATGTTAAAATTGTGTAAAAGAACAACTGTTATGAATGCATCAAAACTGGACAGCAGAGAGCGGGAGTTTATGTGTGCTAATTTAATTTTAGTTTCCATTACGCATCAATATTTCACTGCGTGTACTAGATTAGGGAATTACATTTTCAAATATCTAAATAATAATGAAAAATAAAATATTGTTAATAAATTATTACAAATAACAAATAATTACGGTAGGCTATAATTTCAGTACAACTGATTTTCAAATAAATAAACAGTATTGTATGTTGTATCCTAATCTGTCAATAATAAAAATAAATGTAATTAAAAACTATATTTCGTTTGACCAAAAATTTAAAATAAAATTCGAAGAACGATTTTGATATATTTCAAATAAAAATATTGAATATAATATCCTACTCCTACAAACCTACAAAAATAAACTAGAGATGTGTGCCAAAAATTAAGATTAGATTCAATGAACAATCTTAATATATTTAATGTTTATAGATCGATATACTAAAGAGTTTATGCACGCTACTCAATAATTGAATCAGAGTCCAATTTACGTAAATCATCCGATGTCTTTAATTACAAGCAAGCATCTTGATGTTTGCAATATATACTTCCGTCATGAGTTCACACATTTTTAACACCACACTTATTCTTAGCACCACTATACATCAAATATCTTAATTTAGTTAAATCTGGACCTTTTAGAAGGTTCTTATGTTGGCACATTCTTTGTTTTGAAATGTATGTAACAAATTCAACGATGACAGGCCTTGACTTTCTTCCTTCGACGTTTTTAACGGCAACTTTATCACCAAGCTTTTTACCAATATCATGACAATGGTCAATCAATATATCGGCATTATTTAGATGCAATTTATTAATGAAAATTTCAGATAATTTTGCATGCACATCATTTTCATGCTCATGGATGCCATATATTTGAATACAATTTCGTCTGGAATAATGTGCAAGTTCATTGACTTTGTCAGATAAACGTTTATTCTGGGTCTGTAAGTTATTAACTTTTTCTTCGTATTCTTTGTTCATTACTTCAACAGATTCTTTTAACTTTTAACGGATCACCAGTGGGATAACACTGAAGTCAAATTAAAATTAAAAACCCTATCTTTATGCTCTTAACCCTAAAAGAAATGTAAAACGGGGTGTAGTGTACCGTCCTCCTTGTTGCCATGAGTGCTAACTGCGGGGAAAACCTAAAACTAATCAAGCAATTCGAATAAGCTGGACTGCCGTATCGGTCCGTTGTCGGAATTCATTAAATTGTTTTTGTACCTGTGTATGAAAATACTTTCGTAGCTGTCTAATTCTCTACAATTGTGTACTGTTTCTAAAATATGCTGGGCTACGCTTGATTTTTCGAGTCTGTTGAATCTAAAATGTGCTATATGTTCTTTGTAGCGAGTTTTAATTGAACGTTTAGTTTGCCCAACATATTTTTGTTTACAGTCCTTGCAATTTATTTCATATATTCCACTTTTCTGTTCTACCTCAATTTTATCTTTGGCGTTCCCTAATAGGGTTTTCAAATATTATTAAATCTCAGAATGAAAAACTGTTTCTTTTTAAAAGCAGACAAAGGGAACAAGTTAGTAATTATGGACAAAGCCGATTACAGTGAGAGGGTTAAACAGTTAATATCAGAGGGGCCATACGCAGAATTAAAGAAAAATCCACTACCAAGGATGATCAGGGAAACTAAAGACGTGATAAAGAACTGTCCACAATTATTAACATACTCCCAGAAGTTTAAAATAAATGAATCTAACCCCATAGTACCTAGGTTATACTGTTTACCGAAAATACATAAACCAGGTAATTTGATGAGACCTATCATTTCAGGTATTAACTCACCGACTTACTTGCTTTCGAAATGGTTAGTAAATGAATTCAAAAATTTGTCCGAACAGGCTGAAAGCTTTTCAATTCAAAATTCGTTCATTCAGCAAGTCAAAGATTGCAAGCTGGAAAAGGACGAAATTCTGGTTTCATTTGATGTAAGCTCATTGTTGCCTTCGGTACCTATTCCGGAAACACTGAAATAGTTGGCTTGTTTACTCAATAAGAACAAGATCGACTCGGCAAAAGTAAATGAATACTTGAAGTTGACAACCCTATGCATGTCCCAAAATTGATTTCAATTTGAAGGAAACTTCTATGAACAACAACAAGGAACAGCTATGGGCAACTCTTTGTCTCCATTTATAGCCAATTTATTCATGAGTCAGTTTGAATTAGATTTCAAAAAGAAATGCTGAATATTTCCCTAAAGTATGGATCAGGTACGTCGATGATATTTTCGCGATTTTTGACACTAATAAATGCAATGTAGAAGCATTTTTAAACGAATTAAATTTGAAATTCACATCTATTAAATTCACAATCGAAAAGGAAACAAATGATCGCTTACCATTTTTGGATACGGTAGTAATTAGAAATAACAATATTATAGAAATAGATATTTTCCGGAAAGAAACCAATGTAAACAAATTCATAACCGCGGATTCATGTCACAGCTTTCAGAAAAAAATGTCATCCTTCAATTTTCTCATACATCGTTTGTTAAGTTTTCCACTAACAAAAGATAGATACAACACTGAACTCAATCTTATTAAAAACATTGCGGGTTACAATGGTTTCGATATGGGCATAGTGACTAACCTTATTAGGAAACATAAACGTAACAACACACTCGTAGATTCCACCTGTCTGCTACTTCAAAGAGATCAAGGCAATAAATTTGTTTGTTTACTGTACCACGCAGCGTCTAAAAACGTAAATAAACTTTTCAAAAATCATGAACTTCAGGTCGCGTTTAAATCGAGCAATTCTTTGAAAACCCTATTAGGGAACGCCAAAGATAAAATTGAGGTAGAACAGAAAAGTGGAATATATGAAATAAATTGCAAGGACTGTAAACAAAAATATGTTGGGCAAACTAAACGTTCAATTAAAACTCGCTACAAAGAACATATAGCACATTTTAGATTCAACAGACCCGAAAAATCAAGCGTAGCCCAGCGTATTTTCATACACAGGTACAAAAACAATTTAATGAATTCCGACAACGGACCGATACCGCAGTCCAGCTTGTTTGAATTGCTTGATTAGTTTTAGGTTTTCCCCGCAGTTAGCACTCATGGCAACAAGGAGTACGGTACACTACACCCCGCTTTACATTTCCTTTAGGGTTAAGAGTATAAAGATAAGGTTTTTTAATTTTAATTTGACTTCAGTGTTATCCCACTGGTGATCCGTTCATATTCTACTGAAGATGGCAACATAGTTGCCGAAATATGTATTTAGATTTGTAAAAATCAAGTGTAGTAAGGGGTTTTTATGTTATAATTATTATTATAAGTTTTCTCTTTTTTCTCCAATAACGATTTAAACGTCTCTAATCAGTTCAATTACCTCGTCATTCTCACCTCGTATGAATCCCATTGTAATTATGCGAATTTCACCATTACATACAGTACATTTCCTACACGCAGGTCAGATGAATTAAATTCCGTAATACATAAATTGAAATAAGCTTCTGATCTTAATAAAAGGCACACTTTTGGGCACCAGCACGCGTACACCACTAGCCACTTTCCGCCATGACGAATTAATTTCAACCCTAGATGTGCTTCACATGCCTATATCACGTTTCTTTCATACAATACCCGAATTTGAATCGTTTCCTCCAATGCACATGTACTTTGCATATTTATGTCAAATCCCCACTTCTAGTATCCATCAGTTTCCTAAATATAGTTCTTGTTACTGGTACTTCCATTCTCACACATTTTCTTTTCTATTGCTATCACCAAAAGAGCTTCTAATTAGGCCTTTGCTTATTTTAAATGCTTTTCCTAACTTGCTTCCAATTTTTAGTTGAGAGGCTTCAAATAGTTTCCTTACAGCCTTTTTTAAATGGTGATTTATATTCCTCGTTTTAAACATTTCCCATAAGACTTATTCAAGTCTTATATTCATATACAGGTGACTCAGGAGGAACGGATCAAACTCCAGGAGTGTATTGTACACATGAAAATAATGTAAAAAAACACAATTGTTGTTATCCGATTTTTATTTGTTTTAACAAAATTTCATGTATATTAATGTTTTGGTAATCATAGCGTTCTTATAATAAATGTTCAAAGATACCGCCATTCACCTCTAAACATTTTCTGCATCGTCTACGAAGGGCGCCTGTAATTAAAAATGAGTATCTAGTATGCCATGTTCGATGCTCAAAAACATTTGATAACTTTATTGTTCTGATAATGTATCAGTGTATTGTGACAGTGATTAACGTTTATTTTTGAGTTTGTATGATTAAAGTGTTACAAAATGCCACACACTTATTCAAATTTAGAATATGCAAATATGGTGTTTGTTTATGGTTTTTGTAAGGGTAATGCTACAGCTGCTGTTGAAAAATATCGTCAACGGTTTCCACATCAGAGTCATCCTAATATAAATGTATTTATCAGAGTTTTCAACAAACTGTGCGAGACCGGAAAGCTTCCCAGTGTTAAGATAACATATGAACGAGCTACTCAACAAGATTTAGAAGAGGTAGAAGATATTCTGGATGTAGTCGCAGAAGATGCAACGACCAGCTCGCGAAGAATTAGTATTGAGTTGGGCATTCCACAAGCAAGAGTAATAAACACACTCCACGAGCAAGGCTTACATCCATACCATGGATGAGAGTACAGCATGGTACCAGTACAACCGGAAGATTATCCTAAACTTATGGAATTTTGTCGGTGGATAAATACTAATCCTCCTGTTGTATCGTGCATACTTTTTACAGGTGAAGCAACATTCATCCGTGACGGCATTAATAATACTCACAACTGTCATGTATGGTCAGACGAAAATCCCCAAGCAACAGTCGAAAGTAATTTTCAACATAAGTTTTCGGTAAACGTGTGGTGTGGTATGGTCGATGGTTATTTAATTGGCCCTTTCATTTTGGAGAATCGCCACAGGAGACAACTACTTAATTTTTTTACAAAATGAATTACACGGACTACTAGAGGTTGTTCCTTTAAACATCAGAATGCAAATGTACTACCAGCACGATGGAGCTCCTGCACATTTCGCTCCTCAGGTCAAGCAAAATTTCGACGAAAGGTTTCCAGGGTATTGGATTGGTCGCGGTGGTGCTATTAGTTGGCCACCAAGATCTCCACTAGATTATTGTTTATGCGGCTGGTTCAAAGATGAAGTGTACAAAGTAAATGTGGACACTCGGGATGCACTAATTCAACATATTAGAAATGCTGCAACTGATCTTAAACAAAGAAATGACTCAATCAGGAGAGCAACAGACGCCCTTCGTAGGCAGAAAATATTTAGAGGTGAACAGCGGTATTTTTGAACATTTATTATAAGAACGCTTTGATTACCAAAACATTAATACATGAAATGTTGTTTATTTTTAATTACGCTATGACTTGAAAACAAATAAAAAAAACGAATAACAACAATTGAGTTTTTTTACATTATTTTTACGTGTACAATACATTCCTGGAATTTGGTCTGTGCCTCTCGACTCACCCTGTATAATATTTACCGAAGCTAGCATTTTATTGTATAAATTACAACTCACGGATTATAAACTATTAATTTTTACACACTATTGCACATTGAACATTCTAACAGAGAGCTATAATTGGTCAAAATCGATTTGTGAAAATTTCATTCGGTTCAATTACCAGTACTTTTTATGTACCTACCGTGAAAGTTTATCTCTTAATATGTCATGCCAATGATGCAAAGATTCCTTAAGATATGTCCTCAAGTTTGTCGCACATGAATTCGTCAAATTTCGACTGATTTCGCACAAATTGGCGAAAATGGTCACACATTTTTCATCATCCCCATTCGTTACTTCTTTTTGTAATTCCACGCTGAAACATAAAATTCATAGAAATTAATAAATATTTTCTAAGATAAATTCCTGTAAATTTAAGATGAAAACATGAAGAAAAGCACTTAGAATAAATTGATGTTAAAATCCGACACTTAATAGATTAATATTAATGAAAAATATTTTTCATAAAGTTCTACATTTTAAATACCCTTTCGCTCATATTGTCATTAAACAGTTCTATTTTTAAGTGGAAGAGTCTTTAAAGTTTAACTGAAAACCTCTATTTATTTTGTCTTGTAACATATGCTTTCTTAACAATATAAATTATAAAATTGTAATAAAATATCTTTTCCATCATATACTAGTTTATAACAAATTTACCCTAAAATTGTGTACAAAATATTGATGTTACCTGAAATTTTCAATTCGTTGTATGATTCTCAAATACTGCAATAAACACTCCAAATTGTTACTTTTATCGACGTAGTCCTGCACAGTCTTCCTGATCTCACAAACTTCCTTCAAATCTTCATCGATTTCTCCAATTACTTTTTCTAAATTGTTAATAAACGCCCTTATCTCACGCAGTTTGTCGTCAATTTGGCGAATAATCCCAGCTATACTGGATGTGTTGCTATTTAAATCTAACTAAAAGTCCAACAATTTGACAAGAAAAATTTAAAAAATAGTTATTTTACCTCGTCTTCCAAAAACTTCCTACGTTGGTCATACTTCTCATGTAGCTTCCTACATTTTTCCAAATTTAATAAATTCTTACCGTATTTCTCACCGAATTTCTTTATTACGTCCCTATCAATCGGTGCATCAGCTGCCATTTTTGTCCTTAAAAATGATGTGGCACACAACCTAAAATACGGAAAGGTATGAGGAATGTCATGACTTATTTATTTATGTGTACGCAACAATTATGTTAAAACTATATCGAATTCCTACCATTAAAACTTGTTTATGTTTACAGTGACATTGCACTGATTTCTACATAACCTACAATTCATCCATGTAAAGTATATGCGATTGATGCAAATATTTGTATGCTTATCACTGCATTACAAATGCGAGTATTTTCCGAACTTCATATCGATCGCGATCGCCTTCAAAGTGGATTAATTATTATTTGATTTAAGTCCAAATACTGCACAGTGGAGGTACAGATAGTGCAGGGTTTTTAAATGTTTTTTAAATACGCTTGTTATGTGATATACCTGGTCGGACTGGCTTTTTTCGGTTTGTACACGAATTTGTGCGAGATCAACGATTTGTTCTATTCACATATATCCAAAAGGATTAGCACCTTACATACATCTTATGATTACATAGTAGGTAAGCAGAAATGCCGTTCAATGTGTAAATGGGAGTTTTAAAATAGTCTAGGGCAAAATCGGCAAGGATTACGTTGTAAATGTGCATTGATAATAAGTAATCGTCGACTCATTATGTATCTAATCTATAGTTACAAAGTTCAGGCCTGTGATGCTTTTCTTTTGAACTTGTAAATTTTCGAATATATTAATTAGTAACAGATTGTTGTAAAAATTAACAAATTTGCTATTTGCGTTTTTCAGTTGGCGCGGGATCGGCGGGTAGTGTCGTTGCCTTGCGATTAGCGGAAGATGCGAACTCTTCAGTGCTTTTACTTGAAGCTGGCAGTTATGGGGGCCGATTGCTGGACATTCCTATATTGTCCGTGTTTTTACACAAATCCCTATATGATTGGAAATATACGACGATGCCGCAAAAAAATGCTTGCAATGCATTTGAAAATAACGTAAGGATAATTTAGTCAAAACTGTAGATCGTGAAACGAGGTATTGCTATAACAGAGCATCAGTAAAGCTCTCTGGTGCATTTGTGGTTTTGGGCACGGTTTCCTTCCCAGTGCAACTCTCTAATCTATATGGATATATTCACACTACAGGTATCAGTGCTTAATCGTGTCCACAGCTGGGATTTTATCGATATTTCAAATATTAATTGATTTTGTATGATATATCGATTATGATAAAGTTAAAAAACAAAAAACTGATTAAAGATCTAAAATTTATTTAAATATTTGAGCATAATACGAAAGCAAATTTTAAGTTTTATTTATTTTTTTTTAGTAGTTGTAGTATTTTATTAATCTGAAATGACTAAATTGGCTTGATGGCAAAAATACTCTCGTAATGGTACTTAAGAATTTAATGAACATTCCCAGTATAATGAATAAAACATATTTATAATACATATACTAAATTGTTTCTCTTCTGAGAATCTCACCAACAGTGTAATGAGAGTTTGATTGGAAGAAGGCCTTCAGTATTTTCTTCAATTTTAGAGGAGGTACTTTATTCCACTTTTGGTAGACTATATTGCTGTGTCAATATTTTGTTGTATAGGTGTGCCTTGGCACACTAAGAAGGTGACAATCACATGTCGCGTGATTGTAGATTCCTTCAGCCCGAGTGAATTGGTCCAAATTTTCTTGGAAGCTGTTAGTTAACTTACAAAATAAGTTTTGAAATTCGTACCAACGTGTGTTACTTAAGTAGTTAAATAATACTAATATATAGTGTGGCTAGAGTGATTGTAATTGCAGTGAACGCACAAAAGAGTAGTGCACAAGGAGATGTATGTCGATTTGGTTTTATTTTTTTTTCTAAATCCAGGGCATTTTTGGGTACAGTTACTTATGCAATACTGGTCTGATTTGCCTGATGCTTGTGAAAAGTGTGATTTGACCACTGGAAAACATTTCACACGTGACAATTATTTCTATAAGTGAATTTTAATGTTAAATGTCATAGTTATTAAGTATTGGTTGTCTGAAATAATCAGAAAATTGCAAACTGTAGGAAAGAAATAGCGGTGAAATCACTACAACATTACTAGAAATTAACCAATCCAAACAGTTATTAAATTTATGCATGAAGAAAATAATTAAAAAAAGGATATATAAAGTTCCTAATTCTTTACTTTCATCTACCGTTCACAATTATATACGTGAATGAATGGCTAAGTACAGATTAAGGAAATAGAATACTTTATTAGTCAAGGAGACTTTGATACATATACATATATATATATATATATATATATATATATACACTGCTCAAAACCATTAACGCAACACATAGATGAACTATTATTAACGAATTGTGATAATAATATGAATAAAAAAGTACTTTACAGTACAATTAATGTTTTCATAAATTCTGTTCATGGTTGTCTCTAATACTTCTAGGTGTGTATACCACCTTAGAATCACTTAACAAAATTAATTTGTGTTTGGAAAGATAGTTCTACAGTTCAAACAACATTTGGGTATCTATTGTCGGGCAAATTTTCTTGTGGTATGTGTCGCCATTCTTGCAGCTCTTCTTGGAACGGTTGTAAAGGAGTTCCAAAAATTTTCGACTGTAAATCACTTAGAATGGTCCTTGTGTCGTGAGCAGTCAGTGGGCAAATGGAACACTGTTTGCAATATTAAAGTTTATTGCTTCTTACCAGAAAGATGGTTTCGATTTTTTTGCCTAGCTAATTTTTCTACCAATTTTGAATAGCTGTTCTCTAATGAATGGGAAGAAATGTCAGTATTGTTTATTCATGATTCCCGTGTGTGCTCTAGGAATGGAATTCAATTGTTGTAAAAATTCTCGACGTGAATCACTTAGAGTGGTACTTATCTTGGGTCGTGATAGTCAGTCTGGTGACCCAGGGGAAATTGACCTCATATACCGGATAATACACGGTCATATGCCACAGAAGTGGCCAGAAACATTCTGCGAAACCGTGAACTTCAAGTGCAAACCATGAACTACAAATTTACTGGTCAGCAATTAATCGTGACTTGAATCCAGTCAAGAATGTTTAGGATCTATTGGATGGAGAACGTATACACACTCGTGCTGCTTATATGTTATTTTTGATATGACATATTTTCAATTATACCTTTAACAAGACCTTTTTTTTCGAAAAATTTGATCGTATGACGAAAGGTTTGTTGCTTGGCAACATTTTGCCCAAAGCCACCACCATTTAGAAGAAAACGAATTTATTAGATAAGTACCGGGTGTTTTTTAAAATTTGGCGTCAAAGCTGGTCGTGAATGTTTAACTGCGAACGAACCATCATTATTAATTTGACATCTTAACCTATGTCTAATCGGTCTAACCTCACTTTTAATTGTCAAAAGTGACGTTTGAGTGTATGTACAAAATTATGGTTCGTTCACAGTTACACATTCATGGCCAACTTAGACGCCAAATTAAAAAAAAACTTAGAACTTGAGTCAGAAGAACAGACAGTGTTGGAAACTGTAGATGCATTTGAAAATGAATAATTGATGCCTACTGACGATTGTGACCTAATTTTGTTTACAATATTCGAATGATGTTTATTTAGTTGTAGATGTGGCTTAAGTGAAGATGCACTGTAATGTCCACTAATTTTATTAATTCTTGTTCTTGGACACTAATTGTGACTATATGAGAAACAATTGTTGATCTACTACTATGCTCGGCAGCACTTTGTTCAGCAGACAGCTTGTTCCACTTGGAAAAGGTATTTTTGCCAACTGGAGTGTTCATATACCAAGTCGATCCATTTGGGAGTGACAAATAATCGGTCGATGGTAATATTGGTAGTTCTTTTTCTATTAATTTGTGGACATTTATGCCCGGTTTCACAAACGATTGTCGAATGGTGAATTAGTTAACAAGCCTTTAACGACTCGTTATTGCTTGTGAAATCCAAAAAAATGGTAATTTTTCTTTTAACGGTTCGTCAAGGTAATCAATTGTCAAATGTTTGACGATGGATTAAAGACTCGTTAATGAATCGTCAAACTTTTGACGATTCGTTAACAAGCTGTTAACGACCGATTAGCGTTTGTGAAACCGGGCATTAGACGGTTGATTTATATTAGGTATCAGCCTTAAATTTAAATTAATTAGAAAGTTATTAGAGAAATAAAAAATATTAATACCAACCATTTATTATCTGCACATTTTCGATCACCGCCTTGACATGTTTTTGTAAACAGAGACGTGACGACTTCAAAGCATTGGAGATAAAAAAAAAACGGTTGCTTTGAATTGCAAAATAACTCTAGATCTTAAACTTTGTTGAAAAATATTAATTTCGTACAACAGAGAAAGAAATGAGAAATAAATATGAATGGTAAAGTAAAATAATGAATTAAAAGTAAAAATAAATAACAAAGAAAATAAAGGAAAAATCAAATCACAGTTTTATGAAAAGAGAAAGAAACCATTGAAATCATTTAAGTAAAAATAGAAAAATTGGTAAAATCAGAAGAAACGAGTAGAAAATATAAAACACGAAATGAGTTGTTTTCAATCCTACCTAAACTTCAATCATTCGTGTTCTCTAATTTAAAATATTGGCTCAAACAAAATACTGCCTCATCAAACAAGTTCCAAAGATGCAACCAGAAAGAACTTTAGCTGCAGCTGTTTCTTCGTCCCAGCTTTCTATCATTTTGTTAAATTCCTCGATATTTAAAGCAGCCGCACTCATCTTACGTTCTTCGCATTTCCTGCGGTGTGGAATTCAACATCAGCAAACGGATTGAAAGTTTAATTGTAGCCGTTATAATATTTCTGCTGCAATATTTTAGCGTTTTATTCCAAATTGTTTTACGCTGTAGTGTTTATATTCTTCTCCGTTAATTTTCGCATATTTACTGCCCAGCTTCTTTAAATATTCGGCTTAGAAGTATCGTTTTCCAATTTGTAATTCATAATTTCGCAAAACAAATAGATTTTGTATTCTGAAGTTTCTGTTGATTGATTAATTCATCATCTCACCTTCAGATTTGGTTCCAAAGCGATTTTCGTTCATTTCTTTAGCTCTCAATCAGTTATTTACTTCACTTAACAGTATTATTAGCATTATCTTACCTCAATAGATATTTATTATCGTCTATGCGGTTGTGAAATTTGTTTACTTGACTATTATTATTTTTCAGTATTCCATAATTCGATAATATAAGATTTATTTATTAGTAAAAAAACAACAGTAGATTGTCGGTAGACTGCAAGCAGGCATTCTGAGTACGCGCCGTTATCGAGACAGGTGGGGCTTAATATGGGCAGTCGCCGAACATTATACAAAGATTTAACTTGCGTTAACTAATGAAATAATTCGTCAAATATAATTCTAATATTTTTGTCGAGATACACATAATTTGAGAATTCCATTGAATTGTATCTCGCTTTCGTGCGATTTCTAATTACTGAGATAACAGAGTATATAAAAATTCAGATTTCAAGAAAGGCTAGTTAGTTAGTTAGTTATAATGAGTGGGGCGTTTATCGCCCCTCCACTGCGACCACAAGGATCTATTTTGGCTCACAACTATTTATAGTTCACCCTCCATTCCCGTTCACTTTAAATAAAGGAAGATTTTAGTGGGTGAGATTTTGTCAAGTTCGCCCAGCTCCAGTTTTGTCTTACCAAAGACTGTGAACCTGATTTTGTCCCCGGCGGGGCAGGCACACATCACAGCATAGTCTGCACTCAGTGGCCTCAGCCACTCCCATAGATGCATATGATGCCTTAGTCGGCTATGCCCAGTGGCCAGGGCTGTCAGAGTGCGCAGGTCTTTCCTACACAAGCCTAACAGTATCCTGGTACATACTTGCAGTAGATGGGCCCTTCAGTACTATCTTGGAATGTCTCCTTCCCTGGCACTCCTGCCAGTATTCCAGTACATTGTGCTTCATCCAGCTTCTAGCCAGGGCTCTTGTAATCCCAAGAGCAGGTTCTGGACCAATAAATTCTCGGTTTCCGTTTTCGTTTCCCTCTGTTCCAGCGTGTTCGAGTATCCAGACCAGGTTGACCTTGTTGACTCTCCCTAATTGAGAGAGCACTGCGCGGCAGTCCCTGGTCGACATCAACGTACATTGATTGTCAGGAAGGACATGTAGTGCTGTTCTGCTGTCAGAAAAAAAGTTATTGTCCTGTGCTGCCGAGGGCTCTTTAATAGCTCTTGTTGCGCACATTTCAATGGCATAGACTTCTGCCTATTGAATCTATGCATGCTTGCCAAGGCTGAATTCTAATCCAGTTCTTGGTTTGCGACAGAACACTCCAGCCCCTGCTCCTTCAGTTGTCCTAGAGCCACCCGTAAACCAGCTCGAATCTGCCTGTAACAGGGCGACTTGATTACGCTCTCATTCGTCTATAGTAGAAACTATGTCTTTGCAAGGCAGTCCGAAGCTGTATTTTCTAGACAATGTATCAGCCCTCATACCCAGGATGTCATCCGCTTCAATGTCGGTCGACAGCCTGTTCCGAATGTAGGCCAATGTCTGCGGCCTTTGCATCTCCGCATTGTGAAATCGATGTGTTGCCTTTCTGGCCTCACTTTGCAGGAAAATATGCAAAGGAGGAAAATCCAGTGGCACTTCCATGGCCGCTGACGGCGTGGTGCGTAGCGCCCCAGTTGCCGATATGCTGGCCATTCTCTGCAGGCTTGCCAGTTTTACTCTGGCTGTCCTTCGTGAGGAGGGCGTCCACCAGACAATACAGCGATACGTAATGATTGATCTAATAACCACCACGTACATGTTTTTCCACAAATTCTATGGCACATCCAAGGTGCCTGCCTAGCCTTGTGTCATTTTTTCCATATGGGAGTTCCAGTTGAACTTTCTATCTAGTGTCACCCCTAGATATTTTGCTTCCTCCGCCAATGGTATTATTTCACCTTTCAATATGGATGGGTTGAGCTTCTCAAACTTCCGCCTGTTGGTGAATGGAACAATAACTGTTTTACGAGGGTTTATGGCTAGTTGCTCCCCTTCGCACCAGCATTGTATGACATTTAGCGCTTCTTGCAGTATTACAGAGATGCTTACTTCATCACTGCCTCTTACAAGAACAACAATATCATCAGCAAAGGTCTGTATGTCGACCTCCAAACTGCTGACAATGGCAAGTAGGTCGTCCACCAGAAGAGTCCGCTGTCTCTTACCGCAATAAATCTTACCGTTCCTTCACACAATGATGTTCGGGCCTTGAGCATAGCTCCTATCCAGTCAACCACAATAGGCGCCACCCCTTCAAGAAAGGTACATGAAATATTTAAGAAGTAAAAATATCCGTAGATGCTCCATACGATACGAATGCCAATCATTAGACAATTACATGTTCAATAATATTTAATAATAATAATAATAATAAATGCCTTTATTAACTAAATTGATAATACAATACGTATTATAGTAGAACAAAAAGAAAAGAAAAGAAAAGAAATGCATATACTAATATGAATTAAACAAGCAAAAAAAAATATATGTATATAAATATATAAAAATAAGTAATTAACGTAGTTAATGCTGTAATGCATTTAGAAACGCTTTAGCAGCTGCTTCTTTCAACTCAAGTTGGAGTGCCATGATCCATTTCACTATCTCATCTCTATGATTCTCACATTTTTTATAAGAATAATTAATACATGTCAGATTGATTGAACAAATGTCAAATGAATTGAAATGCAATGTCATAGGCTACTTAATCAACTTACTATATTGGAAAACATTCGTATTCGTATTTTGATAACACTATGCAACAAATTAAAAACTTTTTTTTCACTGGGATTACAGCATGTAATTATTATTCCTCATCCCAAACTCAATTAACTTGGATCAATAAAACTTTGAAATCACGTCCAGTTTTATAGTGATTTTTTTTCTGAAAATTGGCTACATCAAACATTCTTCATGAAACTATTTACCTTTATTTTGAACGATTGGTTTTCATCTTATAACCAGCCGTCGAACATTCCCTCAGAAGGGATCAACTGTAGTCAGCAACCATGGGTGGCTCCCATCTGTCCTGGTAACGCTTCTCGAACTCTGGCGGAAGCGCTCCCCATGTTCATCGCTAACAGCGCCCATGTTTCGGGGAAGAAACTTACATGGGAATGAAGCAAATGAATTTTTATGGACATCCTGCAACCTAATTAATTAATTAATTAAAACTTTGTAGTTGCCAAGAAATTTTTTTGTGATGTCGACTAAAGCCATGCCTGTTTTTCTGTAGGCCTAAGGCTGGGTAAAAAAGAAGGGCCGTTAATTATTATGACTAATCTAAGTGTTTTGACAATTGTTATGAACAGCAACTTGATGGTTTTATTAATACGGGCAGATAAGTGTCCCGGAGCACAATGAAAATAAAAAAAATCGTATCTATGTTTTGAGACGTGATGGTGAAATTAAATATGGATTTTTTTGCTCCTGGGAATACCTAACATGAATCACTATCAGTGATACCAGCGATTTTTTTCGTGTAATTAGCATAGCACAGTGTAATTATTGAATAAAAACGGTGGCGATTGTGACACTTTCCACCTCGGATGTAATATATTATTACACTCAATTGTTAAGTTGTAACAGGCCTCAAGAAATACTATTTTCCCGAACATTAAAACACATGTTTTATTTGTCATTTTTACTTATACTCAACGCATAAGGTAGTACAGTAATCGTGACATTTGAGATTTCAACGGACATAACATATACGTTTCGAACTTCCCTGAATCGGTTCAGGGTATTTTTAGCATGGCATATGTGCGCACTATCTAGCGTCCAAACTATTAAATCTGAAATTATGAAAGACTTTTAAATGACGTTTTATACGTTTCTATGGTTAGAACATGTACCACTCGGTGTTTGCTAGCGCTAAAGACATCGCGACAGCTGTGAGGCTATCCGAGGTAACTATATTCTCTCCGGCGATCAGATATTGAGAAGCCACTCCTCTCGAATTTCTGGGCGTCAAAAGCCTATTCACACGTTACATACAAATTAATAAAACCAGAGAAGGCAACGATTGCGAATGCCGAATTTCACAGTTGTGTGTTCTAGGATTTAGAAATTTCACCAATACACAAATTCTATTAAAATATCGCGTGCTCGTGTGGGGAGGGGCTTCTCGATATCTGTTCGCCGGGCAGAGAATAATGTACGTTTCGCACCGTGCCACACGTTCACAACCGCGCCAATGTTCCGGAACGTATAAGAAAGTCCAGTACAGTTATGTTATTGATAAAACAGCGGACAAACTAATTCTTCATTTAGGCAACTACTGTTTATCTACCATTTAATACCATTCGGATGTCGAATAAAGAATATAAACATTTATTTTTTTTTAACGCCACAAACAATTAAGGAAAATTTATGATTATAATTGTTTATCTGTGAATGAAAATGGGAAACTTTATAGGATTAAAAGTTTACCCTTGAGGGTACAATCGAAATTAATTGTTAAAAAACAATACACAAAGAGATGTATGATCTGGATGACCGATAGACAGCCACTTCGAAAGGGCACTATCCTGTGGTATTATAACTAAAGCATGGCTTAGATAGCACAACGTATTGCGATAGAATTGCAGTGCTAACAAATCATAAATGAAATGTGCACACATATTAGTAGTATAGAAAATATATAAACTCCGAAATGAATTAGATTACCACTAATAATGTAGTACGGCTTTATCCAGACCTTGGTATCACCTTGGTATCACAGAATTCATTGCAAAACATTTTTCATTCTCATTGGTCAAAATCGTCAGGTGATCGGAGACCCGAGCTATTTCCTTCAAATTCTATGTCAAAAATTCACAATTTTAACTACAATTTACATAAAAATCGTAATATAGCTATTTTTAACCATATTTGACCTAAAATCTTTTTTAAACACATCAAACTAATATATGTTTATCGAAATGGATGCCTTATGACCCATTTAAAGTGCAAATTAATTAGTGATGGCCAATTTAAATGTGCAAGAACGTCGAAAATTAATACTAGAAGTTTTTAATCCTGTTCCGAGAATCAATGTGTATCAGGCTGTTAAAACATTTTCAGTATTTAGTGTAGGTAGAAGAACAGTATATAGGTGGTGGAAGTTATCTAATAACCAGGGCCTAATAAGACCAGGAAGTGGAGGAGTGAGGTCAAAGCTAAACGATGGTAAAATAAAAAATGTGAAGTTAACAAAGAAAAATTGCTATTCGACGTGTGTATTCATTCAGTGATTGATTCAGCGTCAACAAATTCTCCTAAATACTTTAATTTCTAACGATTTTAGCATAAGTGGCACCAAACTTATAATTTATGAATCATATTTTTCATTTTCAACTAATTAGATCGGGTCTACTAAAGGATTTTACGCCATACCACGCAAACCACACCACATCAAAAATTCGTGATAAAACAATATGTTTGGTTATCTCTTTCGAGAACGTGGGCGACAGAACCATATTTTATCGAAGTTAATTGTGCGACGTATTCAGAACAATGCAGTAGACAACGATTTAAATCATTTGCAGATGCCAACTATCCTTATATAGATGGAGCTTCTTGTCATTAGCAAAAAAAAACTATTGACACTCTTCAGGAACTTGACAAAAAATTGGTGGAAAAATAAATTAATTCACTAAATGTTCATCAACTACGGCCAGTAGATAGATTATGGGCTCATTTAAAACAAAAAGTTTACCTGAATAACTGGTCACAAAGACTCTTCACTAGTTGAAGCCGAGTATAAAAAAATGTTAAGAGAATTTGATAAGTTATATACTTTTAAACAAAGCAGGGCATGGGAAATGTAATTCATTTCTTTTTGTATAAGTCATACCCACTAAATATTTGTAGGCATGTTATTGGCCGATGGGAAAAATCGTCGGCGGAACAGGTCGTTTGAACAATATGCTATATACGAGAGGCCACGAAAACGACTTCAACGAATGGTATAAAGACCTACCTGGTTACAATTATGAAGACGACGTATTGACCTATTTCAAGAAGGCCGAAAATCAAGTCGAACGCCACATCAACGATAGTACGTTTACGTTGCGATATTTTAGTTATTTTTTTAACATTTTATGATAATTAACAGCAAAATATCATTCAACTCGAGGGCCTCTGATAGCCAACGGATTACCATTTGTTTCGGAGTTGTTCGACGCGGCCATGGAAGCAGCGAAGTCGTTAGGTTTTCCAGTCAGAGATATAAATGGAAAGTACAACAGTGGTGAGTACGAATTCGGGAAATAGATTGTATGTATTTTGCGGAGTGTAGGAGAATATTTCAGGGTGTAACTACATATTTGTTGGATTATAATTAAAAAAATTATAATTATTTTAGCAAAAAATATTAGTAGCACGATATAATGTTTGAAAGTATTGTCGTATTTTACATGTGTATGCGTGTTTTTTTTCTGAATTCACTTTATTTAGTCATAAACTGTCATAACATTCAAACAATTGGATTAAACAAGCAAATGAACTGCATTTCATGAAATATTGAGACTGAAAAACCAATTGAATCAAAAATATATTGTAGACATTGGAATTTTCAGGATTTTTTCAACCTCAAGCCAACATACAAGACGGCGCCAGATATTCTACCGGTCACCACCTCCTGTTGAATAAAAGACCGAA
Organism: Geotrupes spiniger; assembly: GCA_959613385.1. NCBI lineage: Eukaryota > Metazoa > Arthropoda > Insecta > Coleoptera > Geotrupidae > Geotrupes > Geotrupes spiniger. The sequence goes on from OY390738.1 coordinate 3,081,182, forward strand.
TTTGACAATCAAAACACATTCAATTGTCGAAAAAGTACTTCTCAGGTCGAACTACGAGGCGTACGCCGTTAAGGTTTCGAACTTGGGCGAAACCTTCACCGTAAGAGCCCGCAAGGGGGTGATTTTGACCGCCGGCGTTATAGGATCGCCGAAGATACTTATGTTGTCCGGAATTGGTGTCAAGAGTCACTTGGATGAAGTCGGAATAAAAACGAAAATCGATTTGCCAGTCGGTGATAATTTGCAAGATCATGTGGGCACCGGTTTCGATCTTGTGAAGTTGGCACGTCCGCTTAGTTTCAGTTTACAGCGCTTGGTGTCGCCACGTTCAATAGCCGAATACGTTTTTACATCGTCGGGTCCAATGACTAGCACAGGATGCGACGCGTTGGCACTGCTAAATACCGACTGTTTGGACTCCGGTTTCGATTATGACAACTGCGAAAATGGTACCTCTCCAAACTTAGAACTGTTTTTCATGCCAGTCGCTTTGACGACCGACTACGGATTTCGAAGTAAAGACATCATTGGAGTAAAGGACGACATGTGGAACGATTACTTCGCTCCATTATTCGACCAAAATGCCATAAATCTGTTGGGGGTAAATTTGCACCCAAAGAGTCTAGGAACGGTCCGTTTAAAAGACAAAAATCCCCAGAGCAAACCGATAATTGATCCGAAGTATCTGAGCCATCCGCACGATGTCGAGATTTTGCTGAAAGCCATTGATTTCGTGAAAAGGCTCTTGAAGACCGAAGCCTTCGTCGAGTTAGGTGCGAAAATGTACGAAGCCAAGTTTCCAGGTTGCGAAAATTTCGAATTTGATTCGCCCGATTACTGGAAGTGTTACATCAAGCATGTTAGTTTCACTCTTTATCATCCAGTTGGGACGTGTAGAATGGGACACGATCGAGATCCTAGAACTGTAGTGAATTACGATTTTCAAGTCCTAGGTACTAACAACTTGTATGTGGCAGATGGTTCAACAATTCCTTCATTGACGAGTGCCAATACCAACGCTGCTGTTGTAATGATTGCGGAAAAAGTCGCATCGATTATTAAACATCGCCAGCATTTGATGGAAAATGTTTGTAATGGAATAGAAATTTTTATACCAAAAATATTTTGCTAAATAATAGAATAATCTTTTTTTTTAATTGTGTATTATTTTTAGAATCTTTGTTTATCCCTTTTTCTGTTCAATGTGATCATTTCATAGATAATGTGAGGTATAACAAAATAGCAGTAATGTAATGCATGTGATGCATAACCTAGGTAAGAAGGCAGATTATTACAATAAATATAATGAAAACATATAATATATATGACGGTCATGCGTGTTTGACAGTGCAAATGAACAAGTATTTTATGATTTCTTCTAAAACATAGTTGGACCTGCGGAGGGGATTCTAGCATTCTAGCAACTACTATAACTATTTCAATAGGTTCTGTTAAATGACACCATTCGGCCTGACATCGTGGGGTGAAATTGACGATACCTCGGTTATAGATCGGGTCGGGGCTATTTTACAAACTGTACCTTTAGTATCCCGGCGATCCCTTTTATCACACGTAGATTTTTCGATCACATAATGAGTATTAAATGTATGTGACAGAAGGAACAGATGAAATGATCACTGCTAATACAGGAATAATTGTATAATCTAATCTAATCTAATCTAATCTAATCTGATTCTAATGCTAACCAAAACCTAACCAGAGTCACTAAAACAAATCGAGGGTTACTTTTACGAAGTTCCAGGTACGAAAATATTTTTGATAAAATATTTTTTCCAAAGCATACTAAAAACACCTGTTTGCGGCGTCCTTTTTCTAGTTATCCGGCTCGAAGGACCAATGTTTGCGTTGTCCTTTGTTTGCGATACGTGTACAAGGTACTGCGGGTAATCGACTCGTGGCGAGTTGTAAATTCGACGAGTATTTCAATTAAGTCTCGCTCACGTATGTTACGCCAAATAATCTGCGTCGCTACCGTCTGGGAGTTATTTAATCGTTCGAAGGCTTGTACAGATAACTATGTACATTATTTATTATTAATATTTACAATATACAATTTTGCTCAATTGCAATTGGCACTGATGAAGATACACTGGATGTGTTACTGTGTGTAACTGTTAAGACTGTTATCTTAATACGAACTGTTCGACTGGTGTCGTGATAATATTGTTACTTTGACTTTTGTCGTGGTAATAATGCGATACTGTGATACTTTGATAATGTGACACTGTGGCACTGATAATTTGGCACTGGCTGTTTAAGGGTGAAAACGTTCCTTAAATACTACGGTCTTTTGTGTAATTGGTTGAAATGAAATGTCCCCACTTTAATGTAAGCTGAAGAACTCGTCGTGATTGGTAAAGAATGAATTTAATTCGATGAAAGAAAGGGAAGTTTGGAACATTTGGTTCAAAGGATTAATCTAAAATCCCGAGAGCCATATAATAATTTAAATATTTATAAATTGCTATTTTACAACCGGAAATTATAAAATGACGGCTTATAATGTAAATGGGGGCCGCAAATGTTTTTGAAATACATAATGTCTTGTACGAGACCGTATAAGGGTTTTTAGATTTTAAAATTGGCAAAACAAGTAATAAAATGTAAATGATCTAACCGACCGTTATCTGGCCGCATCGACGGCACCATCTGTACCTGGACAAGGTCGTGCGGATTAACATAAAACTGTTCTACATACTTAAAAATAATTGTGAGAAATATATACACGAATTGCCCGGATCTAAAATAACTTAACTAAATCCACATATGAGCTGTGGGACCGAACAACACCCTTCTTTTGCGCTTGCAAAATTAATACAAGAATGCACAAAAGTACAGGTAATAGAAGATCGGGCTGCCCTAGATATTTTCCTGTTAAAAAATCTTTTTGGTGGAATATCAAAGCACTGAAGCATATTTGTCTGAATGTGCCTGTGCTAATTTCAGTGGAAGGTGGGGCGGGTTACAATTTAGAGCGCCATTCGACATAAATTTTGCCCTAGCCGAATAATTGCAGTGTGCGTCGTCTCGGAACGAGACATTTATTGAAAGAAATACAATAATGATTATAAAGAATGATTATAAAGGCATAATAAAGCCCTTCCCCAAAACGAAATATTATTAATTACTAAATAAACAATTGATTTAAGCACTCGGCCATTCGGGTCCGGGCCAAACGAAATTAATGGTACACCAAAATAAAATAATTAACAAATTAAACTCACTTCGGATCCGGTAACTTCGATGATTGGCCAACCGTCGAAGCCCTAAATGTTAAAGGAATGCAATAAAGAAAATACGTGTAACATTAATCCCAAATAAAAAATCCGCAGTGGTTCGCACTGAACTTTCTTATACTTACTCGATTTTTCGAAAAAAAAACATTTTCCATTTTAGTTTCAATAGTTTAAACGCACACACATATAGACGTCATTCCGAAAATAGTCAGATAGGCTTAGGGAAGGTGAAAGCGTATACGGCCGTTAAAATCTCGAATTCGAAAATGTTCATAATTACTATGCTATACTTAAAGCATAAGAAAGTAAAAATGGGCAATCGCCTTGCGATAGCTTAAACCATTTTTTCTATTTCGCGTTCACTATGGTGATTTTGTGACACGGTTTTTAAAAAAATATTAAATAGAATTTTGTGCATATTAGTGACTTTTCCCGTGAGGTTGGTAGTTGTTGATATTAGTTACTTTATTCTAACTTTACTTCTTCTAACCTAAAAATGTCTATGTTAACTTAATATTTCCTTGAATTAATACCTACCTACTTACCTATATTTCAGTGTTTTATATGACAGTGACTATATATATATTTACTGTAACAGTAGAAGTTCACTAGTCACACACGTCTAAATAATATGTCAGTTTGATAACTGACATGATGTCAGACACCAACCTAAGAGATTAAAACTCACTAGATGGTTTTTTATATATTAATATTAAATCAAATAAAAGAAAAAGAATAGCATGTACTCGTTGCATGTACATGACATCTTGTCGCGTTTATTCCTTTGGAGCACTCGTCGCTTCGCTCCTCGCGCTCCAAACCCATGCATGCGACAATCGAATGTATTGTACAACTCGTATTACAATATACTATTTTCCGAACTTTCCGAGCCAGGCTCGAATCAACAAAACAAAAATGCACATCAGCAGTTTGCGGCACCAACTAACACTAACACATGGTCAAAAACGACCAGACATTAAACTGACATTGAAGCACAAAAGTATTAATTAATCGTTACTTCGAAATCAAATGTAGAATGAAATGCACAAAATTAAAGGTTAATGTACAAAAACGGTAGGTTAAATGCACTACTTGAACATGAATTCAAAAAAACAAAAGATTAACTATACGGAATTGATTACACGTTGACTTGAAAACACTGATTAAAATAAAACTCGGCTGCTGGTTCGCAGTAATAACGTCGCGTTCGTAAATGAACGTAGTTCCCCAAATGACATGTCGCTGGCGAACTATATCAAACTCCGCTCGATAAAATAAATACCTATGTGGCGTCACTGGCTTATCGAACGGTTTTTTTTATCAGGGACACATAAAACTCCGCAATTTAACAGATAAAGTGAAAGAGAAAGATATCTCGTTACCTTGATTCAACGATGACACAAATCGACTCACAAAATGGCGTCTTCTACGAGATTTGGTAGAGTCGAAATTATATGTACCCAGCGGGACTGGTCCTCGATGAAACCCAATTATTTGCGAACTGCGGCGTATATCCCCACAACCGGAGTGAAACACAAAATATAGGCGTACAATTGCCCCAAAACGTTTCACTTATCACTGATGCAATTCGCTTCGACTGTTCGAACCTGTGCGCACATGACCACAGAACAAGGAAGGAAGAAGATTAATCTTCTACGGCCCGCGTGCGATCTCCGACCGTTCTCTCGGTCAAACTCCCAAGCTCCAGCGAGTAGTGGACGCTCTAAACTAGGCCACCTCTATCTTTAATGCACGCGGGAGTTTCATAATCGGTGTTTACATCGGCCGATAATGCATTCGAAAAAATATGTACGTAACAAGCCAATGGTACATTTTTGAAATTACTTTCCAAATGAATGGTATTTAAAATTGTCTTTAACTTTTATATTAAGAGCAACTTTTTCGATAAGATGGACCGTTTTCGAGATATGGATGAAGTAAACAGTCACTTCAGGTTAGGAAAAAAATTGAAGGTTTTCAAATAATTCTGTCACTAGATTAAGGCACTTCACCTAATTCATCTTTTGCAAAAGATGTGTATTACTTTATTCAATAGTTCTAGAACGGAACTGTCGTCCAAGAATCGAAATCGTGACATTTTTGCTGCTCGAAACTTTATATTTAATATTCACTGTGTTTCAATGCATGAATAACAATATATTATTTTTTACATACTTGAATGAATGGTATTTCATTTATTCTTCATATATTTTTTATACAGCGCGTTAGTGAAGAGACTTTCTACGTCGAAACTCATCAATTCATTTTCTTTTCCTTTTTCCTGCTATCGGAGAAATTACTGTCACTAAGAACTTCGCTAGGTTAAACATGGCGAACCTCTTGTAATAGGTCTCAACGGTGCTCCTTCCGTGTGAATTTTCGGCAGTCCGTAGAGTTATGGTGGCGTGATGCGTGTGAAGTTGAGATCCAGTAAGTTCTTTCCGAATCTTTATGTTTCCTCAATAGTTCCTTCCCTTTCTTTTTAATATTGATAGTTGGGTTCCTTTTTGTTTTTGAATAGCAGTCGGTCTTATGTTTTCAATATATACTAAGTGACATAGAAATCCGAACACCAAGAAGGAGTTGGACCTTTTTAATAATTTTAGCACCACATAGTCGGCTACCATAGAGGCACAATCGATGAAAAATTCAAGTTAAAAAAACAAAAGACAAATGAGTTTTTATTAATAGTTTGTTTGACCACCTCGAAGCCGCGTACACTCATTGAATCGTCTAGGCATGGATCTAATCAGGTGGTTGATATCTGTTTGAGGCACCTCATCCCAGGCTACTTGTGCCTCATGTCTCAGAGCATCTAACGTCTGCGGAGAATTGGCTAAATTGGTGAGTCGCCTACCCATCACATCCCAAACATGCTCAATTGGCGAGAGGTCAGGTGAACGGGAGGGCCATGGCAAAAGATTAACGTTGAAAGACTGACGCGAGCTACGTGAGGACGGGAGTTATCTTGCTGGAATATAGGATTTGGCATGGTCGCAAGATAGGGTAGCAGATGGCGCTCTACAATGTCATGGATGTAGCGCTGAGCATTCATATTGCCTCTAACAAAGACTAGAGGTGATCTGCTTCCATAGGCAATGGCACCCTATACCATTACCCCAACAGTGCGATGCACATGCCGTTCTATTGCAAACTCCAGGTTGCGTCGTTCTCCTCTTCGTCTTCTGACCCTTGCCATCATGCATGGCCAAGCAACACTGGGACTCGTCACTAAAGACGACACGATTCCATTTGACATCCCACAGTCGTCGTTCTCTGCAGCAAAGTATCACCCCCCAACGATGAGCACCAGTGAGTGGAAGCACAACATGTACGCGGTAGGACAACAATACGAACGTATTCGCCTGTAGATTGTCCGCATTGTCATTGGGCGTCCCGATTCAGCCAAAAACTCATTTCCAATTGCTCGTGAAGTGGGAAAGCGGCTAGCAGACCTAGACGCCGATCCTGACGCTCTGTGGCCCGGCGGGCGTTGAGGACCTGTGCCCGGGGCTCGTCTTTCTCTACCCTCTTCTACCCATGCCTTCCAGCAATTCATAACAGTTCATAACACTTCGGTGTAGTATAGCGGCAATTTTCCGAAACGATTTTCCCGCTTCTCGTAAGCCTACAATTCTGCCCCTATCAAATTCACTCAATTGCCTGTAATTACCACGGCGGTGTATTGAGGCATATTGAAAGAGACTACCGAATCCCACGACTGCAAATTGACTGACAATGTCATAAAATAAGGCTGCAATGCGATGATATTGTTTTTCCTACATTGACCGCAGACACCTGCATAGCAAAAGAACCCTTCGTTCCAGCACTATCAAAATCTCATCATTTTCTATCTTACTCATGGTTACTATATATGCGAGGTTTGGTTAAAAATTCCAACTCCTTCTTGGTGTTCGGATTTCTATGTCACTTAGTATATTTTCTATTTTTTCTTTCTACATTGCATTGTCCACGATTACTGTGTTTGATCGCAGTTGTTTTATTGCTTGCCGCTCATTAATCGTTATCTTAAGTTGAATTTTGCCCCATTCCAATGCTCCTTTCCAATGCAGATGGTAACTTGCCAAAACGCCGAAATCTTATTTAATTTATTTCATTTTGTAATTATATTTATTGTAGATTGTTTTTAATTCCAAAATCCAAAACAGTATATTTTACTGTGAAAGATGTTTGTATAATTGAAGAGTCAGAATGGAAACACAGATAAAGCAGAAGATTATAATAATGCAGTTGTACTTTCCAAGTCCGAGTTACAAGTTCTTACAAATATTCAACATAGTTACAAAAGTTTTAAGAAATTCTATTTTATTTCAATTTTATCGGTTGGAAAGACGACTTGACCAGCTTATTTTAACTAACGTTAGATTTAACATTTTGACAAAGTTGAGTTGGGTTGAATTGATTTGATTAGACAAATAAAATGTTGACAATCACAATGACGATTACAAATCTTTCTTTTTATGGATGAAATGGTAAACTTAAAATTTTGACTAAATGATATATATATAATAATAATAATAATAATAATCTTTATTTTCAATATATCGACAGGACAAGTACAAGATCAAGATAATGGAAAATGTTTAAACATATATTGAAAAACACAAGGCGAAGTTTAGTTATAGTGAAACACTATGTACCAATCTTACACTTAACCTTGAATAAGGTAAAACAAAAAAAAAAATAAAATAACTGAATGCCTAAAAGTTAACTTAAACTAATTCTGTGTGAGCAATTTTGAAAAACAAATATATATATATATACATATATTTAGAGAAAAGTAACAATTCAACTAGAATTTTAAATCGACATTTTAAACCCATTTTATAAATCAAATCAATCTCAAATCAAACTTAAATTAACCTCAAATTAATCTGCCGCCATCAAATTGTAGTGCAAGCAGATGCTGTTGCATGGTTCTCTTAAAACTATTTTTAGTTAGGTTTTTCATGAAATCAGGTATTGCATTGTATAATTTGTAGATGCTGTACGAAAAAGATCTCTCGTACAATGCAGTTCGGTGCATAGGTGGAGTTATCAGACCCTTGTTCCTGATATTTAAATTGTGCACATCCGTTCTAAACGATATTTCCTCGTACAGATAGGCAGGGGATTTGAATTGCACGATAGAGTGATAAAGGCATGCAGCCTGCAGTGTTACACGATTACGCATATTCAGCCAATTACAAATACGAAGAGTGTGTGATATGCGATCGTATTTCCTAATACCATAGACATAACGGAGGCAAACATTTTGTACTCTTTGAATTCTGTTCTGATTACATACATCAATACAAGGGCCATACACGGTGGCGCAGTACACGAAATGAGACAACACTAAGGAATTACATAGTAAAAGTTTAATATCCTTCGCTAGATAGGATCTGTGTTGGTACAGCATTCTCAGATTTATGAAAGCACGCTGTATATATTTAACTATTTGTGTCCTATACCTGAAACTATTGTCAATATATAAGCCAATATTTTTTGCCTCATCAACAATAGAAATTTATTTGCCACCCATATGTAAATGAACGACATTTTTAAGATTTTTGCACAATTTTTGGTGTTCTGAATCATAATCATCATTAGGAAGACGCGCACCGGATTTTGCAGTTATGTTTAGATAATAAAGGATAAAATATCAAAAATCTTTTATAAACATTTTAACTGTGGAATATATGACTTCCTTATATCCCCACGGTCGTGCTTTTGCATTTTGCAACATACGTTGTCGTTCCATGTCCTTCAACTCCTTGAGTTCATTCTGCCCCTGTTATTTACTCGCTTCTTTCTTTTTTCCTCCCCTGACGAGGAATATATTTAGAAATATTACATACCACAACTCAATCAGTATTTAGTTCTTCACAACACTCCCAATCCCACCTTTCATCATTTCCCTGTCTTCTCCATCTTTCTTGTTCTCATACAGCCTTATGTTGTTGACTCCTCGATTACTCGATACTGCCATCCCAGCTTATTCGTTTTTTGAAATCTCATGTAGCAAGTTCTCCTCCAGACACTCGTTCTTTTCCAATTCATGCCTCACTGCTATTTTCGCTGCCTCCGTTGCAATTCTTCCGCCGTTCGGCATGCTCAGCTTCTTCTCTCCAGATGTCAATATGCCCTTTTCACAGGTATTTCGTACCACTTTCAAAATTACATTTTGTGTTACTCCTAAAACTCCTGGCCTTCCTTGTATATATACTTCGTAACCAATACTATATCTTCAATCGTCTGGCGTTTCCATCCGACCGTACGTTGGACTTCAAATCCTTCACACTTTCTGTAGTCATAATTTTCGATTTACTTGGGTTGATTTATAAAAAAAAACCTTTATTGGCATATCTGTTTTCCTACATCCTGTTTCGTACCTAGTAACCTAGTATAGTATATGTATATGTTATTTTCTCCCGGCTCTTCTTCCCCCTGCTCATCTCTCTTCCCAATCTCCTCCATCCCGCTTCTCCACTTCCTCCATCCATTTCATTTATTATCGCCTTCCATTTATTATCGCCTTCCACACAGAATTCGTATTTCCCGTACTCCCAACTAGACCCCTCCAACCGCCCAGTGCCATAACTTTTCCCGTCCTTGCATTCATATATGCCCCCTCTTTTTGTCTCTCACCGCTCCCCGACAAATCCATCTGTACCCTTCCGGCATATTTACCTTACATCTCTTCCACGTCTTATCATCCATCCACGTTTCTGTCCATCCTATGAAGTCATATTTTTCTATATATTCTCTCAGATCGTCTTTCATCCCCCTTTCAGCCACTTCTCTAGTCCCGCTACATTCCAGCAACTTGCCAATGGACCTTTTTTTCCATCCTCTCTCTCCTCTCCTTTCTTCCCTTCCCTCCGTCTCCCATCTCTTCTTCCATTGCATTCTCCCTCTACGCATATCTCTACTGACACTTCTCCATCCCCTGGCCCCATGTCCCCCTCTTCCTTAGTTTTTTTTGCCTTAGTGTCTTAGTCTCTTCCTCCCACACCAGACATTTATTGTCCACGTACAGTTCCCTGTAGCCCATCCTTACCCTTTTGCCTTGTTCTCTCTCCCCCACAGCGTAATTCCATATCTCCCTCTGTATTTCCCTTTCCTTTTCTGTTAAGTCATTGTCAATGAATATATTCTTACCTGCCAGCTTCGCCTTTTTCATCATCACCTCTTCTTTGTCCATTTCTGTTGTCATTTTCGCTAGTATTATCTCCTTCCCCTCCCCCCCATCTTGTACGCGTCATCTATTCTCACCTCGGCCTGCAATTCTTTATTTATCCATTGTGTCACTTGTTCTGTTTCTCTGCCTTTTTCTACTTCTAGCCCCCTTATTATAATATTCTTTCTTCTATCCTTTTTTTCCATTAATTCTACTTTTTCTTCTAGTTTTCTTATTCTCTCGTTTGTCTCCTCTTTTTCTTTCCTCCATTCCAATTCTACATTCTTTCTCCACTCCATGTCTTCCTGTCTTTCCTTTCTCAATTCCAATACCTGGTTTTTTGTTTCTTTTATCTCCTTCATCATATCCTTCATCATCTCCAGTAAATTTTCTATAGCCTTATCTTTATCCCCTTCTTAATTTTTTTCTTTCCTGTGACCTTTGCGTCCTCTTACTCCTTGTAAAAATGTCATCCCCTCTTTCTTTACCTCCTCCACTTGCCATTTCTCTGCCCCTCGATGGCCTTTTTCCGATACTTCTTGGCGATGTATTAAATTTATTACCTTTCCCGCCTTTCTTTTACTCGACTTTTCCTTTTTTAAATATTCCAACGATTTTAATTTTCTATTTAACGTGTTAGAATACGCGTCGATTGTTCATTTTCACGACTGTATTTAAAATGTTTTTGCCGGCTTACCTTTTTTACCGGGCCAAAAACTGCGGCGACCGAGGTTCGCTTGTCCGGTGTGCGATTTGTTTGCGTACACAATGTTTTACGCGGATTTGTCTGGTATCTAATTATCTACCCCGTCACTAATTGCGGGATATTGTTCGCTACTTCGGGCTACGTATTTTTGGTACCAGGCACTATCTTTAAACACTACTTTTCCCAAGGAAAATTCGACTTTGCTAGGAGCACTTCTCACTTACGACTTTTAGCACGTGTATCAATGATTTATAATGATAAATAACTTAAGTCATCTGTAAATATCTGCTACACTGTTGTCCGTTGTTGGGCTCGGCCACTGCACAGTTTCGTGTACATTACTATGCGAAGATATTTGGTAACGGTATTCTAAGCTGATAACATTGCAAGCTCAAGGATAACTAGTAGATATGGATTGGGATATAGCGGGTCCTCGAAAGGGGCTCTTGTAAGTAACACTGTGTGCAGTATTGGCTGTGTTTGAATATGTGTACATTTTCGTGTGCCGCTGCATTCGGTGTGCATCAAATGCGCGCGTGTATTGCTTCTTGATTTTACTGACTGTGGGATCCCCGTACTTCTCTAGCGCTTTATTTTAGGAGATGAGTGATGACGACGATGAGTCGTCAATTACTCTCTTCCAACGGAGGAAACTAACTTTTTCACATAGCTTTAGTTTGAACATTGATCAAATTAGTACTTAATATTTAAGAGATCTGGCGTTTAATGGACTCATTGTAGAGCTAATCTTTAAGGTTGATGTATGGTTCTCTTTTGGTGCATGCTGGTGTTTACTTTTGCATAGTCATTTTTGATGACATTGGGAGGTAAACACATTGGTATGTATTAACTTGGAATTTATACATTGTCCTTTATTTAGAGCAGTCACCCGTTTGAGTTAATTATTAGTCCCATTAATTTAAGTTTTGATTTGTATTTTTTAAGAGGTCTGACCAATGTTGCATTCAGCTTAAATCAATTTTAGAGATTTGCTTTGTTTTAATAGTATTTTTTTATATACTTACAATGAATTGAACATTGATCATTCTAATAGATTTTTGTTAATAGTTTTCTTAGCTAGACTTAATCACAATGGGAGTTTTGTGGCTTTAATATTAATTTATTAATATTGTCACAAAATTCCAAATGTCCAATATTTACTTCATTACAATACAATTTTTTAACAATTGCAATTGCTGGTTAATTTATATATATTTTGTTGTTGCGATTTTAAATTGTATTGTAGTGAATTAAATGTTGGTCAATATTTGTCCATAATGAATTTCAATATTGAGCAGCGAATAAACATCGTAAAATGGTATTATCTTGCTAAAGAAGGTCGCTCTGATAGAACTGCAGCATTAAGAGTGCAGGATCGTTGGCGTGTAACATATCCTAATCAGTTACAACCAACGCTTGGTGGGATTATAAAGTTTGAACTGGTTGGGGATGTTACAAATCAGCATAAGAACAGGAGCGGTAGATCTAAATATGCTGTGACTGTTGAAAATGCAGCTGAAGTCTACAACCATTTGCTGTACGAACCTTCAACATCCCAGAGGCAACTTTCAAGAGAGTTTGTGTTAGCAGACGATCAATTCAGAAAATTATTCGTCAGATTGGATTACAATGTTATCGACCAAGGTTTGTTCATGCTTTGAACGAAGATGATCCCGATCGAAGATTGCAATTTTGCGAGGAATTTCAGAGTTTGCTAGTCGATGAAGTTGATCCAAATTTTTTGCTTGATCGTATTTTGTGGTATGATAAAGTAAATTCCATTTGTGTGGTCGAATTAATAGCCACAATTGCGTTTATTATTCTGACGAAAATACCCATGTAATCATTGAAAAAGATTTTAAATCGCCTGGAATAAACGTTTTGGCTGGAATTTTGAGTGGTGGAATTATTGGCCCATTTTTTATTGACGATAATATTACTGGGGATGTTTATTTAGCTCTGCACGTAGAAAAAATAATGCCAGCTATTTTGTTACACTGTCCTCCGAATGTAATTCTGCAACAAGACCGTGCTCCACCGCATTATGCTGTAAAAGTTCGAGAGTTTTTAGATGATCATTTTCACCAGTCTTGGATTGGTCGAAGAGGTCCGATAGAATGGCCTGCGAGGTCATGTGATTAACACCAACGGACTTCAGTGTTTGGGGAATTGTGCGTGATTTGGTACACCTTCATAATGCTTTTGAGGACGTGGAAACTTTGAAGGTGATGATTCAAGAAGCATTTCAATTATGCAGTAAAATTTGTTGATCTTTTCAAAGGAGGCTAGAATTATGTACAGAGAATCGTGGTCATCAATTTGAGCACCGTTAATATTAGTAGATATTTTTGTTTTTGCTGTATCACTTTTCATTTTATTTACGTTATTTGGTTTTGAAACTGTTGGTTATTACCAATTTTTAAATAAAATATTTCGAAAGTTTTGAAGACGCGATATTTTTAAAGCATGGTTACGTAAAAAAGAAATGTTGCCAGCAATTTCATTTAATTTTTTCTTTTCGGCAAAACTGGAAAAGTATTCCTCGTTGAAAGAAACTGATAACTGATTTTGCATCACCAACGTAATAAGAAGAATGCTCCAAGAGTTATTAAATTATTGATACTGTTTGAAAGGTACGTTCCAGAATTCCGTCAATAGTAGCTTTCAGTATAGATTAATCAATGTCAAAGTTCAAAGGGCATTCGTCTTTGAAGTCAGTATATGGTACTAAGGCCTGTAAAAAGGGGAATTAATATATGGCATAAATCAGATTCCTTTACTTGATACGTACGATTTTAGTATCTACACAGTCCGTAAAACTGAACGCCTAGATGGACTCTTGGCGTACGTGTAGTGAATAAACTAATCTCTACAGCAAGAGAGAGGAAGAGAGGTATTACCTTTTGTTTTGATCCTTTTTTACTTTACGTCGATCACTCTACTACATATACAGGCTGTCCCTAAAATGAAATGAAATGAAGATATGATATGTATTAGTGACAAGTAAGCGTACTTTTAATGACAGTAGCTGTTGTTTATCAATTGTGAAGTGTCTCAAATTTCTGTTGGTGTTAGCTAGTGGTTTTTAGCAGTTAATATTCTTTGTTATTTCCGCAATCATGGCTGTAAACTACACTAACGCTGAGCAAACGGATATGTTGATGGTTTTAGGATATTGCGAAGGAAATTGTCGCAGAAGTGTTAGAGTGTACAACGAAAGGTTTCCAAATCGTCGCGTGCCCAATCATAAAACTTTTGGAAACATTGAAAGACGCCTTCGCGAAACGGGAAAATTTGCACCGAGCACAGCTGATCGTGGACGTGCTCGTACAATTCGCACCCCAGGATTGAGGAAGAAATTCTGGAAATAGTAGAAGAAAATCCAGAAATAAGTAGTCGATGCTTAGCATTGCAAGCAGGCGTATCAAAGAATGTTGTTCATAGAGATCCTAAAGAACAATTGCTATATCCTTACCATATACAAAACGTCCAGGAGCTTTTGCCAGCTGATACCATCGCGCGTCTTGAGTTTTATAGATTCATACTAGAAAGAAGAGCTGAAGATGTCAATTTTCATACGAAAATTCTCTTCACTGATGAGGCGTGCTTCACAAGGAGGGGTATGACAAATTTGCACAACGAACATGTGTATGCAATTGAAAATCCACATGTCTGCAAGCAACGCCACTTTCAACATGAGTTTAGAATGAATGTATGGGTAGGGATAATCGGCAGTTTCGTCAGAGGCCTTGTCATTTTACCAAATCGTTTAAATGGAGAGAATTATTTAGACTTCCTTATAAATACCTTACCAGATTTATCGGAACACTTGCCGTTAGATCTTAGAGGCGACATGTGGTTTCTACACGATGGAGCACCACCTTTTTTACATTGGACGTTCGGAATCACCTTCATGTACAGTTTCCTAACAAATGGATAGGCAGAGGAGATGATGCTCCTGCAAAATGGGCACCTCGTTCACCAGATTTAAATATTTGCGATTTTTTTATGTGGGGAGCTCTAAAAAGCAAAGTGTATTCTCGTCCTATAAACACACAGGACGAACTTTGGGCCAGAATACAGAACGCTTCACAATCCATTAAGAATAATGCAGAAATGTTACAGCGAGTACAATTCAATTTTTTGCGTCGAATCAACCTTTGTATCCAGGAAGATGGTGGTCACATTCAGCATTTACTGTATATCTAATAAAGTACATACTTGTTACTAATAAATATCATAACAAATTGCCTTATCGTCATTTATTCCTTAGAATATCATACTGCTAGATTACATTTGTTTTAAGAAATGCAGTGCGCGGTCCCTCAGATTTTATTTTTTAAACCTTAACAGATATCATCAATTACAAAGTAACAAAAAAAATACTATTGAACGCCTCTTTCTGAAACTATTTTTTGAAAGTTATTGGCCTTCACATTAAAAAGTTTTTAACTGGTTTATGCCTGGTTACCATTGTTTCGTACACTAATGGTCTACTGATATTAACTAATATCACCTTAAAAGATGACCTACATCCGTGAGGAGTACAATACCGAATATTATCCAAATCGATCCAAGCGTTCTGTCGTTATGGACAAAATAATTTTTTCTTGAAAGAACTTTGAAGCAGTATACTAGCTAAACGAAACGTAATTGCATATAGATAAGTTTAGTTAAATCGTCATAGTTTTGAACCAGGAATCTGTGGTTAAGTGATGTCCACGCATTTTAGGTACACCCTGTATAGATTATTCAAGACGGGGGCCAAAATGGAAAAAAGTACCTAAAATCAAGGAGAAACTGAAATTTGATGAATATGTGCTTCAGTGGCAGTTTCATAATGCTAATGTCCAAAAATGGTTGCGTCATATAGAGAGATTATGGGAGGGGTTGATTTGGCGGACCAGTTGATGATTATATGAACTACATCGCAAATGAAACAAATTGTGGAAGAAGGTTTTCTATCGTCTACTTATGTTACCTGTCGTAAACGCATGGATTATCAATAAAGAGAGGATCAAGAAGGAAGAAAAACAGCAAATGTGTGACGTTTATGGAAGCAATGAAGACCATTTGGGAAAAGAGAGCGACTCGAAAATGTATATTTACATCTTGTGGAAGAAACAACGAGAAGAAAATATAAAAGGTGCGCGAAAAATAAAACCAAAAAAACGCGCAAACACAATTTGTGAGACATTCCTCTATGCTCTAAATGTTTTGCAATATATCATTGTTAAAATATTTTGTATTATATAGAATAAAAATATGTAACATTTTTAAAAGAAAGTTTTTCTTTGGACTAATGGCACATTTTTAGGTACTTTGGTACCACACCAAAACACTAATGGTGCTTATATGCCCCCCTCCCCCTCAACCACTTGATGTTGTTTTCGACAGTTTCTATTGTAAAAGATAATATTAAGTTAGGCAAACATAAAAAACAACAAAGGTATTCCCGTGTCTACCAGAAAAAAAATTTCGCACAAGGGTTAACTAAGCAAGCAAACGGAGCAGAAATTCATTTAAGGTGTCAATTATAAAAACATAGAGTTGTGGTTGTTAATTTCCCGATAACATAGGGCAAATACTTTTATACAAATCATAAGGGAGTAAAGGCACCTTATCTTCAGCTGAGTCATACTTAACCTACCCCTGTAAGAGGATGCCAATAGTGGCCCATTTTGTATTTGGTAGACGATATAGAAATGGTGTAAGAAGATGAAATTAATGTAGCCGAGACCACTGGCTATGGCATTCTATCAAATAGCCTCTGAGGAATTGAGGTTTAGTTCGGCATGGTTGGCTCCGATACAATGTCATGCACGCCTTCAGTGGTTGTGAAATAATTTCCACATGCAATGGTAAAGGAAAGAACTGAAACTTTAAAGTATTTCTGAGAGCTCCATGATACTTTTCATGAAAATGTCATGTTATTGCTGAAGAAAATTCTGTCGCTAGTATGATTGAACAAGTGACGTCACAGGGGTTAATGGTGACAGGAAGCAGTATAGAACTATAAAAACTATTTCAGACAGCAGTCAAGCATGAGATCAAGGGCACCAAAAATGCAACAGAGCTTTGACGGGCCTATCCAAAGGAAGCAACTTTCACTGAATCATTTTCCATGGATGGTATTGTCATACCATCACTGTAAGTACACTACGAATGTGTATTTGTCTTTTACATATGTTTGTTTTTTCTAGGATCATTAAAAAAATCCATCTTGACCAAAATAGATTTCGTTTCCATCCAAGTCAACAACACGTGTGAATAACTATTTCATAAAAGATGCCTTCGCCGCTCTGTTCGTCGGGATCGTTAGAACAGTTTCAGTTCGCTTTAATCGCCGGCGCAATTAAGTTCGATAAAGTTCGAGTGTTAACCGTACCGCGCCCACATGCAACGACAATTATTAGCAAACGTAGACGGAGGTTAAACATGAATGGCCTAGCCAGGTGCACGACCAGGTGCATCCAGATAAAAACGCGGCAAACCCTCATCATGCACCCACTGATGCGTAAAACATGCGAGTGTGATATTTCGAACGTACAGTTTACTATTTTGATAAAATTATCCTAAAAATTAAACAATTTAAACGAAGAAAACGAATCATAAACGCAACAAGTTATAATTGAAGTAGTTAATGTTTTTTTTTGTAATTGACTGAAATAACTGAAAGAATATAAATTAAGATTGTAAATTTTACGATGGATCTTACTGCAAGTGGGGGGAATTTTTTTATTAACATGATAGTATTGTATTGTTCGTAGTAACCCTCCCTATAAAATGGGTACTACTCAACATACTCTTCGTCATAAGTGAAGCATTTGCGTCAACACTCATCTGGAATCCTTTTTGAGCTACTTTCACCCCGTATGTGGTGAAATCTGGAAAACACGTACATATCTTCACTGGCTTCAGCAGTGGAAATCTGCCTGCTTCAAATCGTGTCAATTGTCCACACGTTAGCAACTCGCATGATCACCGTTGATCGATATCTCATCTGTATAGACGAAAAGTTACACTAACATTACAATTACATTTTGTAATACGTGCGATGCATTCAAAAGATTTAACGAAAATGAAAACATATGCCAGGAATCTGCATTTTATTTTGTTACTAAAATTTTCTTAATTAATAAAATTCCATGTGGTAGAAACATTAGATTTTTATTCGGTCGGGTTTTTCTTTTTTTTATTTTGTCTTTCTTTATTCGATTTTTCATTATTCATTACACGCAAGAAAAAAGAAAAAAAATTTGGTTTTATTACTTAAAATTTTTGCCTTTCCTCATAGTATCCATACTTGTTTTATTTTGTATAATTATTTTAGTTTTGTTGTTTTTTTGTATAATTTATTGTCTATTACTATATTTTGCCTTTTCATATGAAATAAAATTTCAATGTTATCCTATTCATTTTATATTTTTTGTATAGTTTTTTTTACTTTTAAGTATTTTTAATTATACTAAATAAAAAAATTTACACTGTATTTCACACGCGTTTTTTTTTTGGAAAAGAAAGGTGCGAAGTTGAAATGAGTCAGCTGAAAGTAGTAGGTGATGCATTCGAACGTTTCTATTTAAACGATTACTGCCCTCTTAAATTCGGCCAACCAATAAAACGACGGAAACGACGCATCCCACTAGATAGTAATATTTTCTGACTATCCTCAGAAAGTTCCAAGATTGATATAATTCATTTTGAAATTTCCACTTTTAAATTAAATCCCAACTTGAAAGGAATCGAACGGCGAGTTCTTGCCGACCCGCGATAAATCATCGTCCTTGTCGATCGCGTAACAAATGGCTTTCGTGCCTTTTTATTTCGTATTGTGTGGACTAATTTCTTTTGGATCGATGTCGGCGGAGAGGGGGTGGTATTAACAATGGTCATCGGAAAAGGGGTTGCCCGCAGTCGAGAACACCTTTCGCTTTATTAATATTTCCTTCGCCAGGTGCGTACCCGCTCCACCTGAGTGAAAATTTTTGCTTCACGCTCAGTGTGAGGTGGAAGTTCGAGCTGCGCGTTTTTAAAAAGATCTATAATTACATGAGGGTTGTCGGAATTTCGTTTCATTCACCAGAAGAATTTTGTTTCATTTTTAATTTGCTAAGTTTCGGCATTGGTGGTGCAGAGAAGTGAAATTATGATTTGGTCGACTTACATGGTTGGTGATAATGTGGTAAGTAACGTGTTTTGTCACGAAGTGTTATCATTCTATTGAACGCTCTTTAATTCAACTAGTTTTTCATTTGTAAAGTGTACAGTTTTCTTTATTCCCGTTTCTTTTGGATGAACTGTTTTTTTGTACAGTATTGGTATCTCGAAGTTAGAAGAACTTAAATCAAATGAGGAATATGACAATTTTTCCAAACCAAATGGAAAATTTCTAGTTTCTTTGAATTCTATTTGAAATTTCTTAAATTTTTATCATGCTTGTTATATTATAAGGTTTAATTTTTATTAATTTAATTAAAATATTTGATGAATACGACTATTTTTGACTTATTGTCAACGTACTATATTTTTGATTGAAATTTATACTTTTTTATTTTTATTCCCGTCGAGTTACCTCGTTTGGGTCTCTTTGCGTAAATTCACACAATTAATTGTAATCATCCATATGGTTTGTATTCTTGCGCCATTATTACCTTTTGATTGACATCACGTTGCATTAATTTTTCATAAATAAATTATACAAATAATACAATATAACTTATTAGTTAGATATAACTTGTTATTAGTAAGTAATAACTTATTTACTAATAACTACCAACCAAAATTAGGCTGTGCGCACTTCTGTGTATGTCACACTCTTTAATTTGATACATTAATAGTTATAAATATAGGTATATTCGGAGGTATTAAACCTCCGAATGCAGAAAGTAAATAGAAACCTCTTGTGAATTTTAAAATGTTTCGACGCAAATAATATTTATTTTTAAATCTCAAAAAACGAGTCTTTATTTATGAATGAATTAATGAGTCGATGCGAAGACTCATGTGATCACCCTATCTAGAACCGGAATTCTCTGCAATTGAATGTTAGAATAGTGGAATGGCAAAATTTCCTTCAGTTTACAACGAACAACATTGAATTTCGATAAATAACTGTCAAAACCACAAAGTGGATTACATCTCTTCATTCTCTTCTGTTTGCTATGTTTCCTTATATTTATTACCCTTAATTCTTCCTCTGTTTTGCTGAGGCATCTTCTTCTTGGTCTTCCTTTCCTTTTTTCACCTATCTACCTACAGGGTTTCTATATAAGGCTATCTTGGTCATCCTGCCCCAGTTTTGTCTTTCCACGCTCCCCAGCCATCTCATTCCTTACGACTTAATACAAGCTGTTACATTTGGGCTCTTATATAGTTCTGCCAGTTCTCTGTTTGTTCTTCTTCCCCATCCTTCCTGTATTTCTTCCCTCCATAAAGTTTTCCCTTAGTAATCGTTAGTTAATCGATTTAGTACCCAAGTCTCACAAGCGTAAGTTACTCTTGGCCTTATCACCGTGGCATAGATCCACTGTTTGGTCGTTCTTAAGACGTACCTTGATCTCATAATTGATCATTATTTTCCCATACTTTCAATTCCCTTTTAGTATTCTAGTTTGAATTTCCTGTCCTTCCTGTCTTTTCTGTCTTTCCTGTCCTTCCTGTATTCCATGTATTTTGTCTTGGTTTTAGTTATTTCCAGCGCAAATTTGTCTCTTCTTGTTCTATTTTTCTTAGGATTCTATTCAGCTCTTTTTTTCTCTTCCAAAATTGTTGGATTGTCCGCGAAAGCTATGCATTGGTATTCATTATTAAAAATTAGACAGTACCGTCGACAATGGGTGTCCCTGCCTAAGGCCTTCCCTGCCCTCAAATTCTTGTGATTTGTGTCAGCTCCATGTTACTGTACTTTTTGTTTTATCCAAGGTCATGTTTGTTATTCTTATCAGTTTTTCAATTGTCTCATTCTCTTGTACATTTCCCCCTGTTTATTGTATCAGTATCATACGGCTGTTTAATATCTACAAATACGAGGGGAGATCATTATTTAGCGTCCCTGACATAGTAGACGTTTGACACAGTAAAGTATTAATCATTTGTTGTTACGTTGGTTCAATTGTAGAGTTGTCACTTGTTACCTGTTCAAATAACTTAGAATTTAGGTAGAGAAGTTTAGAGAAGTTCTAAAAATGGAAAAATCAGAGGTTCGTTATAAAATACTTGCAAAAGAAAGGGTTGTCGCCAAAAGAAATTCATGAAGACATGGTAGGTGTATTAGGTGAGGGTGCTGTTTCTTATCAAGTGGTTAAAAAGTATATCTCGAGAATTTAAACTGGGAAGACAAACATGTGAACATGCGAAGGGTGCTGGACGACCAGTGACTATCACTACCCAAGAAAATCTTAGTCGCATACACGATATAGTAATGACAGATAGACGACTGACCATTCGCCGGATAGCTGAAATTACCATATTTCTTATGGTACTATGGACAATATTTTGACAAATCTTTTAGAGCTAAAAAGTTCAGAAACGTTCTAGAGTATTGCATGCTGAAGCCAGTTTGACAAATTTTAAAGCAAATCCGGATGAATTTCTTTCGCGATTCGTCACTGTTGATGGAACATGGCTTCACCACTTCGATCCCGACTCGAAGCCACAAAGTATGGAGTGGCGTCGCCGAGGCTCTGATGTGTCAAGGAAAAAAGACGGGGACAATTGAGAAAAGAAACTCTGTTTCATCAAAACAACGCCAACCATGTTGCCATGAGCGCTATTGTGAACTCAGGATTTGAATTGTTTGAACATCCCGCATATTCACCAGACCTGGCCTAAAGTGAGTTCTTTTAATTTTCAAAATTAAAAGAATATCTTCGGGGGACCATTTATTACGACGATAATGTGATGACGGCTGTAAAGAATTTTTTTCCAGAGGAATAAAAGGTTTGGAGCATCGTTGGATCAGATGCATCGACGTTCTGGGAGATCATGTAGAAAAATAAACGTTTGATATTTCTTTAATTTATTTCCTTCTATGTTAGGGACCGCAAATACTGATCTCCCCTCGTAGTGCGTCCATCTGATATTCGCAACAAGTTACTTGTGTTTCCTCCAGGGCAAATAGTTGGTATGTAGTTGACGTATTATTTTTCAGCAAGTGATTGTTTGATTATCACCTGGTTTACATGACCTTTCTAATTTTCACATTGGCATAGTAAAACTGGTTTGGTTGATAGTGCTTTCTACTGTTCCCCTAAAAGTCCTTCTGGCAGTCGCGAATTATTTATTTCTTGTGAAACTTCTTTCCTTTGCTTACTAAGGGTTTGTTATGACATTAGATATATGAATTTATAAGGTGCTCCATATGTCGTAAATTTTCATCGGCGCTCCGCTTTGTAACGGGCGATCCAGATCATCCACGATTCTGCTCACTGTTTGTCAATTAATTGTTTCGATTTTATTGTAATTACGTGTGCATGCCCGTTTGAATGCAATGGTTTGTGTAACACGGTCCTTTTGTACGTCACAGTCCCATACCTTTGCTCAGAGTCGGACAAAACGAAATTTCGGCGAATTATTCATTTAAAAATTTTATGTAAAGCAGGGATCCACTTTGTATGTGATATATAATCGTTATAAACGTTAGCCCACCTCAAGGTATAGCATATATAATAATTCAAGAAAGTTGTAAAAACTAGTTGCACAAAAAGTTCAAACAAAACCATTGTGGCGAGTCTAAAAGTTCACTATATATCGTGCAAATAAATGTATAGTAGAAAATAAGCATATGAATATCACAGCAAGCCTGGTCCAATCTATCTAGAGGTATCTAATGCAGGAAAATGTAAACTAATATCAAATTTAATATACCGGGTGGAAAGTATCAAACCCGAACATAGCAGAATTGCATTGGAATATACTTTTATGCATATACCTGCTCCCCATTTCCACCGATAAAACTTATAATGACATCAAATGAAAGAGAATAATAAACGGCGTCAATTGATACTAAAATCTTCTCTTAATACCTTATCATTAGTTTTTTACAAAGCAATTAATATTAAAAACCCAGGTGCTATAAACTATGGGCGGCCGTGCTTCTGTCGGCACAAGTTACTATTTGTCAGATTTGACAACTGCATAATTGATTTAAATTGCTTTGTAAAAAACTAACGTTTATTATTCTCTTTCATTTGATGTCATTATAATTTTTATCGGTGGAAATGGGGAGCAGGAATATGCATAAACGTATATTCCAATGCATTCTGCTATGTTCGGGTTTGATACTTTCCACCCGGTATATATATATATATATATATATATATATATATATATATATATATATATATATATATATATATATATATATGTTGTTGGAGGTTTTTTTTGTAATACTTTTGCCAAATTTATATTTATAATTTTTATTGTTGAAAAATATATATGTATATAGTTTTTTTGGAGTTGTAGATGGCTTTGTTTTAAAATCAAGAATGATAATGCACAATTTTAATTAATTAATTATTAAAATTGTGTTTATACGTTTCGACAATTCATAATCAGTATGTTGTATGTGTATTGCTCGAGGTGTGACAATGAACTCAGTTTTAACATACTGTAAGTTCAAATTTTTCTGCCCCTACGTGTAGAAATAATCATTAGAGAAGTGCAAAAAGCATCCGATTTTTGCGATATCTAACGGACAGCCGATTTTACAATTTTTTTCTACTTAACCATTCAACATAAAAAAAATAGAAACTTTGACTGGACGTAACCTGATATGTTGTGCACAGAGATGAAATTTAATTTTTTTAACATTATTCATAATTTAGCCGGTAATCGTAGTTTTTGTGATCTCTGTTATCTCCGTTACAATATGTCGCACGAACGCCGGATGTAGTTCTAAGGAAACCTCCACTTGTGCCAATCTCGGAACATGTATTGAAATGTAATTGTACCCGTTATTTCATATTTTTAAAGTGAAATGAAGTCTGCGTAATTTTGGGCGACCTCGCCATCTCTTATCGCATATTTACTGCCGGGACCGGACTCTACGCTTAGCGACCAACAGTACGATATGCAACATTCGTATAGGAATTAAATTCAAAATTTCAAACAGTTCACTTATGAAATATGTAAATACTAAAATGAAATTATTAAATTTGTGAATAAGCGTGAAGGTATTATTGACACATAAGAAAATCCACGGCTCTGTTAGTACAATTTTTAAAGTTTTCATTTTTTCTGCCAAACCGTTTCTTTGAATATAGGCCTTCAGTCGATTATTATTTTTGCACCGATGGTAAACAAATGCGGTCAATTCATCCTCATCCGGCTGTTGATTGTAAACACTTTTAATAACCTCATAATGAATACCCATGTGGTAAATAATGATAACAGATTCATATAAAAGCACGAAATGTTATGTATTTGCCAGTTGCTAAATATATTTATTTATAATCAATGTACTATTATTTATGCAAAGATGCCGAAGCATTGTATTAAAGAAGTCAAATAAGTAATAATAAATGTAAGATGAAATTCAAGATGAAAAGATAAGAATGGACCAACTATTGATGTGAAGAAAGTCGTGGAAATAACGGCTAAAGCTGTCGGAGTCACCACAAGAACTGTTAAAAGAGTAACAAGGAGAAAGGCAGGGAACATTGTACCGATGCGATGGTTAAAAAACATGAAATTGTCATTTAGAAAATTAGATAATAAACCAGTGTTAATGGAACACCCTTACATAACTGCTCAGATAGCTAATTTCTTGATATCTCAAATCATGTTCGACAGTTCGGATGGGTTGAAAAATTAAACCCAGATAATAAGGATACGTTGATCATTATCGAGGTGGAGTTCAACAAGTAAACGGTTATAGAGACGGTATAAAACAACCATCTGGTCCAGGTCAAAGAGTAATTATTTTACATATTGGTAGCGACAAACCACAGCTGTTTCTATTGTCTAAGCCACATCGTTATCAAAAGGTACTACTATTAGAAAGTATTACAAAGTAAGTAAGAGGAGACGATATTAAATTATTGTGGTTACCTGTAGGTCATTGCGAATTTAATGCTATTGAATTAATTTGAAATACGTGAACAATAAAGTTGCAACGAGAATAATACTTTTAAAATTAAGGATGTACTGAATTTATGTCAGGAAGCTTTGAATGACGTTTCAAGGGAGATATGGAAGAATTGCGTTGAGCATTGTAAGAAAATTGAGATATCGTACATAGAAAAAGAACACCTTATAGACGAAATTATGGAACCATTTATAATTAACATAGAAGAAGGTGATGATGATGATGAATTTTCGGACGAGTCAACGGATATTTATGATGACGAACACTGCAGTGAAGAAATTGATACCGAGGATATCCATTTCCTCATTGCATCATAGAGGATGTTACACAAAGTAGTCGTACTGCTAACAATTCCTGTACGGCCGAGTCGTCTGCCATAAGCAACTGTGCAATTCATGGGTAACGTAATCGACGCCTTTCAAACGTTTTCGTAAAGTACTAGTGTGACTATAGGACCAGAACCAATCCAAACAACCACTTCTTTCAGAGACGTTATACTGAAATAATATGAGTAGTGATAACATTATGAATTTAATAAACTCGGCTTTGGTATTGGGCAGAGTGCCAATGAATATGAAGATAGCCATCGTTCGACCTATATACAAACATGGAACGCACAAAGAATACCCAACTACAAACCGATTTCTTTACTACCTGTGCTGAAAAAAATCATGGAAAGTTATGTTGCGAAACAAACTTGGTCATATCTCGATAAATTTAAACTTGTGGACCAGAACCAGCATTGATTTCAGAAGAGGAAGGGTACGATAACTAAACTAAACGACAGGAATGTATGTTTGATACCATAAACCACACCAAGCTTCTGATGGTCTTAGAAAGATGTGGAGTGACGGGCAATGTTCTCGGCTGGTATGAGGATTACTTAAAGAATAGGTTTTTTGCCGTCAAGATCGGATCGACTGTTGGAAGGAAGGTGGGCGTGAAGAGAAGGGTCCCGCAGGGTAGCATTCTAGGTCCAATGCTGTTCTTACTGTACGTCAACGATGTTGGTATATGCTTCGACCTTTATAAGTACTGGTTGTATGCTGATGACTTTGCGATTGTATCTATTCACAAAGATCTGAAAATAGAGGAAGAAATGCTCCAAAACGAATTTATCATGTTCCAGAAGTGGGCCGACGACAAAGAATTGGTGATTAACGGCAGTAAAACTAAACTTCTGCATGTCTCGCCGCCAAAACTATCAAACAACAGGCCTATTCAAATTGTTTACCATTCAATGAAATGTCTACACGACAAAAAATCTGTCATCGGAATTAACTGCGGTTGTAGTAGGCTGATTGATGAGGTGTCAACCCACATATATCTTGGGGCATTATCGATAAAAACTTGCAATGGAAACAACATATAAACACTCCAAATTCCTCATGATATCAGAGACTTGTTTCCATGTTTTATATAATTTTCTATTTTCTATTACTAGTTCTTTTATTTCACTGAAATACTTGTTTTCGGCTATTGGTCTTTTCACTATCTCCAATTTGTCTACAACAAGTTGCAGATTTTTGATTTAATTGCTTCCTGGTTTTAAGTAACACATTCAGTTGAATACGATTGCTCAAGTCTGCTTGAAAGTCCAAATGTTATTTTTGTTAATTAATGACGGATTTAGTTGTTCTTCTTTAATGATGCAGTCGCTCAATGTTTTCTTCAACTTTAATATAATTCGTAGTGATTTTTCTAGTAATATAGAAGTCCAGTAGTGTAGGTGTTTCCATTGATTGATAGTTACAGTTACGTTCAGTGGCCCCTTTATACAGTTGCCGAACAACTTGATTGACAAACAATATTGTAGATCTCCTAAAGTGTATTTGTGTAACCTCAGAATTTCATTCATTTTCCTCTACTCGATCAGCTGGCTTTTGTTGCTGCCTTCTAGCCTCTGTATTCTCTCAGAAAACGAATTCGTCATATTTATTCCAAGTTTCATTATCAATTATAGTTCATTAATGGAGTTTTTTTTGTAGTGGTTGGTGCTTTGTTTCTCCGCATTGCTTGTGGGATTCCTTAATATTTTATTTCATCTGCCGTGGCAGGTTTCTGCTACGATGCAATCTTTATAGCCATCTGGATTCTCTAAGCCACAATTAACACATTTCGGATTTGCTTGAATCTTCTAAATTCTGAATTTACTTACTGCTTAGAATCAATGTTATTGATTTAAATATCTATGATAAATTGTTTCATAAAAATTAAGCTTGTTTTTATTTGCATTTGTACAATTGCCTGAGTAGCAAATCTGCCATTAATTAGTAACAATATCTGTGTTAATCTCACACAACCACATATGTACATAATTGCATTAACAATTGCGCTAACCTAATGCAATGTTAACATACTTTCTATCCCCCAAACCAATGTCAGTGTCTTCCACCCGTTTCTTACGTATCACTTACCCACGATATATAACGCTTATTACTAAAAATATCGACTATTCGTGATTAAGCAACCTAAAGACGCATTGCTAATTCTTTGAATAAAAATCCGCTAAATACTTAAATTAAATGATTAATGTTTCAATTTAAATTAAAACGATTAACGAGTGGTTTGAAAGTTTAACGTTCGGGTTGCGTGTCACGATTCGTTTTAGGGGTGATTTCATAGGTGATTCCGAGAATTCCTTGCCGTCTACCTACAATTTCAGGCGGACTATGAATTTTTCAAGTCTAAGGGTATGCGGCGAATCGATGCAACGAGGACAACGTGTACAAATTCGCATTCAACAGGAAGTTTTCATTGAATAGGTTGTTTATTTTATTTGATTTTTTTTATTTATACAAAAACAAAATGAATGCTAACGAAGCTAAGCAAAATAAAATAACAAATGTTGTTAACCCAACTTATCTCAACACTTCGGGTTGTTTTTATAATTAAAATAATTAAGTCATTTCATCATTTCATCAAACGTTCCATTCAATCATTATAAAAGACATATTTTATTAACAATTATGTAATAAGAAGGATTATTAAATTTGTATTAATTAGGACACAATAACAAGAACATCGTCCTAGCTAAGTAATTAGTTTGCATAAATGTGCTCTATAAAAAGCCGGCCCTGCAATTAGCAATTATGAATAGTCCTCAAGATATGCTCAATGTGTGTTCAACGTTGGAGATTCATAAGAATTTGTTATGAACAAATTAACTTAACCTAGATAATTAACTGCAATCTCAACCCGAAAGTCTACTTGTACATCAATCAAGATTTAAGTTTACCAGTAAAATACAGACTAATAAGTATAAAACGGATCAGATGGAGAAGAATTGCAAAGCAAGTAACGAGAGGCTGGAAGAGACCTAAGAGTGATGAACATTGGAAGGAAAAGGAATCGAATTGCAGGAAACAATCCGAACAATTATTGTGAATGTAAAATGAAATGTAATGATAAAATAACAGAAAATGATGTGGAAGTATTATACGAATGTATTACAATACAGATAATAAGTGCACATGCACATTTGGGATGAAACTCTAGGTAATCGGGGATCCCAAGATATAGCAAGTTTTCTTATAAATCATCTTATAGAATAATAAGACTGAAACGCCAAATGTTGTAAGTTTCAAAATTTATTTATGACACTACATATTGCTATGAATTAACCTTGAATTTTAATTTATTTAGGAAATAACTCGTTTTGTCAAAGCTATCCTTTTGTTCAGGTTTGATCAGGTTAAATAATACAACGATATTTTAAATTAAAATAATATATTTACCAAAATCAAATTCTCCAAATTAATATACAATATTATATAAATTCCCTTATACGACTTTAAAGGTTTGCCGTCTCGGGCCCTGAAAAAAAACAAAATTCGTATTCGCAAATTATTTCCACATGCCTGGTATGGGCAAGAAATGCTGCGCGACTCCGATGCGTTGACCGATCCGTCCTTATCATAATCTAATCCCGCGTCAATAGTTGTCTTATTTCTCATGCATATTCTGATTTTAAAACTATTTGTTGTAAAAATTCTCTCTGTGCTCAATAAGTTGCAATTTAAGTTTATTAAAACAATTTGTAAATAATTTTCTTTATTTGCTAGACACAGTGCAAATTTATTGACACACTTTGTTAATATCTTTTTATATTTGCTTAACAAGTGCAACTAAAATTTATTGACACAATTTGTTATTATATTTTGTTATTTGCTAACAAGTGCAAATACTGTTTATTGATACAATTTGTTATTATCTTATTTATTTGCTCGACAAGTTGCAAATTTATTGACACACTTTGTTAATATCTTTTCATATTTGCTTAACAAGTGCAACTAAAATTTATTGACACAATTTGTTATTATATTTTATTATTTGCTAACAAGTGCAAATAAAATTTATTAATACAATTTGTTATACCCTTTTATATTTGCTTATCAAATGCAAATAAATTAACACCTTATGAACTAACATAATTCATTTAAAATTTATATTTTGCCAAACAAGTTGCAAATTATTCCATTTACCGCTTATCTAGCCATTTGGTTGCCCTGTATTCAGGTACCATCAATAAAATATTAGCAAATTTAAATATTCTTACCAAATTTTCTGCCTCCGGCTGGTCACTGGATCGAACTCTCTCTGCTTCGGGCTGGTCGCTCGCTCGGACTCGAACTCCTTCTTCCTTCTTTGGCTGGTCGCTTCGTGGAACTTCTCTCCCTTCCGCTTCGGGCTGGTCACTTCGTTGAACTTTCTTCTTCTGCCTTGGGCTGGCCGCTTCGTTAAAACTCCTCGTAATTTGCCGTGCATCGGCTTTTATAGCTCAGTGCCTACCGTCTTTTCCCCATACTTGTCTACATCCCTGCTCTTGCTTTACCAGGTGATGATCCAGGTGATCTCCCTACAACCTCTATTCCTTCTCGCCATAATTTTAAATAAAATTAATTTTTCTATTTTAACTAATAACATCTAATGAAATCATATTTAAACAATTTATTCCTTTTTCACTTTATACAGTGTGTTTCACTTAAGAGTGTAACACCCTCATATCTTTTTTATTTTTAGTCCAATTTTAGTATTTTTCATTCTCAAAAGTAGAATACCTATTGCTCTATTTACTTCCAAAAAACCAATTGTCTTCTTTAAATGCAAAGCAACCTGCGATGGCAAAATAAACGGCAAAAATCAAGAAATCGCTTTAGGGATTTTTTTATCGAAAAATTTTACTAATAATAATTGATCAGAATTGCCCAAAAACCCTAAATCCAAAATTTTATGAAAATTAAAAATGTTAAAATGTCCTTAAATACTTATTATTAGCTGCGCCGAAAAAAGGATGCTGTGAAAATTTTGTTTGAAATAAACTCTGAACTGAAGTTGTTTAAAGTTGTTGTTGTTTAGGCGCAGCCACCTGTGCAAATAATATTTACCGAATTGGAAACTACTTTTGAAGAAAATTTTCACATTTTTAATTTTCATGAAATTTTGGATTTATGGTTTTTGTGCAATTCTGAACAATTATTACTAGTAAAAATTTTCGATAAAAAAATGCCTAAAGTGATTTCTTGATTTTTTCCATTTATTTTGCCATCGCAGGTTGCCTTGCATTTAAAGAAGAGAAATGGTTTGTTGAGAGTAAATAGAGCAATAAGTATTCGACGTTTGGGAAAAAAAAATTCTAAAATTGAACTAAAAATAAAAAAGATATGATGGTGTTACACCCTTAAGTGAAATACACTGTATATAGCAATTTCACGCATAAAGCAAAAATATGAGTTTCATAAAATATTATACTTATCTTTCTTTTATATTTTAATAAAAAACACAACAATATGTTTCGCCAACACTGTGGCTTCATCATATGTAGTGTCATAAATAAATTTTTAAACTACAACATTTGGTGTTTGAGTCTTATTATAAAATGAAGTTTCAACAAGCAACTCCATAATCAATCAACATCTTATAGAACATATCAAAAACTACGGACATATCATTTTATAGTCTGATTCATGTACTGGCCGAAACTGGTAACAAGTTATATTCTTGTTTTCGGTCACTATAACTTGCCAAGTGATGCTGACTTTGGGGTAATAGAAACATAGGAAAAATACAGCCAGATCAATTGGAAAAAATTAAGAAAATGCAGTTATAAAAATGAATAGGTGCAATTTTGTATCTACCAATCAACTAGAGCAATAAGAAACTGTAAAAAAATTAAGGGGTAAAGATGCACATACCGCATCCAGATAAAAATACTCAGGCAGCAAATCAAGTTTTATGAAAACATAAAAAGTATTTTGGATAAGAAGGCTCGATATAAAATGTATGTTAGGGGATTCGAACGCCAAAGTAGGGAGAGAAGAAGAATACAAGGATGTAACGGGGGGAAAGAGCCAGAATATTGCTAGTAATGACAATGGACAGAGTAATAGAATTAATGATTTTGATCACAAGGACATACATAAAGAACATACATATATATCGCCAAATGGGAAGATAAAAACCAAATTGACCATGCCTTGATGGAAAGGAAACATACGGAATTTGCAACGGACATGAAAATGTACTGAGGAGCAGATTGACGAGTGATCATATATTACTTATTGCAGAAATGAAGAAAAGAATTCCTACAAAAGTCAAGAAACAGGTGTGACCTGGCACAATTGAAAAACGAGGAGATAACAATACACGTTGAGAAAGAAATATCAAAAAAATAGAAACAAAATCTCATGAAGCACAAGAGGATGCGGAATGGGTACAAATCTCAACAGCAATGAAGTGAGTGACAATAAAAACCGAAGAATCGATAAAACGGCAAACAAATAAGTGGTTTGCCCCGAAGTGTGGACAAATCTTGGAGCAAATAAATATAGCTAGGCCAAAGGTAATAGAAGAACAGCATGAAGAAAATAAAAGAATGTATTATCAAATAGGAAAGGAAGTTAAGGGTATGTGTAGATGGAAAAGGAAAAAATATCCAGAACAAGAATTAAAAGAAATAGAAGAATAAGAAATAACAATTCTTTAGAAGGGAATGCAGAAAGAAAAGACATTGTAAGTACAGCTACAAATAAGAAGTAGAAGAATGTATACAATAACAACAGAAAATAACAAGAGTGCAGGACAAAATAGCACAGGTGTGTGAATTTTACAACACGGGAGTAGAGCATTATGGACGAGAATATGGAATATGGTAGTCAAGGTCTCGGAAGAAGAAAAATTGTGGAATAAAGCACTAGTAGTACCCATCAATTAGAAAGGTTATAAGGAAGACTGCAATAACCACAGGAGAAATGCACTGCTCGATGTGACATATAAGATTGTAGCGAAGATAATCACAAATATCACAACGAACTAGTAGGAGAATATCGAGGACACTTCAGAACAGGAAGATCGACCGTTGTTTAAATGTTATCATGAAACAGATTCAACAAAATACTTACGAACAAAATCTAATTTTATACCTACTAGTCATCGAGTACACATCCACAGGCATACGACTATATTAACAGAAACAAACTATTTGAACCAATGAAAAAGCTAGGATTAAAAATAAATAAAAAAGGCTAGTCGAAGCGACTATACATAGGAAACAAAATAGAATTTATGAAATTTATTGCAAAAAATTACTGAGACATGGTGACCCATTCTTCACAATCCTCTTAACAACTTAATGCAGGAAGTAATTCAAAGGGAAAGTGGCATGAGAACTAAGGGTTCGATATATGGAAGTAGAAACCAGTGCCTGGTCTATGCCACTGATATAGTACTGATGGCGAGGTCAAAGAAAGAAATATGAAGAACTATTAAGCTATTGGAAAGAAAGCGAGATAATTTGGCCTCCCAATGAATGAAAGTAAAAGTATATGGTGATACGTTATAGAGAAAGTAGAAAACCAGAATATGGAGTAATTCTAACATGCAGGGGGGATGAAGAAAAGGAAACAGAAAAATGATCGAAGAATATAGCAAAGAAGAGTGAAAAATCTCGAGGCCAAAGGCTAGTAGGTCCTGTAATATATAAACATTAGATGGTTTGTTTAGTGTGTTTGTCAAAATACAGAAGTGTCTAATGAGACGTTACTTGATCATCAAGACTGTTTATATCCAAGAAGATCTGTGATCTATCAGAGAAAGAGAGATGTTTCAGGGTAATAGTTTTCTAAAACACATTTTTTGCAAAATAATTAACATAATAAATTTTAATAAAGGTTGGGTTGGGTTGTTGGTTGGTTGGTTGGGGAATTTTTGTACCAAATTTGGCAGGAATAGTGGACTAGTCCAGGGAAATAGTTGATTAAAATTTGAAACCCAATCATCGCCAATTATCCCCGATGTATGTGTAGTACGATGAATGTGTATTACAGGGTATCCCCGGCGTATGTGTAGGAAGAGGAATTCCAAACTCATAAAGATATCTGAAATATGTTTAGAGAAACAAAAATGGGGGAATTACAAACAATACTAGAGAAACCCCTTGCTTGAAAATAAATGACACAAATTTTAATACCTTGTCAAAGGAGGCCGGAGGTCAAAACGGACCCCAGTCCGAAAAAAAATGTATAACATAAACACAAACATTAATGAAATAATGTAATAAACAGAACAGACCAAATAAATCCAAAAAAAATGATAGGCAATTCCTCAATATTCAAAATTAGAAAAATTATTCAAAGAAAAAGGATGGGGGTCTGGTTTGGGGTCCACAGGAACCCCGGCCGGTCCATGTGGACCATGTGTTAATAATTGGAAATTTCAGAAAAAAAAGCAGAAAATGATATTCCATTCTATTAAATATACTCAGTGACATATAAACTGCACCACCTAGAAGGGGTGGGAATTTTTGGACCAAATTTGGCAGGAATAGTAGACTCCAGTGAAATAGTTGATTAAAATTTGAAACCCAATCATCAAGTAGTCATGGGATTTTTGACGTTTGTGTCATTTTTTAGAGGTGGTGATAGACAAGCAATTATCGAGTCATTTTTTGAATTTGTTCCACTTTTTCGGATCCCGTTCTTTAGTTTAAAGTGTTTCAAGTGTTTAACGATGCCTAGAGGAAGGAGACCTCAAGTTTACCAGCAGTTGAGTGACTTTGACCGAGGGCGGATTGTAGGTTTACGAGAAGCAGGTTTTTCGTTTAGAGAAATCGGCAACCGTTTGGGACGGCACCACTCAACAATAATGCGTGTTTATCAAGCGTGGTCTGAACATGGGGTTGAACGTCGGAGAAGAGGCACTGGGGCTCAAAGACGAACCAATGAACGTTAAGATCGCCGCTTAAGACTAATGGCCGATTCTCTACAACTAGATCAATAGCTGATCAATGGTTAGGTGAACAAGGTCGTCCGATAGGTTTGCGAACAGTTTATCGTCGAATAAGAACCTTTGGCTTGCTGTCTTACCGCCCACATCTTGTGCTACCCCTCACTGCTCAACATCGCCAGGAACGTTTGGCCTGGTGCACGGAAACACTTCAATGGAACTTGGAGTGGCATCGAGTTGTCTTTAGTGACGAATCGCGATTTTGTTTAGGAATGCATGATGGTCGGATGACTGTTGGACGGAGACGTGGAGAAAGGCGCAATCCTGATTTTTCGATTGCGAGGCATGTTCACCGAACTGTGGGGTTGATGGTGTGGGGTGCTATTGCTTACGGTAGTAGGTCACCCTTGCTCTTCATTCGGGGCAGTATGACCGCCCGACGCTACATTGACGAAGTGGTAGAACCACATGTTCTTCCATATCTTCGAGGGCTGGAAGACCCACTTTTCCAGCAAGATAATGCACGACCTCACGTAGCAAGGGTTTCTCTTGACTTCTTTAAGGAGGCCAATGTTAATATTTTGCCTTGGCCGCCAAGATCTCCCGATTTGTCGCCCATTGAGCACGTGTGGGACATGATGGGTAGAAGATTGAGGAATCTACCGAACCCACCGTTGACAATAGAAGCTCTACGGCATGAAATACATGCTGCTTGGGATGCCATTCCCCAAGAAGACATTGATCACCTGCTGCAATGCCAAGCCGGGCCAATGAGTTATCAGAAATAGGGGAGGACCAACACATTATTAAAGAAAAATCAAAAAGATGAAGTGTTTTCTTTATCAAATTTTAATCAATTGTTACCTTAGACTAGTCCAATGTTTCTGCCAAATTCGGTCCGAAAATTCCCACCCCTTCTAGGTGGTGCAGTTTATATGTCAATGAGTATATATTAACCTTAAGTTTAATTACTCAAAAATGTAAAATTTTGACGATTGCTTCTAATGTTTTTGCCTGTTTTTCATGCACTTGCATTCCAGTATATCTACATTTATCATCAGTTAGCTTCAATTCATTATATCCTATATATTTTCATCTATATTCAAAACGCCATTTATTTTATTTTTATTTATCGTCGATTGTAAGTTTGATTTTTATTTTCTGTTATTTTGTTGCCTTTTTTTCATCATCTATGTTTTTTTATTTCTATAGTTTCTAGCTTATATGCATATAAAATGTTACATAGTGAAATTTATTTTTAAATATCCTTTTATCGGCTTTTATTGTTAGTAGCCAATGCAACATAAGTAATCAAGATGGGAAAAACGATAATAGTTAAGTGAAATGATGTACTAATTGGTTGGGGTTGAACCCCTAATTCTTCAATGCTCAACACTTTGGTTTAGTGAGTGGAATTGTATTTTACAACGAAAACGGTTATAAATTCTCAATATCTCAATTTCTCATTTGTGATTTCTAATCACCGTCCATCACCGGTGAACTTAAACTACTGGCTGAGACGTCTGGATCGATTATTACGCGGGGCAAGTGTCCGGTTGCCAATTTCGTTATTGCCACCCGGTCGCCTCCACCCCAGCCAGTCAATTGTGTTCCACTTTTCCCGTAGCACCTGTCGAGTTCCCCAGCCGCGACCGATTTATACCCCCACATGTCGTGATCGATCTGTACGAAACGCACACGCGTTTACCCTAGGCCCTAGGGATAGACTCCGTTACCTGTTAGATTATTAATTGACCACTCGAAAAATTCCCTTTCGTACCGCACACAATGTTCGAGGGTAGCTTTTTGCTTTGAGACTTCCAATCAATTTGGTAAAGTGTTTGGTAAATATCGGCGCTGACGAGTGACGTTGATGGGCACTTGATTGGTTTCACATGGTTGCCTGGCATGTTTAAATTACGTCATACTTTACCCATAGAATTCTTGATGTATTTAGAAGGTGCTAAATAGAATTTTGATAAAATCTGGCAGTAGTTATTTAAACGACGAGTTTACCTCCCAGTGCTTATTATATTTCCCTGAATTTATGATGACAATTAATATTGAAAATTAATAATAAATTGTGAATTGTGAAATATATTAAGCAACTTGGGAGCATCGAGCTCGAATTGTTGTAGAAACATTGCGAGATAACGAATACCCTATATTTCCTTCCCCACTTTGTCCAGATCTAAACCCAATAGAACATTTAATTTTTCTGCAAAGACGGGTGGATATACGATGACAGGTTATTAAAATAAGAATTGAAACCAATTTTGTATTGTTTTGTTAATTTTAATTTGTTGTTGTTAGGTTTCAGTGTTTAGAATCAAAATGATTGTACTTCATTGTTTTTAATTCATTTACTTGGAAATGCCCACTTTTCTTCTTAACGACTTTAGCTGTTCATAGTTCAGTCTAAAAAAGAGAATTTGCGAAAAAGTGTTAGAAAGAATACACAGAAGGACAAATGGAGGAAACACAGAACGGATTTAGGAAGAGGAGAAGTGCACAAGACCATAGTATTGAAATGAAATACTGAAAAAAAAATATGGAAAAAAATATTAAAAATTATGATAGGCCAAGAGGAGGAAGATATGAATATAACATTGAAAGGGGAGAGTGTGAGAGTGGAGAGAGTGGGAGAATGGAGCATGTTCAAAAAGTCAAGTACTTAGGAACAAGAATAGGAAGATCTGGAAATGAAGATGTAGACATGCGTGAAAGAATTGAGAAAGCAATAATAACGTACTATATAACGAGTGGAAAATTTATAACAAAAAAAGAAATATCCAAAGTTGACAACATTTCGAACAATATTTACACCGATATCAACGCGTGGGTGTGAAATATGAGTCCAAAACATAGGGAGCGAATAGTAAAATGCAAGCAGTGGAAATGAAGTAGCTAGCAGCGGTCAAGGGAGTTACAATACTGAATTACATAGCCAGCTGCGATGGTGAGGACATATACAAAGTATTGAGGAGACGAGAGAAACAAAGAGAATATGAAAAGCAAGAATACGAGAAAAGCCACAAAGAGGCAGGCCCAGAAGTGCATGTGACACAAATACAGATAAGTACATAATAGAGAAGAAGAAAACACTGGTTGAATCCAAAACACTTCCACAAAACCGAAAAGAGTCGAAGCAATTTGTGAGAAGAAAGAACACACCGAAAGGTAGGGTGTTTCGCATGTTGGGTTGAGTCTATAGCAATTTTTTGAAAATTGTTACCTGGTTGTGTCATTAAGAAACTTAAACTGCCCGGTACGATTACCGGATTTCTTAACTTGCGATTTTTTTGGACTAAAATTAAAAGTGCTTTTTAACCGACCGCAACTTTGGAACAACTGAAGTATAAAATAAGGACAACGATTAACGCAATTGCAATTGAAATGTTGGAGTGGGCGATGTAAAACTTTCGTAATAGGCGTCAAGAGTGTCATAAGCGAAGAGGATGTCATTTATTTGATTTTTGAACAAACATTTGATTAGTAAAAGCGACTAAATTTGAAATTTCCCCTAACATTGTACAATAGTTACGTATTAATATCAATAGAATTAAATCAGTTACATTAAAATAACTATATAAAATATACCGTGCGTATTATTTAAGTATGGCCATAGGGATTTGCATGGTACAAATTGTACCCCACATTAACTTTTGTTGCAGTTCAAATTTGAAACATTTTTTTGTTTTTATCAATAAATCAAACATTTCTCTACAAAATGTACATTATTTGAAAGACATAAGCGTGTTACAATTCTTCATTTTCGCTTTCAAAGTTGAAATTAATGACACAAATAATTAAGACAAAAGATCAACGATGGCGTAAATGTCATAATGCTTATTGACAACTAAAGGTTATAAAATCACACGAAAGTTTGTTAATGTAATTTTTTGAAGAAAATGTCTGTTTATAATATTGAAGAACGAGTGGAAATTGTAACTACATACATAACAGTCATGTCAAGCCGTGAAATTGTGGATAACTTCGCTGCGGCACATCCAAATCGTCGTATTCCTAGCAAGACAACAGTGCTTAAATTATACGAAAATTTTCGCACAACAGGTTGTGTGAATTTTGCTCATGTAAAACGCATGAGAAATTCTTCGGTTCTTATGGAAGAGATGAAAACGAATTTGTGTTTGGCGATAGATGATGAGGGCTCAGCGACCTTGAATCAACTTGCGGATCGATTTAATCTTTCGAAAAGTAGTTGTTTTGGGACGTTAAAATGGAAAAGTATTCATATAAAATTAAAAATGTGCATAAATTGTTACCACGACATTACTTGACAAGAATGGAATTTTGTGAATTGTGGATGGAAAAAATTAATAATGATCGAAACGTTTTAAACAAAACACTATTTTCCGATGATAGTACGTTTATGTTAAATGGGACATTAAATAAACAAAATCGACGCATTTGGGCAAGAGAAAATCCTTATACAATTCAAGAGGCTCACACACAATGGCCTGAAAAAGTTGATGTTTGGGTTGGAATTCTCGGTAACTACATCTTGGGGCCATTTTTTATTGACGGGAATTTCGATCAAAATAAATAATTGGATCTGCTTCAAATGGAAGTGGGCCCTAGCCTAGACGATTTAGGAACTAATGGGCAAATTATTTTTCAACAGGATGGAGCCCCAGTCCAAATAGTTGGATAGGCCGATTTGGACCATTTAAATGGCCCGCGCGAAGCCCAGACCTTACTCCTCTCGATTTTTTTTGTGCGCTTATTTATCCAACAAAGTGTATGTGACAATGTCCGAGATACGCCCGAAAATCTAGAGGAGTTAAAGATAAGAATTATAGAAGCTTGCAACTCCATCACAGTGAGAGAGTTGCAAACATTCGAAGAGAGTTTTACGATCGGTTGGGTTATTGTTTAGCAATGGAGGAAAAGCATTTTGAACAATTTATTTAATGCATATTTTTTTGTTTAAATAGTGTTTGCATATTTTTTCAGTTTTATTACTTCAGTAAATAAAAAAAAACATCAACTAAACATGTTCATGTAGGTTTTTAAAACTCTGCAGCTAACTTAGTCATTTGTTAAAACGTGGTAAAATTTACAACACATCAATCCCTATGGCCACAGTTATTATTAAAGGAAAACTCTCCGTACGTATGGCGTAACAATTCCCAAACGTTTTTCTTTAAAAATCAATCTTTGTGGTGATCTTATAACTTTTAGTTGTCAATAAGCATTACGACATTTACGCCAATTTGATCTTTTGTCTTAATTATTTGTATCATTATTTCAACTTTGAAAGCGAAAATGAAGAATTCTAACACGCTTATGTCCTTCAAATAATGTACATTTTGTAAAAAAATGTTTGATTTATTGATAAAAACAAAAAAATGTTTCAAATTTGTACGGCAACAAAAGTTAACATAGGGTAAAATTTTACCATGTAAATCCCTATGGCCATACTTAAATAAAACGCACTGTATTGTAAAGGTTACGAAACGAACATGATTGTTCTTGCGAAACTTAAAATCATCGTTATTAGGAAGTTATACTTTTAACCATAAAACTAAAAGGGGAGAAGAAAAGAATAACTGCACTTGATTCATTTTTTTTTAATATCAGTCACATAATACCAACCAGAACCAACATAACCCAATATCATTAAAATAAAAACAAATAATTTCTTAAGTAAGCCAGTCTCTGTCTAATCCCAAAATTGGCGGCAGAGGGTTTAAAACGCCTCTGTTCGATTTTACTAGCGCACTTTATTTTAACACAGGACTAACCTATTTATAAAACAAATTAAAACTATTGACTTCTAATGATAGATTGATTAATTGTTGATCACCAGCCTTAATCAGATGACTTAATTTTGCGTTAACGCCGATTTTTATTATTTGACAGTGAATGCAACAGGACCGGGATTAATAAAATTTTAATTTTTTATTATTAATTCATTTAAATCTATAAACAATTTTGCGGCGATTTACAAAACACCGTACAACGCCTCACATTCAAACTTCCAGTACTCCGTCGTTTGCAGAAGCTCGGCGGCGTCTGCCTCCGGATAAATTGGTAATTGAAAAACGTGAATTTGAATACATGATAGAACAATGAATTTGTAGGCCATCGAAAAGTTACTCATAGTGCTTAAAAAGAACAGTGAGGGGAGTCTATATGTAGATTTTCAACAACTAAATTCAGTCAGTGTCCCTATAGTTACCACATACCCCAAACACATGATTTTGGACATTTCTTAAATGGAAGAACCGTATTCTCAACCATCACATTCCGGTGATATCTGATGATACGAGGGGAGGCAGAGACTTTTAAGTCTAAATATTAAAAACCGAACATTGACAACGCGGGCTGGCTAATTTATGGACTTTAATTATTAGAAGCCCCCACGTTCACTTTGCCCATTTAAAATCATTGTTTATCTTTATAAACTATGATTTTAAATGGGCAAAGTGAACGTAGGGGTTTCTAATAATTAAGGTCCACAAGTTAGCCAGCCCTGGGTAGTCAATTTTGTATACATGTTGTTTTTATTATTTGAGGAATTGAATATTGTGCTTGTGCGCTGGTGGCAGCTAAACAAATATGCCCACTTGTTAGCAACAAGTGGGCATCGAGACGGAAAAACTTGGGGAATTAAGGCGAATTAATTAAAAAAAATAGAAATCGGCTATGCTACCTATAGTGTATTGAACGGGCCGCATTTAGGGTAGGTTTTTATCATTGTTTTTGTGTAGCTGATAATAATACAACCTGAAAACAACAATTCATGATTTAAAAACAGTTTTATTTCTCAACATAATAATGCATTTTGTCCAGCGTTGTTCCAGTGCCTTCTCCTCAAGGGCTGCAAGCGCTTGTTGATGGGACGAAAAACGTTGACCAGCGAAGAAAATTTTGAGTTCTCGGATGAGATGTAAATCCGAAGAAGCTAAATCTGGGGAATATGGCCATTGTTCCAGCACTTGATAGTGCAAGTCCTTCAATTTTGTCATCGCCCAGGCACTTTTGTTGGCAGGTGCATTGTCCTGATCAGATATTATTTTTTCTCCTGCAGGCCGGGAGTTTACACGAATTTTGGTGTCCAGCTTCATTAGAAACTTAGAATAGTATTTGCAAATTATTGTTTTGCCTTAATAAAGATAGCCAATCAACAGATTTCATTTCGCATCACAAGAAAGCTGGCGCCACGCGGCGCCGATGGCGCCTTCTTTGCATTCTTCGCAGCTGAAAAACAGGAATCCACTGCATGGATTGTTATTTCGACTCTGGTGTGAATCTAGGTTCCATCGATTGTAGCATATCGACACAGAAAATCACTCACCAAACATTCTTTTTCTATAATTTTAGTAATACTAAATTGACGGAGTTCTAAATGTGAAGAATTTACTTAAAATTATGTATTTATCCCGGGACATCTTCATGTATAAGACAAGTCAAGAACAGATTACCATAACAAAATACAGTACACACTATCAAGACGCACTAAAACTTAATACTAAAACAACAACACAATTAGCAGAAGTATTTCTAAACGGTGTAATGTCGAATTAAAATTTGCTGATCTGCTGATTTTTGAAAAAATCATGGGATAGCAACATTTATGGAGTTCTTATATGTAGCCTTTTGAAAATATCTCTATAAGAGATGGGACATCGGCGATCCCATAAACATGTTTCATACGATCCTCGGGAATGAAAATGAGGATAATATAAGGAAAGAGTTGTTGCTCACTCAGTCTCGTGTGTCAGACTCCTTAATTGGAAGTAAATTAGATTCAATTTTGCAATCGAAATGTAGCAGTGGACATGTCATTCTAAGGTTTCCTCAAAACATATGACCAATAATCTAATTCGATTCATGTATCTATGGCACACCATTGATACCGATTTAACCACTTGGAATGCGTTGGCGAATCTAATTGCTCTTGACCATGTTTAAGTGCAGACCACTTTCACAGAACCAGTTGGACGTAATAATATTTAACACGAAACGTACAAATAGTACTGGCTCTAAAATGCAACCCTGAGGCACGCCTACTGTTATAAAAGAAATGTTTGATTTATATTTACCCATCCTGCCGTTAACTCGATGCGAAACCTCTACAAATTGAACCTTATCAGCCAAAGGGACGAAAACCATACAAGCACCACCCCTCTCACACTAATATCACTAAGCTTATTATGAAGTA
Organism: Geotrupes spiniger; assembly: GCA_959613385.1. Lineage (NCBI taxonomy): Eukaryota > Metazoa > Arthropoda > Insecta > Coleoptera > Geotrupidae > Geotrupes > Geotrupes spiniger. The sequence continues at coordinate 3,123,830 of OY390738.1, forward strand.
AATGAATTTGAATGCAGTCAAATACCCGTGACACCTGATAGAACTTCCTCAACGGGGAGTCTCCACCATCAATAGATTTTATTAAGTCAGTATAGAGGGAGTAAATGGTTGTGATGGTTAATCGTTTAGCCCTGAAACCATGTTGAGATGGAGAGAACAGGTTAACTTTCGATTGGTAGGAGTTCAGGCTATGAAATATCGCATACCGGGAAACCTTTGAGATGATAATTTGCCATTAATTTTGAGTAATTTTTCTATGGACAGGACATATATGAGAACTTCAAGGCATCTGAAAAGACTCGTCGGGAAAGGAAGCCATTCAGTAAAGTTGTTAAAGGCTTGACCAACGACTTCACGACTCTCTTGACTAAAAACATCGGGATTCGGTCATCATCTTCAAGAATGCACCAAAAATATAAGTTTAAAATATTGGTGGTATGATAGGGATTTAAAGTTTTACATTGTTCGCATTAACAGTATTTACATATTTTACAAGTTTCGAAAATAGTTGAGCATTTAGGCAGCTAGACAGCGTTTCATTTACTATTTCTTAATAAATGGGACCAATCCATTTTTATGCTTTTTGCATTTTAGACAATTTTCGTATTAATGCTATTTAGTCACTTCGCATTACGTCGTTTTCAATGCGGCGTTTCTAGAAAGTTATACCACCATTATTTTCGTACCTCTATTTTTGAATAGAATTATAGTTAAGTAATTCTGCAGTGGTCCGCACTGAACTTTCTTATACTTCCGCTTGAGATATTGCTTTCAAACTAGGTTTTCATTTAAGCAATGGTAACGCCTCCCTACATAAGTAATTTATCAGAACTCATCAGTAACAAAGTATCTGAACAAGAATCTTATTTTTTAAATTCAAATAGCTCAACCAGCTCAATATTCAATAGAATAGTTCAACACGTTCAACAGAACAACAAGTTTAAAAATCATGTTTACAAGAACCATTTCTGCACGCGACAATAGCACAGTTTTTGTTAAATTTTAAATTTTAACTTCTAAGCAATATTTAATAAATAATGCAGTTTATTTATTTAAAAATCTAAATACAAAAAACAAAATACATAATAACAAATTAAGCTAATCGATCAAAAACATAATAATTATACAATGAAGTTAAATTCTTAACAAACATCAAATTATCAATAAAAAAGGCTTATCGGTAAAATATTCTTAGGTTCTAATGCCGCTAAGCTTAGAAGCTTATCAGTGGCAGGATTTGATTATTGTGTCCACTTTTCAGTCACTGTCTTCAACTAACCACATCTTTAAGTTTCTTTTCACTTCATTTAATGTTTTTAGTGTTCTTAAATGTTGCGGCAGTTTATTAAACAAAGTCGGTATTGTTACACTTAAGGTTCTTTTGTAGGCTGCTACACTTAATTGCCCCTTCTCTCTACCTCGAGTCATAAATATGGTCCATTTTTATTTTGTTATTGATGGTGAAATAACTGTTCACCATTAGTCTGAAGTCAAATAGACTTTTCACATCCAGTAATCCAGTGGTTTTGTATTTACTTACGCCCTTCGGATTATATGCAGTTAATTATTTAAGGATTTGATTTTGGGTCTTCTGCAGCTTATTTACATGTGAGTCGGATGCGCTTCTCCATGATGTTATGGCATATGTTAGCGTTGATACATCAAGTGGATAGTAAATTGTCTTCATCACTTCCTGTGGGAGCCAGTCCTTCAAGTAAAATTGACCTGCAAAGTGTCTTAATCTCTTGGACATGGTGTTAATGTGTTCATTCCACATGAACCTGTTCTCGATATCTACGCCCAAGTATACTAGGTGATGCACTTTGTGCAACGATTCCACACAGCTGTATACTGCTTGTTCCCGTTATTGCTGTTTTTGTGTAAACAATCCGTAGAGTAATATATAATTTTCACGCATCTGCTGTCCTTTTGGTGCGGAGAGGAAATATGGAGCACGTTATATTTATCCATATGTACTATTAATTTTTGCGATCAAAGTGGAAACGTTCAATTGCCCTGCCCAGATATTTATGAACTGCATATATTAAGGTGTCATCCCTATGTCGTTGATGTAAATTAAGTATAGTAGCGGGACAAGTATGCTTCCCTGTGGGACACCTCTTTCCGCATCCACGTATGATCCTAATACTTTTCCTATTTTGATGACGCACTCTCTTTTCTGAAGGTAATCTTCAAACCATCTAAATAGCACACCAATCCTTTCCAACATATCCATCAATATTTTATGATTTATAATGTCGAAAGCCTTCGAGAAATCAACAAATATACACACTACATGCATATTGTTGTCTATGCGTCTCTGCAATTTTGATGCAATATTGATTTCGCAATTGATCAAATATTGCAATTAATTGATTAAAATGTCGGTTGTTGTTGGTGTTGTGCATCAAATATTGCAATTAATTGATTAAAATGTCGGTTGTTCTTCCACAAATTGTTGTAGGTTTTCCTATAAGCCTAACTACAGTAACCGTGTATTTTTTATTGTAAATTTATGGCATCTCAAGCAGCCTGTACTTAATGCTTTAGAGCTTCTATCCGTCATCCGTCAACGGTGGGTTCGGTAGATTCCTCAATCTTCTACCCATCATGTCCCACCCGTGCTCAATGGGCGACAAATCGGGAGATCTTGGCGGCCAAGGCGTAAGATTAACATTGGCCTCTTCAACCCCTTCAGCCCTCGAAGATATGGAAAAACATGTGGTTCTACCACTTCGTCAATGTAGCGTTGGGCAGTCATACTGCCCCGAATGAAGAGCTAGGGTGACCTACTGCCGTAAGCAATAGCACCCCCATCAACCCCACAGATCGGTGAACATGCCTCGCAATAGAAAAATCAGGATTGCGCCTTTCTCCACGTCTTCGTCTAACAGTCATCCGACCATCATGCATTCGTAAACAAAATAGCGATTCGTCACTAAAGACAACTCAATGCCACTTCCATTGAAGCCTTTCCGTGCACCAGGCCAAACGTTCCTGGCGATGTTGAGCAGTGAGGGGTAGCACAAGATGTGGGCGGTAAGACAGCAAGCCAAAGGTTCTTATTCGACGATAAACTGTTCGCAAGCCTATCGGACGACCTTGTTCACCTAACCATTGATCAGCTATTGATCTAGTTGTAGAGAATCGGTCTCTCAAGGCCATTAGTTTTAACCGGCGATCTTGACGTTCATTGGTTCGTCTTTGAGCCCCAGTGCCTCTTCTCGGACGTTCAACTCCATGTTCAGACCACGCTTGATAAAAACGCATTATTGTTGAGTGGTGCCGTCCCAAACGGTTGCCGATTTCTCTAAACGAAAAACCTGCTTCTCGTAAACCAACAATCCGCCCTCGGTCAAAGTCACTCAACTGCTGGTAAACTTGAGGTCTCCTTCCTCTAGGCATCATTAAACACTTGAAACACTTTAAAGTAAAGAACGGGATCCGAAAAGTGGAACAAATTCAAAAAATGACTCGATAATTGCTTGTCTATCACCACCTCTAAAAAATGACACAAACGTCAAAAATCCCATCACTATTTGATGATTGCGTTTCAAATTTTAATCAACTATTTCCCTGGACTAGTCCACTATTCCTGCCAAATTTGGTCCAAAAATTCCCACCCCTTCTAGGTGGTGCAGTTTATATGTCACTGAGTATATTTAAGTTCATGTTTAGATTGCATTATATTCGTTTTACAGGACATCTCTTTTGACTGCCAATAGAGGATCGATGATTTTGTAAATAGCTATGTCATCATTGGACAAAAAGAAATTTAGCCCAACCCAACCCAACTCAACCTAACTCAACTCAACCCAGCCCAACGCAATGCAATCACAATTTTAACTGTCCACGATAAATTTTCCAAAAGATGAATTTTTCGGGCACTATATGAACTTTACTCCAAAATCCAAAGGAAAAATAATAATAACATACATATATTTGAATAAATAAATGCAAGACAAATGATTCTATGATCTTTCGGCAATTGTTAAGGACACAGTACCCAAAACTTAGCCTACATAAGATAACCTGAAGTACACATGGCAAACGCATAAGAAAGTCAACTGTATCAAACGTAAGGATGTAAAAAGAAATAAAATGTAAAAACTGCAACAATAAAAAAAACCAAAAATGCAAACATTTCCAAACATGGTAAAACATTGCGAAAAAAACAAATAAAAAGATCTATAAATCGATTGAAAATGTAAATAAAACAACCTGCAACAAAACGCAAATAAAGTAATTGAAGTGTCATTTGGCGCAAACATAGAATTATCAAAATTACAAAATATACATAAACATGCAAAAAAAATAAACGAAGAAGAAAAATCCAAAAATTCTTACAAACATCAAAAACAAAAACATGAAAACATCGAGAAGAAAATATATTAAAACTGGCCAAATCGTAGAGAAACAAAAAATAAAAGAAAACAAATTTTTAAAAGCAATAATTCTAAATAAAACCAAAAATGTTTTTTAAAAATGGAAAGCATACGAAAATGTTAAAATTGCAGAAAATAAAATACGTGAAAATGCAAGAAAATCCAAAGAATAGACAACAATTAAAGATAATCCAAAAATCACAGATGTCAAAAAGTTTAGTGTAAAAATCCAAAAATGGTTTAAATAGTAAAAAAATGAATATTGTCAAAAAACTGTTAAAATTGTCAACAAAAAAGCATTTCAAAAGCAATTGAAAAATATTGACGTAACATAAACAAAATCTATTTTCACAACACGTATCTATGCCCGCTATATTGAAAACAAAATGGGAACGCGTGCACTAATTAAGCTGAAATTTTGCACTGACATAGATGGAAGACGGACTACACATTCATACAGAGGTCCGCATTGAACTTTCTTATACTCCATTTTTCGAAATAATTTTTGTAATAAAAGTTTTTTGTTTCTTCTACATAAGATAAGAAAGCAAAAAATGCTTCTGCGAGTTATCTTTGCGAACATTTACAAACAAGTAATATATCTGGAAAATTGGGTCAAAACACACGTAATAAAACTTGTTTAAATGAGCTTAAAATTATAATATATTATATTTTATTATTTTTAACCAATTTTATCGACAGATTTGACAAATTTTAATTTAAGATAAATATATACTTCAATAATAAATTGAGCCGCTATAACTAATTGCTTTTTTTATTCAAACATCTGCAAATGCCCCCCTCCCTCGAATTCATGCACCTGTAACGGCAATCATAGCGGCACCATTGGACGACAGGAGGGTAATTTTTCCAACGATTGCCCACGCTCTAATCGAGATAGCGATTTCTCCGTACGTTTATAGGTAAAGAGGGATGTTGGTGTCGGGACCCCCTCGCTTTCCCACGGCAAAATATTGATCCCAGATATGCCCGCTAATGGTCATTTGGTGACGTCACTCTGGTCGAATCGACCGTTTTTCTCGCGCTAAGTCCGTAGTCTCCTCAGATCGAAACCGAAAGCGCCCATCTCGGCGTAATTTTCACATTTTCCGCCGCGTTTCGTACAGTGTTTCGAAAATTATGGATAATTTTTCGAAGGGTGAGTTGTTTGCTGTTAACGAGATGTGTACACTGTGCGTTGATGGAATTACGTTTGGAGTTCTAATAAATGTTTGGTGTTAATGTTACGTTGCTTTTATTAGTTTGCGAAGCAGTAAATAATGATAATTGAGATTCATAATAGATTAATCAGTTTGAGTTCTTCATTAGTTTATCAAAAAATGGTTAAAGAAAAATTAAGCAACAGGAACTACTCTGGTAATAATGCAATCTGTACATTGGTCATAGCATTTTCAAATTGAATGAAATATATAATCATGTGTTCATGTATTGCATTTAAAATTCAATTTTATTTACCATTCGATAATTGATCGATACTTTATATTATGAAGGTTTCAGATGCAGTGAAGACGAACCGGAATCAAATTTTTGATCAAACATTTGAAATATGATACAAGATGCTCAAGACGACTCCACAATGAAATACAACCCTATGGAAATGTTGGACGTCGAAACTTTCGACACTGTAAGTACTGACACACACACAGCATCCGAAATCAACGTGCAACCAGTAGAAAAGCAAACAATAGCCGTCTTAAATGACATATCGATGATGGACGGCGATATGGACTTGAACACCAGCAATACTGAGTACCTATCGGACGTCCAAAGCTGCATCGAAGTCGCCACGACAAATTTGATTTCGATATCTGAAAACCAAATAGTCAAGATACAGTATCAGAACGCCAACGGGGTCATTAATACCGAATACATAGTTAACCAAGACATTCTGGGCAACCAATTGGACGTCCACGCTTTAGATTGCGATTATACTTCGCAGGAGAATTTGTACGAGGAAACGATTTCTTACAGTCTAAATGACGTCTACAACAACCTCGATTGTCAAAGTCTGAACAACGACCAAGTCGACAACCAGACGTCCATGCCGAGCCCGCAAAGCGAAGACGACATCTCCGAGACAGACCTGACTAGTCTGAACTGGCTGCATAACATCACCAACATAATGGCGGTTCCTAATCTGCCGACGCCTCCGGTCTCGCCTAAACCAAAAAAGAAAGCACAAAATTCCGGTCAGGAAGATCTGACAATCAATATTAACTATTACAAGAAAAACGGCGACAAAAAACCTCCTTTTTCGTACGCCACGTTGATTTGCATGGCGATGGGGAAAAACGGGAACAAGATGACATTGAGCGCCATTTATCATTGGATCAGGGAGAACTTCCTCTACTACAGGAAAGCACATCCCAGCTGGCAGGTGAGGCAAAAAAACAATATTGATCAATGCAAACCTATCCATAAAGTGGATTTGTGAATAATTCAAAGAGTTTTTCCATAGTTTAATAGTGGCGTTTGAACTAGTCGATTTAAACTGTTAACTTTGTGAGTGCAAAGTTATTCCTACTGTTGTTCAACAGCCACTCACTGTTCAAAATGTATTATACAGATTCTGCAGATTTTGAACAGCATTTGATTAATTTGTGTTTTCAATTTTTCGAATTACATGAAACTTATTTTCTAGAAAATAAAACTCTGTTAGACGCAGTTCCCTTTGAATTGTTTCTGCATTTGTTCAAAAGAAGTAATTTTCATGAAGCAAAAAAACATCGTTTTATTATTAAAGCATTTTGAATAAAACAGCGTTTTATTCAAAATGTGTTAACGTAACTCAAACATATTGTGGTCTGTTAAAGTTTTTGTTTTAAAATTAATTAAGCAATCGTTACAAAACAGTGTCGTAACACTGATACAGTTTATTTACTCAGCTCTTTTATTAAGTTAGATGTTTTGAGAATAATCGCCAATTTTTGTTATTACAATGTCGATGTTTATTCTTGCAGAACTCTATAAGACACAACCTGTCGTTAAATAAATGCTTCGTGAAAGTGGCTCGTTCCAAAGACGAACCAGGCAAAGGTGGTTTTTGGAAATTAGACCTTGAAAGGCTGGAAGAGTCGAGGCGGTCTAAAAGACGATCGAACTTAACGGTGAGGGTTCCGAGGGCCCGACATCCGCAGGAAGTCCTGAAACCGGTCAGGAAAGTAAAGAGATATCGACCCTCCCCAAACACAGGCGAACGAAAACACAACATTTTATCCAACATCTCAATCTGCGGCGAGACGGAAGTGGAAAACGAGTACGTGCCTGAAAAGACGAGAAAAGAAACCAAACACGAGCGACTTTCGGAAAACGCGAAGGTTGTAGATCCGAAAATGTTGGTGCCTTCGTCGATGCCCAACCAGAGCGTCTTGATCGAGCCGGTGAACCAGATGATTCCCGAAGACGAGCTCACAGGGTTGTTGCTGGCGTCCAACGGCTGGGACGAATGTCAGTTGGAATTGTTGGATTCGCTTTTGGATTCGCTGTAAGATTAGCCAAGTTGCGCTTCTGGGAAGAATGTGTGAGTGTGGCCAGTAGCAATAACGAATTGTGGGAAAACCAATGCCAAAGTTGTTTCAAAACCAAAAATGATGATTCCTAAAAGTTGGGATAAGAGATTGGTTTGTGATCTGGATTGTTGAAATTTGTGTGATAGAGGGGCAGACAATTTTCGGTTTAATTTTGAATTCTAACGTTTACTACACCGGGTGATGCCTTTATGTGTAGCACTGTGTGCATTTTCAACCAAAGAGAACCGATAAGTTTGTGAACGTCCAATGGTACTTTTTATGTTCAATTCGATTACTCAATGTATGCTCCTAATTTACGTATGCACACATGAACTAGGATTTATACTGGAGCATACCATGAGAATCCACCGCTGTCATCACCTTTTGTTTATATTTATTCAAACTCGCCCTCATCGTAAATGTTCAAGAATAAATTTTACCAAAGCTGTTGCAGCGTTGACTTGTTTCGCCCATGGACGCTCACGATTTGTTTGGTGAAAGTATCTATTAGTAAATTCGTACTTCTTCCGTCCTATAACTGAGATAGATTTTATAGTCTGTAAAATATTGTATTTTTTAAACATTATATATTTAAGGTGTAAGCATGTGAAATTGTGAACTAATCCGTCCATTAATGTCATCGATAGTATTTGTAATATTTTCTAAGGTGTGTAAAATAGTTAAGTTTTATTGTTGTTATTCGAACGAAAAACTCAAAAGACTATATACAGTTTTAAAATCGCAATTATCAGATTGACACGAATTGTTTATTTGGTTGGTTGGTAGTTGCGTTCACTCGTTTTTATATTTCATCGACAATATTCATTTAATCTGGAGAAAACGTTCGTAACTTTTCAACTTGCTCAATCAAAATAAATACTGGCAATGTAAATGTATTAATCGACCACTGACATCTAGAATGCCTGTTAATAAAAAGCGCTCAAATACGTTAAACATTCTAAGTAAAGTTAATTGAATTCATTGTGGAGATGCATCTGTTGAGAAATATTTAGGTGCCTATTCACCAAGGTGGCTACGTTAATTTTTCGCCTTGGATATATTAGTCTACTTCAACGCGTTACACGTCTGTAAGGACGCGCCTTAAACTTTAAATTCAATTATGATGTTCTCCAGAACGTTGATTAATCCGTTCACTTAATTTGCTCAATCCAGTAACTTAAAAATTAATTAGTTGTCGTCTTAGAAATTAAAATAGTAGCTCATGAAAGTCGCTCAAAGATTTTAAAACTGCATATAATGCAAAATTTAACCCGTTTGAACTAAAGTGAAACATTATTTTACGTGTCTTTCTAGTCATATGCAATACTTGTATCATAAAAACAGTTTGCTCAAAGAACTGTAACATTTAGCAATATTGTTGTATTTTGATTTTCGAAATAAATAGAAATGAACGCTTCGTCATGTATTTTTTCACCTAACGCCCATGTCGATAAACCTGGGGCACTGACACAATGCGTCACGTCAAAAAAATTAATGACGACTGACTCGAACGTAACTCGTTAAGTTGACAGTGTCTACATAGTGATATTATCCACATATTCTATGGTCACGTTTTGCAACTGTGAAAAGAACGAAGCAAATGCACATATGGTACCAAATGCTGCTTCCACCTTTAAAATTTACAACTAAAAGTATAAATTTACTTAAACCTATTTAAGTTGAGTTAATTTATTTTAATTTTTTTCCATATATATATATATTTAAGTGCAATATTATATATATTATATATGATATAATATATATATATATAATTGAAAAGTCCTTTGTATAAAAAAAAATCGGATATAGTTAAAAATCAAATCGGAGATTACTGCGAGCACACAGTATTCTGGTTTGAACGATTGTGAAAAAAACCCATCAATTTGTTCAAGCTAACGTTTCCCTACTTTATTGAAGCATTTTCAAAGCCTAGAAGGTATACAATGCTAAGTAAAAAATTATTTAAACAATTAAAAAGAGAAAAGATGCGTTCAAAAACTGTAACGCATTAAGTGAAAACGTATGTGAATTTTATGCGCACAAAACACGGACGTTAAAACACTGCAAAACATGAACCTTATGGATACCTGTGAGTTTTACGGTAACAAAATTTCACTAGCATTGAACAAGTTACGAGAGGAAGTTGAAAAGTCAAAATATAAATTTATGAAAAGTTTAAGATATAAAATATGAAAAGAAGTCAAAATTAACGTTAAAAACAAAACATCTGTAACAGACCTACCACAAAGGATAAACGAGTAAGAAAATGTTCAGGGAGTCAGAAAAATGGGTTAATTGAAGGAAAAAGGCAAAAGCAAATGGTCGTCATCAGATTCGCCTCCTATCCAAAAACTAAGGTACAAAGGACAAAACCAAAAAAAGAAATTAATTTAAATTTGGATGTGAAATGTTGAGAGAAGTCCTGTGTAAATAGTGCTCACACTGTCTTTGTCTTTTTTAAAATTCATTACCTGTGGTGAGTTGACAATGTAACACATTTCCATAAAAGTTCTTTGTTGAAGGTGGTTGTTAAACGCTAAGATCTTGGTTTCGTTATAGTTAATGTGGTCGCTATTACCAGAGGCATGAGTTGATTATAGTGTCACTTTTATGCTGTGTGATGCATTGTTTAAGACGTTGAGTAGTTTGGCCTATGTAAACTTGGTTACAATCATCACAAGGAATTTGATAAGTAATATTACTATGAAGAAGAATATGGGTTTTGTCCTTAGTATTGGAAAATAATTTGCAAAAAGGTTTAGCGATTCTGTCGGCGACCACGATGTTAGTGTCTTGGGATATTTTTTTTAAGGAAGGGGACAGTTGATGTATGTAAGGGTAACTTTTGTAAATTTTGACTGTTTCTTGGGGAAGTTCGTCCCGTAGTCTGGGAGGAGGATTTGAAAAAAGTAATTTGTTAAGTGAAGAAGGATAATTATTTTCAAGTAAAATGTTATATAATAATTGTAAAGTAGTAGTGTGGAAATCCTTATGGGCAATGTGGTGTGTGGATCCTGTGTTTAAGACCTAAAATGACATTTAATTTATGTTGGAAGGGGCTGTAAGAATTGAAATGAAGGTATCTCTCAGAACTTGTGGGTTTTCGATACCAGTTAAGTTTGACATCCCCAGTCCTAGTGACCAAAGTATCGAGAAAGGGTACTTTCTGATCTTGTTCCATTTTAATAGTAAATTGGAGGCGGTCATGAAAAGAGTTAAATACTTCCAAGACCTTGTCTTGTACAAGTCTCCTTGGAATCCATATGAATACTACAGATGATATCGTCAACACACTGATAGGAAAGGGAATTGAAAAGGTAAACGAGAAACATAATCTTTTATGAGTGTAATCATAACAATTTCGGCAATGATGGGGGAAAGGAAAGATCCCATTGGAGTACCAAAAATTTGTGAAAAATATTTATTGTTAAATGAGAAACAAGTTGTGTCAAAAATGAATTTCAAAGTGGTTAAGAAGGTTAGATGAGGTAAACAGCTGTGTGGTTCAACCATATCCCAGTTATCAGCGATAATATTACGTACTAAATCCATAGGGATGTTAATGAACAGAGACAGAGACAGAATCGCTAAACCTGTTGGCAAATTCTTTTTCAATACTAAGGACAAAACCCATATTCTTCTTCATAGTAATATTATTTATCAAATTCCTTGTGATGATTGTAACCAAGTTCACATAGGCCAAACTACTCAACGTCTTAAACAACGCATCACACAGCATAAAAGCGACACTATAATCAAACCACAATATTGTGCTCTGGCTACTCATGCCTCTGGTAATAGCCATCACATAAACTATAACGAAACCAAGATCTTAGCGTTTAACAACCACCTTCAACAAAGAACTTTTATGGAAATGTGTTACATTGTCAACTCACCACAAGTGATGAATTTTAAAAAAGACAAAGACAGTGTGAGCACTATTTACACAGGACTTCTCACAACATTTTCCCATCTAAATTTAAATTAATTTCTTTTTTGGCTTTGTCCTTTGTACCTTGGTTTTCGGATAGGAGGCGAATCTGATGACGACCATTTGCTTTTGCCTTTTTCCTTCAATTAACCCATTTTCGGATTCCCTGAACATTTCTCTTACTCTTTTATCCTTTGTGATAGGTGTGTTACAGATGTTTTATTTTAACGTTTATTTTGACTTCTTCTCATATTTTTTATCTTAAACTTTTCATAAATTTATATTTTAGCTTTTCAACTTCCCCTCGTAACTTGTTCAATGCTAATGGAATTTTATTACCGTAAAACTCGCAGGTATCCATAAGGTTCATTTTTGCAGTGTTTTAACGTCTTGGAATAATTTCTGCGCATAAAATTCATATACGTTTTCACTTAAAGCGTTACAGTTTTTGGGCGCACCTCGTTCGAAATGTAAATATTTGGTTTTAAAATTGTTTCAACTTGTGCTTTTCCTGTATATGTAGCACTATGAGTGGTATATTTATCACTTTCATTTTTAATCTAACACATCTAATATTTCATGTAAGTAAATTAAAAAAAAAAATCGTTCTCTTCTCTTTTAAATTGTTTAAATAATTTTTTCTTAGCATTGTATACCTTCTAGGCTTTGAAAATGCTTCAATAAAGTATGGAAACGTTAGCTTGAACAAATTGATGGCTTTTTTCCTAATCGTTCAAACCCGAATACTGTGCGCTCGCAGTAATATCCGATTTGATATATTGTTAGGAGGTCGAAAATTTCGAACGGAGCATTATTAAGTAAATACATCGATGATTGGGAGCGGTGCATGAAACTGCATGTTAATTGTACGGAGTGCAAGATGCACAATATTTCTCGAATACTGCACCCTTAATAAGTGGCGCCTATTAATATAATTGCTTTCCCTCTCACACAGCCCAATCAAGTATATGTTTACGTTACCAAACTGCTCTCCTCGAACGATGCCCGTGGACCGACACATGGGCGTGCATTCGGATAATCAAATAATACGGCAAGCAACATGAAAGACAAACAGTAAGTAGTGATTATGAATACCGACCATAATTAGCATTAACATACCGGGTGCTCCAGCACCCTTGCTTTAGCACTCTTCGGATCGTGCCTACACCTTCTTTATCCGTCTGTCCATTGCTCCTCCAACGGTGATCTTCGTATACACCGAACGATAGTTCGTAGCGTCAAGGAGAATAGTTAATAGACATAGTCAACCAGATAGTCAAATCATGTACGATGCACTTGCGTGCCCGCGCCCATTACCTGACCAGAACAGATACAACGGACCACTGAGCAGCGCCCAGGTCAAGCGATCACGCCGTTACCTGCGTGTTGCAATATCGCTAGATTGGTTGCATTTGCATGCCTGCGTACACAAGCTGCCAAGCAAACAGCTCGCGTACCAACAATTCATAGAATTGTGACATGTGCCCCCGTACGATTCCGCCTCGCAGCGCTGACAGGAATGCATCTACCTCCACATTCCATGATACAGGTATATAGCTAGCTATATCGATAACCTTTACACCGGGAACCCAGTTGCATCTAGCAATAACAACAACAGCCGCAACAACGGCAACAGCAGCAACAGCAACACAGCATCACCAGCAACATAGCATCAACAGCAACGCCACTGCATTCGGTCTGCACAACTCCACTGGCAATCACTCGCGCAACTGTAACGTACTCAAAGCAGTTGTTAGTAATACATCTCAATAACCACCCAATAATACTAGTCATTGTTCACACCAATGACCATAATACACAATAACAACGCATCTACTGCGACAAACACCCGCCGTACGTCCGCACGTCACTGTGAGAGCAAGACTAGTAATGTGTCCCTCTCGTAAACAACCCCACCGCTAGGGCTGGTGTGGTATGGGGGAAAGCAATAAACCTCTACGGCGTTTTCGTAAATATACTCATCCCTATTATAAGTAAATACGCGTAAAATATGTAATATTTGCTTAGAATAATATACTTAAATGTCTTAAATATATATATATATATATATATATATATATATATATATATATATATCTACTTAATTCTAATAAAACAATCCTCAGTCATCAATTTGCAGCGAATTTAAATAAAATACTGTATGGATGAAGTGCCTCACTGGTTGCGTGCTTTAAATGTAGTAGGTCTAAACATATAAAGTCCTTGGTATTAAAATCGTCGCTTGTAGCGCCGTTGCGGGAAAAACTGCAAATAAATCAATTTGATTTAACTTAACCTCAAACTGTTTAAGGTAAAAAAGTGTAAACAAGTCTTCGGAATAATTCATAACAATCGACATGACTTACGCTATTAATTTGGACGAAATGACCGCATCGACGTTGAAAATAAAATTGTACCGCAACGTTAAAAATGTAACGGAGTTGCGACAAAAACTAATGAGTGGGGCTCTAAAGTGTTGCATCGTAAAACCGAGTTTGATCGTCGACCCGTTTCAAATAACCGTAGCGACGAACAAGGCCCTAACGGCGGAAAAATTAAAAACGAAAGGCGTGTACACCGAGATTTTATACAACCTGTCGGTTTCGAAGAACATATCTCAAAGTTTACAGACGTTCGGAGTCGATGATAAAGACGTCGACGTCCTCGTGGTTGTGGTCTGCAGAGACGGTGAAAGCGACGAGCAATTTAGGGATGTTCGTGGCGAAGAAACTGACATCAACGTCCTGAAGGATTTGACGGATGTTGGTGCCGTTAAAAAGACGTACAAAATTAACGATGTCGAATGTAAAGAAATAGCTTTGTTGGATTCTGTAATAAGTAGGATTGCTGTTAAAGATTGTTTGCTTTAAATAAAAATTTAAAAATTTTTAATTTCATCGATTTTTAAGGTTATGTATTTGACATTTCGCCATCGCCCCTTTTATTAAACTTATTTATGTTTAACGTGCAGCGAAAATTAAAAAATTAAGTTTTTGTGTGCGTTTATGTACTTTATGAAAAAAAAAATACATCGTAATTTAAAATGTCCGAGTGTAGCAAGTGAGTGTTTCGGCGAAAGCTGCGATAACTGCGAAAATCACATTATTTCTACTTGCAGTGACAGAGGGATCGATGACAAAATACGTAAAATATACGGCGGGATAGAACAACTTTTCGTTTTCAGTGAATCGGAATGCAAACTCATCGAAAATTACGTTAACGAAGTAGTGGACGTTGCCGACAATGGTGGTTATACGCGGCACAGCGTCGATGAAATGCCGCTACGAAAAAAGTAAAGTATATTTATTTATAAGTTAAGTAATGGGCACAATCGCAAGAGTTTACTAATCTCGATATTACTAATTACATACTAGCGGTGTGCATGGTCATTTTTTTATTTTAATATTTTCCAATTAGCGGGGACGCAAAACACATATTTTAGTGCACTGAAAAAAATTAGCGGCGGCGGTATTTAACGTATTTCACTTGGGTTCATAAATTGCATAAATTACTTACTATTAGTTGGCACTTATTTTTAGTGATTTTTCAAATCATATTTGCGATTTACTTAAAATACCTAAATAATTGTAATGTGAATTAACCCTGCGAGTGAAGAAGATTGCCAATGGCCATCTTCTACTTCTTTAAGTTTCATTGTTTGCACTAATCTGGCCAACCGTTGCTACATAATCTTTAATTGAATTATAAGCGATCATAATTTCAGGTTTTCCAGTTTCTTCATCTATGGCCCTAAGGTGCACTGTATCAAATAAAATATTTGTTCGCTTTTTATCTTTTTATCTTCTCTCGGAACTGAAATATTGGCGAACCTGCTTCTCGTTTCTTAGTTTTGACAAATCAGAATCACATAAACAGGTGACATGTCTGGAGTAAATTATTTCATGGATGAAGTTATTTTTCCTTACACTCATCAATTCTCGACTCTCGAAACTGCGAAACATATTTTTGTCTTGGCAATGTGAATATTTTTATACAGCACTGTGACGGTTTGTTACGAAGCTATTGCCCAAAGGGGCAATTTTTTCAGATTCTCGAGTTCGCCATACTTATTCATAACTATGCGGATAGTGCAAATGAATTTATTGCCGTTATTTTCACGCTGGTGATAGAAATAGTTGGATATAATTGGCTATGAATTATACTAAAAATATTGAATAAATAAAAATCTAAAGACTATTTGTTACTCAAGCAGGCAATAACTGTCGCACTGATTAATCTGAAATTTTGTGCTGACAGCTGAGATCAGAGCCGGTCAAGTACTCGAGTACTTTTACTCGTATTTCAATTACGACTAAAAGAAATACTCGTTCTTTTTTACTCATAAGTATTTTTAATTTTAAATACCTATTATTCGTACTTACAAACAAAATTAGCACAATTTTTACGAGTAGGGGAATTCCCTAATTACCTACCTTAGCATTACAGACGTATGTGTTCAGTTTGGTTCAATATTTGGTTGCTGTTATTTCGTTTCACTAGTGCGGTTGTTATAAAGGTGGAAAGTAAAGGTGATGATACTATGTCAGTAGATGAACCGTTTTCAACCGATTCAGGAAGTGATTATAAGAACCCTGATGTAGTTGATTTAGAAGATAGTAGTAGCGGTAGTAAGAGTGTTGTTAGTGTTACGAAGCCAGTCTACACCAAAACAAAACGCAAACGTTCAAAAGCTAAAGACATTACTGAAAGTTTAAATCCTTCCTACCACGATGATGTTGATATTCAGCTGAAGATCCAAACAAGGATTGCGAAAAACGCCATTCTGGACCGGACATTGTTTGAAGTAAGAATAAAATAGTTTTTAAAATTATTTTCTAATTTAAAAATATTGTGTAGGTCAAACAAATTATATTGTTGAGGGGATTTGTAAAATTTGCCAACCAAAAATTAAAAATATTAAAGGGTAACTACTACCAACTTTATTAAACATTTGAACCGAGCTCATCAGAACGCCTATACTGAATATCTCAAATATAAAAATGATAAAAAGACTAAAAGTGAGAATAAAAAATAGAAAAATCAATAATGATAAGAAACAAACTACACACAAAATTTTGTATCAGTTCATCAGGGTCGAAAAACTATTACCAAAAAGACATTTTTCAAATTCGCAGATTAAATTTATAATGGACACTCTTAGTAGAAGTACTTTGACAAGACTAATCTCGGAACTATTTCAGGAAGGACACGTAAAAATAAAGTCGGGTTTATTGAACATGCAATATATTTGTACAACGGCAGATAAATGGTCTGGTAAAACAAGAAGTTTTTTTGGAGTTACCTGCCATTGGATAAATAACGACTTTAGCCGTTAATCTGCGACCTTGGCTTGTCACAGGTTTAAAGGTACTCATTCCTATGATCGGATTGCTAGTACTTTGGAAGATATACACATGAGGTATGGATTACAAACAGATAAAATTGTTGCAATTGTGACCGACAACGGCTCAAATTATGTGAAATCATTTAAAGAATTTGACACTACCTGCCCCATCTTATATCCAAGATAATTTTCTTGATATTGAAATTGAGGAAAATAATGATAGTGATGTTGATATTGGATAATCAAGATATTGAAGAAATAACTTTTGTATAATAATAGTCATTGGAGATGAAGAAGAAGTTTCTAATAGTGATAAGCAGCGTAACTTACCAAAATATGTACGCTGTACGAGTCTGACTATTAATTTAATCTGCACCACTGATAGCAGTAAAGCAATTAATGACAATGCCGTTTTAAAACTAAGACACTCCTAAGCCTTCGCAAAGTGTAATATCCTTTGGAATAAAGCAGCGTTTCCTAAATCTTCAGAGGTTATTGTAGAAACCCTGGGTCATACACTATCTTATCCAGGAGTAACACACTGCAATTCTTACTATGATTCCATCAACGAGATACTAAAAAACAAAAATAAACTAGAAACTTTATTTCAACCTTTGAATTTAAAAAGCTGCCAAGTAATGGAACCATAGATACCGTTGGCTGCAACTCTATATTGCAACGCGAAACGAATACTTTTTATGGTCTTTTGATCCCATGTTTAGCTTCATTAAAAAATAAACTTGATAAATTATCGAAAACAAGTCTTAAGTTTGCCTTACCATTAGTTGAAGCGTGTCTAATAGAATTGCAAACTAGATTTAAGCCTTCATTTACTTTAGATGCACTGGTACAGGGCGCTATGATAGCTTCTGTTGTACATCCTCAATTTAAGTTACACTGGTCTAACATTACAATAAAACATGCCCTCTGACCTCCGCGTATATCTTCAATAGAAAAATTAGTCATAAATGAAGCAAATAAATTTGTTGTTTTGGAAGATATAGATAAAACATCAGATAAAGTTTCTTGTGATATTTCTAATGCATTTTTTTGATTTTGACGACTCCGAGAATATTCCTAGTACAAGTTTTTCAGAATCGGAAGTAGTAAATTTAATAAAAAAATAAATAGAGCTGAACTATAGTATCTGAGGTATGTAAGTGACGAAAGCGAAATAATTTAAATATGCTCCATTACTATCCGACTATAAAGAAAATGTTTATGACATAAAATACACCATTGATGTCTTCTGCATCCGTAGATAGATTATTTTCGTACCTCTGTGGACTTGGCAGCCGACTTTATTTTTTGAAATTACCACTAGATTGTACATAGTTTGTACAAGATTGTACCACTTTCATTTTCGTTTGTACCGCAAACCAAAAAAGTTAAAGCGTTTTTAAAATTTGACCCGCAGCCGACTTTTAAAAATCGAAAATTTTCCATCGCATCTGATTCAGGGTCGTTTGTATCACCTTCGTTTTCCATTTTTCTCGAAACCCAAAAAAGATACAGTAATTTGAAAATTCCGAATGACTTTTCCAATTTTGAAAATTTCGGAATTCTGTAAACGGGGATTGGCGCGGAATCGTTTGTACCCGCAAGAATCACTTTCATTTTCGTTTGTACCTCAAACCAAAAAAAATTAAGAGGCTTTTTCGATTCTGAAAAATAAAATCCGCTTAATTTCCATGATTATTGAGATATCTCAATTCTGTAAACGGGGTTCGGTTACTGACGGCGGCGTGAGGTTTGCACCGCTGCGTTTCGTTTGTACCTCAAACCAAAAATAATTACGAGTGTTTCTAAAATTTCAAAAAAACTAACTTTCACAATTTTTTAAATTTTGGAAATCTGTAAACAGGAATCGACGCAGAATCGTTTGTACCAGCAGGAATCACTTTCCTTTTCGCTTGTACCTCAAACCAAAAAATTTTAAGAGCCTTTTTGTTGTTTTCGTTGTTGTTTTTAGCCGAATGTTTCGGTTTATTTTCGCAGCTATTGATAAAGACACATAAACAAGACGATCTAGCGAAAACAATTGACCTAGGTAGCTCGGTTTTGAAAATTGTATCACTGGATTTTGAAATACAGTGGTGACTCATGCACGCACACGAACTCACGGGGCTCACGCCATCGTACTCCCCACCGCCCTTCCAGCTCGCCACTATGGGGCCGTGGAGTGGGGATACCTTTGACTTGCGTATATACTAAATACTATATGCAATTTTGAGCTGACCAGCAGTGAGTATACACGTTGGAACTCATCGTAGAGCTTGTGAGAAGAATTCACACGGATTAGGAACAGCTAGAGCTAGAGCGCGTACGAAGATATTTATGATCTTCGAGTAAGCTGTATTTTCAGAAAGTAGTCTTCAATAAATATTTCGTAGCGCAGGATTAGAATATTCTGGAAATGCCCCGAAAACCCAAGCTATACATCGACGAAATAGTCGTATCTCTGAAAGGGTTGGATTTTATGAATGAATCTGGTAAAATCCGCCCGTTGACGGATAATATTTGGCAAGAAGCGTCCGATCTTTTGAATGGACAGATGGACGAGAAATATGTTTACCTGGACATTTCCAAGATTCGGAACGTAATTCTTAACCAATTAGTGACCAGCGGGGTGTTCGAAAAATTGGAAACAAGTTCGAACACTGAAAAAACGCTGATGGAGGAAAGCTTTCGGTCGAATTGGTCGATGCGACTTGCGCAATTTGTCATTCCGACAGAAGTTTGGAGACAAATCGAACCGCAAACGCGTTTATATAAGAATCGCGAGTTTGACGTTTTAAAGCCAGGTTGGGCTGACGTGCTGTATGAACAATTATGGGATAACTTTAGACTACCCTGTCCTTTTCATTTTAAGAACGGTAGAGTTAGCACCGTTCCGGGAGAATATTTTTTCAAAATTCACGCGGAATGTAAAGAGTGCGGTAACGCCATCAATCTTTATAGTTTGATCCGCCCGGAAGAAGATGGGCTTCGAGTTCACATATCGACCCACGATACTCGTCATGTTATCCATACACAAAAACGACAATTGAAAGGCGCAGAACGTAAAAACGTTCTAAAGAGTTAAGGGAGACTTCAACTTATAATTGGCGTCGTGAAAAAGCTAATGCTGTAATGCAATTTGGCGATGTCGAACCGGCAAATCTATACGAAGAGGGTGTGTTGAGTAAAGCCAAACAGCTGGATCACGACGCCGAATTAGGTGTGAAGGGCGTGATATCCATAATAAATTTGAAATATGGATTAGAATTCGCGGGGTGCCTGAAAGAAATAGGGATCGATAGATTTTTTGTTATGTATTAGAGTCCGGAACAGACTCATGTATATAAAAAACTATCGAATAGCAATCGCGTACGTAGTAGCGACTCTCGTTAAGCCGAATGGAACGAAGCACGCGATATATATTTACCAAGCTGTTACTGCAGTGGATAATAAAGTACTGCGCATTTTTCAAATGGTTTCTGAAAAACACGGCGCCAATATGATATCATATTGGATGCGCGAGTGGCTCCGGTGCTCCGGTGTACCCTGCCCACAGGAGATAGTTATGGACTACTCTCGCGTATAATAATGTCGACTTTGGGACATATGTAGAACAGTGCATCGGCACGCTACAGTCAAAGACCGATTGCATAGCGTCGGTCCTTGCGTGGACCTTCTGACGAATTGAGGAACTTTCGAGAACTTCTCTGCAATTTGAGCAGATGCTTTGTCAGTGGCATTCTCGACAACTGAAGATGTCACTGATAGTTCCGACCATTGTTTCGCGGCCCAGCAAAGATTGTTTAGGAACATAAAAGCTACCGAAGTCCATAGCGAGTCGTTCAAGGACGAGGTCTTCCTTCCATTCGAAGATGACGAAGCTTTAGATACTCCGAAGGCTGGCAGTAAGCTCCAGAGTTTTCTAGAAAAGCTAGAATCCGGATACCGGCCAAATCCTTATTTCTCTGCGGAATTTGGAAAAAATCTTTGGACAAATGTTATGACTGCCGAAGTTGCTACTTCCGCTGGTAGCGAAGAGTATTTCCGACAGTTGAAGGGATTCGTTCTGAAAGGTGTAAAATCGATAAGAGTCAATAAATTCATAATCATGCACCTCAGGTCGATATCTGGTACGGCGAAATTGCTAAATGCACCTACCGTGGGCAAAAATAAAACTCGCTCGAAAAACGAGTATCCAATCGCGCCGAATTTTAATGAACATTTAAATGGTTCCATTCGTAAATTCGCGAACGATTCTCATGCGGACGAAGAGAGCAAATCTGAAGCGTCTCTTGATTCGAGAGATGATTCCGGAACGAATCAATCTCTTCGGATTTCGCCGAATGCAAATCATTCGGTCGATAAAAAGAACGACTGTTGCTCATTCGGAATAGTAGAATTGGATTCTGTTTCAGAAACTGACAATTTTGTTGAGACAGAAAAGGTTACACTGCTTAACGAAGTCGAGTCGTGGAGAGGCCTCAATCTTCCGCCGAAAAGAAGGGCGAAATACTTATCACCGTGCCCCGATATTGAGAAAATTCATCAAAGGTCTTGCAGAACGGTAATGAATTGCCCCCGCCCCTGAAAGTTAGTCAGCAAGTATTACGAGTCGTGAATACATGTCCGTTCGACTCTATAGTTCAGAGCGTTCTAGCGGCATATCGCGACTGGTCGGGATATCACAATTACGTCGCAGAATCGGTGAACACAACGTTTGAATTTGTAAAAACGTTGTGCCTAAATGGAATCTCCCATCACTCATCAATCTCCTACACTCAGCGGGCGGAAATTTTATGCAAGATCGTTAAGCCGAAGCATGGGATGCTCGATTGTGCCGCTAACATATCGGCTCTTGTTTCCCGTCACCTCTTAAAAAATGAGTCATCATTTGAACGCCACGAACTCTGCGCCTCGCGTTGCGGTCACGAGGAAAGCAAAATCTTTCCCGTTTTGGGAGTGAATCCGTCGACATTCTACGCGGAAGGTATGCGAGGATTCCAAACCGCTGTGACTAGCTACTAGCTACATGGGTAGAAAACACAAGAAAAAATTAACCTGTATTTTACCGATCACATAACCAAGTCCGCTTGTACTCATGCGATATTGTTTTCTAGATAGGATTAACCTTGTACAAATGTATCTGCAGCTATAATCTACAGTACCCTGCTATTACATTAGCTGACGAAAATATTTTATTGAAGAATTATTAATTGTCGAGTGCATTTTTGGTCGTATCGATTAGAATTCGTCAACAGCAAACAATCAAAAAGTACAAACGGATACACCACCCAAAGGAATTCGCTCCAACCAACTCGAAAAGCTGTCGCTGATCTTTAGCGGGTTGGAGTCAGCAGTATCACTTTTCATCGCTCATGTGACGGTGAACTCGGTCAGCTCGGTCAGCTCCGAGCCTGGCTTGCGGAACCCTATGCATATTGTGGCAGAGCGGATTTTGTTTTTCAGAATTGAAAAAGGCTCTTAAATTTTTTTGGTTTGAGGTACAAACGAAAATGAAAGTGATTTCTGCGGGTACAAACGATTCCGCGTCGATTCCCGTTTACAGATTTTCGAATTTTTCAAAATTGAAAAAGTTAGTCATTCGAATTTTTCAAATTACTGTATCTTTTTTGGGTTTCGAGAAAAATGGAAAACGAAGGTGGTAGAAACGGGTACAAACGACCCTGAATCAGATCCCGTTGGAAAATTTTCGATTTTCCAAAGTCGGATTCGGGTCAAATTTTGAAAACACTTTAACTTTTTTTGGGTTGAGGTACCAACGAAAATGAAAGTGGTACAAACGATATACAATCTAGTGGTAATTTCAATTTTTTTTCAAAAGTCGGCTGCCAAAGTCATAGAGGTTATTTTCGTTTGCTACAATTATTAACAGTCCAAGGAGGCATGCTTTGTCCGATAGTAATTTTGAGAAACTTGTCGTTTTAAAAAAATATCTGTAATTGTTATACTTACTATATGCCAGAGTAATAGTCCCCTGTGTTTGAAGACCTATATCAAAGAAACCGCTCGGCGGAAAAAATTAAATATACATTGTTACAATCAGCAATCATTTCTACGTAACCTACTGTAAGTTGTACAGGAACATTTAGAAGTAATCATTAGGGAAGTGCAAAAAAAGCATTCGATTTTTGCGATATCTAACGGATAGCCGACTATACAATTTTTTTCCTACTTAACGGTTCGACAAAAAAATTGAAACTTGGACTGAATCTGATATGTTGTACACAGAGTGGAAATTTAATTTTTTCAACATTTTACCTACTTTAGCTTCAAATCGGCCTTTTCGTGAATAAATTTTATAAATAATAAATAAAGTTCGATGGTTTTTTCACACGTCGTGTGATACGTCGTAGTTAAAATGACTCTATACTCACGTACAATCAAGCGAATCCTTTTCACAAAACATTCTGACTTGTTTATGTTTCTTGTACTGCATTTATTATTATTATTTACCTCAATGTATATTCATTATCGTCTAGGTGGATGTGCAATTAAAGTGTGTCATGACTGCGGTCCAGTATAAGAACGAATCAATGCTTGACAAATCGGCATATTCATAATTAATAGTCGTATTATTTCGGTATAAAATTTCTGAACAAAGTGGTTGTTTGGATTGGTTCTGGTCCTATAGTCGGACTAGTACTTTGCGAAAACCTTTGAAAAGCGCCGATTACGTTACGTACGAATTGAGCAGAGTTGCATTATGGTAGACGACTCGGCCGTATAGGAATTGTTAACAGTAAGTACCTGTAACAGTGTAAGATCCTCTATGATGCAATGAGGAAAGGGCAGCCTCGCTATCAATTTCTTCATTGCATTGTTCATCATAAATATCCGTTGACTCGTCCGAAAATTCATCATCATCGTCACCTTCTTCTAAGTTAATTATAAATGGTTCCATAATTTCGTCTATAAGGTGTTCTTTTTCTATGTACGATATATCAATTTTCTTACAATGCTCAACGCAATTCTTCCATACCTCCGTTGAAACGTCGTTCAAAGCTTCCTGACATAAAGTCAATACATCCTTAATTTTAAAACTATTATTCTCGTTGCAACTTTATTTTTCACGTATTTCAAATTAATTCAATAGCATTAAATTCGCAATGAGCTACAGGTAACTACAATAATTTCACATCGTCTCATCTTGCTTGCTTTGCAATAGTTTCTAATAGTAGTACCTTTTGATAACGATGAGGCTTAGACATTAGCAAAAGCTGTGGTTTAGTCAATTATCTTTCCTCCATGATAATGTGGGCTTCCTAAAATCAGGACCTAACATTGTACGATAAAGAGCTATCATAATTATTGATTTTGCTGGTATTACCGAGAGCACGAGCCGGTACCAATGACGAATGGTACCGGCTCGTGCTGTTGATTATGTTGATTATTCATTCCGTTATGATAATCGGCTTTTGCTTTTCTTTTTTCGCCTATAAAGCATTTACGACATCCTTCCAAAAATCCATTCTCGCTACTAATATGCAAAATAATTACCCTTTCACCTGCACCAGATGGTCGCTTTATACCGTCTCCATAACCTTTTACTTGTTGAACTTCACCTCGTATCCTTATTATCCGGGTTTACTTTGTCAACCCATCCGAACTGTCGAGCATGATTTGCGCCACACCAGGTTTCGTCCGTGTAGGAGATTTCCCATCCCTGATTTCTGTACCTATGAAGAGATGTCAAGAAATTAGCTCTCTGAGCAGTTATGCGATGGTGTTCCATTAACACTGGTTTATTATCTAATTTTCTAAATGAAAATTTCATGTTTTTAACCATCGGTACAATGTTCTCTGCGAAAATTCGGGCAAATCTGGAACTTGAGTTGTAATTTCAGAGTACAATTCTTTTACAGTGGGAAATGTCTGTTCCATATAAAAGTTGAATACCTTTCTCCTTATTAATCTTTTAACAGTTTTTGTGGTGACTCCGACAGCTTTGGCCGTTATTTCCACGACTTTCTTCACATCAATAGTTGGTCCATTCATATATTTTCATCTTGAATTTCATCTTAAATTTATTATTACTTATTTGACTTGTTTAGTACAGTACTTCGGCATTTTTACATAAATAATAGTACATTGATTATAAATAAAGATATTCAGCAACTGGCAAATAAATACCATTTCGTGCTATTATATGAATCTGTTATCATTATTTACCACATGTGTATTCATGTTATTAAAAGTGTTTACAATCAACAGCCGGATGAGGATGGATTGACCCGATTTGTTTACTATCGGTGCAAAAATAATAATCGACTGAAGGCCTATATTCAAAGAAACGGTTTGGCAGAAAAAATGAACTTTAAAAATTGCACTAACAGAGCCGTGGATTTTCTTATATGTCGATAATACCTTCACGGTTATTCACAAATTTAATAATTTCATTTTGGTATTTATATATTTCTGAACTGTTTGAAATTTTGAATTTAATTCCTATAAATGTGTTGCATATCGTACTGGTGGTCGCGAAGCGTAGAGTCCGGTACTGGCAGTAAATATGCGATAAGAGATTGCGCGGTCGTCAAAAATTACGCATACTTCATTTCTGTTTAAAAATATTAAATAACGAGTATAATTAAATTTCAATACGTGTTCCGAGATTGCACAAGTTGAGGTTTCCTTAGAACTACATCCCCCTTTCGCGCGATATCTTGTAACGGAGATAACAGAGATCACAAAAACTACAATTACCGGCTAAATTATGTATAATGTTGAAAAAATTAAATTTCCACTCTGTGCACAACATATCAGGTTACGTCCGGTCGAAGTTTCATTTTTTTTGTCGAACGATTAAGTAGAAAAAAAATTAAGTCAGCTATCCGTTAGATATCCCAAAAATCGAATGCTTTTTTGCACTTCCCTAATGATTACTTCTAAACGTAGGGGTAGAAAAACACTTACAGCATGTTACGTAGAAATGATTGCTGGTAGTAACAATGTATATTTAATTTTTTTCCACCAAGCGGTTTCTTTGATATAAGTCTTAAAAAACAGGGGACTATTACTTTGGCACCGATAGTAGGTTTAGTTTTCTCTTATTTAAAATACCAAAGTGTTTTTTTTTTATAATTTGAGTACCTATAATTTAGTTTCCCAAATATCATAATATATCCACACCCAGATAAATTAATCAATATTATGTACTGCATACAAAAATATGTTTAGTTTTAGTTATAAAAGAAAAGACATAGTGCAGTAAAGTACTCGTATTCTTTACTAGTGCTTTCACGATTACTACCCGCAATCGTAAATCTGTCTTTACAAAAGTACTTTCGAATAAGTACTGTAGAGTAAATTTTCTGAGTAATCGTACTTAAAATTTCTACGAGTATTTTATTAGTACTCGTGCCCAGCTCTGGCTGAGGTACTAATTCAATATACACTCCTGGACAACATTATCGCACCACTTTTATTTTTTACTTCATATTTCATTATGGTAGGTTTATATCACTGACATGCAATTGCAACTAAACGAAAAAATGATTGAAAAAGACATTTTATTCAACAATCTATAGGTAAACATGAAATTAGAACAAAAAATTAAAAAACTGTTACAATCGAAATTTAACTTTTTAAAGTTTGTAATCAGTAGTTTTACTCATTTGTGTACTCTAGTACCTCGTGATATCACCTCTTGCTCGTATTACCGCTAACATTCTTCTTTGCATTCCTCTAAGCAAGTGTTGTATTGTTTCTTGAGGAATGTTTTCCCACTTTACAAGAAAAACCTGTTCCAATTGCTGAAGGTTTTCATGAGTCGGTATTCGATGCCGTACGCGCTTTTTAAGTCCCAGACATGTTCAATTGGATTCATGTCGGCACTTTTCGGTAGCCAGTCCATACGGCGAATGCCAACTTCGTGAAGATAATCTAAAACCATTATGCCGACATGCGGTCTTGCATTATCTTGCATAAATAAAAATTCTTCACCAATTAGATGAGCGAAAGGTACTACAAGATCTTAAAGGATGTTCTACACATACCTTCATGCATTTATGGAAGCTCTACAAGCTCTGTACGTGCTTCATAACAGATTCCTCCCCAAAACATTATAGAGCCCCCACCAAAAGGTACACGTGGAGGAAAAGTGCAAATCGTTCACCAGGACGTCTCCATGTCCGTCCACGTCCATCTGGTGATTTTAGACTTACTCTTGTCTCATCCGATAATAAAACTTGCTTCCGTTGCTGTATACTCCATCCAACGTGTTCTCGTACTAATCTTAATCTGGCAACTCTATTACGTCTGATAAGAAGACCGGTTGCAGGCCGTCCGTTTGTTAATCATGCTTCACTTAACCTTCGCCTTACCGTTTTAGCAGAAATTTGCACATTTCGTACTTGTCTCAGTTGCTGCTGTAGTTCAACACTGGTAAGCATCCGATTTCGAAGTGTAGTTTGTCTTAAAAAGCTATAGTCTCTTTCAGTGGTTTTACGAGACCGGCACTGGCCTTGCCTTCTGGTGTAACAACCAGTCTCTCTAAAACGTCTTAATGCATTTACTGAAGAACTCCTAAAATTCTAGCCACGTACCGCTGAAAACGACCCTCGTCTAGCAAAGTTAATGCACGAACAACTTCGGGTGCGGTTAAATGTATTGTTCTTCTTTCCATAACAACCAAAAAGCAATGCAAACTTTAAGAAATCAAAAAAAAAACAACCGAATAGTTTTAATTTTACTGTAGGAAATCAACACAATAATGTTATCAATGTGTTGCACCAAACAATCCCAACTGACAAAGGTAAAGACAACAATGGAAACTTTTGACAGAACATGTTTTTGGTTCATTGGTGACTAGAATTTGTTACCAGTATCTTATATCAAACAAGAAAATCATTGGTAAACTGATTAATTCAAAAATATATCTGTAGAAGGTTGTGGTGCGATAATTTTGTCCAGGAGTGTATATCGAAAGGATGCTTGTTTTAATCAAAAACTAAAATGAACCAATTAATGCACTTTTTCGAATTACTTCTTTCATTTGCATTGGATTATGCCCATCGCAAGTTACATTTGAGTTAATCATTATAGATATTTCTTCGGCGAGGGTTACACTTACGGTTCGCAGATGTCCAAAAAGGGACCCGGCATGGAACGAATCTACCCAAAAGGTTACATCGAACCCATACCCTTATGGATTACGTACTACGTCATCAAACCATTAATTTCGGCGAAGTTGATTCCGAAAGATTTTATTAATAGCGTTGTCATAAACGACTACCAGCCCGGAGGATGCATCGTTTCCCACATAGATCCTCCGCACATCTTCGATAGACCCATTGTGTCACTCAGTTTATTCAGCGAAAGTGCTTTGTCGTTCGGGTGCAAGTTTGAATTTAAGCCAATTAGGTGCAGCGAACCGGTCGTTAGACTACCATTGCCAAGAGGTGTGGTCACTTTGATAAGGTAAGTTTGCACACTGAGAACCAACAATACCATACTATACTTATATATATATATATATATATATATATATACTTATCTTGTATCATGAGCAGTCAGTCGTTGAATAAAACACTTTTAGCAATATTAAAGTTTATTGCGACACCTTTTTTTGCAATAAGGTGTTTCGGAAACCCTTGTCAAGCAATAAACATTAATATGACAAATGACATTAAATAAAACCTATCGCGGTAACAAGGCCGACTTTCTATTACCCCAGTATTTACTGCAAGAACTAGGGAAAACCTTGTAAAAACCTAGTTAGGGTATTCGACCAACATTTAATTCACTACAATACAATTTAAATCACAACGATAAAAAAAAATATATATGATAAGATAAAAATAAATTAACCCGCAATTGTAATAATAATGATCAAAAAATTGTATTGTAATGAATGAAATATTGGACACTTGGAATTTTGTGACAATATTAATTCAATATTAATAAATCAAAATTAATATTAGAAATTAATATTAAAGCCACAAAACTCCCATTGTGAAAAGGCTAGCTAAGAGAACTAATAATAAAAATCTACTAGAATGACCAATGTTTAATTCAAAAAAAAAAAAAATTAACATTAAAACAAAGCAAATTTCTAAAAATGATTAAAATGAATTCAACATTGGTCAGACCTCTTAAAAAAATATACAAATCAAAACTTAAATTAATGTGCCAATAATCGACTCAAACGCAGGGCCGCTCTAAAAGGATAACGTATAAATTCCAAGTTAATACATGCCAATGCCATAAAAAATGACTATGCAAAAGTAAACACCAGAATGCACCAAAATAGAACCACACATCAACCTTAAAGATCAGCTCTACAATGAGTTCATTAAAGGTCACATCTCTTAAATATTAATTACTAATTTGATCAATGTTCAAACTAAAGCTATGTGAAAAAGTTAGTTTCAACATTGGTCAAAATAAAACTAAAATTAAATTAACAAATAAAAGAAAAAGAAAAAAATCAATCTAGAAAGGTGCAGGCTCACAGTAATAAATTATTATAAATTTTACTTAAATTGAGAGTGTCAGTTTTAGTTTATTTTTATCTTATCATATATATTTTTTTTTTATCGTTGTGATTTAAATTGTATTGTGGTGAATTAAATGTTGGTCGAATACCCTAACTAGGTTTTTACAAGGTTTTCCCTAGTTCTTGCAGTAAATACTGGGGTAATAGAAAGTCGGCCTTGTTACCGCGATAGGTTTTATTTAATGTCATTTGTCATATTAATGTTTATTGCTTGACAAGGGTTTCCGAAACACCTTATTGCAAAAAAAGGTGTCGCAATAAACTTTAATATTGCTAAAAGTGTTTTATTCAACGACTGACTGCTCATGATACAAGATAAGTACCATTTTAAGTGATTTACAGTCGAGAATTTGTACAATAATTATATATATATATATATATATATTTGGTTATGCCTAATCAACAGCGCGGTTCACAATTTTTAAGAGTAATAAGTTATTGTACAATACAGTTATTCAATATCATATACGATAAATGTAAATAATCAAATCGGTCAATATTGTAAACTATTCGTTTTTTATTTTTGTATTTCATATACAGAGTGTTAAAAAGTGTCACAAACTTTGACGGCTCAATAGTATGGCCCAAAGTATGCCGAAAAGGGTTTTTTTAATTTCCATAATACGCATGTGTGGGCCGACGAAAATCCCCCATGCTATTATGGAATCCAGAAACCAGGTACGTTTTTCATTGAACAGTTGGATGGGTATTTTGGGCGTCAGATTACTAGGCCCGGTTGTTTTACCAAACCGATTGATAGGCGCCGCTTATCTGAAGTTTCTGCAGAACACACTGGGTAATCTTTTAGGCGAGATTCCTTTGAAGCAAAGGCAACAAATGTGGTGCTCCGGCGCATTTTTCGATTGCCGTTAGAGTGTATTTCACCGAACTTTTGGACGAAGATGCGTAGGAAGGGGCCGACCTGTATCATGACCTGCAAGATCGTCCGATTTAAACCCCCTTGATTTCTTTCTTGGGATATTTGAAAATGTTAGTGTACGCTACACCTGTAAATGATCTCCCGGAGTAACGAGTGCATCAAGAGTTCGAAAGCCCATGCAACGGAGATGTGGTGTAAACGCAAAATGTTTCGTATCTCCCAAACCCTCCATTTGCGAACTCATGTTCATTATGACTTTTCAGCATATTTTGGGCCATACTACCAGCCCTCAAAGTTTGTGACACCCTGCATACGACCCATATTGGTTTCAATGGTAATTAATTGCAGCGGCTACGCAGCAAACGAAATAACCCACTGCGTACGTCCAGACGACACAAAATATCGCAGAGCTGTTATAATACTACGTAGAGTTTTACCACAAGCTCCTCGATTGGCTCTAGACGATCCACTGTTAAACCCATTGGAAACCATAGGATGTAAATACACTCGAGACCTAAATTCGAACGCCGAACAACATTCAAATTATTTTCAAAGTCATCTTGCAGTTTGTGACCAATCGGAACGTTACAATTTTCCCACGCACGAGAAAGATTGGTACGACAAATTTGGACAGTTTTACGACAAGGATCCGATTAATGAACCCAATTTGGTTTTGCCGAACGAGTCGAAAAGTTTTTCGAAACTATCGCAAGTGAAAAGAGCAAACTTCAAAAGACAAGGGAAACGAGGAACTGGTTCCTTTGCTCGACAGCGTGTTAGCGGAAAGACTTTCTACGACGATAATTATCGTTATGTCAAAAATCCGTATAGGTTAAGTGAATAATTTGTTGTTTTGAAAATATGGACTTGATATATTTATGTATGTGTTAGTATTTATGTGTATTTTTGTTATTGCATGCTATCGTAATAAAGTTTATTTGGCACGTTAAGAATTATTTTCTTTAAGTTGATTCTTCCTGGTGAAATCCATTACGCATAACGCGTGTGAGTGTGCCCTGTCATAATTCAGTTGTTCTGGGTGCTCTTAATGGAAAATGTTACATAGTTTATTTGCTTAAAAACAATGGAGCGAACGTCTGCCGCTGTAGCTAACATGTCAATACCTGTTTGTGTGTGTATGTGAGTAAGTTACATTTTATAATGCGTCTTATTTAGGCCGTGGGCCAGTTTATTTTATAGTAACAATTTAGTTCACGCAATAAGTTATAATTACTCTACAAAGCAATCTTGTCAAAACTGTTTTAACTTGCACTGCACAATAGTCAACGGATAGAAATGTTCAAGATTGATTTTTGCGTTCGACTTTTGGGTTCAATTCTCAATAATTTTCTGTGATATTTGCAGCAATTCGTTAAAAAAATCTGCAGTGGTCCACAATGAATTTTCTTATAATTAAATTAATTTCCAGAAAACTGGCCCAGTCACGATGACATTTCTCATAAAAACTTTTTAAATAAGTTGTTAAAAATTTCAATAACACAGAACAATTTTGTCGATAATTTGTCTCGTTTTGAAGATATGGAAAAAGGTGATGAAAGTAAACTATCATTTTATCATTGAGATATTTCTTTCAAAATAAAACGTTTTCTTCATCGCGTGCACTGTAACACATACAGAGACATTTTTTTCTTGTTTTATATTTAAAAAGATTCCCAAATACAAGAAACGGTAAAATTTAGGACTTGCCGAAGTCTATAGGATTTTGTCCATGGTATGTGCTGACTTCCGTATTTTGCGGGGTGGTGGCACTGTTCGTATTATCAAGTGACAGTTCGATTGTTTGTCAACATTGGTCACCGACTATATATTTTGTAAAATGACGATTTGCAAGTTTTTCTTGCAGGGGACGTGCAAATTCGGTCAAACATGCAAATTCGAACATCAAATTGGCGGTAAAACTATTGTTTCGTCATGTACGGATTTAACATAAAATTTTAGATGGGTCTATTTTGCACGGTGGCGGAACTTCTGTTTTGAGACAGCAAGTTGCGGGTGGTAATATGGACACGGGTACTTTGGTTCGATCTGTACAGAATGACATGGTGAATGCCGAAAAGGGCGGCCAGTGGTTGCTGTCATGTTACGCTCCGTTCAAAGATAAGCCCGCTTTCCCCGGATTTGAGGACAGGAGCTTTGAAGAAGTTCGATTGGGATTTTACGAAGCGACGAAAAATGGATCAACAGATCAATATGTATGTACTAGAGATCATTCATCACTACAGATACTAGGCAAACGATTAGTTCATGAATTTGATGTGTCATAGGACATATATATATTATAAAAGAAAAATTCCTTATCGCACTTTAATTCTAGAAAATCTGTATACGTATTTCAACAAAGTAGCCCTCTTCAGTTAAAAGAAAAAAATGTTAAACTTAGTATATCTCATTAAGAGTATAACCTTTCAAAATATTTTCGTTATTAATTTACTTTTTATTTTACCTTTTCTTGCAGAAACAACACCTTCAGTTGGCTTTACAAGAATCTGTGACTAAAATTAAAGCATTGCAACAACCTTCACCGGAAATCATAAATATCTTAATGCAGTTATACAACACTCCGGGCAGTAGCGGAAGTTCTCCTTTTGCTTCGGGCTCGGGCATATTTCAGACAAATCCATCGCAGACAAATGTATTTACTCAAAACAATCAACAATCAATTTTCAAACCAACGCAGCCAGGTTCACAGTCCATATTTGCAACAGCAAATCAAAACCTATTTACTGGGAATCCAGCGCCACAGAATCCAATGTATAGCAAAGCTCAATCAACTAGTATTTTTACTGGAGCACCTCAAGCACACAGTCAAAGTATTTTCAGTGGACAGTTGCCTTCAAATCAATCAATTTTTGCCAGAAAAGACGCAATGACTAGTACATACAGTGTTCAGTCGAGTAGTTCGCCATTTCAGATTAACGCGAATAATTCTGTGTTTAGTCCGCAAAAAGTGGGAAGCCCTAGTTTCACTGCTGCACCGCCTACGAATTCACTTTTTACTGTGCCAACGAACAATTTGCCTTTCACTGGACAACAAAATCAACCATTTGCAGGACAACAAACTCAACCATTTTCAGGACAACAAACTCAACCATTTTCAGGACAACAAAGTCAACCATTTGCTGGTCAACAAAGTCAACCGTTTTCTGGTCAACAAAGTCAACCGTTTTCTGGTCAACAAAGTCAACCATTTTCTGGACAGCAAAACCAAACATTTCCTGGGCAACAAAATCAACCATTTACTGGACAACAAAATCTTCCTAGTGCCGTTTTTGTGCAACAAGCATCTCCACTATTAGAGCCAAAGCAGGGTTTGACAAATTTGGGGGTTGCTCAGCAACCTACTTCACCCCAACAACCACAAATCTTTGTTCCGCAGCAGCAAACCTCCCCTTTTGGCAACCAGCAATCGGTGTTTTCTACACAATTACCTTATCAGCAGACCACATCGATATTCAACACGCCGACGAAATCCGCACCGCTTCCAAACGCTAACGTGTTCCACCAGCAGGGAAGTTCAGACTCTACAAGTATTTTTGGCTCTACTGCTTCAACTGTAATTGAAAATGTTAACTTATCGTTATACTCAAAATTGGAAGATTTGAGCGAGAGTGATATTAAGAGTTTTGAGAGTGATCATTTCGAGTTTGGAGAGATACCCGTCAAGCCACCGACTATACAAATGTGCTTCTAATTGTATTTATTATATAAAATAAAATGATTTACAAAAAAATTGTTTTGAGTGGGAAAGATTTAGCACCAGTTTCTGTTAATTGTTTGATTATATTGTAGAAATGTAGTACATCTCCAAAATATAAATATTTAAATTTACATTTTTGCAGAGAAATATTTCAAATAATTAGTATAAATTAATACACAGATACGTGCCTCAAACGATAATAAAATTTATTGCCTTATGGAACTGACCATGCACGGAAAAATTGGCGCCATCTAACGCCAAACTTTCGTACTGGTTTACTTAGATATATTTTTGTGTTCTAAGTACGCAACCAGGGGCCGCTACATGCTAGTTTATGCGCCATCTACCAATTAACAGACTTAACTTTGCATACGATTTTTTTCGTTGGATTGTGCCTCATATATTTCTACTATACTCGATGATTATATCTACTTCTATTGGCAGTACTGTTTTCAACGTTTTATATTGTGTGGCGGTAATTTGCAATAGTTTGTTAAACAAGCCCTAAAATGGCATCAGCAGGTGACAAAAACAAAGTAAGCACTTATATTGAACCTAAATCGATGACGTCAATTAATTTGATGTGGATTTATAATTGATATAACCTTACTTTTAGGGTAACCAGGGAGCCGGCGACGCAAAAGAAAAGAAACGCAAGGAATCGATTTTAGATTTATCTAAATATTTGGAGAAGAGCATCCGAGTTAAATTCGCTGGTGGTAGGGAAGCTGCCGGAATCCTGAAAGGTTACGATCCATTGCTAAATCTCGTGTTGGATAACACAACGGAATATCTACGGGATCCAGATGATCCTTACAAGTTGATTGAAGAAACGAGACCTCTTGGACTCGTAGTTTGTCGAGGAACGAGTGTAGTATTGATATGTCCAGTGGATGGAATGGAATCGATTCAGAATCCTTTCATATCTCAAGATTAACATGCTAGACAAAATCATTATTTCAAGTTTTCATGTACATACTATGTATGAATGCATATAAATACACACCTTTTTATACACTTGTACCTTCTTTATCAAATCCCGAAACTATTAAGTTTGTTTTGGTGCCAGTATTTTCTGTATTTCGGTGTAAATAGTCTAAATTATTTAATTAACTGTGGGTAACTTTGTTTCAATTTATTTGCCAACCACTGCCTTCAATTTACTATTAAATTATTTAAGTCTAGAATTCTGTGATTCCTACGGTGTGTTAAGAACAAAATAACCTATTCATGTTGCTGTTGCCCTGGTATGAAAACTGAAATACCTGTGAATTGTTTTAAAGAAAGTTGTTTTTCTTGAAACACTTACACACCTACATGCTGTTTCTGTTCTCCTGTTGTAAAGTGCGAATTATTTTGAAAATTCATTTACGATATTGTGAACATTCCAAGTTGTATAAAAAAATTTACTCTTACACACGATTTTAGGAATTGTTAGAATTGCATAAGATTTTAAGAAAAACGGACCAAGTATATGCAAATAGTGTTGTGTATCCAAATATTCTTTATTTAAATTAAAAAGTTAATTCACGACCTTTTCACATACACATATGTATTAGGATGGACATTATTCCACAATACTTAAACCTACCTCTTACATTTACTGTAGCCTTGTTGTAATACTTCCTATACAAACTTGCATCCTTAAACCACCTAAACCCCTGAGTAGTGTGTAGATCTATGGAAACCTCTTTGATTTCTTGTCAACCTGATTGAAAAGAGCAGTTTGCTTTCAAACAGTCAAATAGGTTTTATGATGGATGTATTATATACTAATTATTATATGTATATAATATTAATTAATATATTTATTTAATTTAATTCGATTAACTTAAATGGAAAAAGGCCATTAAAAACAATCTTGCATGCACATAGCTTATTATTTAAGTTGCACATGTAAACACATTATTATAGTTTCCTGTTGGCATATTTTAAATTACGCAATTGCTTGGTGAATTTTACAATTTTGACAAATGTTAAAGAATTATAATACTCTTGCTAAATTTTTTTTGTTATCTTGCATTTACATTCTATTGCTTCAAAATATTAAGTGGATTCCTACAACCAACCAGCTGTGGTCTTGTTATGGATTTTCTTAAAATTTTTCAGGGTTATGCTAGACTTTGCTAACCTATCTGGCCAAAGCAAAGTCTGGCTGAAGCAGTTACAATATACCTAGTAAAGGTGATGAAATGTGAAAACGTTAAAGGTTCGAATTGTAATTGTAACAGGGCATTGCGGTAATGCATTGACAGGAACAGGAAAGAACAAAAATTTTCATATCTATTTCGTTGTTTTCCAACATGGCAAGTATATTCTATATTTCCTAATGAAGAAAAGAATGAGTTTTAACTCGTGAGTAATCTCAGGGTTTACATAAAATGACCATTCTAATTCCTGCCTTAAAAGTACTAACAACACAGTGCTAGTCGAAAAGTTCAACATCGATGGGTCGTGGATAGAAAACATAATTCAAGTACGCTGAATCCAACGCCGTCAACCGTTTTGCGAAGTTGACTCTAGTTTTCGAGATATTCACGTTTGAATTTTTTGAGATTGAATGTGCTTCTCTTTCTGTTAGTTACTCGTATTGTGCGGTTCAAGATGGATCGTGTACTAAGTTTTCGAGAGTTACAAAAGCAGAAATGTTGTTATTACTCAAAAATGATGATCCGAAATTTGAAAATTTTTAAGTGGGCGCAGGTGATGTTGAAAAAACAGTTGTAATCACAGAAGAAGATGCAGTGAATGACATCATTCTTGCTGATGAAGATACACAATCTGAATCTGAAGCCGTTGCAGAAACCAGCAGCTACGTTCGAAGCGTTTCATAATATATGGCAAAAGATGGAACTAAATGGTCTAAAGTCCCAGTAGAGAAACGAGATAAGTTACCAAAAGCAAACATTAGAAAAACTGCATTTGGACTTACAATTCATAGCTCTTGTCTTGTCTTTAATACTAGAGAGAAGCGAAGAAAAACGGATAAGCTAGCTCCAATAAGGAACTTATTCGACAGTTTTGTCACAAATTGTAAGAAATCTTTGAAGCCAAGTGCACATCTATCCGTAGACGAACAACTTGTGAATTTTTGAGGATGAGCACCTTTTAGAGTATACATGAAAAGCAAACCTGACAAGTATGTCATAAAACTACGGGCTCTTTCTGACTGTAGACCGCCGCAAAATTAATACGGCATAGAAATAAAACTAGGAATATTATTTAATTCCTGCTTACATACATTGGTTTAATATACGGACGCATTTTGAAATTGCTAACAATTGCGCCCGGAAAAAAAATTCTATCGAACCTTATAAGCCAAATATACAGGGTGAATCATAAATGGCGGATAATGTTCATAACATCCGATTCTGCATCAAAGATGGAGCAATAGAGTCTTATAACAATTTGCTGTGAATCTCATGGATGAGGAGTTATTGGCAG
This sequence comes from Geotrupes spiniger, assembly GCA_959613385.1. Classification (NCBI taxonomy): domain Eukaryota; kingdom Metazoa; phylum Arthropoda; class Insecta; order Coleoptera; family Geotrupidae; genus Geotrupes; species Geotrupes spiniger. Next base: position 3,161,579 of record OY390738.1, read on the forward strand.
TCTTAAGTTAAATTACGGGTACTATATCGTACTATATTTTTATGAAATAATGTTTTTTAGCTGTAGTATAATCAACAAGACGAATCACCAATCTGTAATTGTAGTCATAATACTCTTGGTTTACGTAGAATTTTCATTGGAAGCTTGAACTTTCTGCAATGCTTGAGTTTTCCAAATATGTTGCAACAATGTGCAATACAATTTTCACATTTTGAAATAAACGTAGGCTGTTATGTACTTTTTACTTTAAATAATTTGACGTTAAATGACATATCTGTGACAATTTGCTGTAAAAAAGGACGTGTTGAATTGTTTGTTGTTTATTATCTTAATAATTAGCGTCATGGAGTACAGTTTTGTGGAATATGCAGACATGTATTTGATATTAGGAGAATGTCATGGCAATTTGTACGCTGCTGCTAATTTATATGCTGAACGGTATCCAAACAGAAGGCATCCAAATGCTAATGATATTCGACGACTGGATCAACGAATGCGAAAAACTGGAAGAACTGCACCTACTCCAACAGCTAACAGAGGCCGTCCTCGTCGAGTATCACCACAGGTTGAAGAAAATATCTTACATGTAGTGGAAAATGAACCAGAACAAAGTACCCGGTCCATTGCCAGAATATTTGATATTGGCCAAAGAAGCGTTCATCACTTATTACAGCATAATGGCTTGCACCCGTATCATTATCAGCGAGTCCAGGGATTATTGTCACAAGACTATTAGCAAAGAGTCAGATTTTGTAGATAGCTACATCGTGAGCAAAAAAGGAATCATGGTTTTATTTGACGTGTCTTGTGACACGTAAAGTACTTTCACCAGAAATGGAACATTTAATATCCATAATATGCACCAATGGAGCGATGAAAATCCCCATGCATTGTACCAAATGAATCATCAAATTCGGTTTAGTGTTAATGTGTGGGGTGGTATTATTGGTAATAGGCTCATAGGACCACACATTTTGCCTAACAGACTAAACGCGAATAATTTTGTTGAATTTTTAGAAACTGATTTTAAGGATTTATTAGACGATGTGACTCTAGATTTAAGAAGAAATATGTTTTTTCAAATGGACGGAGCACCAGCACATTGGGGAATTCAAACCCGAGAATGGTTAAATCAGGAATTTCCAGAGAGATGGATTGGTCGTGGCAGTGTTGTAATACCTTGGCCACCAAGAAGCTCAGATTTAAACTGCCTAGATTTTTTCTCGTGGGGAACATTAAAAACATTTGTGTATGAAGTGGAAATTGATACTCAAGAGCAACTTCAGCAACGAATCAATGAAGCAGTTATAATGATTCAACAAAACAATATGCCTGAAAATCTAGAACAGAAGATAATACGTAGGTGTACGAAATGCATAGAGGTTGGGGGTAGCCACTTTGAGCACTTATTGTAAAGTGTATTACAGAATCACGTGATGTAAATATTATCCGCCATTTAGGATTCACCCTGTATAATATAAATTTCTTTAATTATGCCTATCGCCTATACCAGAATGTGAATATTTGTTTAAGTAAATTAATAAAATGACCGCTTACGATTTCAGAATATAAATAAAAGTCAGTCATCCGGAGCCCCTTCGAAAGGCACCATTTGGGTGGACTCCTCCGAAAAGGATTAAAGTCGTACGGGACTTCTTTAGGAAAAGTCGCTACTCCTGCTAAGAGTTAAGGCGCACTCAGGCCCCTTCGGGACGCCGTGAGTCGTCGAAGATGTCGCACAGTGTTGAGTTAAACTATCGAGATCTAGACTAACTTTTCGGGAAAATAATTAAAATTAATCGGTGTAATTTAAAGTTTAAAGTGTATAAAAGTGGAAAATTCTATTATTTTTTATTGTAATAAATTTTTATTTGTAATAAGTGCGAAATTATGTGGGTTCTGTTAATTTCTATTTTTGATTTGATGAATTAAATTTAAAAAGGGCAGTTTTCTTTCCTCCCTCTAAGGAAAATAATTAAAAAGTGTAAAGGTTTTATGAAGAATCGTTTTTGTTAAATGTCGATCAGAAGTTCGTTCGTAGCTTCTTTTTATATTTTTCATATTTTATGTGCTTAGTTTAATTAAATTTAATAATTTTCCATTCATAACGGAGTTCACAAATGGTGGCTCAGCGAGTTTAATTAAATTTAATCGTTTTTACTTTTATAATAACGTTACAAGTTTCATTTTAATTTAATTTTTTTATGTATTAAAGTTATTTAAACCATTTTTTTTGTTTTTATTAATTAATTAACGAAAAAAGATCTAACCCTAATTTGACGAAGGTAGTCGTCTTTCTTGTGGGCTGATGGCAGTTTAATCTATAAATTCTGCACACAAGTTGACGATGAGCTGTTTGAGTGATTATCCGCGGGAACGTGAAAATTGGGAAAGTAGAGAAATCAGGGAAGTCTGGCCATGCTGGATAAAAGATTCCTACGTCTGAAGGAAGCCTTTTGGTGACTGAGTTTCCAGAACTTTTTCCCGATTTTCGGAAACACGTTTGGTGTCCGTGGATAGCCCGTATTCCGATTCGGCGAGCGTTTCGGACACGCAGGCCGGAGTTCACAAAGCAATACTGAAGCATGCTTCCTTTTCAGAAGAACAGAACACTAGTGTCATGATAACGTGGCTGGTGATGAGTTGTATAAGCGTGAATTCATTTTGCACTATAACAAAACGAAATTGATGCCACAGATAAATTGGCCAAAGAATACTCAACGCAGAGGAAAACTAATCGTTGGCCGATGGTAATATTCTATCACCTCATAGATATTGCAGGCATAAATGCATATAAATTCTGGCTTTTATCTAAACCAGATTGGTTAAGGAACAGATCAAATGTCTGTAAAATATTCTTAGTGGAATTAGGGAACGAACTAATAAAAGACAATGTGATCTGCCGATACGGTAACAAACACATTCAAGCGAATAAGAAACTATGTATGATTGATGTTTTCCTTTGAGCTATTGGAAATTACTCAAGAAACAGCCGGTAGTGCAAGTGATGGGAGAGGACATTCTCACGTGTCAAAGAAAGATTGAAAATTTTGAAAAAAAGAGTGTTAAGTATAAAAATTTTGTTCTTGAAACATTTTGTAATAAGTGCCAATATTAATAATTCGTATATTTAGAATGATAATAAAAATTAGAATTGATAAATTTGTTATTAATAATTATAAAAATCTGATATTTCAAGTAAGAGCAACAATCCTGTGTTTTTATTGCGGTGTCCAAGAGGACCCAGCCAGTCCGTTTCGTAACTTTATGAGGCCGGTCCATTGAAGGTTAATGAAGATACTATTTTGTTTCGTTCGAAATTCAGCTTGGCATTAGTAACATTAATAACATGTTGTTATCTCTTTGCTTAAGATGGGTCTTATGTGATTGAATGAAAATTATCAAATTAATTTCATATTTATTACAGACTATATGCACTATTCATACAATTACTTATACAAAACACGATATTCACAAGTTATGATTAGTGTTACAATAAAAAAAGTATTAACAAGTATTCTTAAGCTAGGACGTACGGGAAAGGTCACTTTAACGTTATTAGGTAACTTTGACATATTTACAATTATGGACCAATGTTGCACAGGTTATGCACGTACATTACAAATATACATTTTTGAATCGCGTTAATGTAAAAAAAACAGTTAAAAATATCTACAATTTGCTTAGATTTAAAAGGCACTTTTTCGTACACCGTCGAATACGAACGGTTAATTTTCAGATAATATACAAATGGCACACTATCGTACTCGTTTTACTTCAGTCGGTATCCTGATTAATTAATTCGTCGTTCTCTTACAAACTAAATCTAAAAAATAAATTAATTTTAATATTGCAATTCGCATTTTTAAATTATTTGATTTAATGTCATGATGTTGTCAATTGTTGTGGTGCATTGACGGGTTTTGTAAATTTTACGATTATGTTTGTAATATAATTGAATTTAGAAGTCCTTGTCCCAGCCTGTGATGTCGTCTGGTGGTGCACCGTCCGTGTCCGCAGGATAATCGTCGAAGTTTGACGTGTCTCTGACGTTTTTAACATGAGGTGTGATTGGTGGTATTAACGTTCTGTTGACAAGACCTTCCCAATTGAAACCATCAAACCACCTAGAAAAACGCATGACAAATTGTATTGTTGTGAACTTATACTACAAAATATTTTTGAGAACTTATGAAATGAACAACAATGAAAAACAAAACAGTATAAATATTCAACAAATTTATTAAAATAATTCATACTTATTTCAAATCTAAAAATTTGATTTGTGATGTTGAGTTCTTTGGATCATTGCTTAATTAAAATGTGAGCTCTGCCAATACGCATTGAGCATGTTTTATGACGAAAGATGTGACAAAAGCTTAGATGATAACTAATTGGATATTGGTTCACAAATCGGTGAATTAAAATACTTACTTGTGTTTTTGAATTTCGCTGATACCTCCCTTTTGGTACCCAAGTCGTTCTGCCGGATTGTCCCTGCACAATTTTTTTATAAGGACCGTCGCGTTTCTAGTGATGCTCCTTGGAAATTCTATTGCATCTATGCCCTTCAAGATGATGTTATAAGTCTTCATCGGGTCGGCTCCTGTGAATGGTGGTGTTCCTGTGAGCAATTCAAACATAAGGACGCCCAAAGACCAGTAGTCGGCACTGATGTCATGTCCCTTGTTTAAGATCACTTCGGGCGCAACGTATTCAGGTGTCCCACAGAATGTCCACGTTTTCCTACCTGGAAATATGTAATATAAATATCCAGACTGTCATTTATAGTTTAAAAGTAACATTTGTTTTAATCTTAAATTTCCAGTTGATTTTACATTTGTTTTTTATTTATAATCATATTACAAAGTTTTTTTTAATGATTTCTTATTTTGTTTGTATTATTAAAAGGCAGTATTACTTTGAGTTTGTTTTTCAATTTGAATTTAGCTACACTTTTTTTCTTTTTAGTTGTAGTTTATTCCTCTATATTATATTTATTTTGCTTTTACTTCAAGTATTTTATTATTACTGATTTTGTTTTTTTAATTACTCTATTGTTCTATCTTTACTATTACTATTGTAATGTCTAAAAGAAATAGTCATCCTACTTTTATCGTTTTCAGTTCTTTCTCCTTTACTATAACTTTTTCATCCGCTTATGCAGCTCAACAAATTTGCCACCCATCATACATATAACCCGGATTCCTCATCCAACAAAAGTGAAGATCACATGAGAGGTGATTTCACCTTAAAATCGCACATCTTTTTCCTCTATATATAAGACAAATATTTCAGTTATAGGCTACCAGCAAATAGTTTTAATGTACAATGGCATCAAATAAATTTCGGACATCAAATTTCCTGTCAATTTAAAAAATAAAATGTGGTTTAGGCTTTAATGTCATAATTTCTGGCATATTGAACTTATTTTCTCAATACTTCGAAGTAACGTCAGATTAACTGAAATCTGAACATGCGATCAGTATCTGAATTCACAACAGATCTAGAGTAATAGCTCTCATGCAGACCAGTAGATCATCCAGGCAGATTCAAGAAAAGTTAGGTATACCCAAAAGCACTATTCACTGCATTATACAGAAATGGAGACAAACTCAAATAATAGAACGTCGGCCGGGGTCCGAAAGATCTCGAATTTCAACTGTTGAACAAGATGAAGCCTTGGTTGATATGTTACTGAATCACCCTTTCAAAAATGCCGTTAACGCAAGAATAATTAGTAACTTTCCTGGTTCAATTTCGACTGCACGGAATCGTATAAGGGTTAGTAATGTAAAAAACTATGTCGCCGCAAAAAAAGGTGGATTAACACCTCAACATAAGGAAGCGCGTGTAGCATTTGCTTTGGAGCATTTGGCTCGTGACGATGACTTCTGGAGGCGAGTTGTATTTTCAGATGAGAAGGTATTTCAATCTTCTCACAATGGCCACATCAGGGTGTATAGACCCAGAAATTATCGATATCATGAAAGATACATCGCAAGTACAGAACGAAGCGGAAGATTTTCAGTTAATTTATGGGGCGGTTAGTCCTGTTGTAACAGTAAACGTTGAAAATCGTTTAAACAATGATGTTTATGTTAGGATCCTGGAGCACATCATGCTTCCATCGGTAAGAGGAGTATATCGTAATGACAATTTTATTTTCCAACATGATAATTGTACCGTATATATGGCACGAAGAACTGTTGAGTGGCTCCAGGCCCAAAACATAAATGTTCTAGATTGGCCTAGTAGAAGCCCGGATATCAATCCTATTGAGAATCTGTGGGGACTGTTGCAAAAGAAATTACAATGCAGAAGGGTAATTTTTCACAATAGGGAGGAGCTGTTGACTGCAATTATGGAAGAATGGCATACAATACATCAGGACTATTTCCGAAATATATGTCTCTCAATGCCTAGAAGGTTGGAAAATGTGATAGCAGCAAATGGGGTATGACGAAATATAATTTTATTTTTATTTTTAATGTAGAAGTCAAAAATATTGAATATATATAAAATTTATGTAGAAATAAGAATTAATCTTTTCCTAAATTTTAGTTATTTTTGTTGAGGAAAGCATGTTTAGTTTTTCAATTCTTCATTCGAGGTTTATTATGTTCTTTCTAAAACATACATATTAAATTATGACATTAAAGCCTAAACCACATTTTATTTTTAAAAATGACTGAAATTTGATTGTCGAAATTTATTTGATGCCATTGTAACTACACCTTTTTCAAGTGTAATTCAGAAAATATCATTTGTAATTCAGATTAGTGAATTCTATTTCAGAAAGGGTAAATTGTATTTCAGATTAGTCATTCGTATTTCAGAAAGTATGAATTGTAATTCAGATTAGCGAATTGTATTTCAGAAAGAGTAAATTGTAGTTCAGAAATTGGCAATTGTAATTTAGATAACATAATTGACAATATAAATTTCATAAAAAAAAACAATACCTACATAAGTATACCTACTTCAAAAAGTAATTTTAACCACACATAAGTATTTTATTTATAGAACATATAGGTAATTTATGTAAGTATTTAACGCTCTACTGGCATATCATTCAAAGCTAAAGTGTCGGTATGATGAACTGTAGTGTGTTGTGCTGCTCGGACGCAATCTCCTCCGACAATTGTGTTCTTGGCTTGGTCAATAATTTCTTCAAGGTAAATAAGTCTTTGTTCCACAACACCCGGAGCTGTGACATTTGGAACTCGAAGATTGGTTTTTGTATATGTCTTGATTTTCGACCAAATGATCTCGATTGGGTTCAACATGGGAGAATATGGTCCCAACCGTAATAAAGTTGCTGTAGTCCCATTGATCACTGTTTCAAACCGTGAATGGCAAGGTGCGTTATTGGAAATGATAACCAAATCTGCCAACTGGTTTCCCATGTTTTCCCATTGTTGTAACAAATTTAGAAGCCAATCATTCGCTAAGTTCGCAGTAAACGAACCCTTTCTGCGATCCATCAGTACAAGACCTGCAGCAGAAATTGTTCCAATCAGGTGGACATTAGGACCTCTTGCCGCTGGAAGGTGCTGTACGGATCTCACACCAACTCGGGAACGTCCTCTTGTTTGCAAAATAAGTTAAAGTTCGTTTCGTTTAGCCAGACAATTTGCTTGCCTTGCTGTATATATTGATTTAAAGCTCTGACATACTGAGCTCTTTTTCTTTTATTTTCTTCGGAATTCATGGCTACTGGTTCATTGTGCACCTGCTTCACTGTGAAGAGTCTTCCTTCCAAATAATTCGCTAATGTTGACACGGACACCCTTCTTTGAAAATTTTGGATTACTCTTTGTTGCAATTGTTTTAGTGTACAACCACAATCTTCTTCTATCCATTCAATGATTATTTGGATTTGCTCTTCACTCAGAATTTTTGGTTTTATTCCTCCTTTTGCCAACATTACATCGTGTCCAGATCGCACCCAGTGAAATGCTGTTTTGTATTCTATCCCCAATGTAATAGCCAAAGCTACGCCGTCATCACCTCTATTAGCATATAAAACTATTCTTGCATGATCTTGCTTCGATTTTTTCTTATAAGTTTGTCGTTCAGCTGGCTCACTTCCCGTCAAAACGGTCCTACAAAGCGGACAAGAGGCATTTGGTGGTTGTAACCGAGAGCAATAGTTCAACAGTTATCTTTAGAAAAATGCTTTCTGAATTACAATTGATACATTCTGAATTACAATTAACATTTTCTGAAATACAATTGACTAATCTGAATTACAATTGATCCTTTCTGAAATACAATTGACTAATCTGAATTACAATTGATGCTTTCTGAAATATACTTGATCCTTTCTGCATTACACTTGAATTTGGTTGAGTTCATTGGAGGTGTAAAATATTTATTTTTACAGATACCTGCTGCTGTAAATGAGCTTGTGGTTTTTTGTGATTTATACAATTAAATTGTGATTTGATTGTTTTACTTTTCTAAATATGAACGAACATGTATCTGTTCTCATTGAACACTAAAATACGGCAAAATATCGATTCATTCCTTAAAAAGTGCACAACTTCCACAAAAATTGATAAAAAAGCAAACCGCTATGTACTTCCAAAGCCCAATGTACATAGATTATAAATTTGTTTACTTGTTGCTCTAGGACTCATACAAGCCGAGAAATCTGACCACCCGCTTGGGTGTTTTTAAAATAGGTGTTTTCAATGACAGGCTCTATCGCAACAATTTGTAATGAAAATGACAATAAAAAACTTGTCTTTTGTACTTCAATATGTGCTTAATGAACCTTCTGAGAAGAATTTCTATTCTGCTTGTCATACTCCCAAAATAAATTGATAAATTTAGCTCCTCTTTCCTACCTCTAGAGTGGTGTTACCCCTTAAGGCCCTATTATACTACCACTACGTACCAGTAGTTTAGGCATTAACAACTAATCGTATAAAATCAACATTATTAATCTTACCACTTTGTAACTTTTTAGCAAAACCAAAATCCACAAGTTTGACATAACCCTGGTTATCCAGTAGTAAATTTTCTGGTTTCAGATCTCTATAGATTATATTCCTCGAGTGTAGATAATCAAAAGCCTCAACGACACATGCCGTGTAGAATCTGGTGGTGGAATCGTCGAAATGGCCCTTATCTCGCAAAACTGTCCACAGCTCCCCACCCAGGCAGCTCTCCATGAGCATGTACAGGTATTTGCGGTCCTTGAATGTCTTGAACAACTTCACTATAAAGTCGCAGTTTGCCTCTCCCATGATCTCCTTCTCTGACATTATGTGCTGTTGCTGTCTTGTCTCGACGATTTGGGCCTTCTTCATCTGTTTGAGGGCAAAGGACCTGTTCATATCACCCCGTATCTGAACGAGCTCCACTCTACCAAAGCCACCAACGCCGAGGGTCGCCAAGACGTGTAGGTCCGATAGTTTGATTCCTTCAAATTCTTGGTTGAGTCTGTCAAAAGGGAAAAATCAGTTCACGTGGAAAGTGATACATTATCGTCTACTTACTGTTTCCTCTTTCGAAAGCGAAATTTAATAGTAAATTTGTTAATAAAATATGATTTTTTCGTTCGTGAACCTAACCTCAGATTACTTTTATTTTAATCTTAAATGATTTGAGCAAATATGTGTATATTTTGTATATTTCAAATATTAATATTTCAGATAATGTGTATGTACAGATAACTTACACAAAAATCTGAAGTTACGTACATTTCTCTGTTTGGAAATTTGGATCCGCAACACTCACCTTCTTCGTTCGATGCTCTCGTCCTTATATCTGGTCTTAATTTCGTCCAAATTGGATATGAGTTGGTTGAACGTTTCTCTGTCAATTACAAGGCACGAGACACCTTCCGCGTCATCGCAGATGATATTCGCCGTTCTTAGGTCATCACTACACAAGAAAAGCATTATTTTAGACAATTCCCCTTACAATCCTCATGAAAAACTAACCCTTGAAGCGCCTTTTCACCGAAGAAGTCGCCTTTACGCAGAGTTCTGATATACTGTTCGTCATTGGTTGTGGGGTTTTTGATGGTGACTTTGACCTGTCCTTTACTGATGATGAAAAAGGTGTCACCTCTGGCGCCTTGTCTGATTATGTAGTCACCTTCGGCATAGTAGGTCTCTTCTAACACGTCTGAAATTTTGATGAGCGTGTCCTCCGGTAAGTCCTTGAATATAGGAACGCTGTAAGTAAAATAAATACAATACAATACAATTTATATACGGGAAATAGTAATAATAACAAGCGGAATGTTATAACTCCTCTCGTAGGGAGTTCACCACGGACAAACATGTGCTGATGACAGCGCCATCGTGATGTATGGGAATTTCGGTGTGCGCTAATGCCATATAAATGGAAAACGAGCCTACTTTGAATTAAATTCATATCGTTGAATGTCTTCGTTGACAGGATTGTGGTTATCTATATACATTTTGGAGACTGTATTTATAGACCTTCGTAATTTCCTTTATCTCTGTTGTCTTCTTTCTGTTACTTATATTTTATACAAAATTTCTTTAAATTAAATTTATTGATATTTATTTTGATGAGTCATCGAAAATATCAAACGATGATACAGTCGAATGCAAAAAAGTAGACAAAAACAGTTTCCTGTTCCTGTTCTTCAAATTGTTGTATAAATATGGCTTTTCTCAGTAAGTTTTCTTAATCCACGTGATATTTGACTTATTTATGCAGTAACGGTGGTTCGGGGTACCTACGCTTACGGCTCACCAGTTCATTAAAATATCACTGAAATGACAATACTGACGTTTACATGACATTGCTAATATCAAGTTTGTTCAAGTAGCCGAAAATTTCGTGTCTACTTTTTTTTGCATTCGACTGTAATTCTATCACCGCTGTTGACTGTCACCTGCTTTTAATGAATGAAATTGTTTTCTGTCAAAGTGGCAGAGTTTCAATGGACGCATCGAAGTCAGGAAATAGTGTTATTAATTGAGAAATGTAATTGCGAAGAAAACCCAAAAAATACCAAAGTTAATAAAGAATCTCAGCGGAACCAATTCATGGAATTTCGAGCAATGGGAATCAAATCAACGCAAGAGATTACGATTCCAGAAATTGCATTAATATTAAGAAATTGTGCTTGCAACATGAGAAGAAAAGACGGCAAAGAATATAAGGAGTGCGTTGTCAAAACATAATGGAATTCCACGGCAAAGATTATACAATAAAAATTCCTCACTGAATATAATATCAAGTTCAATCAATTTACTGACATAGAATTTAAAGAAGCAGGGGTGGCTCGTGATTGTAAAAGAAAGCAACTTCAGGAAATACAAGAAAAAAGAAAGGTCAGTGCAGTTGCTTTTACACCAGAAGAATGTAGAAAAACTACAAAAGTTCTGGGACGAGAATACGCCTCAAGGGCTTCAAAAAAAGTTCTCTAACATTATCGCTAAAGAACTGGAATGGCGTTGCAACGAAGGTGCGTCTGCATCTATTTATCATTTCAAGAAAGAAACTGACAGTTCTGGAAACTTCACTAACCGAATTGAATATATTCCAGTATTTAACAAAACGAATCAAGGAGGGGGCAAAAGTTGTTATGATAGCCTATCTTTAATACCTAATACAGTGTGTGCTCAGTTCGATTGTTTCTAAAACTAATGTGAAAACGATCATATTATGTAACGACCGATAGGTTTTTCCTGACACCAAATTCAAAATTGGATGTTAGGAAGTATAGCTTGGTACAAAACCCCTCTGTAGGTATTTATACTATCTCCAAATGGACAAAGGAAACCGCTCAAAAAGTGGGAATTGATACCACGAACAAAAACGTGACAACTCATTATTATAGATCAACAGCTGTAACCAGTTTGGCGAACGCAGTCATAACTCAACAAGTCACAATAACTCAAAATCCTTAAAGCTTCTTTAAACATGCAACCCACATGACATTCTGATATACTAAATAATCAACAAGTTGTATATCAAAACTGTACATTTAATTCAAAATATGTATTGTAATAATTAAATAATTGTTGTGTTGAGTATACTGTAACTGTAATTATTTTCGTCGCACTAGATCGTTACGTAGCGAATAACATGCCACATTTCAAAAACGTTAAGCTATCGATAATTCTCTGGCAACACTAAGCGGGCTGTTATGAAAAGAGGGCCGTTAAGGATCCTTAACGGCCCGCTTTTGATAACAGCCCGCTCTTAATCGATCGTACAACATTTAGTTGTCACGGAAACAATACATCTATCATTTTAAAATTATAAATTATAAAATTTTTCATTCCAAATGTTTACCTTCTTGGATAAGCTAGTGCGACGAAAACCGTTGTACATACCACGGGCTGTTAAGGGCCATAACGGCTCTCAAACGGCTACCTCAGCCGTTATGGCCTTCTTAACAGCCCTTGGTATGTAAATAACTATTATTGTCAAACTGATAGAACGTTTAAAATTTTTGACTTTTAAAAATATGTGGATTCCTAACCTTTTCGAGGTTTGAAAGTACGTCATTCCTAACCGTCATTATTTTCCCACGAGTCGCACGCCGCTAGTGCAGTTCGTGCAACCCATGGTTCTGTTTGCACTGCAAGAAATCGAATAAAGAAAACCAGTGAACTAAGAAGCAGCAGCATCGGGCAGCTGCGGAGAAACCGTACCTCACTTTGCAAAATAAAGAGCCAAGGAGATGTCAATTCCAATTCAATTAACGTGGACACTGACAATTTACAAGTTAGATATTTCAGATTATTTCACAGATTTTAAATCATTGTAATGTTAAGTTTGCCTTCTATAATTTTAGTACTATTCAGAGATACTTTAGTAATATCAATGATAAGAATGAGAAACGAAAACGGATCAAGATATCAAAATTAAACAATGTATTTTTCATGTAAAAAAGGATGCTCTGTAAACTTTTCGATTAGGTTGATGTGATTCTGCATACACAAAAAAGATACGTTTCGATTTACCTATTCAGCAGGCATAGATAAAATAAGAAGGTATAGAATGCAAAGCAAGCTACAAATTTTGTGCCACTAGGAATCGCACCTTCCACACGCCGTAAGATGGCGCAAATTAGCCGCGAAATTTCATAATCAAATCGAAGTTGTCTTGTACAAATAATTTGACATAAGTCTGACTTTTATAAGTTTTTTATAAAAATAAATATAAAAATAATGAGACTGTGCAGTGTGCGTATATGTTACCCTTCCGGCGCATGGATTTCCCACTTCTGGGAAATACCCGGAGCGTTTTAGTGAGTGGTTGTAGCGGGCAGATAATCCTCAATTGCTCACACTGTACCGTTGGAAAGTATATAATCGGCATACTGTATGTGGTCTACACTTTGAAAAAAAATAATATGCTGTTAACAATAAACTGCGGAATACCGCTATACCCACTTTTTAGGGCAACTTTCTATAGGAAACAATTAAAATTAGCTAAAAATTTTGACATTAAATTAGAAAGTTCAGTGTTAGGAAGAGATGCAACAAATTTTCGTTTATCACAATAGTAGCATTTTCTGTATTATTCGTGTTTTTTCTTTTTGTTGTATTTTCATACTTAATTATTTCAAAAGTTATTTCTTGAGTAATTTTCTTTCTTTGGCTATAATGATTTATCCAACTCTTGTATTTTATTTCTTTCACCATAGAACTCCTCAACAATTAAAGAAGGTTATAAAGAAGGATATACTTTTTATGGGAATCGGAATGTAAGTCTTTTGCGAATTAATAAAGGAGATTAAAAGATATAAGAGAGAAATAACAGCCTTACAAGAAACAAAACAATTCGGGCTAGACATTGTAGATATAGAAGATACAACATTTGTTAAAAGCGGTGGAAAAGATTGGGCTGGGCTATAGGGTATAAAAAATATAAAGATAAGGTGATGTATTTCAAACCAATTTCAGAGAGGTTATGTGTGATACGTTTGCGAAAAGAGAAGAACAACATCAATATAATCAATGTCCACCCCCCCTCTGAAGAAAAAAAAAGAAGAAGAAAAACACATATTTTACGAACAACTACTAGAAGGAGAATTTGAAATATTACCGAAAGAAAACAAGAAAATAGTGGAGATTGCAACGCAAAGATTGGGAAAGAAGAAATGTACTGATCAACAATAGGGGCATACAGCAAAGAAGAAATGTCTAATGATAATGGACACCGAGTAATTAATTTTGCAATAGAAAAAATTATGGTGGTGACGACTACGCAGCTGGAACGGAAAGAAATATTTAAAGGAACAAGGACAACACCAGACGGCGGTTGTGCAATCAAACTGAACATGTACTGGTAAGAAGCAAACATATGAACGTAATTACTAACGTGAGAAATATGAGAGAAGCAGACTCAGAATTCGATAATTTCTTAGTTAGGATGCGATGCAAAAAATAGAGCAAAAAATACAACGAAATTGAAAAACTATATGTAAAAACAGAATATCAGGGTGGGATTGCAAACAACTAGAAAAATGCTACCAAACCACACAAGTTGAGGAGATGTGTAAACAAACAAAAGAAGTCAAGAAAAATACTAATTCGATGAAATAAACAGAAGGCGCCTTTCGAAGAAGAACAAATAATTATGTAGAAAGATGCAAGGATAACATCCGTCATAAAAGCTTAACGATAGGGATAGAAAGAATGATCAGAAATAGATTACCAAAAATAGTCCGCAACAGAGCCCCAATCGGAAAGAGAAAATGTAGACCATGGAAGAGATGGCTGGAAAGTGTAGAGCAATAGCTAAAAAGTATGAAGATCAAAAATTGGAAAAAGAGAAAACGAGAAACAGAAAAGAACGGAATCAAATTGTTCAACAAGCTTAAGGCCTTCACGGCCTGTCTGTGCATATATATGTATACGTATATGTACCTAGTAATTAATAAGGTTAATATGAAATACATAGTTTTCAGCTACTACGCCACCAATTTCCTTTTTATAAAATATGTAACAGTGTAAGAATTTCATACATGGATGATGAAATCGGACAAGGCAAGTTAAATTCAAGGTTAAATTCATCAAAACCGTGGCTCAAAATCAGTTTCGTTAATAAGTTTTATTCTTTGTGCAGCGTTTGATTCATACGTGTTGAACTTTTGTTGACTCGCCGGCAACCAACCCACATATTCACATATTTTTAATAAGCGCAAAAACTGTGAAAGGTGCTAGTAAAATTGTTCATGAATGTTACACATAAATAATTAAAATATTTTTACAAGCCGAACTAAAACATTCTGCAATTTTTAAATCTAAACGACGCGACGCCAAAGTATTAAATTCACTAGGGCCAGTGTTAAATTCCACGTGTCGACACCTTACACTTACAATTTACGTGTATTCTTTTCGAAATTGTTGCGGGTAGGCTTAAGAAGGAAAATGCGTCTCTTTCAGATGGAGTCCCGAAAAGAAAAATAAATATGTATGCATGTAATTTAGACTAAAATAATATGTATTTTTTAAGTTGGAATTGGTTAGTTAACTTAGATGCATTGCTTACTGCTTCATAGGGAAAATTATTATTGTGGAATCCCATACTTTACGCAGTGGTTAATGTAGCGAGCTTGGTGATGTACTAGAATAAATAATAATTGCCTAGTACCTCAAGACAGTGTCACAAATTTCCTTTGTCGTAAAAAGAATGCATTCCTGTCCCTAAGTAGGTTTCTATATATTTTAAGCAATCGCTCCTCTACTAATGAAACGACAATTTGGTATTCAAATTATAAAGAAGAAATAAATAGCAAAGGTTTGACTTTTGTAAAATGTGTTTAATTTTTTAATCACACTTTGATATACAATACTTCCAAGAAGTAAGTTTCAAAGGGACATTAAAAACAAGAGCGTTTATATGAATGTGATGTTTTTATATGATTACCGACCACCAAGAGTACGGGTGTTTTGACCCAAAGGGTATTTTTGGAACACTAACATGATGAGAATAATCGAGATGCGATATACGAATTAGTCGATTATAAAAATCTCTCGAGATAATCGACTATGTACTGCGAAAATTAGTACTACTAAATTAGTAGTCGAACGTTGGTCACGGAATGTGTGCGAGCGGCACGGAGAAGCTCGATATCTCGGGTTCGACTGCACTCCAAAAATTAGTAATACTAAATTAGTTGTCGAATGTCGATCACGGAATGTGTGCGAGCGGGACCGAGAACCTCGATATCTCGACATATTCCCACCACAATATTAGTATTAGTTTGAGGTTCGAGATATATTATTTTAACATTACTCATTCGATTATGGCAACTAATATTAGTCGTATCGCTACGCGGAAGTCATGGCCGATTCTCTTTCAATTATTTTTTGTACTCTCGATAGATGGTCATTGTCGGATTGAAGAATACAATAATTTAAATAAGTACAATCATGTTGATGATATTGCGTTAGTAAATAAAACGCTTCAAAATTTACAATAATATTTATAAACTGCCACATTAATATATAAAAAATATGAGGAAATAACAACAACAGTATAATTCTCAATAAAAACAAATACCTATATAATAAATTAATAACGTGCGATTAAAGAATAATAATAAAAATTAATAAAACAAATGTATAAGAAGTAGGTACCATCTTATTAGTCAAAATAATTAACAGAATAAGATGCAAACAATTCATAACAACTCTAATGTGGTATTAACGAATATAATCTGATCTAAATTTTTAGACGATAGTCTGTTTCGACGTAAATTTGTAAGTTGCCCGGCTTTAGAAAACACACTGCTAGTGGTATTAGAACATTAATGTTGTACGTTGCATTAATTAGTACTAGTACTACTAGTACTACTACTAATTTTAACTACTAATATTAGTCCATTATTAAATTATATTGATTACTAATAATCGATTATTGAAATATCTCGATTATTCCCATCACTACATTAAATACCTTGAATTTGAGGATTCATGATGCTAACTTATGTGGTTGTACAGTTGCGGTCCGAAAATAGTTTATTAACAACTTGACCCTGGTTAATATCCAGTAATATCGCGAATTTGTCTGGTGTTGTATCCAGAATTTTCCCAGTTAAATTGGACGAGGCCATTTTGTATCGTTGCGCGTAGTCATGTGATTGTGAATACACTATTTTTGATGTGTAATGCACATACTCAAATAAAACATCGCTATTCTGCATTCAACATCTCATAATTTCCCACTTGTTTATATAAGCGTTTGTAGCGTATTTTGTTCCACCCATACCTTTCGCAGGCAACATCTAACATATCGATCTCTAGATCTTACAGCTACATATGTCGAAAGGCGAATCTGACTGTGTGGCTTCGATATCCATATCTTTCCACCAGCACCGATAGTGTCGATCAAGTACATTGGCCGCGAGCTATTTACAATATGTGAAGAATTATTTTGATATGTAAGATGTGTGACGAGTATTTTCGAACACTATTGTAAATGTAAACATGCGTTATTTGAAAATTACAAACGTAATAATAGTTATTTATGTGTCAAGTCAGCAAAGTGGTCCTTTATCGAATGAGTCCGAGATTACGAGCCGAGCGAGCAAAGCGTTCGAGTAACAGGAGAATTCTATAAACACGTGGTGCATACAAACTTTTCTCGCAAACCGTAAAAAAATATAATTTAAAACACGGTATTATAACTTATCACATTTTATTACGACATAGTGAATAGTGACTACAAAACAAATCTACTTATTATTTGTTATATTAAACGTGATCGTACATCCTGACGCATTATAACAATTAATTCTTGAAGTCGAAGGAGTTTGAATTGAAAATATTTGAGGATTATTATCTATATTAATAATGTAATTACGTGAATATTCGGTAGAATTATCAATGGTAACATCAGTTTGGCTTTTACCTAAAATCGTCTTTGCGATTTTCGTTTTATTGAGCACAGATTCCTCAACATAGGACTCCGTTTCCCACCCTCTGTGGGAAACGGAGTCCTTACTGCCGCCTAAGTTGGCAAAGAAAGTGGCGGACATTCATCGGAAATAAATTCACATTCTGTTAAATGCAGATAGTTGGTAATTTACTTGGTGAATTGCTAAAAGTACAGATTTCAACTGGTTGGACTGTGCATTTGCCATTTCCATAAGTTAGGAAGAAACGGTGGTGGTCTGCTTAAGCGGGCTACTCACACGCCTGCCGCAGGGGCAATCTAGGGCGCACGGCGGCAGGGGCAATTCGAGTCGTGTTACAAAATTGCCCCTGCTTGCCTATACACATCACAATTAAGGAGGCATCCCCACTTTTATACCCTAGATTGCCCCTGCGGCAGGCGTGTGAGTAGCCCGCTTTAGGAGGCAGAGCTAAATATTTGTTAAATAATTCTATGGATTTTAATTCTTCAAATTCTGAAGTTATCACAAACAATCGAGGCCTGTTTATTTTAGTCAAATGTAACTTAGTTGTAAGTTCAAAACTTCATCATTACGGCAAGCCCCAGCAATGTCAATTACAACGTACACTTAAAATAATTACTACATATATTCATATGAAATTGGTTTTGAAAAGTTTACCTTGATCATCAAGTAGATTTCATCCGGTGCATTAATGCCCGGTTTCTGAAAGAAATTTTAAAGTGAGAGTTAACTAACTGGTTCATTAGTTTAACAAGTCCATTAAATTACATTGGGTTTCTGAAAGCAATCGCTAGTTAACTATTGAATCCGCTACCTAACGCCAGGTGGCAGTCTAAACTATTAAATAATATTGAATATAAGTTAATTTGTCACTCAGAATTTACTCTTCACGCAAGGTAATCAACAAACAAATACTGTGACACTAACCTAACAATTTATTGAAACGTAATAGAAACTATATCACATATTATACGTTTGCATTTCTAAACACAACTGCGCATGCGTCATTTAATTTAACTCTCCATAAATGCTGCGTTAACTTAACGTAACGACCTCGCTGAGTTAAATACATATTCAGCGTTTCGGAAACCCGTTACCTGTTTTATCGAACAGTTAAACTAACTGACTCATTAAATTCGCTTCCAGAAACCGGGCATTAGTAAAACTTTTTACGTATTTCTTCTTGTGAAGTTTTGGACTTTTTTTGGAATATGATTTCTTTTTTTTTTTTTTTTAAAAAACCGTAAGTTTTTTATAGTTACTAACGTTAACGTCATTTTGTTGCCGAAATCGTTGCTTTTACCATGGAATAATACGACCATATCGAATAAGGAGAATACCTTTTCGATAAATTGGAAAATACGCCAGTAAAACGTTTTCACTATATTTTAATTCCGTGTTTTTGCTCCTCTCCGTGAATACTGGCGGTTGTAATTTTCGACTGATAGAATTTCGAAAGACTTCTCTAACGACTTTTCTTCTTTCATTATTTTCTGTCGTGACAGCAACAGACGATTTCCGATTAATGTGAACATAGCCAAAATTACTATGTTGATAAATATTAGCGGCAGATAAAGTATTTGATTTTTGCATTTGATTTTCACATTAAGAACTCTACTGACGGTTGACGATAAATATATATTTATCACTAACCAACAGTAGAAGCCTAACGACATATTTTTCCTACCTTGCACAGTCTAATTGGAATATTATTAAAGTACATAATAATTATCAAACATTTTTAATTCAAACTCAATCGACTTCAGAAATTATTTTTTATAATGCGTGAGGGTGTACGTTGACATTTAATATAACAAATAATAAGTAGATTTGCTTTGTATTCGTTATTATTTTTCAATCTGTTTACATTGTCATAATGTGATAAGTTATAATATTGCCATTGTTTTAATTATACGTTTTTACGGTTGGCGATAAAACTGTATGCACCACGCCAGTAATGTCCATCGAATTCACCTGTTACTCGCCTTGCTCGCTTCGCTGACTCGTTCGGCTCTTAATCTCAGACTCATTCGATAAAGAATCACTTTGCTGAGTTGACACATAAATAACTATTATGTGAAGATTTTGCCTATAGTTTTTGTATTACGAAATGTATCTTGCTTCCATTATTATATTGTTGTACGTCTAAATTACACATACACATTTGCTATATAACAATAGCAAATTTTCGAATTCTTCGTGTATAACCTTATTAGAATATTAGTCTTGTATTCGCGTTGTTCGGTATTGTATTTTTAACACCTGACTTTATTATCTACTGTAGAATATCTAAGTGTTTTTATACTCTACCACACAACAATATTGTGTACAGATCTTCGTAATAATATTTTCGATTAAAATCATGCGATGGCCATAAAAACATGTATTGCATTTCTTCATGTTTCTACACGAACCACATCCACGTTCACTGCCCGGTTTAGATATCCTAAATATCATCTAGATAATAATTAACATGACTTGAATTTAGCAGGGACAACATCAGGACCATTTATTTTCATCCATATCCTTAGACGTTTGGTAAATTAAAGGCCTTGGTTGAGAAATAAGAATATCACTATTTGAATAATATGTCGCAATGCATACGAAATGGAGGGATAACTACCACTGTTAAAGAATAACAACTATAAACGTGTACAAGATAAAGACGGTTTCTTGAACTTTACAATACCTAAACGTCATGGTTAATGGTTATATAACATATCACACTGACCTTTTTAGGAAGTCTGTGTACTCGGCTTGGCGGATTAGACCGGTCCTCATCATTATAGTTTGGAAACATTGTCGCTTGATGGCCCATAATTTGCAGTCGGATGCGGCTTTGATGGTTGCAGTACGTTTGCAGTTGTACAAGATGGCAAGTTCACCCAAAACCTTGACCGGTGCTAGGGTACTTAGGTACTTGTTCTCTCTCGAAACTTCCACCCTGCCCTCTGTAAAGATAAATTACAATGTAACATATAAAACGTTTAACTTGATTTTTAAAATTGCAACTCAGTATAAATACTAAGTTGCAATTTTAACTAAATTGTTATGGCTTATTTTTGTTATGCGCCAATATCAAGGAAAATGTACTTATAATAAATCACACAAATCATGCCAATATTAACAGAAAGATACATATACAGTGGGCGCTTTATAGGACTGCGCCTACCGAGCATTACATTAGCAACTACCGGGAGTACTTGCTCATCACTGTTTAGTGGCGTAACTTTATGATAATTATGCACAGTGAAACTGGAAATATTCAAATAAACCGAAAGAGCTTGTTCACTACGCGTCCAGAGCTTTTGCCATCATATAACGCGCGCACTGTACAAATATGTAAAATTAAGATATTGATATTACTCTTGCAATGCAATGCTGTGAACTTTAATCGAATAACTACAGACATCACCTGGAGTTTTACTAATTCTACTTTCTTTAACACTGTTGTAAAATATAAATGAATCATTTCGTCTCAATGATATGGAGACACATTTACCAACATTTTATAATATAATTTATAGTTATTATGTTGATAGTGTTGTCCGCTTAACGTGCAAGTACGGGAGTTGTGCACTAGGTGGAGTTAAATAAATCAACTCATCATTTAACAACATGTGCTTTTCGCGAGTTATGCGCATCCAGTTCAGGGACAAACTCAAAGGTCTTTCCTTTTATTCGCACAATAAGAATTGTGATGACCTTTCCCGCGGCATCGCCACAGAGGAAACGGTAAACGCACGCATCCGGCTTACGCATAGTAAATGCGTAAATTTTTTTACGACCGATTGACGAGAACCCGATCGAAAGAAAACCCAGATTGACGAACTGCTAGTTAAGTTGTGAGAGATGCGGTTGTTGTAGGTCAGTGCTATTATTGGGAGTAACTGTATTTTAACCGTTTAATTGTCATTGTTCGCTCGAATTTGAACGGGCAAACTAGTCGTAACGTTCGACCAGCTACGGTAATGACTGTGAACTTCCTCTAGCACAATTTCTAAGCCTCTTCGTCTTTGTTGCATTATAGGTCGGTGTGCAGAGCGAGACGGATATTCGCACGTCCGGTTTAGATTCTAACCCATCGGAAATGTAAATGTTATCACGATATCGCTTTCCAAGTAATTTTTTTTGAATCACTTGGATGCGTATAATCTTTTAAGGCGGGCTCTCATGAGTCAATTTTAGTGACAAATTAGTGAAATTGGTAAATATGGCAGTGGAGCGTCGCCCGTCTAGAGTGAAATGTATCTTCCGTTACGCAAAAAAATGCACATCTGTGTGAATTTACACGCTAGATTTATGTAGTTGCTGAAATAGTACTGATTGGTATTATGAAAATAATGTTTCTACTTCGATTGAATAGAATTCGCCCGTCGAATGATGGAATTGAAAAAAGGTTTACATATACGATTTGCAGAGTAGATTTGATGATCGTTTGGCCGCATACACATAAAGTATAATAAAGTAAAAAGTGCTGATATGTAATGTATTCTATGATGAAAATGCAATACTTGGTGACTTCAGTTGGATGTGGCTGAATAGAAAGTTAGCTGAACATGGTATTTTCGCCTCATAGCATTCCATATATGATATTTGCACTATGGCATTTTCATATATTAAATATTCTTACTATTATTATTCGTTCACATTTTCATGCACTTTGAGTCACCCAGCTGAATGAAGTGACGTTAAATTGTGTGATCTTGTAGTAAGGACAATATACTATATTACTTTCTTATACATTATGTATAAGTAAGTATAGGAATCATGAAAATTTTGGAACTCGAGATTTCAATGGATATATACGTTTTGAAGTCCCCTGAATCGTTTCTGACTATTTTCGGAATGACGTCTGTGTGTCAGTGTGCGCTCTAGCGTCCAAACGATTATAGCTAGAGCTCTGAAACTTTAAACTTAACATTTGTATGTAGCAAGGAGGAAAACGTCCTATGAACGCAATCTCTCAACCGGAAGTGATGGTTTACTCTTATCACCTTTTTCCATATCTCGAAAACGGTACACGTTACGGAAAAAAATATTCTTACATAAATTATAGATATTGATATGATTTTAAACAACTTTCATTTGAAAAGTTTTTTCGAAAAACGTACTATAACTGAGTATAAGAAAGTTTCGTGCGGACCACCGCGGATTTGTTTAAATTGCTGCAGTGCCTATAATTAACTATGAGCGGATTTTTGGAAAAGTTTAAGGTTTAAATCAAAATTGATATTATTTATCTGAACTTTTAATATTTTTAATTTAACATAAAAAAATATGAATGAACGGTATTTTATGCCATATTTAAACTTTTATAAAATAATCAGTTAAAAACAACATAGCCTGCCACGCAATGTAATAAAACTAATACAATGGTCAGTTTGTTATCCTGTAATGGGGCGGTTGGGCGCGGTGCTTTGGTACACTTTAAAAGTACACACTTAAACATGTTTCCAGTTGAAGAAGTTAAATTCCATAATTTTGCAATAAGGCATATTATTAAAGTGCAATTAATGTAATTAAAATATATTTGCTACGTTTTAAGACAGGCCTTCAAAGTCAAGAGTTTGAACTTTTCTTTTTAATAGCAGAAACAAAATTTTTCTTACTTGAGCAATTTTGTTGTTGATTATTAGTACATCTGGAGGCCAGAACATCCATAATAATAATAATTACAAATTTGTGTTCCATCTCTTGCCTTCTATCATTCAACACCAACTGTAGTGCAGTCACACAGGAATAGGACGAAAGGTTGATGTTTTAATAAATGTTTGGTTTCTAAATAAGCCACAAGGTATTCATTTACAACCAGTTGTAAATTTTTTTCATAAACTGTAACCGTGTTTGCAAGGTGGTATTCCTTACATTTGTCTGTATCGTTGACTTTTTCAATTGACTATTAATGTCAAATTCGTGGGTGCAGTTTATAGACCTGTAGTTATAACATATTGGTGATCTAGTATCTCAATTGCATAGTTTAATAATTTAAAGTTTATCGTATGTACTGCCTACCTTATATTTAATTTTTTAAAACGCTTCTACGCCCACCAGTTTAGAAAAATCGTAAAAACGAAAACTCGAGAAAACGCGCTCTAAAGTTTACGATCAGGAAAAATGTTAATTTTCGATTACTTACGGAATATCTCGTTATAATCCTACTATAGCTCTTACGAATTCAAAATATTATTGTTTCGAACGACCGATTGAACTTTTTTCAGTACATAGTTCGGTATTATGTGACTGCGGGGAGAGGCGCGCGCTTCGCTTGTCCGAGCGTTCGTATATTTTTTGCTCCACACCTCACTGTGTTTAGTGCTGTATCTTTCAAAACATTGCGAATTAGCCGCTATAACTTTTTATACATATTCTTAGATATATACTCAGTGACATATAAACTGCACCACCTAGAAGGGGTGGGAATTTTTGGACCAAATTTACCAGAAACATTTGACTAGTCTAAGGTAATAATTGATTAAAATTTGATAAAGAAAACACTTCATCTTTTTGACTTTTCTTTAATAATGTGTTGGTCCGCCCCTATTTCTGATACACTCATTGACCCGCCTTGGTATTGATTCCAGCAGGTGATCAATGTCTTCTTGGGGTATGGCATCCCAAGCAGCCTGTACTTCAAGCCGTAGAGCTTCTATTGTCAACGGTGGGTTCGGTAGATTCCTCAATCTTCTACCCATCATGTTCCACACGTGCTCAATGGGCGACAAATCGGGAGATCTTTGCGGCCAAGACAAAAGATTAAAATTGGCCTCTTCAAAGAAGTCAAGAAAAGCCCTTGCTACGTGAGGTCGTTCATTATCTTGCTGGAAAAGTGGGTCTTCCAGCCCTCGAAGATATGGAAGAGCATGTGGTTCTACCACTTCGTCAATGTAGCGTCGGGCGGTCATACTGCCCCGAATGAAGAGCAATGGTGACCTACTGCCGTAAGCAATAGCACCCCACACCATCAACCCCGCAGTTCGGTGAACATGCCTCGCAATCGAAAAATTAGGATTGCGCCTTTCTCCACGTCTTCGTCTAACAGTCATCCGACCATCATGCATTCCTAAACAAAATCGCGATTCGTGCACCAGGCCAAACGTTCCTGGCGATGTTGAGCAGTGAGGGGTAGCACAAGATGTGGGCGGTAAGACAGCAAGCCAAAGGTTCTTATTCGATGATAAACTGTTCGCAAGCCTATCGGACGACCTTGTTCACCTAACCATTGATCAGCTATTGATCTAGTTGTAGAGAATCGGTCTCTCAAGGCCATTAGTCTTAATCGGCGATCTTGACGTTCATTGGTTCGTCTTTGAGCCCCAGTGCCTCTTCTCCGACGTTCAACCCCATGTTCAGACCACGCTTGATAAACACGCATTATTGTTGAGTGGTGCCGTCCCGAACGGTTGCCGATTTCTCTAAACGAAAAACCTGCTTCTCGTAAACCAACAATCCGCCCTCGGTCAAAGTCACTCAACTGCTGGTAAACTTGAGGTCTCCTTCCTCTAGGCATCATTAAACACTTGAAACACTTTAAACTAAAGAACGGGATCCGAAAAAGTGGAACAAATTCAAAAAATGACTCGATAATTGCTTGTCTATCACCACCTCTAAAAAATGACACAAACGTCAAAAATCCCATGACTACTTGATTGATTGATTGGGTTTCAAATTTTAATCAACTATTTCCTTGGGCTAGTCCGCTATTCCTGCCGATTTTTTGAGCCTTCTAAAGCAGGATCCCCCCTTAAGTGCATATATGATTAATACTGTCAAGAAAGAATGCATTGAATCTTTCTGCTAATATTTTCTATTGTTACAAATTAGTTTCAGTTTTTTTGTTCATATTATTTGCTTTAATGTCTTCTATGTCATCCGACTTTCGGCCAAGTATCAATTAAAAACGAGAAAACTTATAATAACAATTATAAGATAACAACCCTTACCACACTTGATTTTTACAAATCTAAATACGTATTTCGGCAACTACGTTGCCATCTTCAGTAGAATCTGAACGGATCACCAGTGGGCTAACACTGAAGTCTTCAAGTGAACTGGTGATCCGTTCAGATTCTACTGAAGATGGCAACGTAGTTGCCGAAATACGTATTTAGATTTGTAAAAATCAAGTGTGGTAAGGGTTGTTATCTTATAATTGTTATTATAAGTTTTCTCGTTTTTATAGTAAAACCACAGGCTCCGCCAATTTTCATCAAGTATCAATTGCTTATTATATTTTCTAGTCTCTGTTATCTGTTGAGTGGCACAACTGAATTATTCGTTATTTCGTTATTATAGCATTGCTATATAAATGTTGTCAGTCTTTCTTATTTTTTGATGAAATTTTATCCACTTTGTATTTACTCTTATCGTTCAATGCATTTAATGTTTCAATTAAAATGCCAACCAATGAATCTAACAAGTAATCTAGATTACTATTTCTTTTCTGTGTTTATTTTCTGGTATACATCTTGTAAGTAGACTGTGAGTCAGGTGCAAAATGTCAATAGACTGATGGTATCGTCGATATATTTCCTCATGCTTATATGACCTATATACCATTGTATGTACTTCACCATGAAGGTTGTTGGGTGCTTTAAAATTGCAATGATTTCCCTCTATACAGGTTTTGTTATTTGAAAATTGTTCCAATTTCATTCTCGGTCTGGCCAGACGAATAAATCTTTTAGAAGCATGCCTATTCAGTCAAGGCCTACATAAGAATAATCGTTGAGGAACGCTACTTTTAGAAAGCTATCGTGAAGTAAAAAACAGGGATTTGTTTGTTATATATGTTATATACGTAATGTCTGATGTAGCGAGTTTTGAACAAAGCGATGAAGGTCGAACGTGAACGGCAGGAATGAGATTGAGCATTGAAGTAGGAAGAGAAGACGACGTCTATTTGATTTTCCATATCAAATAGTAATCCCTTGTTGAGAAATTAGAAAAAGTCATTCAAGGTACTTATCACCAGCATGTAGGTTTTAGGATAGCCGAGTCCGGAATTGCTTTCTCGAAGACTGCCATAAAATTCAGAAATGAGAAAAATGCATGCTTGATATTTCTTTAAAATACGTATTTCCCGCGAATTAAAACCAATGTAAAATAGTAGATCACTGTAAAATATAAAATGTCAAACAGTTCACCTTGGTTTGTTATGGGTTGGGTTGGATTGGATTGGATTGGATTCCTTATAGGTTTTTATATGGTGGTGGTTTATAATGGGTGCAGGTACACTCGATATAGGCAAGAAAAACATGCATATACAAAATGCCCACAACGGCAATATTTTCGCGAGTTTCGAAGAAAGTTTTCGAAGAAAGTTTCGAAGAAAGCATGAAGCCTAAAATAGTTTCTGAGGTAGAAATTGATATGCTGGTTGCGTGAATTGAATCAGATTGCAGCTGTAAACAATTAAAAGATAAAGTTATGCATAATTGGTATATGTGTCAACCGTAGGGAATTACGTACTAGGTAATTCCCTAGTGTTAAGAATATGCGTAATGAACCAGTAACATTAATGCTAAAATAATTGAGCTGAATATGTATAACGATTGTAATAGCAAAAGTGTATAAATTGATGAAAAGAAAAAGAAAAACAAACACAAGATAGAGGTGGGATGTAAAAAAAACGTAGCATAGCAATATGAGGAGAAAATTGACAAAGAACTTAAAGATGAAAATGAACATGAAGTCAATCACGAAGACGTAGGAGACAGAAGAAAAATCCAGCAATCAATATAGGTAGTAGCAGGGAGGACGGTGGGACAAGAAATGAGTGGTTTAGTGAGGAGAAGGAAATTAAAGAGAATAAAAGGATAAAATGACAAGATAGCATACATAGAAAGACGAAAGGTGGCTGAGATATGCAGACAAGAAAATATGCAATCGATTGATCATATGGTGGAAGACATGGATAACGATAGCAAACAGAATAATACAAGAACATTTTATGAAAGGAGATAAATAAGGAAGGGCAGAATATGAAGAGGAAAGGATACGCGCTGTACGTGGGGAACATTTTGAAATAATATCAAATGTGGGTAATGAGAGTAACATGGATGGCAATATAGAAATAGAAGAGGATGACAGTAATATGAATGCCATCATATAAAGAATACCTAAAGATTGTGAAGAATTTAAGAAATGGTAAAAGGTCAGAAAAGACACCAAATGCGCATAGATAATTAGTGGGATGATGGGTGGGACAAGATTGGAGAGAAGGAATCATAAAACCAATCTACAAAATATGTGAATGAGCCATGAGTATGACATACCTCACATGGTGCTTGTGGAAAGTGCCTTAGTCTCTGTGAATAGAACTGTGCTGTGTAAAACGATGTAGGAACTCAAAATTCCAAGCAAACTAATCAAATTAGTAAAAATGACAATGGAAAATCAATCAGAATATACGAGGGAAATAGTGCCAGTTGCATGTGTAACAGAGGAGTTAGACAAGGAGATGTGTGGCAGACTGTTTAATATCGCAATAGAAAGAGTAGTAAAAGGAACGAGTCGTAAGGCGACAATAAGAAATAGACAGACACATGATAGCATATGCAGACGATATTGTGATAATTGTCAAGGTACAGCGCCACCAAGCAAACAAGTCCATCGGAAAATATGCCAACTAATTTTAAAAATTCGTGGCGGTAAAAGTTTAAGCCAATACCAATAGCTCCTGCCGGCGTTGTACCTTCCGTGACAAATGTGAAAGTAGCTGGCTTTATTTATTTCCTTCTCAAATCTAATACAGGTACTTGCTTAGTACATTTTCTTTTATCAGTTCTAACAAATTTATATAGGAACGTATGTACATAATAAAAATTAATAAATTTACAAATACACATAGTTGCACGTTTAAATTTACCGCAAAAATACTATTGACGCTGAGTATACCTCTAAACCACAGCGACACCAGACCACGCCTACCCAAAGGAGTTGTTTGCTTGGTGGCACTGTATTTAAGAAACTCATGAAAACTTAAGCTGGTGAAATTTGAAGGTTAACAAGAGGAAATCTAAGTATACAAGAAAATAGACAGAAATGCGAAACGACGCAATGGTATCAGTATGACAAAATATAGTTCTGAATGAGTTGATAGTTTTAGATACTTGAGAGTGTACATAAACATCATTCATTGCAGGGAACAAAATGTAAAGCAACACGACATGGAAGGATGCAAAGCATTTTATAGCAACAAGAGAATACTAGGAAATAAAAAAAACATGTAAAACAACAAAGCTCAAAATATTCAGAACGTCAATGAGTAGAAGAGATGAATAGCAGTTGAGAGTATTCGAGAGGAAAATACTAAGGACAATTATGGGACTAGTACATGAAAAGGTAAAAAAATAAGAGTGAACAACGAAATAGAGCAGGAAATAGAGCAACAAGTTGAAGAATAAGATGGTTGGGACATATACTACGATCTGAAAAAGGAAGTCTCATAAGGTTAATGATGGAATGGTGCCTGAAAGACCCAGAGGAAGACCAAGAAACGTGTGGATGCATGATGTAATTGCGGATATAATAGCGATAGTGTGTGTGATAGTGAGTGATTGGAGAAAAAAGGTGGTTGTGCGTATGTAGAACGATTGAATGCCTATGGCCGGGCCCGAACCTTTTCCAGCACCAAGAGGTCCTAAAGTCCACTTAATGGCAGCAACTTTTACATCGCAGTTAGCAAACCATTGGGTAACTACATTGATTTAGTAATTATCGCAAACAACGTGTCTTGCCATTCACAACTTGAAACATATATTAATGAAACAAAGGCAACTTTGACAATTGAAAGTTTTTGGTCTAAAAGCAATACTTGAGTATGCAATCTGCAGCAATGTAATGCAGATGTTATCTGCCAAAGTTTGGTCTACCTAGAGTAGGCCAAACCCAACCCAACCCAACCCATCCTAACGGTTGGGCATTGAATGCTAGTTGGACGATAAACAATTTTGATTTTGTAATTATTCTTTATGATTGATGTTTTCTACATAAATTATAATCTCTTTCATAGGGGGCAACAGACTTCCCAAAAGTTTTACACAAATTTTCATTACGTTACAATTGACATTATCTGTATTACAATTTATTACTTTGAATTATAGTTGACGTTATTTGAATTACAAATTATTAATCTGACTTTGTTTGAATTCCAATTGGAAAAGATCTAGATTGATGCTTGCAATTAGATATATTTTTTTATTAATGCATTTTATATAACCTGTAGGAGGTATGTATCTGTATATTCCAATTAAGTAAACACGCATGTGACATATAAAATAATATCTTTATGCATTTCTAGGTTTAAATTAGATGCTCAGTGATTTATTTGCGATTTTTTTCTAGCTTTGCGTTGCATTTTGACTAAAATACCGAAACAATATCCACCGGATTTATTGCCGCCAAACAACAGTTACATAACGTTACGCCCTTTTCGAAATGTGTAGTGGTTTTATCTCTAATCGAATTATAATCAGTGCCTTTCGGCCAGGTTCACTTTTCCGTGAGGTCTGTAAGTCAGATAATGGCGAGATGCGCTCGCTATAAATATACGTACAACATAAACCGGAAACCCCGGCCGGTGGATCCTTTCCATATGTGCATTTCACGTCATTAGCCGGTAGAAAGTAAAATGCGCCGTTAGGTCAGGTTACATTCGATTATAATTTCTCCGTGATTCTCCAGATTTTCAATTAAGTGAAATTACTTCGATGCGCAGATGCTTTTATCCAGATGCAAAACAACGACAAAAACACTAGTGACCCATTTCAAGTCGATCGACCTCACGATGTCGTGTAACATTCCTTGCGCATAGATTTGTTTACAAGCTCCATTCTATTTCGTATATGGGGTGTATGTGTATTATTTAATCAAATAGGGAGTGTTTACGCAGGGCTACTTAAAAAATACTCACGAAATGAACGTGTTCTTGAAAATAGGGGAACGAACTTTTATGTGGTACATACATTGAATTCTTTCCACGAAGAATACCATAATAAATTACTGAACTGATATAAATTAATGCCATTATTATTATTAATTATTGAATAAACTGGTTACTTACAATCGTTTGTCCTAGTTATAGGTATGGTCCAACAATTTCGAGATCATCCTGTACTTCAGAAGTTGACATTGTTTCATTTCTTTCCCCACATTAAATCGTATTAAATCGTATGACCCGTAGATAGATAGAGATAGCCCAATGTAGAAATTTTTCTTCAATATTATAATAAATAAATATAGTTAATTAAAGTTAATTTTTTAAATGTCATTTTCTAATATTTTTAAAAACGTTACTTATCTAGTTTCTTGCAAAAACAAATGTTATAACAATTAAGTTTATAATTTTTATGTTTTATTGTTTTTAGAATTTAAAATTACCAGAATGCTGGAGCGCGGATTTATATCATTTTGCTCATAGATATTTTTGTCTTTGATCCATAAAATTATTATTAAGCTTTTTGAATCAATTTGACACATTACTAGCCTCTTTAAATTGACTAATGCCCGGTTTCACAAACGATTGTCAAATGGTGAATTAGTTAACGACTCGTTATTGCTTGTGAAATCCAAAACAATGGTAATGTTTCTTTAACGGTTCGTCAAGGTAATGAATCGTCAAATATTTGATGATTGATTAAAGACTCAATAACGAATCGTCAAACTTCTGACGATTCGTTAACAAGCTGTTAACGGCCGATTAGCGTTTGTGAAACCGGGCACTAGACTATTAATTATATACTAACTGCACCACCTAGAAGGGGTGGGAATTTTTGGACCAAATTTGGCAGAAACATTGGACTAGTCTAAGGTAACAATTGATTAAAATTTGATAAAGAAAACACTTCATCTTTTTGATTTTTCTTTAATAATGTGTTGGTCCGCCCCTATTTCTGATACACACATTGACCCGCCTTGGCATTGATTACAGGTGATCAATGTCTTCTTGGGGTATGGCATCCCAAGCAGCCTGTACTTCATGCCGTAGATCTTCTATTGTCAACGGTGGATTCGGTAGATTCCTCAATCTTCTACCCATCATGTCCCACACGTTCTCAATGGGCGACAAATCGGGAGATCTTGGCGGCCAAGGCAAAAGATTAACATTGTCCTCTTCAAAGAAGTCAAGAGAAACGCTTGCTACGTGAGGTCGTGCATTATCTTGCTGGAAAAGTGGGTCTTCCAGCCCTCGAAGATATGGAAGAACATGTGGTTCTACCACTTCGTCAATGTAGCGTCGGCCGGTCATGACTGCCCCGAATGAAGAGCAAGGGTGACCTACTGCCGTAAGCAATAGCTCCCCACACCATCAACCCCACAGTTCGGTGAACATGCCTCGCAATCGAAAAATCAGGATTGCGTCTTTCTCCACGTCTTCGTCTAAAAGTAATCCGACCATCATGCATTCCTAAACAAAATCGCGATTCGTCACTAAAGACAACTCGATGCCACTCCAAGTTCCATTGAAGTCTTTCCGTGCATCAGGCCAAACGTTCCTGGCGATGTTGAGCAGTAAGGGGTAGCACAAGATGTGGGCGGTAAGACAGCAAGCCAAAGGTTCTTATTCGACGATAAACTGTTCGCAAGCCTATCGGACGACCTTGTTCACCTAACCATTGATCAGCTATTGATCTAGTTGTAGAGAATCGGTCTCTCAAGGCCATTAGTCTTAAGCGGCGATCTTCACGTTCATTGGTTCGTCTTTGAGCCCCAGTGCGTCTTCTCCGACGTTCAACCACATGTTCAGACCACGCTTGACAAACACGCATTATTGTTGAGTGGTGCGGTCCCAAACGGTTGCCGATTTCTCTAAACGAAAAACCTGCTTCTCGTAAACCAACAATCCGCCCTCGTTCAAAGTCACTCAACTGCTGGTAAACTTGAGGTTTCCTTCCTCTAGCCATCATTAAACACTTGAAACACTTTAAACTAAAGAACGGGATCCGAAAAAGTGGAACAAATTCAAAAAATGACTCGATAATTGCTTGTCTATCACCACCTCTAAAAAATGACACAAACGTCAAAAATCCCATGACTACTTGATGATTGGGTTTCAAATTTTAATCAACTATTTCCCTGGGCTAGTCCACTATTCCTGCCAAATTTGGTCCAAAAATTCCCACCCCTTCTAGGTGGTGCAGTTTATATGTCACTGAGTATATTTATTGTTATTATATTATTTGTTGTTTCGTTGGTTCAATTATAGTTTTGTCACTTGTTACCTGTTCCAATAATTAAGAATTTAAGTAGATAAGTTTAGAGAAATTCTAAAAATGGGAAAATACTTTCAAAAGAAAGTGTTGTCGCCAAAGAAATTCATGAAGACATGGTAGATGCATTAGGTGAGGGTGCTGTTTCTAATCAAGTGGTGAAAAATATGTCTCGAGAATTTAAAGACAAACATGTGAACATACGAAGGGTGCTGGACGACCAGTGACTGTCACTACACAAGAAAATGTTAATCGTATACAGGATATGGTAATGACAGATAGACGACTGGCCATTCGTCAGATAGCTGAAATTTCGAATTTTTCTTATGGTGCTATAGAAAATATTTTAACAAATATTTTGGTGCTAAAAAAGTTGTCTGCATGTTGAGTCCCACGAATGTTGACATCTGCCCAGAAATGTTCTAGAGTATTGCATTCTGAAGCAAGTTTCGCATAGTTTAAAGCAGATCTGGATGAATTTCTTTCTCGATTCGTCACTGTTGATAAAACGTGGGTTACTATGCCAACTTAATTTCAAGATTGCGCGATTGTGCCAAGGAAAAAAGACGGGGAAAATTCAGCAAAGGAATTTTGTTTCATCAATGCAACCTTCCTGTCCACAAAAGCCATGTTGTCATGAGCGCTATTCTGAACGCAGGATTTGAATTGTTTGAACATCCCTCATATTCACTAGACCTGGCCCCTAGTGATTTCTTTTTATTTCCAAAATTAAAAGAATATCTTCTGGGGGGTGACTGGTTGGAAGAGCAACCGAAATAATTTTTTTCCAGATGAATCAAAGGTTTGGAGCATCGTTGTACAAAATGCATCGACGTTCAGGGAGATTATGTAGAAAAATAAACGTTTGATATTTCTTCAATTTGTTTCCTTCTATATTAGGGACGGTAAATACTGATCGTAAGAACGGTTAAAATTTGTTCCTCATTTGTTGTTTCATATCGTAGATGTGACATTATATGCGAGGGATAGAATCAAATAAGAAATTCAATGCTTGCACTACATGCTGATTACTGCGGAGCATATAGTGAACACAGTTTACTACCTAGTATCGATACGTACTTTTTGAATTTTAATTATTATCAAGGGTTTAGCCAGAGGACTTGATATTATTCTTGTCAACTATTGACTGCACGAATAATTAGAAAATGTATTGACAGAACTAAACAGCATTAGCCTTTACAAAATTTAGGCTCAAATTTGACATGATGGAAGTAAATTTTTAACCACAAACTGCGTTCATATTTGTCTACGAACTAAGTAATATCATGTAAGTTATAATACGATGATGAATCATTAATATAGTAATAATAATAATAATAACATTTATAGACTCTCTAAAACATACAATATACATGATTGATATAAAATAATAAAGCAAAATATTATATAATATTATATATAATATAATATTATATAACAAAAAAAATAATATAAAAAAATGTACATCTACATCTGTCTAGTTCACAAATGTCAAAACAGATTTGACATTGGCCGCCATTTGCAAAAATAAGAGCATCTTCCAATAGGGTGATTTCTTTTGGCCCAGCTTGTATATATGTTGTTATTTATTACTTTGTAGATGCGGTTCATGGATTTATAAATAGCATTATTTGTAAATATGCATATAAATCCAAATTGACATATGTCGTTTAAGTACGAAATTACTCATGGAATGCAAAGTCCCGAGCCACACAAGGAAAAAATTTCTTTACTACCTCAAAACCTTTTTTATTCTTCAGTGTACTCTCCATCTAGAGTAATACACTTGTTCCAGCGGCCCTCCAACATTTCGATGCCTTAAAAAAAATGATTTGTCGAGGCCTTCAAAATACGCCTCCGTTTCGGCCATGACTTCAGAATCCGACGAAAATTTCTTTCCCTGAAGAAACTTTTTCATGTTTTTAGAAATAAATAGTAGTCGCTGGGAGCCAGATCTGGTGAATAGGGGGGATGGCTAACTAGTTGGTAGCGCAATTCGCTCAATTTGACCATCGCTTTCATCGATGATGTGCTGGTGCATTTTCGTGGTGGTACAGCACTTTCTTCTTTGCCATGTGCGGCCGTTTTTTCTTTATTTCCTCATTCAAACGGTCCATTTGAGCAACGTAGTAGTCACCTGTGATTGTTCTTCCCTTTTCCTAATATTCAATCATGATTATTCCTCTTGCGTACCAAAAAATACTTGCCATAACCTTCCCAGCCGACTGAAACAAGGCCAAACCCCGCTCGGAATCCCCAACACGTTTCTGCTTCTGGTCCTGAGTGATCAGCGCATCAGCTTTTTCATCCCCAAATGTTGATGCAAAATTTTGCTAACGCGTTCAGCCGATATCCCCACGGCTTCTGCTATTTCATGCAACTTCGCTTTCCTATCATTCAAAACGATCAAATGAATTTTTAATGTTTTCTGGTGTGCTGCCCTCAGAGGGCCGTCCACTGCGCTCAGCGCTTCGGTGCTAGTACGACCACGTTTGAAGTCAGCAAACTTTTGGATCATTACTGATGGTATTACTATGTTCAATCTGAATGTCATTCCTTCATTTCCGAACTGTGTGCCATTCTTTATGATCTTCCACGTGCACTTACTTTTATTTTTTTGAACTTCATCGGTCATTTCTCGATTCTTCCGAAATTAAAGCTACAAAATCTATAATATTCGACGAGCTAAATATTCTATTAATAAATTTATTATTCATGCCGGTTGTAAGAAAATTAAATGAAATGCCTGCGGTTATATTAACAGATTTATAGGAATGCTTTTCGAGAGTTGTAGAAAATTTTCACGATTGATATACACATTAAGCAAAAGAAATTAAAATTGATGAAATGTTGTCAACTATAATAATACGTGGGTTAAAATTTGAGAACGATACTGTAAAACTATTTAATTAATTTCGATTCATACTGTGTGTTTGCGATACGTGGACAAGGCACTGCGAGTAATCGACCCTTGGCGAGTTGTAAATTCGACGAGAATTTCGATTACGTCTCTTGCTCATGTATGTTACGCCAAATGATCTGCGTCGCTACCGTCTGGGAGTTATTCAATCGTTCAGGTAAACTCTTTTAACTATGTACACTATTTATTATCACTATTTACAATTTTGCTCAATTACAATTGGCACTGATGAAGATACACTGGATGTGTTACTGTGTGTAACTGTTAGACTGTTGTCTTGATACGAACTGTTCGACTGGTGTCGTGATAATGCTGTTACTTTGACTGTTCCAAACGTTCCTTAAATACTAACGTTCTTTTATGTAATTGGTTGGAATGAAATGTGCCCACTTTGATGTAAGATTCATATGATTAACCTAAAATCCCGTGAGCCATATAATAATTTAAATATTCGTAAATTGCTATTTTACAACCAGCAATCGTAAAATGACGGCTTATAAAAGTGGAATTGGGGCCGCAAATGTTTTAAAATACATAACGTCTTGTACGTGATCGTACAAGAGTTTTTAGATTTTAAATTTGGCAAAATAAGTAATAAAATGCAAATGACCGAACCGACCGACAAAACTATTTTACATACTTAAAAATAATTGTGACAAATATTTACACGGCTTGCGCGGATCTAAATTATCTTGATTAAATCCACATATGTACGTGTGGGACCGAACACTATGCTTTGCCTTGAAATCAACCGCTTAATTAATATTGCATAGAATGTGTGGAAAATTGTGCAGCAAAATTATCTCAATTAAAACTCTTTCGATTACCGATAAGTAAAATTCTTAATAACCCATTGATTGGCAACCGCGAAAGCAGGAGATACGATATAAGCGAATGGAACGAGTTATCTTTGTCGTCAATTCTCTCTTTCGGATTATTCGCGAATACTTCAATCGATAGATGGCTTAAAAACTGTGAATCATTTTATTGCCATTAATGGAATTTCTCTTTTCAATTAGAGGGCAGCAGACGTGTGTGGTCTGTTCGTTTGCAGGTGAACGGGAGTACAAACAAAACTAATGAACCATTGAAATATTCCATTTAAATTTGTATTTTCCGAGCAACAGAAAGAAATCAACAAACGCTGATTTTTGTATTCAAAAATATCCACCTGAGATGCAAGTCCACGGCAATTCGAATTGAGCTAACGCCGCTCCATTATATTTGCGAATCAATTACCGTAGTAAATGGAGGTCAGTTCAGTTCATTGTAAACGTGAAAAATACAGGAAGAGTGCGTATTCTTAATCCTTGAATGATAATAATTAAAAAGTAAACACAAATGAAACATACGATACATTTAACACATTTAATTAGCCTTGTATTTTCATAAGAAATCCAGTTTAAAAAAGCCACGAGGTCAATCTTTTGGTTTTGAAAAAACTAAATAAAAATTGTCTTTGAAAAATGGAAAATGAGAGTAAAACATATAGAAACATATTGTATGAACGTATAATAAATCGAAATAATAAATAAAAATATAAGCCAAACAAAATAATATCAATTTTGAGCGAAAAATAAATTGCAATATGACTAGACTAGGTGTTTCGAAAGGTCACATTATACAATTTATTTACAAAGGGGAAAATAGACACATCCGAAAAAATCCAAATCAAAATACAAACCGCAGAAAATAATTAACACAACATTTGGTTTTGTTAATACAAAATGTCACGTCTAGTTAATGTGACTCATGTTAAATCCATTAGAAAGATATTTATATTTGTGGGGTAGAATTAATACCAAAAGGAAGTAAAAAAAATCAGCATTACACTCAAATATTTCCAGGAAATGGATAATGTTTATTGGAATATGAATTACGTACGGATGACAATTGTTAAAAGGTCATGGCTCGTCCGTCATAGAGATAACCTTATAACTTTGTTGCAGGCATTTCTAATTTTCATACGTATTGCGTAATTTGAGTTTGAGATTGAGTGGAATGATACGACAAATTAAAATCATGTAATAATAACTATCTCGGCAATGTCCATAGTTTGTATGAACTATGAAATATGAAGTTTGTTGTATTTGTATAGCTTTCATTACGACGTTTTCAAATTTGCACGTAAACAATTAAAACCAGAAATGTAATTTGTGCCGACAAAAATATAAACAATTAAAACTACAAACATAATTTGTTTGTCGTGTATTTTTGTCGGCAATTCCGACAAATATTTGAATAACAAATTCCTAAAGAAAAGAAACTGATTGTACAAACAATATACGAACAATTAATAAAACAGTTAATACACAATTTTTTAAATTAAATTCTTCAATACAAACTTATTTTTTTCTTAAATTAATTTTGAAAAAAAAATTATTAGGCTCAGTACTCGATTTTCAATTTAAAATGCTTTCGATTATAATTTTACTCGTGCGTTAGTGTGGTGAAAATTTTGAATCGAATTTTTGTGGTTCTTCTTTTTTTATTTAAGCTGAATTCGGATGTGTAATGCATGAATTTGTTTGTCCGAAATTATCTCTGAAATCAGAAGAAACACCGTAAACATCGTTCATCATGACAATACAAACTCGCACACACCACAACGAACTGTCAAGATTTTCACCAGTTAAAGCCATCGAATTAATGGCTCATTGTCCATATTCGCCTGAGTTATCGCCTAATCTTCCTATCCTAACATCAAAAATAAAATGCGAGCAAGCGTTTTTCATCGCCTGAAGAAGCCGTTGAAGCATTTAAACCACTTGTTTCGGGGTGCCTCGTTCAGAGTGGAAACAGTGTGTTTCTCAAAATATTCGTCTTTAAGATCTATGCACTTTTGATCGAATGCAAAAGTCTTAAAGACGAATATTGTGGGAAACAATTTAAATCACATAATAGTAGAACGCCGCCAAATAATTTATAGACGTAAATAAAACAAGGGAAAAATAACATTTTATTAATTCCAGCCCTGTTATATAAATTATATTTGCCGAACGAAAGCAACTTACAAAGTAACCATGCGAGCATTTTCGTGAAATGTTTGCCATCGCCATAAACATCCGTTCCCAATCTGAATGGGTGGTCCTGATAGCGAATGTGATGGCAAATCTGTTTGAAAAGCACGAATAATTAGACATGTGATTATTGTCAGCGCAGAAAATGCTATATTGATTTTTACTGATACTGATTTTGCGTTTTTGTCGTTTAACATTGTAGCGAAAAATGGTGACAAACAACGTGAACTATTGTATAAACTATTGGCGGCGTCAATGGAAGAATCGAAAAATAATAACAAATCTCTTGAATGGTCGGAACAACTAAAAAAAAGTTACGTAAAATGATGAGTTTTAAGCAGGGAGAAATTAACATCGTGCGATCAAACGTGAAGTTTTAACCATTCGGGTCTACGGCGAGTGAGCCTCCGAGAATTAAAGTCGCCGTTAAATCCAATTAAGTAACAGCCGATGGTGTTAAAAAAATAAACAAGTGGAAAGTTCTATGAATAGAAGTCAATAGTATTTTGTTTCCGCGAGTTATAAAATAATTTGTGCAAGGAAAATCAACACAGATGTTCTAAACCCTCTGACCGCCAATTTGGGATTAAAGAGAGAAACGATTACGTAAGACTTGAAATTTTATTTGTAATAATATCGGGAATTATGTTGGTTCTCAAAGTTTTCACTTTGCCTGACAAGTAAAATTAACGGGAAACCTATTGTTAAGGAATCAAGGGCTGCTTTTTTCTTTGTAATGAGTAAGTGTAATTTCTCATAATGATTCAAGGAACCGGCTATGCTGCCTGACCGCAAAAAAATATTCTTACTTGTCTGAAAGAAAGACTGTGACTGTTTTCCTGGATTTCGTCTTTTCGTTATCTGCGCGGATACCTCGTGTTCCGATTTACGATGAATTAGAAACGGAACGGTGATCACGCAATGTGTGTTTTGTTTTACATTTTCCGCGAATAGCAGTGCCCTCGCATTCACACCTACAGAAGCACCTTGATTTTTTCAGGCCATTTTTTGATAAATTCCCCCTTTAAGCTCCACGACAGAAAATACACAAGTATGCAATTAATTTGTATTTCTGTAGGTTGTACAAAATTATTTATGATCAGATTTACATTGCATTTACTGTGATGAAAGGAAACAATCTGATATTTTTTGACGACTTTTGCGCAAAATCTACCCCCATAAGTACCATATGAGTATGCGTGCAGACATTTTTAATTTCTTAATAGTTTTCCGCGCTTGGACAAAATTACATTCAGAACAACATAACGAAGAAGCTTGATTTCTTGTAAGCCATTTTCTCATAAATTACCCTTAAAATAGCTTCGCGGCAGCATGTATACCGTATGTAATTAATAAGTAGTTTCTGGAGGTTGCACAAAACCATTTAGTACCGCATGAGTGCATGGTTGCCATGTATAGAGAATTTTTCATAGATCTAGAGAATTCAGAGGCTTAGAGGGGATCCTGCTTTAGAAGGCTCAAAAAATTTTAGATTGCTCAAATCTATGCCTAATATATCTAAGAATATGTATAAAAAGCTATAGCGGCTAACTCGCAATATTTTGAAAGATACAGCACTAAACACAGTGAGGTGTCGAGCAAAATATACGAACGCATGAACGCTCGGAAAAACGAAGCGCGCGCCCCTTCCGCAGTCACATAACACCGAACTATGTACTGAAAAAAGTTCAATCGGTCGTTCGAAACAATAATATTTTGAATTCGTAAGAGCTATAGTAGGATTATAACGAGATATTCCGTAAGTAATCGAAAATTAACATTTTTCATGATCGTAGAGCGCGTTTTCTCGAGTTTTCGTTTTTACGATTTTTCTAAACTGGTGGGCGTGATTGTGAGAAAATTAGACAAGCAATCAAAACGAAACAAACCTTTTCTTAGCTTCAGTAGCATTCTATTTGATTTGAACTAAAAACATTAAAGAAAAAAAATTCTAAACAACTTTTTAGCAAGTTGAAATGATTTTCTCTTCCTGCAAAGAGCACATTTATTTTCAAACCTGAGAAAAATCTTGAATTTCAAAATTTTGGGTTTTTTTTTAGTTCACATAGAAGAAAATATATGAGAATTACAATTTTCTTTGGTTTTTTGTTTCAGCCAAAAATTACGAGCTACATCTTTCCCACCGATTGTAGACTGCAATTGAAAGGTGTTGCACAAATGTGCATAAAAATCGGTTCCGTTTAAATATTTTTCTCTAGAAATATTTTTTCTTTAATGCTCAAATATGTAATAAAATGCTATAAAAAGTTCACTAGACTTGCTCATTTTTTTCTGTCCTAAAAAAATTCCCTCAAAAACGATATTTTTATTTATAAGTCCTCCTAAAGCAGGATCCCCCCTTAAGAAGGAAAAATGGAATTTTTATGTTTTTAGACAACATCTAGGGAAATTTGAACAAAAATCTTCAAACAAAAGATAAATTAATAAAAATTACAAAAATAAAATATAAATTAGTTTTATAATTTTTAATGTTGCCGTCATTATCATTACCTACAATATATCTTAATCTTAATCTTAATCTTAAAAAATATTTCAACTGCCCTCAACGATTTAAAGTCACATGATTCGCCCGAGGGTATAAATATTATAGAAGCATTTATTCACTATTTAAGCCAACGATAAAAAAAGAATCAAAAGCGCGCATATTTATAAAACTTATCAAACTTCGATTTGTGATTTATGTGGTAGGGAAATAATTTAAGGCAAGTGGTTTTTGAATATTTTTTATATTAAATTTTTCAAGAGCTTTTATATATTGGACTTAATATATAAAGAGTAACATAAAATATCTTGAATTAAATTTCTAGTGTTTATTATATTTAACGTTTTTTTTTAATTTGCAGAAATAATAACTTCTAAACCATCAACTTCAAAAGCAATGTCTTCTCCCCCATCTTTCATCTCCCCCATCTTTCTCGTGCTGAGCTTCTTCACTTATTGCAAAGGCTGCAGCAGAGACTTGGTATGTGGAAAATCAGAACATGCGCAGGGAGTCCACAAAAAAAGTGAAATCATCTCGGCTGACTTTAAAAAAATCTTACTAAAAATATTCATTCATATTTTTAATATAGTTGTAAGCGTCAGACATTATTAGAAGAGTTTCATTCATCATTTCGTTCAAGGTAAACCTCTTAACATTCTTCAACCATCACAAACCATGGCTCTCTTTGTTGACTGAGGTAAAAAGATTATTGGAACAATATAATATTTTGACAAACGCTCATTTAGTGGAAGAAGTATCTCCGGCGCAAGCTATTTTGAAAACTTTGAAAGATCCTTTTACTATCAGTTTTTGGATTTTGTTTTTTTTTCCTTTTTTGTTCACCATAACTTAGAAATGCAATCAGCAAAAATTAATTCATGCTTTACATAACAAAATTGAGATAGTGCTACGAATTTTTTTAGAATGCAACAGGCAGAATTCGATAATATAGAATTAAAAAATCAACGATATTTTAAACTCATTGAAATATACTTGCACACGTCATGGATTAAATGCAGGCAGCTATTAAATTTTCAAAAACAGCGTTTAGCATTTTTAATAGAATTCAAACAAATATACATCAGTTTGATCAATTTTTTTTAAACAAATTGCTATGACATGTTCACATGTAGTTCTTTCTAAATGGCTCTAAATTGATTTGGTCCTTATGTAAAGGAACAAAATCAGTTACATGATTTTGACCCATGGGGGCTCCTACCTAATACAAATTTAACTGCGTATCAAGATGTAGAAAATTCTGAATTTTGGATTCAAATTTCAAAATTAAAATATGTGGACGATTTTCTTCTTTCCCAATCTTTTTACATTTACACGTAACATATTTTGTTTGTTGCATTTTAACGGCACAGTTGAGCTGATATTTTCTCAAACAAATTTAAATAAAACCAAAATACGAAATAGACTTTCCCCAGAAACATTTGCCAGTATATTACACACCAAAGAGTTATTAAAAATGATTGTTGTCATTTTCGTAAATGTTTGTTTTATATACATCTTATGCAATGTTTGTTATATATTTAACAACTGCAATAAATAAAAAAGGTAAAAAAACATTTGTTTTTTAAACCATCCATCCAGCTCTGTTGATTTATAAGTTGCCTACCGTACGGTGCCTTGAGGCTAGGAAAATCTTGGAAATTTTGAAACATAAGTCTAGGGCAATTTGTAAAATTTCATCTGGCAACCTTGTAAGAGCAAGAGTTTTACAGTTTGCAATGACATTTTTAGCTTCTTGGGAATTTCCATATGGTTGTATTAAAAATATAACTGACGTTACACACGCGCGAATTACTACATATATTGGAAATAAAATGCTTTGGTATAACATCAGTAAA
This sequence comes from Geotrupes spiniger, assembly GCA_959613385.1. Classification (NCBI taxonomy): domain Eukaryota; kingdom Metazoa; phylum Arthropoda; class Insecta; order Coleoptera; family Geotrupidae; genus Geotrupes; species Geotrupes spiniger. Next base: position 3,204,965 of record OY390738.1, read on the forward strand.
GGTCAAGGACAACATTTACGCAAATATTTTCTCAAAATCAAAAATGTGGACGATAATAATAAAAAATCCGCGGTGGTCCGCACGAAACTTTCTTATACTCAGTTATACTATGTTTTTCGAAAAAACTTTTCAAGTGAAAGTTGTTTAGAATATCAATATCTATAATTTCTATTTCTATTCTATTTCTTAATCTATGTAAGAATATTTTTTTCCGTAACGTGTACCGTTTTCGAGATATGGAAAAGGGTGATAAGAGTAAACCATCACTTCCGGTTGAGTGATTGCGTTCAAAATAGGACGTTTTCCTCCTTGCTACATACAAATGTTAAATTTAAAGTTTCAGAGCTCTAGCTATAATCGTTTGGACGCTAGAGCTCGCACAGACACACACACAGACGTCATTCCGAAAATAGTCATAAACGATTCAGGGGACCTCAAAACGTGTATATCCGGTGAAATCTCGAGTTCGAAAATTTTCATGATTCCTATACTTACTTATACATAAAGTATAAGTAAGTAAAAAGTATATAGATCGTACCCTAAGAAGTAATTTATAACTCTGTAAATTATATTTTTGCTATAACTAGTTTTGCGATAACTAGTAATAGCAATACCTTGCTATTACTAGTTATCGAATCATCTACTAACTAAAATATTTTTAATGTGTCTGAATTCGAAATTACAATAATTTGCTCGGGCAACGCAGGTTTTTTATTTGTTTTTTCTAATTTTACTTGCTTGCGTTTAGTTTTACTACGTCGTGTTTCATTTTAATTCATTTACTTTTTATTTGCTTAGTTTTGTCATTTAATCATTTAAAATTTCTCCCAGTTTAATTAATTTTTCATATTGTTCCTTTTTTTGGATTTAAAAACAACATAACGGCAGAAATAAAATAATCCAACGGATAATGAAAGTGAAATTGAAATGAACGCACCACGTATATAAACCAATTGTAAATAATTAGCAACAAATTTGTAAAGTTTTTAAAATGAAACTAGAACAAATAAAAATCAGAAATCTACACAAGATAATTTCATAGTAAAAGCAAACTGACTGCTAGAAAACTCTTGCAGTATGCGATTAGTAAAATACACTTTCACCTCAATCGCAAATGAATCGAATCGAGTATTCGAACAATTTAGTGGGAAAAGGCGCTAGCTAAGAATAATTTAGGCACGAATTGGGGCTTGCGGAGTTGGAAGGTGACAATCGAAAGTCCATTGCATAAAAAAGGAAGGAAAACGACCGATTTCAGCGTAACGACAGAACTGGTTCTCATAAACTTACTGTGCATTCATCGAACGGACCTTGATATCTGACAAATGCAAGGACGACACAAAACTAAATATAACTGTGTCTAACGCAAAGTTGATGGCATTTGCAAGTTAAAATTAGAGTGTGACTTGAGCTGTGAAATCGCACAAAATCGTTTTTAAGGATTTTTACAATTTATGGTGTTGCGTAATAAGATGAATGCACGTTAAAGTTTGACAAATTATTCTCATGTTTCGTTTCTAACGTTAGTTCCGATGGCGACAATTGTGTTTTTTTTATTTATTTTTAAAAAATATAATGAAGATTTAAGTTGTAGCCTTTGTAGCTTTATACCTTCTTGTATCCAACTATTATTCCGGAAAAATAATAAATATATTTTTATACTTTTACACAATCATTTTACAGATATAGTTTGTAAGTGAAGCATGACTTCATGTGTCAGTAAACCCGCCAGACTACGCAATTTGCAACATCGAGTCTTTTCACTTAATTATAATGGCATCAATATAGAAAGTGTTTTAATTTACATAACTATCGATTGAACATTGGTTCAAATTTCTAAAAACAGCGATTCGTGTATCTCGTTTTAAATAGTATTCGAAACAGAAATATGAAACCGAAACAACCCAAATGATTAAAATTTATTGACAGAGAAATGGTTATATTCATCATTTCTGCCCAAGATGACAACGTAGTTGTTGAAATGTACATTTGGATTTATAACGTGTGCAGGAGTTGTCATATGATATAGTGTGGTATAGTGTTTCTTAATTTATTTCTTTACATTTTCAGTTGATTGTATACTATCGACTATTAATTTAATAATTGTAGAATTAATAATGTTATTATGTACATATACAGGTGTCCCTAAAATGCGTGGACATCACTTAACCACAGATTCCTGGTTCGAAAATAAGACGATTTAACTAAACTTATCTATATGCAATTACGATTCGTTTAGCTAGTATACTGCTTCAAAGTTCTTTCAAGAAAAAAATATTTTGTCCATAACGACAGAACGCTTGGATCGATTTGGATAATATTCGGTATTGTACTCCTCACGGATGTAGGTCATCTTTTAAGGTGATATTAGTTATTATCAGTAGACCATTAGTGTACGAAACAATGGTAACCCGGCATAAACCAGTCAAAAACTTTTTACTGTGAACGCCAATACCTTTCAAAAAAATAGTTTCAGAAAGAGGCGTTCAATAGTTTTTTTTTGTTACTTTGTAATTGATGATATCTGTTAAGGTTTAGACACAAAAAAATAAAATCTGTGGGACCGCGCACTGCATTTCTTAAAGCAAATGTACTCTAGCAGTATGATATTCTAAGAAGTAAATGACGATATGATATGTATTAGTGACAAGTAAGCGTACTTTTAATGATAGTAGCTGTTGTTTATCAATTGCGAAGTGTCTCAAATTTCTGTTGGTGTTAGCTAGTGATTTTTAGCAGTTAATATTCTTCGTTATTTCCGTAATAATGGCTGTAAACTACACTAACGCTGAGCAAACGGATATGTTGATGGTTTTAGGATATTGCGAAGGAAATTGTCGCAGAAGTGTTAGAGTGTACAACGAAAGGTTTCCAAATCGTCGCGTGCCCAATCATAAAACTTTTGGAAACATTGAAAGACGCCTTCGCGAAACGGGAAAATTTGCACCGAGCACAGCTGATCGTGGACGTGCTCGTACAATTCGCACCCCCAGGATTGAGGAAGAAATTCTGGAATTCTGGTATGACAAATTTGCACAACGAACATGTGTATGCAATTGAAAATCCACATGTCTGCAAGCAACGCCACTTTCAACATGAGTTTAGAATTACTGTATGGGTAGGGATAATCGGCAGTTTCGTCATAGGCCCTGTCATTTTACCAAATCGTTTAAATGGAGAGAATTATTTAGACTTCCTTATAAATACCTTACCAGATTTATTGGAACACTTGCCGTTAGATCTTAGACGCGACATGTGGTTTCTACACGATGGAGCACCACCTCATTTTACATTGGACGTTCGGAATCATCTTCATGTACAGTTTCCTAACAAATGGATAGGCAGAGGAGATGATGCTCCTGCAAAATGGGCACCTCGTTCACCAGATTTAAATATTTGCGATTCTTTTATGTGGGGAGCTCTAAAAAGCAAAGTGTATTCTCGTCCTATAAACACACAGGGCGAACTTTGGGCCAGAATACAGAACGCTTCACAATCCATTAAGAATAATGCAGAAATGTTACAACGAGTACAATTCAATTTTTTGCGTCGAATCAACCTTTGTATCCAGGAAGATGGTGGTCACATTGAGCATTTACTGTAGATCTAATAAAGTACATACTTGTTACTAATAAATATCATAACAAATTGCCTTATCGTCATTTATTTCTTAGAATATCATAGTGCTAGATTACATTTGCTTTAAGAAATGCAGTGCGCGGTCCCTCAGATTTAATTTTTTTGTGTCTAAACCTTAACAGATATCATCAATTACAAACTAACAAAAAAAATACTATTGAACGCTTCTTTCTGAACCTATTTTTTTGAAAGTTCACAGTAAAAAGTTTTTGACTGGTTTATGCCGGCTTACCATTGTTTCGTACAGTAATGGTCTACTGATAATAACTAATATCACCTTAAAAGATGACCTACATCCGTGAGGAGTACAATACCGAATATTATCCAAATCGATCCAAGCGTTCTGTCGTTATGGACAAAATATTTTTTTCTTGAAAGAACTTTGAAGCAGTATACTAGCTAAACGAAACGTAATTGCATATAGATAAGTTTAGTTAAATCGTCTTATTTTCGAACCAGGAATCTGTGGTTAAGTGATGTCCACGCATTTTAGGGACACCTATGTATACACAACCATCTTTAAATAAAATTAAAAATCATACGTTAATCCAAAAATTAACACAGTGTTAATAATGATAATCAATGAAAAATTCATAGGATGTGTGCTTGCAAGTTTAACAAATAAAATTCATGCGAAATAGTATATTATTATACAAATTTAGTAAGGCAACGGGTTATCGCACGAGTGGTTTGGGGCATGACAACCTTGCGAGGAGTGCCTCAATATAACGAGTGCGACAATATCGCCTTACTAAATGAGTGTAATACACTATTTTTTCTACGACAACATCGAACAATGTTCATATCAAGAGTGTAAATTGAATCATAAGAAGCTACATTTTGTACTGAATTTCATTTCGCATCGGTTGCTAGGCAACAAATGCAATATGAAATATTTCGTGTTCGATCTCCTGTTTTTGATAACAAAAACGAAGGTATATATAATATATATATAATATATCGTCAAGCGACAAATGTCATCAGCTTGTTACAGTTTGTGCATTACAAATAATTTCGTAGTTATTTCCAAGAAATCAGGTAATTAATATGGAAAGTGATAGTGACTTGGAATTGACACCTCCAAATATAACAGAAGCAGCGAATTTAACAACACTAAATTTATTGCAATAAGTTCTCCCAAAATGATTTTCAACAATTGCACATTTAACTTTAATAAATGAAATACGTAGGTAGGAAGTTATTTCATAGTTCTTCTTCTTAATTGGTTGGGCACTGCTAATGAATAGGTAATTTCGTATTTTCATAGATCCAAAGCAATAAATAAAATATTTGCATATTTATTTGTATCTATTTTTAGTTGTTAGTAGTTAGTATTTGTCGTTGTCGTAGAAAAAGTATAGTATGCAACTCGCACAAAATAGCAATTTTGCATTCGTGCACTCGTGTCGCAAACTTTCAAACTCGTGCAAAATATGCATCATTTTGTGCTTTTTTCATAATATACTATTATCTACTTTGCGTTAATAATGGACTCGTTATTACATCGAAAACAGTTTAATAATGACTCCTATTGTTAAACTGTTTTTGTTAATTTTTACTTTGGTTATGTTCGTACCATGTTCGTATCATGACGTAATCTGTCATATATCCTCTTGGATTTTACCGGCAACAAATTCTCGACAGCCTTTTGAGCGGCTTCGCGTATGTACGACCCCGTAAGTTCAGCATTTTCTGCCTCCATTTTGCCCACAAATTACAGAAATTATGACGGCTATTAGATTATTGTGAAATTTAATACAAAGTGTCAATATCAGTGTACCCAACCGACGCAAAAGTTCCTAGTCTAATACGAAAACTTGAACAGGGGAAATTTCAAGAATTGGTGAAGCAAAGTAGATAAACATTATTAATGCAGTAGCAAATGTCATTTTTCATTCTACACTGTGTAGCAGCAACAATTGTCTGAAATATTATGTGCTAAAGTTAACTAATGAACAATAAATGTCAATGTATTTATTGATACTGGCACTTTTGCACTTTCGATGTTGATTTATTAAACGACCGTATAAATTAATGATATGACGAATCTTAAATTTTAGATTTCACTCATATAAAGTCAATAAACACATTAAGATAACGTTTATAATATCAACGAATTCTATTATTAATTAGAAAGAAAATGTTTACATTTCAACATTGGAAGATCTATATCTCCCATATGGTCTAGTGGCTAGGATACCTGGCTTTCACCCAGGAGGCTCGGGTTCGATTCCCGGTATGGGAAGCTTTTTTCATACTTTTTCGTGGTTTTTATTATTTATTGTCTTCGTATGTTGACTGATTTAATAAATATGTAGTGATATTGACTTTATTAATGTTATACTAACTGTATACAAATCTGCAGTGGTCCGCACTGAATAACAAATACATTTTTCGAAATAATTTTTCAAATAAAAGTACGATACGATATATGCAAATGCAAATGATTAATGCAAATCATGGATATTAATTAAATAAGTTGGATTTGGAAATTAAAATAGAATTTATATACTATTGTTTCTCCCCTATTATGAGAAACTTACCGTTTGGGAGGCTTATCACTAACCTATCAAAATAAAAACGAAACGATCGTCTGAGAATATACCGAATACTACAATTTATTACGTTTTTTATTAATATTAATATTCGTTGCAACACGTACATGCTAGAAGAGACATCAAACAAACTTCACAAAAACATATTCACAGTGGGAAAAGAACAAAACAACAAAATTAACTATTTAGATATCACCCTGCACAAGAACACAAAAACAAGTAAAATAGAGCACAGCATTTGCAGAAAACCACCGACCACTAACCAGATAATACACTTCACATCAAATCACCCAAAACAACTCAAAATGGCAGCCTTTAACAGTCACATAAATCGACTAATAAACTTATCAATGAACAATGGAAACACGAACAAAGAAATCAAGACACTAAAACACATCGTAATAAAGAAGGGATGCAACGAACACATACTAGATAAATATACAAAGCACAAATCAAAAACAAAAATAAAAAACAGAATAAAACAGCAATATCAGATGATAACAACAAAAATAAATACGCAACATTCACATACAACAACAAACGAACATATAAAATCACCAATATATTCAAGAAAACAGGAATACAAATAGCATATCGCATCAATAACATGATATACAACAAATTAAGGTATCATGAACAGCAAGATAAGTACATGGAAAGCGGAGTTTATAACCTAGGATGCGACCAACAATATGTAGGACAGACATATCATCAATGAACAACAACAAAAGCGACTCAAATTACATTACATACAATTATAAAAATACAAAATAAAGGCAGAAAATAAATAAAAATACGTTTATCGAATATTAATATTAATAAAAAACGTAAACAATATGGACACTTGTAAATACGAGTATAATAAATTTTTTAAATCTAAAATTGTTTAATTAAATAAAAGTGAAGAAAAAATATCTTAATCTGAAATGTTAAGAAATGCTGTCCTTGTATTTCTTTCCTGTAAAATCCCATGTGTGTACATTTTGTAATATTTAAAAGGAACCCTGAAACAAAATTGAAATTTAATTAAATTCAAATATTGAGCCCACTTTTTTGTAAAATTGAAACATATATCATTTTGCTTTAAGTATTTTTTGTCCTTAAATGTGTAATTTTGTCATTTTGTTTGCAAGGGAATGTCCATGCACAATTTTTACACCAGTTATAAAAAGCACAACATTTTACCACTTGATATGAAAACAACTATTTCATCACCAGTTATAATACAGAAATACACTCGTCGTTTGCGCTTTTCTTTTTAGAGACAATAATAACATCTATAATATTCGATGAAAGAATACTGAAAAACAATTTGAAAAAAATAATGCAGACGTTATTGTTTATTAATGTAGCTTTATTACATACAAACATTTCATCGCCAAAAAAGTTAAAATAATTAAGGAAATAAAAATTTCAAAAGATTTTATGAATTTTATTTATTATTTGATCAAATTTTACAAGTATTTGTAAATAGTAAAATTTTAAAAATTTAAAAAAAAAATAAAAGTTTGAAAGTATTTTTTTTCAATTTTTCAAATGTTATTATTTATCCATTTTTCAAAATTTGAAAAAATTACAATTCTTAATTTTTAATTTTTTTCATCTATAAGCTTTTTCCAAATTGGTCAAATTTTGATTTTTTTTAATTGACTGAAATGTAAAATTTCATAAAATTGGTGTTAAAAGGTTTGAAACAATGATTAGAATTTTTACTCCATTGGTAATATGCAGTTAAATTGAGTTTGGATAACATAATAAGAATTTTTATATATAAAATAAATAAATTTTCAGTTTCTAGATTGCCACAGAATAGTATTTCACATATATGATTTAATGTTATGTGTCATAATTAATGTTTTTCAACTCAGTTGCAAAATGTCATTTTACTTGTAAAAAATAAAAAGCTTATGGCGTAATCGATATTGTCTTACTAGTTATTACTAGTTATTATAGTTGCTGTTAATCTCAAAATGCAAACAGCACATTAAAATTAGAATATTATTGTGAAAGAAGTGTAGTATGCATGTGTACATACATTCTCCTTAGGTTCCTCATTAAATCAATTGCGTTGTTATGTGAATTGCAGGAGACAACACTTAGATTAGTACGACTTGCCACGCAGTGTTGCGTAGTTTGTAAAACTTTAATTAAGGATTCTTCAAAAACTAAATGGTTCCGAGCAAAACGCTTGTAATTTTTTTTGCTTAGTTTTTGATGCAGAATCACGTGATGTAAATATTATCCGCCATTTAGGATTCACCCTGTGTAACTTTCCTACTTTTCATATCATCAATTTTATGCCTAGTTTTCCATTGTACTCTATCATTGTTCCTAGGTATTTGTAACTGTTAACTTGTTCTAGAGTTTCGCTTCTTCCAAAACCCATGTTTTCGTATTGTTGATTCTAGTTTTCCCTCAGCTTGTTTGTTGCTTCTTTTCATTGTATACTTGTTAATGTTCCTCTATAACGCTAAACACATGTATTCTTCATTCTTCTTAATTCAACATGTCTATTGTAATTTCAGGGGCTCCTAGTTCAATTTGCCAATAGCTATTGCAATTTCAATTTTTCATATCGGCTGTAGGTTATCTATTTTGTTACTTGCCAGCTGAATTATTTCCTGTTCTTGTTTTTATTGGTTTAACCTTCTCATAATGTATTTCTCATCGGTTAGAATTATTCCTCATCTGTGCTTTATATTTAGTGTGGTTTAGTTTCTTTTAACTGTACAATGTACCATACAAGTTTTTGGTTGTTTGAATAATTTGCTTTCCCTATGTACCTAATGTATAAATTTTACTATTTAAAATTGTTGTCATTGTTAATTACTTCAAGGTCCAAACACTTTAAAGCATGTGACCAATTGGTAAATTCATTTTTTGAATTGTTTTATCAAAAAACCTTTATTGGCATATTCAGTTTCTGATAATTCATTATCTCACTTCCATCCATCATCTCAATCGGCTCCGCCCTTTCTTTTTACAGCTACTCCTGCCTTCCCCTTCTATTTTCAGTTGTTTTGTCTTTATCCTGCTATTCCGTTTACCTCCTTTTCCTATATTCCTCCTTTATTACTTTTATTCTCCCTGCGATTTTTAGTCCGTCTCCATTCTCTCCCAAGCTTCTTCTCCAGTACCTTCCTTTCTTTTTGCAAGATTATCTCTGCACACTCTCCTAATCACTGTTCCCATTCATCCGAACCTTCTCCACAGAACGCGCGCGTTTTATTTTATTTATTCTTCTCTCTTACTGTTTCAGTGGGCAGCCATGTCTCACCATCTCCTAGTCATAAAACACTATGAACTTTCGTTTCCTTATCCCCCCCCCCCCGACATCCCCACCCTTGCCATTGTTCTCACTAATAATCTTCTGTCCACCTTGTCAAATGCTGCTTTGAGGTCCATGAATTGTTTTATCATTTAATGACCGGGGTGCTAATTTTTATTATCTTTTAACTATCGTTAAATTGTAAGAGTTTATTACTAATTTACTTTTCAAAAGTCACAAAATGTCCTGAGATGCAAGAAACATTTTTCAGATATTTGCTTGACCAGCAAGCACCTGCCTCATGATTCCTAAAAAGGTAACCTAGCAAATTAAGAACGCAAAATTCTTGTTCGTCTCGTCATCGGGTAAGATAAAGTTGTGAGTGGATTATTGACCCGCAAAACGAGTTAATATTTGCTGTTCAAAAAGAAAAAAAACATTACCAAAGCAATTTCAATTTCTTTTTAATTCAGTTATTATATTCATGGTCAAGCATACATATATGAAATGTATCGTGGGTTGTGAGATTGAAAATAGCGACCGTAACATAACATGTTCGTTGTGAGGACGATATGTGATATTAAACGTAGCCATAAAGATGTCATGTCACGTTTCCTTAAATGTTCCAAGTTGACTCGTCGTTAAAATTCAAGATTTACCAGAACACCGACTAAGCTAAAATGTTGGTTTGTATTTTTAAAGGGTTATTGTCATAAAATGACTATCGTTGATTCTCGTTTAGTTTAGTAAAGCTTCCAAAATTTTAGAATTAGATTTTATGACAACTTTTTGTCTTTGTAGTACCTTTAACACTAATAAAAAAAACACGGCAACCACGTTGAGAATAATTTACTAACAGGGCAGTTGCAACCACTTCATAAAAGTAACTGTTATTGCAAAATATTTTTTATTCCACTTGAAACAACCGAAGAAAACGATTGTTGTAGGAAGTATCTTTGGTGATATTGAAAAGTAATTTATATGAAAATTATTTATTGTTAGAATTTATTCCAAATTAGGGATCTGGTCTGGTACATTTGAAACTTCAATTATAAAATTAGTTAGTTTTTTTGAATATTATCATTCCCAGCTGTTTTAATTTCATATTTAAGCACATATGTGGTTCACTAATCCACACATCAGCGCGTTGCCTATCACCTCCCATATGGTCTAGTGGCTAGGATACCTGGCTTTCACCCAGGAGGCTCGGGTTCGATTCCCGGTATGGGAATTTTTTTGAACTGTTTTTAATTTATATAGTTATTCCCTTCGTCAGTTTCCTGTTATTGTCGATAATTATTCACTATAAATAACTTTGAACTTTATGTCTAAGAATAATTCGCGATACAAATATTTTATTATTTTAGTTTTATACATAAAATAAATTAGCTCTAAAATAAACAAGGTAATAAATAGTAATTTGTGTAATTATTCAAAAGTCCCTATATTGGAATTTCTTAATTATAAACGTATCATTTTTTAAGATCTTATTTAATTGAGCAATTTGTTTTTTTTGGAATATTAACTGCTTACATGGTAAACGCATAATAGTAAACAGTGCTATTCCACGCTCGATTTCGTGTTCTGTTACGAACAATCTGTTAATTATTTGGAAGATTTTTAAAAAAAAATATTTAATTGATAAGAATACTACGCTGTTATACTAAAATTACCAAATCATTATTATATTCCCATATGGTCTAGTGGCTAGGATACCTGGCTCTCACCCAGGAGGCTCGGGTTCGATTCCCGGTATGGGAAGCATTACTTTTTTGTTTTTTTACATATCGATATAATAAAATGACAATATAACGTAATTGTGCGCTGGCAATTTTATGCCTTCAGTTTCATTATTGTCAAGTTAAATCATTCTTACAATGCAAACAATTAACGTGCTTTTGCGATTTTACACTCGACGTCATGGCCCCGTACGAGGAACACCTTCCCGGTTGAGTGTTGCGTACGTCAAAACGCGTTTCCCAGGCATGAGTACAAAAACAACATTTCCCGGACTAAAGTTTGTTTTTTCCTGCAAGGCCCAGTACAACTTACATCGCTAAAATTTTGAAAATTAGCAGGATGTTGCAACATTTGGTTAATAAAACAGTTTTGTTAAACTGATGATGATCCTGTTCTAGTCCTTTAAAGACATTAATCAGTTTCTCATTAACGGCAAGTTTGCCTTTGAACTTTTGACTCAGACTTTGACAGACAGGCTTATTATAGTGTAAAACACCTGTTTTTAAACCAATCAAACGATGAGATTTTAAATTTCCCGCCACGGATTGGGCATTGCAGGAAAAATAAACTATAGTACTGTAAAGACTTTACAAGACGCAAATACTTTGTACATATAGTTGCCAACAAAATTGACAAACTTAATTTTTGTGGAATTTGTAAAAACAATTTCTAAAATTTGTAAATTTCGTAAATTTTAATAAAAAAACACATCAGTAAAATCTCTTACTTGACTCGAAGCTTTAAAATACGTATTTCAATTTTAAAGAGGTGCTACCCTCTTCACTAATGTGAGATTTTCCTGACTTTTATGTAAATAACTATTATTCTGAGTGAATGGCAATGATAATTAATAATGAAAGGCGATGACATGTTACGACTCATGCTTCTTGTCTTTAAGGTATTGCTTATTACAATAACTCAGGGTGGAAGGTTTGTTTGTTGTGCGACAAGGCAAAATTACGATACTGAAACAACGAGCGTGACATATATGTGTATTATAAAACAATAAAGACATCACATTAAAAATTATCGAGGTCGACCTGAATTTAACATACCACGCAAGTACTTTTCTTTAAGCACCAGAATTCTTAAATTAACTAAAAGATTAACCATCGCGACAACAAAGCAATATTTGAACAGAATTTGTCAATAGTGAAATTTCTGAAACACAGTACATTCAGTAAATTTGAAAATTCGTTCGGTGGTACTTATTTGAAACTTGAATTTTTATCATTATACCTACCACCAAAAAATATTATTTAGTTATTTCCTCCCATAATTTCGATGGCAGTGGCTTAACTATTTCTGTTCGTGAATCACATCAATTTTCCGTCGATTTAACGTTAACACAAAAATGACCTACACCTACACCTCATAATGACATGCAATTGGCTACGCTATTTTCAAGTTTGGCCATTTCTTGTAATGTGCATCGTCAGCGCACTTGAATAAACTCATCTTAGATGAAACGAATCGAGTCGTCGCAACAACTCTTGCCATTTTACTATCGGTTATTCGGAGCGGACAGCTAATCAGTGGCACGAATGATATAATTCAGGTCAGTAAATAGCGAAGGAGTGACTGCACCTTTGGATTTACGACGTCCGATAGGACAGAGACGTCAAACGATGAGTGATTTGTTGTAGCGTTTAACGGTACATCGGAGTCATAGATCGATGGTCAGGAGTAGTCGGATAGGAATTAACGTGCAGTGGGTCGCAATAATGATAGACGATCGAACGTAATTGATGGATTGACTGGTTTCGTACCAATATGGTCACCGTGCGATTGATGTTATGTTGTTTCGTTCCTTGTAATTTGCAATAATTTAAACCCGGTAATTATGGACAAGGGAACAAATTGTGAACCGTGCAGATTGAAGTAAACAGAAAAAAATGCGATGTTTATTAATTTATGATTATTACTAATAATCGATGGTTGAAAAGATCCATTGTCGCGGGTAAATTTTATTTGTTAAGTTGACGAGAAAAGTCATTGTAACATTATGGTGATTATTTCATTCTAAATTATATCGATAATTGATATGCATTATTATTTATTTTCACTCGTTTTATGAAATAAATCCGTCACCTTATTATATTTGTAGTCAAGTTTCAGCTTGAGGCCGTTAATGGCAGTTAATCTGACTTGCTTACAACTTTCTTTTTAGGAAAATATCAAGTAAATGAAATTAAATAAATAATAATAATAAAATGTTGTATAATAATTAAGTATAAGGAAGTTCAGTTCGATGCAGATTTTTTACCTATGTACAGCGAGTACCACTTAACTCTGAGAAATGTGAAACGATGCCACTTCCGTATACAGATAACGACATGCCGCTGCCTATTCAGTGTCATATTCAAAATAATTTACTTTAGTGTTATGAAAGAGTCATTGAAATATTTCTGTCGTTGGTATCGTAACGTAGTACGCATGTATACGTTTCCTTGATTTATTGCCTTATTTTATTTAAATAATAATTCCTTGTGTGCGTTGGTAAAGAGTCTTTAGTTAAGTAAATGCACTAAATGAGATTAGCGGCTGTCAACATTTGAAACATAAAAAACAAAGAAAGAAAAGTGTTAAACTTAGTATTTCTAGCTAAGGTGTTACCTTTGAAGATTCTGTGTCATTATGTTGTGTTATCGCACTGGTAATCTAGTGAAGAAAATATCTTCAAAGGAAACACCTTAGCTAGAAATACTAAGTTTAACACAAGATACGGTTTGTTGAGCGTTCGGGGAAATAATATTTACGAGCAATTTCCGTGGCGAGCGCGAGAAGTAGATAATGACAGTGAAGGGGAAATAAAGAAAAGGGGGCTGCCGGAGGAAGGCAAATTAGAAAGTCTTGCACATTACTGGGCATATTTTAAAGAAGCAAAATGATCCATAGATCATCTGTTCGAGCGAGAGAGAGGGAAGACAGAGTGTGAAGAAGGGGGAAATGGTGGAAACAGGTATTGCAAGTGAAATTATGGATATGTTGCGAGAATTGATAACAGAGGGTCGAGAGACAGAGGGAAGGCAGGGTGTACAGAACGGAGTAATGCTGGCAAGGCAAGGCAAGTGGCGAAATTATAAATATGATGTGAGAAAATGTGAGAGAGGTTAAGGAAATAGGACGGGAGAATGTAGAACTGAGGATTTGCAAGTTGCGCGAGAATGAAGAGAAAATAAACAAGAAGAATGAAAGAGGGAAAAAGGTGCAGGGCAGATGAAAGGATTAGGGAATTAGAGGAAAGACTAGAACATAGGGATAGAAAGGAGAAAAAAATAACACAATAATAAGAGGATTAGGAGTGGAAAATGGAAAAGAGAGACAGAGAGCGAATCGCAAGGGTGGCGAAGGAAAGAAATACAGGTCGAGGCGGCAATTAATTCAGGGTCTAAAAGGAGGGAAATGACGTTGGTAAAATTAGTGTCAAGAGCGAACAAGGAGAGAGTGATGATAACTAAGGTTAGGAGCCAGAAAGTGTACATTGATCATGATATGATGAAAAAAGTAACGGAAAAGTAACGGAGCAGACGGCAATATGAAAATACGCACCAAAGCAGAGGAAGGAAGAAAGAAAGCGTAAAGATGGGATAAAGAAAACTAAGAATGGAAGACAGCTGGTTGGAGCACATGACGATAGGAAGAACTATTTGGAACATTCGATTATGTAAGGCGACGGTAGACATGGATAGAGGCAAAAATTGTTATTAGATTAGATTAGATTTCAACTTAAAATTACAATTCATTAATTTCTGCAGTAATAATAACTTTAAATTATCACAAACACAAAGTTTGTTTCAAATAATCTATACTAATTGACATAGAAATCCGAACACCAAGAACGAGTTGGGATTTTTAAAAATTTTAACACCACATAGTCGGCTACCACAGCGGAACAATCGAGGAAAAATTCAAGTTAAAAAGACAAACGAGTTTTTATTAATAGTGTGTTTGACCACCTCGAAGCCGCGTACAATCATTGAGCCGTCTAGGCATGGATCTAATTAGGTGGTCGATATCTGCTTGAGGCACCTCATCCCAGGCTACTTGTACTTCATGTCTCAGAGCATCTAATGTCTGCGGAGAATTGGCTAAATTGGTGAGTCGCCTACCCATCACATCCCTAACACGCTCAATTGGTGAGAGGTCAGGTGAAGGGGAGGGCCATGGCAAGCTGGTTGTCTACTTCCACTTCCATGGTGAAAACCAGCTACCGTTCCTGGACGTATTGGTAATGAAAAGAGACGACAAGAGTCTCGGTCATACAGTATACAGGAAGAAGACTCACACCAACAGGTACCTCAACGCTCAGTCACACCACCACCCGGCACAATTGTACTCGGTAGCAAGAACATTAATAACCAGATCAGAAAGGATAGCCGATGGTAGAAGCAAGAACAAAGAAATGGACAACATACACGACAAGACAAAAAGAAAATATCACCACTCACTGAGCTACGAGAACGAGCAGTAACTTCAAACGTCAGTTCTTCTAGATCACTTAGACCGAGAAGATCAACCTGAAGATGAAAATTGTGACATTGCCGAAACGTCGGAACAACCCTTACAGGGATAATTCTACAACGCGGTTCATTACCCGAGAAAAAAGCAGAACAGATTTTACCCGCGAGAATCTACGCATCAGCATCATAAATCTCTACGGGGAGGAGATTTTCCACCAATCGAGGACATTCGAGAAGTTACGAATAAAGAAGGAACGATCACTGTGCAACTTATCATTTCTAAAAAGGTGTCGAGATGGAAATATTATTCCTAAGTGCATGGCACCCTCACACCACAGCAAGACACCGACTACGACGAGGATTTTACGAAGAGCCAGTTCGGCATTAGTGCGAGAAGCAAGACAAAGAACAAGACACCAACTGGATGACATCAGCAGAATTCACTCAAGTTACGCTTGAACCTCAGCAACACCATCCATCCTTTACTGTGGCTGGAAATCGACAACTTGGCAGAACTTCGTGCCGAAACCGAATATCGCCTATCAACAGAAAAACACAAGAATAAATTCGACAAATTAAAAGAAGATCAGAAACCAATAGTGAATATTCGTGAAAACACTACTGTGAAAACGAAAGTGGTGTACAACCTCACGGATCTCCGTCTGGATGAAGTTTCCACGAACAATTTAGCAAAAGGTTTCAATTTTGCGGTAGCGCCACATCAGATTCCGGCGGAAGAAATTATTAGCAATGTGGAAGCAGCCTCACAAAAACTGAGCAAGGACACAGCTGAGATAATTCGTCAAGAGGTATCACGAGTCCTACGATACAGCACACCTCCAAAAAGAAACATCACAAGAGAAGAATATCTTGCTTTAAAAAGTCTACGAGGAAACCAATTTATTCTTCATTCACCATTATCGGTAGTGCCAGAAAATAATTTTATTCACAACGACTTATAGATAAATATGGCTATAGATGAATAAAATGATTAAAATGAGGAAAGATCGTGTATTACCGCAAGCGATTTTTACGCAAACATAAATTTATGGCGTTTCCAATTACAACCTGTCGGCAGACGATGCGATGGTTCGTTTCCTTATTAATGCTGATTAATACTATCGGCGTTCATTGCGGCACCGAACCCTGACATATCGAAATCGTGCATAATGCAAGATACCTTCGACGTTAATTAAGTAAAATTGCACAACAATGAGCGGGTCTTCGACGCGGTAAAATTTAAGATTTGCATCTCGATGGCCAATGACCCTTAGGTCTCTGTCTCTCACTTGCCAGCGACACGAAACGTCGAGACGAGGTACATTTGCAAAAATAAATACTCTCGGAGTCTCGCTCTCCGTTTGCTGCACGAAACAAATACTTGCAAAGAAATGCTGTGGATAATAATAGTACACGTAGTTAACTCGGACGGCAAATTACTATGTCATGAAAATAGTAATTTCACCAATTAGTGAAATAAAAATTGCATGAAATTTTTTTTACATTTAGTGTAGAGCCGCACTTCACTTGCCTAAATTTCTTTTTTTTGTGGATTTAATTTTTTATCTTCATTATTTACGTGTTTTTTTCTTTTATTTTATTTGGTTGGTTTTTGTTTCACAAACAGTTGTTTTTTTACGTTCGTTGGTTGGTTTTCATGTCAATTTATTTTAATTCAGTTGTTCAGTTTTAATTGTCTTAAGGTCTGCCTATATTGTTTTCAATTATTGGTATTTGTTCAGAGTTTTTTATGGATTCATCGATTATTTCACTCTTTTTCAATATTTGTTTTCATTTTTTGTTTATCTCAGCTCATTTATTTTTTATCTACAATTAAAATTTTATTACAACTGTATTTTGTTTTCCTTATGTGGCCGAATTGTATTTATTTCCAGTAAATGAATTTTCATTTACTTTTCCGCAGTTTGGTGAGTCTTTTGTATAGTCACGTTTTCAGTTGCTTGCTGTTAATTTGTATTGGCTAAGTCCTCCAATTCGCAAATGACTTGAGGTAAACTTTTTAGACACTTAGCACACCATATACAAATATATTTCGCTATAATTTTTTCATTTATTTATTTACAGTTACTCCATTATTAGAAATATTCGTACGAAGTTATTCTGAAAGTGAGTTTGATCATAAAATGTTCAAGAACTCTACTACTAAGTGTTAACTATGAGCAAGAAAACTTAACACTGACGAGTGGGACGAGAATAACGTAAAGTTTAAAACGCGATACAAAAATCATTAATTTGATTAAGGTGTATTGCGAATGAAACTTGCCGTGAATGTTGTTAATCGGTCGACGTAATTTCGAACCAATTAAAACGTTCCGCTCTATTTTAATTGAACAATTTAATTGGTAATTAAGTACGCGATAATAATTGCATCGGATTTACTGCCGGCAATTTTGTAAAAATTGGCCGAGTCACGTGGAAAGAATAGATCCTCTAGGACGATTAAGATACATACTAGCTGTTGAAAAACATTTGGAACAACCTATAATATCCTTTCTAAGTTTAAATGGCGCGCATTTCAATGGATGTTGTTACATATTTCCTTTTGCTGTGAATGGCGGCCCACTTTATTATATATTTTTTTCGACGGCAACTTGCGCGCCTTCGAGACACAATAAGTCATGCATATGAGAGTTATGATACGCGAAGCGCGAGCATTGTGCATTATTATCGGACGGCCTACGACAATTTCCAATGTAGTAGTGTATGTATATTATATTCCACGTCCGCATTCGATGGAGGCCAAGCCCATGCATTACTTATCTGGATTGACTTTGTTTAATTCAGGGGGTTTGTCAACCCCTGATGCAGTAGGCGTTTCATACACGTCTGATTCGATCGTCATCGAGATAATAAACGAATGTATATAAAGAATACGACAGGTGGCGGCAATATCAAAAATACAAAATGGATAACACATGAAAATTGTCTAAAAAAGTAAATGAATGAAAAAAAACTAATTCAACTTAAATATACCATAGGACACCATTAGCGATTATTGATCACCCCCCTCCCCCAGTATAATGGCATTTCCCTTATAAGAGGTTCGCCATGTTTCTGGGGTGACCGACATATTAATTTATACTATACTACCATATTATATTTGTGGGTATAACTAACAATAAATAGTATCAACAATATTTATTTAATCATTGTAAGAAGCCTAATGTCTTTCAACAACCAGTCGTGTTCAATCATTTCGAAGGCTTCCAACTCGGTTTTGAACAATGTCTGCAAGTCCTGCGGCGTATTACTGACTTCCAACGCCAAATGCTGTTGAACGTTCGAATTGGTGTTGTTACTGTCGCCCAAGAATAACTCATAGATACCTCTCAGCCCGCAGACGTTCAAGAAATACCAAGAAACCGACGATACCCAAGAAGCGTCGAGGCTCTCCAATTCTATGTCGCTCTGCAGCATCACCTTGAATCGGAACGTGATGGGAAACGGAACCTTCGCTATCAGGAACCCGGAAAACATCCATATGATCCAACCGCCGATTGCGATCGTGGGCAGCACGTTGACAATGTTGTTCTTCATGACATCAGTTATCTTCTTCGGGTCGGTCAGAAAATTGTGGGTGACGCACGGACGCGGCGAAGTTAACCAGCCGTTCCTTTCGTTAGTGAAGAAGTATTTTCGCATAGCGTAGGAGGGTTTCGGCAGATAGTTGCCATTCTCCCGTAGGAGTTTACTCCTGGCCATCATCTGGGCGTCACGAATTTCGTCCAAGTCGGGTTCTTTCGGCGACGCCATCATATATGCCACGTAGTGTTTGACAATTCCCAACAAAAATGTTATCACAACTATCGGCAAGAACACCCATATTCTTATCTGCGGATCTACGATCATATCGTTCATGTTTTTATATTTAATAGTCACTTGAACTGCTAAGACACTGCTTTGTAATATGCGTCAGTTTATATTGTCAACGTCAACTGTCAACACGTTTTCAGATTATTGTGGGCTATGGAAAAAGTGTTTGATTAAAACTGTAAATGTTACCACTTTGAACATAAAACGTAATAGCGAGTGTGCCAACAAACGTTAGTTTATTTTGAGAAAACGCGAACACTGTTGCAAGAAAATATGCAATCGATGAGGCAATTATATGATGACATGTTCCCCGCACTATGTTAAATCGAGTTTTAACTGTTATTTTTATTGTGTTGAGTTATAAAGTCTCTAGGGGAATGTTGGATAATACGCCATCGGTTAAACGTTTCCCTCAAATATCTCACCAGATATGAAGTCAACATATATTTTTGTTATTCTATAATACTTGAACATCTACTAATAATTGACGCCAGAATGCTCTAACCTATACTATGCCAATTTCTATTGTTAATTGAGGGTCCTCAGTAATCAGGATGTTATAAATTGCTTTTAAAATACGTCAAATAATATATGTTCAAAGAAAGAACACCAACACCTTAATTACAAAAACCCATCAGCATAAAGCTAAGAACAAGAGCAGACATATGATACGACGAATCAGATGAATGGCAACCTAGTGCGAGTTCCTCAGACAACGTCAGTATTTTTGGGAATGATGCTGACTATATTATCGATGCTAAAAACCACAACCCGTAGAAATCGTGAGTCATTTTCAGATTTCCCCACTCTCTACAAAGTAAAAGCTCCTCAAATTAGAAGCTCAAGGCCATCTCAAGGACCAGCGGTATGGACTTTATCGCCCAATTATAATATAGTCAAAACAAAAAAGTCTAAAAATCCCGAATAAACGATTGGAAGAATATGAAAAAATGCATTTGCAAATAGAGAAACAAAAACAAATGAATGCTTGAAAATATGAAGCCCTGGAACAGTATTTTTGTCGAATAAATATTAGTATCCTAGGAAAGTCTACCTCAAAAAAATACTGAAGATGTAGTTGCCATTTTTGAGCAAAAATTAAAGTAAATATTACAACACCCGGAATTATGAAAGATATTTTAAGGATATTTTGAAATTGACCAATAGCAATGAATGTTTTAGTAATTTTTCAGATATTTCGTCATTACCAACATTTTTTTAATGTAGATTAATTATATTGTATAGTTCTTGTATTTCAAATGGCTTTGCAAATATTGAATGGTTTAAGCTCGAACATAAAGTGCAGGTTGAAGACATTGAGCTGCCGAAATGATTCTGTAGATTATCGTTCACATCCACCCTTAATTCCGAGTTGTTGTTCCTTCCAAGGTACTCATTTACAATTTTCCATAGTATCCTGTTGCTATTTTAATCGGTCACTTGTTTAGAATAAAACCTTGTCTTTCAATCGATATGAGGTTATTTAATTTTTTTCGCTATTTTATATACCTCATCTAGACAAGAAATTAAAATATTTGGAGGAATATTACAAAAGTAAAGAAATTAGAAATTTCTACCAAGAAGCAAAAAAAGCGCAAACAGAAAAGCAGGTGCATTGGGGTACTACAGAAACGAAAAAGGCGAATTGGCAGGAGAAACCGAAGAGAAGGCAGACATACGGGCACAATATTTTGAAAAGCAGCTAAGTACAGGCGCAGAAGAGGAACATGAACAAATGACAAGTATATAGTAAGACTTAGAAGATCCTGATGGAGTACCAGAAGCCACAGAGCGAGAGGTCAAGGAAACAATTAACAAAGCAAAAAATAACAAAAGCGCGGGTGAGAATGGAATCACAATTGAATTTTTGCAAGAAGGTGGAATATCCTTACAAGGATGGATAATACACATAGTAAAAGAAGTATGGAGGAAAGAAAAAATGCCAAGCGAGTGCAATGGAGCGGTAATGTGTCCAATACACAAAAAAAGGTGATCCAACCTTATGCAGTAATTATAGAGGCATATCTCTACTGGACGTAACCTATAAGATATTTGCCAGAGTTATGAGAAGCAGACTGGATGCCATCGCTGAGGAGGTAATCGGGGAATATCAGAGTGGATTTAGAGTGGGAAGCTCTACAACAGATCAGGTTTTTACGCTAGAGCAGATACAGGCGAACAGTGAGCAGAATGTAGAACTACATATCCAATTCATAGACTTAAAGCAGGCATATGATACAATTAGTAGAACTAAGTTATACGAGGCCATGACACGGTTTGGTATCGCTGTAAAGTTGATACGGTTGGTGCGAATGACATTGGAAGGCACCAGAAGTAGAGTGGCGGTCGATGGAACTCTATCAAGGAGCTTCGCGGTGGGGAGAGGGCTAAGGCAAGGTGACCCACTATCGACTACGCTTTTCAATATGAGTCTGGAAGCCATACTAAGGGAGGCAAAAATACAAACAACGGGAACTGTGTTCCATCACAAGCACCAGTGTGTAGCGTTTGCGGACGATATGGCAGTGTTAACGAGATCAGAGAAGGAGTTGAAGAGAGTATTTACCGCGAGTATTTACCGCGATAGAAATAAAATATGGATTGCGCATTAATGAGATGAAAACCAAGCATATGGTGATGAAGGGAGATAATTTAAGAGGAGCAAGCAGTTTCAAGTTACGGTCGTTTGATGGAGAGGAGTATTGTTTTGCAACAGTGAAGGAATTCGAGTATCTAGGAGTAACAGTCACAAATTGTAATGCAGAAAACAAAGAAGTTGATAAGAGAATCGGAAATGGAAGCAAAGCCGCTGGAGCAATGAAGGGAATTGCAAAATATATATCTAGAGCAGCAAAACTACGGATTTATGTAACGGTAATTCGACCAACAGTACTGTTTTGCTCTGAGATATGGATGTTAAACAAACAAGAGGCAAAAAAACAGTAGTCTGGGAAAGAAGAATACTACGCAGGATATACGGAGTCAAGGATGAGACAGGAAGTTTGCGGAGAAGAACAAACAAGGAAATTGCAGATTTGTATAATAAACCATCCATAACACAGTTATTAGAGGTCAAAGAGTGAGATGGCTCGGGCACGTGATGCGGATGGAACCAGTCAGAATTCCAAGAAGAGTGCTACAGAGAGGAGAAAGAAGCAAGAAAAGAAGAGGGCGTCCGAAAAAGAAATGGTGGGGAGCAGTAAAGAAGGATTTGGAAGATGCTGGATTCATGAGATGGGAAGGAGTCGGAGACAGGACAGGATGGAGACAGATAGTGGCCGTAGAGGCCAGAAAAATGTAGGAAAAAAAAGAAAAAATGTAAAACTAACAGAAGCCATGGGTCGACCAGGCCTGTAGCGCTGATGTATATATATATATATATATTTTAACGAAGGATTACGAAAAACGTCTCGTTGGGTTATGCGGTCTTAATGGGGGATCCTGCTTTAGAAAAGCTCAAATCTATGCCTAATATATCTAAGAATATCTATAAAAAGTTGTAGCGGCTAATTCGCAATATTTTGAAAGATACAGCACTAAACACAGTGAGGTGTCGAGCAAAAAATATACGAACGCACGAACGCTCGGACAAACGGAGCGCGCGCCCCTCCCCGCAATCACATACCATCGAACTATGTACTGAAAAAAGTTCAATCGGTCGTTCGAAACAATAATATTTTGAATTCGTAAGAGCTATAGTGGGATTATAACGAGATATTCCGTAAGTAATCGAAAATTAACATTTTTCCTGATCGTAAACTTTAGAGCGCGTTTTCTCGAGTTTTCGTTTTTACGATTTTTCTAAACTGGTGGGCGTGATTGCGAGAAAACTAGACAAGCAATCAAAACGAAACAAAACTTGTGTTAGCTTCAGTAGCATTCTATTTGATTTGAACTAAAAAGATTAATGAAAAAAAAATCTAAACAACTTTTTTAGCAAGTTGAAACGATTCTCTCTTCCTGCACATTTATTTTCAAACCTGAGAAAAATCTTGAATTTCAAAATTTTGAGTTTTCTTTAGTTCACCTAGAAGAAAATATATGAGAATTACAATTTTCTTTGGTTTTTTTTTGTTTCAGACAAAAATTACGAGCTACATCTTTCCCACCGATTGTAAATTGCATATTTTATATACCTTTTGGGTTTCTCTATTTGTAACGTTCGACTAAATAAAATTCCAATTTCGACAAGTTTGAACTTGTTTGTTTGAACTAATGTAGTGCAAACAAAGACGTGAAAATATGTTCACCAACTGGTGCAATATTATGCAATTATACAATAGATTACAAAAAGTAACTACGTTTCATTTCATCTACTGTGTAATTCGCAAATTAGCATCACATTACGAGGGAAATTTAATAGCAACAGGAATGTTACGGATTTTAAATATACATTTATTTAAGTTTGTTGCCATAAACCATTTGGAAATGTGTTATGAATTCCAGTCATCTCATTTAAGATAAATATTAATAAAATTATTAAAACTGTGCATGTAGAATATTATTCATTGTGACCTTCTGTCTCGGGGCTATTCATTTACTTGCCATTTTGAGAGAATTGATTATTCCAAATAACGCAACCTTTAACTTAAATTTAATTAAAAAATAAAAAATAAAAATAACGTTCTATCGAATATATTGTCATCGATAACCTCTTGCTCCAAACAGTGTAAGCCGTCGAAATAGTTTGAAATTTCACGCCCAACTCGATTACATATCCGACATTTTAATATCAAACTGTTACTTTTCACTGTTACAGCGATCGATCATGGCTGACACGGTGAAGCGTTGGATTTTTTCCCATTTGTTTGTAATTATGTTAACGTTTTATATACAGACCATCGCAGAACGAATTTCCTGTTACGCAACCTGTGTTTTCACATGTTCGAGAAATGATGTAATACGGTTTTGCCAGATGCCATCGGTGGCATATCTTTCTTCAACATGGCCAGTATTTTCATGTAACTGTAAACAGTCCGCCGATTGTTTTCGATTTTTTTCTCATAAATCGTATGGGCCATGTTATATAATATCAAAAGTTTAAGTGCATTGATATTTGTGTCGATATTCAATTTAATAATTACGTTAATAATAACATTGTTAAATTGAACACTGTAATTGTTAGTTATTTTCATTTTAATGGGATTGCATTCTTGCAGTTAAAGGTCATTCTAATTTAGAAAAATACATATAAATTGTTAATAGTACGTTCTCGAGTTTTGCGCTACACTCACTTTAATGTCTGTTCAAAAGTCAAAATATCGTATCGGCAAAATGTTAAATGTGAGAAGGGTGATGCAACTATGTAACAATGTAGTAAAGATTTAATAGTATTCGACTTACACAATACTTGTTTGCTTGCTTATATGTCTTGTGTTTTAAAAATTTTACGCGGGGGCTTCGATATTTCGTACTCTGAAGATAGCTTAAAAATAACATTCCCACCACATACCATACTATTGTTATCACACTGAAGCAATGGGCAATAAGCAACTAGCAACTGTAAAGAAGTAACACGAAATATTATTTTGCGCGCCTCACACTCAGTAACATATTCATAGCAGAGTCTAGTCGTCATGTCATCCGATGACTTCGATGTTATCGTTTTAAGGGAGAAGGCAATTAATAAGGAAAAGGCGCAAACATTTATGTTTGTGAACTCAGAGCTAACCCAAACATACCCAACCCAATTTCAGAACTGTTCAAATTCTGTCGAATTTTAATTTATTACTTAAATATGGCGCATGTGCGCAAACTTAAAACACATATAAAAATTGTATTGCGAATAAATTGTATCATTAGCAAGTTGAATTGTAAAATTCCAAAGATTTATTTTTATTTTTTTATTGGTCCTTGATTAATTTCAGTAAATTTTGCTTGTGAATTTGTTGGTTTGCTAGCGAGCCAGAACTATGTTAGGTTATATGTGATTGGCCTGATTAGTTGGTCAAATAAGTACTGGTGGGTGCAGGCATAAAAGAAAACAATTGTGGCGGAGCGATCTTTTTTACTTTCTTATACATTATGTATAAGTAAGTATAGGAATCATGAAATTTTCGAACTCGAGATTTCAACAGATATACACGTTTTGAGGCCCCTGAATCGTTTCTGACTATTTTCGGAATGACGTCTGTGTGTGTGTCTGTGTGTGTGACTGTGTGAGTGGCTGTGTGTCTGTGCGCGCTCTAGCGTCCAAACGATTATAGCTAGAGCTCTGAAACTTAACATTTGTATGTAGCAAGGGGGAAAACGTCATATTTTTAGGGCAATATCTTAATCGGAAGTGATGGTTTACTCTTATCACCTTTTTCCATATCTCGAAAACGGTACACGTTACGGAAAAAAATATTCTTACATAAATTATAGATATTTTAAACAACTTACATTTGAAAAGTTTTTTCGAGAAATGTAGTATAACTAAGTATAAGAAAGTTCAGTGCGGACAACTGCAGATTTTTTAATAATAATCATTAATTTTTTTCAGGAAGTAAACTTTTGAAAAAGTTTTGACTATAAATTTCAACAAATATATACTTGTATAAACGAGATTTATAAATATAGACCTAGCGACGCAGTGATTATCGCTTTGTTTGTTTTTTTTTTATTTCCGCTGAAACGTCGATACCATATGTTCAGTAGTGAAATAATGATTGTTAATGTATGCTTTATAAATATGAAATATAATAGCACATTAAATCAAGTGAACATATAAATTTCAACGTGCAGAAAATTTGGAAATTCAGTGTTTAAGATACTTCTTCTTAACAAAATATGTAAATGAATTGATTACATTTTATGTTTTATTACACCGCACAGTGCGGCCGATTGCCAAACAGCTGACCAAAACTCGAAAAATAAAAGTGTCTAGATAAGATTTTTTTAGCATGCAGTTGGCCAGAGGGATCCTATAAGAATTAAAAATGGTTAAGAATAACGTCCTATACCCCAAATTCTTTCTTTATTTTCCGTTGGAGTTTGGCCTTTTTTCAAGCGCACTATTGGTGTAGTTATTCGGCAAAACCTTTAAACGTGCGAAAGCGCGTGCAGCAAAGAAAATCTAATAAAATCAAATGGAACGTACGTTTGAAGGTTAGTAAAATACGTGAAAATGTTGTAAATATCAGTTCTTTGACAGAACATTTTTAGCAGCACAATAATAAGGGTACTTTTTTTCGTTTTTTTCCAATGAAATTTGAGTTTTCAAATCAAATGACAATAAAACGCTGTGGGATGCTGTCTTCTAACCTTTTGGAGGTTACTTGGAAAAGTATTAACTATCGATTAAGCCAAAATTCAGCTGCCACCTCCTGCCACTTGAATTGTTATGGTTTTTTCTAAGCCTGCTTTGCCCAAACCTCCCAGTCAAAAATTTAATCTTATTGAAATTTCCGTACTTCATGATGCAATAAAAATCTGAAAAAAGTCAGCAACATTTGGCATGCCCTAAACAACAATTATCAATGATAATGTTGCCCAAAAGTTATTAATAAATTGTTAAAACAAATAATTATTCAACAATTTTTTCGATAAGCTATTATTTTTCTTAAACGAATCCCATATGATTTTTTTCAGAATTTTCTCTCAACTAGTATGTCCACTACTGGTGATACCATTACCAAGGTTACAATTATTCCAAGTAATAAAAGATATTTTGAAGGATGATATCAAAGTGACTTATGGAAGGATCGAAAATTTTTGTCTGAAAACCAAAATGCGACTTATTATTTATCAGAAAACGAGAAACAGCAAAATCAAATTTGGTGTATACGATAAAAACAAGATGGAATTCAAGTAATAGGACTGGAGAAAAATTTATAAGAAAAAATTATGATTGGCTGAGTAAGACTGTTGAGTTAAAAAAGAGTAAAGGTAAAAAAAATCAAAAAATATTAAAAGCGCAGAAAAACCGAAGATCTACGAGGTAATGCTTATATGAAGCATCAGTTACATTGCAGTCATTATTGAATCACACAACTGATCGTATTATTTTGTATCAAATGGAAGTTGTTAAATATTTATCTGCAAAAAAACGAAAATTTGACCTTAATCGTTAAGTGGGGCTGTGATGGTAGTTCAGAACACAGTGAATATAAGAACAAGGTAGATGATGGAATCGAAGTCAGTGACGAAAATATTTTTTTCACCTCCCTCGTCCCTTTACAACTTATATACAGAGACTCTGAGATGAAGGAAACAACTGTAGTTTGGAAAAATCCTAGACCATCATCATCAAGATTTTGTCGGCCGATAAAGATTCAATGTGCAAAAGAGTCCCTAGACTTGACTAAAAAACAGTTAATGATGTAGAGGAGCAGATAAAGAATGTAACACCATTTGAAACTAATGTTAATGGGCAAATCGTAAATATAAAGTACGACCTTACTTTAACAATGATAGATACAATTCATTAAATGACACAATGTCTCCAATGCGTTGTTATCTATGCAATTGTACTTCAAAAACATTTAATGCTATAGATGAAATGCTAATACAACAAGTTAATACAGATAACTTGAAATTTGGCTTATCATCCTTACATTGTTGGATTAGATGTTTCGAATTTTGTTGCATTTATCGTACAAATTTCGAATTCAAAAATGGCAAGCACAGATGAAAAGTACAGAGGAAAAAGAGTCGGTCGCGAATAGGAAAAAAATAATACAAGCTGCATTTAAAAAAGAAATGGGCCTCAATGTTGATAAGCCGAATGCTGGAAGTGGCACTTCGAAAGATGGCAATACTGCTCGACATTTTTTTTGAAAAATATCAACAATCTGCGAAAATAACTGCCATCGATGAAGATATCATCGATACATCGTCTTTATATTATATTGCAAGCCATCTCAAGTGGTTATGAAATTAATACAGATAATTTTCGCCAATATACTATTCTATTAGCTAAAAACATTGTACAAACTTACGAGTGGTATAACACGCCTACTTTAGTACATAAGCTTTTAATTCATGGCCCAGAAATTATACAAAATTCAGTTTTAAATATCGGGCAAATGTCAGAAGATGCACAGGAGGCCTGCAAAAAAATTTATTCTATCTATCGCCTCAACTTTGCTAGAAAGAATTACAGACAGAAGACAATGGAAGATGTTTTCAAACAATTTTTAGTAGCCTCTGATACTTATATTTCGAGTTGTCGAAAATTGCCAACTAAACCGCTAAAATCTCTATCCGCAGAGGCTGTTAATTTATTATCGTCCCCATCTGTCAGTAGAGAAAAAACAGAGCAAGAAAGTGTAGATTACAGCTCAGCCTCTGAGTTGGAAACCGATATAGATGTTAATGATCTTGCGGACAACGGAAATTTCTTAATGTAATATTTTTTTATGTACTTTACTTCAATCGATATTATCATATTATACTATAATTTAATCACTTGTTTTATATATTGTGTATAATTCTTAATTGTAATAAAAAAATTTGTGATTATTTAAAAATTGTTGTTTTCGATTTCATTGTTTCGAGTTCAAGGCTCTGACTTTGTGAGGTTGGCTCGCTTGGGGTTTAAAACGCCCTGGGTGTATTCGTAATCAGCGACCACAAAACCCTCAAAAATTATATGTAACTTGATTATGATAAATATATATATATAACCTTTATTGGCATTAATTTCCCTATTACAATACTGTCATTTTGACATTTGACATATTTCCTTCAGTTTTTCTTCTTTCTCCACCTTCCCTTGCCGCCTTCCATTTTCCTCGTCTCCTCCCTCCTGGCCATTCTTCTTCTCCCCTTTGACTGCCTTATCTGAAACATTTTTGTTTGTTCGTTTTGTTTTATGCCTTTACCTTTTCCCTCCTTTTCCTGCCGTCTTCTTTCTTCCTCTTTAGCCTCCCAAGTATCTCCAGTCCCTTCCCCTTCTCCCCCAACACTCTTCCCCAATCCCTGCCCACCTTCTCTTCCTCCCTACTCCATCCAATTTTTTCACACTCCTCCCACCAATGTCTCCATTCGTCCCTTTGTTCTCCGCATACCTCGCATCTCATGTAATCTCCCCCCATCCAATATTTATTCGCCTTTTCCTCGTTGCCACACCTAAACCTCGCTAACATCTTTTCCTCTTCTGCCGAGTTTCCTCCTCTCAGGTACTTCGGACTCCTTCCCTGTACTTGTATTCGTTTGTACTTTGGTATTGTACCTTGAATGCTCTATATTCTCACTCCTTTCCTGTGTTTCTACTTGTTTCCACCTCTCCTCTAATTCTTTTTCCACCTTTTTTCCCTCCGCTCTTCTCCTTTCCACTTCTCTCGTCGACATCTCCGCTTTCTCGTACATCTTCATTCTTCCTTCTTCCCATTTCGATAGCCCCCTTCCCTTGCTTTCTCTCTTCTTCTTATGATAAATAATACATGATATTATACCCCAGGGGGTGGTCGATTAGGGGTGAATTTCCGTACATTTGACATAAAATTTGTAATCAGCGACCCCAAAAACCCCTAAGATTCCATTTTGGAGTGAATTACTTGAATTTTCGAGTTTTGGCCAGCTTTTTGGCAATCGGCCGCACTGTGCACCGTTCCATTTCCTTCCCGCTTTTTGCAATTATAATATAAGGTTTAGACTAATTGGTCCATGTCTTTGGATAAGACATGATTTTTCAGATTTTGGGTATACACGTAATTGCTATATAATATGTGGGCGCTAGGTGGGCGAATTCTCCGCGTTAAGGACTTGGTCTGTACAGTTACTACAGAAATTGATTTCAGATGCGGGTCAGCAGATTTTGTCAAGGCTTACAAGATAATAAATAGAATTTCAGCTGCAGAGTATTTGAAAAGAAAATATTGCTTATTATACTAACAGTAAAAAATCCGCGGTGGTCCGCACGAAACTTACTTATACTTAGTTATACTACGTTCTTCGAAAAAAACTCTCATATGTTCCTTGTATCGTTGTGTGAATGTTCTTCCTGTTTGTCCAATGTACTCCATGTTGCAATTCGGGCATGTAAGTTTGTAAACTCCACTCTGACTATATTTGTCCATAATTTCGATGTTTTTCTGTTTGATGTTTTTATGTATTGTGTTGTTTGTACGGTATGCAATTCGAAGGCCTTGTTTTTTAAAATATTTTGTTATGTTATTTATATTTCTGCCATGGTATGTGAAAGTTACGAATTTATTGCTTTTGTTTTCAGTTTGGTGGTGGTTTTTTGTGGTCTTTTCATGTTTTTACCTTTATTCATTTGTCTACGATGTTCGGGTTATATCCGTTTTCAGATGCAATCTGTTTTATTGTTTCTATTTCTCTTTTTCTGTTTTCGTCTGTTAGAGGAAGTGTACTTAGCCTGTTTATGAAACTTTTAAATGCTGACATTTTGTGTTGTTTTGGGTGGTTAGAGTTTGCGTGTATTACCTGGTTCGTTGTTGTTTGTTTCCTGTATATACCGAATTCCACTTTATTTTTTGTTTTTAGTTATTGTGATATCTAGGTAATTTAATAGAAAATAACGCAATAATAACCAAGGCAGACAAAGGCAACACCGTGGTGATCTTA
The DNA here is from genome assembly GCA_959613385.1 of Geotrupes spiniger. Classification (NCBI taxonomy): domain Eukaryota; kingdom Metazoa; phylum Arthropoda; class Insecta; order Coleoptera; family Geotrupidae; genus Geotrupes; species Geotrupes spiniger. The sequence continues at coordinate 3,235,978 of OY390738.1, forward strand.
GACAAACAAACTCTCATAAACAAAGCCAATGAATTCTTGACAAATAACATATATATATATATATATATATATATATATATATATATATATATATATGTATATAATAACATATATATAAACAAATAAATATGAATCCTAGAGCACCACACCTACAAGCCTTACCCACAATACATAAAGAGAACATGCCAATACGTCCTCTTATAAATTTTAAAAACGCACCTGCATACCGAATAGCAAAAACGTTAGCACATATACTAAAAGAAGATCTCAAATTAGCGAATAAATACACAATAAGGAATAACGCCCAGTTGATAGAAAAGCTTACAAATATACAGATAAACAATACAAACAAATTACTTTCGTTTGATATTAAAAACCTATATACAAATGTTCCAATAGAAGAAACAATAGATATAATCAAACACAAGTTACATAAGAACCACAAAGATGATAAATACATACACCAAATGATAAAATTGCTGAATGTAATAACACAACAAAATTACTTTAGATTTAACAACGAAATATATAAGCAAATAGACGGTCTAACTATGGGATCACGAATATCTGCCATTATAACTGAAGCATTTTTGCAGAATATAGAAGAGGAACACGTAGAAAATCTGAAGAATAAATACGGAATACTACAGTGGATCAGATATGTAGATGATATATTTTTAATAATAGAAAAAGATAATGAAAACAACATTTTACATGACATAAATAACATACACAAACAGTTGGTATTCACAATGGAAAAAGAAAGCAAGGGATCTTTAAATTACCTAGATATCACAATAACTAAAAACATAACAAAAAATAAACTGGAATTCGGTATATACAGGAAACAAACAACAACGAACCAGGTAATACACGCAAACTCTAACCACCCAAAACAACACAAAATGTCAGCATTTAAAAGTTTCATAAACAGACTAAGTACACTTCCTCTAACAGACGAAAACAGAAAAAGAGAAATAGAAACAATAAAACAGATTGTATCTGAAAACGGATATAACCCGAACATCGTAGACAAATTAATAAAAGATAAAAACATGAAAACACCACAAAAAAACCACCACCAAACTGAAAACAAAAGCAATAAATTCATAACTTTCACATATCATGGCAGAAATATAAATAACATAACAAAATATTATAAAAAACAAGGCCTTCGAATTGCATACCGTACAAACAACACAATACATAAAAACATCAAACAGAAAAACATCGAAATTATGGACAAATATAGTCAGAGTGGAGTTTACAAACTTACATGCCCGGATTGCAACATGGAGTACATTGGACAAACAGGAAGAACATTCACACAACGATACAAGGAACATACGAGATCGTTCAAGCAAATGAAACAAGACTCAAATTTCGCCAATCACGTTATTAACAATGCACACTCTACGGGCAAGATGGAAAATATAATGCAAATAGTAAAAATAGAAAACAAAGGAAGGAAACTTAACATCATAGAAAATATGGAAATATATAAAGCCAAACAACATAACACAATAATTAATGAAATATTATCAACACAAATGGAAGCCATATTTTTACCATTAAAAATCATCCAAAGAACGCAAGCAAAAAACAAAAAAAAATTAAACTAAATATTTGAAGTACGATTGAGTTAGCCCGTGAACATGAAACGAAACGCAGTGCGTCGGGCGTTGAAAATTTTAACAGACATTTTAACATCTTTTTAAATATAAGTGACCAAACTAAATTAAGTTAGTGAACACGTGTATGTAAGTGTACAAACATTTTAACAAACAACTCGCATAAATAGACCACGAGAATACAGCATCCATAAGGTAACAATACTAACATATATATGTTTCGCAAAATGTTCGACAAACAAATCATGTCATCTATTTTTAATTGTTTAAGTGCAAAATTAAAAATATTTAATAATGAGAATTATCTACTAATGTAAAAAAATATTACCATTGCAATTAAGACATCACATCCAACCGTTAGCTGTGAGGATGAATTAATGTTCGATTAGAAACGTGGCAGTAAAAGTTATACAAATACAATAAAACATCAAGTCATACAAACTATGATTATGATTATATATATATATATATATATATATATATATATATATATATATATATATATATATATATATATATATATATGAGAAAAGATAATTCTTCGGGAAAATTTGGACAGGTAAATCAATTAAACAATAATTACATCAGTAACGTTTCGTCTTTAGTATAAAAGACATCTTCAGACTAAAATGAATAACACATATGGTAATACAACAATATTAACGTTAATGAATGACTCACCTAATGTAATATTAATTTAATACGCGCATGAAAATTGACTAAAATACACAATCAAACATAAATAAATGTAAAGATTGCTCCTTAAACACTTCACGTAAATACACATATAAACAATTTAAAATTCGATGCGAACTCGACGCAAGTCAAATGCAGAGTAAAATGCAACGTACGCAAAACTTTAGGAAAAAAAACAGTTCACAGGGTAAAAAACGATATTATTTCTTCAATCTAAATAAATTCATTAAGCGATCGAAACGGAAGGTCAACTACCTAAGTAATATTTAAGACATTCTTATAAATTGCTGAAGTTAAATTATTTTCACTCTTTATATTGCAAGTGTTGGGGGTCATGGCGATATACAAAGATTCGAGGATTAGTCGCTTATGTAAGTTATTTTCAGTATCTAAAATTACTGGGTTCGAGAAATCAAATGTGTGGTGGTGTTTCCACACATGTGAGCATAATGCAGTGATTTCTGACTTCTTGTCTCTGGTCATAACATTGTTGCAGTCCTGTTTATGATTTTGGATTCGTCTCTTTAAGTACTGTTTGGTTTGTCCCACATACGATGAACTACAGTCATTACATTGTATCTTGTAGATTAAATTAGATTGTAATACACTGGGTGTTTTAGATTTTAATTGTGTATATAATAGCCCTACATTTTTTGTGTTGTAGTATGTCAAAATATCAATCTTGTTGTTTAAAATTCTGTTGAGTTGTTCCGACAAACCATTTATATATGGGAAAGAGTAAAATTTTTTATTTAATTTTTTTAAAAAAAAAAAAAAATTTTACTCTTTCCCATATATAAATGGTTTGTCGGAACAACTCAACAGAATTTTAAACAACAAGATTGATATTTTGACATACTACAACACAAAAAATGTAGGGCTATTATATACACAATTAAAATCTAAAACACCCAGTGTATTACAATCTAATTTAATCTACAAGATACAATGTAATGACTGTAGTTCATCGTATGTGGGACAAACCAAACAGTACTTAAAGAGACGAATCCAAAATCATAAACAGGATTGCAACAATGTTATGACCAGAGACAAGAAGTCAGAAATCACTGCATTATGCTCACATGTGTGGAAACACCACCACACATTTGATTTCTCGAACCCAGTAATTTTAGATACTGAAAATAACTTACATAAGCGACTAATCCTCGAATCTTTGTATATCGCCATGACCCCCAACACTTGCAATATAAAGAGTGAAAATAATTTAACTTCAGCAATTTATAAGAATGTCTTAAATATTACTTAGGTAGTTGACCTTCCGTTTCGATCGCTTAATGAATTTATTTAGATTGAAGAAATAATATCGTTTTTTACCCTGTGAACTGTTTTTTTTCCTAAAGTTTTGCGTACGTTGCATTTTACTCTGCATTTGACTTGCGTCGAGTTCGCATCGAATTTTAAATTGTTTATATGTGTATTTACGTGAAGTGTTTAAGGAGCAATCTTTACATTTATTTATGTTTGATTGTGTATTTTAGTCAATTTTCATGCGCGTATTAAATTAATATTACATTAGGTGAGTCATTCATTAACGTTAATATTGTTGTATTACCATATGTGTTATTCATTTTAGTCTGAAGATGTCTTTTATGCTAAAGACGAAACGTTACTGATGTAATTATTGTTTAATTGATTTACCTGTCCAAATTTTCCCGAAGAATTATCTTTTCTCAACGTATACCAGTGGACAAGAAATAACAATTATATTTATATATATATATATATATATATACATATATATATATATATATATATATATATATATACATATATATATATATATATATGTTCTGCTTTTTTCTCGGGTAATGAACCGCGTTGTAGAATTATCCCTGTAAGGGTTGTTCCGACGTTTCGGCAATGTCACAATTGGCATCTTCAGGTTGGTCTTCTCGGTCTAAGCGATTTAGAAGAACTGAATTAGAATTACTTTTGAAGAAAATTTTAGCATTTTTAATTTTCATGAAATTTTGGATTTAGGGTTTTTGGGCAATTCTGAACAATTATTACTAGTAAAATTTTTCGATAAAAAAAATCCCTAAAGTGATTTCTTGATTTTTTCCATTTATTTTGCCATCGTAGGTTGCCTTGCATTTAAAGAAGACAATTGTCTTTTTCGGAGTAAATAGAGCAATAAATATTCTATGTTTGGAAAAAAATACTAAAATTGGACGAAAAATAAAAAAGATATTATGGTGTTACACTCTTAAGTGAAACACACTGTATATGGCTCTGTGCTTCTAGAGAATTGTCCATTACGTAGACCATTGTTAGCGTCGCACACAGTTATTTGAGATTCACTTAAAGTGTAGTAAACACAGAAATTCTTGAGATAACATTTACCATTAATTAATGTCTTTCGAGTTGTGGTTGGAGATTGTTTCACGGTGCATTCCTTCGGTGAATATAAGAATGAAACGCTTCAAGTAAAATGGCGCGTTCGTCGGTACCGTGGTCACCATTAGTATTATGGGCTTGCCTAATTCCACAACACACCTCCTTGCTTTAAGGAATCTCACCAGTTGTAATACATCCGGATTTACCATGCGCTAAATTGCTGATTGGACGTCCGTTTCACTAACCAACAAAGCAACAATAACACTGTAGACGGCGTCTACGAAAAATGCTTTTAAATTTCATCCATGGGCATGCAATAAATTCGCGGCGACGTATATCGCCTTATAATCGTCGTTACAAAGTTGCGAACGACTCGATTGCAGCGATCGCCTCGCGTTAAATTACACTGACCCAGTATCGTAATTGAATTGGTCGTTCTCGAGTCTCCGACATCAGGATATAACGTAGCTCGAGGTCGTCCTGTTCGTGTATGCGTGAGTTTGTATGTAACCATGTGAGTAATAAGCCAGAGACTACTTTCATTTTGCGCGGTTTGCCGTCGACAAAATCACCCCGGCGGCTGATCGAGTTGAATTTGCATAAGTTAGTGGTCGCAGAGCGATTCCTTCAAGGTAATTTTCGACCCGGATCGCTCAAATGAACGTCGAGTTTAGTAACAAAAAGTACGTTTATCATGGTCGCCTATATATCGCATTGAATAAATTAGAAAATAACGAGCAGATCATGGAACCCGGTCCGTGGGCAATGGTTTTAATGGCTCGAATATTGTTAATGAAAACGTGATGTAAACGCACGTAGCCAATTATTTACCGTTTAATTACTTTCAAAGTCCAATTGAACTCGAATGCCGGTGAAATCAAATAAATATTGGAAATATCCGTATGATTAACATTAATTTCTGTTCAAAATTGAGTTCATGCTAAAATAAATTTTTAGGTCTCCTAAATTCTTCATTGGTGTTTAAATATAAACTTTTATATTGTTTTTCGTGGGTAATACTATTTTTAGATTGGTAAAAATTATCTTCGCTATTAAACAGCCCTAGATTTTTGCAACAAACCAACTTTTAAATGCCACGGTCGACTCACACTAAACTCCTAAGCATGCTGAAGCTATTAGCTTAAATACATTAGACCTGCCCAAAAAGATGTACGACTGGACTTAATTGCGCGTTACAGCATGACAGTTTCATTCCATCGTTCTATTTGGACCAAACGGAAAGTCTATAAAATATATGATTTATAGCGCCTACATCATCTTTAACTGACCTCTGCATAACCTTGGATCGAATCGACCTTTTCTTTATATCTATTGTAAATTGTATTATTTACAGTTATGTAATTTTTTTAAATTATAAAGCTGTATGGTAACCACATTTATATTTCCAAAGTAACTATTTTTTGTAATGTGTGATGAAAAAGATTGTTCGTCAAATGGCATTCTATGATTTGTTTTATATCGTCACCATAGAGACGATACTTATGTATGACGAAATGAAACAATTTACAACTGTAAGAGTACAATTCTGATCCGAGAATACTCGTCTGTGTGACTTGGTGATACCGAGCAATAAAAGTACGGCAAGCTTTTTATTATCAATCGCGTTGAATATGTCATCCAAAATTAAATATAAAGCAGAATATCGTACTTAGCCGCATGCACTGAGATTTGATAATGTATGATCAACTGTGACATCACTGGTAATAGACCAATAGGTTTGAATTTGTGGTCGGAAGGTTTATCATGCTTGGGAACAGACACTGAGCATTGCTTCCAAGGGGAAGGGTGCTCTAGTGCCAAAACTATTACAGCTAACATTATGAAACTTCAGACTTTTATACGGCCAGAAAAAGTATATTTTAAAGCAATAATTATTAAATTCGCAGTAAATAACGGTTATTCAAAAACATGTATTTCTAATCTAAAAAAAAAGATTTGTAAGTTTTGAGATACATATGCAGTTATCCGGCCTCTTCACACGGCATATCCGACTACCCTTAATTTATTGGCAATCTTCACCAATAATTTACAGGCTAGTCTCATCAAATTTTTATTTTTCGTCCTTAGATGGAGATAGAATCAAGTCCATCAGCTTACTTTCCTTTCATATTGAATTATAATCGTGCTTTTCTTTTACCCCAAGGTGTCAAGGTTTTTCATTTCTTCACTTCCATGTTTCTATAAAGCCACGACACTCGTTTCTGTTCCTGGCCATAATTCTGCTCCGTCCTCTGGATACTTCGACTACGGTACTATTCCAAGTAGTTCTGAGAGTCGTTATCTTATATCTTGGTCTATCTTACTCACTTCTCATATCTTCCTAGCTCGTCTATTTTTATACATTCTGAATAAATGTCCAGTCCATTTTAGCTTCTTAACCTCTGTTTTATCTATAAGCGGTTTCATCCTAAGTTACCCTCTAATTTCTCCATTCAGCTTCATATCTTCATATAAGATAACTGCCACCACTTTCAAGAGGTATTTCAATAGGGCAGCTTGTAAGCTTCTCTCTTGCCTACCGTTCAGCAAACATTTCTCACATTCACATTAAATTTGGACTATATAAACCGTTTTTAATAGTATTAGAGTTGTTTTGGTTGTTAATTCTTTGTATAGAATTTTATATGTATATCGCATTGTATGCTATCGTAGCTGTTATTTATTAATGATATAATATAGATATTTTTATATATCAAAATTGAAATAAAGATAAAAACGATAAAAATGTATAAGCAGTACTTACAATATAACAAAACGTAAAACAGGAAGACATACAGAAATAACAATTACATGAACTTGCGCTTTTCACGATTTCCATTTATTTCAAATGATCTCATGCTTAATCTGAATCAAATTTAATATAAATATTTTGCTACTCAATAATATATTCAAGATACAGCAATTTAGTATATGCGTAATGAAAGGAAAAAGTGAGGACAGCAGGTATAGTCGGAATTACGAGAAGGTGCGTGCACGTCATCGTTTTTTAATGACGTCAAATTTTATATGTTTACATGTTTCTCACACAAAAGATACTCTTCAATATCGTATGCAACCAAACAGACAGCAGTATGTGTATGCTTATAGGTATATGTATGTGGTAGTATGCAACCAGATATACCAGATACTACGCCCGTCGATTGATCTACATGTGTGAACTTACTAGAACACTCAGAAACAGTTCGTCGATCCTTACGACATAAAATACCCTACATTCAAATTCCTTTCGTCTTTTTCATGACAAATATAGAACACTAAGTGATAATAATAATATCTATAACATTCCTTCGCATCGCCTTGTAAATAGGCCTGGTTTCACTACATATTCCAATACAAGAAAATGGCATTTTATAATTTCTACATGTTGGCATTATAAAACACGCATCGATGACGTGCATGCACCTTTTCATAATTCCGACTATAGGAATCATTTTTATATCAATTTTATCTGAACCACAATGAACAATTTGTTCTTATAGCAGAAGCAAAATCTGCTGCCTCACTACTCAAGTAATAATTAATTATATCGATCCTGATGTAATTATATAACGATATTCAAAATGTCCGTTGGGAAATCTCCAAGATTACTAGAACTTCTTGGTGGATTTACAAAACAAATTTATATAATTACACTAAACAGGGTAGAGTAGTACTACAAAAAACATCACCAAAAGCCAATGCACTGCGAAAAGATACCTTAACATTTCTATTGTGAATGTTGTCATTACCTCTACATACTTTTGCATCAAAGTAATAAGCTGCAGGTGATCGTCTTAGTACTTTTAGCTAACTTGCATAACAATTATATAAACAAGAATATATATATATATATATATAACAAGTCTTCTTTGCGTTTAATACGTCAACAAAAACAAAAACTTTAGTTATTAAAATAATGTATATGTATGTGTTTGTCAAAACATCATGGATGCACTGCTCGATTACGATTACCACCGCAATAATTAGTGCTTAATGTTAAGTAAATGTGTTTATTTTTCTGCACATACGTCAGGTGGAGCTATGTGATAAGTAAGTAAGTCGTCGTTGGTAGAAACTTATTTATAATTACGGTGTCGGTTCAAAATTTAAATAAGTGTTAATGTTTAATCCATTTGTAAAACAATAAATGCATCATGCATAATTTCTATCAAGATTCACATGCTTTAATTTTTCAGGCAAAAATTGTCAGAAACGACAAAATAGTCTAAAACCGAAAAAGTACTAGAACTATTCAATTGCAAAAAGGCAAATAAATACCAACATTTTCAAAAAACCAAAAATGCCGAATCAAGTAAAATCATAAAAATACCATCGGCAAGGAACACATTCATACATTTCCCAAAAATGTTAATATTAATAAAACTTATTTAGTTTAACTTGAATTAATTTCACTTAGTTTGGATTAATTTACCTTAAAGATCCACAATACTTAAAAGTGATACCTTAAATCTTACACGAACTCTGAAACTCCTTGAAAGCATGAGAAACTCAATTATCATTTTAATACTTCATGTATTAGATACCAACGTCAATAATTGTTTGCATTTACTATAACATGAAAACAGTGCAACCAAAGAGAACTATTTGAATATATGGATTATATTGGTGTTGCACCCAAAAATAACCTTCAAAAGTTTTAAAATGTTTACTATGATTTAATCGTTCGGCCATAAATACATGTCATGTAAAATACAGATCACTTTCTTACCTTGTTTACAGACGTCGACAGTTTTATCATCGTTGATTTGCTCGTAATCACTGTAATCGACACTTTGCCTGTATAAATTTCCCGTCCTTCGTTTCCGTATCGCATACGAATGCACCGGCACTATCAACTTCGGTCGTGGTATCAAAAAATCGTTTCCGTCACTTTTGTTCTTCATCGTCTTCGCCGAGTTCGAGTTCCTCGAAAACGGACTCGTCCGACCGTTTTTGTACAGATCGTAGATCTCCTCGTTCTCCAAGCTCGAGGCGTACGAATCGCTTTCGCTTTTGTTCTCGACGCTCGACTCGGACAGCTCCGATGAGCTCGGGTAGATTTTTTGCGCGGGTAGTCGCTGACGGATCTTTTTCGGCGATTCGTAGTAGCCGCTGTCGTTGCGGTTCAGGTTAATGTCGGCGGTGACGTAATCGCCAGCGGCGTGCGACATTTGTACGAGGGGGACGCTCCCCGGAGAATCGCCGCGTTTTTCCTCGTCCTTGTCGTCAACGTTCGCTTCATCCACAGGCACGTCCGTTAGAATGTACTTGTTTTGGTCGTCAATCCAGTCGTTGATGCGTTCGTCGACGTCTTCGTCGAAAGCGGAACCGTTTAGTTTGGTTTCGGGCGAGTCCTCTTCGACTATCGACTGCAAGAAATTTAAAGTGGAGAACGTTATTGATGATCAAAATTAATGTGGGCGATGTATAAACCATATTGAAGATGATGGATTCAGTGAATTAAAAATTGAAAACTATGAAGGGGTAACCAAGAACAAACATTTTGTTATATTATTTTAGATTATTTCATACGTTTATGATATATTTTTTTATTCTTGTTCACTCGTCTAAATAATCGGTTAACATCATTTGTGCGACTTGTTGCAGTTATTATATATTTCACTTATATTCGAATAAATTTCGTTGATCAGATTATGTATTTTGCTTTCATTTATTTTGTTCTCCTTTTTTATATTTACCTGCATTTGTTTAATTTCTTTTTTAAGTTAATTAAATTATTTTAATGAAATATTTCTTGTATTCGGCAAATGGATAACTTATTTTATTCTGCCTTCACCAATCTTCTCTTTGGCATTAAGTTCCTTTACATGTTGCAGGTTTCTTATTTTGTCGACATACGTTGACTTGCATTTACTTTTTTTATAATAAAATTACATTTTAAATTTGAGTAAATGTATTTCTTTGAAAGTATGATAGTATTAATTCATTCATTGTATTCATTTTTGAATGTTGCTTTCCTGATTTATGGTGTGTACCACTGTCAGCCGGTTTTATTGGCAGAAGTCGAATACCGAATGAGAAGAATCGTAAGCTTCGTGACAAAGACAAATAGAAAATCATAGGCAAGTAGGGTGAAGATGGAATAGAAGGGACGATGTTGATTAGAGAGTGAAGAAGTGTTCGTTTCGCGAAGAAGGGACGGATGGATGGGATCATTGGATGGATGAATGTATCCAAGTGGAGATAAAAAAGATAATCAATTAAGTTGAAGAAATGATTATGAGGATGTGATGAGTATGCTGGAAGAAATCAATGAACGACTGAAAACGGAGGAAAGAGGGAAAGAGAATTAAATGGAGTGTAAATGAATTAAATTAAATTAAATATCGTTGCATATTTATTGTTTTCGTATTTATTGTATATTTTATCAGTTTTGTTGTAATTTCGCAATTAGTTTTATTTAGCTCTGTATTTACTTTTTTTAGTTGTGTTTTTGGTTTTAATTAATATTTTGGTTTGGTGAACAAATGTTCATCACGTTATTGATTTGCATAGCATATGCTACAAGACTGCTACACCTCACAAATTATTGGTGGTATATATATATGTAGTAAATGTTTAATGGGTGTGCTCAATTTCTTAGTTATTTAATGAATTTTAGAAGTACATGTCGGAAGACAACATTGGTGTTATTATTTCTACTATTATGTTACTAATAATTAGAAATTGATCAGCGATAAAGTACTTACAGGTTTATGATCAATTTCTGAGGATTGTACCTCCTCGTTTGTATTGAGGTCAACTTCCGCAACATCAACACGAGATTCAAATTCATCAAAAACGACCTTAGTGATACAATTTTCTTCATTTTTTGTTTCGTCGTCATCGATATCGTCGTCTTCGTCGTCTTCTTCATCATCAAACAAGGAGCTTTTAATTTCCGTGCTTTTTTCTATAAATCTGACAGACTTTTTGATCTGTTTTTCCAGATCGTTTATCACGTTCTTATAATTTTCGGTGGCGTTGCCGTTGTACGCCACTTTGGCGCGCGGCTTCGGTTCGGGCGGCACCTTTTCGTCATCGGTTTCGTTCCGTTTATCACAGTTTTTCGGTCTGACCTGCGCGTAAAGGTGCTCGTCATCGTCGCTGTCCCTCTTGAGGCTCGGTCGCTTCAGACGGTTCTGCGATGGAAGGTAATAGTGGTCGTTATAGTAGTCCGTAAAATCGCGCTTTGTTTTAGAATTTATCCGCGCGAGGCACTTTTCGCTGTGGTATTTCAGGCGCATGCTACCCGTCATGGTGCCATTCAAGTTGTAGGGCGGATCTTCGCTTTTGACGCCGTCCGATATCGCAAGTAAGCTTTGATACTGACCGAGCTTCGAGTTGCTCGCGTCGCTTTGGCTATTGGACGTGGACGCCTTGGAGAGGCTCCTTTGAGCGTCTATCCAATTGGCTTCGTATATTCGACCCCTGGCACTGTTGGGAACGTCCATCTCGAGCCAGGCGGGGTCGTCAGCCACCGCTTTTCCGGGGTAATGTTTGATCCGCATCGTCGATACAATCAGATCATTTTTCATACGAGATCGGCCTCGAACGGCTAATGACACGACACTCAACCGGACACTTAAAACCTATTTTTCGAATCCATCCGCGTAAGAACTGTAAGAGAATTTTAATTACTAACTGACATTGTACTGTTATAAATCTGTGATGAGGTACGTCTTTCGGCTAAAATGCAGCGATCAAAGAGTCTGTTTTTTTGAAATCGCACTTCAATAACCAAAACCAAAATAGTATTCAACAACTTCGGGTATTGCCACAAATGAAAATTATTATTGCTTCAATTATATACGTAATATCAATAATGGTATAATTGAAGAAAAATCTCGTGATCTGTAGGGCGAATTTTGTTAGGAAAATGAACATTATTATTAATGTGCACGTTCGAACAATGTTTGGTTACTCGCATATTTACATACTAATTATTAAATTAATATGCAAATATACGAGTAATTTAGATGTTAGTGGGGTCTACATTTATTGCCAGTCATGCGCACTGTTGCATGCTTCAATAATGATATAATTTTTCAAATAATTATATGATTTACATTCTTAGAAATAAATAGTTCTTACTTTGCTCCCTTATTGCAAATCATATGTTCCATTCTCCTTGTCGTAAAATTCTGCAATGTTTGTCAACTTCTTGTTAATGAACAAAATAAACAATGAAAAACATCAACAAAAGAAACGAAAATATTTTGAAATATAGTCGGAGAAAAACAACAATAATGAACGGAACACAGTTGCGCAAAATATTAAAAATGGGATCAAGAAAGTTGATTTCATTTAAAGAAAATAGGAAATAGATCTTGCGCTTTTTTATTCCTGCTTTGAAAGAAAATAATAAATATTGTGCGTACATAAGCCGGCGTCACGTAATCATTTGCAATTTGAGAAAATATTCATCTTCATCAGACGACAATCAGATCATAAAATATTTCACTAGAATTTGTAGGCTAACAATTATTGCGGTAGCGTAGAGGAAGTGGAAAATAATAATGTATTACCATTAAAACGTACTGACATGTTTCGAGTATTCGATAGTATCCGCCAACTAGGATACAGCGATGGGGATTCAATTTTTTACTACAAATGAATAACTGATGATGATGACATGTTTTACTAAACATAGAGGTATATTATATTATACTCAGTGACATATAAACTGCACCACCTAGAAGGGGTGGGAATTTTTGGACCAAATTTGGCAGGAATAGTGGACTAGTCCAGGGAAATAGTTGATTAAAATTTGAAACCCAATCATCAAGTAGTCATGGGATTTTTGACGTTTGTGTCATTTTTTAGGTGATAGACAAGCAATTATCGAGTCATTTTTTGAATTTGTTCCACTTTTTCGGATCCCGTTCTTTAGTGTAAAGTGTTTCAAGTGTTTAACGATGCCTAGAGGAAGGAGACTTCAAGTTTACCAGCAGTTGAGTGACTTTGACCGAGGGCGGATTGTTGGTTTACGAGAAGCAGGTTTTTCGTTTAGAGAAATCGGCAACCGTTTGGAACGGCACCACTCAACAATAATGCGTGTTTATCAAGCGTGGTCTGAACATGGGGTTGAACGTCGGAGAAGAGGCACTGGGGCTCAAAGACGAACCAATGAGCGTCAAGACCGCCGCTTAAGACTAATGACCTTGAAACACCGATTCTCTACAACTAGATCAATAGCTGATCAATGGTTAGGTAACAAGGTCGTCCAATAGGTTTGCGAGCAGTTTATCGTCGAATAAGAACCTTTGGCTTGCCCACATCTTGTGCTACCTCTCACTGCTCAACATCGCCAGGAACATTTGGCCTGGTGCACGGAAAGACTTCAATGGAACTTGGAGTGGCATCGAGTTGTCTTTAGTGACGAATCGCGATTTTGTTTAGGAATGCATGATGGTCGGATGACTGTTAGATGAAGACGTGGAGAAAGGCGCAATCCAGATTTTTCGATTGCGAGGCATGTTCGCCGACCTCAAGTGTTTTCTTTATCAAATTTTAATCAATTGTTACCTTAGACTAGTCCAATGTTTCTGTAAAATTTGGTCCAAAAATTCCCACCCCTTCTAGGTGGTGCAGTTTATATGTCACTGAGTATATATTAAGTTAAATTGCTACATAAGTGGGTAAGCATATTTTCGGTAATCGTACCATGATTTCTAAATCGAATGAGAATTGTTTTGTGTATGTCAATAATAGTGTCCACGTTAAACATCTGTTGTAATTAGTTATTAATTAATTAATGTATATAGTGATTGAATATAAGAGCTGTCATTTGTTCCGTGGGCGAGTAAGCAAATTTTGGTAAATTTACTATGATTTTTAAATCGCTTCAAAGTTTTTATTTAGATCGTTCTTGTTTAGGCACAGCAATGTGCTAGAGAAAGTTTGGTCTTGCTAGTATTTTGTTGTCTGTGGTTCCTTGGGAGTGATTGACTCACGCCAAGAAGTTTTGGTAGGCACTACAAATAAAGGTATTTCAGTAACTAAACTTCTTGGTTCTGTCTAACAACACAGAATATATGAAATCTTATACATTATTTAGAGATTAATTTTATCCTTTATTGAAGAATAATAGAAGTATTGCAAGTAATTAAATAAATGCAATTAAGAACGAAGAACGAAAGCAAAGAAATTAGAAATTTCTACCAAGAATCAAACAGAAAAGCTGGTGCATTGTGGTACTACAGAAACGAAAAAGGCGAATTAGCAGGAGAAACCGAAGAGAAGGCAGATATATGGGCACAATATTTTCAAAAGCTGCTAAGTACAAGTGCAGAAGAGGAACATGAACGAATGACAAGCATACAGCAAGACTTAGAAGATCCTGATGGAGTACCAGAACCAACGGATCGAGAGGTCAAGGAAACCATTAACAAAGCAAAAAATAACAAAAGCGCGGGTGAGAATGGAATCGGAGCCGATTTTTTTAAAGAAGGTGGAATATCCTTACAAGGATGGATAATAGAAATAGTAAAAGAAGTATGGAGGAAAGAAAAATGCCAAGCGAGTGGAATGGAGCGGTGTGTCTAACATACAAAAAACCAACCAACCCAACCTTATGTAGTAATTATAGAGGTATATCTCTACTGGACGTAACTTATAAGATATTTGCCAGAGTTATGAGAAGCAGACTGGATACCATCGCTGAGGAGGTAATCGGGGAATATCAGAGTGGATTTAGAGAGGGAAGGTCTACAACAGATTAGGTTTTCACGCTAAAGCAGATACAGGTGAACAGCTACGAGTAGAATATAGAACTACATACCCTATTCATAGACTTAAAGCAGGCATATGATACAATTAGTAGAACTAAGTTATACGAGGCCATGGCATGAGTTGGTATCCCTGTGTTGATGCGGTTGGTGCGAATGACATTGGAAGGCACCAGAAGCAGAGTGGCGGTCGATGAAACTCTATCAAGGAGCTTCGCGGTGGGGAGAGGGCTAAGGAAGGTGATCCACTATCGACTACGCTTTTCAATATGGCTCTGGAAGCCATACTAAGGGAGGCAAGAATACAAACAACTGGAACTGTATTCCATCACAAGCACCAGTGTATAGCATTTGCGGATATGGCAGTGTTAACGAGATCAAAGAAGGAATTGAAGAGTATTTACCGCGATAGAAATAAGATCAAAAGAATATGGATTGCGCATTAATGAGATGAAAACCAAGTATATAGTGATAAAGGCAAATAATTTAAGAGGAGCGAGCAGTTTCAAGGTAAGGTCGTTTGATGGAGAGGAGTATTGTTTTGAAACAGTGAAGGAATTCGAGTATTTAGGAGTAACAGTCACAAATTGTAATGCAGAAAACAAAGAAGTTGATAAGCGAATCGGAAATGGAAGCAAAGCCGCTGGAGCAATGAAGGGAATGCAGCAACGGTAATTCGACCAACAATACTGTATTGCACTGAGATATGGGTGTTAAACAAACAAGAGGCAAAAAACTAGAAGTCTGGGAAAGAAGAATACTACGCAGGATATACGGAGGAGTCAAGGATGAGACAGGAAGTTGGAGGAGTAGAACAAATAAGGAAATTGCAGATTTGTATAATAAACCATCCATAACACAGGTTATGAGAGGTCAAAGAGTGAGATTGATTGGGCACGTGATGCGGATGGAGCCAGTCAGAATTCCAAGAAGAGTGCTACAGAGAGGAGAAGGAAGCAAGAAAAGAAGAGGGCGTCCGAAAAAGAAATGTTGGGAAGCAGTAAAGAAGGATTTGGAAGATGCTGGATTCATGAGATGGGAAGAAGGAGTCGGAGAAAGGACAGGATGGAGACAGATAATGAACGCCATAGAGGCCAGAAAAATGTAGAAAAAAAAAATGTAAAACTAATAGAAGCCATGGGCCGGCCAGGCTTGTAGCGCTGATGTATTATATAAAATTAAGAACGATGCAAGGCTCACACTACACGTGCCATAATGTGATATAAATCGTCGGACTGAGTAGCTGTCTCTACAAAATTAAATATTAGGGTTCTACAGAACCCAGCGTTTCACGTTTCAAGTCCTAAAATGTTATTATTTATAATTAAGGATGTAAATATTGTGTGTAGACACAGTATAATAGATCACACAATTTGTGGATTTCGGTATGGTTGGTTATAAATTTTTATCTCGCGGAATTGTATCAGAAAAAGGAAATGATTAAAAGAAATATGTTTAAATGTAAAATGCAAAAATCTTTAAACGCATATTATTTTTTTCTTATTTCATAACAGCGAACTGGCTATTATATTTTGATCTAACAAACATAACTTAGATTACTGAACATCCCGCCTTTAATTTAAAGAACGTACTTTATTCTTAAAAAATCGACGTTTTATGGCACGAATAAAAACTATGCTCATTGTCAATGTTATATACCACTGAAAGAATCCGCAATTCAAGAAACTGATGAAATTATTCTATAAAAATAAATAATAAAAATAAATGTATGAATTGCAAACTAATATATAATTTACATTCATATCTTTTAGATTCAAGTGAATCGGCAAAGAACAACAACATTTGAATACTAGGTGTCGTTACTTACTACGGCGACGAGTCAAATAAGCAATGATGGGTATTACATTACACGGTGTGTGAATTTTGTATTGTTATTGTATTTATTTCATTATTTGCAACACTTTTATCATTCTTGAAAAAAGGATCAAAATAATGGTTAGAAAAGTGTGTGTGACTTATATTTTGAATATTTCCGTTAAGCTGAATATTTAAATAGCATCTGAAACGTTTCTTCACGGAGTTATTATATGTAACTACATTCGTATTTGCATAATTGATGAAATGATAACAAATAAATCAAGGAAATACTTTTAAATACAAACCAACCTATGTTCATTCACTAAATGAATATGTAAATCATATTTTTAAACACAATGTCAAAGGCCTAGTGGTAGTGGTGAACGTAATTTTTCGTACAAGTTGACATTTATTAAATTCGAAATATTTTTTTAAATTTCACTATTTACGCATATTTCGTATATTTGAACATCTTTTAACATTTTCTTTGCCTTCGATGTCAAAATGTTGACATTTTTCATTTTATGTATTATAATATTGACATAATTGACACTGAAACGAAAGAGTCAGGAAATTGTTTATGCAAATTGTTTGTTTTACCATCCAGTAAAACTGTATTACTTTGTTAACTAAAATACCAATTAAACCTGGATGAAATTACCTGTAAAAGAATCGCTAACAGAAAGGCATCGATAAATCGATAAAATTAGATTGAGCTGTGAGCTTATACTAGTATAATGGAAAGTGCGAAGAAATACTAATTTGCATGGAATATTTTCATACTTCATTAAATGCATTGTTTCCTTAAATAAATGTTATTCATTCATTTAAGTTTACACATTGCCATATGCCAATCGGCTCTAGCAGAAAAGGATCCGCGTGATAGATATGAGACTATGTTTCTGTACAATTCTAATTACAAAATTTGTTTTTGAAAACATTTCTTAATAATCAAGGTAATATTAAACATGCAACAAGCAAAATAATTTGTTTACATATTATGTGGACTTCAACACTTCTAATAAGTGAATAGAATAGAAACGATTTTTAAATTAAATCTTGTTCGCAATGCCAATGTTATTAATAATTTCTGCCCTGAAATGTAGTGTGAACAGTCAGTCAAGTGTATGGCAAAGATGATTTGGTAACATAGAACGCAGAATTTTTATGGTGAAAACAAAATAAATTAATGCATAACATATTTTGTTACAAAATGCAAAACAAGTGAACCAAACATACCTAAAGTATGATAAATCGATAAAAAAATTGCTACATAGTTCAATGGAACAATTGCATAAAACGATACAATGCTAATCGATCGATCTTATATTTCCTACATACACATTCCAAATTTACCCAATTTTTGTTAACGGTTCGTAGCGCAAGAGTTGCAGGGCAGATGTAACGTAGACGTAAAATAATCCGTGTAATCATCTACACAGCAACAGCGATTTTATAAACATACCTGCACGCTACCTACTCGCTCGAGTGTTTATATTTAATATTGCAATAGTGCATTTCATTTCAAGAAAAATATCTCATTGTAACAAGTACGAGTATATAATATACGAGTTCTTTGCGTCGCTTAGTGAAAGAATAATTAGGAACGGGCTCTCATTATGTACGAGTTACATACATACTTATGTTTGACATCTTTTGAGAGATACTTGTTTACTCAAATATTAATATTATGGAAAAATCGACATGTCTTAAAGTGCACGTTTATTGAGATTATGTATGCATGTATTTTCATCTAATCGAAAAATTAAAACAAACCTCATTAGCAATGAAAATAAGTACTGATAAATTGCTATTTATTCTACGCTTTTACTGTTATGTAGATGTATTCTAATTTGTTAGTTTTTCTTGAATTAACAATATTATAATAATAATAACTCTTCGTTAATTAATTGGTGTTTTGCCTACCTTAAGATGTAAATTTTGCCTTTCTGACAGCGCTCAAACTGAAATGTTGATGTAATAAATGTAATGCTCTTATTAAAATTTTTTATTTAAAACCTAAAAAAGTTCATCTTTGTATACCGCTATTTTTCAAATCCAAAATGTTGTTAATCATTCCGACCAGTCCACATTTTAATATCATTACAATTGTAACACGCATATTTTTATAGTAACGCATATTTTCAATATTTAATTACATTCCTTAAAATGCATATAAACACACAGTTTTGTGTGTATTATTGTTTAATGGTTGAATGGAGGGACGTCATCTAAGTGATAACAAATATATTGCATGAGATGTGAAGGTGTTAGTTTTTGGGACAATTGCAATGATACGCGAACTTAGCTAGTCTATGCATGTGGAGAGAATAGTAGTCCAGAATGCAGTGGCATAGTTAGTGGGTGCGACGTTGTGAGTTGCGTGAAATGGCAGAGAGGCAAATATTGGCGAACAATATTATGGCAAATGCAGGGTTCGAGATATAGTATTGACTATCTGATATTGTTGTATTATGTGGCACCTACTTTATTGTCATATGCAATGTTGTGAGGCAGTCACCTTTGTTGTACTGTGTTGAGTGGGGGGTACTGAGGGGCCCCTTGCGTGGCTTAGTCAACCGATAACATGTGTGGTTATCGCCAATCATCGACCTGTATGTCCAGTGTCCAGTGATTCTGGAATCGTATGTCTAGCAGGCAAGGTACGCTAATATCCAAAGTTGCCAATCGAGTACCCCCATGCGATTCTTGGCCGCGGCATAGAGGCTGACGCCCACGGGTTCTTCCATAACTTCATGGGGGAGCGACGAGCACGTCAAGTGCAATATTTCAGGTACAATTGTCGTCAAAAAAATCTGGTACACCTATCTTTTCCCAATGTTAACTCTACTTTTAGAATAATACGTTAGTAAGGGGTGCATTTAAATTAACTGTCACATTGTTCGCTGTCATCGAATGTCGAAACATGCATGGGCCGTTTTACACAATACGAAAATCTTAAAATATTGCCACTAGATCTATGTAGGTGTACCCGATTTTTTTGGCGACGACCGTACATTAGCATGTCAAGATATCCGGAAAATTGTAAAGGTGTCCAAAGCAGATATTCAAGGATAGCTACTAAAGGCAACGTGGGACCGGGCTGGGCTCAGAATGGGGGCCTTGTGGGTAACTTCATGTATCGCATTAACTGTATTGTAAATGGTGCTATTTATATTTTCATGTGGTGCCATTGTAGCCATTAATCATAATCGTAATCGAAATTAACGCCAACCTAACACTATACCGTATGTCCCCGGATTGAGTTTACAATAGGTATGATTGACCAAAAATTTTCGAATTGGAATTTCATATTTTGGGAACCCCAAGCCCTGCTTGGTCTGAAACTTATTTTTAGTTTACTTTCGATTTTTTAAAATCAAGTATATTTATAGTTTTGCAAACACTATTTTAGTTCTAGGTTAACTACCTTTTCGGTTCATAGTACGTCAAAGTGTTACAAAGAAAAGTTGTTCAGAATGTAAAGTTATAGCGTTATGCAAATTTTAAGAAAAAATTTAAGAAATTTTTAATTAAATTATTAAAACAAAAAACAACTATTACGTTATTCTATTAACTCACCACCTTCGTCGCTGCATAATTCAATCCATAGTCGCAGTTCCTTAACTAACGGTAACTCTTTCCACGTCCCTAACACTGTACTAAATATATTATCTGTTCTAACGTTAGCATTTAATTGTAAAAATATTGTCATTACTTCGCAATGAAAATCAGTTTTGTGATATTACTTTAACGATTTGAAAGATAACGACATATGTCATACTACAATAAATACTTGACATGTAATCGATGGTTTTTGTTTTTGCAATTATTAAGCCGCCTCATGTTATCATTGCTGTTTTAATTGCAATACTGACCAATACTGGATTTTATCAAAGTAGGCCAATCATTCTGAAAATAATAACGTCATAACTTTACATTCTGAACAACGTTTCTTAGTAACATTTTAGCTTGCAGTGAACGAATAAGGTAGTTTACCTAGAACTAAAATAGTGTTTGCCTAACTGTAATGCACTACCTGATTTAAAAAAATCGAAAATATACTAAAAATAAGTTTCAGACCAAGCAGGGCAGAACCCCAAAACATGAAATTCCAATTCGAAAATTTTTTGTCAATCATATTGTAAACTCAATCTGGGGACATACTGTATAACAGTATAGTCAAATAAATTGTTATACCGAAAATTCGCAGATTAGAACGTGTAACATATACGAGCCAGTTGTTATTGCTGGTCACACAATGGCGCGGCCTTAAAACGTATTTATGATTAATTCATTCCATCCTTGATAATAGATAAAACTTGTAACGGTACACTTGAAACGTGTTATTAGCAATAGTTACCGTGCCTTGCGCTTTTTTACGGTTCGTATCATTGTTCGATTTATAAATAACTCTCGTGCCGGATCACGTGTTCTCCTATGTAAAACGTTCGATTAGAAAAAGCTTAACGTGATAATTGTTGGGGTTTCCAACTAACGAGTCTCACTTCACCCAAGTTACGTATAAAAAATATGTAACTAGAAGTTTTTCACGGTGTGAAAGGCATAATATAACTTAAACCATCCATGGGATACACTACTAGATTTTACCTTACTTTGATTGTTCATGTTTAGAAAGTTCTTAAATATAAAAATTTCTACAGTCGTGCGCACTGAACTTTTTCTTCTTCTTCAGCAAATTGGTGCAGTTGCGATGACAGGTACACTTATTGAACATTACTAACACGCCGCTAAGAAATCAATGATTTTTAAAAGCTTCAATCTAATTGGCTACACTATTTCAAAAATAAACTTGTATTCCTTGATTCATGGCGTAGGAATTGTTCGCGCAAGTGTTTGATGCGCTCGAACTTTTAAAGACCACACTCGCCCCAGAACCGGTCGATTCATAAATTATCAGTGAGATGTTAATCAGAAACGACGCAGGAAATTTGATTGACATTTAACATTATTAATATTATGGTACAGGCCGGCTTGCACTAGCCAATCAATCAATCTCCATAGAGAAAAACAAAAACTCGATAATTCATTAATAAATATTCAATTTCCCTATTCAATCCTGCCCAGCCACAACGTGCCGTTTTTGCGCTCTCCTTGCATCTCTCTCGTAGTTTCATTATGATTTCGCGGCAGAACTGGGTGCGGAGCGAGTTTAACTACGAGAATGTAACTATTATTAATTGCCATTGTCCGGACGTGGACGGAACGAAACGGGACGTTAATATTGAAATTATTACCGGTCGATCGTTTTTCTAGACATTAAAAAAAGCAAACAATGCTGATGAATTATACTTGGCGAGATAAAAATAGATGCCGGTATTCTGGAAAGTTTTCGCATTCCCGGTCCGCGACGTTAATGAAATAACGGGCAATAGCGCGGCGAATACATCGCAGTCATGTGCACACAAAATATCAACGACGCGACGTCGAGAAATATTTAACAAAACTGCACATCAATCATTGCTTGTGTGAACAAATAATGGAATTTGTACTACGAATTTAGCTACATTAGTAAATACTTGAAGGATCAGCAATCAGGGTTCTGCGCACATTCCAATGCTTATAGTTATAAGGAATTAAATTTGAAACTATTCGATGTGGTACAATGCCGTAAGCTATACAAAACGCATTTTCTTAAAAAACAAAGTGAACTATACAAAGTTATTTCTTATTTTTGGCCTTTTAAATATTATTTTAAGATTTATATGATCGTGTGGTTTCTTAGTAGTTTTTTAAACATTATATTCATTAAGGTTATCACCATTTAATTATTACAGTACTATCATTATCACATTTATTAAATGTTGTTTTCGTATGTCTTCCTTACTCCACAATTTATTGCAATTTTTTAAAAGCAGAGCCCCTCGCATATCTCCTATTTTTTCACTATTTTCATCGAAATTTGATCAATTCCAGATGCCATAACATCTTTTAATCTTTTAATAATCTTTTTATTATTCCATCGATATATTTTCTCCTACCATTTCGTTTTTTGCTATTTGAACGTTTTCTACCATATCCTCATTCCACTCTGGTTCTTCAGCTTCTCATCCTTCCAGTAATTCCTGGGAATATTTTTTCGTCGCTCCATTATCTATCATTCTTCCGTTAATATATAACTATATTATCGATAGTTTCATTCCCTCTTTCAGAACTCCGTAAAACGATTTTGGCAAGTTCTACTACTATTTCTCTCTTTGATGTTTTCCGCTCCTATTCTATTACCATGTACTCGACATTACTTCCTTGCTCTTTATATTCACTTAGTGCCCCCTGGTACCATGCTGTTTCCTGAATATTTCCCATATCTCTTCAATTCCTAGGTCTTCAGTTTTTGCATTGAGGTTCTGTATTTGTATTGTATTGTATTTGATTTTTATTTACTCTTACAACTACTATGCCATCTCCTCATCCTTTAATCCAACAAAGGCAATTCCATTTTAGTTACGAGGCTTCCCAAGTTTCCCAAACTTTTTTGAAGGGCACAATATGATGGATCCAATTGGCGGAAATAGCTATGTTAAGTTAAGAAACACACACAAAACTAAATGCGTGCTAAATTTATAAATTTAGATCAAAACATCAATTTGGCCTTGATCACGAACTATTAAAGTTGCCAGGTGTCTGATAAACCTAACTGACAACGGCCGAATTGAAATTGACTTTCTTTGCAGAATGTGTTAGAATCACACCATATCAATTAAGTCATGTGCCTAATGAATTTTACAATAGTTTGCGTTATTGTTTAAGTGTAAATGGCGGATGATTTGAACGTTTAATTTAAATTGTGGCACATTCCAAAAAATATAAATAAATCTAATGTTGTACATAATTTATGCCATGATTCAATTCGGCCATTGTCTGTTGTGTTAGTCAGACATCCCGTCAACTTTGACAGTCCGTAACCAAGGCTGAACTCATGTTTTGATTTAATGTTTCAAAATTTAGCGGAAACATTTTTTGAAGTATTTGCGAACAGAGCCTAGAAAAAATATTGCACCAATTGGATCATCCTGTGTTATCGTGTATTTGTATAATAGTTTCGTTAATTGAAATTAATGTTAAATGTAAATGTAAACATGTTAAAATATATTAAAATAGTGTTTTTGTTGACTTTCGTAATTTTGAGTAAATTAATTACAGAGAAAGGATATTTTTGCTATAACTGAGTTTTTGTATTTTTTATACATAAAATATATTTAAATATCTATTTAAAATGTTTACACTTAAAACAGTTCAGTCATTAAAAAAGAATCTTCACCAACAATTCGTCAACAAAAAGACAATAACAACACACAACAGAAATATATACCTTTACCATACATACCACAAAAATACAACATTGAAATTGCACACATACCAAACAAAATAACAAGAAATAATTATACACAACTAAAAACAAAATACCTCTACATTTACAAACACATACCGTTTACAAAATTGCCTGTTTAGATTGAACAAACACAACAATATTTAGAAAAAAGAATATAAACATACAATTAGTTAACGTAGAAAGAAAAGATCAAAAATAGGCTGTACAAGAAATGATACAAGTTGACAAACACAAAACTAGCATTAACTACAAAACTGATACCAACAAACTCAACTGTATCTACAAAGAAACATTAAATAGTAACAATACATAATAAAAAGCATAAAGTTAATACTCAATAAGCTCCTATTGCCTGACGTTACAGAGGGCAAACTAACCCGATTTGTCCAGTATTCGCAGAAATGAAGTCAGAGTCTGTGAGTCAGAAGAGGACGGAACTAAACACGAAATGGAGGAAGTTTTATTCTTCCACTTGCATGCAAAAAGGAAAGAAATTCTAAGTACACCCATAAAAAAGAAGTAGAAGAATGTAATACACTAATAGTGCTTTAATTATAATTTATAATAATAGTATAAGAAATGGGCCAAGGAAGACTGCAAGAACAACAGGGGAACTGCACTGCTCAATGTGTAGTATCAAAAGTAGACTAGAGAAATAAAAACGGGCTAATATGAGAATGGTGAAGGAGGATACAAAGAAGGAAGATCGACAGTTGACCAGATTTTTATCATGAAACTGATACGAAGAAAATGTAAGTTGCCACTTGCTATTCATCGTCTATAGACAGTTGAGGTACCAGTGCCTGGTCTACGCCGATGATATAGTACTGATGGCGAGGTCAAAGAAAGAAAAGAAAGAACTTGTAAGCTATTAGAAAGAAAATAAGAGAATATGGACTGTCAATGAATGAATATTAAAGTAACACTAACTTGCAGGGAGGAAATAGAAAGACGATTAGCAAAAGAACGTAGAGCGAAGGGAATGTTTTCAAGAATATCAACAACTAGGAATATATCAAGGAGGCTAACACAAGATTATACTAAATAATAATAATACTGTTACCTATGCATGTGAAACGTGGACAACGACAAAAAAGACGAAAATAAATTGGAAGTTTGGAAGTATAGGAAGAATTTGGAAGGAGAACAAATAAACAAATAGAAGAGCACTACAAAAAAACCAAGCACATAGCGAGGATGGACGATGACAGATGGGTTAAAAGAATTTTAATGGGGGATGGGGAAGAAAGAGAAGAAGAGGAATACCTAGAAAGAGACGGATAGGTGAATTGAAGAAAGATGTAAGCGAGGTAGGAGTCAGTAATTGGAAGGAAGAGTCACGATCATGTGACAACATTCTACAAACTTTCTTGTCAGCGGGGGCATCTGAATTTACATAGATAATCAAACCTATTCACAGCTCTAAACTACAACGATAAACGGGGGGAACTGGTACACCCAAGAGAACTGATTATACTGATCTGGGTCCCAGGGCATATCGGAGTTTGGAGGACAATATCAAATCGGTATTGCTGGCAAGAAGTGCGTATGAAAAAACATACTCATACACCCAGAGCTAATGTGCGATATCTTAGGGGGTGGCATCTCATAAACTGATGCCTCTTCTTGATATAGAAGGTGTGAAAATATGATCTTTCAAATAGTTAGTTAATAGTGACTGAAACACCCATTGGATGGTTCATAACTGGATCCCAGAGAATCTTATATCTATCAGGAACCCAGAGTTTTTCGTACAACTGGTCAAGTAAAATCGTAAAACGAAATATGTATACTAAAATATAGTTACAATAGTATTATTAGAATATTAATTGGAGGTTTTGTGCCACTTTACAACGTGGTCCACGGGAAACTTTTGTTGTTATTTTGTAACTTTGCACGATTGGTTATGGATTGTTGCGTTAAATTGTCTATTATGGTATGCCATTTAGCAATTATGGAATCATCATACGGTGAGCAATTTTGCTATTAAATTATATCATCAAAATAACAGCAGTGTAATCCAAATTAATTTGGAGAACATGCAAGTCGTTTCTGCTCCTGACGCAAAGGAGTGCGTTGGAAAATTTGGAGCAGGAATACAGCAAAAACGACAACCAAAACACGCAAAATGAAAGTGTTAAAAAATCCCGAAAACATTGACCACGCAACTGTACAGCGCAGACTATTTCGCAATTCGATGCCAGTATTTGGTCATATCTAAGATATTTAACCCAGAATTTTGCACAGCGATCTGCGCTACGAGATTCTTGAACAGAAATATTTATATTGATAATCCAAGAAATTAACTAAGTTGAAAACAATAATTAATGACGAAACAATATTGACTTATTGAGAATTTCAAAAATATCTATTCCTATGGGTCAAGAGTTGCAGGTAAGCGAGTAATTATCAGTAGATTTGCACAATAGATCGTTTGCAGTGGCATTTGCTTTGTTTATTGCTGTTGTATACTAATTAAGGTTCCCGTGATGTTAAAGCTTACCAATAATAGGTAGCTACATTGCGCCATGTATATGCGGAGGTGATCCATTCCTGACAGCGTTGTTAAAACTAATTATGCTCGGAACTTATTTGTATGTTTTTTCTATGTAAGAGCATAGTTTGTAGGTGCATATACCTTTTTTCGCAGAGACAGGAATTTGACGATAATATTTTGGTGTTGTTTCAAATAACTTATTTGCGATTTATTTGCAGACTTAATTAATTACCTAATACACCTTTTGGGTGTAATTACATCGATAAAGTAATTTATACATTTTTCTAAGATTCTAAGTTTTTTTTATTAAAATTTTTAATATATATCGTGAGTTCAGCTGGTGAAATGATTAAATCGAAATACTTTTTATAGTACTCATTCATTTCTATTTAAGACTGATTTCGGATGCACTGAATTTCCAGATCGACGGAATACCATTTTTTCTTATACACTGCAAGTCGTCATCAGAAATGTTAATTGATTTCGAATAACACTGCATTCGACTGGTAGTGAGTTGTAAGTTCGCCGAGAATTTCGATTACGTTTCTCGCTCACGTATGTCACGCCAATGATTTGCGTCGCTATCGTCTGGGATTTATTAATCGTACGAAGGCTTGTTGCAGATACACTCCTTTAACTATGTACACTATTTAGTATCACTATTTACAATTTACGATTTTTCGCAATTACAATTGGCACTGTTTCGATGTGTTAGCTTGTTTGCTAATTGATTGTTGCTGTGTTACTTCGACTGTTGTCGTGTTACTGTGTGTAACTATGTATAACTGTTACTGGTACTGTTCTCTTGAATGATGGTACACTTCGACTGTTGTCTGTGTTACTGTATGTAACTATGCGTAACTGATACTCGTATATGTACTGTCTGTTAAAGGCTGAAAACGTCCTTTAAGGGGGATCCTGCTTTAGAAGGCTCAAAAAATAAAAAAAAAATTTTATTGCTCAAATTTATGCCTAATATATCTAAGAATATGTATAAAACGTTATAGCGGCTAATTCGCAATATTTTGAAAGATACAGCACTAAACCAACGCATGAACGCTCGGACAAACGAAGCGCGCCCCCCTTCCCGCAGACACGTAACACCGAACTATGTACTGAAAAAAGTTCAATCGGTCGTTCGAAACAATAATATTTTGAATTCGTAAGAGCTATAGTAGGATTATAACGAGATATTCCGTAAGTAATCGACAATTAACATTTTACCTGATCGTAAACTTTAGAGCGCGTTTTCTCGAGTTTTCGTTTTTACGATTTTTCTAAACTGGTGGGCGTGATTGCGAGAAAACTAGACAAGCAATCAAAACGAAACAAAATTTTTCTTATCTTTAGTAGCATTCTCTTCGATTTGAACTAAAAACATTAATGAAAAAAAATTCTAAACAACTTTTTTAGCAAGTTGAAATGATTTTCTCTTCCTGCAAAGAGCACATTTATTTTCAAACCTGAGAAAAATTTTGAATTTCAAAATTTTGTTTTTTTTTTTTAGTTCACATAGAAGACACACACAGAGATAAAGTCCTTGTAATAAAACAAGCGAACAGTTCGAACTATCCCCTTTAAAGAACAGACACCGGGCGACCTATCATAAAATGCAAATACCCCAACTGCGATTGTATTAAAAATAACAATTTAGATATTCGTATAAACGTAAATATATATGAGTTTGCATATAAAAATATTTATTATTTCCGAAAGGATTTGATCAATTATGCAAATACAAATATTTCGATGTTATGTTGATTTACAACAAATCCTTACGGAATGAAATATATGAAATCTTATACATTTTTTGTAGACATTAATTTCATCGTTTTTTGAAGAATAATAAGAGTAGTGCACAGAATTAAATAAATGCAATTAGGAACGATGCAAGGCTTACACATCAAGTAACGTAACGTAATATTGACCAATCGCCGAACTAAGTAGGAGCCAATACTAATTTCAATTTTGCGGTTCTTCAGCATTTGCGTTTGCATTTAAAAATATTTCCTTTAAGTATTATTTTTTTCTGATAGAATAATTTAATTAGTTTGTTCAAATGAGACATACACTTTTAAGCATTATATAACATTGACAGTGAGACAGTGATAGCGATTTTTGGAATACAGTAAGGCAAAAAATTATATTAAATGTACTTATTGTGAAAAACCCACAAATGTTATTAAAAGAGTAGGACAATACAACATAAAACTCTTGGAACTGTTCTTAAAGATACCGGCATAAAAAGTGTGAGTACTTTATGTCAATAAACCAGTCATGTCAAAATAGTAGTCTACCAAGTATATAGTGTACTCACAACTTGTTACTTTCTTATACATTATGTATAAGTAAGTATAGGAATCATGAAAATTTTCGAACTCGAGATTTCAACGGATATACACGTTTTGAGGTCCCCTGAATCGTTTCTGACTATTTTCGGAATGACGTCTGTGTGTGTTACTGTGTGTGTGTCTGTGTGTCTTTGCGCGCTCTAGCGTCCAAACGATTATAGCTAGAGCTCTGAAACTTTAAACTTAACATTTGTATGTAGCAAGGAGGAAAACGTAGTATAACTAAGTATAAGTAAGTTTCGTGCGGACCACCGGGGATTTTTTTAATTGCTTTCACCCCATTTTATTCCAATTACTGGTTTTCTTTCAAATACAATTATCTTATTGGTATTGGTATTGACGCGTATACCTTTTCGGACCAATAGTGGTTTGTCAAAAAAAAAAAAAAACGTTTTCAGTTATACGTATTTCGCTAGACAGGAGAAAATCGTCGTAGATGATATTCCCACATGGAATTCTTTAAATAAATATCTTGAAATGTTGACCACAGACTATTTTGTTAACCATTCTTAGTTTGCTTCTGGTTAGTACACAAATAATAAATATTTATTATTAAGTAAAAATTCTACCCTGCAAAACAGTGTTGTCGTACCCTGCAATGAACGAATATGTAGTTATTTACTTGACAATGATTGTTTTATGCTGAACTAATATGCAAATGTTACAAAGGTAAATAATCTACAGGCAAAACAAGTGCCTTGTTGGGTGCAACGGGGTCAAAACGTAGGCGATCGGCCTTTGGAGGCCATCAGAAGGGGTGTCCGCCGTATAACGACACCACTTGATGATGATGCCATCGTGAGCGCTCATTCATTACAAGTGTCAGAATAAGGGATCAATTCAATTTGTATTGCTTCACCATGACAGTAAGGAGACGCCTGCGAGAAGGTGGCTACCACACCAGACAGCCTGCCCGGAAAATTGAACTGTCTGAGGCACATGCTGCAGCTAGGGTTCGCTTTTGCGAAGCGAATATCGCCAGGGATTGGCAGTGTGCGATTTTTACGGATGAAACAACTTTTTCATCTTCGTAAGATGATCCTGTAGTGTTATGGCGAAAGAACAACACCCGATATATTCGGGAACAAGTAAGGCCAAATGCAACAAGCAGTCGCATAACGCCGGAATTTTGGGGGCGGATGTCACCTGCCGGCCCCGGTGAATTAATACCTGTTTCGCCCCTACGCTTCATTTCGCAGCGGTACATTGGAATACTCGAAGATATTGTAATCCCTTCAGTGAAAATTGTCTACCCAGAAGATGAAATGGAGGTGATCACTTTTGTACAGGACAACTGTCCTATACATACATCGGAGGCAGTTATGAATTGGTTCCATGATCAAAACGATATTGTATTGACCGGTAAAACTCCGGATTTGAACCCCATAGAGGAAATCTGGGCGGCAATGGTGAGTTTTTGGGAGGATGTGCCTGGATTCGATGTCAGGGAAAGAACAATACAGCAGCTGACAAATCATGTTAACACGGTATGGGAGAGACTCAACGTTTTGCAGCAACACCGTTCAATCAATGAGAAATCGCCTAACCGGATGCATTGTAAGCAATGGATATTACACAAAATATTCATTTATGTTATGTTAAACTTACTTGCTATATATGAAACTAGAATAAATAAATAATTCAAAGAAATATTTAAAATAGACGAAAAATATACATATTTCTATGTTTTGAATATCCAAATACGTATTTTTTTAACTATTGGAATGATATCAGAAGAAGAAGTTAATAATTGGAAGAAGTACAAAAACTAATCCTATTTGCGTTTATTAGGAAACTTCATTAAAGGAATATCTAATTAGTATTGATTAATATCGTATTACTCTCAAAAGAATGTTAACAGTTTTTTCAATCTCGCAAATTTTTATTTCATAACAATTGGCTTTTATATTTTGATGTAGGTAAGTTTGTATACTGATCAACCCGAATTTCCTACCATGGATATTGTGAAGAATATACTTTATCTAAGAAACAGTGTTGTTTTACGACAAGAAAAACTATATTCAGTATCTATGTTATATACGAATGCAAAATGCATGTAGCAATTGAAGCAAGTGATGACATTATTAAATCAGAAAAACAAATATTAGAAGTACAAGATATATTTTAAATGCAAACTAATATGCAATTTACGTTCACATGTTTTACTTTGATGTGAATCACTGTATGGTTAAGAACAGCAACATTTTAAGCTATAGCTAATTAGTACGGTGATCGAAATGCTGTTATCATTCTTCACAAAACAAATGAAATTAATCGTTAGAAATGTGTGCGAGGCATATATTTTGTATATTTCCATGGTGTGTAAATTTACCTAACATCTGAAAGGTTTCACGGAATTGTCATATATAATTATATTTGTATTTGCGTAATAGATGAAATGATTTTTATTTACGGTTTTTCATTAAACGAATATCTGAGTCGTATTCTTAAACATAATGGCAACCTGGGTAGGTGCGACCGTAATACATATTTGCATTTTATGACCGGTACCTGCTTTTTAAAAGGGATAGTTCGAACTGTTCGCTTGTTTTAGTACAGGGACATTATCTCTGTGTTTTTTTTGTACATATGTGGGACCAAACAGTATTAATTGTTAAAATTTAAGCTCTTCTATTTACACTTCACTTTATTCTTATTAAATCTTTGCCCGAGTGCCAGTCCGTACACAACCAAAACCATTCATATTTCGCCTTTACTTCAAATTCTTACCCGAAACGTTTGCTTTAGACTATTATTAGACCACTTGAACCTTTTCGCATACCACACTGTTCCACATTCCCCAGAATAATGTAAATATCCACATTCCCCAGAATAATGTAAATATTGACTTACTATAAATTAATTTAAATTAAAAACTTCATTCTTGCATAACATTCTGACTACTTATAGTCAACCGAAACTTTTACATATTTCATAACAGAAATTTCTTTATATATCATTTTCGTTGGCAGGACTTTTATATGTTAAATTTCCAATTTTTTTCTCTACGTTACACCATAACTGAGTTTCGTTATGTTTATAGAATATCATATCATAACTATTTTCTTTATGCCAATTTTTTTTTATATTTTGGGAAATTTGAATATTCTGCATGAAACTAAATCTATATCTTTTTTCTACTCTACTTTTAGCTCATTTCTAATGAGTTTTTAGTTTGAATCTGCTACAGTTAGTTAGTATTTGAATGCGCTGAAAAACCCAGACCTACTGGTATTTAAATGTTCTTTATTATATCAAGGTTTAGTCGTAATCGTATGTACTTGTGCACTCGGAATTCGCAAAAGTATTGTCATTCTAGTTATTTATGTGTAGGCTTTCTGAAAAGTCATGTTAGGTCATCTTAACCTAGATCGGCTTTTCTACTAATTTTCTTATCATCATTTATCCGCCTATACATAAATATCATAAAAATATATATACATATACGTACGTTAACAACTTCGCCTATTTTGCCAACTAACATGTGTAAACCTTGAGAAGAAGAATGAAAACGTCGTCGTAACTAGTCAAAGATAACATTCCCACGTCTGCAAACATACGGAAACTCGCGAAGTGAAATTCCCTGTTCAAAAAGACAGCAACAAGACACCATCCCATAAATTGTTATTCAACAACACAACAATTCGCAGTTAACATTTTAATCGTTACGTAACCCGGCAATACATTTTGGTCGCTTAGAACTGGAGCGTGAAATTTTTCAATTTTTCTTATACATAATAGTTGAATTGTTCGCAACGAAAGAGAACGTGAATAAAATCAAGGTTCTGTTGTCGAGTGTTTACATAAATAAAAGATCTTGTCGGTGGGTAATTTCGCGCCGCATTGTGACGCAATTGAGATTAGACTATGTTTTCTAAGCATACAGGGTGGGTTTATATTTGTGGGTAATCTGCTGAAAGCGAAGATTACATGAGAAAGGATGTAGCATACTTTTATAAGTATTATAAAAATAATTTTAATAATAATACTATATATATATATATATATATATATATATATATATATATATATATATATATATTAAATGTGTCCTATACTTTATAGTAAATAAATGATTTTAGGATTCTTTTCATATAATTAAAGTGACATGCAACTCTTATAGTTTCCTAGATATGAATCGATGTTGTACTAAGTTAAAGCTAACTAACCCGGGCATGGCCTGAGATTTTGAATTACGACACAAGGAAACGATTTACCGTGGCGAGCGGTGCAAAACCAAGTGCTTCGACGTAAAATCCCGTGAACAACAATAAACTATCTGGTCGTGTACAGCATCAAAGGTTACATGCGAAGTCGTAGTCTATCATTAATATTTCTGTATGTTATAATAATAATTACATACACACTCACCGACGGGGGGGCATTTTTATCCACCGATCGTGTCACCGGTTGAACACACCTATGAGACACGAAGCCTGTTGCTTGAAAACATTTTGAACAGTCGATTATGTTTACCTATAATATACGTTAAATAATATATTTTTTTCAAAGTTCTTTATTATTTGTGACGATTAATTCAACTCAGAACAGCTCTCATAAAACTGCTTCTTTATGTGTAAACGATACAATTGAGGTCCCGGATGCAATATCGCACGGAGCGCGCGAAGCTGGAAATAAGTATTGTCCAACCGATCGATATTTTGGGGAATTTTTTTTCTTCGGAAAATGGATTAAACAAAAATACTATCTTGTGTAACTTTCCGCATCTTTTTTACCGGAACTATTTTTTGATCCGTCAATTAATTTGTCCAGAAAAAAATTAAATTTAGTTGAAATTTTTTGTAATAATTACAAATTAATACTATTCATTGTATTTCTTTCGTTGTTATAATATAATAATTATTCGACTTTTCCTTATACGATCGGTAATAATCTTTTGTTTACAGCCGGTAATGGTATTGCAATTTTTTCATTCACATGCGCTGTATGTTTGATTGCGTACTTGCATAGAAGAATAACTGTATGCTTCAATCACGATTATCACATAAACACTTAAGTAATTTGGGCATTAATCTATGCTTGCAAGAATAAAATGCAGTAAAGTAGCGCGATTGGATCGGAAGCGCTTGACGCGTCGTGCGCGGTAAACGAACCTTTTGTTTACAAAGCAACAACTTTCCAGGTTTTAAACTTATCACGCCAAGTGATACATCAAAATTTACATTACAGTCTAAGGAACAATGATATCGATAAGAGAATGCCGCAAGACCAATAGCGAAAAACTTCCTCGCTAGTCGAAAAAAAAAGAACATGGTTTCATAGCGCAACTGATTATTTATTGAATATTATCCAACAAATGATTATTTCGACGATTGCAATAACTTTACTCGCGACAGTGAAGTGTCACAGTGTCCCATTAAAAAATTCAACTAGTTTGGTCGAATAGTTCCCGAGATTTCGCGATTTGAGTTTTAAAAAGCATTGAAATTAATTGAATTGTCGAACGAAAAAATTTCACTATTTTATTTTTTTCTGGACAAATTAATTGACGGATCAAAAAATAGTTCGGATAAAAAAGATGCGGAAAGTTACACAAGATAGTATTTTTGTTTAATCCATTTTCCGAAAAAAAAATTTCCCCAAAATATCGATCGGTTGGACAATACTTATTACCAGCTTCGCGCGCTCCGTGCGTTATTGCATCCGGAACCTCAATTATCAAATCGAAGGACGTATCGACGACAATTAGGATGGAAGATGGAAGTGGTTTTTTCGGAAAGAAATATTGTGAATTTCGAAGTAAAATATTTAATTATTACAATTTTGAAAAAAACAGATATTGACTTCAGTTATTTTTTAAATGTCAACGACATACTGTGTTAGCAAGGCTAGCGGAATACGTCAATTGCAGGTAGACTACGACATAAACGTGAAACAGTATCAAGATTGTGTACATCGAAGGACAATGAAGAAAACTCTCATGTAGCTTATTATGACACGTGAGTGTAATTATACGTCGAATTAACACGAGACTAATTAATATTCGGTTAATGCAAAGTGTACATAATTTTTCATGTATAATTAATTTTTTGAAACGTTACCATATATGTGGTTATTAACTTTTTATATTGTTTGGTATTTAATGAGAGATATTTCTAATCCACAATTAGATATTTGGTTTCCAGTTTGAATTACATTTTTATTCGCATATCACGATAAACAGTGTCATTTGTCATTCATTAGTGGTATATATAGTATACGACCAATAACATCATTTAAATCATTTTAAATTTATTTTCACCTTTAATCCTAGAATTTTAAGTTAGTACGAGTGGAACTGTATTAAAGGTCCGTTGTTTTCACCTAAAATTCATAATTCATCAAATTCATTGATTTAACTTTTTCCTAATCGTCTAAAACCCGAATACTGTGTTTACAGAAATGTCATCAATTTACTACAAATGTTAATTGCATCAATTTACTACAAATGTTAATTGCATACCCATCTTCATATAGATTTTGAAGTGGGCCTCTAGCGCCTTAATTGAAGATGTTGAAAAATGAGGGTCACCCGTAAAAGTTGGCTTATTTTCCCATCGTTTTCTCGTCCATAGTTGGAGATCCGACTGTAACTATTTTATATTTTTATTCAGAAGATGAACCACCAGAACATTTTGATTCAGCCAAAAATAAATCAGAAAAGATGTATAAGCCATCATCATCTCTAAAAAGAAGGGAATCCCAAACAGACTTGCAGACTTAACCAATTGCAAAGAAATCTTTATTTTCTAACACGTCACTAGCGAATTAGATTGCAATAAGGTTTCTGATAGGGAATTAAGATTAATGGTCCCTATTGCAGCAGCATTGGGACATGACCCTAGTTCGTTGCCATTACCACGAAGCACTATTCAACGCAAAAGGAAAGAAAGAAGAAAAGCTGTGTTTGAAGAAATAAAGCAATCTATTTCTTTTGATGATCCAGTTATCGTTTGTTGGGACGGGAAGGTTATTCATGATATTTTGGGCGCTGAAAAAAAAAAATCGTTTGCAAGATAGTCGGCATGTGTTTTGACACTACATCCGTAATACAGGGTTGAAAAATGGAGCTTGTGTTATGCTGGAACATAAAGATGGAGAAGAATTATTATGGCTAGCATGCAGGTACCACATAGAGATTGTTCTCAGTAAGGTATTTACTCTTTGTTTCGGACCGTCCAGTTCTCCTGACATTCCTTTATTCAAAAGATTCAAGGCAGCATGGCTTTATACACCGAGAAAACTGTCAACCATTGGAAAAAGCTCCTAGCAGTGAACATTTAAGGGGGATCCTGCTTTAGAAGGCTCAAAAAAATGTTGTATTGCTCCAATCTATGCCTAATATATCTAAGAATATGTATAAAAAGTTATAGCGGCTAATTCGCAATATTTTGAAAGATACAGCACTAAACACAGT
Organism: Geotrupes spiniger; assembly: GCA_959613385.1. Classification (NCBI taxonomy): domain Eukaryota; kingdom Metazoa; phylum Arthropoda; class Insecta; order Coleoptera; family Geotrupidae; genus Geotrupes; species Geotrupes spiniger. The sequence continues at coordinate 3,272,830 of OY390738.1, forward strand.
GAGGTGTCGAGCAAAAAATATACGAACGCATGAACGCTCGGACAAACAAAACGCGCGCCCCTCCCCGCAGTAACATAATACCGAACTGTGTACTGAAAAAAGTTCAATCGGTCGTTCGAAACAATAATATTTTGAGTTCGTAAGAGCTATAGTAGGATTATAACGAGATATTCCGTAAGTAATCGAAAAGTAATCGAAAATTAACATTTTTCCTGATCGTAAACTTTAGAGCGCGTTTTCTCGAGTTTTCGTTTTTACGATTTTTCTAAACTGGGGGGCGTGATTGTGAGAAAACTAGACAAGCAATCAAAACGAAACAAAACTTTTGTTGGCTTCAGTAGCATTCTATTCTATTTGAACTAAAAAGATTAGTGAAAAAAAATTCTAAACAACTTTTTTAGCAAGTTGAAGTCTCTTCCTGCATATTTATTTTCAAACCTGAGAAAAATCTTGAATTTCAAAATTTTGGGTTTTTTTTAGTTCACATAGAAGAAAATATATGAGAATTACAATTTTCTTTCGTTTTTTTTTGTTTCAGACAAAAAATACGGGCTGCATCTTTCCCACCGATTGTAAATTGCAATTGAAAGGTGTTGCACAAATGTGCATAAAAATCGGTTCCGTTTAAATATTTTTCTCTCGAAATATTTTTTTTAATGCTCAAATATGCAATAAAATGCTCTAAAAAGTGCACTAGACTTGCTCATTTTTTTCTGCCCTAAAAAATTCCCCCAAAAACGCTATTGTAAGGCCTCCTAAAGCAGGATCCCCCCTTAAATGTCACTGCAGTAAATGCTTTAGTAGTTGCCTTAGGAAGGAAAAAGCAGCCCATAGACGATTACATGGAGTTAAAAGAGCTGTCTCTACTAGCTCGGGGCCATATTCAAGATAAAATTCATTGGAGAGCTCCAGTTGCAGTACATCACGATCGTTGGATGGCGAAACTGATATACGTCATCAGAATACATTTACAATACGTTTAGTGAGGAAGACAGTTTCAAAAACCACACAAAAGGAAATATCGCAGTTAGAATTCTTTGTGAACTTTGGAGTTCTTGTATATGTAAAATATTGACCTTTCAGTACGGACACATGACCAATTATGAAGTTATTGATCCTCAAATTAGTGAAGTGATCAAAAATGCCATAAAATCTCATCTTTGTTAGCTCTCGGAAGACTTAGTTAGCTTAAGTTTATTCTCCGAGAAAGTGTCAAATGACGCAAAGGTGGAAATTGTCAAGAAGATGAAGTGTGAGCCTACTGGCTGGAAGGTAAAAGGAGATTCGTCACTTTTAACTAACCAAGCCGTTTTGGCTGGTTTTGCCAATAAAAGACCAATGCAGCTGTTTGACAAGTTAAAAAAAAATTTCAGCACAAATGAATGAAACAGCAAATTGAGGAATAAATGGAACAGCAATGAACACTACATTAGTGATAAAAAAAATCACAAAAACCTTGTTGTGAATGTAGTTACTGATATAGCAGAGCGTGGCCTCAAACTGTTTGAAGAGTTTAATAAGCTTCTGATAAATTATGAAGAAGAGAAACAGTTGCTCCTGCAAGTGGTTGAAGCTAGAAGAAAGTGGGTTCCTATAAGATTTTTGTATTATTCATCAATATTATGCTATGAAATAAATTAATTTACTATTTTTCAGCTAGTTGTACTTAATTTAAAACAATCCTCAAAATTTAAATCTAAACAAACACGTCGCGGGGAAAGTATCGATGTAGCTTTCCGGATAGTAATAAAATTCATTAAACATATGCGTAGTGGAGGAAATATTTGCCGGAGTTTCCTCGATAATTAACAACAATTAAATATAATTTAAAATAATCTGTAAATGGATTTTATTAGTTTGTTACAATACAGGTAAACGAAAAAAATTTACAATATATGTTCGTTACCTGAAGGCATGTTGAATACATTTACAGTTATGTTTCTTAGTGTTTACGTACGTCATAACGTGGCCTTAAAAATTCCATCATAAAATATAAAGGTTAAAAATATACTGCTCAAAAATGAGCAACGATATTTTGTTTTAAGCCATTTAGAAGATCTTTTATTGATAAAACACACAAAATTATAACAAACACGCTTTCAAAATAGTACTTAAGGAAATTTAAAACAACTGATCGTCGTCCTGTTGGGCTACAGATAGCTTAACTTTTTATTTGACTTTTAATACCGCGTTCCACCTTCATGGCCATTAATAAATAATTCATGAAAAGAAATACCAAACTTGATATTATCACCAATAATCACCACTAACTATTTTGGAGTAGTATAATATTTACATCGATATCGAACATGGTCACGATCATCCACATCATGCAAATGCAATCAATCAAATCATTATATGCACTTTTCACCCGAATCCTAAAATTGAATAATTACGTGTCGGAGATGTTATTTTTCTGAAGAAACTTACCGAAACGAATGATTTTACTTTCAAATGACATATGTACCTAATAATTTGTCGCACTAATCATGCAAATAGATGATAATTTAATTTCCATACCGATCAGCAGAAAAGAACGTGCGCCATTCTATCGGTGCCTAAAAAATTAAGTGAAAGTTAAGTTCGTGTGCCATATTGTGTTGTCTCTTGTGTATGTCGATTGGTGCAGCAATTTCACTTTCTAAGATTTACTATCGCTAAATACGTTTGTTTCGATCGAAAATAACGGCAATTCACCCCCAGCTGGTAGCGTTTCTAATTATAAATGCAAAAGTGAAGAGGTTCAGTACAATGCAAGAATTATAATCTACAGTTTAGAGCATAACATTCTTTGCATTTCGACATTCTAAAACTCGCATAGTTTCTCAATGTAAATCTAGATTTATGCCGTTCGGAAATTGATTTAAAATCGCGTAGGGAAACATTACGAGTGCGGGTACAGTATCGGCTGTTACTTTCGTATGCAACCCGAGACCTTCACAGAGCTCGAGTTTCTATTTAACATTGTTTCTAAATGTCACAAGTTTGCATAAACTCGATCGGGTTTTTTCCAACACTTCTAACCTCGCGAACGTGTTAAGTTGGGAGTGGAGGTATTTTTGTACACATGAGACTCTTCTACTTACTTGAATAAAAAATATCGTTTTAACTGACGTAACAACGCCCAATAGCTGTCGCAATTCAATTTTTCTTAGAAAAAATTGCCAGGTAATTGCTTGTCTTCTTTTATTAGAATAATGTTCTACTGGTGAACTTAACGTTCATCTACAATACCACTTTACTAATTGTAGACTTTAATTAATTAGAAAGCTGTTAAAGGAAGTGTCGCTTAAATTTATTAAAATAATATTTTTAATAATAAAGTAGTATAACATGATTACCGTTGGAAACGAGTTATGTTATTAAAAATCGCCTATGATGAGGTATGACCATCGACGAAGGAAATGAATCATTATTATTGCATTTATTTATGGGTGTAATTTCGAGCCGATCCGAGCAAAATAAATCCAGGGCAGGGTCTAAATTTATTATGCGAACCGAAAAAATACTGGGGCAAACATAATTGCATAATTTTTCGATTTCTATAAATAAATTAAAAAGGAAACACGAATGCAAGTGAAAAGAAAATGAAATGAAAATCATAAAAGGGCGCCATATGTTAAACAGGTATGGAAAATCGAATTAATGAAATCAAAGAGAAGTGAAATAAATTAAATTTGTGTAAATTAATTATTAACTAATTATTAATAAGTAACATTATTTCACTAGTGATCTAATGAAGAGAACATCATCAAGATTTTTAGCTAGAAATACCAAGTTTAATTTTCTCTTGTTGCTGAAGATGAAACTTTATTGCTGCAGCAGATTTGTTAAAAATTAAGTATGTTATTGGTTTCTAATTTGTGTAAAATATATATATTTGTAGAATATACAAGGTACAGAGAGATACATAAAAATGTGACAGCGTCATTATTTCTCATTCGATTTTCATAATCTATACCAGAAATGAAATGGCTAGACAGTTAAATATACTATTAGCTGTAATGTAACACATAATTTTTGAAAAGTCTTTTCTTGTACAAAATCTTCCAACAATCAACTTATTTCATTTGAAAGTAAAACACTAGTTACTTTGATCATTTACTTTCTGAAAACAACATAATGGAAATTTATTTATTCGACTATTATCATCCAATTACACGACGTTTACAAAAATCAATGTAAAGTAAATTCAGTGCTTGAGCTCAATTCCTACCCATTTGAATTGAGCTCAAGCACTGAAGTTGGGTTAGGTTGGGTTGGGTAGAGTTGGAATGGGTTGGATCTGGTTGGATTGGATCAACTTAAATAGGTTGATAACGAATAAGTCACATTAGAAACAATGTTCTTTGTTTGAAAATATGAATTAAGTTCTTTGGGGTGATTCAGCATCAATTTCAGATCAAATCAACGTACTTAATATAAATCAATTTCAAAACTTGCAGCAGTTGCAGAAGTGCGTTTAAGGTAGGAACTAAATAACATCGGTTTATCGTAAATCCTGTTTTTTTTTAACGTTACTTAGGACAAATAATACATTTTGAGCAGCGTGAAACCGCTGATCAAAATGTTGGTTTTACTTTCCGATCGAAGCTTCGAAAATTAAACCAGCATCACCTAAACGGAGTTCTTCAGTTCAGGGCTCAAATCAAATGTGATTTTTTAACTGGTCGATGGCAACGTAGTTTTTGAAAAGTGCACACATAAAATGTGATAAATAGATTATGCAAAGGGTTAAAGGTATTTATAATATTTAAATTGATTTAGTACATTAATCATTTTTATTTTGCTATTGGGTTGGGTTTGGTTTGATTTGCTAAGGCCAGGTCAGTTCGAATTGGGCCTGAGCGGAACATGTTGGGGTGGATCTTGTGGACCCAGGTTACGTTTTGCTTTGGTGGCGGACGTTCAATTTCTGATAAAATATTTTTTAGTTTTCATAAATCGAGTTTTTAGTCATCTTGAGAATTCTTCGATTCTTCATCGCCAGCGATGTACAAAATAACTAGTTTTGTTGTTTTTCTTTACTTATGGGTTTATGGGTTCAATTTTTAATTGGGATGAAAACCATACAGTTTCATTTGAAACAAATTTGGGAAAATAAAATGTCTTGCTCGACTTAAATTCGAAATTTGAACATTTGTACAAATGTCGATCCAGAAATACAGAAAACAAACTCCAAGATCTAATATTTTAATGGGTTTAATTTTGTTACTAAAAAATTATTATCATGGGAACTAAATACGACCTTTTAATTTAATATTTTGTTTCGTTGTAACCTCCTTGCAATAGAGCCGGCACTGTCCTCGTCGGCCTATTAAATCTCCAAGAAATTATTTTGTATCGGCATTACAACGAAAACAAGAACGATGAGAAGAACGTTTGCGGTCATCACAGAAAACCGACCGTTGTCATGATTCGTTCTCACGGATGTACTGCATAACCACGTCGATATTTATATTCGAATATAATTAATGTGCCAATCGAGATAGTTAATAAAAGCCGGTGGTTATGGAGGAAGTCGAACATTGTTCAGATTATGACGTCGAGGAAGTCAGCGCCAGACGAACATCGTTAGAAGACCGTTCGTTGGACAGTAACGGCAACCAGTTTCCCGCATTACTTTTTTGGAGTGTTGGGCAATTTAAGTGACTACGCGTTAAAGAAAACATAATACCGAGAATTTAACGGTTTTGTTTGAAGTTTACTACATGTCGAGAATACATACTTACGCTACACGAACATAAACGTAGCCTTGCTAAATTTACACCAAGTTTAACGGTCGGTTTTATTTTCAGCGCAGTTCTCTTACTGTTGAATTTTGGCTCTCGCATTCACTTCACTTAATTTACGGACACTTCAGGTTTTGCGATAAACGACGCCGGAGCAATTTACATTGAATTTTGTGAAAAATATTTTTAAAAATGCCCGCACGTCCATGCAGCCTAAGACCTTTAAATTCAAGCGAGACAGGAATTTTTAAACGGGAGTCGTTCAACCTCCTACCGTTTTCATTAATTTTCGCGTTATTCATAACAGAACATCGGACGATGCGATGAATAAAAACCGAAGAAATTTGCATTTAAAGCAGAAATGTTCGGGCTTGACCACTTACTGCGTATAATAAACGTGTCGTACGGCCCAGTCTTCAATTAATTAAATTAGTTTCGTTTATTTTCGGCTTTGCAGTTTCTTCAACTGTACAATCGTACAAGTATAACGATTCGCTGCTGCCTGAGAAATGAACCTCATTTATTAAATTGTTGCATTAAGTTTTATTTGATTAAAATTTAAAAGATCTCGATAACAAGACAAGTTTCGAAACTTTCCGTCTAACCAATTTTAATGATATATATATATATATATATATATATATATATATATATATATATATATATATATATATATATATATATATATATTGAAAATACATATCAGAATTTAATTATAAAGTTTTCTCATAAAACATACAACTACTAAGAACTGATTATGTATAATTGCATAATTTAATTAATTTTGAACGTTTTTCTATTTCAAATTCTTCAGATTACTTTACTTTTTTTACTAATTTAAGAGTGCTATGAAATTATTGAATGTAATTTGTGAACTATTATACCAAATTTTAATTTCGATTTTCTAGAAAAATACCTCTCTTCTTTACCTTTTGAAAAAAAAATTCATTAAATCTGCACTGGTGTGCAGTGAATACGTCGCAATTTTACGTTTTTTGTTTGCTGGATTTCAATTGTGATATCTAATATCTGTTTGTTTCAAAACATATTTGAGTATAAGTTTATTTATTTTATGATAATTCCTTATAACTCTGCCTGTGAGGAAACTGGGTGGATTGAGTAGCCCAGTGGAATCACAGCCTGTCCCAGGCCCGGGTAAAAGAGGAGGTTCACAAGGCGAGGCCACCGACGTGCCTGGGGTAAAAGGAACACAGTGCTCGAAGAACCAACAATTCAACCTCGGATAGGACAGGAACAACTAGTAACGAATCGGCGAGAAAAAGGAATAAGCGACATCGGAAACCAAAAACACTAAGAATCGGATGCTGGGATAACAAAGACCAGGAAATTCTGCTGGAGATGGAAAGACACAAGATCGACGTTTGCGCAATCACTGAAACCAAGAAAAAGGGGAAGGAAACACCAAGTATGCGAACTACATACAAGTTTACAGCGGCAAAGACAAGCACGAAAGAGCAACGGCTGGCGTTGGGATACTCCTACACGAGAAATTCGAGAATAATATCAGCGACACAAAATACATCAACGACAGAATACTACAAGTAACAATCAAACTCAAAGAACGAAAGTCTGCACATATAAGAAGCGTTTATGCCCCCGACACGTCCAAACCAAGAGAAGAAATAAATATCTTCTACGAAGATCTACAAGCAGTGCTCGACGGCATCGGACCACATGACGAAATAATAATTCTCGGTGATCTGAACGCCAGAATTGGGAACGAATATATAGCAGGGGTAAAAAACAGATACAACGAAGAAGTAAAGAATGGAAGCGGCGAACTACTAATCCAACTATGCGCTCAAAACGAGCTGCGAATAAACAACACCTTCTTCCCACACAAGTCACAACACAAATTCACATTTGAAAATACGCGATGACAGAAATCCGTAATAGACTACCTAATTACCGACAGAAATATCCATCCATGCAGAATCCAAGACGTCAGAACTCTGACCTCAGTGAATGCCGGAACTAATCATGGCCTAGTACTAGCGAAAATTGCAGCGACTCTGGATCCACGAAAGAGCAAACCAACAAAGAGAACTAACAAAGCAATGTGGAATTTCTATAGGATGCCTCAACAAGACACCTGTACCAACGGAGACTGGAGCAAAAATCCACGCCTGTAAAATACAACAGCTGGACGATGTAGAAATTGCCTGGCAAAAAACTAAAATCTAACATAATAAAAGCTGCGGAAGAAGCTCCAGGAAGAAGGCGAGGACTGGGGGAAGAAATCCAAATACCAAACCATGGTTTACTCAACAGGTCAAGACGCTGGCTGAGAAAAACGAAAGTCTTACCTACAATACAGATCAAAATCAATAACATACAACAAGTATAAGTTTGTAAGAAACGTAATCAACATCGAAACACAAGCAATAAAAACAGCATACTGGGAAAAAATTTCCAAGGATGTGGAGGACAGAAGAAGGTGTGGAATATACTCAGAAGAAGGAAAAAACCCATAAACGAATTCATACAAACCACGAAGAATTCAATCGGGGATTGGGAGAAACACTTTCGGGAGCTGTACGCCGCAGCCAAAGACAACACCAACCATGCCCTAACACAAATAGATGCTAACACTCACCGACCATGGAACATATTCCGGCAGAGAATAGAACAACTAGCCAGCAAACTGAAGAACAGAAAGTCGCCAGGTGCGGATGAGGTATCCAACGAAATGATCAAATACGGTGGTAAATTACTACTGGATCAGATCCACGTTCTATTTAACAAGATACTAGACAATAAGGACATACCGACGGAGTGGAAGTACAGTGTAACAATATCAATACTCAAAGATCTCCGAGAAGGATGTTGCTACCTCTGGGATATGCGAAGAACAACAAGGATTTACAAAAAGCAAGTCCACGATAGACGCAATATTTACCATATGCCAGATAACTGAGAAAGCTATAGAATTTAACAAACATGCTTTTATGTGTTTCATCGACCTCGCCCAAGCCTTCGACAGAGTGAGCCTGACTGACGTTGTGCCGCTACTGCAGAAGAGAAACATACACCCCTGCATATGTATGCTATGCTGACGACGCCGTATTGATATCCGAGAGCGAAGACGATCTGCAACGGCTCCTTTATAAGTTCGAACAAACCGCGTCAAAATTCAACATGCAGATATCGACCAGCAAAACACAATGCCTAACCGTAGACAAGGAACCGCGCAGATGCAAACTCGCTGTATACAACAAGAGCGTAGAACAAGTGATGAACTTCACATACCTGGGGCCAATATAACAAGCAGTAGGGACCTAGAGAAAGAAGTGAAAGCCCAAACAGTAAAAACATCGCTAATATCGGGATATCAGAGGGATATAATATGGCGGAACAAGTACATGTCCGACGAAAGCAAGACTAGAATATACAAGACCTGTGTAAGACCGATCATGACATACGCCAACAACATTAAGGAACAAATAAAAACTTATCGTGGACAATAAAGAAATTGCAATAACATAACTTATTGCTAACAATTGTAGATGGGAAAATTAGCAATACTTTGACCAGTACATCTTCCAAACATGCTATATTTGTGGAGCGAAACCTAAAGAAATGAATCTGGAAATAAACAAAGTGGATAAAGTTGAAAACTATTCCTTTGGATTGTCAACACTTCATGCATGGATACGCAGTTTTGAGTGTTTATTGCATATTGGTTGTAGGTTAGGCAGCAATAAATGGCAAGTTGCTAAACGAAAAGCAGATATCCAAGGGAAGTTTAAGCAAGAGATGGGGCTAAATATCGATAAAGCGAAACCAGGTTTTGGCTCCACAAATGATGGAAATACAGCGACGCGCCTTTTCAAAAACCATGAATTAAGCTTATCAAACGTTTTGCTACAATTCATCCGGTCATGATATCGATGTCATTAAATTTGAACAATTTGATCAGAAACAAGAGCATTTGCATATAAATCTTTATTCATAGTATTACATGCCCGTAACCGTTCACAAAATGTTATGCCATGCAGCCGATGTAATTCGATCTTGTATTGTGCCTATTGGACAGTTGTCTGAAGAGGCTCAAGAAGCAAGGCATAAAGATTGTAGGCGATTTCGGAAGCATCATACTCGAAAATTTAATAAAATTTGGATGATTCATCGCTCGCCATTCTTCATTAATTTATATGCATGTGCTCGGAACATTTTACATCTGCTGATTTTGATAGGACCGGACGGTTATCCCACAATTATTAAGCACCGGGTACTTTTTATAAATTAATTGGAAATAATGGTCAAAGCAAAAGGTGGATGATATATGTAGTTATAATAATTATTTTGAGCGGCATCACCGATTTCACACTCATATTTGATTTTCAATTTAATTCAACGAGACTTTCATTTTAGCACTTCAAAGATTTGTTTGGAGATGTCAGAAAACTCTATTTTAATATTTTAAAGATTTTTATAGTTGAACACTTTATTCTCACACTTTCCATTTTTGTTTGAATGTATAAATACAATACAATTAGCCCACAAACTTGCGTTTAGGGAATGAGTAGACGTGACAACCGTGTTACACCATTTCTATAAATACCGGAAAATTCCATATCTTCGCACGTAATTATATTTATGCCAGGTTCCTCTAAAATGGAGATTCAGCGTTAGTTGTAAAGACTACACACCATATCGCATTTATGAATTACGAGCTGTGTGAAAGTAGGGTTTCGAATCTCCGCCTAACCTACATATTGAGGAAGTGAAATAACAGCTCGGGAAATTAATTGTTTTGTTTCACGAAAGCAAAAACTTTTATTGTTCGTTGCAGATTATCGCATTACCGCAGCTGTCGTAAATAAAAGTTCCATGGCGTCATCGGTTAAATTTCATACATTTAAGAGAACAATGACCCCCGTACTGTAGAAAACGTAAAATTTTATAGAAAAATACTTCGTAAGAAACTCAGTTGTATAAATCTACAGTTAGCAAGTTTTACATTGGCATTAGATATTATTATGCTGTTGTCGTAAAGAGTATTCTATTACGTTTTCACTCTTATACGTATTCGGAGAAAATGCATTCAAATAGAATTGAAATTTTACTGTTGCAGATTTCGCTGAATGATCTTTTACGTTCCTTTGATTATTTAAACATCATCAGCCTCGGAACAATCTAAAATAATCGACAATAAATAATTGGTTGCCTTAAAATTGGCTATATATTTATACACAAATTTATATTTTCCAATATTGTGATGGAAAGGGAAAGGGATTTTTTTAACAATTTAATTTAGTTAGGATACACATTTTAATAGTAATTTGATTGTTGGTTGGCAAATAAATTGCAAACTTGCCCTTACCACACAGTATTGTTTGGTTTGTTTGAACAATTTTGTTTTTAATTTATTTGGGAAGTTATTTGACAAAATTTGGTGATGACGCGAAACGCCAAAATAAAGAGGTGGTTGTTGAAAAGAACATAAAAGGGAAAAGCTAGGTGTTAAAAATCAGTTCCGTATGAGCTCGACCTTCATTAAAAAGTTCCGCGAGACCAGTTTTCCGGAGCCCCAGATTTCTGCTGTTCCAGAGCAGATAACGACCCGAAAGAAATACAAAAGCAAGAAAATTTTTAATATAAAAAAATCAAATATTTTTCTCGCTAACGAAATTGTTTGATTGTTTATAAAGTCAATAAATAAGTGGGTTGTATGATAAATAATTATGGGTATATATATGTGGTCCATGTAATTTAATAAATTAGTGAAAATTGAAATATAATGTAAGTAAAATATTGGAGAAATATTATGTCATATATAGTAATGTCGTTTTCGTTGTGTCTTGTAAAACTTTATGGCACTTTCACGCCACATTTATATTTGCCTAATCCGTGAGCCGATGTCAAACCATAAATAAAAATAGACGGATGGGGTTCAATATCTTAAGTAGGACCGTATTAAGTATTTTTGGAATTTTTATGATAATAACAATGTCGTAATATTTCAGAAAATAAATTATGTTCCTCATATTAGTTTGTTTTAAACACTTCGCCAAGTACGGTGTACCTTGTACCTTGTGCCCTCTCCTTTATTCTTGTATGGTTGAGACCATTACTATGTGGTAATCCATATTAATAACGAAATAAAAACACTGTCTACGTTTTTACCATAAACATTTTTATTTAGTATATTACTAACAATTAATTGTGGTATTAGAATTTCGGCTGCTTCTAACAGATTAAGCTTTGTGCCCTTTTTACCGCTATGTAATATTTTGAGTTTATTACTTTTAGGAAAACTATGGTTACATTTTAAAAAAATCCGCGGTGGTCCGCACGAAACTTACTTATACTTAGTTATACTACGTTTTTCGAAAAACTTTTCAAATGAAAAATGAAAATATCAATATCTATAATTTATGTAAGAATATTTTTTTCGGTAACGTGTACTCTTTTCGAGATATGGAAAAAGGTGATAAGAGTAAACGATCACTTCCGGTTTAGAGATTGCGTTCAAAATATGACGTTTTCCTCCTTGCTACATACAAATGTTAAGTTTAAAGTTTCAGACCTCTAGCGATAATTGGATAATTGGTTGGACGCTAGAGCGCGCACAGACACACACACACACACACACACACACACACACACACACGCACACGCACACGCACACGCACACGCACACGCACACGCACACGCACACGCACACGCACACGCACACGCACACGCACACGCACACGCACACCCACACACACACACACACACACACACACACACACACACACACACACACACACACACACACACACACACACACACACACACACACACACACACACACACACACACACACAGACGTCATTCCGAAAATAGTCAGAAACGATTCAGGGGACCTCAAAACGTGTATATCCGTTGAAATCTCGAGTTCGAAAATTTTCATGATTCCTATACTTACTTATACATAATGTATAAGAAAGTAAAATGATTTGCAAATGAACTTATATCGTAATTTAATCTAAATGCTCTAAAATGTTCATTATATTGCGTTTCAAAACTTCGCCCAGTTTGGCTAACATATACACTATTGCATTCGGAACACAAGATTTCATAAATACCAGATTTCTTTAAAAGATTGATTTCATCTTTAGCATTAAATAATATGTCTGACAATTTGCAACTTGGTCTAAACGTGATTTGTTGATTTTGTTTTTGAAGAATGTGTGCAATGGTTTCGGTGTTTTTTCAAAACACGTTAATGTTGTGAATTCATCTTTATTTAAATTTGAAACTATTGGATAAATATGAAAAATTGTCTTTTGGTATAGTTTTTTATTAATTACATTTTGTATAAGACTAACTGGAAAACCATTCATATTTCCTATGGATTTAATTTTATTCAGTTCTACATGAAGGTTTTTATGTGACAATAGAATTGAGAAGGCTCGATGTGCCATAGCAAGATAGGCTGCTAATTTATGTGATATAGGATGATTAGATTTGAAGGGAATTGTAGAATTGACATTGGTCGGTTTTCGGAAAATATTGAATTCTATTTTGTAATTTGTGTGAATTAAGGTTAAGTCTAGAAAATTTATTTGATCATTTTTCTCTGTTTCAAGTGTAAATTTAATTTTGGGGTGTATACTATTAATTTTATTAAGAAACTGATCAAGTTGACGTGATGTGCCCCATAAAACACGCAGTTAAAGTCTAAATTGAATATTTCCGATAATTGACATGAATATATCTGCTAGTAAAGGGCTTAATGGGGGGGCCCCATTGCTAAACCTGCAGTTTGCTGATAAAACTGATTGTTAAATTGAAAGTAAATTTGGGTTAAACACGTTTCAAAGGCATTATAAATTTCTGAATGTGTAGTAGGTATTTGATTGTTTTGTATAATATATGCTGTTAAGGCATTCATTTGTTGGAATATTTGAAAACATACTTGTGACGTCAAACGATACTAATTTAGAATTGTTTGGGGTGTTTATTGATTTTAACTGTTGGGATAGGAGAAGTGAATTTTTGATAGCGTATTTAGACGTAAAATTTGTATGATTTTTAAAAAGAACATTCAATTTAATTGCTAGGGTTCGCGATGGACTATTAATGTGTGATACTACCGGTCTAATCGGGAGATCAGGTTTGTGTGTTTTTATTAAACCGTAAAGTCTTGGAGTAAGATGATTCATATTTATAATTTGATATTTATCAAAATTAGGAAAAATGATGTGGGTGTTTTCTAGGAAGTCTTTAATTTTTGATTGATATGACATTCTTGGGTATTTATGAAATCTCGTGTTCCGAATGCAATAGTGTATATGTAGGCCAAACTGGACGAAGTTTTGAAACACTTTTAGAGCATTTAGATTAAATAACGATAAAAGTTCATTTGCAAGTCATTTTTTAAAATGTAACCATAATTTTCCTAAAAGTGATAAACTCGTTGTTGTCACTTGACCCTAAAAAGTCGAAACTTAATTCGTGTGTTGTTATATATATTTTTTGTAATATACTAGGAACAACATTTTTTGTGGTAAAAACGTAGTCAGTGTTGTTATTATAAATGGAAATTTGACGTCCACATGACAATATACCATCTACTTCACAAGAAGTAGCGGGTAACGGTGATGTGCACATGAAGTCAGGAATTTGTGCCCAGATGAGGAAATGCTCTAAAATCCGGAACTAGAGAATGTATATTGTCGTGCTACGACACTCTCAAAAAAGAAAATCATTCAACAGAGAACTGCAGCATTATTGAAAATCTCCGACAGCGCGGTTAGAAGCGTTATCCGATCACGGAGTCACGAGAAAACATCTCAATGGCAACCCAAGTTTTGGCGAGCAACAACAAGTTTGAAGGAAGCAGTTGTTTCAAAAATTTACGACTCTTATAGTAAAAATATGATTCCAATAGTAAAATCTATGGTTGACGAATTACAAGCCGATTCCATAGAAGTACCTTATAAGATCAAGCAATTCAGGTTAGCCATGTTTTTACAAAGAACAGTAAGTACATGTTATATATGATAAAAATGTTTTTTACAGGACCCTGCTTACTGAAATAGGTTTAACGTTTCGGAAACTTAATCGCCGCCGATACATAATGGTGTCCCAAAGAATAGAATGCTTGCGAATTGAATATATGGCGCAAATTGCAGAATATAGGAGCTTAGGGAGAAATATAGTGTATTTGGACGAAACATGGTTTGACACCCATGATATTAAAACACATGGGCTCAGTGACGATTCATCCAAATGTGTTCTTAGAGTTCCTGCTTCTCGCGGAAAACGTGTAATAATTTTGCATGTTGGCGATAGTAATGGATGGGTCCAAAATGCCTTACTTGTTTCTGCTAAAAACATTAAAACATTGCAACGCGGACTATCATGAGGATATGAGCTTTTCGTTGTTCGAAGAGTGGTTCCGGAAACAACTGTTGCCAAATATTCCCCGTGATACAGTTGTAGTTATGGATGATGCACCATCGCATAGCCGTTTAGCCGTAAAAATCCTTAATACAAGCACTAGAAAAGGGGATATTATAAATTTTTTTCTTCACCCTGAATATTCCTGTGTGTCCGGTAATTGCCGGTTTCAAACGCACGTGCTGTTTTACAAGCGCTTTTGGGGGAAGGTTAATTTTGCGGTAAAGGGTACTAATAGCACCATAAAATTTTACAAGACACAACGAAAACGACATTACTATACAAGCAACTTAAATATAATTATATAATAATTATATAATTCTTTATAAAGTCAATAAATTTTATATTCTATGGTAATATAATTACGAGTAAAATTGGGATTAACTAGGTCGTTTAACGTTTAACCCGAGCATTTTATTTCTTTATCCGCCAGCCATGTATAAAAGAAAACTATGTGACGCAAATGGCATTGATATATGTATATATCCAGAATACAAAGGTCGTAAATAATTGTAGTTTCATTTTATTTAAACACAAGTGATCAAACAGTATGTTTAATCGCAATTCATAGAGGCATGCATTATATTATTTGTTCGTAAAATAAATGTATTAAATTTACGAGTTCTGTGCTATTTCCTGTCGTACAAAAATCTGTTTATGTATATATATGTGTACTCACTTATTTGATAAAAATCTCTACGAAGGAGAAATAGAGAAAGATCAAATTTTATGATAAATATTTGTGGCGCCCAATGAAAAAGCTAAGCTGTAATTAGCCCAAGTTTCAAATAAATACACAACAACACACTTTGGCTTCCCGGGTGTTGGTTTACGTTGCTTGCAGGTTCTTTGATAAACTGTCTGTAGCGTGAGCTTTCAGTTTCCTCACTGTTGCCATATTCATGTAATCTTCGAGTGCGGAACTGAAGTGAGAGCTGTTGAGTTTTGTCCGTATATATGTGTTTTTTGTCCTTCGACCTGGTTATTGTAACCGCTTGAGTTGTCCGCCTGTGGGATAACCTGCGCGTTGTACTCTGTGGGTTTACCTGGTCGTGTTGCGGAACCGTTTCTAGTTGTACGCCGCTTCTCATTGTGTTATTTGTTTTTCTTTTCTGATGCTTTGGGAGGGCGTTTTTCCAGGTATTCGGCGGCTGTCGCATCTTTTGTTCATGGTTTTGTTTCTACTGCTCACGCCACGAAGTGTAGCTAAGATATGTAGACGACTCATTCATAATCTGGCCACACAACAGACTCGAATTAAAATCCTTCCTCATATGTCTCAACAATCAACACGACAAAATAAAGTTCACGATGGAGACAGAAGACGAGAACCGGTTGGCTTTCTTGGATGACTTGGTAACAGAGAAGGAGAATGGACACCTAGGGCACCCAGTATATAGGAAGAAAACACACGCGAATAAAATTCATTTACAACTAGATCACGCAAGCTGGCGGACCACGAACAAGCGAAGCAAGCAATAAACATAGTAAAGAACGCATTACAACAAAACGGTTACACGAACGCAAATAATGTTACCATACATCAAAGGAACCACCGACAGAATCAGCAGAGTATTAAACAGACATAACATTAGAATAATCTTTCCACCGGAAAAAACAACAGCGCAGCTCTTGCCAACGCCAAAAGACAAGATCCCATTAAAGGACCAAGGAGTGTACGAGATACCATGCAAGACATGCGAATACACAAACAAATAGACGCATAAGCGTGAGAAAAAAAGATCACAGGAATACGTCGACACACAACGATACGAATTCATCGCTATACCAACGCATGATAGCGACAAGGCACAAAATTGACATAGCAAATATAAAACCCATCGCAAAATGCGACAATTACCGTACCAGAATAATAGAAGCGGTTATAAAGATAAAGTGATATCTTTCAAACCAATATCAAGAGATTATGTGTTATACGTTTGCAATGTCCACGCCCACAAACAAGAAAAAGAAGAAGGAAGTGACATATTTTACGAACAACTAGAAAAGGAATATGAAAAATTACAGAAACATGAAATAAAAGTAATGATTTGAGATTACAATTAACTCTTATTCTTTCCTGAGTAAGTATTTCATCTTTATGCAAAAGACGTTATAAAGCTACGAGATACTGTTCCAACAAATATTTCTTCTTCACAATTCTATTCCTTAACAGGTGCTAATAAAATATGTTAAAACTTAAAAAATTCCAACCCACAAAAACAATTAAATATAACAATGAAAATAAATAGTCAGTGGTCTTGGTTGAACAGACAAGCAAGAAAATACAATAGCGATTAAGATCGATTTAGTAAACTTTATAAAATGTAAAATAACATTTATATATAATTAAAATATTATCGGTTACCTCCGTTTCCTGGTTGTTACATACAAATCTTAAGTTTAAAGTTCGAAAATGTTCGTGATTACGATACTTTTTTATATAAATATAAGAAAGTAAAAATCAAGAAGCAGGGCCAGTTGTCCTCATGAGTCAGCGAATGCTCGTGATTGCTGGGATATAGTTCTACTACGTTTATAATACACTGATTGCCAAAAAAAGCAGAGCACCTGGAAGGGACAATCGTACGAATTTTAAATTTTGGTGGTATATACATTTCAAATAAAGGAATAATTGATAATTTCATCATGACCAGCGAAGTTTTTGTTTGTTTTTTTGTCTCGTGTTAATTTTTTTAAGGTACATTTTTTGTTCTCGTGTGTAACGCAAACTTAATGATTAGTGACAGTTTAGACATTTATATATTTTACTTGTGTCGTTGCCATGCCCCGCGTTCGTCGTAATAATCAACATTACAATCAATCAACTGTGTGGGAATGCATGAGATCGGATTACCCTTTCGCGAAATGGTCAGAAGATTGGGTCGAAGTGACTCTACAATCATTCGAGCATGGAGAGCTTGGTCCAACGAACGCTCAGCAATACGTACGAGAAGTAGTGGTCGGCCAGGAATTATGAATGAACGTCAATACAGGCGTCGTCGGCGACTGGCCTCACTTAACCCGTTTGTGACAACTCGGTCAGTGGGGGCTACTTGGAGGGCTGTTTTGGAAAGACAAGTGTCTATGCGAACAATTTATCGCAGAATTCGTTCGTATGGCTTAGCGTCACATCCACCAATTGTTTGTCTTCCTTTAATCCTAGAGCATCGAGTTGCCAGGCTCCAGTGGCGTAGGCTGAGAGAGAATTCGGTCGATGAATAGCATCAAATCATGTTTAGTGATGAAACCCGGTTTTGCCTGTGGCAATCTGATGGACGGTTGCGTATCAGAAGACCTAGAGAACAAAGGGTAAATATGCAATTTGCACTTCTCGCCATTCTGGTTTAACACCGGGTGTTATGGTTTGGGGTGCCATACAATTTGGAAGCCGGTCAACGCTAGTCTTCATTCAAGGAAGTCTACATCAAAGAAGTTTTGGAGCCAGTTTTGTTGCCATACCTTCAAAGACATCGCAATAGTGTTTTCTAGCAAGACAACGCTACAACAACGCAACGCAACACATTGCAAGAGTAACGGAGAGAGTTTTTTATGACAATAATAATTTATCGCCGATTGAACATGTATGGTACATGAACGGCAAAAGAGTCGAAGATTTTCCAGCGCCCATAGATACTTTGGATGAACTTCGAGTTCAAATTCAAAGCGCTTGGGATGAAATACTTAATTTTAAGTATGCCCCGGCGTTTAGGGGGGGGGGGGGGGGGCAGTGTATGAGACCGAAATGTTGGTGTTTTTCGAGAATATTTTTTCAAATCATGCAGTCCATGGACGATCGCTATACGAGTTTTTTGCTGGTGGGCATTCCTGAAGTCACATTTTTTATCTGTAATCATTACAATTTTTTTGCTCGTTAACGACATATTTCCTAATATTTCCTAATGAAAATTGTATGTTTTTGAGGTGTTTGAACACAATGTCAATGTTTTTCACCTTTTTTGTATTAAAAAAATATTTTTAATAATGACATCATCCCAGAGTTAGGTTTATATAGATTGTAAATGAATAAAGAATATTCACAAAAAATTTCAGAATGATTGATCAATAACTTTTTGAGCTACAATGCCCACCAGTTGAAAAATAGTCGTTTCGATAAAAACGCGTTAGAAAACAAATGTAGCGAACACGAGAAATTCAAGGCAGTAATTACTTATATAAACTGATGACCGGTTAATCAGCTATTCCAGCACCATACAGCAACCCCTCCTCTTCTTCAAACGGATCATTTCGGGCTTGCATCCCCTCTTGACGAGCTTTCCGAGCTTTTCCAGCTTCCTTGGTCTCCAACGAGCTGCGCCTATTCTGTCTTTTCACGCGCTGCTCATCCATTTTCCCGGCAAAATTGAAGCTCTGCGAGCCAACTACGAGTCTTAATTCGTCCATCAGCACTAGAAGGGCTGAATTACCTTCAATCTCGACTATTTTCAGGCCAGCATGTAGGTGCTTTGGAGCCAATCGCCAAACGGTCGAATTTTATTATCCCGTAGTACAGGGGTATTGAACCAGGCACTGAATAATACTACACGAGCGAGCGATCCGTTCTATGGCCCTGTACTATACAACTTGCTACCGAACCATATGCGCTCCCTTCCATTGAATAAATTCAAACAACACCTTAAAATTTTTTTAGTGAGACATGCATTCTACAGCATCGACGAATTAGTGAAAACTGGGTTTAGTGATATTGTGTTATCACCCGACGTGTTAACTTAATATCTTCTTATAGATAGTTTTATGTATTTTTATGTGTAATTTTTCTATTTTATGTAATCGTACATTTATATATTTGTGTAACGTGGAATTGATACATTCGACCGATTTTACAAATCGTATTATTAGTATTATTGTTAGTATATTGTTTTATCTACCACCATATTGACCTGTACAAAACTTTGTTAATGTACCAATAAACATATTATTATTATTATTATTATTATTATTATTATTATAATTACCGCGCGCTTCGGCGCCGAGCGACGGACGGTCACTTAAGTGCTCATAGCAGAAGTAGTCGGAATTTTGCTTTGAAATTTTGGCGACATATTCTTGAATAGTTTAAATTTTTTTGACCCGTCTAACTAGTTTCCCGCCTTAAATGCATTCGTTTTGCAGGAGATACCACGCATTATTAATTTTTTAACATTGGTCTTAAATACAGATTTTCTTGAAATTGTTATCATTCATTGTCTTACTAAAGGATTGTACCTTCTAAGTGCTTTGACGATGAGTGTAGTTAAGCTTCACGAATAAAATCGAGTATTCTATTGATCCTGCATATAGACTGTAACAACCGTGTGATGCTGTGTTTAAAATCCTCTGAATACCAGAGACTCGAAATATAAAAGTAGTTTTAACCTTGTTTACTGAAACAAATGGTAGTGTACCTACATATAGATGTTAGATCTTAAAACATCGAGAGTAAATAGCGCTCCTATTTAGCAATACAAACCAATATTGATTTGTGGCATATTATCAAAATTTATCTATGAAGGTATGCTATAACTTAGGCTGGATAGACTTAATCGCGGTGTTACTAGCGAGTGGTAATTCTTGAGTTTAATTGAAATGCCTTCAGGCAGTTCGAACAATTGAATTGATGTTTTCTTTCTCAATATTATCGATTATAAACCGTTGGTAGTGGCTATTTGTACTTCTAACCACTATCGAAGATGTCTTAGTTATATAGCTATTGAATTGTTACGTAATAACAGTTCTAGTTATAATTCAGTGTTAAAATCAGTGTTAATTATTATATTATTTCATTGGCTTGTGCTATAATGTAAATGTGTTTGTTTTTGTTCCATTAGGTAAATATTGATGTTAGAATCATGAATTGTCCATGTAAATTAACTTGACATAAAGATGTGCCCGAATCAACGTTAATGAATGTGAGATGTATGCTTTCAGCCGAATTATATTCGATAATTAACGCTATGCTTAAACGTGATAGTAAGACAGGTTTTTATTCGTGAATGTGCCTAACAACTAAGCCATGAACAGATGCATAAATTTGATTTAAAAAATAGGATTGTCATTAGCTCAGTACCAGTAATTTACCAAAATTCTGTTCGAACGATTAGAAGACGATTAGAGGAGCAGTCAGATACACCAGTCACTGCGCTACCAGGAATTTTTGCATTAGCTTTGATATTAGAGACCACGCTAATTGGTCTCTAATGCGAGGACGCATGTTTGGTTTATTGTTAAATGAGCATAAAATATACCGACATCACGAAACAAGTCTGGCGAAGATCAGGAGAGAGATTAGTTGTTAATTATCTATACAAGGGTCCACAATCGGTGGTGGTTCTGTTCTTAGGGAATCTAACTTATCCCATTAGCGGAAAAGCCACTCAAATTTTAAATTAGAAACTTTTTTTATCGATTACTTAAGATTATGCATAAATGAAGGTGGCGGTTACAAAATAAAGTCAATTTTATGCTCAACTGTAACGGAAATAATGTTACGTTCACACACCAGTGAATAAATTCCACATTTGTTATTTGAAAAATAATTATATTGTATTCATTAGCATGGATGGACAAGTAAATATTTTTTTTCTAAAAATGTACATACAGTGTGTTTCACTTAAGGGTGTAACACCATCATATCTTTTTTATTTTTAGTAATTTTTTCCCAAACGTAGAATACTTATTGCTCTATTTACTCCCAACAAACCAATTGTCTTCTTTCATTGCAAAGCAACCTGCGATGGCAAAATAAATGGAAAAACTCAAGAAATCACTTTAGGGATTTTTTTATCGAAAAATTTTACAAGTAACAATTGTTCAAAATTGCCCAAAAACCCTAAATCCGAAATTTCATGAAAATTAAAAATGTGAAAATTTTCTTCAAAAGTAGTTCCAATTCGGTAAATATTATTTGCACAGGTGGCTGCGCCTAAACAACAACAACTTTGACAGTTCAGAGTTTATTTCAAACAAAATTTTCACAGCATTCTTTTTTCGGTGCAGCTAATAATAAGTATTTACGGACTTTTACAGGAAATTTTCACATTTTTAATTTTCATAAAATTTTGGATTTAGGGTTTTTGGGCAATTCTGATCAATTATTACTAGTAAAATTTTTCGATAAAAAAATCCCTAAAGTGATTTCTTGATTTTTGCCGTTTTTTGCCATCGCAGGTTGCTTTGCATTTAAAGAAGACAATTGGTTTTTTGGGAGTAAATAGAGCAATAGGTTTGAGAAAAAAAATTACTAAAATTGGACTAAAAATAAAAAGATATGAGGGTGTTACACTCTTAAGTGAAACACACTGTATATGCATTTTATAGGAAGAAATTTATGTATTTAAATATTGTTAGCACTATTTTTGATTTTACCTAACATATAAATTATCAACAAAGAGCAACAGAGAAATGAAGAATTTTAAAATTCTTTAATCTCGTATAATCGAAATTTAAGCACACAAGTAACTAGTAATAATTAGAAAATATTGTTTATCTGCTTTTATATTTGCAGAGAAAATAATTCACATAATGTTATGTTCACGTATAAATGACCATTGACCACTAATGGGTTAATTCTCGCAGATTTGCTTCACATTATCTATGGAGATCTGCACAAACATTTTGATTAATTTAATTGAATTCGCAAAGAGAAACCATGAGTATTTGTGTGCTATCTCGAATATGCATCCTGTCAATATATACATTTCAGTGAATGTATTAAGGTGATGACAGATGTTTCTATATTTAAGCTGATCAGACGACTACACCTATATTTGCTGAAGTTCCATTCACATGTATAACATCTATGCTATCGATGAGAGATGTTTTTCGAGTTTCTTCAATTTCCTGATTTTAAAACTTTACCAACGTCTCCTAATGGTCAATGATTGTTTGCGATGTCTTTATATAGTTTTTTCGCCATCCAGTGTAGGTGCCATGAGTAGTAAAATTAGAATCATTAAAAAAATGATTACAATTATGGCATTGGTATATTTCAACAACGCTAAAGATTAAATGTTACTGTCTATGTTATTTCCTTTTGTGGCATTATTTACGCCCCTGATACATATTACATAATGTTTCGTACTGTAATTTAATGTCAAAGTTGAACTGCATTTTCAAATGTTGCACTCGACGTAAATATAATTGTTATTTCGAATTTATTTTCGTCAATTGACTTGCTGATAGATTTATCAGCAGAAACATTGTTGTCTTGTTAATCTTGAGGTATGTTTTCTTTAATACCTCAATCAATGATTTAATTCGTGGATTTTCTTGTTTGGCTGTCTTAATTTATTTACAGTCACTTCTAAACGATTTACATTCTGTTCCAGCAACTTGACTAAATTTACGAATCTGAAGAGGCTTTTGTTGTTTGCATTTACTTTTTGCTGGCGAAGTGTACGAACCTGGACTACTATTTCGGTACTTTCGAATAATTCGGTTTGTTCTTAATTCTATTATTTATTTTCTCTGTCTAATAATTCAGATTAGTACCGCATACAGTAAATTTTCTTTTTGGAACATGGTTTTAAATTGTGATGCCTTCAGCTCTTTAACTTCTGACATGAGCATTTTGAAGTATGTTGGATTATTTTACGTTAATATAAATTGGTGTATAACTGCACTATTTAAAAACAAAATATATTATTAAACTGTTTCTACTTTGTGAGTTAACGCTAAACAATAGAAGACTTTTTTGAACTTCGATATGTTTTTATATTTATGAGACTTGGATCAAATTTGAAATATGTAATGATCGATTATTTATTGAACCAATTTTAACAAATTAAAAACTGAAAAATACTCTAATAACTTTTATGTACTAACATGTGCAAAAATAAAGTGGTTGAAATAAAATCAATTAAAAAAATCAATTCAATTTGGCTAATTTGTAAACATTTTGAAGTTAATATAATAATTGTGGTCCCTTGCTTGCGCATGTGCTGCGCAGCGTCGCGTCGTGGCATGCTACATAAGCCTTCGCAAAGCGTCTTGGGGAATATTGGCCCATTCTCCAATTAAGACCTGTACCAACTGTCCAGTTGTAATTGGTGGACTGGGACGTCGTCGAATACGTTTCCATAATTGGCCCCAAACATATTCGATTGGATTCATGTCTACGGTGCATGCGTCCCAATCCATTATACGGATATTGTGATCATCAAGAGAATCAGTGACGATTTGAGCAACGTGCGGTCTGGCATTATCTTGCTTAAAAATAAAATGTTGACCAACAATATTTATTCCTGGGATCGCTTGAGCTGTTAATCCATCATTGCGAATAACAACATTATGGATCCACCACCAAAAGGGATGATTTTATGCAGTGCATTTGGCATTACACGTTCTCCAAGCCTGCTCCAGGCTCTTACACGTCCGTCATTACCTGACAGAACAAATTTGGACTCACTAAACATAACAGGAGTTCAATGACGAAGTTTTCAGTGTAAGAATTTAGGCACTTTTGCACGACGTCTTGCACTAAAGGCAGCCCCTCTTAGCCTATTGCGGACGGTTTGGTAGCTAATTCTTGTTCCTCTTTCCCTCACTAGATCTTCTTGCAGGACCTGCGCAGTTTGTGTCCGATTTCGAACGGCTTGCACGTAGAACAGGATCATCGCCTGTCGTAGTTTTCTTCTTCCGACCTGCACCTGCCAATTTTTTTCGATATCGTTTCCAAAGCAAAGACATTAATAGAGCTGCACTTTACTTGGGGTTGTGCAGTGAACTGTGTTGAAAGTTCTCTGCACAATCCCAGTAAAGTTGCAGCTCTATTAACTTCTGTCGACGTTAATTGCTCACCCATTGCTTCTTTTAAATGTTAGTGCAATCTCAAACTAGTCTACATTTATTCTTAAGTTATTTGTTATTCATTTAGGTTTTGTATTGTTCGAATATTTGAGGTTCTAAGTCGACTATAAGAAGTATTCGAGTAGAATTTTGTAAATATGTGAATAAATGATGGTTAAATATATATTTCAAGTTTGATCCAATATTTCTAAAATATAAGAAAAATATCAAAGATTAAAAACTTGATAGAGCACATACACTTCAGCCAGCGCTATTCGGTTAGACTCGACTCAACTCTACTCAACGAATAATTTCTGATAAAAGATACAGATCGGGCATCTCTATTCAAGACACACTTTTGTCGCTTTGCAATTATTGCCAACAACCTTGTGTTAAATTGTGTAAAAAATTTACCATATTTTATTTTCAACTCTAGATAACAACTTCAATGTTCCGCTATCTGTTGACAACATGTTAATAAATCAAAGCAGTTCTGTAAAATGTTTGGGATTTCATACTGATAACCGTTTAACTGCCATTATCACGTTCGCAATGTCTCCCCGGATAACGCGTGTACTACCCAAACATAATTCTTGTAAAGGAAAGGAAATTCCCATTAGTGTTCCATTGTTACTGTGGACGTGACTGCAGGAAAGATTGCCCGACATGCACGTCTTAATCATAATCGAACAAACGTATATTATGAATTTCACATTTCAATATGTACGTCAATAAGATTATGATTTTTAGCGAGACTAATAACGAAATTGTGAACTTGCCAAAACATACATTAGCAATACAGCAATAAATAACTCGTTGAAGCATAAACTTGGAACAATAATATTAAAAACACTTGTAAGAATATGCGTAATAAAGCTTTCATAAAATGCAAGCTCATATTTAGAATTATCACCCAGTTTTGGCTTTGGACTTTGACCTTGCGTGGGCCAAACCAAAAAATATATAACTATCGCCTAAATACATGGGCGCTAAAATAGGTAGATCGACGGTTGATTACATGATGCCCGATGTTTCGGATGATCGTGTCATGTCTGGATTTAAACACTCGATTGCTAGAGGGCATCATAGAGGACCCATAGTAATGACGACTGTGTTTAACATATTTTATGATTAATATTATTTGACCTTCCGTTTAAAAACAATAATTAGTATCGGATTTTAAAGGTTTCTTTCAGAAACTGCATCTATGCGCTAATCTGGGACATTGAGCACATAAAAATATCCACCAGTGCATAATTTCCCAGACTACGTCCAGGTGAAGTTTCATATATTTTTAGTGAAGAGTGTAGGGACAGAAACAACTGTCAGCTAAAATATCTTGCAGTAAGTTACGAAGAATTATTGCTGGTTGTAAAACAGTTTATTTAAATTGTTTTTTTGAACAGTTTCCTTGATATAGGTCTTCAAACACAGCCGACTATTATGATGGATGAAATCTAATCCAAAAAAATAAATTTTTTGTGCCACATTTGAGAGTTTGTTTGGCACGGCCCACTTTCTTCTCCAGATTTGTGAAAAATATTTTAAACTAGCCCGAGATTCGAAAAAAAAACAGAGGTGTTTTTATCGACGCTAAATATCTTATTGTCTCAGTCGACCCAAGTCATTAGCACTTGTCTGACACGTACCACGCATCACACACAGCACTTAGACGTCCCGCATTCATAAATATGTAAAAACAAAGTAATGCATTTATTCAACAGGAAGCACTTAACAGTCGGAGGTGTTAAATAGAAATTAACGTCGGGCTTTCGAACGGCTTTCCTGACCTAGTCACTCGTTATGTACTCACGACGAACGAGATTTCGAAACCAATCTATTTTTATGAGGTGACGTCATAATTGTAAGCAGAAGCATGGAAAACGATTCGGACGACTTGTAACGAAGCTTCAGTCGCAATAAAGAAATCCGTTGCGAAATAGAAACGAATAGTTAGAAATCGTTTGTTTACGTCGGAGGAAGTGCAAGGGAGATTTATAGGGGCATACATAAATCTAGAAGGATTGTTTAAAATTTCGTTTTTTACGAATTAAATAAGACACAGAATATATATAAACGAAGACTAGGAGAATTAAGGGGGGATCCTGCTTTAGGAGGCCTTAAAATAGCGTTTTTGGGGGAATTTTTTTAGGACAGAAAAAAATGAGCAAGTCTAGTGACCTTTTTAGAGCACTTTATTGCATATTCGAGCATTAAAAAAAATATTTCGAGGGAAAAATATTTAAACGGAACCGATTTTTATGCACATTGGTGCAACACCTTTCAATTGCAATCTACAATCGGTGGGAAAGATGTAGCTCGTAATTTTTGTCTGAAACAAAAAAAAACAAAGAAAATGGTAATTCTCATATATTTTCTTCTATGTGAACTAAAAAAAAAACCAAAAATTTTTAAATTCAAGATTTTTCTCGGGTTTGAAAATAAATGTGCTCTTTGCAGGAAGAGAAAATCATTTCAACTTGCTAAACAAGTTGTTTAGAATTTTTTTTTCATTAATCTTTTTAGTTCAAATCGAATAGAATGCTACTGAAGCTAACAAAAGTTTTGTTTCGTTTTGATTGCTTGTCTAGTTTTCTCGCAATCACGCCTACCAGTTTAGAAAAATCGTAAAGACGAAATCTCTAGAAAACGCGCTCTAAAGTTTACGATCAGCAAAAATGTTAATTTTCGATTACTTACGGAATATCACGTTATAATCCTACTATAGCTCTTACGAATTCAAAATATTATTGTTTCGAACGACCGATTGAACTTTTTTCAGTACATAGTTCGGTGTTATGTGACCGCGGGAAGGTGCGCGCGTTTCGTTTGTCCGAGCGTTCGTATATTTTTTGCTCGACACCTCACTGTGTTTAGTGCTGTATCTTTCAAAATATTGCGAATTAGCCGCTTTAACTTTTTATACATAAAAATCTTCAACGGTTTCGAAGCTGGAGCCGAAAATCGTTTTTGCGAAAAGTAGTGTTGCAACTTTGAACTCGTCTAGTTGCTAAAGTAAAAAATAGACATATGCCGTTCATGCGATTCTGTTAGCAAATTTAATAATAATAATAATAATAATAAATTTATTTCCATAAAAAAAGAAAACTAGCGGAAATCTCAAGGTGTAATTTCAGGGAGTATCAACCACCTGATCTGCCAACACACCTTGTAACATTATGAAATATATAGCAATTCGTTAGCGTATAAGCAATCAATGAAACATACGTTTAAACATAATCATAAATTGAATTAACATTCATAATAACCTATTAATATTTGTGTTTAAGAAGTGAAACATAGAAGCAAAATATTGGGTGAACACGTGCTGCATATAAAAAAATTCTTATATGCTAGCTTAAACCTGTCAATAGATAATGTTTTAAGATAAGGAGGTATACCGTTATAGACATTGAAAATATTATATGTAAAGCCTCTACAGTATAACGCAGTTCTATGAATAGGGGCGGTGATCATATTTTTAAACCTAACATTAATATTGTGAACTGTGCGTATTTAATTTTATATGTCAAATATGGTGGTTTATTGTGTGTAATAATACCGTGGTAGAATACAGCGGTCATTAATTTAAGTCTATTTGCCATATTTAACCATTCTATTTCAGATAGCTTATACGATATTCTTGAAAATTTCCTAATTCCAAAAATAAACCGTAAACATGAATTTTGAACTTTCTGTATTCGGCCTTTAGTTACAAAGTCCAGACATGGGGAAATTAACGGTGAGCAATAAGTGAATTGTGACAGAATCAATGACTGACAAAGCAAGGTCTTGGTTTTAGTATTCAAATAAGATCTATGAGGATACAGCAGTGGCAAAGCTGAGGAAGATTTTTGTATACATTTTGAGACGTGCGTTTTAAAACGTAGAGTAGAGTCCAACACAACACCAAGATTTTTTGCCTCATCAACAATAGGAAGTAACTCATCATTTACAACAATTTGCAAAGATTGTTTGACTTCATGAGATATGTTACCAAACACCAACACAACTGATTTGGCAGAATTTAATACCAGAGAATGCTTTTTCGAGCTATCAGATATTTTGCGTAAATCGGCATTCAACCGACTAACAGCTATGTCTAAATGCTCGCGGTAAAACGAAGTATATATCTGTGTATCATCTGCATACATATTGTATTTAGAGTATTACAATGAATTCATTATATTACAAGTGTAAATAGTATACAGAATTGCGGTGATGATGTCATCAACAACTTGCGACAAAGCTGCATTGCAGCTATAGCCGGGTCTGAACCCAGACTGAAATTCTTGAAGAATATTATTTATATCCAGATATTGCCGTAACTGGGCGGCCACTACTTTCTCAAGAACTTTGGAAAGTGTCGGGAGAATGCTGATCGGTCGCAAATCTTTAAAGTTCTTTACATCACTACACTTAGGGATAGGAGAGTAATTAGAGCAAGTTTCCAGCAAGCAGGAAAAACCCCTTCACTAATGCAAACATTGACGATATGAGTTATGAAGGGAACTATGTGCGGACAACACATTTTTATTAAGGTAATATTAATATCATCAACACCAGAAGCATTGGACAATATTTTGTTAATGATATTAACAATGTCGAATTCACTTACGTTTCGAAATTGAAAACTTTCCCTTATATTAGGATGTATATTATGTAAGTAAGTATATTAACACTGTACATCTACAAATTCAGTTATGTGCAACTTTATCGTATCTATACTCAACGCGGCGACCAGACAGAGTAATAAACCGGCGTGCACTTCACGTGATTTTCGGGAGATCGTTTCCTATTGGTTAGATAGAAGCATGGCGTAACTCAATGCACACAGCCGAAACATTCAAGGTGTCATAAAGCGTTTTAACAATCCTTAAACTTGAATATTTTTTTACATTTCGGTTATTATATTACGAGCAATTTTTGCAGTATTATCGCTTATTCTCGACTTATGCAAAAGTACATTCTTAAAGTTATAAGATTAAAATTTCCCCCACAAAACTCAAATTTGGCGAGGCAGTGTAAATCAGGCTTTTTACGGACTATCACGTGAACAGTGAGTGAACACCTCGTGACTACTCTGTCTCGTCGCCCCGCGAAGTATAGCTCCGTTCGGGCAGCGTTTCGAAAAAATTGAGCGTCGGCGGTTAGTCCCCGTCTCTACCAATGAAACGGCCATGTGTACTTTTTCTCAAGGTCGTACGCGTACGGGCAACAAACGTTATTGGTATATACATATAAGACGAGACAAAAAGAAAGATAAGGAAAATGGTCAGAGAAGAGAAGAATCAAGAAAAAGAAGTTAAACTTGGATATAACAAGCTGGGGGTGGAGGGAAATAACAACGGAATTATGTTCTAGAACTGGCCCTGGAAGACTGAGATAGACATACCATGAATGTGTAATTTGAATCCAATAAAATAGTTCACTTTTTGAAATATTGCTGACATTGAATGTATAATGCTTAGAGACACAAACAATACGCTAAAAATGGAAAGCAATATCAGAAAGAATGTTAACTATTAAGATAAAACAGAGAAAAGAACAATAATTGTAGTAAATTGCTCTGGGAAAATTTAGAAATGGCAATAGAAACATCAAGGAAAGGGGAGAAGCAAAAATAAACAACAACGACAGAGTTTTGCTGTAGTAATTTAATTATAGCAAACACGTTCTATAAACAGAAGGATATTCATAAATGTACGAGAGAAAAGAGAAGTAGAAGTGTAATATTATAGTAGCGAAGATAAACTGAATTGCAATAAGACATGTGGCAGTGAAAAGAGGGCACGATACAAACAGTGGTCACTACCCCCTAGTAGGACAAATTAAACTAAAGAAAGAAGACAAAAAGGAAGAAGAGATCTTACAAATTGAGGGACAAGGAGACAGCTAAGAGATATGAACTAAGGACAAATGAACGACTAGGAAACTTGAAAGTAAAAACGAAGAGTTAGATATCGGAACGTATGTTGGACAAACAGACAAAGTGAGCCTAAAATCCTAAATTACAAACAGAATGGGGGAGAACGGATAATAAACAACAAGTAAAAAATATGATGATGAAATGTCAAACATACCTAAATAAGCAAACGGAAACAACTTATGAGCCATACAAAGAACAAACAAATAAAGTCAAGAACTTGGTAACAGCACCGAAGCAGAAAACATGGAAAGTGTTCGGGGAAAGAATGGAGAGAAATAGTAAAAGTAATCAGAAGCTGTTCTATAGAATTCTGAAAAAATTAAAAGGGAATAAAAAGTGGACGACCTAGGAATAAAAGGAGAGAGATGCGAGTTGTTAACAGATGAAAGAGGATTAATGGGGCGATGGGAAAATTAGTTGCAGAACTTGAACAAAAAGAATTGAACTAGAAGAAGGTAGAACAAGATCAACTAACAGAAGCAGAGGTGTCAGAAGAAAATATACCTGTATCGAAGAATTAACAGATGCGATTAAGATATTAAAATATGGAAAGGCACCGGGAATTGATGAAATTAAAATTTGAAAATGTTGCTGAAGGATGAAGGACATGTGCACGTATGGACAGAGGAAGAAATACCAAAACAATTGCAAATAGGGCTGATACTGCCAATAATTTAAATAATGTAATAATTATAGGGGAATAAACTTACTAAGTGTAATAATGAAGACAATGGAACTAATTCTAGAAAAACAACAAGGATACAAGTAGAGTTGTCATTAGATCAAGCACAGAGTGGTTTCAGAAAAGGCAGAAATACACAAGACCACTGGCTGGATAAAAATAGTACCTTCTCAGATTTAGAAAAATCGTTCGACAGAATACTAATAAATATAATATGGAAAAGTCTAGTGAAAAGAAACGTATGTAATAAAATGTTTATACACGGAAACGAGAAATTACGTCATAGGCAAAAATATGAAGTCGGAAATATTTGTCATGAAGAAGTTTAAGTCCGCTGCTATTTATAATTTACTTGGATGAAATAATCAAACGCACGAAACCTTAAAATTAAAAATTAAAGCAGATATATATTGGATACAGGAAATTAGAAAAGATTGGAGTATCAAAATTCGCATTCGCGGACGATGTAGCCATTATAGCCAGAAATGAAACAGACCTGGGTGAAAACTTGAAGAAATGGAATAAAGTATTAAAAGATAGAGGAGAGAGGAGAAAAATAACAAATATTGGATGAACGAGGTGTACAGAAAATGTGAGTTTTGCGAAGGGGGAGCAGATGAGGAGATAGAATGGAGTAAGGAGGAGAAAATAACGGGAAGCAACTGGAAAAAGATTTTGGATGAGACAGGAGGTGGATTGGCGATAATGAAGAAAATAAAGAGATGCAGGGAGGAGAAAAGCGAAAAGGAGAGGATAGGAGGGCAACAGGGGGGCGTAAGGGAAATGGCAAGCACATGAAAATGTAGATAGTGCAATAGAAATGTATATAGAATGCCAATAAAGGTTTTTTTTTATTAAAAGATAATGGAATGAAAATGAACAAGGGCAAAACAAAAGTTATGGTTGTATCAAAAGAAAAGAAAGAGAATCAAGTAAAACTAAAGGGAATAGCTAAGGAACAAGTCAGCAGCAATCAATATTTAGGAACGCTGTTGCAGGAAATATATAAGCAAGAGATAGAGCTGAATAATATAAGAAAAAAGCAAACAAGATATATGACACAATGAACTAGGCAGCTATAAACAAATAGGAAAATAGGAAATTAAAAATTAAAAAACCATTGTAACGTATGGTTGTGAAACTTGGATGGTAACGTGAAAAGAAATGAGCAAAATTAGATCAGCAGAAATTAAATATCTGAGAAGGGTGAAAGAAGTTACCAGAAGAGGATTAGAAACGAGAAAATTAGACAGGAGCTGAATATCGAGTCAATAGAACAATATGTAGAAAAATGCAGCTAGGATGGTAGGGTCACATGGAGAGGATGAGTGACAATGTGACCAAGCAGATTTAGGACGCCAAACCTACAGGAAAAAGGAAGCGAGGAAGACCAAAGGAAACATGTTGTAATATAACAGGAAATATACTGAAGAAGAAAGGAACAGCATGTACAGAGGGAAAAAAAACTAAGTAATGCGTTTTCCCGACGGCCTCCAAGCTAGTTTTCTAATAAAATTTTTGTTAACACAAATACTATTCTTTATTTAGTTACTATGGTATGTTTTTCTAGCTTTTCGTAGACTTGTAGACTGGCGTTT
The DNA here is from genome assembly GCA_959613385.1 of Geotrupes spiniger. Taxonomy (NCBI): domain Eukaryota; kingdom Metazoa; phylum Arthropoda; class Insecta; order Coleoptera; family Geotrupidae; genus Geotrupes; species Geotrupes spiniger. The sequence continues at coordinate 3,305,974 of OY390738.1, forward strand.
GTGATTTTTGGTCTTTTGGTAGATTTTATGTTTTTTGATTATAATTTTTGGAACTCGTTCATTTAATCGTAGTTTTGTTCACTAGCTTTCTATTTGATTTCTGTTATGCGTTTGTATTGTGCATTTATTTTAGCTGTTTACTTTTGTTTTGATTCTAATTGCGGTTGCTTTTTTTTTGTCTAATTCTTTGTTATGAATTGTTTTGTAATTATATTTCTTTTTTCGTTCGTTTAAAACGTTCAATTATTTGTTAAAAAATAGTCGTAGCAGTTATTTGAATTGGGCTTTCAATTTAGAAAAATATTAAAAATATTTAAATCAATTATATTGAATATTCCAGAGCCAGTCAACGAACTCAGCAGTGCAAAAGCAGTGTCGTGGATTTTTTAAATTACTTTGCATGCATAAGCTTTTAACTGCGGAAACGAAAATGAGGACCACTTAGGTAAGAAATTCCTGTTCGAGTCGAACCACTGTTAAAATATTTATAATAGCGCTCGACGATTGTTATCAGGATGCATTTATACGGAAATACCTACTAATTGTTTGGAAAATTCAAGATGTTCTTTTCAATTTCAAATTTTAAAACCGCTAAATCATTAAGTTAAGTAGACGTACATTTAATTTGCATTTCCGTGAGAACTGAATTTCTAAAATACGAATATGTATTTTCGACCTTTACGAATGACGAACGTCGCGAATTAAAAACAAACAACGTTCACTTTTCCTTGGAGAACAGCGACGTCTTTGGCCCACTCATAGCGCACATCGTGTGGCTATAACTAAAGTCATGAGACGATTTTAGAAAGCGCATTTGCATGAGCGTAACTTTTCACTTTTCGTCGATCACCCGAATTATCAGCACTGTCGCATGTGACTAATTAAGTCTCAATCTTGATCTTTAGTGGGTAATGTAATATAAATGCAATTCTTTGTTTTTATGACCCAATTTATTAAAAAATTTTTAATAACTTCTCATAAAATGTGTTATGTTCACAAACTGTGCGGCGGGCGCAATCAAACATGTTAAAGCAAACCTAATGAAAGCTAAGATACTTGAAAATGAAAATGAAAATGCAATTAAACCAATTACAACCTATTAGCATTTGCCACCCAATTTTCACAATAATTTTCACTGAAATCGTGATGTATAAATCATATGAGAAGCAAAACCCATTAGAAACATTTTATTCATCTGAGAATGAAAACGTTTTACTTGCCTCTTGGAAAGTTTACTTGGTCCACTTGGTCGACATGTCCGAGAAACTAAATACCTTGAATATTCAACCCCAAGGAGCATATGTTGGATACGAGCGATAAAGTTAAGGTAAAATGAGTGAAAATGGAAATGGAAGTTTAACTATGGAAAAAACGTGAAATTGTAATTGAGATAATTGTTTGACTGTAAAAGCATTTGTCGGCACTATTATATAAAATTAATTTTAATATTTGATACAATATTAATGTTGTTATTTAAAAAAGATCTCAATTAAATAGTATGAGCTGGCCACCACCTTCTGTCTAATCAACTTTAGGACTAATAAGATCTTGAAAATTATTCACATTGCATAATTGGATGGTTTATGTACAATAGATCCACAAAAAATGGGAATATTTATTTGCTGTTTGTTGTACATATTTATATTGAAGTTTTGTTTTGTACAATAATTATATATTGGTTAGTGGTTAGAGTTATGAAAAATCTCCAAAGGAGGTGGCAAATTAATTTGGTCAATCATTTAAAAACCATGCAACAAATATAACTCATCCGTGTTCCAAAATTCTGCACAGGGAAACGAAGCCACCGATGATTCACATGCAGTCGATTTTTATACCGAAAGCTGATAGTGATCGATTGAAACAAATTATAAAAGACATGGACAGCAATAAAGCACCAGGAGTTGACGGAATAACTATTAAAGTGATTAAAAAATGCTATTCAGCAATGGAGGGACCGATTCTAAGGCTCATAAATACATCGATAGAGACGGGGGAGTTTCCAAATGATCTGAAAAAAGCTGTAGTTAAACCAATATATAAAAAAAAATTACAGAGCGATACGTAGCGGACATTTTAGTAGAGTACCTAAAGTGTAAGATAATTGACGATGCCCAATTCGGATTCCAGAAGAATAAAAATACGAATGGCTTACTGGGAAAGTTCTCCGATAGTCTGAACAAGAATTTAAATAATGGAATGAACGTGATATGCATTTTTGTGGATTTTGCAAAAGCATTCGACTGTATTGACCACATCTTGTTATTGGAGGCGTGGGAAAAAATAGGAATAAGAGGAAGGTTGCTGAGTTGGTTCGAGAATTACTTATCAAATAGATGCTTCGCAGTAAAAAATCGAAGATGAGTACAGTGTAAACAGAGGAGTACCACAAGGTAGCATCCTAGGTCCTATCTTATATTTAATTTACGTGAATGACGTAGGCTCCTGCTTCGACAAGTGTGGGTACTACTTTTTCGCAGACGACACGGCAATTATATCTGTTCATAAGGATTTAGAAACGGCAGTAAGTCGTATGAACCGAGAGTTTGCTGCTTTCCAATGTTGGACGCATGACAAAGGCCAGAATAAAACAAAAATCATGCACATCACCGAATCTTAGCAGAACTTTGTCAGTGAAAGTAAAATCTCATACGTATGACTGCCTCCACGAAAATTGTGGCGACGTAAATACTGGATGTAAATGTTCACAGGAGCTACAGATTGTACGGCAACATCTTTATTTAGGACTCATCATAGAGGAGAATTTTCTCTGGAGTGGACATATTGGGAAAGTTTGTACGCAATTGAGATATTTTGCTACGCGTTATTATTACCTAGCAAAATTTGTACCAAAACCTGTACTGAAAACAATCTACCATTCGTTAGTTGAATCTATTCTGAGGTATGGAATATCGATATGGGGTAGAGCATCGGAATCACATATCAATAGAATTGTATAGATACAAAACAGAATTGTACGATGCATCGCCTTAGAACAGGGAAAAAAATCGACAAATGATTTGTACAGGGATTTGCAGTTGCTAAGCGTGAAGAAATTATACAAGAATGCTGTGTTATATAAATACTATTTTCAAAGAGGGAAATATATATATATATATATATATATATATATATATATATATATATATATATAGTGTGTTCCACTTAAGAGTGTAAAACCCTAATATCTTTTTTATTTTTAGTCCAATTTTAGTAATAATTTAGAATACTTATTTCTGTATTTACTTCCAAAAAACCAATTGTCTTTTTTAAATGCAAAGCAACCTGCGATGGCGAAGTAAATGGCAAAAATCAGGAAATCATTTTAGGGATTTTTTTATCGAAAAATTTTACTAGTAATAATTGTTCGGAACTGCCCAAAAAACACAAAATCAAAAATTTCATGAAAATTAAAAATGTAAAAATTTCCTTCAAAAGTAATTCCAATTCCGTAAATATTATTTGCACAGGTGGTTGCGCGTAAACAACTACTACTTTAAACAACTTTGGCAGCTCAGGTTTTATTTCAAACAAAATTTTCATAGCAGACTTTTTTCGGCGCATATAATAATAAGCTAATAATAAGTATTTATGGACTTTTACGGACATTTTTTAATTTTCATGAAATTTTGCATTTCGGGTTTTTGGGCAATTCTCAACAATTATTACTAGTAAAATTTTTTGATAAAAGAATCCCTGAAGTGATTTTTGCCATTTATTTTGCCATCGCAGGGTGTTTTGCATTTAAAGAAGATAATTGGCAGAAAAATGGAGCAATAAGTATCCCACGTTTCAAAAAAAAATTACTAAAATTGGACTAAAAATAAAAAGGATATCAGGATGTTACACTCTTAAGTGGAACACACTGTATATATATGTGTGATATTTTTAAGAAAAAAATCTTTTCTTCTTCTATTTTATTCTTCAACTGCATCATCTTTTGATTTTTCCATTTGTTCACGTTTGGGTAAAATGTTCAATAATCTTCCTTTGCTAAATTTGTTTTAAATATTTGAAAATATTTATTACTCAAGTTTTCGTTTTCCACGATTTTCTGTTCTTTTTCGATTTTTATTCATCTAAATTCATTGAATTTGACAACTACACTATGTTAACATACACGTTGGAAGTTGCGTTATTAATGAAAAGATAAATCTCAAATCTGCCTCAGTGCGTCAAAATAAAAATCTGTACCGACGAAACGAACGTCGACGTAAACCTCCTCATCACAGATTCAAATAGAGAAATGAAATGTGCCACTTACGTGCGAGACAAAGTAACGACGTACGTAAACAAAGAAAGCACTCAACAAAAAACAACAACAAACACTGTCGCGGATATCAGAAATGTCTACGGCGAGAACTACATTTCGCGCACGACTTTCGGTTTATCGCACGACGCGGGCAACAACACGACCGACAACTGCCGGGTCTTGCGAGTGACTAAACGCGAGGCTGGTCGCACTAGTCCACCAGTGAAGTCCACCAGAATCCGACAAGCAGGAAAAGTAACAAAGAACGCACATGAATGGAACCCGGTGGCGCAAACAGCCTTGGCTGGCTACGACGACTGCGGTGATTAAAACATTTTAATTAATTCTTTGCGAAAGTGTACCCGCGTTCATTAACATAATTCTCTTTTTTTCTTATTTCGACGATGCTATTTTATGAACGGCGTTGCAGACCTAGAGCATGAAATAACGGAGAGTAGTTTTGCTAAATCTAAAAATAGTGATTCACATGATCTTTGACTGCGTCAAGATAACTTTTGAGTTTGATATTTTAAAAACGGTGTTTCCCAATATCGTTGTTCGATATACAAATATAAAAAGAAGATCGTTTATAGACGTTTCATTGTTCTTTTGTTTAATATTTTATCTCAGAATGCACATTTTAACACGCCACTGAGTCAAAAAATAAACTTGCCTACAGCACACACATTGCCATTTTGTTCAGCTCACCTTCACCTTTTGATCGAGCAACTTAAAATATCAAATGCTAAAGACTGCTCCGGAAGTATTCGCCAGGCCCCACGGCGGACGTAATGAAATATGTCTACAAAACGTTGCTTGGCATAGTAATTAAAATAATATAACCAATATATTAATCACGGTATGTTGCACGTCAAGATTTTGCAAGTAAGATCGTGTAAACATTTCATAAATTAATTGTAAACTAAACAAATTAATAAATTAATGGAATGATAATTGTAAATTCTCGAGAAAATAATGTAAGACGTTAGTTATAACAATGTGTCATTTCATAAGTTTAATATAAATATATGACACAAATTGTAAAAATAATAAGTACCCGGCAATTCTGTGCGATAGCATATCTGAATTTGATTATACAATGTTAATACGTTGGCGAACATTTATAGCGATTTATTTACAATACCATGTTAAATGCTGTAATAACGAGTAATTCCTTAGCATTAATGTAAATATAGGAATTTACATTCTAGGTTAATTCGATAGTTAATTCAATACAAAAGCTTTCATAGTGACGAAATTATAGTGAATTATTTAGAAAGCAATATTTGACACTGGTGATATTTCATACTTGATATGAATTTAGCTTATAACTTGAACAATACATCGGTGTCAGGTAAACATGCAAACATCATTGAAGATGTAATTTGCTACCAAACAGGTGTCTAACTATATTTTAACTCGATTTCATTGGACTCCTAATGTTGCACGGTAAGGGAAAGTTAGTTTGCGCAGTAAATAATAAAATGTATAACCTTCAAAGTTTAGTCAGATTCGCTCAAAGATACTAAAACGCAAGTAGTTGTCATAATTTAATTTAATTGATGCCTTAAAATTGATATATAAGGGGGACTTGCACCTTGACGATCTAAAGTGTCTCAGAAATGAGCCTGTGAAAGGGTTTTTCAGATTACTCTCTAGGTCGGCTGGTTCGCGCGCCCTTGATGTTGTCCTAGCGCTATTTTTTATTGCACACGTTCCTGTGGATGTTTTCAGCTTATCCGATGTTCTCTTGTCAACGTATTTGTCCATGATTGTTTTGACGTAAGGATTCTCCATGTCCAACAGTTTTAAACGGTTCTTCACTTTGCGAACATCTCGACTTCAAACGCCTAAAGTTACATTTTTCAAATTGGTGTACACGATTACGGGAGGACAATGGACCAGTTCCGCAGTTTTTTATTTTATAATTTTTAGAATACTTGCCTTGAAACAATCATAACGTTTTTTTTTTAATTTATTGTGTTCATAAGTAAAGTAGAAACAAAATATTAAATTTCTATATTTTTACACTCTTTCGAAACGACCATTTTTGCGCCAAGCTATTACGTACTAATGTTAATGATTCTGTTAAAGTATGTCATTGGAGTATTATTATTATTGATAGCTTGAATCGGATGCGAAAAATTGTATTTTTTTATAAAACTATTGGTAAGAGAATTATATTGAAGGTAGGTGTCGTTCCACACAAATGTCTTATTGATAGCCCACCAAGCGACAGAGCATCCCAGTTGACTGATTCCACTCGTAAAAGAAAATTAGACAACGTCAGAGATTACAAGGATAAAAAATATGCAGCAAAACGAAGCTTATTTCCATCAACATCAAATATAGATGACACTCTTCTGAGAATGCCTAGTTGTTCATATGAACAACCAGAACTTGACAAAATAGATACCGCTGATACAAAATCAACAAAAGATAGCAGTACCCAAGTAAACTTAAACAAGATCAGTTGGTGTACAATCCAGCATACCAGTAACATCAATTACAATTTCTCCCATAAAGAAACTAAAATGGTTGTGAAGAAGTTGAAAGAGTGTGTTAGTAATTCAGCCTCTTCATCAAGGATTTCTACCGGCCAGTCTGATTATGTACCTTCGTCGTAATCATCTACTGATGATATTAGTGAAGACAATCAACATAAACAACAGCGATTGCTTACAACTACAAATGTCATCTGTAAAAATCCAAAATTTTATTTGGGAATCCCAGATATCTCTACGATTTAGCCAAACTTGTGGTAAACAATGCCCAAGTATCAGATAGAAATGTTTTTGTTGTCCTTAAGAAGATAAAACTTGATCTGCCTTACAAAAGGCTGGCAATAGATTTTGGCATGAGTGTGTTTTAAATATTCAAAGAATATTTAGTCAGGCAGTACCAAAAATTGTTAGCTTATTTAAAGACATAATTTTTTCGCCTAATATTAAAGCAGTAAAAAATAATTTACCAATTCCATTTCGAAGCCGATGCAGCAAAGTATATTCAATCATAGATTGCTTGGAAATAGAAATAGAAAAATCAACCGATCCTGTGAACCAGAGTGCCACATGGTCAGTATACAACAAGTGTAACACCATAAAGTATTTGATATCGTGTACTCCTCATGGTTTTATTAATTTTGTGTCTCCTGATTATGCTGGTAGGGCAACTGATAAAGATGTAGTAGTGGAGTGTCAGTACTTAAATGAAGTACCACCAAATTCATGTGTAATGCCAGACAGAGGCTTTAAGCATGTTGGCGCACTGTTGGCACAAAAACATTGTCATTTAGTTAGACCACCAAGTGTTATTAGTGATGCTCAGCATTCTGCATCAGAAGTTAGAGCAAGCAAATGGATAGCCAGTCTACGGATTCATGTTGAACGAGTGATTGGACGAATATGGGAATTTAGAATGTTAGGTCATCATTCGTATGTGGATCTCCAATTGGTTTATTTAATGTTAATTGCGTGTGGCATTGTCAATATACAGGGATCTTTGTAAAATTTATTATTTATAAAAGTTTATATGTATAAATGGAAATAAAAACACATTTACGACTAATTTACTTCTTCAATTGGTAGGTAGCAATAGCACACTTGACCATGATTCTTACAATTATTAATGTCATAAATATAAGCATTGTCAATTTTTTGTCAAAAGATATGTCATAAATGTACACTTCTTTAGTTTTTTCAAAATCTGGTGCTGCAATGCACTTTCCTTTTATATTATTAGCAAAATACATCTGCGTTTGAATTTAAAATAAATATTTAATATTAACTTGTCCATTTTGGACATATAAATTTATACTTTTTAACTTTGATGGACACTTGACTTCAATACAAAAATCAGATGATATAACATCAGGTGATGCTTCAAGTACTTTTTATTCAACAATAACCCTGACCGATTGAGTTTAATGTTAATTTTGATACTTCTTCCAAAACAATTGGTTCTAACTTTCGCCCTCTGGACATAGCACAGGTATCAAATCGCTTGGATGCTCCCATTATGCTCTCTGTTAATGCAACCGTTAATGTTTTGCACTTAGCTGCTTCATAAATTCTAGAAGTGGTTATACGTTAAAATCTCAATTCATACCAATCAGAACTGTTTGCTTGTTGACGAGATGCTGCTTCTCAAATAGACCTCCACTTGCGTTGTCAAAGGAAGATAAAACTTTATTTCGAAAAGAACCAGAAACATGTGAGGGAGCTTTGTTCGTCAAAGTAGCCAGTGATATACATTTATTCGTACGTCCAACTTGGGGAAGATCGGATTTCTTCCAGTAACAAGTTGTAAATGTAACTGATGGTTCTTCACTCCGTCTATGTAACCAAGTTAAGAAGGCCACACCATGCTTACAACCACCTAAATAATTAAAAGAATATTGTTATTACTATTTTGTTAAAGTTGTATATGAACAGCAGGTGTACAGTCCAGGCATTTACAACTTATTATTCTTGCACTTCGTTAATAATTGCACACACTCTATACTGCTTTTTATGAATTTTATGCTCCGGAGTAATGCGGGCATTCACAATACATGTGTCTCTATCACGTTTTAATTGCACATAACCTATAGCCTTGTCACCGTAGTCAGCTTTGCTAGCTCTAGAGATTAATTCAAATTATTATTTATATTATTATTATTATCAAATACTTGGCAGTTTTAACATTCCGAATTTAAGCGCTTATATAATCTGTATTAGAGGAGAAAAATGCGGTTAGCATTTCTAAATCCACAGCTGGTAAATTTTCAGACGATGCTTTCTCAAAACCGAGCTCCATTTTAATAATAAATAAAAAGCAAACACGCAAACACTTGTTGAAACGTTTGGTTATCTTAACACACGGCGTGACGCATCCAAACATCCAGCATATCGTAAAAGAAGACTAGCCAATCAGCGCACGTCACAATTGCGCAATGTATATTAAACACATTATAATTTTGATAAATTTATTTAAGAACTTCTATGGCATAAAATATATGATAATTAACTTCGGTCATATTTAAATTGTCTATTTTATTTGTTTTATTGCTCAATTGTGTCAATTTAACTATGCGGGACGGACCCATTGAACGTATCGCGATGATTTTTTCTAATTCACAGGAAACACTAACCAACGTTCCGATCGTTCATTTTTGGAAAATTTCGTTTTTGACAGCTTCGAATGGGACAGAAAACATAGTAAAAATATGACATTTTGGACAAATGTTCGCCATTTTGCGAAAAATCGTAATTTTGACAAAGTGAAAGTCAGGACCTTGTTGACATAACAACGATCAAAAAGCCTTGTTGAATTGTTTATTTCCGATAACTCCGATAACCCAATCCTGTACACCGTTCGGCCCTTCACTTTCGACAGAGGCGCTGTCAAAGCCATTTCCATGTTTTGAGAGTCAACATTGACATTTACAAAAAAAATCATGTGTGATGTTCAATTGACATACAATAACACGAACAAGTTTTTTTGCAATAAATTCTTGAAAATTGGCTCCAGAATTGGTCTACAAAGTGTAAATCCCCCTAAAGTTTAATAAAGATATCTATACTCTCATCGGAAAAATCACAATGTCGATCGTTTATATTTATAATAGTGAGATGAAAGAATTTCCTTTGTTGTTAAAATGTTAAAGTTATAATTTTAATTTTATCCATAATAATAATATTTCACAAAAACTTTTTGATGATAAATTTACGAATTTGAATTGGACATTTTTGTTCTGATTACAGGGCTTTAATCTTTGAAGAAATATGTTCAATTCAATGAGTAAATTTAAAAACACAAAAAGTTTGAGTAGATAAAAAAAAATATATTTATTTATATTATCAAAAAAAAAAAACAAGGTCGAGTTATATTTGTTGAAATTATTTCCAGAACTTCCAAATTTCGACGAAGAAGTAATTTTCATTAAATTATAAAATGTGACAAGAGGAAAGACACATTTTAATCGCTAACAAGAGGAAGTGAATTTTTATCCGCAATAAACAAAAATGATTGGTTCAAACGTCAAATTCTCATTGGACAATTGTCTGTGTCGCAATAGTGAAAGAATCAAATATAAACATTCCCCATTGAAATGATGTAAGTCAGTTTAAACTCGGAATATAATTTATAATGATGGACACACCGTAAACTTGTTGAATTAATTTTTAGTTTTAATAATAATACAATCTTTATTCACTGAATTATATAAAATGCGTGGAACACCTAAAAAACTACCATTAAAAAAATCCGTTAGATTATAAATTTTATCGCAGCAGGGGTTTTGTGACGAGTTTGTCTGTGGTGTTGATACGTACAATAAGGCCCATGTCCCATGTCTAGCCAGGTCGACAACTGCATGCACGTCAGATATGAAGCGTATCTCGCTTAAATGCCGCTTAACTTGAAAATGAAAGTCAAATGGATTCAAATTACTTAACGTTGAAATGGAGGGTAAACAGGGCATCAGCGTATGTGAAAATAAAAAAAGTTGTCGCGACATGAAGAATTTGAAAAAATGTGTAGGACTTTGCATTTACTTAAAACAATAATACAATAATCTGCGATATCCTGACTATTTACAGACCTCCTAACTTGAGCATGACATATCAATGAACCAGATGCATTCTTATAGTTGTTTCAAGCTGAACATGACATGTACATACGTGTTAACCATACCTCTCGCGGAATAACCGTGAGACATTACATATTCTTGCAAAACCATAAAGTAATTGCTAATAACTTGCACTCAATACATGGATACGAGTTAGGGTAAGTATTTTGTTCGTTCTAAATACGCAACTTTTTTAAGAACAAAATTGTTTGCGCGACGTGAGGGAAGGGAATTGTGTATGTAGTCGACTCGTGGCGATTTGTAAGATCGCCACTGATGTGAGCCGCTATTGTCTGGGCTTTATTAAATCGTTCGTTGGTTGCAGAAAAACTTCTTTTACCTTTGAACACTACTTTTTAGCACTCATTTACAATTACAATTTGCATTTGGTGTATACTGCTGCGATGTGTTGTATGCTCGTTTGCTACTTGTACTGTTGTCTGTAGGCGAAGCAACTGTTTTCCGGACTACCGATGAGTTGCTACTTGAAGCTTTGTAGCTGAGTATTTGTACTTTGGTGTACTGTACTGAATGACTACTCGACTGATATTTGATTAACACTCGATTAATAATGTTGTGTTACTCGATTAATACTGCTTTGATACTTGATTAATACCCGAGTGAATCTCATTTAATATGCTGCTAGGTGGTACTAGACGGGGAACTAGTTTCGTGTTTGGCCAGGAAACGAAGTTCATATTGATCAAGGGAAGGGATATTTTGCCCGACATTTAGTTGACCGATTCTAAGAGGATTAGCAAACCTAAATTCCCGGGAGTGCATGCCATAGAGTAACTTAAATTACATTGTTTAATGATTTATTTACAACCGTGGCGTTGTGATGAATTTGAATTTATTTTAAGTAATTTATGCGATAATTGCCGGGCTGAAATTGTGTTACAATATAGAATGTTCTGTACGTGACCGTACAAGAGATACTTTGGGAAAATACGCGTACGCGGGGCATAAATGTTTGACCGAACATTTAGCAGCAAACGCCGCATCTGCGAACAGCGGTACCTGAACAGAGTTGTGATTTTGGGACTAATTACCAATAGTAAAACTATTCTACGTATCTAAAACAATTCTAAAGAATATTTACACGGAAGTTGCGCCGATCAAAATCAACTTAATTAAATATGTTGATATGTACAATTTGATTCAAAAGTCCCAGGACTAGCTCGGGCGACAACTTCATGCGCGTCAGATATGAAGCTTAACTGCCTTAAAATTGCATCGCCCCATTTCACTCCTACGCATTTTATTCGATTTACCAGTACAGGTAGAAATCCAAGCGATTACAGCTTGGGGTTATATTACTGTAGATATTTTGTGAATTGTTTTGAAACATAAGTTGCCAATATGAATCGATATTTATCTGGTTCTTTCCAAAAATTACCTTATTGCTACAGCACAGATGTATAGTATTCTTGCTATATGGTTTTATTTTTTAGTAGGTAAAAATAAGTTCGGATCTTAACGGTTTACGAAACAAGTTATTCGATACTCCCTTTATGTGGATTAGTATCTTGTTTTCGTGCTTATGATTGTTCGCTTATTGAAGTTTTTTTGTAGGGCGCATTTTATTCATAACAAAAGTTCAACAACATTCGTAAATATGTATAACAACACACGAGTCGATCGAAAAATTAGGAATGAAATTAACATAGTTTGTTAACAATAAACATTAATAATAAAAATAAACAATATCTTAAAATTTTAGATACAACACAACATTTATGGGTAGCACTTATAATATATATTATTATCAGAGTTTTAAAAGAAAATATTGTTAAATTAAAAAATATATTTACAATAATATTGAAACCGATTTCCAATTGATCATATGTAAAACATATTTTGTCAAAGTTTTAAAAACAAAAGCATAAAATAGCAAAATTTATTTATAGTAAAATCAAATATTCGCTGATTTTTGCACAATAAATTGATAAAATCTAACAGAACGTAACATGTAACATGTAATGATGAAAGAATCGCCATTAATGTAGCATCTGACAAAAATCCTAAGCAAACTGTATATGTCTCATATACGTATATATATTTCGGGTCTACGAAGCCCAATTAAACGTCTTAACATGCAATCGTCAGTTGAGGTTCGTCAAAAGGGTAGTAACTCTTTTCGAGCAAGGAGTTGCTGTTAGCGACATAATGCAGCAGGTCGATTTAACTGTGAGTATTTTGTATTATTCAATTATTCAATGGAGCAATATCCATATGATAACCCAACACTTTGTCAGAAACCGTTCTTCTACTGCAACTTCAACGCTTGTTTATTATTACCTCTTTAATAATTTTATAAAATCGAAGCCTAATTAAACGTCTTAACATGCAATCGTCAGTTGAGGTTCGTCAAAAGGGTAGTAACTCTTTTCGAGCAAGGAGTTGCTGTTAGCGACATAATGCAGCAGGTCGATTTAACTGTAAGTATGTTGTATTATTCAATTATTCAATGGACCAATATCCATATGATAACCCAACACTTTGTCAGAAACCGTTCTTCTACTGCAACTTCAACGCATGTTTATTATTACCTCTTTAATAATTTTATAAAATCTTTGCATACAGAGAAGCAGGATATACGAATGGATAAAGCGGCACAGCGAAGCCAATGAGGAAGAACATCCACTGTGCACGGTTGGTCGAAGTGGTCGTCCCAGCGCAATGACGGAGGAAAACATAGGTCGTCTTATCGACAACGTTTCGGACCAGCTATTTGCCAGTGTAAGAATGCGTAGACACTTTAATCTTAGGTTACAGTCGCCATACAATACGGCGTCGTTTAATTGATAACGGCTACCGTAACAGGCGCCCTGCTAAAAAACGTAAACCATCGCGAAAATAGAATTGGGTTTGCTCAAAATCATTTAAACCGAGATTGGTCAAATGTTATTTTTAGTGATGAGAAAGTGTTTCAATCGCACAGCAACTATACGAAACCTCTTTGGAGAAGAAATAACACATATGAGAAGCAAAATGTTGCATTGTAAAACAAGGGTGAGTTGGTTCAAATCAGAACCTCAACGCATTCATTCGTTCAAGATAACAGTGCCGTACACACTTCTCGCGTGGTTCGCCAGTGGTTTGAAGATCACCCAGGAATAATAACATATATGTTTATGTAAATATTGTGTTGTGTCTAGAATTTTAAGATATTCTTTATTTTTATTGTTAATGTTTATTGTTAACAAACATTGTTAATTTCATTCCTAGTTTTGTCGATCGCCTCAGAAAAGCGTGTATTGTTAAACATATTTGCGAATGTTGTAATTTTTCTTATGAATAAAATGTGTTGTTTGTATCTTATTGTATTAAGTCATTTTTAAAATGCACCCTATAAAAAAAAACGTCAATAAGGGAACAATCATAAACACTAAAACAAGATACTAACCCACATGCACGGAGTATCGAATAATTGTTTTCGTAAATCGTTAAGATCCGAACTTATTTTGAGCTACTAAAAAATAAAAAACATATAGCAAGAATACTATACATCTGTGCTCTAGCAATAAGGTAATTTTTGTAAAGAACCAGATAAATATCGTTTCATATTGGCAAGTTATATTTCAAAACAATCCACAAAATATCTACAGTATTATAACACCAAGCCGTAATCGCTTGGATTTCTACCTGAACTGGTAAATCGAATACGATGAGTATGAGGGAAATGGGGTGATGCAAATGACTTTTGAATCATAGTGTAGATATGTGGGATCGAACAAAACCCTCTTAATATACACGCTATTTATATATAATAATCTATTAGACCCCCAATTTAAGTAATCGTTAAAAATCAAATTACTTATTTTCGAAATTAATCATACCAATGCCATCTTACGCTACCTGAGAAGATCTTTACGATGTTTAATAACCAAAGCACAGTCATTACTGCCTCGAGAGGTTACTTACGATTTCAATTTACATCAAATTAATAGTTATAACTTTCTTTTTAATAAAATTAAAAATGTCAACATTAAAAAAATTAACAATCTTAGAAATTCTGTCATTAAATTAAATAATAAACATAACGAAATTGTTTCAAAATGGTTTAAAAATTTCACTGACACCGAAATACCACTCGAGATCAGGGATTTCCTCGGTTTAGGCCCCAAATTTGCTCTACCTGTTCAACCTAGTGACATTTCCATGTATAAAATATTAGCCAAGGTCGAAGATCTCCTCGGTAATGTTGAACTTAACAAAAGAGATTTGTTCAGGTCTGAAATCACATATTTTATAACTGACTTTGTACAGAAAGAGTCTGATATGTCAGGGGATTTAGGAACAACTCAAAAACGTTGCAGTAGATTCCTCAAGAATAACCCTAACTGATTGTTAGAGCCGGCAAAGGCAATGTCACCGTCACCATAAACAAAAAGGACTATGTTAGCAAAGTTAATGAGTTGCTCCAGGACCCGCTCACTTACAGACCTATCACCAAGGAGCCTACAACATCATTTGAAAAAAGAAATAACGATTTAATAGCTTCATTAAAAAATAGACCTTTGATTGATGACCTACATATCATAAATTAATTATTCATAACTCTATCGCTCCTAAATTATATGGCCTCTCTAAAATTCATAAACCTGAAATCCCTCTTAGACCCATTATTTCTTTAGTACCCACTAAATTTCTATCTAAATTTATTGCAGCTATTCTCCTTATAGCTGTTGAAGAATTTAACTCTTTTCGTATCAAAGATTGTTTTTCATTTTCAGATCTCATTAACAATTTCCAATTACCCGAAGGTTATGTGATCGCTTCACTAGAAGTGGTTTCTCTGTTCACTAACATCCCTATGGATTTAGTATGTAATATTATCACTGATAACTAGGATATGATTGAACCACACAGCTGTTTGCATCATCTAACCTTCTTAACCACTTTGAAATTCATTTCATCAACTTATTTTTCATTTAACAATCAATATTTTTCACAATTTTTGGTACCCCAATGGGATCTTCCCTTTCTCCCATCATTGCCGAAATTGTTATGAATACACTCATAAAAGATTATGTTTCTCGTTTACCTTTTCAATTCCTTTTCTTATATCAGTATGTTGATGATATCATCTGTAGTATTCCTATGGATTCCAAGGAGACTGTCTTGGAGGTGTTTAACTCTTTTCATGACCGCTTCTAATTTACTATTGAAATGGAACAAGATCAGAAAGTACCCTTTCTCGATACTTTGGTCACGAGGACTGGAGATGGTATTGTCGAACTTAACTGGTATCGAAAACCCACAAGTTCTGGGAGATACCTTCATTTCAATTCTTACAGCCCCTTCCAACATAAATTAAATGTCATTTTAGGTCTTAAACACAGGATAACCAACATTGCCCATCAGGATTTCCACACTACTAGTTTACAATTATTATATAACATTTTACTTGAAAATAATTATCCTTCTTCACTTCTTAATAAATTACTTTTTTCAAATCCTCCTCCCAGACTACGGGACGTCCCCCAAGAAATTGTCAAAAGTTTCCTTTACATACACCAACTGTCCCCTTCCTTAAAAAAATTATTCCAAGGCACTAACATCGTGGCCCCCGACAGAATCGCTAAACCTGTTGGCAAATTATTTTCCAATACTAAGGACAAAACCCCTATTCTTCTTAATAGTAATATTGTTTATCAAATTCCTTGTGATGATTGTAACCAAGTTTACATAGGCCAAACTGCTCAAACCACAATATTGTGCTCTGGCTACTCATACCTGTGGTAATAGCCATTACATAAACTATAACGAAACCAAGATCTTAGTGTCAACTCACCACAGGTGATGAATTTTAAAAAAGACAAAGACAGTTTGAGCACTATTTACACAGGACTTCTCACAAAATTTTCACATCTAATTTTAAATTAATTTCTTTTTTGGTTTTGTCCTTTGTACCTTAGTTTTTAGATAGGAGGCGAATCTGATGACGACCATTTGCTTTTGCCTTATTCTTTCAATTAACCTATTTTTTTGACTTCCTGAACATTTCTCTTACTCTTTTATCCTTTGTGATAGGTCTGTTACAGATGTTTTGTTTTTAACGTTAATTTTGACTTCTTTTCATATTTTATATCTTAAACTTTTCATAAATTTATACTTTTGACTTTTTAACTTCCCCTCGTAACTTGTTCAATGCTAGTGGAATTTTGTTACCGTAAAACTCGCAGGTATCTATAAGGTTAATGTTTGCAGTTTTAACGTCTGTTTTTTGTGCGCATAAAATTCATATACGTTTTCATTTAATGCGTTGCAGTTTTTGGACGCATCTCGTTCGAAATGTGAATATTTGGTTTTAAAATTGTTTCAACTTGTGTTTTTCTTGTATATGTAGCAGTATGAGTGGTATATTTATCACTTTCAATTTAAATGTAAATCATGTTTAAATGTAAATCTAATATTTCATGTAAGTAAATTATTTTTTTTCTCTCCTCTTTTAATTTGTTTAAATAAATTTTACTTAGCATTGTATACCTTCTAGGCTTTGAAAATACTTCAATAAAGAAGCGAAACGTTAGCTTGAACAAATTGATGGCTTTGCAGTAATCTCCGATTTGATTTTTAACTATAACGATTCTTATACAAAGGATTTTTCAATTATATATATATTGAAAATGTGTCTTGTCAAATGACAGAAAAATGTAAAATTTACACGAAAGATGGTCTAGGTCTAATCTTACACCTCAATCGTGCAGTGGACATTAATTAAAACAGGTCCATGAAGACTAACTGGTGGATCGCTAGACAATATTGTTTCTGGGTTATTACCCTTCGTCAGTAGCGATTACCAAGAACCTTAGTTGTTGTTTTCAACAACTAAGGTTCTTATTTTTCAGACTGAGTATTGTGAAATATGAAAAATGTATATTTGAAGAACGATGTAGAAGGCCTGAAACTGGAAAAGCGAATATAGGAATGGAGAGCGCTAGAACATATAATAGAAAACACGAGGACATTCAAATCAAGAGAAGATCAATAGAGAAGCAAGAGAATTACTGCAAAATTGAGACATATAACTGAATGTATGTATAGCTGATGTAATCGGCCGGCTGCTGCATGAAAAGTGGTATTTGTTTTAGTAAAGCTCTGATTAGTATGACGAAGAAAATTTTCCATAAATTAGAAACGCGACAGTTTCGAAAATTTTCCCAGCACGCACACCTGTATACGTCTCTAATTAACCACCTGGACAAGGAAACGACTAACCAGTTTCGCGAAGGTGTTGCTGCGTACACTTAAAATGTGCTCTAAACGGGATAATTACGTTACCTATTCCACAAACCCAGTTTACGCCGTCGATGAAGTTACGTGTCGAAACGAAACGTACACAAAAAAGGAGAGATCTCTCGCAGTCTGGCCACGTACATTCAAGAAGATTGTTTCTTAGCGCATCTTGCAATTTTTTGCCCGTGTAGAACGCATACACATAAAACGATAAATAAGCACTGTCGGGACTCGGGCATCGGTCGCAGCTCAACGCTAATGGGTGTAAAATGAGTTATAGCGTCCTATTAGCATCTCCTAAGTTATTTCGTGTATGCAGTGGCGTGGTGAACGAAAGTATAAACGAAATCAAGAAGCGCTGAAATACAAAACCGTGAACACGAACTCCAACCAATATTATTTATTATTGTTAATGAAGACTTTAGATATCGATAATTAATTAGTTTTCATTGGCAAAGGACACCTCGGCACTAAATCATTAATTGCAACTTCAACGAATTGGTATTTAAAATTTATTATTATATGCATTATTTATTTATATATGGACATCTATTGTTTTTTTGCGTTACTGGAGATACTGAAGATGGCAACGTAGTTGCCGAAATACGTATTTAGATTTGTAAAAATCAAGTGGTAAGGGGTTTTTATCTTATAATTGTTATTATAAGTTTTCTCTTTTTTCTTTAATAAGAATTGTTTGTTTACTGTACCATTCAGCTTCGAAAAACTTAAATAACATTTTGAAAAATCATGAACTTCAAATCTAGAAACTATGAAAACCCTCTTAGGGAATTCCAAAGATGAAATTCAAGTTTAATAAGAAATCTGGAATATATGAGTAATTGTAAGGTATATAATTAGAAATATATCGCCTAAACGAAACGTCAACAATCGGTTTGTAATGCAGCAAATTTACACGTCACTTCGTTTATAATGTAATTGTGGTACTAAATGTCGTCACATATTTCATACACTTTAACTTACAACGAGTTTGTGTGGTTAGAGAGAACGATTGGTCGTAACCTCAACAGCACATTCCAACTATCACAATTTCCTTGATCGAAAGGTCGTATGTAAGTATGGAAAGGGCGAAAATGTGGCATTGCTCAACCGAGGTATTAACATGCGATACATATCGTGGGGGGTGTGGTGGGGTGGTGTGTCATTTTATAACCTACTCAAAATGATATCTACATGACCAGTTCTATTACGAACGGCGCGGCGACCCGTGAATATTAATGTTGTGATCTATAATTATCAAATGCTAAGTGTTGCATGTTTAGGACATATAATTGGCGAAAGTTTCTAACGCAAAACTTTCGCCCATAATTGCGATCTGAATTGGCCAGGATGAAAACTGAATATGCATGCGCTTTTAACGCTCTTGTCAATAAACTAAAATACTAACGTTGCAATAGATCTAAACTATTCCAACAGGGTGTGAAATGTGAACTTGGAAACACTTCCGTTAATATGTAATTACATGCATTTACAATGATGATTAAAATTGTTATTGCTGTTTTCCCTATTCGACGCCAGTTTAACGCAGAAATATTTATTTCATGAATATATGAAAAAATAGCTGCAACATGATATTGAATGTCACTAAAGATTAATGTAGTTAGATTAGTTATTTGTATTAAACATACGGCATTAATAATACTCTAATACTCTACAAAATTGTACCGAAGTATTACTATATGTTTAACACCATGCCATTTATGCCATACGTTGCCTTCAGTATGTTTAATTCTTTGATTTAGTTCGTTTATCTTCTATCTTTTTTATTTTTTGTTGGTTAACTTGTTTGTTTGAATATACATTAGATTTCTTTCCTTAGGTAAAATATGTGAAATAGTTAAAAATAAATTCCGCACATGCGGAAAGTGTTTGGAAGTATACTGATTACCGTTGATGTTTCCTATGCAATGAAAGTTATCTCCAGTCACTGAAGCCAGTTATTTTGGTGCCTATCGTTTAATACACCCAGTAAATGTTTGACTGGTAATAAAAAAACAACTTGCCCATTGATAAGCAACTGAACAAAATAAAAATGTGACAAAAATATTACATAAAGACAATAAAATCAGATATACTTTTACTGAATGTGTAAAACTTAAGAGAACAATTTATGGACTTAGAGTTTTATCAAGAAAAACTAATGAAAATCTTTCCAAAATATTTTACTATGCTAACTTCTATTCTCACCTAAGATATGGAATAATTTTCTGGGGAAATAGTATCGAAGTTCAGAGAATATTCTCGATCCAAAAGAAGGCCATCAGAGTTATACATAATATGAAAATAAGAGATTCGTGTAGAGGAATTTTCAGATTGCATAATATGTTAACAGTACCTGCTATTTACATATATGAATGCATTAAATTTCTTTGGAACCATAACGAAAAGTTTACTTCAAACAAGTTTGTTAATTTGTATAACACAAGACAAGGAGTGGACTATGCTCTACCAGTTCACAGGTTGGATATGTACGCAAAGGGTACTTTCTACTCCTGCATGAAATTGTTTAATAGTTTGCCAAACACAATCAAATATGCGAAAAGCCATCCAACTAGGAAGAAGGATTTGTATGCTCTTCTTTGTGACCTTGAGCCATACTGCATTAACGACTATTTTAACCGCAACCAGCCAGCGTAATTTTGGTACCTGTTTTTTTGACTTCTTTCTGATCTTTTTCTATCTATCATGTATCATGTTTACTTGTGAAACCTTTTCGAAATAAATGTCTTTATTATTATTATTATATTCATGAAAAAACGATGACAGTTACAATTGTTGCGAGTTGTGTATACAAAAAATCACTTGCAACAGTTAGTTGTAGCAATCAGTATTAATAGAGAATGGATTCGATTTAACTTTACACATGTGACCAATTTCTTCAAATAGTAAATAATTCGCTATGAATCATTAAACAATCGTAATGTCATAGAAAATTGTTAATTATTCTTAATTGAACAGCCTTGGGATATAATTACTGCAGATCGTAATTTATGTTCGTGAAACTACACTTAGATTTTTAATGTGGCGTATATAAACACAGAAATGTGTAGATGGCTATTTGTCGGTTTCGGTTAAAGTTCTATGGCACTACAGAGGTCACCTAATCGGTGCTATTAACATTAGTTTGCATCGGACACGTCGATTATGTTCAACACATCACGATTTTTGTCGACATAGCCCGTCAAGTTCAATAGACGCACGCACAATGTTGTTAATTTAGTTAATTACCGCCTGAGAATGCTTTGTTCTGGCGTCACGCGCTGTTATTTCGTATTGTTGCGTCGATCGTAAACAATTTTATCATGTCGATGTCATCGATCGATCGTGAGTTTAAGGCCATACAGAGGCATATATATATATATATATATATATATATATATATATATATATATATATATATACCGTATGTCCCCGGATTGAGTTTACAATAGGTATGATTGACCAAACATTTTCGAATTGGAATTTCATGTTTTGGGGTTCCGCCCTGGTTGGTCTGAAACTTATTTTAGTTTACCTTCGATTTTTTTAAATCAAGTAGGCCTTTGCAGTTGTGCAAACACTATTTTAGTTCTAGGTAAATTACCTTTTCCGTTCACAGTACGCCAAAGTATTACTAAGAAAAGTTGTTCAGTTGTAACGATGATACATACGCAGCTGTACTTCTTGTTCAGACCGCAAGACAGGAAACAAGCAGTCACTTATTTCATTTCAGGTTTGCAAGGAATTTGCCAGTTTTCTCGCAGTCATAATTTGCAAATAAAGGTATTGTTATTTAGATCTAAAATTTGTAATGAACTTAGTGATGCAATTCATATTAATTATTCGTCCAGATTTTGGATGAGAAAGTCTATCTGAATTGTGCTCCCAGTTTCATTTGAAATTATGTTTGTTGTTGAAAGTGATTTGAGTTGAGTTTGATGCAGTCCGATAGACAATAATTTTGCGGTTTTAGTGCAGTTTGTTTCCGTAAATTCGGTTCAGTCGATCAATATTTACGAAAGGTTAAATAATTTTAACTGTATAATTTTCTGCCTGTAAATAAAATTTACCGTCGGTGATTAGGAACTTTTTATCGATAATCCGTTCGCGATCCGGACTTTTAGCGTGCGCGTACCGATAACTTTTTCCACGATGGTGTTTTGTACAGTAAGTGCTGGAAAATTTTAATTTAATTTTCTTGGTAATGAATGATGACAAGCGATCAAAGTGTGCAAAATGCAATCTGGCATGAAATTAGCGCTGCGTCGCATGAAAGCAAGAGGCGATCAGACAAAGCAAAATGGAGATGTGAGCGCTGCAGAAATGCAAGGAAATTGCAGGAGGAAGATTTAAAGGAGCCAAAAAGAGGTCAAATGATAATGAATATAAGCGAAATGAAAAAGATGATGTCTAATAATAATAATAATAATAATATATGCCTTTATTCATCCCTTCCCTTTTTACATAACTAAATATACATGTATTGCACGGCGAAGTTCAAATAGGCACCATGCGCCAATTGCTCTTCCACTTAACCTTGCTTTTTTCTAAAACTAAACTAAAAAACAAATCTATAGCCAAATAGACAAAAAAAAATTAAAATGAAATACACACAAAATACAAATGCAATTAACTTCTATTCTACTGCTGAGAAAGAGCACTACACAAGCGACGTCTGAAGTGCGTCACCGCCAAGCACTTTAGAGAGATAGGCAACCGATTAAAGCATTTAACAATTGAATATGAAAAAGACCTTTTAAAGGCTTCCGTATGATGTAGGGGAGGAGTGAGCAAACCCTTAAACCTTAAATTTAAATTGTGAACATCGGTCCTAAATGTTATTTTCCTATATAAATAGTTGAGGGACTTATTAATAATTATCTTGTGGAAAAAACAAGAGGAATGCAGAACTCGACGATTTTCCATATTAAGCCAGTTAACCTCTTTCAGTTTATGGGTTATCCGCTGATACTTCCTTATCCCAAAAATGAATCTCAGACACGAGTTTTGTACTTTCTGTATACGCCATTTGTCTATTGAGTCTAAACACGGGCCGCAGACTGATTCACAATAGTTAAATCTTGATAGCACCAGCGATTCACAAAGTATCGCTTTTGTTTTTTGTTCCAGCGTATGTCTATTTGAATAAATCTGTTTTAAGGTGTAATATGCACGCTGAAGGCTATTTGAAATGTGTTGTTTGAATCTCAACTGGTTATCCACGATGACACCCAAGTTCCTAACGTCATCTTTTATTTGCAACTTATTGTTGCCTATATTGATATGTACATGTTTTCTACCAAAGATTATAACGGTTGACTTTTCAGGATTGAGCTGTAAGCAGTGTGCTTTCGAAATATTGGAGAACCTTTGGAGGTCATCGTTGATAAGTTTCAACGCTGCATCAAGTTCACTTGGCTTAAATGAGAAATAAAGCTGAGTATCGTCAGCATAAAATAGTGCCATAACTGATTGTAGAACAGTATTAAAAGTTGAAATATATATTGAAAATAGCAGTGGTCCCAGAATGGAAACCTGTGGCACGCCGGACATACTTGTTTAAAAGAAGATATTTTGTTATCAAGTTTCACTGCCTGAAATTTATTGATTAGGTAATTACGTAAAAGCAGAATAGCTTCGGGACCTATGCCCACATAATGCATTAGTGAAAGCAAAATATCGTGGCTCAGAGTATCAAAAGCCCTAGAGAAATCCAGCAGAATAACTATTGTCAGTAGTCCATCATCCGTTGCACGAAATATATCGTCTGTAAGTTTCAACAGAGCCGTATTACAACTGTGACCCGACCGGAAACCTGACTGTAAATCAGCAATTAAGTTATTTTTACTGACATGTACATGCAGTTGTTTCTTTATTACTTTTTCAAATATTTTAGAAACAACAGGAAGAATGCTAATAGGTCTTAAGTCCTTGAATTGCGATGGCGATGGTACTTTCGGCAAAGGCGTAATAAGGGATTTTTTCCAAGACGTGGGGAAAACTGATCCAGTTAGACAGTAATTAATAATATGTGTCAAAGTGGTCAACAAATAGGGAATACATAAATTAATCACCCACAAACTTATTCCGTCCTCACCAACAGATTTAACTTTAATAGATTTAATAATATTAAATATCTCGTCTTCGTTAACTGTACTAAAATTACTACTAAAAAGATCGAATTAACTGAATTTTTAATATTGATATTGTAGTAAGAAATTAACTCCTTATTATCCTTTGCAGTTTGAGGTATACTATCTAACAGATAATTATTAATTTTGTTCGTGTCTTTAAGATGCAAAGGTATATCTATTCTACTTTTACTAGATATATTTAACGCTTGTAAATCCCGCCACATGTTCGAAGTGTTTCCCTGAAACGGCGCTCGTAGAATGTTTTCTTTTCTTTCCGTATAGCCGTATTTGTCATATTACGCATTATTTTATATTTCTCCCAGTCGACTTGTGTTTTCGTTAATTTGTACTGTCTTAATGTTTCGGTCCGTGTATCATCGCTCTAATGTTGTCTGTTAACCATGGTGCAGGTTTTTTTGTAAATTTTGAAGTTTTAAGAGGAGCATGGATATCAAGCAATGCGTGTATATTTTCATTGAAAAATAAAATTTTACCATCAATATTCTGAATATCGTAAATATTTCTCCACGGTATGGACATCAAGTGCGTTTTAAAATTATAATAATTTAAATTTTTAAAATCTCTGTAAGTACGTATCAAGGGTTTAGTTTTAAGATATTGTATATTATAAGAGCAGTATATCAAGTGATGATCAGAGATGTCTGGAACGGGGACAACTCCAGAGTGATTAGTCATATATTCATTGCTTGTAAGTATTAAATCTATCAAGGTAAAAGACGTTGAAGTTACTCGTGTTGGCTCATTTATAACTTGCTTTAGACCTAAGGTATCTATTAATTCACAGAAGTTCACAGTACTGATCTTTTCAATATTTAAATAATCAATGTTAAAATCACCCACACATAACAATTCATTACATAATGGTAATATTATTGTAAACGTAGTCTCCAATAATTCTAAAAATTGACCGAAGCCAAAATGTGGTGGCCGATATATCACACCTATAGCCAATTTAAACCTTTTTAGATTTATAGTAACCCAAAGGTGTTCGAGATTCACATTAGTCTGTAAAATTGTATAGGAGAGATGGCTCTTTATATACAACCCGACGCCCCCTCCTCTGGTTCCACGATCACAACGTAAAAATAAATAACCGGTAATATTTACCGCATTTGTCAGTACATTGGGATTTAACCATGTTTCACTTACACCCACTACATCATAATTTGATCGCGGAACAGACAAAGGACAATACAAGAAGCCAGCAATTCGTCGCGGAGCAATACGAAGACATTAAAAAAGGTCAACAAGATTTGGGAGCGAAAATAATAAACTTGGAAAAAAAATTGCCCAGCTAATGTCTTCTTGCGCTAAATGCGAGAATTGGAGAACTGGAACAGATAACTTTCGCAAAAAAATTAAAAAATTTGAGATTCATGGCGTAAAAGAAACAGAGAGGGAAAATGTTAAACAAATTGTATGCAAAGTTACTAAATTGATAGGGGTAGAAATAAATGACAACGATTTAGATGGTGCACACAAAGTAATGAAAAAAAAAGATGATTCATCCGGACGTATTGCTCCGATAGTCGTACAGTTTTTCTCGAAGGTCAAGCGCGACGAAATAATGAGAAAACGAAGAGCTACAATTTTGAATAGCGAAGTTATTGACGCGAGAGGGACGGGGAAAATTTATTTGCCTGAACAATTATTTTAGCAAGAAAGGAGGAAGGGTCTAAAATCTGGAATGTTAGGAAAAAATAAAATAAGTGAGTGCGAAAAATAAAATCGTTTAATGTTACTATGGATCTCGAAATACAAACTGAGGTGAGAACTCTAGTGACAAGTTCATTGGTCAACTGGTCGAATTCGGTGAGCGACTCTGACAATTTTGCAGTTTTACATTTGAACATTCGTTCAATAAGGGCCCATCACGATGAATTTGTAGCAATTGTAAAAAACAGTTGGACGTTTTGGTATTAACTGAAATTGGTCTTTCTGAAAATGACTTTGATGTGATGAAAGGATATTATGAAATAGATCAATATAACATGTTTTTAAGAAAATATATACTATAATTCGATGGTTTCAAATGTTTTTATTATACACGACAATTATTTCGTCATACAATGGCTTCATCAGGTGGAGTTTCAACAAGAATCCTCGTCATCAATCAATTATAACATGTTTTATCATTGTAGAGTAGATCGCAAGGGTGGCGGGATAATTATTTATGTAAATAATCATTTAGTAGTAAATGAAGTGAATGTTCAGTTTAATTTTTGCGAAGCTATCAATCTATACACAATGTAACAAAGTTTCTGGTGATATACAGCCCACCAAGCTTCAATGTCAATTATTTCATAAAAGAATAGAATAATTCCTTTCATCAAATAGAGATAAAAATTTGATTTTAACTGGAGACATAAATATTGATATTATAACTAATTCAATAACAAGAACGTGTTGGCATCACAGGGACTGAAAGGAAAAAATTACAAAGTAACGAGAGAAGTTAGAAATGGTAATCTAGTCAGTTCCTGTATTGATCACATATACGCTAAGAAACAAATGGGAGAAATAAGCAGTGCGGTGATCCAAATGAAAATCTCGGATCATTATATGATAGTTTGCGCAGTGAAAAATATTAAAAAAGGGAAGTTAAATCAGAAAATAAAAACAATTTCGAGGACATATAGGAACATGTTAAAATCGATAATAAAAGAATCAAAGATTTTGGATGTCACGGACGACAGACAAAATGTGGAGAAATTGTATGTAATCGCAGAGTACAAATTGGCGTACCAAGCAAGTACGACAGAATATGTTCACAAGGAGCGACGCCCCACAAAACCGTGGTTAACACACTTATTATGTGTTGAGATCCAAAGAAGAGATAAGCTCTTCCAGTTGTGGAAAAAATTGGCAGTCACCACTGACAATGGGATGCGATTAAGAGAAGAACATAATAGGGCAAGAAATTCTGTGACGAAAAACTCAATGAAAAAATGCATGTACTTTGTGCGTTTGTAGATTTTTCCAAAGCATTCGATCTGATAACTAACGTGAAACTTTAGATATTCTAGAGAGTATTAGAATCAGAGGTGAGCTTTATAAATGGTTTAAGAACTACCTAACTGACCTTACGTTTGTGGTGTAGATCGCTGGTAAAATGGGAAGTGAGGAAACAGTAAGCAGGGGTGTTCCACAAGGGAGTATTTTAGGACCTATACTATACCTACTCTATGTAAACGACATCGGTCAGTGTTTTGAGAGGTGTTTATACTGGCTTTATGCGGATGACACAGTTGTCGTGTCCATAAACAAAGACTTTGATGTGGCCGAGAGAAACCTGCAAAGGGAGTACCACAAATTCCAATGTTGGAATTAGTGATAAACTTTAAAAAAACCAAACTTTTACACGTGTGTCCGCCGAAATTGAATGGTAGACGGCCAATCAACATAATACATCATGGGCCGGTTTATCTGCATGATACCTTATATGGAAACAGAAATAACTGCACCTGTGAGAAGATAGAAGAATTCAAATATCTAGGATTAGTAATGGATTACAATTTTCAATGGGGTCGGCACATTGATGGTGTTGTGAAAAGACTTAGACATTTTGTGGGCATGTACCATTATCTTAGGGATATGATTCCAAAAGAGGCTTTGAGGATTGCGTACCATGGTCTCATTAGCCTGCCATACGCGAGCGGACTTATCCGCTGGACCAGGTCCGTGGGACTTCCGGATCCGCCGGATCTGTTCCGACGGACTCGGTCCATCGGCGTGCCCACTAACGTAAAATTGCATTTTTAAGAATCCGACGGATCAAATTCACTGCCGGACTAGGTCCGCTAGTTAGTGGGGAGGATATCAGTTACATTTGACGGACCCGGTCCGCCGAAACCTGATCCGCTGGTCCGTTATGCATGCTTGAAATCACCGGCGGATCTGAATATAGTAGGGATGGGTCGTTATTTCAGTAACGTTCTTTTGGAGCGGTATTTTACGGTAACGCTCCGTCGCGTTCCACAGCGACGAAATAACCCGTTACTGTGGAGCGGCGTTACTGTCGCGTTCTTTTGGAGCGGTATTTTCGGTAACGCTCCGTCGCGTTCGACAGCGACGAAATAACCCGTTACTGTGGAGCGACGTTACTGTCTCGTTCTTTTGGAGCGGTATTTTAC
Source organism: Geotrupes spiniger (assembly GCA_959613385.1). Taxonomy (NCBI): domain Eukaryota; kingdom Metazoa; phylum Arthropoda; class Insecta; order Coleoptera; family Geotrupidae; genus Geotrupes; species Geotrupes spiniger. The sequence continues at coordinate 3,334,366 of OY390738.1, forward strand.
GGTACGCTCCGTCGCTTTTCACGACGACGAAATAACGCGTTACTATGGAGCGCTTCACTAAGGAACGAGTAACCGATTAGCGATTGTGAAACTGTGATAGGAACATGTTGCATGTCACGGTACATGCGCGAACACGAGCAAAATTGTTCGGCGGCTGAAGATGCGCGGTATCAACTTTTTTTACAAACAATTTAGGTTTCTAGGGGAAGTATTAAATAATAATAAAGTAATAAATAGTAAATCAATAAAATAATAAATCAATAAAATAGAAATAACGCTAACAAAATAAACTCACAAAATATAAATAAATAAATATATATTTACATATGATTATACATACAAAAAGAAGTAACTTTAAAACAAAAAATAAAAAGGAACTTTCGAACAAAATAAAATAAAACTCTTGAAATATAATAATAAGAAAGTAATAATAGGAAACGCACCATACGTGACATAGATTTACATACTTTCTTTATTGCAATTTAAAAATAATAATTGTTTAACTTTCGTTGCACTTAGTCTATTTCGTCGATCTGATAAAATTTGGCCGGATTTCGAGAACAGCCTTTCGCACGGCACGGAAGTTGCTAATGTTATAAACTTCTCTTTCACTAGCGCACTAAGATTAGGAAAATTGTACGAATTGTTTTTCCACCACCTCAATGGATCTTCTTCCCTAGGAATAGGTGGCTCTTCTAGGTATCGCTGAACTTCGATAATAGCTCTTGATTGAGCTGTTCCAGTTGATTGCACTGATGATATTTTTTTATCAAAATTTCTCCATATTGAATTTTCTTTCTTCTCAGTGTCCTCTTGTGTTCTTTCGTTTATTAGTTGTCCAATAGTTTGAGAAGTTTCTGATGCATTATTTTTGAGCTTAATGTTGCTCGTTATTAGAGACAGTACTATTTTTTTGGCCCTTTCCGAAACTCTTTCATTTGAAAATGCAATAGTTTTGAACCTTGGATCCAAGAATGTAGTTGTAAGTAATGAATTGCTACTTTCTAAATCACCTAATCTGCTTCGAATTCCTTCTAAAATGGAATTTATAATTGTCTTTGACGAGTGACTTAAATCCTGAGTTTTTAATTCGGAATAAACATCAAACAGTCCATCAGTTAAAACTATCACAGATGAACCAGTGACATAGTTTTGAGCACTCATTAGCTTCGTTATGGTTTCAAGTGGTTTGAGAATTTTTACAATTTCTTTGAGAAATTCCCACTCTTCTATTATAATCATTGGAACATTTTTATTTAGAATAGCCAAAGTTGTTCTCAGTGGCTCTTCTAGCTCAATAAACCTTTCTGCCATATAATATGTAGAATTCCATCTGGTAGCTACATCCTGAATAAGCTTTTTGGGTTCTATTTTCAATTGCCTTTGTTTTTCCATAAATTTTGCCATGGCCGAAGTGCTTCTTCGAAAAAATCCTACAATAGATTTTACTTTCTCCAAGAGCTCAGCAACATTATGTAATTTTAGAGAATCCTGTGCAATTAAATTTATTGTATGAGCATAACAACCAAAGTGCTTCAGTTTCAAATCCTCTTTTATGGCCTTTTTTATATTTGCCGCATTGTCGGAAATAATTAATAATATTTTTTGTTCCAAATCCCAATCTTTGATTATTCTTCTTAATTCTTTGGCTAGATTACAACTTGTATGGTGCTCTCCAAACAACACACAATCTAACATTATGTTTTTCATTTTAAAGTCACTGGTTATAAAATGTGCAGTGACCGCTAAATAATTTTCGGTGTTACGTGACGTCCAACAATCAGTAGTCAGAGTAACAGATTTAATTTCACTTACTATGCTTCTTGTGTTGTTGGAAACTTCTTCGAATTCTGCAGGCAGTAAGGTATTCGTTATTGTCTTTCTAGATGGCAACTGATAGGACGGATTCAATGCAGCTACAAAATTTTTGAAACCGTAGTCTTCTACTACGGAAAATGGTTGATAATCGTGTGTGAATAGTAACATTAAATTGTTATCAATTTTTTGTCTAGCACTAATTCCCATTTTGGTCTGCAAAAACGAATGAACCGTGTTTTGTGTCATACTAGGTCTTTTGACAGTTTTCGCATCTTGGTTGTGGTTCTCACGAGATGTAGATGGTTGAGGTTCAGATGAAATTTCTTCTACTGGACTTACAACTTCGATATTTTCATCTATTGGATGTGTTAATGTGCTGCTTTCCATTCTATTTACGTCCAATTTAACCAACGGGTGCTTTCTATTCATGTGTTTTTTTAAATTATTAGATGTTGATTTATAGCTTAACTCTTGTTTGCATAAATTACAAATAGCTATTTTATCGGAATTTGATTTCTCTCGAAAATAAATCCAAATAAAAGAAGATTTTACTGATTTCTTTGGGGCCATGGCACTACAAAAGTTATAATAATTTTATACACACAGATTTAAATCTTAATTCCGAATTCCAATTCACAACTAAAGTAGTAAACTAGTGCTGGCACGCAATGAGTAATGGGGATGGTAAACACCCCCAGACATGCGTATCTAGAACAAAGACCGCAAATCGCATCGGCTGTGGGAGCATCTGGCATAAATAATCCAAATGTGTTTGCCACATACATACGAAATAAAAAGTACAAATCTGGAAATCGTGAATCACCGGGGTGCACTTACAACGTAAATAATAAACCTTCGCAAATGAACAAAAATATCTACCGCAAAAAATTATTTTGTACGGCGAATCCAATCTTAAAAGGGAAACATAGTAATAAATACTGCAATTTTTGCTTGGTAATTTGACATATAGATTTAACTGTTTTAAAAAATATTTCAAGCGACATCAATCAATAATGACGAGGTAGTCTCGTAAAAATGATCCAACAGAACCGTGCTTCAAAATTTTACAAAGATACTTAAATAACAACAAATGCAAAGCTTTCGTCGACACGGGAAATGAGTCTTCTCTAATAAAAGATATTTATTAAATAAATTTAATCTACGTACCTATTAAAGAATTACAAGAATATGTGAATATATCGTAGAAATTGAAGATGCTAAAATACTAAAAATTTTAGTGAGCAATGATCCAAATATGGAAACAACCATACTAATAGGAAGAAATTTTAAATATAATATATTATTGAATAGAAAACAATTTTATATTTAAAAATGTACACGATTTTGATACTAATTTAATTCACGGTATAACTTCTGATACGGAAAAACAACTGTGTGAAATGTTAACACAACTGTATCATCATCAATGTACTGTCATCTGGGTCTCCGATCAGACAAAGTTTGCCATAAAATATTAGTAAATACGTAAATATATACACGAGTTGTTATTTCCTTAGGTTCGGGGCCTAGTACGGATACAACTCTTATGGCACGTGTTTGTGCAAGTTGCCTAGCTGGCCGCTCCTCTGCGACATTCATTTCGTTCCAATGTAACGTTACTTTGGAGCGGTATTTTTCAGGAGCGGTCGCGAATGTAACGCTCCAGAAGAGGAACTGGTATTCCCATCGCTAGAATATAGTGCTGAGTGAGCGACTGGCGCAATATGTCGAAGGTCAAATGTCTTTCTCCGAGCGCACGTGTCGTCGTCTGGGCGTGCGTTAGTGGGGATTATGTTCGTCGGATCGGGTCAGCTACTTACACCCGGTTAATTTTGACCCAACATGGCAACGTCCATTAACAAGCGGATTTTTTGACGGATCTGGTCCGCTGCGGACCAGATCCGGTAAAAAGTCCGCTCGTGTATGGCAGCCTATTGAGTCGGTTTTGAAGTGAACATGAATTTAGCAGAATTATTTTCAAATATGACACTAGAGTCATATTGTATAATTATGGAAGCAAGATGAACTTGAGGAACTGGAGGAACGATACGCTGTATGCAATCTCGCGCAAACGTTAGCTTTGGTGGAAGTTTCAATACGCTATGAGGTTTCATTAGTTGTGAAGGTCGCGCAGCGCTTGTTCAAGTTAATATGACTATGAATGCAGACATGTACCTACGAAATATCATTGAATAAAATGTTCTACCATATGTCGGCTTTAATAGGTATGACATATTTGTATTAATGCAGGATAATTCCCGGCCACATGTAGCCCGAACAGTACTCCGGTACCCTGAGCAAGTCGGGATTGCGTTATTAGACTGGCTATAGTTAAGTCCCAAATTAAACTAGATAGAACACCTATTGGACGTATTATCAAACGTCATATACGAGCTCGAAATCCGGCACCTAATTTAATTGAAGCATTACCAATCGTAGCTCATGAAGAATGGAATATAATTCCGCCAAAAACCATTAAGGATCTTCTATAAAACAAGCCCAGAAGAATGCAAGCTGCACTTAGAGAAGGAAATACCCTAGTATGGTTGAGACCTTTACTATGTGGTAATCCATATTAATGATGAAATAAAACAATTGACTACATTGATACCACAGATAATTTGTATATCAATACAAAACCGTACTTAAGTTTCGAGTTTTGAGCTTTTAACCGCTTTCACACAACTTTTTAAATCCCTGTAGACCATATTTTTTCCCTCACTTATTTTTCTGTATATAAATGTATTTTTTGTTAAGTTTGTTCTCACTTGAAAATGGCCATCAAAAGTAGATCTTTAAGTCGTGTTTTGTATTGATATATGTATATTCACTTCAACATAATACAAAGTGCATAAATGTACAGAAATATTATAAAAAAGTGTGCACTCGTCCCTCGCAACAATCGAACAATACGAATGTGTCCAATTATTGTGAGGGACGAGTGATTTGTAACTGCAGAAGGTGATCGTACATACTACGGGCCTTTATGTAACTTTATTCAGCCATTACAAGTTTTGTGGTTGCGTTCCATACCATTGTGGTAGGAAGATTTTTCCAATATTTGTTTTATATTTATTTATTACAGTCAACAGAGTTTGATTTTGTATTGTGGCTTCATTTGACTGCCAAAGGTTACCAATCAGATTGCCTGACCTTTAATCTGCCCATTAAAGTCACCTTAAAATCACAAATCTCAAACACCACGCCAAAATCGGTATATGCTCCCCCATAGTAGCTGTGGTCGTCTTCAAAAATTTTCATTTTTTCCAACTCCAACATGTAAGCGTGTTAAGCGTAAGTGTTTAAGTGTACTCTAGTCATGGGCGTAAACAGTGACAGAAATTGTTGATGTGTTTAGACAGAGTTTAAGTTTGTCAATAAATGAACAGGCAAATCCTGTCAACTTTAAGCCTGCTGGAAAATATGCATGCATCGTTTATCGGCCCACGACATTGCTCGTATGGATAACATTTTCATATTGTAAACAAATCATTAATTCATGTAGGGTGCTAGTTATGGCGGAATTGTTTAGTACGTGTGTCACTTGTGCAAAAATTATATAATTTTCAAAATGGTCAAATACTACATATCGTATATGTGGGAGTATTAACGATACTTATATTCGATTTTAAATGTTCGCAATTGGACTCCAAATTAATGATTTGATATAAATTATATATTTAATTCATTCATTGTTTGATGTCAATCGGTTGCAAAATTAACAGTATGATAAGCCATTTTAAAATTTTGTTTAGAATTATTTTTTTTTATTAAATAATGCAAACAAACAAAAAACAATTAAATAATAAATGATACATCAGATATACCACACGAAACAATTTCAAGTTAAAAAGTTGTATTTCTCCCGTTTCCGTGTCTTATGGTGATTTTTTCACCAGGTCGTAATACAGGAAATTAAAACTAGAACGGGCAAAATTAAATTGCTACACGCATGCAACAACTTAATTTGTATGCTGGCATTAAGAAAGTAGTTAACAAGGCAAAACTGCCTCATTAATATTTCAAACGATTAATGACGACCATAAATATAAGAAGACGTTACATAATTTATGCTTTGTTGGTACTCTGAATTGTGTTAGCATACTTGGCATACGACCTGTAAAGTGACAATGTTGTCATAATTGTGAATTTCTCCGCGCCAAAACTAAAAATGTATTAAACCGCATAATTGTATTTAATGTGTACTTACGGATGGTTGGATTACTGTGAAAAGTAGGTTACGTACCTGAAAAGGAATTAAAAATATCAAGTTAGTTATAGTTTATGGCAACGTGATTTTACACTGCAATAAAATATTTTTTACATGTATATGATATATGTACATAGTGTGTTAGTACACAATATAGTATATGCAGTACATTAACTACTGTATTGTAAGCTTTTAATGGAAAACATACAATTTGTATTTGTTCTGTTTTTATTTCAAAATTGCGTTAGATGCAAAACGACTAGTAGAAGATTAAATAACTAATAAAATAAGGGTGCGCTGAGTTAGTATATAGGTCAGAAAAGGCGCAGTATATTTGTTGGAGAACGTTCCTTATCACACTGCGTTTTGGTGAGAACACAAGTTCTTAATTCAAATGAACTCGTTTCAGAAGAGACTGCTCTGTATCTAGTCCATCACTCGACAAAAACTAATTATACTAAGATTAGAATAATTCATCATATCCAGTTTTCTGCCACAGCGACTCTTCTCTATAAAAATTAAATTAAAAATATAAATATTGTAGGTTTCATTAATTTTTGCCACAATGGGAGCTTGTCAGCACGATGCTTTTAGCACACATTCCTGATAAAAAAAAACAAAAAACGGAAGGTCAATTTGTTATTGGTGATATTTTATATCATACCTGCAAGAAATACATGGAACTTCGAGCTTCGAACTTGACAAGTATTACCCAATTTTTCAGCAAAGGAAATGTACAAAACAGCAAATTGGAATATGTATATAAATTTTGCAGCATCGCTAGCGTAGTAGCAACATGTTTAAAGTTGCTTGACGTTAATCGTCATCCCGTCCATTATTTGAGAAGGTCCTGGTTGGCGATTTTGGAAGACTGGAGTGCGGGCATTACAGCCTTAAAACGCGATCAACATCTGTTGCAGAGGACAGGTTACATTGACCACTTGTTAAAAAATAAAATCGAGACAGCAAGTAGAATCTTGAATGCTGTTCAAGATAGTGCTGTACAAAAGAATTCAATCTTTAATTGTGATGACAGTGAAAGTAGAACAAGGAATTGCTTCAATTCAAACCCAGTTAATCAACTTAATCAAGTAAATAAAACATAATGGAAAATAAAAAGAAATCCTTCAGAAATTGTCAAAATGCTACTAATGTGACTGTTATATAATTATACATGTCACGCGAACATCGAGGCAAAGACGGTGTGCATTTATGCGCCGGCATTAATTTGCATCTTACGTGGGCAAAACGAACAGTTAAATGATGATTTTAAGTGTTTTGTATTCTGTGACACAAATTTCATTGTGAATTTTGTTCGAATAATGTACGAAAATTGTTAAAAATGAAAAGTGCATCGATTAATGTGTCCGAGTTAAAGGTGTGTGAACTAAAAAGGAATTGCAAAAACGTAATTCTGCTGTTACTGGTGAAAAGGATGAACTTGTTAGTTGATTAAAAAGAATTTTAAGGTCGGGCCATTTAATAAATGATAATGATGAAATAAATACTAATGATAATGTTACCGTAAATTCTTCGTACTCAAGTGACTCGAGTGATGTAACTGTAGTTCAATCATTGAAGAAAAGACGCCGTAAAGGCTTCAGGTTGAATTATTTCTTCAAAAGAATTGAATTGTTAGAACAAAAATTAAACTTTTTGGTTAAAGAAAATGGTAAATTGGGTAAATTGGTCGGAATGCTGGGTGAGAAAGAGAATGTAAAGTCAACGTCAATATTAATGCCTCAGGTACGTGATAGTGAGCAGTGCGATATACGACCGACGTGCGGTCATAATAATGCTGAAAATGTTTCTGTTAGACCTATATCCAGTGTTGAAAATACTACAAAAAATTGTACATCATCGTCAGCTGCATCAAACAATCTGTAAAAAACAAGGTGCTTGTTCTTTCTGATAGCCACGGTCGTAATTTCACCGAAATAATGATGAATTTGGATGGTGCAAATAGTTATCAAGTTACTACAATTTGTAAGCCTAATGCTTGCCTTGAAGAGGTTGTGATGAATATTGAGCCTCTAGTGCTTTAAATGGTGGTAAATTGGATTTGAAGAGACTTTCGCCTTTGAATAGTGTGTCCTTAAAGACTAATGTTGTATTGGTTTCTGCGCCGTATTGTCCGGATAGGTTTACTTTGAATGGATTAATCTATAATTTTAATAAAATTGTTTATGATAAAATTGTAAGAACTAGTAATATTAAGTACAGTACGTTGATTGTAATAAGATTTTGACTAATGATGACTTTACTCAACATGGTGTGCATATGCGTGTGATTGGCAAATCTAAATTACTCAGATACATTTTGAATCTGTTGAATAATTCACTTAAGAATGATAGAGATTACTTACACTAGTAATCTTATTTATGTGAAACCGACTCGGAACGATGTTATCATTAATGATGTGTGTGATGTGCGAGTTGACGGAGCTGGTGGTACTATTGAAGATGGTGTTACGTCTAATTTTTTTATCCTAAATAACGACGAACTGCGAGCGTGTAATCCTCATTTGCTTATGCTAAATGTGCAGAGTTTGAGTAATGGTAAAATTTTACAGCTTGAGACATTAACACTTGATTTGCATGGTTTGGGATTTATTTGTTTGTGCGAGACGTGGCTTAGGGAGGATAATATTAATGCTTTTAAGATTCAGGGTTACAGTTTATGTACCTATTTTTGTAGGAAGATGTATAGAGGGGGTGGGGTTGCTATTTGGGTAAAGAATGGGCTGATGAGTAGAGTGCTTGACTTTCAGGATTACAATGATGAGAAAAATGTCGAGTTTTGTGGTTTACGGAGTACTTTTGGAGGGACACAATTGTGTGTGGTTTTTTGTTATAGGTCTCCTTCTGGAGACTATGAAGTTTTTATGGATTGTATGAGTCGATTATTGCTTCAAATAGTTAAACTTAAGTGTAGAATTATATTGGGTGGCGATTTCAATGTTAATTTTAGAAAAGAATCTCGCCAGATGCGTAGATTATTGGACGTTATGTCGTCGTTTGGTCTGGTTCGTTGTGTCCACCTACCAACTCGTATACAAGGGTGCAGTGAGACCACTATTGACAATGTATTTACAAATAGTATTGGGAATATTGGTATGGTTGGTGTTGTGGACACACTGATTTCTGATCATAGAATGATGGTGGTTACATTGCCCCTAGCTGATGCTAATAGGATTAAGGAGTATAGACACTATAGATGTTTCAGCGACGTGAATGTACTACGTATGAAGGAAGTATTGAATAGTATCTCATGGGACTTGTTATGGCAATTTAAAGATGTAAATTATGCTTTTGACTTTTTTTATGAGCTTCTTATGAAGTGTTTCAATGAATCTTTTCCTTTGTTGAGGAGACGCACTGACAAATCTAATTGTAGTAAGAATTGGGTGACCAGTGAGGTGAAGCGTTCTAGTGACAAACTGAGGAGTTTACATGTTCTTCAGGATTTTACTATTTATTTGAAAAAAAAGCATAGGATTTTGTTAAGAGATACTAAATCTAACTATTATGCAAAAAAAATCTCGTGTGCCCCTAATTTTGCAAAAGCGGCATGGGATGCTATGCATGTTGTCAGGTGCGACTCGCAGAAGGGAGAATATCATCTTGCAGTGTGACGGGGAGTTAATGACCGACCCTCATGATGTAAGTAAATGTTTTAATAGTCATTTTATCGATTCGGTTCGTGAAGTTCTTTCTCAGGTTCCTGTTTGTAACAGTAATATTAATTGTAATGTCAGCGTCATGAGTAGTATGTTCATTTTGCCTTATAATGAATGCGAGGTTAGTGATTTATTTGGGAAACTAAAGAATAAAGCATCTGCTGGTCCAGATGGTATACCTTGTAACTTATTAAAAAAAATCTCGGATAGTTTGATAGTTCCTGTAACATTCTTGATAAATTTGTCACTTTCAACGGGAGTTTTTCCTGATAAATTGAAAATATCGTTAGTTATTCCGATTCATAAAAAGGGCAGTAAGTTGGGTGTTAATAATTATCGGCCACTTACTATATCATCAACTTTTTCCAAGATTTTTGAGGGGCAGAAGCCAATATGTCAGTGTTCCTCACGGTATTAATAGTGTAAGTTCTTTGAATCTACCAGTTGAGCGGGGCGTACCCTAGGGTAGTATTTTGGGTCGTATATTGTTTTTGATCTTTGTAAACGATATCATTAATTTTATGTCAGGTAATGATTTAATTATGTTTGCTGACGATACTAGTGCAGTTGTGTCTTCTAATAGTGTATCAGAGAGTGAGAATAAAGTTAATAAGTTATTACTCAATATTAACACATGGTTTTCACAAAATAAGCTATTTTTGAATGCCACTAAATATATGATATTTCATAGTGTTCATAATAACACTCAATTTGACACTCATGTTTTAGCTGATAATGCCGAAATACAACGAGTCTCTAATATTGAATTCCTGGGATTACATGTTGATGACGAATTAACATGGAGAACACATTGTAGTAAAGTTGTCAGTAGACTTAATTCTGTGTGTCATCAATTGCGACATTTGAAGACTGTCATTGATCGCTGCAGTATACTATCATTTTATTATGCACATGTGCACAGTAGACTGTTGTATGGTATACCATTTTGGGGAGCGTCAAGTGCGAGTGGTGGTGTTTTTTTGGCACAGAAAAGAATTATTCGTTGTATAACTGGAATTGACGTTAGGCAATCCTGCAGGCCCTATTTCAAGGAGTTGAAAGTTTTACCGCCAGCTGCAATTCATATATTGGAGCTATTACTTCATATATACAAAAATAAAGAAAAATTTCTTTGTAATGGGGATATTCATACGTATAATACTCGATACAAACTTGACTTTCGTATATCTAAATATTCACTGAAGGTGACTGAAAATTCTCCTTGGATCTTGGGTTTGCGATTGTTTAATGCATTGCCATACGAATTAAGAATGGCATCATGTTTGATGCATTTTAAGCGCTGCGTTAGGACATTTCTTCTGAATGAGACTATCTATTCAATTGATGAATTTCGTGATAGGTGTGATGTGGCCAACAATACCTGCAATATGTGATTAGTTATATGTGATTAGTTGTATATTGTGTATTGTGTCACACATTTTTTATGTATTGTGGGACAAATAAATTATTATTATTTATTATTATTATTATTATACATTGTACAAATTAAATTAAAGTTAAATTGCTTTTAACCTTTTGCACTCGTATGTCGCCGTAGGAGCGGATGCATTCGTTTTACCGTTGTTTTCGTATGCTGCCGTAAAGTCGCCACAATACGTTCACCCTTTGCACCCGTATGTCACCCTGTTGAATAATATACTATCATATACGATCGTGTAAAAAGTAGGCGTCTTCAGTACTGATTTTCGATCCAAAGTTGCGTTTTAAGACAACAGTGCTTTAAAATTTTTACGGAAATGTCAAATTTTAGATAAGAAATCTTTTATTCGAACGACATATCTATGAAAAGCTTGTCAATAGGAATTTTATTTATTAATAGTAGATTGTTATACAAGTTAAGAAAACTGCTACTTTACTAGCGAGTGTCATTTTACACAAGCATGGTAGGCACTTACGTATTTAACATGCTATAATTTTTGTACACTTAGTGGAAAATTTAGTATACAAATATAAGCTATTTCTAAACTTTATGATGAATATAAACGCTAACCTTGCACAATTATATAATATGAATAATTTTCTATCGCAACTCTTGGCATTGTTCTAGAGCCAGAAGGTTCAGCAATATTTTGAATGTTTGCTTGATTGGCTTGTGTTTCACTCAAAGTTCGGTCCGAAATGACAACGTTTTTTTTTGTACTATGATTATGTTGCGAAAATAGCAATGGCCATTGCCGATTGTGTAATTTATTTTTTTCCAATTCCTATTAATAAACTGCCCATTTTGTATATTAAATCTCATTATTACAACAACAGTTTAATCAAAAGGACGAATAAAATGTTTGCTGCCACATTTTATTCACGTTGCCATTGACAACATGAATAAAATCGGGAAAAATGTTGTATGGTACAAGTGAATAAAGAAATTTTATCAATTTAAAAACATTATCAAAACTATCGACTTTATTCACTTATACAATAAATAGTTATATAAGTCACTCGCTGAGCATCACATTCGCCAATACTCCCTACAAACTGAGCGAAAGCGAGAGAAAGCGGATTTAAATTGAGTATAAAGTGTAGTGTAGTGTTGTGTAGTGTAGTGTAGAGATAAGCTAAACGGTGATGGTAAACGTCACATGAATTACAGGTTTGAGTAGGGTCAGAAGACTGTAAGGCACGAATCATACCGAATTAATAAAATGGAGTGAGGCAGCTGTACTAAAGTAGCTGAGAGGTAAAGGGACTATAAAGGTAACCGAGATTAAAGATTGAGGATATAATAGAGTGGCTAAGAATATACAGGAAGTACAGCATGTCGAAAAGAAATTGAAAGACCAGAAAAGGAAGAAATAAAGAGAAATATACTTAGTATAGGAATAAATATAAATGAAGAGTATGTGGTGGATAAAGCAGGGAAGCACAAAAGACCAGTAGGGACCTAAGGTAATAATACAAGAGATAATTGCAAATTAGATATATAAAAACAATGGCTTGATAAACAAAACCGATATGAGAATATATAGATTATTAGCAGAGCTTTAAATGAATGGGAGGTAATACGTTTCAAATTGAGTACAAGAAATTATGGATGAATGAAACAGAATAGAAATGAAATAGGATGAAAGACCCATTGGAAGATAATAATACCCCAAAGAACGAATAGAGGCAAAAAAATAAACTGCGATGGAAAAGGAGACGAGACAAGAATAGAAATTAAGAAAAAGAAACTCGTCTCTCGTGGAATTTCAGGCTGCTTTTGGCACCAGGAAAAATGCAATGAATAGAAAGTGATGTAAGATGGGATGGACTAGGAAAAAGAAACAAAGAAGGATATTCAATTTGATGTGCAGACGATGAGGAACGCAATTTACAGCGATAGTCGCGAGAATTTCATACATAGAATTGGCAGGATGCCCTGAAATTTGTCTATAGCATATGGGTATGCACCAATGCAATAGGGGCAGAACATTTATTTTACGATGATACGATACGATCACATAAAGTAACAAAATTACATGGATGGGAAATAAAATCAATCTCGGTGAAAATGAAAAACTGCAGGGAAATCAACGATATACCATCTTGTAGAGGGGTACATTTAGATTTAGATGACTATCTAGTGATAACGAAATGTAAAATGGAAAAGAATATGATTGAAGGAAAGAACAAATACATGTGGAATACAGAAGAGCTAGAAAAGGAGACAGTAAAGGAAGTACACAATGAAGAAATAGGCAATAGTTAAAGGAAGCAGTAAAATGAAAAAGCAAAGAAGAAGAATGGGTTCTAACAAAAGAATGCAGCCGACTGAGTGTATGGTAGGGTATAGAAGAAGACAAGAAAGAAATATTGGCTTGATAAGAATATGAACAAATATACAGAAACAAGAAGAAGGCCATGAATGAAATGGCTACAAATAGGAAGGCAAGAAGATAAGGAAACATACATAGAAAGAAGGAGAGAAGCGAATAAAATATGTAAAAAAGGAAAAGTGGTGTAGATAAAACAATACTGGAAATCGAAGCTAAATGTAAAGGAAATAAGACCTCTAAATATATATACTTATGGAAGAAAAAGAAAAGGAGCAAAATAACCACGACAATTCAAGAAGAAGAATGTAAAGTATGTAATGTACTAGTAAAATGGAAAAGCTCCAGAGGAAATATTAGGAAAGCTAGAAAATGTACCAAAATATAGAACTAGTCGAATGTTTAAAAAACTGAACCACTGCAAACGATCGAATATGTGTAGAAATGTCAAGACGGAGAGGGAACGAACTATATTAGGAAATCAACGAAATATTTGGGGCAATATAGAATTTAAAAAAATGCCAGATGAATAGAAAGTTGGAATGATAATATCGGTACATAAACATGCAGATATGACAAAATGCACAAACTACAGATATATTACGTCTCATACAAAATATTAAGAGCAATGTTAAAAGACTGACGTAATATACTGAAACTGTTATTATGGACAGTTTAGCTTTAGCAAAAAAATCGACAATACACGCAATATACTTAATGACACAAATTACGGAAAAAAGTTATGAACATGATATAGACATCCACATCTTTATCGACTTTAAGCAAGCTTTCGACAAAATAAGAAGGCTAAAAGTAATACAAAATTTGGAACACATAAAAACGCCAAAGAAAATTGTAAAACTTGCCAGAATGACACAGTGGAAGGAGAGGAGTGAGGCAAGGGAACTATTATTTATATTATGATTAGATGGCATAATAAAAATGGTTGAAATATTAACAACTGATTTTTGCAGTGGAAATCACAGGGACCAAGTGACAATATGCCTGATTATAGAACAAAAATCAATAGATAAAGATCGGAAATTGAACAAAAATAAAACAAAATACATGCACTGCAGTAGGCAAGAAGAAGAAATTCTTACAATATTGAGAATATAGGAGACCGGTAATAGTAAAACTCGCCTTATCCACTTTTGGCGAAAAACAAGCTAAATATGGCCTTGGGTAATGCGTTTTAACCTCTACTAGCTGCCAACATTACGAAATAACAAAACTTGCTTTGTCAAATTTAAAATACGTGCAAAATTATTGTTGTCACAGCAAAACTTGTTTTATCTTGGCTCTCTGATATGCCAAAACTTGTCTTATCCATATAACCAATAAGGAACGGTAATGAGGCCATTAATAATTAAGCCACAATGTTCGTGCACATTTTATAATCTTTGGTTTATTAGTTAGTGTAAATTCATAATTGTGTGGATAAAAGTGGACCAACAAATTGCACCACCTGGTAAAGGCAGAAAAAACATTGCTGACAAAACAAAGTGAAAGCGACAAATTGCAACTTTAGATTTTTCACATGCACCTATTTTTTAGCACTTAAGCATGTTATCACATCACATTATTTTATTCATCTTTTGATTTTGATTTCAAATTTTTGTTTCTACGGACATCTCTTAAGTAACAGAATTTGAAAAAATAATCAAATGAAAAATTGGCTGGTGTAAACTAGCGTTTTTTTGCTTGATGCCTAGAAAACATAAAACAAGCTGCTGTTTTATGTTTTCTAGGCATCAAGCAAAATAACTTCCACGTGGTATTGCATGCAACCATAATGGCAAGACATAATATTGCCAAAAATTTACTCCGCAGATGCTCAAAACCTAAGAGAGAGCGACATATAAAAGAAAATAGCAGTAGAAAAAGTATTTATGTGAAGTACTTTATTAAAAAAGCAGAATGTCGCAAATTTGAAATTCAGGTATGTCAAAAAACTTTTTTAAGTACACTTTGCATTTCAAAAGACCCTGTTCATAGAGTTGCTAAACCACATCTCGAAACAGGTCTAATGCCTCTAGAGAACGGAGGTGGTGATCGAGTTAGTGTAAAATATGAAGCAAAAAGAATAGCTGTTGGGGAATTTATTGAAAATATAAAAGGAGTTGAAAGTCATTACTATCGAGGCAAAGTAGATAATCGACAATATTTACAAAGCGGAAGTATTTCCAAGTTATGGCGACTATACAATGAAGCCTCTGATTTAGATCATAAAGTGAAAAGATCATTTTTTCAAAGCATTTTCACAAAAGAATATAATATTAATTTTAAAGCTCCTGTGACTGATGCATGCGCTAAATGTATTGAGCTGTCTGAAAAAATAAAATCTGAAAGGGACATCAATAATAAAAAGAAATTTATCATAGAAACAAGCATACACAAACTAAGGGCAAATGCTTTCTTTAATAAACGGAAAGAGGTTGATAATAAAATGATAACTTTTTCATTTGACTGTCAGAAAAAATTCCTGACCAAATGGCCTACTACAGTCGACAGCTATACATGTGCAACTTTACCATCGTTCAGGATTCATCGAAAGCAAAGCTGTTGGCAGAAAATGTCTTTATCTACACAAGGATGGAACATGACCATCAACATCACAAAGGGTCAAATGAAATTGCATCGTCTATCACACACTGATTTGTCTTCTTGTTCTATCATTAGATTGCGCCCAGATGGATGTGGTGGACAAAATCGAAATTCAACTATGATCGGCATGTGCTTTTATTTTTTAACAAATTGTGCTGCCCAGTGTTGAAACTATAGAACTTGTACTTCCGATACCTGGACATGCGATTATCGCTCTTGACACGGTGTTTGGAAGGAATGAAACAATTCTAAAAAAGGAATCAACAATAACCGATCCTAAAACTTATAAAAAAAATTTTCAAGATGGTCTATGACTGTGTTCTATGAATTGGGTAAAGATTGCCAAGTTATAGATTGGAAAAAAGGTCTTTGAGAATGTTGTAAGGCCGTGGGGTCAAGGCATTTCAAGTTTGCACTAGCAAAAAGATTTGTTATAACAAGAAAACCAAAGTGGAAATTCTATTCTTCGAGGTGAAATGTATTACATTTCGAATACAGGCCTATATAAATCTATCTTAAAAAGGGTAAAACTCTTAATCATTTTCCTACCGACGCAATTCCGATAAATCCGAAGAAACTGAATGATGAAAAATTATTAGATAAATATTTTCAAAATGAATGGCAATTAGATTTCTACAAGTTTTTATTGGCAGAAGAACGGTTACTGGAGGAAGAGCCTGCAACGAATCAAGATATTGAGGTGACCATTAGATGAAAGTGAAGACGTAGGATTAAGAATTTAAAAATAGTTTATATTAATAGGTACTTATGTTAATCGAATATTTAGAAAACTAAACTTAATAAATAATTAATATTAATAATCATTTCTGCAAAACTTGTCTTATCTTAACGTTATTATTGCAAAACTGGTCAAATCCAAGTTGATGTTGCAAAACTTGCTTTATCCAAATTATTATTTATATTTTTACAGAACTATGATGCCCGTCGTTTAAATACAATGAAGTTGATGATTTTCATAAACATGTAGGACATGACGCAGTAATTTATTATATAAATTACCATAAATATTGTACAGTTAACTCTCTAGAGGTTTTTCTTGTGGTTCTCAACATCGGTTAAAATGGATAAGGCGAGTTTTGCATTTACCACCTCATAGGGAATATAGGTTTGAATAGGTAGAGTCTACGACTATTAACACATATGAGGAATGAACAACGAACACTCTGTGGAATGTGATGCCAATAAACTAATTAACAAACAAAAAGTTTCTTAAAATACGAAAATGCAAATAAAGCCAAAGCAGCAGAAACATCAAAAACAGAAGAGAAGAACACCTCAACACATTTTACAGAAAAATTGTTAGAATGGTGAACAATAATGAAGTTACAACGCTTAAGGGCGACAAACTCAGAAGGTAGGGATGCATATTTAGAAGAGAAAAGGATACATTTTCGTTTTGTGCGTATTGCTTACGTTAAGATTTTGAATTTAATTAATAATTTATTCTTACACCTAATCTGCTTATTTATTTCGTTGTTAATCTGCTTCTATATTATACTCACTTGGTTTTTAGGTACTATCATACACAGAGATAATGCCCCTGTACTAAAACAAGCGAACAGTTCGAACTATCTCCTTCAAAAAGTAGGTACCGGTCACAAAATGCAAATAAGTATCACGGTTGCCATTGCGTTTAACAATACGATTTAGATTTTCGTTTAATGAAAAACCCTAAATATGTGTTAGTTTGTATTAAAAATGTTTGCTTTGATTTAATTATTATTATTGAAATCATTTCATCTATTACGCAAATACAAATATAATTAGGTACATATGATAATTCCGTGAAACCATTCAGATGTTAGGTAAATGTACACACCATGGAAATATACAAAATATACGTCTCGCACATTTTTCCAACCATTAATTTTATTTGTCCTTTTGTTAAGAATGATAAAAGCATTTCGATCACCGTACTAATTAGTTATAGCTTAAAATGTTGCTGTTCTTAAGCATACAGTAATTCACATCAAAGTAAAACATATGAACGTAAATTGCATATTAGTTTGCATTTAAAATGTATCTTGTACTCCTAATATTTGTTTTTCTGATTGAATAATGTAACCACTTGCTTCAATTGCTACATGCATTTTGCATTCGTATATAACATAGATATTGAATATAGTTTTTTCTTGTCATAAAGCCACAATGTTTCTTAGATAAAGTATATTCTTCACAATAACGACGGTAGGAAATCCGGGTTGATCAGTATACAAACTTACCTAGATCAAAATATAAAAGCCAGTTACTTATTATGAAATAAAACTTTGAGAGATTGAAAAAACAGTTAACATTCTGTTGAGAGTCACATACAATATTAATGAATACGAATTAGATATTCCTTTAATGAAGTTTTCTAATAAACGCAAATAAGATCAGTTTTGTTTAAAAGTACTTCTTCCAATTATTCATTTCTCCATCTTCTGATATTCCAACAGTTAAAAAAATCGTAATTGGATATTCAAAATATAGAAATATGTATATTTTTCGTCTATTTTAAATATTTCTTTGAATTATTTATTTATTCTAATTTCATATATCGCAAGAAAGTTTAATTATTTTATTAAGTTATTCTTCATTGCAATACAATATAAACTTATAACAAACCGTACGGAAGTACACAAATTGAATAAAATCTTATATAGTTTACATATTGTTCACTTCGCGCCTAATTATGAATAATAAAATTATTGCAAATACGATGCATTTTTCTATATACACGGGAACTGTACAGTATTCGTCCAATATTTCATTCATAACAATGAAACTTTGTCCAATGGATATTTTTAATTAGAAATGTTTGACTAGATTTCTAAAAATGTATCATTAATCAGAAATGAAATATACTAAAAAGTACACACGTAGAAAAGCTACTCTTGTCGTGTTCGGATAGAGCGACAAAAAGCAACTCAATGCAATATTAAGCGCCTGAGCTATAAAATATTAGGTTCTTAAATGATTTAGAACGCCATTGCGTGGTCTGGAATCGAGCGCTGCTGCAAGAAGTACCACATAAAAGGCAATTTTTATATTAAACCGTGACATATATTTTTCTCAAAGAATAATATTATCGGCAACATATACAAAACAGGAAACTTAAATGTAGATGCTAGGTCTAAAAACTAAACATTGATTAATATTTTGTATAATATCAATTGCTTCCAATGCATTCGGTTTGGCGATTCCTCATTGATTGAACGGTGTTGCTGCAAAACGTTGTGCCTCGAAGTCTCTCCCATACCGTGTTAACATGATTTGTCAGTTGCTCTATTGTTCTTTCTCTGACACCGAATCCAGGCACACTCTCCCAAGATCTCACCATTGCCACCCACATTTCCTCTATGAGGTTCAACTCTGGAGAATTTTACGGGCTAATCCAACAATCCAATATTGTTTTGATCATCAAACCAATTCATAACTGCTGCCGATGTATGCATAGGACAGTTGTCCTAGACAAAAGTGATTACCTCCATTTCATTTTGTGGGTAGACAATTCTGGATTACAATATCTTCGAGTATTCTAATGTACCACTGCGAATTGAAGCATGGGGGCGAAACAGGTATCAATTAACCGGGGCCGGCAGCTGACATCCACCCCCAAAATCCGGCCGTTATGCGACCGCTTGTTGCATTTGGCATTACAAGTTCCCGAATATATCGGGTGTTGTTCATTCACCATAACACTACAGGATCATCTTGCGAAGATGAAAAAAGTTTTTCATCCGTAAAAATCGCACACTGCCAATCCCTGTCGATATTGCTTCGCAAATGCGAAACCTAGCTGCAGCAAGTACCTCGGCAGTTCAACTTTCCGGGCCACACTCACCCACCCACTTTCTCGCAGGCGTTCCTTACTGTCATGGTGAAGCAATTCAAATTGGTTTCCTCCCTTATTCTGACACTTGTAATGAATGGGTTATTCTCAACCGCCCTCACGATGGCACCATTATCATGTGGTGTCGTTATGCGGCGACACCCGTTCTGATGATCTCCAAAGGCCAATCACCCCCTTGCACCCAACGACGAACTTGTTTTACCGGTACGTTATTAATCTTTGTAACATTTGCATATTAGTTCAGCATAAAACAATCATTGTCAAGTAAATAACTACATATTCGTTCCCTGCATGGTAACACAACACTGTTTTGCAGTGTAGAATTTTTACTTAATAATAAATATTTATTATTTGTGCACTATCCGGAAGCAAACTAAGAATAATTAACGAAATAGGCTGTGGTCAATATTTCAAGATGTTTATTTAAGGAATTCCATGTGGGAATATCATCTACAACGATTTTCTCCTGTCCAGTGAAACACGTATAATGAAAATGTTTCCGGCAGTAAACAAAAATGTTTTAAATCACAATCTTGCATTGGTTTTTATAATGTGGAATATTTTCCATTTTAAAAACAAGCCGAGTGATTTTTTTTCAACAAACCATCTACTATTGGTCCGAAAAGGTATGCGCGCCAATACCAATACCAATAATAATTGTATTTGAAAGAAAACGAGTAATTGGAATAAAATGAGGTGAAAGAAATTAAAACAAGTTGTGAGTATACTATATACTTTGTAGACTAATATTCTGACATGAATAGTTTATTGACATAAAGTACTCACAATTTTTATGTCGGTATCTTTAAGAACAGTTCCAAGAATTTTATGTTCATTGTCCTAATCATTTAATAACATTTCTGGGTTTTTGGTAATGAGTACATTTAATATACATCTTTCCCTTACAGTATTCTAAAAGTCACTATCACTGTCTCACTGTCAATGTTATATAATACTTAAAAGTGTATGTCTCTTTGAACAAACTAATTAAATTCTTCTATCAGAAAAAGTTAATACTTAAAGGAAATAATTTTAAATGCGAACTTATATAACAATTTGATTCGAGTCGATGTATGGCGAAGAACCGCAAAATTGAAATTAGTATGGGCACCTATTTAGTTCGGCGATTGGCCAATATCACGTTACATTACTTGCTGTGTAAGTCTTGCATCGTTCCTAATTGCATTTATTTAATTCAGGCACTACTCTTATTATTCTTCAAAAAACCATGAAATTAATGTCTACAAAAATGTATAAGATTTCATATATTTCATTCCGAAAGGATTTGTTGTAAATCAACATAGCATCGAAATATTTGCATTTGCATAATTGATAAAATGCTTTCGGAAATAATAAATATTATTAAATGCAAACTAATATGAGATAAGAAGAATATCTAAATTGTTAGTTTTAATACAATCGCAGTTGAGGTAGTAGCGTATTTGCATTTTATGACAGGTCGCTCGGTGCCTGCTCTATAAAGGGGATAGTTCGAACTGCTCGCTTGTTTTATTACAGAGACATTTTCTCTGTTTGTAATTGTACGCGGTTGTGCATTTATGTTGTTAAAATTTCCCATCGAGTTGATATCTTTTGTATGATTTCAATACAATACAATACAACAGTTTTCTTTTTCGTTTAATTTTGATTTATATTAATCCGCATTTAGGTTTCGATATTTCGATCCGCTTCTCCTACTTTTCATCAATTACATTTATCCAACAATTCATGTTTTCCTTTTGCTTTATTTTATTATACACTTCTGGACAAAATTAAGGGACCACCAAATAAACTTGAAATAACTCTTCCAATTTAAAAGTTATTTTTAATGTACTTTTTGCATGTCATAAATTGACGTTTCTTAAACAAAATTCAAATAGTGTGCCATGCAACAATTAACAATAGCAAGAATTCTTTGCTAGGACACGAAAAGTCAACAAAAAGGCTTAATTGTTGAAAATTGTTTTTAAGTCATAAATATTGCTTTTTCTTGCGAAAATTGGTGAATTTGTTTGCATTACGTGAATTAAATATGTCTAGGGGCCAGTAGACCAGAAGAAGTATCCCAAATTAATATTCTTCTGCGTGAAGGATATCCAGAAAGATTTGCTGAAATTCTAAATACCAACAAATCTGTGGTGCAGAGGGCCGCAGCACGGTTCAGAAATACTGGTAGTTTCAAAAGAAAACCAGGACAAGGTGCTAAAAGAAAAACAATCCGGAGAGAGGATCGTTTTATTGTTCAGAGTTTAAGGAAGCGTTTTGTAACATCTCGTGAATTAAAATCTTCGATTGGCGACTGGAACAGAAATATCTACCAAAACAGCGAGAAGAAGGCTAAAAGAAGTCAATGTGTCTGCTAGAAAACCAGCTACCGGTCCAATTATCACAGCTACGCACAAAAGAAATCGCTTAAACTTTTGTCGAAATGACAAAGGTTGGGACGAGGGGCAGTGGAAGTCCGTTTTGTTTTCAAACGAGTCCAGATTTCTGCTAAACAAGAATGACCGCCGTGTTCTTGTCATGCGAAGACCAGGTGAGCGATTGGCACCATGTATCATTACAGAAGTTGACAAATTTGGTGCGGGTTCTGTAATGGTTTGGGGTGGCATACAGTTTAATGGTCGTACAGAATTGGTTTTGGTACGAAATGGGTCGCTAACAGCAATAAGATATAGAGACGAGATAATTGTAACCCATGTTCCACCATTTGCCGAAATTTTTGGCAATGGATTCATTTTTATGCAGGACAATGCCATACAGCTAACATTTTCACAGCCGTGTTTAGAGAAGCAAATATCCAATATTTGGAGTGGCCTGCCAACAGCCTATTGAGCATCTCTGGGATCAATTGGGCAAAAAAATTAAACACGCACTAAGATCGCCAGTAACAACTTGATGAGCTCTCTAACATGCTTGTTCAAGAATTGGAGCAGATACCTCAAGAAAAAATACAAAACTTAATCTCAAGCATGCCAAGAAGATTGGCATCGTGTATTGCTGCAAGAGGAGGGGACTACTAAAAATGTTATTTTTTATAAATTAGGATTTTAGTTCATCAGAAGATTGGTATTGTACTTTAATTTTTACCTTTTTTTCTTCAAGTCCATATTTGTCCAGAAGTGTATTTCAGTGACAATTCGAACAAAGAAATATTGTGCATGTTGTATTGTGTGATGCCAGAACAAATTTTAGTAACATCCGCATAACTGCGCGTGAAAAACATTCGTTGAAAGTCAGCAAACTAGTGCTGAGATTTTTCGAACAGCACATTAGAACAGTAGTCTATACTTTATCTACATCTATCTATAAGTATCTATAAGTCTTTTTTTAACCATTCGATATTTGTTATACGTAGGGAGAAAATCCCCCGCGCCCTTGCAATAGGGCTGCCATTAACTTTTAGCGATCCATATTTGTTACCAATTTATGACCGAACACAAAATTTGTCTTGTTTTGAATTCAGATTTTCATCTAACCTTTGCTTTAGCTTGCGGTTCGTGTGTTTGTTCTTTTAATATCATTAGTATTATTATTAATGGTATTGCACTCTAGTATTTTTCTATTGCTAAGTATCTAAAACGATAAATTTACTTGCCGGTCTATGTAAACTGAAAATTAAACATTGCGCAGATGGTAAATTTCACCACAAACCGCTTTCCAAATGAATCAAATTGCATGTCGAGATCAAAATAGCTGAGGTGGGAGAACGAAATATGACAATCGGTTGCCAGGTAAAAATTTATGAATTAAATGGAACGTATATGCAGCATTTTGGTTTACTTTAAAAACTGTAAAATGGTTACCTGCGATTAAACGAATAAAAACAATACTTTAGAAAAAAAATGTAAAAGTAAATAAAAGGGGACAATATGGAAGCCGAAGTTGTAAAGGTCACATTTGCATAATTTATTTAATCAAAACAATTATCTTTAACGAAAAAAAATACCCACGCAACATTATTAACTTGAAAGTGAAAGGGAAGAACGTAAACTCTTTCATTAACCTATTAACTTACCGACTCTCCATAAATACAATAAAAAATATAGAAATGAAAGTTTATCGTCAGTAATAAATGACGCGAAAACAATCGGCACGATTATTACTGGTGGCATTCAACTACTTCTGTTTTCATGCGTAAACATGTATTCCGTGACGGTTGTTCAATATACTTCTAAGGTTTTTATTGACTAATCAAGGGGGGAATCACGGAAATTTCCAATACAACTAAATTTGTTATAATTTTGCGTTTCATGGAAATACCTGTATGTTATGCAAGCGTTATTATTGTTGCGTGCGACGGGTTGTCTACCGACACGGTGAGAATTTATCGAAAATCAACCTTAAAATAAATCCAATGTCAAATTCGTTCATAATAAATTTTATTTTGACAATTTGAATTATAGCAACAAGTAAATTCAATATTTCGCCCAATTGAAATTTCTGAATTATGAATCTTGAATAGTTGGCCTTCCGGTCAATAGATGTCTACGCTGCCAGAGAAATTATATTTAATTTATGCAAATTGATTGAAACAAGTTGACTTCTAAATCGATTTAATAAGTATATAAAAACATAAAATTAGATAGTAAATTGAAATTGTTGAAGTGGACGCAATTCTAATACATTTGCAAATTAAACCCAGAACCTTGTAAAATAAGTGCAAGTAATCAAGTTTTTTACAACTCGATAGCTTGTTGCAACCTTGCACACGCATACGAACAAATTATATATAGCAAAGTTTAGTTGTCGATGTTGGGATGTGAAATTCAAATTTAATAATCGTAATAGTTCGCGAACGGCAACGTGTAGAGGAAAATATTTTATTCCGAATATGGCAAAAATAATCGTCGTCTTCAAAAATGCATTTTCTTGCGAAAAGGTGTCTCCTTCCGGCGAAAAATCGCGTTACTAAGGCGTTTATTTATGCTGTTAAGTGAAGTAAATAATTGATTGAAAGCTAAAGATATTCACGTTTTACAAAATTAATTCAAAATGAATCAAGAAAATTGCTTTGGAACCAATTCTGGAGGTGAGATTGAAGAATTAATCAATTAGCACAAACCTCAGAATACCGACAATTCTCCAAAATTTAATTGGAATCAGTTTACAATTTGGAAAAAGATAATTCTAGGCAAGAATTGGTGAATATTTCAAGAATCAAGAATGGAGAAGAATATAAAGATTACAGCGTAAAAACAATTTGTAACAGCTAACATATTGCATCAGAAATATTATAATGAGTACAATCAAGCCTTCAATCCGTTTACTGATGTTGAATTCCAAACAGCAAGAAATGCAAAAAATGCGAAGAGAAAGGTCCTACAGCATCAACCTGAAAAACGGGTGAGTGCGGCTGCTTTAAATATCGAGGAATTTAACAAAATGATGGAAAGCTGGAACGAAGAAATCCCGGAAGGGCTGCAGCTAAAGTGCTTTCTGGTTGGATCTTTGGAACTTCCTTGGCGAGTCAACGAGAGAGTATTTTGTTTGACCCAATATTTTAAATTAGAGTAGACAAGCGATGGAAGGTTAGGTAGGATTGAATACAACTCCCTGTTTACAAAAACATGTCAATGCGGTGATCGAAAATATGCAGATAATAAATGGTTGGTATTCATATTTTTTATTTCTCTAACAATTTTTTAATTAATTTGAATTTAACGCTGATACACAATATGAATGAACCGTCTAAATGTCCTATGCGATTGTACACAAATTAATAGAAAAAAGAACTGACAATATTATCACCGACCGATTATTTGTCACCCCAAATCCGCTTGATCGATTTGGTATACGAACCACAACAAACCACATAACACACATGAGGCGGTTTCAGATAAGTATGAAGTTCATGATATTGTATCCTCCAATATAGAGTATATACCAATTGCAGTTTACCATACAGAATTTCTTTTAAGGCTGTAACAAGAGTTTTTGGATGACGCTATCAGATATTAGTTACCCTGATATCCTTTTATTTAACGCACAGTGATTTCGTGTGTACGATGGTAAAGACCTGGTGGTATTCGTTATAAGGGGTAAGTAAGCGTGGGTATGAGTCTTGGCGAGTAGATGTGCTCTACCGCAACATTTAGCTATTGCTATATTGGTCTATAGCCAAAATATTGGTTGCTATCGGCAAAATTAATCGATCGTAATCAATAACATTTCGAATGTAAATGGCATCGTAATTAGCGTGACGACTTATTTTGTGGGTTCACCCCTATACAATTGAATGATAATGTCAGAAACAAGAACATGTGATAATATGGAAGGTAAAATATTACTTGTAAATTTAAATGCAAACTAAACCTAAAACTCATATGATAATATCAACGAGTCTATTTGTGTAAGTAATATGGACAGTTGCAATCCTAGAGCAATTAGAAGACGTTGTGAATGACGTCGAGAATATACTAGCGTCATGTGTATAAAAAAGCATCGTGTAGAAAAAAGGGCCCAATAAAAATTCAACACTAAATAGTAAGTTTCAACACTTGCCGAAATCAAAAATAAATGTTAATACAAGTAATTGCAACTATCCAAACAATTGGGTGATAAACAAAACGTCTATCAAGTTTACTCCTGAAGAATTAAAACTTTTAAATAAAGGTTTAAAATCCGGTATACAGCCAAGAAGCCCTCCAATTGATGACGTTTTGAATGACTTGGAATATGCAGCAAAGTCGTTAATTTCACAAGAACGATTACTTTTTGTGCATGCAGCTAAACGAGCGTTGGCGAAACAACTACAACGAAGATCGAAAAAGAAGACATGAGCGATTTACAAACCATCGATTTGTTAATCAAGAAGGATAATTGCGTATATTTGAAATCTGATAAGGGTAATGCATTAGTTATCGTAGATAAGTTTAAATATATTTCGGATGTTGAAAATATGTTAAACACAGGCACATATCAAATAATTAGTAAGAATCCTATTAAATTTTCTTCTTTTAATGTTATTAAAGTTTTAAAACAATGCAAAAATTTAATAGATAATATATTACATTTTCGTTTAATCCCATTCCATCCCATTCCCAAACTATATTGTTTGCCAAAGATTCATAAACCTGGTGACACTTATCGCCAAATAGTTTCAAAGATTAATTCAGCTACTTACAATTTAGCAAAATGGTTGGTTAATGAATTTAAAAATTTCAAGTTTGACAATGATTTTTCCGTAATGGGATCTTTAGCCTTAGTTTCTAAATTGAAATATATTAATTTGGATCCAGATGATCACTTGATATCCTTCGATGTTGTTTCGCTTTTTCCTAATGTACCTATTGTTGACACCTTAGAAATGTTAGAATCCTTTTTAAAACATAATTCTGTTTCAGTTTTTAAAATTAAGGAATTTGTCTCACTTACAAAATTATGCATGGACCAAAATACCTTTTCTTTTAATGGAAACTTTCGGAACGGCTATGGGAAACCAACTTTCTCCTTTTTTAGCAAATTTATTTTTAAATAACTTAAAAAATGCTGTAAAAAACTCCAAGAACGTGGTTTTTCCAAAAATATGGTTTCGTTATGTAGACGATATTTTTGCCATAATAGATAAAAACTTTGATTTAGAGGCTATTGTTAATTTTTTAAACCGTCAATATGAAACATTTACTTGTGAACTTGGAATTGATAAAAGTCTACCGTTCTTAGATTTAAAAATTAGTATAGTTAATAAATCTTTTGAATTTGACATTTATAGAAAAGAAAAACACACAAATAATTATATTCCCAATAGTTCGGTCACTTTTCATAAATATAATAAATCAGCTTTTCATAGCCTTTTTTATCGTCTATTTAGTTTATCCCTTTCAAAATTTAACTTTGAGAAAGAATTGAATTTCATTTATGAAATAGGCAAACTTAATGGATATAATGATGTTTTTATTACTAACATTTACAATAAATATAGACAAAAGTTTTCTATCAATTCATTGACCACTTTAACTCCAATTGTGGTTACAAATGTTAATAAAAAGTTCTTTAAGTTAACTTTCCACCCTTTTTGGCAAAATTGTCTATCGAATCTATATAAGAAATTTAAATTAACTCCGTCTTTTTCAAACAATAATACTTTAAAAAATTACCTTAATAATAACATTAATAAAGAACATTTCATTAAAAAATCTGGTATATCCCAAATTAATTGTAGTTTTTGTAATTTATGTTACATAGGACAAACGAGAAGGAATTTAGAAATTAGATTTAAGGAGCACAAATTAAGTATGTAATGTTGGTAGTTCTGCGTTAGCTAATCATTTTGTTAACACAGGACATTAATTTATTATAAATTATATAAAATTATTAAAACATTGTCAATTGTTATTTAAACATGTAGGAAGCTATTTTTATGAAAACACTTCAATTAAAATTATTAAATATAGATTTGTCTCCGTTGAACAATGCATTACTTGATCTTGTTAAATATATGTAATTATTTTTCCTTAACTACGTAATTTTTGTCATTTATGTCATTTTATTAATTTTGAGACGTTTTGAATTCTACTGAAGATGAAAGCAGTGGTTTCGAAATGTACATCTAGAATAAATATTATTCTATTATTGTGAAATAGTGGTTGTGTTAATAATTTATAAGCATATGTTCAATTAAATTTCTGTCAGTACAATACGAACATACGATGCTAGCAGAAGATATTGGTTTTATAGGTGTCGAGGTAGTGTTATTGTATTTACATTTTTAGTAACAACGATTGCTTGCATGTGCTCGAGACCTTCAAAATATTTGTGGTGGTCTGACGAGTAGGCATGATGTATTATCGATTTCAATCAACCAAACATATTGCGGTTTTTTTATGTGAATTTATGAAAGCAAAAACATACTTTGGAGGAAAGGTGTTTGAGTTATGAACATAAGGGATATTTTAGAATTAATTTTATTCGAGACGTTGGGGACCAGACGAAGAAAATGGAAGAATAGATTAGAAATAGATTAACCACTAACGAAAATAGGACAACACGAAACGATATTAAAACTGCAAAGCTCTTATTTACATTGATGATTTTACATTGATGGTAACTTTTATTAATTGATTTGATTATTTTAATTTTCTTCTTTGAAGCAAAGGTAAAGAATTGGGAGACTGCCATTACGCTCTAACGCAGGGGTTCCCAAAGTTTTTATTAAGGGGGCCATTTTAATATTATCGAATTTTTTGGCGGGCAAAAAAAAACGGAATAAAATCAAAACAATAACCACGATTTTTTTATTTTAAATATTATATTTAACTATTCTATTAAACACTACAGTTCTGTATCTATTTGAGATTACTGTATTATATTTCTGTACAAATGTGTAATAACTAGACTAGACATACTACAAGTTTTTTTTTAATTTAACTAAACAATATAATATATCGTATCGATATCGCGGGCCAAATTCACAGGCTTTGCGGGCCGTATTTGGCCCGCGGGCCGCACTTTCGGAACACCTGCTCTAACGCAAGTTTGCGTTTGTTTCATTTTAATTCATTTCATTGAAATTGATTGTGGGTATTGACATGGAATCGACAGTTGCCTAAATTCTACACATTTCTGGCAAAGTAATCTGTAGTGGCGATTTCAATATAACTTTTTGAATTTTGATTAATTAAGAAAAGTTTTGTTTCGTTTTGATTGCTTGTCTAGTTTTCTCGCAATCACGCTCACCAGTTTAGAAAAATCGTAAAAACGAAAACTCGAAAACGCGCTCTAAAGTTTACGATCAGGAAAAATGTTAATTTTCGATTACTTACGGAATACTCGTTATAATCCTACTATAGCTCTTACGAATTCAAAATATTATTGTTTCGAACGACCGATTGAACTTTTTTCAGTACATAGTTCGGTGTTATGTGACTGCGGGAAGAGGCACCTCACTGTGTTTAGTGCTGTATCTTTCAAAATATTGCGAATTAGCCGCTATAACTTTTCATACATATTCTTAGATATATTAGGCATAGATTTGAGCGATTTTTTGAGCCTTCTAAAGCAGGACCCCCCTAAAGCAAGCACCTACAATGCTATCTTGTAGAGCTTCCACACTCTCAAAAAGTTTTGCTGTATAAATTGTGTTTAGCAAGGTCTGGGGAACGTGCGGACCATCCAATTGGACCGCCTCGCCCAATCCAAGCATTTGCAAATTGCATATCTAAAAAATCTCTTACAGGTCGGTAATAATGACCGGAAGCTCCATCTAACTGATAAATGATAACATATTCACTATCTTCTGTTACAGCTGTATAGTAGGGAATGTGTGTTCAGTTAACAGTTTCAGGTATTTTTCTCCTGTTAGAGTGCCATTAATAAAAAAGGTCCAATAATGTTATCCCCCAGAATTCCTGACCACACGTTTATTTGTTGACGATATTGAGTGATACATTCTACGTACACATGCGGATTCTCTCAAGCCCAATACTTATAATTTTGAGTATTCGGATGATGACGTAACGTAAACGCAGATTCATCAGTAAATCATTCTTTAGAAAATTGTCTTCTTCATTGCATTTGTCCATCATTAGTTCACAAAAGACTTTTCTAGGCACATCATCTCGAGGTAAATTATGGTGGAGGTGTCTGTACTTAAAAAGAGTAAATTTGTATTTCTTCAAAATATTTCGTACGGTCGTATGGCTCACGTTTCTTTCTCTTGCTGCAGCTCTTGTGCTCAGATTTGGATTTGTTTCGCAGGCCCCAAAAAAATGTCTATTTCCAAGTCTTCATCAACTTCCCTTTCGCCTTGCGGTATTTTACACAAATTATTCACACAACCAGTAGTGACAAATTTATTTACAACTCGCCTTATGGTAAATGTAATGATGGAGCCTGTGGATCTTCTTATATTTCAATAATAATAATACCTTCCCCTTCTCACATATTTATTAAACACTTTTTATATGTACATATTTCAACAACTATGTTGTCATCTTCAGAAAAATTAGTTATGGTAACGGTTGCGGGAATATTTCGGTTTTCGTGATAAACACTGAACAAATCACGAGTTGCACGATAAGAATTCCCACTTAACCATCTAACAATTTCAATTTTCTCTTCAGGTGTATAATAATTCATCTTCAAATTATTAATTTTTAACTTGACACATGTGTCAATTTTTAGCCACAAATATCATAGAAACGAAAATCGACTATGATGGTTATTGTTAAAAAAATATGAAAGCCTACATGGAATCGGAACTAATAAATTCGAGCTGCACTATAATTCTGGCGTCCATAATATACAATTATGTAATAATTTGTATAACGGATTATGTGTTTCCCACATGTTAGAAACTATTGCACAGCCCTTAGCAAAAGATAAGCAACAATCACAATTGGACGACTTGAGACCCATCAGTATACCCTGTCCAAAGTAACGTAAGTAACAAAAGTTTTGGAAATTTTTTTGATTTTTTGATTGGTAGTACAGAAAACGATTCAGTGACGCTTTAACTCCAATTATAATGTATCACATAGCAGATAAAGGGCCATGGGTTTCAATAGTTCGCAATTTGGTGCGAATGCTTCCCATCAGACTTTGGACGGTAAGAGGGTTAAGCTCTTGAATATTTTGGTAGAGTCTTAGTCGTAGTTCTTCGTTATTTTGGGCTTTCCACCCATCGTCGAAAACTTTTCAACGGAGCAAAGCCCAAAACTCTTCCATAGGATGTGTCTGTGGAACATTCGAGGGTTATCCTCTTTAGGTACACATGGGATATTTTGTTTCCTTAACCAATTCTGGGTTGTTTTCGCATATCTGGCGGTTTTCGCGGATCTGGCACGATGCCAGATCCGCGCAGAACATAATATTATCATTCACATGATGCGTTTGAATGAAACTCACTCACCAATTTGTGGAGGCATCTTCACATATAAATGTCTGAATTTACAGCCCATAACTCGTTCAACATAAGGTCTTGAAAAACCAGCTTCCGAAATTACGCACCACACTAGTACCTTGTCCTTAATTTTTTTCTTACACCTTACGTCATTAGGAACTTCCTCAATGTTGTCTGTATAAAAGCCTTCGCTTGGTTCACTTTGATTTGTTCGAGTTTTATTGGTCTGGTTATCGGTTCTTCTATCGTTTATTTGCTATGCATTTCTATGTAATCGATTATCGTTTTTTCAATTGGAATTCGTGTTTAAGCATTCAACATTAACATTTGGTTATCTTACTAATTTAATTTCATTGTGACCTTATTTTAAAATTACTTAGCAATACTTAAATGACTTGAACCTTCGCTTTCGCACGCAAAACTCAAATATTCCTTTCTGTTGCACAAATAATAAAATATATATTTAGTTTAATAGCAGTAGGATTTGACGAATATAATAGAAAAACTCGTGCCAACAGTGACTAAATAACATGCATTAATAAATTCAAATGACTTTACGTATGACCATGTATGGCTTATCGATTTAAAAATTGCCAAAAGCACTAAGGTGAAACTCATCGCAATCTAAATTACAACATTATGCTAAAATAACGCGCATTTATATTATATCGTTTCTCGATCTTGGTTATTATGAATGTGACCCAAAATCGCTCGCATCTATCATGTCCGAAATGCGAGGGCAATTAGGAGGTGAAGCCGCATGACCGGACACTATAAACATATCAATTTTATCGGCGTTGCGAGCCAAATGGCCCAAAATTTCGCAATGTCCGAGCAACTGCCTTATTTACTGCGGACAAAGCGGTTAGGAACATTAGCCAATCGAGTTATTCATATTTAGTCGGGTGTATAAATGTCCACCTGAATGAGTTCAGCTATTTATGTCCTAACATTTATTAGGATTTAATAAGAATAATTTGTTAAATGGTATTTGTTGACAATATTATTAAAAAGTAAAAGCATGCAAAATGTGAGATGTGGGAAGTATCCTCAAACCTCGGATTTTAATTCGCTTGTTTTTCATAGGATTTCAACTGCAAAATCGTTAGACGAATTGGAGTCGGATAAATAAAGCTACTGACAGTAATCATGAAATTAGGTATGAGGTAAGTTTTATTCGTTCCTTTATTTAATTTTCGTTTCATCATGCGGTTTTAATGGGCTTAGAAAGATTCAATACTTGTACTCAGTTTGTTTCATTTATAGAACAATAATTATTACATATTTACCTTTTATTTCCCTTATATTGAAGTTTAGTTTAGTATATATACTAAGTGACATAGAAATCCGAACACCAAGAAAGAGTTGGATTTTTTAAATAATTTTAGCACCACACAGTCGGCTACCATAGAGGAATAATCGATGAAAAATTTAAGTTAAAAAACAAAAAGACAAACGAGTTTTTATTAATAGTGTGTTTGACCACCTCGAAGCCGCGAACACTCATTGAGCCGTCTAGGCATGGATCTAATCAGGTTGTCGATATCTGCTTGAGGCACCTCATCCCAGGCTACTTGTACTTCATGTCTCAGAGCATCTAACGCCTGCGGAGAATTGGCTAAATTGGTGAGTCGTCTACCCATCACATCCCAAACATGTTCAATTGGTGAGAGGTCAGGTGAACGGGAGGGCCATGGCAGCTTGAAAGAAGTCTAGACTGACGCGAGCTACGTGAGAACGGGCGTTATCTTGCTGGAATATGGCATTTAGCATGGTCGCAAGATAGGGTAGGATCTACAATGTTATGGATGTAGCGCTGAGCATTCATATTGCCTCTAACAAAGACTAGAGGTGACCTGCTTCCATAGGCAATGGTACCCCATACCATTACCCCAATGTCCTCTTCGTCTTCTGACCCTTGCCTTGCCTTGAACGACGACTGTCGAATGTCGAATGGAATAGTGTCGTCTTTAGTGATGAGTCCCGGTTTTGCTTGGCCATGCACGATGGTCGGGCAAGGGTCAGAAGATGAAGAGGAGAACGCAGCAACCTGGAGTTTGCGATAGAACGGCATGTGCATCGGATTGTTGGGGTAATGGTATGGGGTGTCTTTGCCTATGGAAGCAGGTCACCTATAGTCTTTGTTAGAGGCAATATGAATGCTGAGCGCTACATCCATGACATTGTAGAGCGCCATCTGCTACCCTATCTTGCGACCATGCCAAATTCCATATTCCAGCAAGATAACGCCCGTCTTCACGCAGCTCGCGTCAGTATAGACTTCTTTCAAACTGCCGACGTTAATCTTTTGCCATGGCCCTCCCGTTCACCTGGCCTCTTACCAATTGAGCATGTTTGGGATGTCATGGGTAGGCGACTCACCAATTGAGCTAATTCTTCGCAGACGTTAGATGCTCTGAGGTGCAAGTAGTCTGAGGTGCCTCAAGCAGATATCGACCACTTGATTAGATTCAAGACTAGGCGGCTCAATGAGTGTACGCGGCTTCGAGGTGGTCAAACACACTATTAATAAAAACTCGTTTGTCTTTTGTTTTTTTTACTTGAATTTTCATCGATTGTTCCTCTATGATAGCTGAGTATGTGGTGTAAAAATTATTAAAAAATTCCAACTCTGTCTTGGTGTTCGGATTTCTATGTCACTTAGTATAAATTTATGAAACTAGTAGACTCGATTATTCTTAAATGGCCCCATTTTACACTTGCCCGGCCGTCAATGGGATTGGTTTACGAAAGCAGTACAGAACGAATCGTTATCAATGGGTGCTCCTCACACAGTGGTGTGCGGGGTCGCGAGTGTACATATTCTGAAGCATGGTATGTGTTATATGTAATTTTCGATACAACGGCATTTTGAAACGATTTACGCGATCGAAATTTTCTGTCCGAAGATTAAATCTGTTAAAATTCACTTGCAGCGGCTAATAGTTCAAGTACGTGCATACGTCATTGATTCCATTAGGGAAAATTGAAATGTTAAATGGTCTTTAATTCCTTTAATATACGTTCCAATTATCGATTCTCAATATAGATGAAGTACAATACAATACGTTGTAGTCTAGAACAGAACAATTTCAATATGGCGTTAATATTTTTTTTTTAATTGAAAATTTCACAAATAAGCAAATTATTAAGAATTTATTTTTTTCATACAAAACACTTCTCAAAAAAATTACTTTAAAAAACTAACGTAGTCTATTTTGGACCTACGATCGACAATCTCAATAAAACCGTAGGTAAAATTAACAACGAATACAATAAATAATGTTATACATATTGCCGAAATAAACGTGATTATATTGACTGTGAATACTCCATCCCGCTCATACATTCCTGCTTTAACAGGTTATGGGCCCAGTTAACGGTTAACTGCGGAGAATCTTGTATGAACGGTGTGAGAATTTTTCGCAGCGAGTTGAGTGTGGCGCGAAACGGAAATCGGCCATTGTTCAAGAGCCAATTCAAGCGTGCCGGCAATAAGTGTGTGCGCGAATCGAATACACGATGTCGATGGGAATCTCGGTGTGAAGCCTTTTGATGGAACAAACTTCCAGGGCTGGAAAGCTCAAGTAAGCGCATTATTTGTAATGAACGATGTTATCGATGTGGTAGACGGAACGCGGGCAAAGTCAACTGCGGGAGATGGACAGGAGGCCGCGCTGAAGAAAAACTTGAAAGACGATGCAACGGCGAGGTTCATCATTTTGTCGAATCTTGATGAGGTGCAACAAGTGTGTGTGCTTTCATGTACCACTGCAAAGACAATGTGGGACAAAATATGTCTGATACATGAGCAGAAAACGGCGACAAACAAGCTGGGTTTGCTGCAAAAAATTTATGCTTATCGAATGAGCGAGACGGATACAGCGGTACAGTATGGCGCAAAAACATTCTCAACCTTTATAAAACCCGGTATGGCTGGGTTTTTGAGGTCGCTCAGTGCGTACGTAACTCAGGAATGGTCAATTCAGGAGGATTATTTAGTAAAATACACTATTTTTAGAACTTCAATTTTATTTAATATAATTTTAGTCACTTTCGGACGAATCCGAGTTAACACTAAAAGCGTCATCACTTTCACCGGAGGCGGAGTCATCAATTTTACGATTGGAGTCAGAAATTGGAGCTTTGACTTCAATTAACAATTCCAACGCTTCTTTCGAAAAGGACTTCATTTTTCTTTCAGGAAGTTTTCGTAGAGTAGAAATTTTCGGATCTGATGCAATCAGAAGCCTGTTGAAAACATCTTCTATATTTTTTGTACTGTTACATTTTCGTGCAAAATTCTCGCGAAATTTCTTTATGTATTTGTTACAGGATTCCTGCGCCTCTTCTGACATTTGTCCGATTGGAAGCAATGAGGACTCAATGATCTTATGCCCATGAATTAAAATTTTATGGACAGTTGTTGGCATCTTGAACCATGGATATAACTGAACTAGTTTTCTCGCAGTTTCGGTAGCGTAATATTGAAATTTTTGCGCATCAATTTCGAAACCACTGGAAATAGCTTGAAGGATGATATGGAACCGTTTGATCAAATCTTCGTCAACTCCAGTAATTTCAGAAGAAATCTTTGAATTTTCAAAAAATCGTCTGGAGGTATTACCATCATTGGAACTTCCGTAATTTTGTTTTGGTTGATCCCCTTTTTTTCTTTTTTCGACTTCAAATTCAAATTCAAAAAATCTGATCCATGCATGAAGAGATGAAAGACCAAACTCTAAATTCTCTTCATCAATTGTTTTCTTCAGCATGTCATCAATGTTATTGAACTCTACGGATGTTGCATTACAAAGATAACAGCGCATGGCTGATGCTGTGTTTGTTACGGAATTACAAACTTTTCCATCTACCATCGTAAACTGAAGCTTGTATTTCACGGGAATTTCGAGGTCGTTGACGATAATTACAAAAGGCACAAGATTTTTTTCCTGGTCTTTAATATTATTTACTTCAGCAATTGTTGATTCGGCTGTTTCTTTCATGAATCGAATTGAAATTGGTCGACAAAATCTTGCAGAGGAAGGACGCGGATTTTTCCAAGCAATGTTTTTTGCACTCTTCTCTCCATAATGAGACATTTCTAATGGCACTAATGAAGAAAAAAAAATATTTTCGTTGGTGAATTTTTGTTTGTATCGACTCTGACCGGAAGTACCGTCACATCCCCATTTACAAATCCAAATAAATTCGTTCAGATTTTCAGCAGCGAGTCTCTCAATAATTTCTATTCGGGTGAATACAATTCTTTGAGTCGTATGGTCTAAAAGTGCTTGCAAAGTAACCGAAGCTCCAGTTTCCGTAATAGTGATTGCAGATTTCTCCGGGTAACAACCTTTTTTTGATTCAAGGACACTATCGTAAGCTGGATACAGGCAACAATTTTTTTCTAAACTTACTTCGCGCATCCCTTTGTACTGCTTTTTCGACAGATTATTTTCAACAAGAAGTGACAATGCTTCGTCTCCGGATAACGTTTCTTCTCGAGCGTGGTTTAGAGCATTCCGATATTCTGATGGTTTTGATGTTGAACCGGTGGAAATATCTTTTAAAACATTCGCGGCATCGAGTTGTCCTGTGGCTCGAAGAGTCATTCGGGTTGCATAAACAAGTTTTTCGCAATTGTGTTCAGTCCGAAGATGTTCAGTTCTCCTGCGCTTTGTCCTTTCACTGCTCTTAGCAAAACTTGTTGAAGGACGCCCTGATGTAGTCATAACTGGAGAATCCGGAACTTTTCCATGGGCATCGATAAGGGATACAATTTTTTCCAGCCAATCTTGATTTTTTCTTAAGAAATGCTCTTCTTTCCGAGAAACTTGTTGCCACCTTGTTCGAAAATCATGTACTAATTTCGATACGATTTGTCTTTTTTCATTTGTCAACTTCAAATTACACTTAAGTTTTTTTGACAATTCCGATTCAATAATCGCATATATGTTTGTTGCTTCTTCGTTCAAATGTTCTTTCAGCAGATGGAAGAGTTCTCTTCTGGTGTAATCCGAAGAAGAACATTTTGGTTTATTCATTTTGGATTCTGGAAACAGTTTACATGCTATTGATTTTTCTATATAATATAGTTATATTTTGAAACGCGCGTTATTAAATATTATTATTTACTTACAGTTCGATTTAATTTGCGATTTTTCTCCACGAATACAGTTTTGATTTGCACTTGAACAATATATTTCCGTGTACGTACCGGGTGCTGCACAATACAATAATCAGAAAGCAACTGTCCGCCTGGAATTATTGCCAGAGCGCGATGCGAATGTTTCGATGGGGTGCAACGAGCGAAGGGTGGGGGCGACACTCTTCCAAGAAAAGTCGTAAAAGGTGAACAATCTGCGGCACTATTGCCAGAGTCGACTGTATATTTTTTGAAAATATTTTTGCATTATATTCATATTTTTTATACGATATTAACATTTATTTATTTATTGAAGAATTATGATTATTTGTTTCATTCATATAAATGTATTGTAAATTATATAAATATAAATTAGGCTATCACGGCTTATATTCGATATTAGGATTCCTAATATCGAATATAAGCCGTGATAGCAGGGCGGAGGGTTAACCTCCCCGAAATGTCTCTTTATGGAGTTACAGTTATCACACCCCCTTAAAAATACCCTCCCCTAAAATATTTTCCTCTTTCGCCCTTGTGGGATATTGTAAACCGGTTTCGCAAAGACCGTGGATCGCTGTTCGCGTCACCTAGAATGTACTGCAAGTATGACGTCCTATATAAAAATTCTAATAACTTATTCATCCGCAGCTATCCGCAGCTGATTTTTTCGCAAATGTGGAGAAAAACGTATACTACCAAAGTTGTTATTAGGCAGAATACGACAGAATTAATAACTTTCATCGTATGTCAAACCAGTTGATTGAAATTTTGTTTACATAATTTTACACACAGTTATAGTATATTTATAGAAGTATGTTAATGAGACAGAACGTTCAGAGTTTTAGAATCAAATTGAACACACCTTCATTGAAAGAATCCATTTTGTTGCATTAAAAATCGACAAATCGAATTTATTTTGTTTGCAAATTCGGTGTGACGCACTTTATCGATCGCTAAAGCATATAATGCAGCGCGAAAATGGTCAAATTTTAACTGAAACGAGACGTGAGGATTAGGCACTGAGCTCCCGCTGGCATCTACAACAACCGCAGATGTCCCTTGTTTATTGACTACATGGGTTGGAATAACTAAAATAATTTATTTAGTTTTCGAATTTTGGCCAGCTTTTTACGCTTTCCGACCACTGTGTGGCGGTGCAATATCGTTAGGGAATAATCAAACCTGCAACGTCGCTGGTGAAGGCACAATGCTAGTAAAGAAGCTCATCGACGGTATATGGTAGGACTCGCGTATCGAGAAAGTACTGCATGTTCCAAAATTGCGCGAGAATTTGTTCTCAGTCGGAATGTGCACGAAATTTAGAAAACAATCGAGTCAAAGTAGTACGCGATAATGAAGTGCTTGCGATGGGAATGAAACAGAAAAACTGCGTGTACCGAATGTTCTTCAAGGTCGCAAAATAAGGGAGCATCGCAGAAGCAAATATTGCCACGACAAATCTTACTCTGTGACACGAGCGATTAGGACACATTGGAAAGCGCGCAGTGCTCGAATTGGCGAAAAAAGGACTCGTGACTCGATAAAAGTGACGTTTTCTGTGAACCATGTCAAATGGGAAAATTGCATAGGTTGCCATTCAAAAAGAAATTAGATCGTGAAACGAAACCGAAACCGGGCCAATGATAATTGCAAAAAAGTTACCGCTGAGCCTATGGGCCGAAACAGTAAATTGTGCAGTGTATGTACTCAACTGAACTGTGTGGTTGAGTAGGCAACAACGCCGTATGAACCCTGGTTAGGAAAAACCCCGAACTTGAAGCGTCTACGAATTCACACAAAAATTCGATGCGCGAGCGAGCAAGAAAATCTTTGTCGGACATACAGAGGAATTAACGAACTATCGAGTTTTCGATCCGGAGTGGAAAAAGGTGACTATTGTTCGAAATGTTGTGTTCAATGAGCAAATCGGCGAAATCAGGCGAAAGTGAAGAAGAAACCGAGGTAATAATTCCACTCTCAAAAACTGAGAACGAGGACGAGCCAATGCGGTAAGCATCAAGATATCTTCGAGACAAAACTTCAAGTTCCGAACTGGTACGGGCACAATGCAAATGTCGCCGAGTACATCGTACCGAATACGTACGAGGGGGCCACGAGTAGTACTGAAACCGCGAAATGGGTGGATGCTATTCAAAGCGAATTTCGAGCTCACGAGGAAAACAATACTTTCGAGTGAAAACGGATGCAGACGGGAAGTCATATCGATTCAAGGCACGGTTGTGTGCAAGAGGCTTCAAACAACGCGAGAACATCGACTCCAAATTTTCTTCAGTGGTGAGGTACGACTCACTGAGAGTATTGCTGGGGACGATCGCCGAAAAGGACTTCGAAGTAATGCAGTTCGACGTACAAACTGCATTCTTATATGGGAAGCTGGAAGAAAATATTTACATTGAGGTACCCGAAGGACTCAAAGTAGAAGAAGATGTCTCAAAACTTGCGTACAAACTCGAGAGGTACCTTTACGACTTGAAACAGGCGCCGAGATGCTGGAACTTGAGGAACCTGAGTTTGTTTAGAAGGTTTCTGAAGGAGTTCGACTCCAAGGAATGCGAATCAGATAAGTGTGTGTATTTAGTGCTATTTGTCGACGATAACAGTTGAAGATTCGAATATATTTGTTGGACTGCAGATTGAGCGCGATAGAGGGCAAACATCGTTAACAATTCATCAAACCGCGTACACGCGCACGATAATTGAGAAATTTGGCATGGCGGGCGCGAAAACCGTGACTGTGCCGGCGGACTCGCACGCACCACTATCTTCAACCGAAGAGACTGACGAGAAGTTGTGCAACGTACCATATCGCGAAGCAGTCGGGTCGTTTTCGCCACCGTATCGAGACCAGATATTGCATATTCAGCAAACGCAGTAAGCAAATACTTAAGTAATCATAACGCGACGCACTGGCGGGCAGTGAAAAGAATCTTTGCGTATCTAAAAGGCACAAGCGAGTACGGTATAAAATATGTAAGCGGCGGTAGCGGAGCAGCATTGATGGGGTTTTCTGATGCTGACTACGCCGGTGGCATCGAGGCGCGAAGATCTACAAGATATGTGTTCTGTCTTGCAAATGGTGTAGTCACATGACATGGGCGTCTTAGCGGCAACGGCTCGTGACGTTAAGCACGACAGAGCCTGAGTATATTGCTGCGTCAACAGCGGCACGAGAAGGAATATGGTTAAGAAAATTGTTGTCGGATATCGGGTGTTCTTGTGTGAAAGAGTACGTTCCGTCTTAAAATCAACGCGCGAATATATTTACTAAAGCAATGCCTTGATATCGTTTCCGATATTTGTGTTTGAAGACAAACATGATAATGACTCACGAGAAACGCTTGAACGGCGGTAGTGTTAAGAACAGTTGAGTTCAACGCATTTCTGTCTCCGAATGTGCGGGACCTAGCATGTGTACGTGATCGGGAAGCTCGTGCATCGAGATGGGCGTGCGAATTTTTAGACGTCAGTTTAAATAACAAAACATACGACATAGTTCAACTTCAATACTCTGTTACAAAAGTTACATACATATTGCCGAAATCAACGTGATTATACTGCCTGTGAATACTCCATCCCGCTCATACACTACTGCTTTAACACAAACATATTTTAAAACGTTTATCTTTTTTTTGTTAATAAGACGTTTATCTTTTATGCGCTGGTCCAAGCCACCGGCACAACGTTACAAGGTGGGGGTGATGTTGAGTTAAGGGTCACAATTCATAGATTTTCCATTTCCATGTTTTATTTACTATATAATAGCCAACATAACATGCACTCCGCCAGTATATAACGACCATGACGACTGAAGGAGGAACCAGTCGGTATCCAAGGCCAATGCTGCCGATGTCTCCTGGAGGAACAGTATCCAGTATCCAGACGATCGCCCAGTCGAGTATGAAGATAAGTTCATGGACATGTATTGCATAGCAGTTTTTATGTGTCGTTTAATTTTTAACTTTCACATTCGTAAGTTGCCTTTTCGATACAATTTGCAATAGCATTTTCCCTATATAGATTCATTCTGTACAGAATAATACATTCGAATTCATTCAGGGTGATTTCATCAATACAGTGCCTTGCACACGTTCACTAACATTCGATATGCCTTCTGCAATAAATTCATCCTAGAAATTACACACCGATACATGTGACATTTAATATATACCATTTAATGTCATTAACTTTAAGGTGGCGATTTTTATATGGTGTTGGCAAATTTATTGATTTTTTGGTGGTGGGTCATTTCGACCTTGATGAAAATACATTGTCTAGGCACAAAGAACTTTCTACATCTCCGATGCCTTCGCCATCGCATGAATCTCCTACAAACCACAGAAGATACAGACATTGCGTGGAAAGCCATGTTAATAGCAGTAAACGTCGATACATACTTGAAAATGACTATATCGATTCCATAAGTAGAGATTCAGCGGACGGAATTTCTGGCTTTTTTTAAGGGTGGTACCATCTCCACCTCCTCCACGACTGCCTATACACCGGGCGCTGGTGTCGCTGCACCATATTCGATGGCATCTCTATTAAACGGCGATCTGCCAATCAATTCAAACTTTTCGATGATTGCGTAAATATCGCAAAGTATCTCTACAAACCGCCAAGAGAAAGTATTCTCTTCCGCGTTGCAGACGACTCTTGGCGATCTCTATATTCACATACAATTGGAGCGAAGCGAGCCAATATTGGATGCATGCAACCAATGCATTATCTTTTAGTATCGCTACAGACAATTATTTTTGACGGCAATGAAATGAAGTTTACGATTCAAGTGAGCAGACTTGGCTTTACAATCGATTGCTCAAGTGGAACAGGAAATCAGGAGACATCCAGAGGTAAATGCGGAAATAAAAAATCCGCGGTGGTCCGCACGAAACTTTCTTATATTTTATTTCTGAAAGAACTTTTCAAACAAATGTTTTTTTTTTAATTCCAGTATATAACCTTTATACGAACAATTTTTGCTATAACGCGAACCGTTTTCCAAATATAGATAACTTTGATTTGATTAAACCATCAGTTTGAGATATTGCTTTCAAAATGTGACGTTTTTTCCACGCTATATACTAATCCTAAGCTTACAGTGTCATAGTGTGACCTTCAATAGTTAGACGCTGGAGCGCGCACAGCCACACGTATGTTTAGCCGCCCGATCGCAATATTATAAAATCTGCAGTGGTCCGCACTGAACTTTCTTATACTTAGTTATACTACATTTTCCTAAAAAAACTTTTCAAATGAAAGTTGTTTAAAATATCAATATCTATAATTTATGTAAGAATATTTTTTTCCGTAACGTGTACCGTTTTCGAGATATGGAAAAAGGTGATAAGAGTAAACCATCACTTCCGGTTGAGATTTTGCGTTCAAAATATGACGTTTTCCTCGTTGCTTCATACAAATGTTAAATTTAAAGTTTCAGAGCTCTAGCTATAATCGTTTGGACGCTAGAGCGCGCACAGACACACACACACAGAGTGTCATTCCGAAAATAGTCAGAAACGATTCAGGGGACCTCAAAACGTGTATATCCGTTGAAATCTCAAGTTCGAAAATTTTCCTGATTCCTATACTTACTTATACATAATGTATAAGAAAATAAAAATCGCAGATCTTTCATTTCTTTTTTGAATACTCGACATCGCCCATATGAAGCATCGACAAAACACAACAATGGCTTACATCTCCACATGCATCCATCGGTTGCAACACCGAAACATTCAAACAATGCTGCGATATCTTTTGCTGTCAAATCTGCAATTGTACTATTGAGGACTTCGCGAATTTATACCACACATCGACTCCGCCTTTTGGATC
Source organism: Geotrupes spiniger (assembly GCA_959613385.1). Lineage (NCBI taxonomy): Eukaryota > Metazoa > Arthropoda > Insecta > Coleoptera > Geotrupidae > Geotrupes > Geotrupes spiniger. The sequence goes on from OY390738.1 coordinate 3,378,155, forward strand.
CACTACAGTAAACATCTTACAATACTACTATACCCGAGATGAGAACACGTAACGATTGGAACACTTGCTTTTATATCACAACAGCGATTGGATTTGTGATTTTTTGAAAATTATATACTTACACTTAAATCGCATAAGCGGCAAACGTAATTGTATTGAAATAATTGGACTACCCGGTAGTGGTAAACTTACTTTATCAATGTACTTAGTTCATTTTGTCTGTCAAATTCGTAATTTCAATAAATTCGATAGTTTTCCTTTAAACGATTGAGTTGATAAACCTGTCCTGATATGCTTTGCGCTTTAGAGCAAATTAAATTACTTTTCGGTGACAAATGTCCGGCAAATTCGAAAGGCATGTACAAATAGACAGAACTCCTCTATAAGTCATATGCAACAGTGAAATCATTCCTAACAATGAGGAATTTACGATTTAATTTTGAAGAACATGTAAATGGGAAATCTACGAATTGTGGCCCTCACACGAGCTGCGAATAAACAACACATTCTTCCCACACAAGTCACAACACAAATTTATATTATTACCAACAGAAACATCCACCAATGCAGAATCCAAGACGTCAGAACTCTGACCTCAGTGAATACCGGAACTAATCATGGCCTAGTATGTACTAGCGAAAATTGCTCTCGAACCGAAGAAGAGCAAACCAACAAAGGGAACTACAATCAAAATCAAACAAAATCAATGTGGAATCTCTATCGGATGTCTCAACAAGACACCTGTACCAACGGCGACTGGAGCAAAAAATCCACGACTGTAAAATATAACAGCTGGAAGATGTAGAAACTGCCTGGCAAAAACTAAAATGTAACATAATAAAAGTTGCGGAAGAAGCTCTAGGAAGAGGGCGCCGCACTGGGAGAAGAAATTCAAATACCAAACCGTGCTTTTCCGACATGATATAATAGATTAAAAAAATTTGTAGGAAAACTTAATTTTGAATAAAAAACTCTAATATTACCTTTTTGCCAATAATATTGCACTCACGCCTTTCAAGGAACAAAAGAATTGCTAAAATTGCTAGTTAACAGCCAACCAGTCTGACTGATTGTGTGACAGAAGCAAACACAAACAAGTACAGACGCGGCGCGTTCGTATTGCATATTTGAACAAGTCGCCGACAAGTGAGTAACTCGACACAAAAAAATGTTTCGGTTTAGTATGTACTACCATTTTATTATAATTAATTTTATAACAATATATTGATGGGAGAAAGTCGATAAAATAAATTCAATTTTAGAAATGCTTGGCGGCCCGCATAAACATGTTTAACGGGCTGCAAGCGGCCCTCGGGCCGCGTGTTGCTCATCCCTGAACTAGAGCTTTCCCGGAAAATTACACACTATGATAGGTGATTGTGGACAAAGGCATGATAGAACATTAGCAAAGATCGAATGATTACAATTTTTTTCGGGTTTATGATGGCAGAATTTGCACTATTTAATTTAGCTGCAATTTGATCAATGTGGCTGGGCCATAACAATATCTGATAATGTTTTAAACCTAACAATTTTGTATCATTTACTTGGTGTATTGACTTGGTCAACAATTACTAACACACTATTGTCAGGTTTTCTGCACACGAGAAGAATAACCCTTGATGCATTTAGTTTATTGCTGTTGCACCAGTCAGCCATTTTTGTACATGCCATGATAAAATTTGAACTAATCTCTTCTTCCGATTGTCCAGATGATACGATAGATATATCGTCAGCTAATAAAAACGTTCCAATATAACCTGATATTATGATATTAGTCTCTCGGGGAGGTCGTTGATAAAAACAAGGAAAAAAGGACGAAGATGGACCCCTGTGGGACTCCAGTTGTTAATTGTAAATTATACGACTTATATGAGACATTTTACATCCAATGTATGATCGATTTCATCAAACGCCCCGGCAAGGTCGAAGTAAACGCCTGCAGAAATTTTGCCTTCGTCCAAGTTTTGGAAAACAGATTTCATGCATTGAAAAATTGCAGTGGCTGTGGATTTGGAATGTAGAACACCGTGTTTAGTAGACGTAAACAAATTGAAGTATAAAACCAATCTGTACATACATTTTTCGAACATTTTTTAGAATACCGGTAAGTTTGAAATAGTTTCGTATCATGAGGATCGTTCTATTTAAAATATTGTACTACTTTAGCTACCTTTAAAAGGTCTGAATTATAAACCTTTATCCGTCCAAAATATTTTTCACAAAAAATAGAAGGAAATTAATGACGAAAAAGGAAATCTGAATATTAAAACATTATCAAAATTTTTAAAACGTTTATCTATATAAAACATTTATATAAAAAGAACATTATCTAAAAACATTTCAAAAAAGAATAGGAAAAATGTTACAAATTGTAAAATTTTTAAATCTCCAAATTGTTGTAAATTGTTCCTATTGGTGTAAATTCTTACCGGTATTACTGGGCCATCAATGAAAAGATTAATGGCAATTGTTTTAAGCATGTTACATGTGGTTGTTTGCCAAAGCTGATGGGAAAAGCACGTGGAGTTTTGTTTGTTTTGAATAATGTTGTTGTGTTTTACATGAATTCAGGGCACCGTGTTGTACTGTCTTACAGCAACTAACTAGCTATATGCTTGTGTCATGGAATGTGAGTGTAATGTAGTTCTGTCAGCGTTATGCGGCGAGGTGTACTGGGGCACACTGACACAATCCGTTGGAATTGTTGGTACGCAAGCTGGCTACTGACGGTATAGGATACGCAGACAGGCAAACGCAACTAATCTTTTTAGTCCAGAGGTCCATTTTATCTATTCCAAATAGGAAATGGACTCGGGCCCATATACGAGTAGCATCGAATAAGATTTTACTACATCGCTCGATTGTTGCAATTGACGTAACGTACTGCCGTTTAGGTGTGTACGAAGACCACCGATGGCGGAGTAATGGAGAGGCGGATAAATCAGGTGTAGCCACAATCCACAGGTGCTCGAGACAAGTATACGAATTGCGGTCGGTAATCTAATTACTGTTTGTCCTTTCATGTTGCATGTCAATTTTGATGATTATATAAAATGTGATCTGTATTAAAGTGGCTGTTGTATGTTCTATGTATTTATATTTTCATGTAACTTGTATACTCATTACCATATAAAACAGTGGCGGCTCGTGGGTTTGCTACTTGAGGAGGCAAACTCAAATGTGTGTAACGTAGAACGTCCTGCATGTAAATATTAAATGGATTTTATTTGTATTGATCGAAATATCGAAAATGTTTAAGAAAAAAGATACTTTAGTGCTTACCGAAAATATTCCCATAAAATTACGAGGCGGATATTATGCATTCCTATTCCTATGTAGGTATATTGTCACCTTTACACAAGATTAAGGGACATCACACAACTGCACGAGAAACAGTGGGAGAGTGGGAGTATTCATGTGCCGTGACGCAGCGTCTGGCGGCATGCTTCCAGCCGATGTGTTTTGATCGCGAAAAGTCTCTAGTTAATACGGACTGCGATAGGTTTCGTATCGGTTCAGCGCGTCAAATGCAGCAGTTTGTGAGGCTGAATTTAGTTTGCCTCCGGCCGGCAAAATTTCACAATATTTTCGCGCTATAAGATCTTGGGATGTTTGAAAATTGTAATTTCTACAACTACAACTATTTACTAAAATACAAAATACAACACTCATGTATAGAAAAAAATACATTACAAAAAAATGTCATTATACAAAATGATTAAGGGAGACATTGCCTCCGTTGCCTCCTCTGACAAACCGCCACTGATACAAAATGAGCTAAGATCATTTTCCTCTGTAAGAAGTCGAGGGGGGCACAATAACTATCCATCAACAGAGTAGTTCGTAATAAGCGTCTGCTTATTCATACTGGTATATACAAATAGTAACTAGCCATGGATAATACTTCGAAAAAATTATAAGAAAATATAAATTATTTGATGATCGTCAAGAGGATATTAATTACTTAACAGACTCGACCAATTTTTCAAACTTTGTTGAAAATGTGGTAGAGTAGGTGGGTTTGTTGATAGGAAGATAAAAAGAAAAATGTGCTCTTCAGTCTGAAACGTGAAACTGTTAAATCCACGCATCATCTAATAAACATTAAAATCTGCTCGCCTAACAGGTACGATAATAAAATTTCAGACTATAAACATTTGATATATGATGACATTATGCAAAGCATAAAAACGTATTTTTAACACGAAAATAACATTTTATAACTTTCTTTCAGTGTTATGTTACATGCATTACGACTCCGTAGTTGTACCTGAAGAAAATAAGTGGGCATATTAGTCACGCTTATGTAGTGGGTGGGACGGTGTTAGATTGAGAATATAAAGCACGTAAAACACATCCGAGGAGACTAAAAATAAACGATGTCAAACGCGCCGTTCTAAACTTAGGTGGGAACATAATTACACTTGCAATAAAACTTAATTCGTTGTGACGTACACAATATGAGATACACCATTCGGAAAACCTAAAATAACAGAACGAAGACTTCGCATAGCTAATGACTAACTGAATTTATATTTACTTATGCTATATAGTGCTGGCGATAAATACTTTTCTTATAAGATACATGGGTTAGATCAGTATTACAATTTCGTTCCCGAAAATATATTTCATTACTAATATTTCAATTGCAATGGAGACTGCAATACGTGTATATATATATATATATATATATATATATATATATATATATATATATATATAAACACACACACACACAGATAAATTATGCATTTTTAGTTGTTACATGTTCATGTGTCAATTATTAACGACATGATAAATTTAATTAATTATTTAAAATTTGACAATAATTATTTATGTTTTTGGAGACTCACCTTCTAAGACGTAAACAATACTACCAACATCTCCCTCTTTGATGATCAGACTGCCAACTGAATAGTGTTCCGGGTACATGCAGTCCACGATTTCGCGGATTTGCGTCATTTCCAGATTCTTCATGAAGTCGTTTTCCAATATGGCCGCTTTGATGAGGTCCCTCGTCCTGAAAGAGAAAAGAAAACATTAACCAACAGTCATGAGTCACAAATCTTCTGAAACGCTGTATCTATGGACCATTGATTAAAAAAAAATTACAGTAGTCTGCACTAAACTTCCTGATAATAGTTGTCTATTTTTTGAAAAACCTTTCAAATGAAAGTTGTTTATAAACATCTTTTAGAAGATTTTTTCGAGAAAAAGAAAACGGTGATAAGAGTAAACCATCACTTCCGATTAAGATATTGCCCTAAAAATATGTCGTTTTCTTTCTTGTTGTTCACAAATCTTAAGTTTAAAGTTTCATAGAGTTAGCTTTAAGCGTTTGCGTTAGAGCGCGTACAGACACACACACACACAGACACAACACAACCCTACATCCCAATCCCAAACACAAAATATTAATTTTTAACCATTTTAATCAATTGACTGGAATAATGTCAGGAATTTAATTACAATAACTCTTACGGTCTCATATTGTAATCAACTACCCAACATTTAAAAAAAATAAAATTGGTAAATAACTGGAATATAACGTTGTAATATATGATAATATAATAATAATATCATTCTATATTGAGTAGCCACCAATGATGTTGAAAGCCGTAAAAACAACATTGTTGCTTTTCGGACTTTTCGTGATGGTCACCTGCATGCGAGCCGGCAAATTAACGGCTCGCGACATTTAAAGTCGCCTTCTGCAACATAATTTTGCGTTGTTATTGGTAATATTGTGGCAAATTACGAGTCTCATACTCGTGTACGTATCGCAAAAAGGAGCCCGCCATAAATTGAAACTTAAAAATTACATCTCGCGTATATGAAGTCGTTAAGCCCGTTGTGCCGTGCAAGGAAGTTGTAATGCCAAATACGGCGTTGTCGTGGCGTTTTATATAATTAGGTGCATCAATCAAATTGTGCAAGATCGAAACGGTTTGCGCTAATTGCAGTCATTAGTATTCGTCAATTATGTTTTTATTATGCTGCATGAGCACTGGGAGATGATTTCTGTCCATTTCGGTCAGTACCACTATCGTATGTATCCGCAAAGAGCTTATGTATACAGAATATAAAAAATGATACGTGCATATTGGCACCTAATCAGTTACAAATATGCACAGGTTAACCGTACAGACGTACGGCGTTAGCTGGATTAGCTGAATTTATCTACATATCGTTCATTTAGAATTACAAAGTAGTAAGCAACACATTTGAATTTTTTAGATAACTAATGTAGAAGGATATACCAGGTATCCTTCGACAACAGGACCTAATTAGTGTATTGTTTAAACATTTAATAATTATTTTTATGCCAACAAATGAAAAATAAAAAAGTCGTATTTTATCAATTATAATATAACAAGACTTCCCTTTTTTCCGAAAATTTTGATCATATGGCGAAAGGTTTGTTGCTTGGCAACAAATTTTGCCTAAAGCCACAAACTTTGAGTCTATTATGATAAAAAAATTTCAAAAAGAAATGGAAGTCGAGTTATATTCAACTAGACATATTTAAAATAAAGTTGCAACTAATATTAGTTTTTTTCGTTTTGTAAGGTTAGTGCAATGAAATTTACAAGTATTTTCGATGTATAATTGTCTCATAATCCGGCAAATTAACATGTCAGACGTCACCCTCTCCATGTGGAAATGAAAAAGCCGAATATGTCGTGAACATCGACTTTCTGGGGGAAAAAGTGCAGCTATTAAATCAATGATTAAGGGGGGATCCTGCTTTAGAAGGCTCAAAAATTTGTTATTGCTCAAATCTAATCCTAATATATCTACGAATATGTATAAAAAGTTATAGCGGCTAATTCCCAGTATTTTGAAAGATACAGCACTAAACACAGTGAGGTGTCGAGCAAAAAATATACGAACGCACGAACGCTCGGACAAACGAAGCGTGCGCCCCTCCCCGCAGTTACATAACACCGAACTATGTACTGAAAAAAGTTCAATCGGTCGTTCGAAACAATAACATTTTGAATTCGTAAGAGCTAAAGTAGGATTATAACGAGATATTCCGTAAGTAATCGAAAATTAGCATTTTTCCTGATCGTAAACTTTAGAGCGCGTTTTCTAGAGTTTTCGTTTTTACGATTTTTCTAAACTGGTGGGCGTGATTGCGAGAAAACTAGACAAGCAATCAAAACGAAACAAAACTTTTGTTAGCTTCAGTAGCATTCTATTTGATTTGAACTAAAGAGATTAATGAAAAAAAAATTCTAAACAACTTTTTTAGCAAGTTGAAATGATTTTCTCTTCCTGCAAAGAGCACATTTATTTTCAAACCTGAGAAAAATCTTGAATTTCAAAATTTTGGTTTTATTTTAGTTCACCTAAAAGAAAATATATGAGAATTACAATTTTCTTTGGTTTCTTTTGTTTCAGACAAAAATTACGAGCTACATCTTTCCCACCGATTGTAGACTGCAATTGAAAGGTGTTGCACAAATGTGCATAAAAATCTGTCCCGTTTAAATATTTTTCTCTCGAAATATTTTTTTCTTAATGCTCAAATATGCAATAAAATGCTCTAAAAAGTTCACTAGACTTGCTCTTTTTTTCTGTCCTAAAAAAATTCCCCCAAAAACGCTATTTTAAGGCCTCCTAAGGCAGGATCCCCCCTTAAGTGGGTGCCAAAAAAGGATCAAGATTATTTTATAAACATAAAGATTTGTTATTGTTGTTCTATTAGAAATCTGTGGTATTAGTTCAAAAAATCACAAAGTCGAATCTGCCACAAATAAACTGAACGATAAAGTTTGGAGTAACAAAGTCGTATGCGATTCTGCAATTAGTTATTTTCGCCGATACTAACGTAAAATTTGTTAGGCCGTTGTGATAAATATCTCCTACATTTTTAAGTCAATAACCAGTCGTAATTTTGTCTCATCAAATGGAGTAATTAAACAAAATAACATACACGATTTTTGAATCTGCATTACCTCATAATTAAAAAAAAATCGATACGACATTTTAATTCCAAATGAACGATCCCTTACATGGTGCAATTTTTCACTAAAACATATGAAAAACACGAACAAGAAAATATGTAATTTGACACTGTTAGGTTTTGATCTTAATTCATACTCTTAGATAATTAATTACAGTTTATATATTAATGTCTATTTCGGATAATTTCTCTTAATTGCCACTAAGTGTACTGCTAATCACGCTATCTATTATTCTTTTTCATTGGTGGCTCAACTGTGCATAGGACGGTAAACGTCGATTGTGGTTTGATCCCTCGTTTTTATTGTGTATAAGTGGTGTCAGGCAAGCAGAATAATGTTTAAAGGTTTAAATGGTTCGATTGAGAACATTATTGTTTGAGTGCATTTAGCGGAGCGTGTTGGTTGTTTGCTTTCTGAACGTATTAATTAATGGACCCGCGATTGTGTTGAATTTCGTTGTTCCAGCCGCCAAATATTCCCTTAGAAGGAAACTTAATTGTTTTCTTCCTAGTCGTTTTGGAAACGTAACTCATACTTATCGCAAATTTTCTTTGCAATAAGTTATATTTGGGATTGCATTACATTTTGTGCGAGATTACTACACAGACGGAACCAGTAACGTACCAAGAGTGTAGAAATTTGTTTTCAATGTAATATTATTAATAATTTGTGTGAATGTAAATACAATTTTACTATTAGTTGCTCAGAAATTTTAACCTTTCACTTTTAATTATTGTTTATATTATATTATTCTATATATATATATATATATATATATATATATATATATATATATATATATATATATATACATATATATATATATGCATGGGTAATTGCGTGACATTTCAACTGAATTAATTATGTATCAATGATATTTTGATACATGATACAGCTTGTCAACATGATATAGTAATTAAGAAATGTTAAAGCTCTTAACATTTTTATACAATTCAAATAAGGTTCACTACGAAAACGTAAGATTATTATCGCTAGAGACCAAACAATTCTAAATCGAAAAACTTATTTGGTTGCACAACGACTGTGTCGTTGACGCAACTCCCCGAATATGGCAAATCCCTAGTATGGACACTACACCTAAACACCAATCGAACGTGCATTTCCACTGCACTAAGATAAAAAGCAAAGTTGAACGACACGCGCAGATTCCGTTGCTTCTTCCACAAACCGACAAACTGGCAGTTCGAACTTCTGGTTTTGGTCACAAGTGCTGAGACCCAATTAAACTCGAGATCGGCCGGACAGATTGTGGGGACGAGAACACGCGTTCAGCAAATCGGGACCAGTCTTTACTGTCAATTACCTACGCCCACCGATGAGACGCACGGCTACCGAGATCATGTGTTGTCGCCAACCAATTATCCGAGATTTAAGACGCTCGTCATTTATAACTGCTTAATGGAACGTCTCGAAGTCGTCGATGTTGTCTGAGAGGCCTGTTACAAAACGCGATAACGAAAATTAATGTTCGAATGATTTACACGCGATATGCACCGTTGATAATTAATTAGAGCGAATTAACACGAGACGAATGCCAAACATATTCGTATGACTTTGCGGATTCAACAAAAACCAACACATTGTAAAAATGAACGCGAAATGATGTATAAAAATAATAACACGTGAACACATGTACAGTAGTCAGTATTTGTATAATGTATTTACACCGTGTATTCAGAGTATAAGCTGATTTTTATATATGTACATGCACTACAGGCTGTGAAGGCCCTGGGCATCTTGAATAATCTTGTTCCATTCTTTTCTGTTTCTCGTTTTCCCTTTCCAATTTTCTGCCTGGTTCATTTTCTCCTCTTTTCAATTGGGGCTCATTTTGGTAATCTATTTATGGCATCTTATATCCGCTATCCACATTTGTCGTTGGGCTTTTAGGATGGTTGATATCTTTATTTCTTTGTACATAATATCTGGTACCTAATTTGTTCTCCTTCGCCAGCTGTCTTCTGTGCTTATTCCTCCGTATATAGCTCTTAGTATTTTTCTTCCCATCCATCATCTGCTTTCGTTAGTCACCATGTCTTGCAACTGTTGCCCTTATAACGGTTTTATAAATTCTTGCCTCCATTATTCTCGATTGAAACTATCTGCAAATCTGGTTTACGTCGAGTCGGCGTTGTTTCCGTTTGTTGAACTATGATTAGTTGATAAACGAAGAAGACGCACTAAAACAAGTCAATATGAAAATCATTAGTCAGTAGAATCAATAGTTTTCTCTCATGAGCTCCCGTTTATGGCCTGGGCATATTTCTTTTTTATTATCACCACGATTGTATCCTATTCTCCGACTTTCAAGTTCACCTAAAAGTAACATACACTATATCTTGGAACCCAGTTGACCAACCTAGTCCAAACCAACCGAACCCACGCCTACTCATCCGAACGTAGTCCAAGTCAAATGAACCCAACCGAACCCAACCCAACTCTACTCGCACAACCCAACGCAGCCAAATCCCAGCTCAATCAACGCTACTTAAACCAACCTAATTCAACAGAACTTGACTCAACCGAATATAATACAATACAATCGAACCGAACAAAAAACCTTTGTAAGTTCATATTCTACAAAAGCCATCTAGATACTACTCACATAATTAGCGCTGTTCGAACCAACTAACTTCATAATTAAAAGCGTGCATCACATCGCAAATGTTTTTGATATCCCCCTTTCATATCCTGGTCTTTTTATTTCAGCGTCCTAGCCTGGTCGAGCCTTTGCCACTTTCATCAGTTTTTCTCGTGTTACTAATGGTTAAGTCAATTGGACAACTTCTTTGACAGAAAATATTTCTAGATGATTTCCAAAAAAACAGCCACGTTAATAAAAACTTGAAAATCGTATTTTCTTGGGCACAATTAAAATCGAACCTAATTCAACGCAAATGAGTGATGCAGATATAATTAATTAATTAATTAACGTGAATTGAATCAATCAGTATCAGGCAGAATCTTGAACCCGTCATGAGATTTTTATTTGAAAAATCCTACATGAAAACTGTCCAACCCATCCAAACAATAAGATGTGAATTTAAGTTGCAACCAATTTCTGTTACATAGAAATTCTCTAATGCAACCCAACCCCTCCGTGGTCAAGTATCTGCTAAAATATCTGCTATGAACTGTTTGGAAGTAAACAATATCAACTTGATCCCACACAATTCAAATCACAATAAATAACATCGAGAAAGATTGGGTTGGGTAACTACTTAATCAATTAATTAATTAATGTTGATTCTAGAAATACCCCAAAACAACCCAACCGTTCTAGAAGTTCTTTGACCAAAATTTGAAAAAGTGCAAGGACATAAATCTATAAACTGTTTAGAAATAAACAACATCAAATTGGCCCCACCCAATGCAACCTAAATCACGTAGAGTGTGGATTTTTTAATCAGTTATTTATTCTATCGTAGCAATATATCAGCCTGCACAATTTCGGAGTTAACTTTATGCATTCCTTATTTATTTGTTTATGCGTTTCAATAAAGTTTCTTGATAACTCATTGTTATGATTTCTGTCCAAGTTCTGGATAGTTTGTCTCCGTTTAGTGTAGAAGTAACAATTCTAGGGTTTTAGGGTTTCCATAGTCTTTTTGCGTTGACTTCCTCATGCTATGTAATTGAATTGAATCATTTAGATGCTTCTTTATACCTATTACACATATACTCATGTACTTCCTCTGTTGTCTCAAATCTATCTGAAATTCCCCCCTGGAAGTTTTCATTTTTTAGTTCCATTAACTATAATAGTTCATTGATATAATTAGTCACGCTCAAGTTAGGAGGTTTGTATTATACATTACCTGCATATCATAGATTTCTGTATTATTATGTTTTAACAAAATGCAAATTTCTTCACATTTTTTTCAAATTCTACATGTCATGCAACTTTTTGTAAAATTTTTCACATACACAGTTGTCCAAGTTACCCTCCTTTTCAACGTTAAATCAGTACGTAAATTGAATCCATTTGACTTTCATTTTCTCTCCATTATCTATTTCCGGTACCGGAATAATAATTTTAATGAAACTAAAATCACAAAATAATTAATAATAGTAATCAATAATGATTATAATTATGGATATTATTAATGTTGTAATTATTGTTAATTAATACTTAACAATTATAATAATTACAATGATTATTAACATTAATTAAATAATACATAATTTATAATATATAATGAAATAATTCATCCAATAAAGTAGCAATACAACCATAATACAATAAAAGTTAAATACTAGTGTACAACAACAGTCTTCTATGTCAGAGATATTAGCTTGTTTAAAGGGGTTGTAACTAGTTCAAACTCGTTTGAACTAGTTACAGATTTAAACTGACTTAAAATTAATCATTAAAATGTTTGAGTGACTTCATTTCTCAATATGGAAACTGATTTATTGAGAATTCAGTATTGTAATCCGTTAACGAGAACAAATCACCAGCAACGAAAGCGTTGATGTTACAAAAGGGGTGATCTCATCCATACGCAACACTGAACGTAACATTACCATGGACAATTGGTTCAGTGATGTGTCATTACTGCAAGATTTAGCTACAAAATAAGTTGCCCATGGTAGGAACATTAAAAAGAAGCAAGTGGAAAATTCCAACACCGCTGAAAAGTTCTGAAAGAACGTCCTGTAACATAAATTATGTTTGGTTTCAGAAGGTTAAAGAAAAAATAAATACAAGAGGTACGGCGCATCGAAAATAAGAAATAAATATGATTTTTTTTATTATTTTTATGAAATTTATGAAACTATTTGTTGCTGTTGCTGAAAGTTCATAATCAGAAAATGGTATTGAGAAATCGGAAGTTGTTAAAAATCTAACAATTAAGTTTTCTAGTAGTAGAAGTAGGACGAAAGAGCTAATTGGAGCATTAGAAAGTGTATTTAATGCTCAATACACAATACATGATCAGGTAATCAAAAATAATTCTTAAAAAACGGCTTATTGGAAGGTCGATATTTAAAACCATGGAAAAAATTGGCAATAGAGACAGTTGGAATTGTACGTTCATTTTGTGAACATGATGAAGTTAGTAGGATAATGTCGGGTATTAATCGAAATAGAGCTTTAGTATTTAGTATTTTCTTAACAATTAAGTCATTATCGTCCCAAATTTATATTTTGCCCTGTGATTTACAATATCAACTATTCGGGGAATTAATTTGAAAATTTTTAATTAGTTTTATTGTTTCCTTATCTTAACCTATATAGTTGCATATCATAGAAACTGTCATGAAAAATACTGTATAATGGCATCTATCTCAGGTTTTACCTCTATTAGGAAAGCTTCCACAGCAATTCATAAAATGATGTTTCTTGTTTATTGACCCATGTATGAGAACTTTACAGCTATATCATTGTAAAACGAGTTGATATATCTCAGTAAAATTTCATATTTCTCAAGTCTATACCAATAGTACACAGTATTTTGAAAATTGACTCACCAATTTTCAAAATCTGATATGGTAAGGATGAAAATGGTCATTTTCCGTGTTGAGTTGACAAGGAATGAGCCAGTAGCTATATATAATAGTAATAGAAAGTCAGAATTCGTCATAATGCGCTTTCATTGATTTGGTATTTAGATCAAGAACTGTAAAATTATTCAAGCCTTCATTTATTTTTTAACCAAAGGTGGTATTTACCGGGTCACAATTAATGTCAATATCCACATCTGGCTCGATGAATGATGTTGCCATACTACGTATATAATAACCGATGTATGTAGAAACTATTTTGGTGTCGCTGGTATTTCGCTCATTGATAGTCCAACAAGGTAGATTTTAGGAAATGATGAGGCTAGCAATTTTGAGTATTATATATTTAATGATTAGATAGAAAGAATCGTCTACCGGGCAGATGGTCTTCTTTCTCAGCGCACAAATTATCATTAATATTGAGAAGGGGGGCTCGACAATTTTAATACTGAATAATGGATTCTCGTCTTACATTTTTTGCCAATTTTACCTTGGTCTTTTGCTTCGTTATTTTGTCCTTGATCTTGTTATCAATATGACCAAGTGAGGCGCATTTTGTTTTTTATCCACTCTCATGTTTCTTATATTTCCACTTGTGTATAATTCGCTCCTCAAAACATATTATATCTCTATCGTTTCCATATTATCTTCTACCAATTCCAGAACCTTTCCGTCTTCCTCTCCTTTCTTGCATTTCCTCATTGATTTATGTGTTTTATATTTTATTTATTGTATTTCCCTCCTTCCCTCTTTCCTCATTAGTTGTTTTACTGTCCAGTAATTTTGCTTGTTCCATTGCCGGAGTTATTCCTTTACCGTCGCCTTCCTTTCACATTTTCACGAGAGCTTAAGGAGTAACGAATATAATTTAACATTTTCGATTATCAAATATGCCGTACAACATCCTCTTCAACATTGCATTAATATTGCATAATATACTGATTTAAAAATACGTGTATTACGTTTTTTTTTGGCTAAATTCCCGCCAATTTAATTATAACTTATTAAAAACTAGCAATTGGGTATTGTTGTGAATTGAAGTGAATCACACGGTAAACGGTGCTCCATAGGTTTCGGACAAATACTGAGGGAAGAAGAAGTAGAACAAATTGACATCGAAGGATACGTAGAGCGCATACGGATCAGTTGAGAGGTTGATAAGGCGATAGTGAGACGAATTAACAAGTTATTAGTCATTAAAAGCCGGAACATTAATTTTAGGCTTTGTGCGGGACGAGTTCGTTGTCGGGCAGCTGCGCGGCTCTACTTCTTACCGAACCTTTTGCAAAGACGATTAGACGCCCGGTCGGTAAATTTACATAAAATTCGAGTAATTGCGGGGGTGGCAGACCGGTAAATATAAAGAGAAATCATACAGGGACGATAAAAAGAAAACTTAATTAAAGACACGTAAACATCATGGCAAGCGGGGGCGGTAAAGAAAAAGGGGTGGAAAGGAAAGGTCCGGATATATTTACAAGGAGCAGGAGGACACAGAGATCACAAGCGGAAAGTGGAAAAAAGAAAAATGATGGTTTTATGAAGAATGTAGAAGGGGGGAAAGGGAGATAAGGGAAGCAAGAGAGGGACGGAGAACATGGGAGGAATTTACAGAAGGAAGGAGAAAACAGAAGGAGATGTGGGGGAGAAAGGAGAAGGAAATAAGACAAAGAAAGTTGGAGGAGGTGCAGGGGCTAAAAGAAGAGACGGAGATATGGCAGTTCCTCAGGAAAAGGAAGATGGGAAACAAGGGGCAAAAAGCATAGACATAGAGGAATAGAGAAGTTACTTCCAACAGCTGCTGGGAGGGGAAGAGGGCAAAGAAGAAGAGGGAGAAGAACGAGGAAGACAGAGACTGAGAGAAGATGAGATAGAGCGTTTACATGGGAAGAAATGCTGAAGGTAAAAACAAACTAAAAAAGGGCAAGGCGGCGGGGGAAGATGAGGTAGATACGGAAGGCTGGCTGAATGCCCCAGATGAACTATAGTGGGCAGCGTTGAAGCAGTTAAATGAGATATGGAAAGGAAGGGGGAATCTGCCAGAAAGTTGGAGGATGGCGTTAGTAGTCCCAATTAGGAAGAAATGTGACAAGTAAAATGTAGAAAACTACATAGGCGTAGCACTGCTGAATGTAGGCTACAATTATATACAGGGATGATAGGAGGAAGACTAGAAACGGAGGTGGAAGGGGGAGGGTGCTGCCGGAAGCACAAGCAGGATTCAGAAAAGGTAGGGGTACGGCAGATAATCTGTACGTGTTAAACTACCTAATAGGAAGAGAGACTGCAAAGAAGGGAGGAAAAGTATACGCATTGTTTGTGGACCTGAAGGCGGCCTTCGACAAGGTGAATACTAGGATATTAATGAAAAGAATGGAAAGGGTGGGGATATCTGAGGCGATAATGGTAAGGGTGGAGCAGCTGTATGAAGAAACATGGTACAGGGTGAGGGTGCGGGAAGAGAGATCGGAAAGATTTAGGACATGGAATGGGGTGCCCTCTCAGTCCGCAGTTATTTAACATTGATACAGCCGAACTAGAGAACACATTGAGGAAAGGACAAGATGGATGACTAAAACTAGGAAAGGAAAAGGTGATGTCGTTGGCATTCGCGGACGATATAGTTCTAATAGCAGGAGCCGAGAATGGGTTGAAAGAAATGGCGAAGAGGGTGGAAATATACATGGACAGAAGGGAGTTAGAACTAAACACACGGAAAACAAAAATAATGATGTTTAGGAAAGGAGGGAGGAGAAGGAGAGAAGTGCAAGTGAAATGGAAAGGGGAGGAAATAGAACAGGTGAAAGAATGGATGTATTTAGGATATGTAATGAGGGAGAACAACAGCAGCGAGGGGCACATATCGCATATCTGTAAGAAGGCCAAGAGAGCGGAGGAAGGTCTGAGGTGGACGCTATGGGGAAAGAGGGGTGGTAACTTCAAAGAAACCATGAAGATCTGGAGTACATGCATCAAAACTAGTATGATGTATGGAGCGGAAGTGTGAGGCTGGAAGGAATGGAAAAAGTTAGAAAGGGTACACCAAGGACATATAAAAAGAGCACTGCATTTGGAGAGGTCAACACCTGAATATATAGTGAGGCAGGAGGTAGGGAGCGAAAGGATGGGATTCGAAGCAGGTAGGTGAGCGGTGAGGTATGAAATGACAAAGAGGGGAGGAGCATAGCAAAGCTTAGTGAGGATGGCAATGGAGGAAATAACGAAAAGAGGAGACAATAGAAGAGAAATATCTAAGTGGGAACAAGGAAGGGGAAAGATGTTTGAAAAAGCAGGAGTGTCAGTGGAGGAAGTAGAGAAGAGAAGAAGAGAGGGGTAGCAAGTAGAGAGATAGATAATAGAGATATGGATACAGGTTGACGGTCAAGAAAGGGAAGGTAAAATGGCCAAAGCAAAATATAATCCCAAATACAAAGGAATAAAAGTAGAGGTGGGGAGACCGACGTATTGGCGGGAGGGAAAGTCGATGGAAGAAGAGCAAATCTTAGCAAGATTCAGATGCGGGAACGATGAGAAGGCAAACTGGATGGACGACACATACAGGAACTGCGAATTCTGTGGAGAAGGCTGGGATAAATGGGAACGTTGGATAGAAGGGTGCAAAGAGGTGAGTCTAGAAAAAGAAGAGAAGAAGGAAGGAAAAGATTGGGTTGGGTTGGGTTGGGTTGGGTAATGTCACTAAAGGTTTTTTTAAACTAGCAAGCAGTATAAACAAATATGGAGATATCTAATTATTAATTTTACCATAGGTGGGGTTGGCTTTCAACTGATATTTTCGTAGATAATAATAATAAAGATCAAATAGATGTCTCCGCCCGAATTTCACTATTCCTCGAATAATGCCCCGCGTTGGCAGTGGACACAGATTAACAAATATACAATGCTTTCACAACATAAAGCAATAGCAAACACATCCTCAAAGTCATAGTAAATTGTTCCCTCAAGCCTAATTTGATACGGATTGGAGAAATCAATGGTTCATACTTCACATTACTTCCTGAACTAAATCAGGAAGGACGCAAGGATATTTATTAAATCCTCTTGCTGGAATTTAAGATCACCACAAATACCATTTAATTTCCACATAGCAAAACTTTCAAAGTATCATACGCTTCTATTAATTTAACTAAATGATCTACTGGAACAGATAGTAGTATATTTTCATTGTGCAACAGAAGGGCCTGTAAACTTGTGAATTATCAATAAAAAGTCTCCACTCTTGCGGTTCATATGAGGTATTCCTACCATTAAAAACACCAGCTATGTTGTTACAGGACACCAGTTTATCAGCGCGTGAGAAGAAGGGTAAGAAATATTTATCCCGCCGCGTGAAAAATATAACAGAAGCTCCAGGTATTAACAGGTTTTTTCCTTTAATTTCGATGTAAGAAATTCCGAGCTGCTCTTCTGCAGGTACAAATCTCTTACCAGAGCACTTAATGCAGCCTGTGTAAAGTATTGATATTCTTTCGAGTATTGAGGTTCACTAGTAGGTTGAAAGTCCATGTCCGTTGAAGACAGTGGGTCATAGTCTTCACTGCGGGTGCTCGATCTGCTTACACCAAGATTTTCAGGTCGCGAAGGAGCAGGCACTTCTTCTCTGTGTTGAATGGGAATGGGGGTAGAGTCCAAATTGCTGTGATATTTTAAAGCACTTTTATTTTTTATCCTTATACCAGCAACGTTGCTCAAACAAAAGTAGCAACCTGTAATGTGACCTTTAGGTTCATGCCACATCGTTGCCATAAATCTTCTTATCTAAATCACAAAGAGCCACACCAAAATAAGCCTTATATGTATTTTTATAAAATTTGCTATATTTCTTCTCTATTCTTCACAAGCATAGCAAAAGGAATCTGGACTATTTACGCACCGACGTTGATCACACATTTATCACGAGCGTATACAAACTAACTGGAATTCAAAACTCGACTTGCTGTGTGTGTTTGTTTTTAGAGTATTCAGAGTATTTATATTATACATTACTATTTGGACTATTAAAGTTAAGCACGATAAATATATTTCTTGTACACTTGTATTATTAAAACTGTTAATTGTTTTGTCCTGTGTTTTGCATACGAAGAGCATGTAGACAAACGCGGGTAAAAAGACCAACACCTGACCCCTTGCAGCTAGATGTCGAACGTGATGAACGCAAATTGGATAATTTTTATCTCCGCGCGAGATATATAGTACCGATAAAATGACAACGTTCGCTATAATGAGCGATAAAGTTCCCTTAATCGCCAATTTAGAGCCAGCGTCGCAAATTTCGCCGGCGTTAAAACGTGCCAAAAGTTTCGCTCATTTAAGCATCTTCTTTCGAATAATTAATAGCAAGGAAATATTGTGTTCCCCACTGCGTGTAAGCTGCAATAAATAACACCATATTTAGTCAACTTTACAAGCGAATGGGTGGGTAATTGTCATTTTATCAGCGGTACCTGTTATGAAGTGATTTATGTCACTATTAATCGTCCCGGTGTACTTGCTTGAAAGGATATGTGCTATATTTTTACGTGGCATTCGAATGTGTACATAAGGCTCCATAAATCATTCGAACGGGCACGCTGTGTAGAGGTAAACTGTTTGAGATCATTTTATCCACCTGCCGAAGTTTAATTTAGTAAATAATTTATTTTGAATACGCTAGGTGTTTTAAGTGCATTGCACTTCGCATGCTTGGTTATACAAAGGCTTTTAGTATTGAAGCAGTTTAGAATGAAGAGTTATATAAGACGTTGATGTATGCATATACAAATCCCGCAATGAGGGGTGAATGTTTGGAGCAGTAATTATTCAGTTATTATTATGTGGGCAATGTGGTCATTAGTGTAGACAGTGACCATCATTATTGCCCAACTATCTAAGTACATTCGTATGTATTTTAAATGAAAATATGTATTTCTATAAAAATATCTGCACTAATACACTAATATCTGTTGAAATGCAAAAGTCAAATACTTCAATGCAATGAATAATATGATAAAAAATGTTCAATTTTTATAGTGGTAGTAAGCAAATACAGAAAACTTTCATGGAAATTGTTTAGGCAAATGACTTAATTTATGATTGTTGATTGCCAGATTCGGATTGACTGTATAACGTGTCATTTCGTTTCCACCGTTTTCGGCAGAAAGTCGTTTTACAGTGCCCTCATCGAAAAAAAATAAGAGACATTATTCAAAACATTGTGTGTTACATTAGCGTGTATAATATGACAGCATTTTTGTTTTAATTAATTACTACTCTTGTATTGGTACTTCCCTTTTATATTAAACATGCTTATGTTTAAATTTTATATTTGTTATTATTAAGTTATTTTTTATACACAATTCGATTATTCTTCTCCCGTTATTGTTTCCCTCCTGTACTCTTCATTCCCTGTATTCATTTTTCCTACTCTTCCAATCAGATCACCCATTATTATGGTGCCTTCATCTATTTCACTTTGTACACTTCTGAAGTAGTTATTTTTCTGTTCTTTATTTGCATCTTCATTCACCCCATATGCTACTAAGAGTGTCCATTTTTCTTTTTCAATTTCAATTTCAGACATAATTCTTTCATCTATGTATTTTCCTTCCTTACGTTCGCTATTCTGTCTGGGTTTATTACTATACCTATACCTCGTTTTGCTATATTGTTCTAATCTGTCCTTGACCATAGCATCTCGAATTCATCATGTACCTTAGTTCGCCCTCTTCTTTTTTTTTTGTTTAAGTTATTCCTAATATTTCTATTTTATGTTTTATCGTTTCTTCTACTAGTTCTTCTTCGCTTCCTTTTATACTCCTTATGTTACTTACAAAATAGAACACAACAAGTTTAAAATACAAATAAATAAAGTCAAAATAATGATTACTGTAGCCAAAACAGTATCATGGGGAGAATTTGGAAGAATAATGCAAAACATAACAAAGAAACGGAATTATTTTATACGACTGTTATAAAACTGAATACTATGTAAAGGTCAATATTGAACCATCTATTGAACCATCTAGAACCAGAAGATACCAAAATTTCAAAATTGACTTATGAACAGGTTCATATACATGAAAACAAACACTAGTAACTAAATGATCCAGCCGTGATTTTCATTCTGAACCATTTACGTGCATCATAATATAAAAAAGAAACGTCCATATAATGCCACAATGCAAACAAAATTAGGCATCAAATAAACAAGCAGAAAGCAAGGTATCATAGTGTGTATTGTGTGTGAGTAATTTTTTCTTATATGGTGATAGCTACGCAACGCACTATCCAAAGTTAGTGTAACCACATACCTACTGAAAGTCATTATTGTCGAGGTACACCTAGTAGGAAGGCCGTCTTAGCAGCTTGAATAACTGCAAATTGTGCGAATGATTAAACAGGAAAATGTCGAAGATCTTCATATGAAATAATCGTATTTTCGTTATTTATTCGACAAAGCTGGATATACATTTTGCTAAAACATGAGATGAACGTTTTTACTTGAGAGTCCCAGAAAGATGTTGTGTCATTCCAGTTGCCATAAACAAAGGGTAAAAATTATTCAGACTCCTTAACAATTTTGGGGAGAATGCAGTCACACTAGTTCGACTGGGAGAAAAATAGATGTTACCAAGAATCGCGGAGCAAGCATATTATAGTCGCCATTTACAAATCTACAAACTTCGCAGTTCCACATATGGTCCCAATTAAGAAGCTCGATAATGCCAGTGCAATTTTTCATGTGAAATTGTATGGGATATGTACGACACATTGACGACACTTAATTTGGAGGGAATCAATACTGTTTGTTTGTTCTCTGATGGAAGTCCACAAAGAATTTTTCAAATAAAAGTTATTTAGAATGTTGATATAATTTCCTATATTTTATTATTTATATATTAAGTATAAGAAAGTAAAAATGTTAGAATTGATTCATAAAGCAACGCACTTTGTTTTCTGTGTGCAGTCGACCTATTTTATCGACTGGAATGCGTGGTATCATTTTGATAAGAATTAATTTGTTAAACAAAAGGTACTTTGATAATGCATGAATATGCATAGTGAATAAATTGCTATAGACGTTTATATTTTCTTATCTCCAATTCCACATTGCATATAGAAAATTATGTAACGATATAACGAGACTTGATATATAAGGATAACATATAACAATAAAATACACTGGCCCGCAAAATTATCGCATCACTATTAAATATTACAATAAACTGCGTTGCCAATGATTTAACTGAAGTATTTTATTAGAAATAATTCTAGACTACTCAAAACTAGTGCACAATTCTAATTATTCTCTTACAAATCGTAAGTTAATTGAAGAATTACAAGAATAATTAAAAACTAAAAATTAAAGGGTTGTAATTCTTACACAAAAAAATAATTTAGTAACGCGTGTTTCTCCCACGAGCCCTAATAACAGCCTCGCAACGGCGTGGCATACTTGAAATTAAGCCTTGAATGACCTCTTGATTAAATTCTTCCCATATCTGGTTGAGGCGGATGGAGAGCGCATTTACATCAGCAGGTCGATTAGGGCTGGTCTTTAAAGGTTTCCCCATCTGATCCAATAGATGTTCGATGGGATGGAGGTCAGGACTTCGTGCTGGCCACTGTAGTGTCTGAATTCCGACGGTGTCTAGGTACTGTCGTACGATTCTGGCAATGTGCAGACGCGCATTATCCTGCATAAAGAGGAAATTGTCCCTAATAAAAGGTTGGTATGGAACAATATGGGGTTCCAAACAGCTCCTTATATACGAATCTGCAGTACGAGCTTCCAACGAAATGCCTGCCCAAACCATAACTGATCCGCCACCGAAACGTATGTCAGGAATGATGTTGCATTGGGAATATAGTTCTCCAGGCCGTCGATATACTCTCACTCGTCTATCACTGGGCATACTAATTTATGTTCTGCTATTCTCTATTCTGCTATTCTCTATTCTATTGCTATTCCTCTAACTGTGTTATCACTTATTCGATTGTTGTATCTTTCTTCGAATATTCTTTCTAAGGCAGGAGCAGTTAATGTTCGATTCCGCAGAGACTGTCCTGGGCGTCTTGTGTATCTCCCAATGTCTTGATACCTTTGCATAATCCGGGACACTGTTGATTGGCTGATACCAAGGCGATTGGCGATATTTCGCTGAGAAAACCCTTCCCTCGCGAGTGTCAGCCTCTTCTACACTTGTGAACCTTCCAACATTCAACTGATGATTCATTTTAATGTTTTTACCAATATAAATTTAAAATGGTAGCACTGTTCTTAATTTATCTTTAACTAAACCCGAAAAAATTTTAAGCTTCCTATCGAAAGTAAGGATGTCTGCTAGTTTTTTTATTAAATAAAACATACTCTGGGAGCAAAAAAGTTTTCAGATAACAAAATTTAAATATTTCTTGCGTATACAATACAAATCGTTGACAGTATGAAAACCATATACACATTTTGATTTGATTCCAAGATGTGCGACAATTTTGCGGGCCAGTGTATATATTATTCTAATACAAATTATAAAATATCGATATATCAAGTGATCAACTATATTTTCCATATTGATATTTGAACGGACTTTTTGGCGGATCTGGTCCGCTGCAGAACAGATCCGCTTGTTAATGGAGGTTGCCGTGTTGGGCCAAAGTTCACAGGATTTAAGCAGCGGACCCGGTCCAACAGACCTAATTCGTTGCTTCGAAATTTATAACTTGAACCGTGCTTGTGGAATGTTAAAGCGGAAGACTATAAAAACAAAAATCTAAAAGATACGGCTTATAAAGAAATTTTATCATTATCAAAATATCTCTTTTAGCAATCCAGGTTTTCACCCATTGGTGGTATTTTTTCTCAGCCCTCCACATATACATTGTAAATACATTTAGTTAGAAACATAAGTATATTTGTCATAGGTCGGTAGTAATAAAATTATCCCGAAGAATAAATAACCGTCGAACAAAAGTAATATTCGCCCGACACATTACAAGGGTTCATGAGTGCGATATTTGAATGGCCTCAAAGTGTGTACCTTATGTAGCCCCATAAAATGAATTCTAGCGTTCCCGGTACATACATAAACATCGTTTAAGACGAACTTGTAATATTATATTTTGGAGATAATAAAACGGACAGTAATAAACAAACTTCCAAGCATAAATCTTTAATGTATTAATTTCACAGAAGACTGCTGGCAGTCAAATAGTTTCACCCCTAATATTTAGAAAACGCCTTAACCAATGAACATCCAAAAATCGCATCCGCATTTGGTTAATAGACTGGCATTAACCTACTATATTATAATCGAGGATTATGTAAGAATTCAACATTACATTATTATTAATATTATCAGATCAGATATAGTCAGAGATTATTATATTCATACGATATTAAAGATTGTAAGGTGTTTTATTCCTACAACAAAGTGAAAAATAGAAATTCGAGCAAGTATTACTGGTGCCTAAGTAAGATTGCTTGATCATAACAATTGTGGCATCGGTTATAATAGTGATGGCAGCGTTGATCCGTCGATCAAAACAATTATTGCAAGGATGATCGCTCGGTCATAACACGATGTATAAATTCCGATCGCTGCAATGGCAATGGTTTTCTTCGACATCCACACGCTCACTCAGGAACCCAACCCAAACTTCTATTTTTGTTAATATAATCTAAGTTTGTTTCAAGAATCCAAGAAAACATTAATTTTTTTTTGAGTTTGATTTATTAATTGTATGCATCCAGTTTTCAACTAAAATAACATTTCACGCATAAATGTTTTAATAAATTTATATGGAAATGTTTATAAAAAAGCCGGGAATCAAATAATGGGATACATGATTGAAAATAAAAAAGAAGCCTAGAAAATCTCGTCGGATGTTTGTATCTGCTATGGTGATAACTTCGTACTGCACACGAATTAAATTGTTTTAAACCACAATCGACATCCAGATTGAGATGACGAGACTACGAACCTCTTAGTCAACGACTGCAAATTAATTTCATGAAATTACTCAGTATTTGAGATTAAATCTGAAAGATATAAACTTAAAGACGACTGTTGCTCAAGGGAGTGATTACGTTATTGGCGTGTAAGAAAAAATAAAGCCATTTTAAAATAGAAGTGAAATAGACGTAATGTCGACAAGTGGTGCTAATTATAGAACGCACACAATTCCTTAAATAAATAATTAATTATAATTTATAGAAAAGAAATTATACGAAACCTCGTCACGTTTTAAGTACTCACGAGACTTGAATTCTCAAGCTCGATACAAGATGTTGAACGTGCATGATATCCAGTAAACTATGCTCAACAAAAACACTTTTTGTTGAACATTTCATCCAAAATTGTTTACATTGCCTAAAGAGACGAGAAGATTACAATCCAAACAAATTAGGATAAAAATTTGTTTGAAGACTTAGGTCACACCAAGCTATCAGAATGACAATGATTTTTTTAATTGTTAATAAAATACAATTAGAAATGCTAGAAATACATCTAACAAAGAATTCTAATGGACGAAATGTCGACAAGTGGTGCCAATTGTGGAACATGAAAGATAGTTCAATTTCGAAAATTAATTCTATAAATGTTAACTAATGTGTATGAAAGTTAAAAAATACTAAAGACGAGTAAAGTTATGGAAAAGGGTTAGTGTCTCGTTTTGAATCAAGGGGGTAGATCGATGACCATTTTACTTACTTAGAAGGCTATAATTTAAAAAAATATTGGGTACTCGTTTGAAGCTTTAGTTGACGCCAAGTGACAAAACAAATTTAAGGCTGACATTGCCAAAGACGACCAATATATTTTATCGATACTTTTGTTGACTTTGGAAGAAAATTGAAAAGGCTGAAAACGACTGATAACTTTAAATATTCGTTATAAATAAAACGACATAAGAACGAGCAAAGGCTGGATATTTTCCGAGGTGGAAAATAAAAAAAAAATTAACTCAAAAATGACTAATAAATGACCAATTTCCAAAAATTAATCGTCTGACAATCTAGGATTTTCTAATAAAGTTTTGAACTACAATTTGTCAAGAAATTAGGGCCTAGCCCGGCAGTGAATTTAACCGTTGGATTCTTAAAATTTCAATTTCTCGTTAGCGGGCGCGGCGACGGATCGAGTCGGCTGGTTCAGATCCGGCGGATCAATTTCCACGGACCCGGTCCTTCAAAAAGTCCTGCTGTATAGCAGGCTAATAGAGTGGGATAATAAACAAATAGTAAGCAACGTATTCGGATTTAATTGAATTGTGTTCCGTAGGATGCAATCGAACTTGACGTTCAATATTTTATAAAAAAGTTAAATATGCACTTACTTGGAGGATTTGGCGATTTTCTCGATCTTGAATTCGATCGACTGAACTAGTGGTTCGGCGCTGATGGCCTGGCGCTTGATCCTCGGTTCGGCCAACACCAACACTTTAGCATTGCCATTATCATCCGCTAGAGAGAACTGCGTGGTGACGATCTTCTGGGTAAGCGGACTGACGACTTGCCTGAATTTATCTATCTCATTCCGAAGGTATCTGATTTCGTTCTCTTTGTCGCTCAATTCCCTTTCGAGCAGAACAATCATCTCATCCTTTTGCTTCGCTTCGAACGTTTTGTCGTGCAGCATGCGCTTGAGACAAGCGACGGTTTCTGATTCGACGGGCATCTCTTCTTTATCGGGAGTACTGCGCTTGGCTTGCTTCTTCTTGGGCAGTATCTTGCTGACGAAGTTGTAGCAACTCATTAAGGTGTTTTTTTCGGGCGACGATCAACGCGGCATCTCGCGAGCGCGCACGACGTTGACGATTGGCGCGTTAAGCACGAGTGATTTATGCGCGACTCGGCGTGGGTTTGCGCATAATTGAAACTGGTAAATTGCTGTATTTATTCAGTTTTATGGTCGAGATTTTATGCAATACGGCGGCTCGTTTAGCTAAGTTATAATTAAAATATATAGTAATTTATTTAATTTGTGTATTGCACGATTCAAGAAGTGATTGTCAGCGTTGATCGTTGTCAATTTATTTAAATGTCAACGGTAATTTGTTAGAATACAATTAAGTTTTTAATAGATTTTTTATAACAATTGTATTTATAAGCGCTTATTTAATTAGATTAAATTATGTATTCACGATTCATAGATACATTTTAGAGGGTTACTTTCAATTTACGGTTGCCATAAATGATAAGTGGAATTGTTCGTTTCCATGTTTGTTTTCTGCAGAGACTTAGAATTAAGAAGCACTACAGAAAAATGCCAAAGAAAACTAACTTGGCACTCTACTCACACAAATATAGAAAATTGGTCAAGGTGAATATTAATCGGATTTCCGAAATTATATCTGGAATTAGTCAACATCAAGAATGGCAAAGAAAACTTTTTTCTTTTATTAATGAAAGGAAAAATCTGACACTCATTTTGGGATACATTATTAAAGACAATGAAGTAATTGACTCCCTGCAGAAATTTTAAACGCATTGGTGTTATTTCAATCTATTTTTAAACCTGAATGTGATGTCAATGTCGATTATATTGGTCTAAGTTTTAATATTATTTTATGATATTTTAGTTATCGTCAGTTTCGAATCATACAATTTCTTATTCAGTTCCCGCGTTCCTTATAAACAAGAGCAAATATATTTTGCAGTTGGCGATGTTGCACATATGCAATCTGGTATTAAAGAATTGTATATCTGCGGAATGTTGGAAAATACCTCGAGTAACACCAGTTTTTAAATCGGCCTATTTCGATAACTGTCAACTTGTCAAAGGATGGTGAGTTAATGATATTTAAACCGTTATATTACATTGTCGAAAATACGTTGTCCACTTGGCAACTGCAACTAACTAACATCATTCGTGCTTTATGTATCTGATTCTTTGGATAAACAAACGTTCCTAAGGCGTTTGATCAGGTTTAGCACAAATTGATTCTGGTAAATATATAAGAGAATAACGTGCTATAATGACTGCATTGCTATGCAATAGGATTTAAACTCTATATATAAATGGAAAGTCCAACTATCTGACTCTGAATATCAGCAAATACAAATATGTGTCTTTCTCAAGAAAGAAAACCTCGATGCAGTACTCGTACAAAATTGATAATGAAACTTTACAATGTAAAGAAGTTCATAAAGGTTTTGTAGTGCATTTTGATGAAGAACTGGCTTTCAATTTTATTACACGGGAAGTTTGCAGTTGTCTAAGTTGTTAGGATTCACCGAGACGTTTGTTAAACAAATCGGTGATTAGTCTATATCTATATCAAGGGTGAGCAACCTTTTTAATCAACGGGCCAATTAAATTTTTTAAATTTTTTGGCGGGCTGCACATAAAGTAACACTTATTAATAATTAAAATAAATTAATAAAAGAATATAAAATTAAAAAAAAAGTAAAGATTTTATATACAAATTTTAATGCAAAATAAAAACAAACAAGAAAAGAACAGAAACACGAATTTACTTGAAATATTTAATGAGAAATTTGGCACTGTTTTTTCGTTGCAAGCTGATCAATATCAGCCGGAATTGATGAGGTAGCTACACGTACGCAGCTTTCTAATCGTACATCACTCAATCTTGATCGGTGGTCATTTTTGATTAATTTCATGGTTGAAAATAATTCTTCGCAAACATACGTACTTCCGAACAGAGAAGACATCATTTGCTTTGCATTTTCCGTCAAAAGCGGAAATATCTCGGGGCTCACATAAGATTTATACAAATTTTCGATGTTTACTGAGAAAAATACATTTTTTAAATCGGTATTATTCTGCATGTCAAGCATGCAAGTCTTCGGGAACTGTATCCACATCGATATTAAATGGCGAGGAAAACATTTTCATGGAAACCGCTGTCTTCTCAGCTTTGGAATCGTAATGAAATTCGTTGATTAAAATGTCTACATATTGTGCGTATTTTTGAGAAGTAGTAACGTTTTCTTATTCTAAATGTGGAAAGTGAGACACATTATTCTGCAAAAGATGCTGTTTCCACAATTTTAATTTGCGCTCAATGCCCTGAATTTTATCATACAAATTGTGAATAAACTGTCCTTTGCCTTGAACATTAAGATCATTGAGATGTTGAGTCATGTCGATAAGAAACACAAAATCGCACATCCATTCTTTATTAACAAAATGAAGAAAAGCATATCCCTTCATATCCAAGAACAATTGTATTTCGATTTTTAAGTTGTATACTCTTTTTAGCATTGCACATCTACTAAGCCAGCGTACTTCGGTATTAAAAACCACGTCGCCATATTCAGTTTCTAAATCT
Source organism: Geotrupes spiniger (assembly GCA_959613385.1). Classification (NCBI taxonomy): domain Eukaryota; kingdom Metazoa; phylum Arthropoda; class Insecta; order Coleoptera; family Geotrupidae; genus Geotrupes; species Geotrupes spiniger. The sequence continues at coordinate 3,406,954 of OY390738.1, forward strand.
TTTAGGAATTCTTTCAATACATTTACGGTGCTTTAACGCGCGCGACTTTATAAAATTGATTAGTATAACTATTGGCACTGTGACATTTGGCAAACTCAATCTTTTCGCACACAAATTTTTCTGGTCAATTATGCAGTGGTTTACGAATATTTCCCTTCCTGTGACCTTCTTAATGTCTTGAAATAGCCTTCCCGATACTCCTACCTCCATGCTTGACATGCTCGTGCTCCATCTGTCGATATACCAATAATCTTTTCTAATAAAATTGAAAAAATTTCCAACACAGCCTTTAGTTCATCATACAGGTTTTTGCCGGTTGTAGTCCCATGCACTGGAATCAGTGAACACAATTCTTCGATAATATTAAATTCGGTGTCAATACCACGTAAAAATATAGCGAGTTGTGCTGTATCGCTAATATCGCAACTCTCATCAAGTGCCAAAGAACAGTATTCGAATTTTGCAATGCGTTCACGAAGCGTTGTTGCTATGTTCTCGGACATGTCTTCAATTCTCCTTGCAATGGTGAATCTTGATAAACGAATGCAACAGCAGTCAGATATTCTTTTATCATCTTTCCAGACACAAAGGGTTTCATTTTTTTGTCAGTATTTGACTGACAACAAAACTTGCCTTGACTGCCGTATTGGATAAAATAGCTTGATTTTTAAAAATAGCCTGTCGTTTGCACAAGTTTTTCTCCATTTGATTAAACTTATCTATCCGGATTTGTCGTGTTAAGATTTTATATTGTTGTTCATGTGTTGTATCGTAATACCTTTTTATGTTATATTCTTTTAATGTCGACACAGTCTCTGAGCATATTAAGCATACAGCTTTATCTTTGACGAAAGTGAAGAAATAATCAAATTTCCACTTTTCTTGGAAATGCCTGTGCTCATCCACCTTCCGTTTTCTTGTTTGCTTATCCGACATGCTATTATGGATTAAAAAATTTGCTTAGATTTCTTGTGCCAAAACTTATCAGTCGTAATTTGCATTTTTCTTTCTATATCGGCCAAGCAAACACTAGCCATCATGCTCATTCGCCCATGATTTCTATGTGTAAATAATTTTTGACAGGGAATTGATTTATTTAATATCACGTTATGTTAATTAAGGGGGGATCCTGCTTTAGGAGGCCTTAAAATAGCGTTTTTGGGGGAATTTTTTTAGGGCAGAAAAAAATGAGCAAGTCTAGTGAACTTTTTAGAGCATTTTATTGCATATTTGAGCATTAAAAAAAAATATGTCGAGAGAAAAATATTTAAACGGAACCGATTTTTATGCACATCTGTGCAATTAAAATCGATGGGGAAGATGTAGCCCGTAATTTTTGTCTGAAATAAAAAAAAAAACCAAAGAAAATGGTAATTCTCATATTTTGTCTTCTATGTGAACTAAAAAAAACCCAAAATATTGAAATTCAAGATTTTTCTCAGGTTTGAAAATAAATGTGCTCTTTGCAGGAAGAGAAAATCATTTCAACTTGCTAAAAAAGTTGTTTAGAATTTTTTTTCATTAATCTTTTTAGTTCAAATAGAATAGAATGCTACTGAAGCCAACAAAAGTTTTGTTTCGTTTTGATTGCTTGTCTAGTTTTCTCGCAATCACGCCCACCAGTTTAGAAAAATCGTAAAAACGAAAACTCGAGAAAACGCGCTCTAAAGTTTACGATCAGGAAAAATGTTAATTTTCGATTACTTACGGAATATCTCGTATAATCCTACTATAGCTCTTACGAACTCAAAATATTATTGTTTCGAACGACCGATTGAACTTTTTTCAGTACATAGTTCGGTTTTATGTTACTGTGGGGAGGGGGGGGGGGCGTTTCGTTTGTCCGAGTGTTCATGCGTTCGTATATTTTTTGCTCGACACCTCTCTGTATTTAGTGCTGTATCTTTAAAAATATTGCGAATTAGCCGCTATAACTTTTTATACATATTGTTAGATATATTAGGCATAGATTTGAGCAATAAAAAACAAATCGATTTTTTGAGTCTTCTAAAGCAGGACCCCCCCCCCCCAGGACCCCTAAGCCTTGACGATTTCAAAAAATTGATTTTTTTATTTTTCTATTTTTCTAATCTAAAGGGTCTCGGAAATGAGCCTATGAAAGGGTTTTTCAGATTACTCTCTAGTTCGAGAGTTATAGCTCGTCTAATATGACGGCGCGGGCGCGCCCTTAAAGGTTGTCCTAGCGCTATTGTTGATTGCACGCGTTGCTGTGGAAGTTTTTTAGCTTATCCGATGTTCTTTTGTCAACGTATTTGTCCATGATTGTTTTGACGGAAGGTTCATCCGAGTCACTCAGTTTCTGACTTCAGAAGCGCTTCCATTTTTCAAACTGAACATATCGTGATGAATTTTTTTAAAAAATCACAGGAAACACGTACCAAGGTACCGATCGTTCATTTTTGGAAAAATTTGTTTTGCTGATTTTTGACAGCTTCGAATGGGACTGAAATCATAGTAAAATATGACTTTTTTGGAAAAATTTCGCCATTTCGCGAAAAATCGCAACTTTGAAAATGTGAACGATCGGGACCTTGCTGACATAACAACGATCAAAAGCATTGGTGAATTTTTTATTTCCGATGACTAGGGTGGACCCAATCCTGTACACCGTTTGACCCTTCACTTTCGATAGAGGCGCTGTCAAAGCCATGTCCACGTCTTGGGAGTCAACATTGACATTTACAAAAATCATGTGTGATGTTCAATTGATGTATAATAACATGAAAAAGTTTCATTTCGAAATCTTCTCTAGTTTTTCTACGATAAATTCTTAAAAATTGGCTCCAAAATTGGCCTACAAGGTGTAAGTTAAGGGCTCACTTTAACGTAGGGAATTTGTACATTGGCTGCTAATATAATGTAAGTTAATTTGATAGGTTATATATTTATTTTTTTATCGTTATATATTCTACTGGCATACTTAGATATTTTTTGTTACAATGTTAATGTAACATGTGTAATCTGTAGTATTGTTTTTCTACAGTTGGATAATAAATTACTATTGTTAATATTATTATTATTATTATAAAAATTGAGGACCGTAAAAAACACTTAAAAAACGTCAGCGTGAAGACATGGATTATTGTGTAAATTTCCAAACCACTTCGTAATGCAGGAACAATGTATTATTACAAAATACGCATTCTAAATGTGTGGTTAGCAATATAAAGTCAGGTTCTTCTTTTGTTACCCGAACCCATTTAGATGACTGGTGAAGCTAATGCAGTTTCCGAAATTGAAGAGATATTTATTGACGGTGTTAACTGTAGATTTTTAGCATGATTATTTTTCTAGCCAGCTCCGTATTATTGTCCACTTGGAGATTATTAATCGATCACCATGAAACAGCTTTTGTGGCATGTATACACACACCGCAAATTCATTAAAGTTCCCCAAAAGTTCATATGTTTACTCGGCGCCAAGTTTGTAAATTGGTAAAGTAAAAATAGCAGTTATAAGAAGTCGCATTATGTTACAGAATTTCGAAAAGGACGCTATTTATTTATTTGTCTATTTGCATCGCACATTTATTACGAAGCATGCATCAACTAATGCACAATAACGTCAGCGTACATCATCTGCATTTTAGAAAGGCACACGGAAATATTTCAATTACTACAACAAATCGACGTATATGCGTGAAGGTCATTTGATATTTCTTTAAATATGCATTCGCTTGCAATGAAAGAAATTCGAAACCATTTCTGATAAAACTCGACCTTTGATTCTCTCGATAACGCCCAGCGTTGGTACAGTCGATTTGCGTTCTATTCCCTGTTGCTAAACTGCATATTGTACATACACATCTATCGTCGCCCGTCGACATATTGCATTAATTTCAATCTGCATGTTCCGCAAATCGACGATTGAAATGCGCGATTGAAGTCTTGTCAGCGTAGACGTGATATATCGAGAGTACGGGCCGCTGTACAGGCGAGGCGCCTTGTGTTTATTGTCGTAAAGTTGATTTTACACAAGCACAACTAAGTGTTTGTTTATTTCGTTCGTTCGCTTGAAATAGAATCCTGGAATACCACCGGGTTGTTAGAATTCAGCTGTACACACATGGGATTTTTTTTTTTAATTTTGGCTTGAAAATTTATGCATGGGCCTGTAGACTAATAGGATGGAACAAGTTACATTTAAGTGATTACATTAAAAGTTCGCCAGAATTGAACATTATTCATCTGGCCAAATAGTTGACTGGATGACAGTGTTTACGACGGATAAGTTTCGCGGTCTATTATGACTTTTTTAAATTAATGCATGGTGAAAAATCGTACTGTATGCGACCTCACCTATCAGATCACCAATGAGCTTCCCATAGATATTCCCTGAAACAAATATTTGCGTATTTCTATACCTGTATGTGCACGAAGCAATGTCATAAACTAAAATATAACGTTTAAAGTAATAAATTTCCTTCTCAAATAAAAGTTGGTAACAACCTAAATGTCTAATAGTTTTTACATCTGCATGTAAAAACAAAGCATAACATAAAATCTAGCGTATCCGCTACATATATATCTATTTCATTCATACATAACTTGTTTAACGTATTTCAGAGATATAAAACAAATTAAAGGAGACATATCAACTGTTATTACTAGATGCTTAATCACATTTCAAAAATTCCAGTTGCCAGATATGCATATATTATTCACATACCCATTCATACACATTATACGAATATATTCCAACATACATCAAGATTGTTATACATTACTATTGACAAGATTAAAATAGTAACTTGTTACGACGTGTTTTATTTAATAAATCAACCCAACTGCATTCCGAGTATATGTGCAACGACAATTAAGCAGAAGTCGATCTCGATATATAGATTAGTGGCAACGTTGGTCGCGATGTCAACATTGAACTCAACAATGGATTATTGCAATTTTATGCGAATTTATTAAGTGTTTATGTTAAATAAATGCCGATATAGGTCAAATGTCGCTTGTTTTTCTTTTTATTGAGCAGTGCTTTAAAGAAATGTAATTTGATACTGGCAAGTCGGCTTAAATGTTTTATGAATGTAACGTTAACTTTTGGTGAATTAAGTTCTAATAAGTGATACTTTTTTCACTAATGGCCCCACGACGATAAAACATATTTTCCTGATAAAAGACTTCTGGCAATGGTTCATTGCCTTAATTAAAATAAGAAATAAAACAAATGGAAGTGACTTAAGGGGCGATCCTGCTTTAGAAGGCTCAAAAAAAAAAAATATTGCTCAAATCTATTCCTAATATATCTAAGAATATGTATAAAAAATTATAGCGGCTAATTCGCAATGTCTTGAAAGATACAGCATTAAACACATTGAGGTGTCAAGCAAAAAATATACGAACGCACGAACGCTCGGACAAACGAAGCGCGCGCCCCTTCCCGCAGTCACATAACACCGCACTATGTACTGAAAAAAGTTCAATCGGTCGTTCTAAACAATAATATTTTGAATTCGTAAGAGCTTTAGTAGGATTATAACGAGATATTCTGTAAGTAATCGAAAATTAACATTTTTCCTGATCGTAAACTTTAGAGCGCGTTTTCTCGAGTTTTCGTTTCTACGATTTTTCTAAACTATTGGGCGTGATTGCGAGAAAAGTAGACAAGCAATCAAAACGAAACAAAACTTTTGTTAGCTTCAGTGGCATTCTATTTGATTTGAACTAAAAAGATTAATGAAAAAAATTCTAAACAACTTTTTTAGCAAGTTGAAATAATTTTCTCTTCTTGCAAAGAGCACATTTGTTTTCAAACCTGAGAAAAATCTTGAATTTCAAAATTTTGGTTTTTTTTTTAGTTCACCTAGAAGAAAATATATGAGAATTACAATTTTCTTTGGTTTTTTTTTTGATTCAGACAAAAATTACGAGCTACATCTTTCGCACCGATTGTAGACTGCAATTGAAAGGTGTTGCACAAATGTGCATAAAAATCGGTTCCGTTTAAATATTTTTCTCTCGAAATATTTTTTTTAATGCGCTATTTTAAGGCCTCCTAAAGCAGGATCCCTCCTTAATAAAAAAGGAAATTAGAATTATTGTTAATATGTATAGTTGGGTAGTGTAGTTTTGGTTAGGATTCAGTTGTAAAAAATTCTTTCTTTGTTTGTTCTCGTTTATTTTCTTAGTTATGGTTTCATTTATTTTCGTGCTGTGCCCATACATAATTACATATAATGTTATATGCAATTACAGAGTAGCCTCTACTACTATAAAAAGTCGAAATTTCTAAAATTCTGAAGACAAATATAATAAAAAATGTTACTGTTATCAAGAAGGCAACAAAAAATGTAAAATTGCCAACTTGTTTTATAGGAAATTCTATAATAATTATCAAAATTATCAAAAATGTTGACAATAATAAGCATCAAAAATTGCAATAAAAAAGATTTATCTACGGTACATGTATTAAAATGTGAACGTGCAACATTTAATTTTTTAGTTCCTTTCTTTTTCGTCATCCATATTATTATTTTACATGGTTATATCATGTTGAGTCATCCTTTGTGTTTTCTCTTTGTTTCATTTACTGTTTATTGTTGTTCCCAGTAATTGCAAGGCCTAATTGCGAATTATTATATATTTGGTTCAATTATTATTTGTCTTATTTTGAATTCGTTTTTTATAATAGTTTCCTGCAATTAGTTGCTAGAATAGTCGATCAACACAATTTGTAGTCGCCATGTTAGACACATGTAACTAACGGAAAATGACGGATTTCCGTCCGACTAATATCGAACTCAGAGCGGGCGAACAAGAACATGTTGGTTGCTATGGTTTCTATCGTAGTTTCTATTTTGTGAATTGATATTACTAGTGAATTGTACAGTGTGATCGAATAAAAAATTAGTCAAAGTTGGCCATGAGGAAAAAAACGTCCTTCTTTTCCTAAAATTATTTGCGAGTGTCAATCTGACGTATATTGACACTTGGAAGAAATCACACCTGAAATGCTTATCCGCGTTACTGAAAATATTAAGCGACGCGTGCAGTTATGTCTGGAAAATATTGGATAACACTTTCAACACCTTCTTTAAATAAAATACTGTTTTAGTTTTGTCACTTTCTTTATTCCAAGCATTATAACTCCCAAGTTTGACTTGTCAGTGTCAATAATTATTTTCAAATTTATGAACTAGGAAAAGACATGCGGCTTTTTTCCATGACCTACTTTGACTAATTTTTTTTTCGATCTCGCTGTAGTATAAACGTTCATAATTATTATTAAATACAAACAAATGGATTCGAATTTTTGTAATTATTGGATTGTGCAAAAAATAATGTGTTCACCACTGGCGTAAAACGATTTCAACCCCCTTCGGTCGGGCCACTAACTCTGCCCTATTTGAAATCTAAATTTTTCCGCCCTTGGTAAACAATATACTATTAATACGCAGTAAACTATGTTACATTTAAATTTAATTTCTTTGTGAATGTTCAGTCAGACCAGTTCAGTGAAAACGGTCAGGTACTTCTTTCGAGCGTAAATATCGCCCAACGGTTAACATTTACATTCCCAATTTAAGCTCTTAATTTCTATAAAAACGTGGGATTGTTGAACTGAGTGTTATCTTTAAAATAAGGTAATTCGTCCCTAATTTTAACGTTTTGTGATGTGACATGGCACGCTCCGAGATCAACGCGACGTAAACCACGAACCGCCAAATATTCGACGTCATTCGATGTACAAAAGTGCTAGTTTCAAATGATTAACTTGACGGAACCCGCCTAGTTCGCGTTGCAACTTCCTACCGTGCAACGGTCGCCGGGTGACAAAACTCGACACGAGGCGGTTTTTACATTGCGTCGAGTTTTGTCGTGAAGAATTAAATTTGTTAACGGAATCAAATCGACGACACCTCTGTTTCTTCAACGATTTCAAAGCTGGGGTCGAAAAACATTTTTGCGAAACGCAGAGTTGTGAATTTGAACTCGTCCCGTTTCTAAAACCAAAAAGGCAGACGTGTGCCGTCCACGTGACTCCGTTACAAAATTACAATTTGATTTATGTGCAATTTTATCGTATCTCGCACAGTTTCGAATCAATGTAGCGTCGCGCTTGTTAGCTTTTAGACGCAACATCGACTAATTTCTAATTTCATAACCGAAATACTACGTAATACGCATAAATAGACTAAAAGGAAATGAAGACAACAAAAATTAAGGTAAAGGGAGAAATATATAACCATAATTATAAATGTTGATCCAGTATACTTACATGATGAATAAAATTAACCCAAAACGATAAATAAAAAATGCTGAATAAAACATATCATAAGAAATTATTTTTGTATAAATAAATTTCTGAATGATAGACAAATTACATGATAGTTGCTTCGTGTTACTGCGGATATAATTTTTAGAGATTATCTGAGTCAAAGTATCACAAAAGACGGTAACATAAAATCACGTACTCACATAGTAGCGTGAGGGAGTTGACCGATATTCGTCGCAGTAATTGTGAAGTTATTGTCATGCAATGACTGGCAAAAATCGTGTCACCTTGAAATACATACAAACGCATGTGTGAATTATCATAATTATCATTAAACTTAAGAAGACAATGACAGCGTATAAATCAATATAACACAATGTATATCTGTCTATTAATCGAAATTAAATAAAGTTCCTTTGGTGGAATTTAGTTGCGTTTTCGCATGGATACGCATTATATATACGTCTATGTCGACTCTTGGATTGCTTAACATTTGTTGTGAAATTGTGGCACCAATTTTGGTACTGCTGGTATTTATACTGGCGATTTATTGTTTTAACTCGGATTAATTTGTTTGACGGGTCTCTAGGTGTGCATCGCTTTTGCCCACAAAAAAAGTCTTATTTGAAAAATTTTAAAAATTTCTGAAGAGTCAACTAAAAGCATTCCAAACGTCGGACGACATGAAAACAGATCAAATATCGTCATTGCGGTCTTCATTCAACCATTTTGGCTCAATATACACAATGTGGACATCTTTGGCATAAGAAAAATACTCAATGAAGCGCTTAGTTGATGATACATATTGTTAAGAAACTAAATTTCAATTCGCGGGTCGCCCCAGTAACAATATATTCGTAATAAATTAAATTAGGAAAGCCATCAAAATCGTCTAGGAAGCAGATATTCAAACAAAAATGACACTGGAGGCAAGCAAGGGATCGGCGACTGTATAGTGCAATAATAATTGTATTATATTGTTCTTTTTCAAATTTTATTGCTTTTTATAGTGATCTTGCTGAACTTATGAACTTAGATAGATTACATACCAGAATTCTTTATGCTTTGTTTGATTTCAATTCTTTAGTTTATGAAATTTCAGAGGATACCAATAGATTTAATTTGTTGAATTTAAACATACGAAGGGCGATGGCTAATATCGACAAATTGTAAAGTATGTTAGATGTTGTCTGTCTTACATTTGATGTGGGAATTGTGTGCTCTTTGTGTGCTAATTATGTGCCGCAATCGCGATTATTGTGCTCCAAACGGTCATAGAAAAAATCGAATTTGAAAAGTGGAGGTGCTAACTTGATGTCAAGCTAGCACCCACCCATCTAAAAAATTGAAAGTGAGAGATCTGGTTATCGCTATAATTATGTGCTATTTATGTCCTTTCCAAATACCGTGGAGAGAACTTGCCAACTCAACACCTTTGGCGAAAAATTCACCCCTAACAGTAAGAGCAACAAGAGGTAAAATCTATACTAAACGAGCACAAAAATTTGAACCGACGCGGAAACATTGTAATAATTATGTAGTTTCGACATATCCTATTCGCGATTTTTGCGCTCTCGCTCTCTTGTACTCCAATATTGCGCTGTCGACAGCAGAGGTGGAAAGGAGGAGAAGAGACGGGATGAAGAGAAGCTAATAGCGAGGTATAGATTCGGGAACGAGGAGAAGGCAAATAAATATTGGATGGGGGAAGAATACAAAAGATGTGAAGCATGCGGGAAGGGAAGGGATGAATGGAAGCATTGGTGGGAGGAGTGCGAAGAAATGGGGTGGAGCAAGGAGGAGGAGCTGGAGGGCAGGGATTGGAGGAAGGCATTGGAAGAGAATGGGGAAGGGGTACAGATATTAGGGGAGTTAAAAAGGAGGAGGGACGAGGGTAGGAAAAGGAGGGTTGGACTGGGTTAGATTGGGTTGGACAAAATTTACATGTTACAAGAAAGGTGAGCAGTGAAGGGCTGGAGAGGGAGGTACCGGACAAAACGAAGAGAAGGTGGTGGAGATGGAGTGGAGGGGAGGCAACCAGAGTGGAGAATAAAAATAAGACGCGATGTAACACTAGGGACAGAAATGCCAAATAAAGGTTGTTTTATTTATTTTTTTTTATTTCAACAGAAGTATATAATTAGATAGCCTATTCCAGCTGCTCTTGGCAGCAATGCACGATCGATCAATGTTCAAGCATGAACTGAGAGCTACGGTAGATCATGCTTTTTATGATATGTTGCGGAAAGTCTAGCAGGCAGGAATGAACCACAGCTAATACGTACAGAGAGCTAAAATTTCAAGACGTCGGAATTGCCAAACGATTGTGTACTCTTGAATTGTCAAGTCAGGGCCGCAGACATATGCAAGAAACTCTTTCGTTTCAATACTAGATTTGAAGAAAAGTCATCTTGCAACAAAGGACGCGCAGCGCGTCGAAAAAATATAGCATGTATCCAAACTGACGAGTCGACGTTGCTGGATCTAGAATCCTTCACCTCGTCCATCGAAAAGAATACAGTTTTACGAGAAGCATAACGGTGTTGTACCTATGACTGCGGTGTTGTACCTATGACTTATTTCGAAAATAGGTGATTTTTACTACATACTACGATTCTGACATTTTATTATTGTAACTGCAATTCATGCTTTTTATATATTTTTCATCTATTAGAAAAATTCTTCATATTAGAAGTTTTTTCATTGTATGAAGTCGATAGGAATTTCAAACTAGCCGATTTTACCCAAATCCTGAAACTGAGCTTCATGCCGAAACCGTACCAGTTATCGAATGGCATAGGCCGCACTATCACTTCAAAAAAAAAAACCGATCGTGGGTCGAGTACGACGATTTGAAAGACGGAGGGAAACGTAGGAACGTCGACTACAAAGTAACACCCCATGTGATCGTATACACCATATGATGAGCCAATCTGGCCAGTACGGAATGCATGTGTGTGCGCGCACGCGCACGTGGATATATATATATACAAGGTGAGTCGGGAGGAACGGACCAAACTCCATTAGTGTATTGTAAACGTGAAAATATTGTAAAAAATTCAATTGTGATTATTGTTATCCGATTTTTATTTGTTTTCAAGTTATAGGGTAATTAAAAATAAACAAAATTTCATGTATTAACGTCTTCGTAATCATAGCGTTCTTATAATAAATGTGCCATTCACCTCTAAACATTTTCCGCTTCGTCTACGAAGGGCCTGTTGATCTCCTGCTTGAGTCATGTGTTTGTTTAAGATCGGCTGCAGCATTTCTAATACGTTGAATTAGTGTATCCGGAGTGTTCACTTTTACTTTGTGCACTACATCTTTGAACCATCCCCATAAACAATAATCTAGTGTTGTGAGGCCTGAACATTTTGGAGGAGTAATATACATTTGCATTCTGATGTTTAAAGGAACATCCTCTAGTAGTCCGTGACGAAGTAGAACATGTTTAGAGGTGAATGGCGGTATTCTTGAACATTTATTATAAGAACGCTATGATTACCAAAACGTTAATTCATGAAATTTTGTTTATTTTTAATTACACTATAACTTGAAAACAAATAAAAATCGGATAACAAAAATTGATTTTTTTTTATTTTTTTCCGGGTCAAATACACTCCTGGAGTTTGGTCCGTTCCTTCCGACTCGCGCTGTATATGTATATATTTGTATATTATCTCCTTTCCCAGTTTGTGTTTCCTGTCCTGGCTCCTTCTCATTTCTGATTCCGCATAGCGAAACCCTAACCATATTTTTCTCCGTCTTTCCATGCTTTTATTGTTCTTCCTCCCGTCTATTAAACATCCTCGATACAAAAACAGGGAGTATATCTTGAGAGCACATAATTATTGCAACGTTTTATTGTAGGTTAAAATGTTTGTGCTCGTTAAGTATAGATTATACCTATTGTGGCTTACATTTTTCTGACAAGGGTGCGAGCATAAAAATCGGGAGTATAATATCTTGAGAGCACATAATTATTGCAACCTTTTTGCATTAGTTAGGATCTTTGTGCTCGTTCAGTATAGATTTCACCTCATGTGTCTCTAAGGGTTAAGGGCGAATATTTGGGACAAGGGTGCGAGGACAAAAATCGGGAGTATGATTTCTTGAGAGCACATAATTATTGCAACGTTTAAGTATTGGTTAGGATTCTTTTGCTCGTTCAGTGTAGATTTTACTTCTTGTCTCTTACTGTTAGGGTAACATTATTCGCCAAAAGTGTCGAGTTAGCAAGTTCTCCCCAGCATATTTGAAAAGCACATAAATAGCACATAATTATCGCGATAACCAGATCGCTCCTTTCCAATATTTTCGATGGGCGGGTTCCAGCTTGACATCAAGTTAGCACCCCCACTTTTCAAATTCGATTTTGTCTATGGCCGCTTCGAGCCTACAAATCGCGATTGCGGCACATAATTAGCACATAAAGAGCACATAATTCCTGCATAGTCAAATTTGGATTTTTAGTTTATGGGGGTGGCAGCTTGACAGACCTATAATACGAACCAAGATGAGACGAGATGGTAGATCTGAGTTTGGTGAATATTCTGGGTTATAATTCTTCTTACAATCACAAGTACTTTGCTCAGTAAAAAAGTACGTTATAAAGTGGATTGAATTAGGTGTTACGGAAATTTACAAATCTCCGTCGTTTAAGTCAAACATGTTTGCAGAAACGTTGGATAGATATAATCCTGAGTACTGTAAGGGCCCCATTGAAATTCTAGCCGATGATTTCAACATCGACATATCCGCGGAAAACGCATTGAAACCTCCAGCTAAGGAATGTCTAAATATCCTTGGCCAAAAAGTATCTTGTATAAATACACACACGCGGATTTGTGGTTGTTTGGGCGACATTTTCATAAGAAGTAATTTGGAAAAATCAAACGATCCTTGCAATCGTGTTACACACTAAGTTGACTGACAGTTGACAGCTTTACTAAACAAGTATTGTCACAAAAGCTAAATAATCCACGTATTCATAAACGTAAGTGATTGATAATGTGGCATTAAAATGTAATATATGAAATATTGCAAATCGCGACTTGCACATGCACACGAATTAAATTAAACTACTGGGTATGTATGTATTCCGGGCTCATTTAATTCATATTTTACAAACGCAACAGGGAATCTTATAGCAATAATATACCGCAAAACTTATCTTCTACAAATATTATGTTGAAAATATTACTAAAAATAATAATTCATTTTTTCTGCTACACACAGACTCGACTGAAGTTTTAAATACTAGAAATGATCTACGTAATAATACATCGTCTGGTCCTGACGGTATTATTTTTAAAGAATTGAACTATACTATACTCGCTCTAATAAGTAATACTTCCAAGATTTTTGAAAAGATTATTAAGAGCAGGCTTCCTTAAATAAATATAAAATATTATAAGCAAATCAGTTCGAATTTGTAAATGGGAAATGGACTAATGAACAACAGAACTTACGATACAGTTAAATAGCGCATTTAATCGTCCGGAAAGAAATATTAAATGGTGTGTTCCACAAGGTACAGTTTTGGGGCCGTTGCTATTTTTAAAACATATATAAACGATAAGTTAAATTTAAAATTAAATGGTCATATAATAGCTTACGCGGATGACACTGTTTTATTTATGGAATGAGGTAAATTAAGTACAATGTCGATGTTGAAAGTTCATAATGAACGCGTGCAGCGTTCATTATGTTTAAAAAAACAAATAAAGAAACGAAACTAAAACTAATTAGAACATACTAACCCCAACAGAAAAATTGTATGGAGTAAAAAAAAATCGTTTGGAAATAAGTTAAATGAAATTAAAACAATGGTCCAAAAGGGAACTAAAAAAATATAAAATAAGCAGAACACAAAGAAATGAATTTAAAATAAAAGTAAACGAGTTGACGAAAAAGCACTAAAAAACAACTAATAGGTAAAATAATCAATAATGGCCAAAGCGAAACCGACAAACGACACACAACTAATCTACACGAATTGAAACATGCAACTCACAATAATTAAAATGACTACTGATATAATTAATCAAATGAACAAACGGAAAATGAAAACTAAGTAACCACCGCATGATACGATGATTTGAAATAAACATAGGATAACACGATCGAATTCAACGAATAAGACAGAAATCTAGACAAACGAAATTACAAATAATCGAGAACGAAAGAAATGACAATGAAACAAACCAAAGCTGTGCAAACTGCAATGAATGCATGCACCGCAATAATAGAAAGCAAAGCAAATGAAAGTAAAACAAACAAATATATAAAACCTATTAATCACAATAAATAAATAAAGGTCAAATAGAAAAACTAAAAACTGCATAAAGCAACATACACAAATTGAAACGAAAATATGAGCATTAGTGAATTGTATTGAATCTGTGGATTGTAGTAGCGAAACGGAGATTTATTTAGTAACAATATTAAATACCTGGGCGTGATAATTCATCTCCATCTTAGGTGGTATAAGTACATTGTTCAGAATATTTGCCGCTTACGAAAAACTGTTTATAAGATATCTTACACAATTAGTTTATATTGATTCCCATCAGCTGACAAGTAAACAACTTTACACAACTGTAACACTAGATATAACATTGTCAGCAGCGCAGTGACACCTATGGTGCTCAAAACAAAGGTACCGCAATATTTTATTTACCATACGTCCAAAGTATATAATTGCTTTAACATATGTTCGCTTGCATGGTCATAATATTAATAATAAAAAAAAACTACTAATTACATGTATTCGATGCGATTGCAGACCATACATAGCTTAGATATTAGCTATTGACAAGTGCCACCATAAATCTGCTAGTTCGTTGAATTTATGAAAGACCACACACGACTATTGTACAGTTGCGGTCGGACCAGATGTTCCGGTCGGTTAGGCAATTATCATGGGGGTGTTACTTTATTGCTATTTATTGTTATGTATGTATAATATTCCCAATGAGATGTCTTGTCTTTAAATTGAATAAAGGCACATTACTATTATTATTAAATGGAACAAAGTGGAAAGGGAATTTTAACGTTTTTGAATGAAAATAAGAATAATTACCAGATCGAAAGCATCCAGATCTTCAATTAATGCAATCCTTCGTCTACGCTCCAAGATGTATTCCATTGTATTCTCGTCCATAAATTGTTCATATTCATACATCATATTATTTATATAGCTGGTTAAGGAAAGTTAAATCATTGAAGCAGTTTCTATTCCAGTACGGTTACGCTATGAAAATATGAGAAAATAGAATTTATACTTTTTTCTAGCAGAATAAATGCTGTCGATAGTCAATATACACTGCTACATATGATATTCATATTCATATGATAAATGAACGTTTCAAGGTGATGCGATAATTTCGTCATCCAGGCGTTTCTATTATGATTAGTGCATAAGTACGAAAATATTTTTATTCACAATCACTATAGTAATATGTCGATTCCTAACCTTTTCGAGGTTTGAAAGTACGTCTTTCCTAACCGTCCTTATTTTCCCACGGGTCGAAAGTAATCACTTTCCACCACGGGCGAAAAAGTAAGGGCTGCCAACCATTAGATAATTACATGTTCAATAATATTTAAGGCTGTAATAAACTTGGAAACGCTTCGGCACCTGCATCAAAGTTCCATAATTTTTTTGAAACAAATCTCAAATGAATTTAAATGCAATGTCATATGCTACTTCTACAACTTACTATATTGGAAAAATAATTACTGAATAAAAATGGTGGCGATTGTGAATAAACTAGTATACAATCCTCGCTGGAAGGAAAATAAAATGGGAAAGAAAAGAACACAATTTTCAAAACCAATTACATTGGTCTTAAAAAAATATACAAAAAGAAAATAGTAGGTGGGATGTGTACTTGTGGGTGTATTAATGAAATTCACACAATTCTAAAGACCTAAAGACGCTGTAACGCAACGCTGTAAAAAAATGCGATAGATTAATATGTGATATCGGCATTCATTTGTTCTAATTGTGATATAATGCACATCTGTTTGAGTTGTGTGCCATTTCCTTTATTTACCTAAATGGTTTCCTATTTGGGAGTATCGTGTATCATGCATAGGTGTAATGCAATCCTTCGCATCGTACATGAATTTAGCAATGTAAACAAACAAAACATTAATTTTGAATGATGTGTGAAAATATGTCTATTATTATCTCGTATTCCATCCAGACCAGTTTAGAATACAACTATAATAAATAGTTCTCAATCACACAAATCATACATCGTCGTATATTTAAATTTATGTGCTTTATTTATCGGATGTTTTCTGAGAATACTTATTGTGAATCAGTCGAATTAGTAAAAACTCCACATTTGCTTTTGGCACATTTTTTGTTTTTGCGACATTGGATCTGATTAGCGGCCGTAAACTGTTGAGTTACTTAGTATATAGAGACGTTTGATTGGTCCTAACTTAACGTAATTACCGGTTTCACAACGGTTGTGTTCGTTGAACGCGGCCAATGATTAATTCGGTTTGCCCCGTTTTATCGAGAACCGGTCCCGCGGACATCCCGGCGTGCGTGTTGATACAACGGCCACCGTCCGACATTTCAATCGTGATTTATTGAAATCTCGCCGGCGAAAAAAAAACACGACACGACGGATAGATAAATTAGCGGCCCAATCTCTTTACGAATACGCGCCCAGAACTCGCGTAATCGAAATGCGCATTTAAATTGCGAATTATGCAAAAATCGTGCGCGTTTTTCTCGCAGCCGATTCGCCAACGCGTAGGCACCTAATTTGCAACCGGTGTCTACTAATGCGGTCACCGCGATACCGGGCATTTAAACGAGGTGCCCGATGATTGAGTTATGATTTAATTAATTAACATGTTCGGTGCGATTATTTCGAATGTTAATTGCGGCGCATCGTTGATTTTATTTGCACAATATTTTATGTACGCGCGAACGTTTCACTACGATGTTATGATAGCTGGTAGTTCCAAACGTCTCCAGCCTATTTATAACACACTTGAAATGAGATTTTTCATCGTGACAAAACTGTGCATAATACGTTTATGGAATAATGCGAAATTTTAATGAACGTTCACATATCATGGCTATTTTGTGTATTTATAATTAATGGTTAAGTTACAGTATTTTTGCTAAAGTTACACATTTTGTTATGCTTTACCGAATACCTTATTATTTCTCTCTAATGATGAATAATTGCTTCTTTACGGAACTAATAGTTTAACTTAAATTTAGTTGTCAATTGCCGATATGAAAAAAAATGAAAGTAAGAATTTTATTTTCATACTTTCAAAACTGCACCTTGTATATGCCATACGCAGTACTCGGGAATTCCCATATTGTATGTGGCAATAAAATGCACTTGCTAGATTATATCATCAAATTAATGATAAATATTGTGTGGAAATGACTCGTTAAAAAGTTATGGTGACTAAATACTAAAAAAAAAATCTGCGGTGGTCCGCACTGAACTTCCTTATACCTAGTTATATTCCATTTTTCGAAAAAACTTTTCAAATGAAAGAAGTTTGAGATAAGAAAAACAGTGATAAGAGTAAATCATCACTTCCTGTTGAGATATTGCTTTCAACGGACGTTTTCCGCCTTACTAAGTATATACAAATCTTAAGTTTAAAGCACAGCAAGATTCGTCGTCATATAAGATTTTCCATCCAAAATATTTCTATGAAGAGATGCCAAGACATTAGCAATTTAACCAATACAGTGTTTCCTAACAAATTCTAGTAAATCTGGAACGTTCATAATTAGAGAGTACAATTCATTTACAAAAGTTATCTTTTTCCCCATTACTCCTTGCAAAAATTCATATTCGACTGTTTGTTCCAGTTTTTACTGGACATGAACTTATCTACCTTCGAAATTCTTTACTTACTCTTTCAAAAATTGTTTTGGTGACACGTTGTTTCTACGACTTCCTTCACATCAATAATTGGATAATTGATTTATTCTCTTCTTGACAAAAGTATCATATGTTTATAATTATTTGCTTGACTGTTATCATAATTCACCTCGATAAATGTGCATTATTATCTGTGCGGTTGCGATATTAAAAATTGTTTACTTGCGTATTTGTTTCGACGAAAATACAACGGTTAGTAATGGAAAGCAACAGTAGAATGAGTAATGACTCTTGATTTTAACGAAGTTAATTTAATTTTTTATTGCTAAACTACTTCTAAGTTCTTTAATATCGATAGTAAGGTGTTTAACAGTCTAGAACAAACCTAGAAACTTCACAACTTAAAGTTATTTTTAGATGAACGCATCGGACGTTATTTACATTAAAATTGTTATCCATTTGGAAATTCCAGATTGGTGGAAAATATGTGCAAACATTCACAAGGACATAACGAATAAGGTACATGTAAGTAACACCAAATTAATCGAAAAAAATATAAACGAAGAAATGGAAAATAGAAAAAGAAATAAAAACAACGATGTAGAAATTGAAGAACTTAGTAGAATCATCAATTGCACGAATCAAACAAACAATATAATAAATAACATTAACGACAACAAATACATAATTGACATTAATGTAGATAAATTATTTCGTTAAAAATAACTCCAATACAATTTAAAACAACTAAAAACTAATTTCAACAATGGAAGAAATATTTTTTTATGTTTCTTAACTTTTATTAAATTACTTAACTTTTAGCTGATATAGTTTAAGATATATGAACCTATGTGAATCCACTTGGTATGGTACTCACAAAACAGACTCTCATTCGAGTCAAATCGATGACAAAAATAACAAACAAAGTGTGAAAATGAAGGAAATAAAGGAATTGAAGCAAAATAAAGGATTGAAAAATTTAATTATATCCCCTAAAATGCATATGCATGCACAGAGTTTTGTGTGTATTATTGTCTAAGGGTTGACTGCAGGGGTCGTCTGAGCGATAAGAAAGATATAGCATGAGATCTGGAGAGGGGTCTTGGTTTTATGACAGTTGCTGATACCATGCGAACTTGACTAGTCAATGCACGTGTAGACAATGGTAGTCTAGAATGCAGTGGCGTAGTTAGTGAGTGCGAAATGATGAGTTGTGCAGAACGGCAGCGAGGCAAATCTTGGCGAAGTGTATATATATGGCAAATGCAACGTTGGTAAAGTATACATGTAGTTGTATACATCTAAACGATGTATTATGTGATACCCATTGTATTGTTATGGATATATATGCATGTTGATATATATATATTGTTGTGTTGTTGTGGCAAACCTCGACCTGTCCCCGAAGTACTAGGGACAGTGATTCTGGAACCGTACGTCCAGAAGGCAAGGTATGCTAATATGCAAAGTTGTCTGTCGATTACGCCTATGCGATTCCCTGGGCGCGACATGGGGGCTGACGCCCATTGGTTCTCCCGTAACTCTACGGGAGGGCGACGAGCGCGTCAAGTGCAATCTTTCAGGTACACTAGCATGCGAAGATATGCGGAAAATGGTAAAGGTTTCCAAAGCTGATAATATGACCGAGGATAGCTACTAGAGGCAACGTGGGACCGGGCGGGCCCCCGAAAGGCGCCCTGTAAGTCACTCTATGTATCGTGTTGGCTGTATTGTAAAGGGTGCTATTTATATTTTCATGTGGTGCCATTGTTGCCATTGCTTTTACCATGATGTGTATAATGCTTTTGCAGTGTGCTGCCGCTGAATGGATGTAGGAATGCCTCCCTAGCACTTTATTTGACGGGATGATATAAGTTTGGCGATAAACGGTGAGTTGACAATTATTCTGCTGGATCCATTTGATTATTAATAATAATGGAGTAATCGAAATAAACGCCATTTGTGAGAAATAAAGAAGAACGGAGAGGAAGTAGAATGAAATGAATATAGAAATGAAAAAGAAGTTAATCAAATCGAAATAAATAAAATAAAAACAAACGAAATAAGAATAAAATGCATCTCACGGTTCTCCATCAGATTCGATGAATTAGCTTAATACATACATCTCGTCTTAAATGCATATAATGATTTATGACGCCTTTGTAAGTAATCCTTCTCACATACTCGAAAGTTAATTACAGTCTTTGTTGTTCATTTACGAAACGCGGCTATAAATTAGATTAATCGTCGATATAAGTTACGAATCCTCGGTGTGTTATTAAGTTTCGCTTTTTTTTTACTTGCTGAATCAATTCTGAGCACGCCGCACAAGGAACGATGACTATTGAAGATCATTTATTCAGACATTCTATAATTAGAAACCTTTACTCCATTCATTACAGAGCGACAGGGGCCAGGTGACGGTAATTGCATCGATTTACGTTATTATGCAAAGTTGTCGCCTTGATAACTTCGTGACCTCCGACCTCAATTAATCACGTTTGTGGATAAAGCCTTCTTGAATCATTACAAATTTTCCATTTTGAAATGTACAAGTTCCGATAAATACGAATCTAAATAATCTAAAATATTTGAACATGAGATGCTGAAGTTTACTTAAATGAAAAGTGTAAGTAAACACCAATTAAAGTGTTTTAAAAATAGCTTACTTATGCAAACAATGTTGCTGCATTTTTGTATATTTTTTGAATGTTACATGTTTTGAACATTTGTATATTTTTTTATCTCTCGGAATTTGTATTTTAAGTTATGCCAAGGAACTAGTAGATGCTATCTTAATATTTTGTTGGAACAAATGTGAAATTCTTCTTGATAAACACGATTTTTCATTGTGTTGAAGTAATTTATTTTGAGTTTCCTTTTCATTTGTTTATAATTGTTTATCATTAGGGTAGTTTTAGTGTGTGTTGTTTAAATTTTATTTGTTCATTGATTTTCTTATATATTTGCTTTCATTATTATATAATTTATTGTGAATTTTTAGAGGTTTATTAATTTTAAATAATTCAACAATATCTTGTTTAATATTCAAAGTACCTTATAGTGTAAACAAATGTATATTAAAATAAAATCAATATTGCGTATTAACTTGCTGCCTATTTTATATTAGGTACTCCAGTTACGGCTCGACTTTAGTTAATTGATTAAAGAGTTTCCCAAGCAGCAAATAATACCAACAAACAAAAAAAATGCCCAATAAAAAATACAAAACGGCAAGATATAATTGATTCAAACGGATTTTCTAAGCTACCAAAGTACTAACCACTTTTAGAACATTTATAAAAATAAATAAATAACTTTTTCCTTTGTTCCAAAACACCAGCAACACCAGCCATTTACAGCTAACTTTAGCCTTTTTTCTTATTAAATAGTTTGATTTTTGTCTCTTCTCGGTAGCAGTAGGGAGATCATCGTTTGTATGTCTATTATATTGTTTTTTATTTACCATTCTTCCTTAGGTCCTGCGTGTGTCTTTTACCCCCTCTCCTATGTTGCTTTATTGTTTCCTATCTTAGACTTGTCTTCTTCATCCCTTTATACCTATAGTGTCCTTTTATACTTGGTCTACTCTACATATCATTTTCTACTTGGTCTTCGCATCATATTTTCCGTCTTCCTGTTGCTCGGTTTCATTTGGTTTATAGACTTCCATATCTTCCTCTATGTATATTTGTTCCTACCATATTCTATGCTACTTTATTATTTCCACTGTTCCCTCTAGGTTTATGATTTCTAACATTACAATGGTTAATGTTACCGTCGATTTTTCGTTGGAATGTTACACATAGTGATGGTGAGTGTTTGGTGAGCTAGCATAGGTGCGATCCATTATAATTTCGTGAAACCTGGATCATCGATCACAGCAAAAATATAATGCAACCAACTAGACGAAATTATGTACAAACTTAAAGAAAAGCAGCCTAGATTGGTCAACAGATCAACTCCTATGTTATTGCATGATAGCGATGGACCATCAAATCTACAGGAATTAGGGTTGGACCTTCTTCATCATCCCCCATACTCACAAAACCTAGCCCCCACTGACTACCACTTCTTCCACAGTTTGGACACCTTTTGAATATGAAAACAATATAATTCCGACAATGTTGTAATGTGTCGTTGACATAGGTTCTTAAACTATTACATTGGAATAGTTAGGAATAGTAAATTTTGTTTTTATCATCAACAGCTATAAATTAAAAAAGAAAACATATTCCATCAATTACACAAAATAAACATTATTAAATATCACGCGCAATGAATGGATTAGTTATTCAATAGATTAGCAGTGCAATTATCATTCGGTAACCTTGAAATGCATCTCTGAATACTTGGAATTCTGCCGGCTAACGGATACGCTATTATGTAAGCACATTTAATGCGGCTTCGTATCATAATGATTATAAATCACATCACTTCGTTTCAGTAGCACGGAATCGAAAGTTACGAAGATGGAGATAATTGCGATCTACTCGGTTCTGTTTTAGAATGTTATTAGTGCGAGTTAATTTTGGCATGTTACCCAATCGGTGATGTTTTATAAAAACAGGATACAAAATCGTGTATTAAAATTCTTAGAAAGAGATGAATAATAAATAGAAACATGTTCAAAATTTAACAAACATAAACACTGATAAAAAGTGATAAATTGATATATTTATTCTATTTTAGTTACTTAGTCTTCCAACGGCTTGTGACTTATACGATTTTTTCCAATCCATCTACTAAGAAAAGTATTTTTTTTTACTTTCCACTTCGACAGAAATACTAAATATTAAACTGAAAAAAATTCTAAAAACTACAAAAATAGTAAACTATATCAAAATAAAAATAAAAACTAAATAAGCATAACAATCTCGAGCGAAGTAGTATAAAACTGTACTTGTAGTCCGGCACCACTAAGCCGAGGGCTTATCAGTGGCGAGATTCGTTGTCGTTACTGTCGTCAAATTTCTTGTCCTATCCTTCTACTAACACTAGCAGCCACTCAGCCGCACTTTTTCCTACATCCTGATTCTGAAGTTCTACGTCAGCAGCCAACTTATTATTTTCGCTTTTACCTTTCTGACGCTTCCTAAGTTTCGAAAGTTTTCTGGAATCTAATTGAATTCCGTTGGTATTACTACTGACAATGTCCTGGCTCCGTACTTGTTTCTATATCTTGGCACTTTAAACTGACCCGCATCCTTTGCCCTTGTCCGATACGAATGATCTACCTTTTCTTTGTAAGCGTGGACAAAGTAATTGTTCACGATCAGCCTGAACTTATACAATTCTCTTATTCTTAAAATGTTTAAGTTTCTTTTATACATATCATCTACACAAGTTCCCACTGGCACTATGTGTTTTATAATACTATCCTGCAACGATTGAATGCGATCTATTTGGTAATTTGATGCCGTGCCCCATATCGTTATTGCATAACCCATTATCGATTCAACTAATGCAAAATATATTACTTTCAACACATTATTCGTTAGTAGGTGTCGTAAATAATAAAAACTTCCTGCAAAGTGTCGAAGCCGCTTAACCAATTTGTTTATGTGGTTATTCCACTGAAATTCCTGGTCAATCTCGATCCCTAAACATTTGTATGTCTTTACCTCTTCAATTACTGTTCTACAGTCACAATACGTTTGCAATTCATCCAATGTGTCGTGTAGACACGCCGAAGAACGAATTATTATGTTAATAGGTCTTGCTTCTTCCAGTTTCGGCGGTGCAATGTGTAGAAGTTTCGTTTTTTTTACATTTATTATGAGCTCCTTATCGTGTGCCCATCTTTGGAAATTGTTAAATTCGATTTGTAGGTTTTCCTCTGCCGTGCCAAGATCTTTGTGTATCGAAAGAATCACCGTGTCATCTGCATACAGCCAGTATTTGCAATTTTTGAAACACTGACCTATATCATTGACATACAGCAAGTAAAGCATCGGGCCTAGTATGCTTCCCTGTGGAACGCCCCTCTCTATTTGTGCCTTAGCCTTACCAACTATGTCTCCAATCTTTACAACAAACGTCCTGTTCTTGAGGTAATCCTTGTACCAATCTCTTATCTTTCCTCTGAAACCTAACTTTTCCAATATTTCAATCAGCTTGTAGTGGTTGATGATGTCAAAAGCCTTGCTGAAGACAATGAATATGCAGAGTACGTGCATCCTCTCATTCCACTTCTTCGGTGGATATGTCGTCTATAACCATCGATTGTTGTTGGATTGTATCATTGCTTTTAAATAGCTTTTTCTCGCAACTGTGTACAATATCACAAAATTGTTTATTAAATTCATTTGCAAAATTATCCGCTATCTTCTTTTCAGTTAACTCCATGTATCTTCTTATCATTTCATCGCCACTTTTTTTCTTTGCTCTTCCTAGTATTTCATTTATATTACTCCAAGTCTTCTTCATATCTGATTTGTAGTTATCAAATAGTTTGGTGTAATAAATTCTCTTTGCCTGCTTTATTCGAACGTTTACTTTATTTCTTTCACTGTTGTACTCAACTTCGGCTGTGTTCTCTTCCGAGATTGGAATAACCTGTCTCTATCGCGGATTTGTTGTGTAATCCACGGTTTGCTAGGGTGACGCAGCTTTTTCTCATAATTCTTGGTGGCAATTGTGTATGCTTCTTTATATGCCATTACCATTTGACCATATAATTCGTCAATATTTATTATTTTTTCGATATTTGCATGTAACCTTTCTTGAAGAATTGAAGCCAGAATTGTTTTATCCGTTGTAGAAATGACAGTATTACTTTCTTCGTTTTTCTTCTTGTTTGTTCTCTCAATCAAGCAATCATATAATCATATAGTGGTCGGATATCTTACTTTGGATCACCGCACTGCGCGTTTCCCCCATATTTTGTTTAATATATATGTGATCAATACACGACTGCACCAGCATGTCATTCCTGAATACCTCTCTCTCCAACCCATACGATATAACTAAATTTTCGTAGTCCTCTGAGACATTGGAAACGTCCAATATGTCTATATTTACATCACCTATTAAAACCAATCTATTGTTCAAATTTGCTGAAAGGAATGTATCTAATTCGTTAATAAATTGTCGAACACTATTATTTGGCGGCCTGTATATCCCTAATAGTGTTATCTTTATGTAACTCGAGGTTGTTATTGTCAATATGATCGATTCTAATGATTCAAAACTTATATTTGTGATTTTGACATCTAAATTATTTTTCACGTAAATTATTATTCCGTCTCCCAGTTTGTCCGTTCTACACTTGTGAAACCTGTTATATTGTTCGATCTCATAGGTATCCTTTGACAATAACAATAATAATACTTATTCAATCCCTGGTGCTAATACAGTATGGAACAAGTCAAGATTACATATTAGTATTAAAGCTAATAAAACAAATAAATCAATCGTGGTACAATACGACATGTTAAAACTGCTATTAAAAATACCACCCAGTGTATAAGATGCATTATTCAGCAAATGGCGCTCCAGGTAAAGTTTGAAACGTTTATAAGGTAAATTTCTTATGTCAGGAGGAATGTAATTATACATTTTTATTAACTGGTGCACAACATTTGTTTGTATTTTTGTTGATGAAGTAAGCGGGGCACTTAGGTAAGTATGTTTCGTTCCCCGTGTCTTGTGACACTGATTGGGTTCTTATTTTTTTAGGAAAGTCTTGTAATACTTTTTCGCGAACTTTGCACATTCCACTACGTGTGGTCCCGTTAAAGCATGTATTTTATTCGGTTTAAAAACTTGTCTGCATGAGTCTTTGTCATTCAGACATAATGACAAACTAAATATGTTTCTATTGGAAATGCTCCATGAATTTTTTGTCGGTTATATATTGTCTCAGAAATTTTGTTTTCCAATTTTAGAATGATTTTACTCGTCCAGATACAACAGCAGCATTGCAAGGAAATTCAGTTTTTCTTGGTGAAAAATGTGCAAAAATTAAAAAATGTATTAACGACGAGAAACATTTAAAATGATCTGATCAAATGTAATAATTTCGTTAATTTCCTTTGATATATTATTTATTCTTATTCGTTACAAAACGCATCATCATGGATTATGAATCACCTGCAGATATTGCATGTGGAAAAATGGGCCAATTTTCAATTTTCGTGAAATAACTCCGACTCTTGGCAGATTATCCTGCCTACGTAGAAGTGTCGTTAGATTCGGCTCATAAATCTGCATAATTGGTCTAATTTTATCCGTGTCATTCTGAATAAAAACAATATCAATTTTAACAGATGACGGGAGAATTAGTTATTCGTAATTATGCTGCTATATATATATATATATATATATATATATATATATATATATATATATATATTTATTTCCTTATAGTTATAGTAATAATGAAAACTTTTAACTCGAGATTTTAAGAAAAACTACTTCTATATAATTTCCGAAGCCTGTGACCTTTTCTCCATTTTATCATTCCAGTTCTTTGCATGATACGTTCGGCTGATTTGATTCTACTTCCAATTTTTACTTCCAGTATTCTTCTTTCGTTTGTCGTCATTCAGCAATATTTACATTTTTTTACTTCCTTCTATATTTATATTTAACAAAAAAGTGCTTAAGCTACTAGAAAATTAAGGAATCTTAGAAATACCTATGCGGATTTTGCGAGCGGACATATGTACGACAGTTCAACAGACGAATAAGCACCAGGAGAGGAGAACATGGAAATCATCCTTAACCCTGCACGTGCTATAAACAGGACGCAACATCGATTTCGCAAACACAAAATGCCTAATTAACCCTAATCCGGTCAACGTGTGTCCGTCGGATACACTGTCGGATTTGATTATAAATATCTCTAGCAATATACGATATTTGTATATGTATACTTATATTTTAATTCAATCTATTCATTCGAAATCTTTTTTTTTAATTTTGCTATAAAATAAGTAAAAAATATGCATGTGATTTATTTTGAAATGTTACCGGTCAAGTGTGTCTAGCGGACACTAACCATTTTTAGAGCAATCAGCTGTTTATTATAACCTCACTTTCACTTTTCAAATGTTAGTGCTGGTTGTGTATAATTGCCTCTAAGTTTGTTTTGTGTAGTTGACGTTTTATGAGCATTATTGTTTACATCTCAGGTACTAGCTTTTCTTGATTATTATTCTCATTTTGTATGCAGAAATGAATGAAAATCGACGACCGCTAACTCAAAAAGAGTTGCAAGACGCTATAGACAATTTATCTGACGAAGATCACAATGACGGTGAAATCTTAGGTCCAGATGACGTTGACAGTTTGTCGAAATCTGAACATTGTTCAACGGCATCTGAAAATTCGGATATTATATATCAAGACGAACCAAATAATGAGATACCACCCGTTGGTCAACAACTAATTAGAAAATGGAACAACATGGTCTAGCGGCCCGGCACCATCTTTTCGGCCACGTAACCATAACATAATAAAAGGACCTGTCAGTAAAGTGATTTTACCTCCTGGAAAGTTGACAGTGATCCAGTAGACGCGTTTTATGTTTTTGGACGATGATATTATTAGCAATATTGTGAAGTTTACTAACTTGGAAGCTCAACGAAATGTGACAATAAACTCAAAAATTAGATGGAAACCTAATGACTCTATAGATATATATATATGTTAATTTAGGATTACTTATAACTGCTGGACATTTGAAACGAAGTAACACAAATCTTGAAATACTGTGGAGTCCAATTTATGGTCCACCCATATTCAGAGCAACCATGAGTCTTAGATAGATTTAAAAGTTTGACTAGATTTTTGCGATTTGATGATAAAGCTACAAGGAGCGAACGACGAAAAAATGACAAATTTGCTCCCTTCAGAGACATTTGGGAAAAAATTTACAAAACTTGGGTAAATATTATATGCCGGGAGAAAACATCACTGTGGATGAACAGTTAGTTCCTTTTCGTGGTCGATGTCCTTTTCGCCAATATATGCCATCGAGACCCGACAAATATGGCATGAAAATTTGCTGGATTAGCGATTCGGCAACATATTATCCTTTGAGAGGTATACCATACCTAGGAAAAGAGGGGTCTGAAAAAGCCAAAGGCTTAGCAGCTCAAGTTGTGGAAACACTGTCTCAATCTTATTGCTACACCAACCGTAACGTTATATGGGTTTATTAAATTATTTTACTGATTTAGGCTTGACTCATCGATTATTGATGAAAGGACTAACAATCGTTGGAACGGTGAGAAAAAACAAACGGTTTATTCCTCCAAATTTTTTAGCATAAAAATCTACGCTGGAAAAATCTTATATATTTAGATTTACGAAGAAAGCCACGTTAGTATAGTACGTAGCAAAAAAGAACAAATCCGTGGTTCTTCAATTATGCATAACACACTTGATATTGATGAAGAAGAGGATAACAAACCTGAAATTATAACCTATTATAATAGTACCAAAGGTGGCGTTGACTCCCTAGATCAGTTAGTTCACGAATATATAAGCAAACGAAAAAATAATCGCTGGCCCTTCGTATATTTTGTGTTGCGGTATAGCCGAATATACATTTTCCATAAATATTTATCCAGAATGGAATAGTAATAAGTATGAACAAAGGTTTTTTGAATCTAGCTGTTCCTAAAATAAATAGAAGAAAAATCACTAAAGGTTTGCATACCGATACCACAAAGGTTATGAATCAATTTTGTTCATCAGTAAACTTTGTTCCTCCTGCTAGCTCAGATCAAAACGAAACTTTTCCGATTAAAAAAAGGTGCACATGTGCCCTACAAAAAGAGCTCGAAATCAAAAACAAATGTGCAATTCGTGCAATCAAAATGTGTGCAATGAGCATTCTAGTTGTAAGAGAGTTTGTAGCAAATGTAAAAAAATATAATAATCTAAGATAATAAAATTTTTATTTTACTAGTAGGCTTTAGTCTTTGTATCACTCTTAACACTATACACAAACAAATAAAACATTAAAACTTATTTTAAAGTACTATCTACGAGCGCTTTGCGAAAATCAAAAAATCGAAATTTTCGGAATTTTTTTCTGTTTCCTCTGTTACTATCACAGATCTCTGTCATTTGAGTAACAACAAAACGTATCTACGAGCACTTTGCGAAAATCAATAAATCGAAATTTTAGGAATTTTTTTTCTTTTTCTTCTGTTACTATCACAGATCTCTCATTTGAGTAACAGCAATACGTATCTACGAGCACTTTACGAAAATCATAAAATCGAAATTTTCGGAATTTTTTCCCTATTCCTCTATTACTAGCACAGATCTGTCATTTGAGTAACAGCAATACGTATCTACGAGCACTTTGCGAAAATCATAAAATCGAAATTTTCGGAATTTTTTCCCTATTCCTCTATTACTAGCACAGATCTGTCATTTGAGTAACAGCAATACGTATCTACGAGCACTTTGCGAAAATCAAAAAATCGAAATTTTCGAAATTTTTTTCCTTTTCCTCTGTTACTATCACAGATCACATCGATAAAAAATTGTGGTGTCCGTCGGACACACGTTGACCGATTGTGTTACAAAATTAGCTTGACCGGATAAGGGTTAAAGAAGAACTTGTTCATGCTAGAATAATAATTCGTGAAGCAAGTACGAACACCCATTACTGTCATTTATTGTTTCATCCATTCCAAGATATAGACAAGTATAAAGAGTACTGGACTCTGTACCTCAAGTTCTCTTTCATTGTCGTTGTCAAACTGTTTGAAGTTCTCTTACAGGATTACTCGTTTTTAGTAATTCTGTCAAAGTGTTTTTCCATGTCTATATACACATTTCCATTTCTCCCACTTGATTTTTCTATTATTTGCTGTAGTGTATGTGGTTTGTGAAGTATGACTGTTATTTTTTCTTCAGTTCCGGATCCCTATTCTTGTTCATTTAGAGTACTATGGTTGTAATCCACTGTTTGCCTATATTCTTATTCTTAAGCTATACGTTATTAGCTTTCCTAAAGCCTCTTCTTTTCTATTACATTTGTTGTTGTCCATCACTTAGAAGTTCACTAAAATGTTGTTTGTTGATTTTTTCCTGTAGATGAAAAAAAGAAAAGAAACGACGGTGGAAAATACACTACAGGGAAAAAATCAACTATAACTGAAAGTATTCAATTTGCTTTTTGCAATTGTGTCTTACACTTTCCTTTACTATATCTTTGATTTTTTCCATTGTTCGTCTAGACTTGAATTATTTTACATTTATTAAATGCACCCTTTATACTTTAGTTTCATACGTTTCTCTCTTAATTTATAAATTCTTACTTTGTCCTTGGTTTCTATTTTTATAGAAACTTTTCGTTTAGTTTCAATATCGCTTCCAGAAGATAATGATTACTGCCAATTTCATACATTTATTTAGCTTTCACATTTTTTACTTATTTTGTTACTTTCTCGTGGAATCGTCTCATAATCTATTATTGAGTTCTACTTGAATTTTCCTAAGGAACTTCTCTGGTTATCTTGTGGAATTTCTAGTGTTCCTAGAATGCGTTGGAAACAATGATTTCTTATTACCTTTGACATATATCATACCCATTTCCCACCTTTGACTTGTCTCCTAATAATATTAGGGTGCCCTTATAATTTTCAAGTGTAAGTTGTTGCTATAATCGATTCTTCTTGTTCACCATTGTCTCTTCAATTGGTGCGTAAACTTTAATAAGTTATTGTTCTGTTGTATGTACATGTGTCGTTGCCTTCTTCTTTCGTTATTATCCCAGTTGTTAGGTATGAACCAACGTGACGATGGGCGTTGACTCTTTATTAACATTTTCAGTACCCCCTCACCAATCACTGATACCCCTTCAACCTAGACTTTATTAACGGCGTAGAGTCGTATTCTACTATTAATTTCCAACTTTCTAAATTGTGTGAAATGGCTTGTTCATCACAACGTCTTTCTTTAATAAATATGCACAATGAAGACAAAAATACCAAATTGAAATATATAATTTTGATATAACATTAGGTTTAAACGAAACTAAAAATAATTAATGAATCAGTGATCCGCGCACAACTGCCACGATTGTAAACGACGTTTCAACTAATCGTTTCAATCTGAATAAATAATCACATCATTTAATACAGTAGTAGACGGTTGACAGTTGGAGGTTATTAGTCGAAAATACAGGCATAAAACGCAGTGTTAATGTTAATCCACTTTAATGGTCTAGTCCACATTTGTGAATCATTAATACCAACACGTCGTCATAAACTAAAACGTACGGGCCCACGACGCGTAATCGCGGAAAGATCTAAACGACTTTTTCGACGTTTAAAAAATCGGCGATAAAATTAATAGAAATTAGGGCACCGCGCAATGTCGACCTTGTTGACTACCGTTTCTTCTATTCTGTTTTTTTTTTATCGCGAAATTGGAACGGCAAGCTTCCGTATGTAAAGATAAAGATACAGATTTAATTTAATATTATCACGAGCTAATTAATCGAAATAAATTCTGTGAAATTTTTGAAAATGCATTTCCATTATTCAATTAAAAATAATTTGTCATTAGGAAAATCATGCCAAAAATGCATATGACAATATGCAAATGCGCGATAGGGCACAGGTTTAAGTATCACTTTCCCCTGGTGCAATTTCCGCTTTAAAGTAAATAAGATTGCGTTACTAACCAGGAAGGTCATTTCGAAGAGATTTTATAAGTTATGTATTCAATGAATTGTTGCGTAACTCCTATCATTCATAGTCGGTACGTGGCTAGTTTTAAAAACTAAACGCACATTTTTACAATATTTATTCATAGCTGTTGAGGTATGAATAAACTCCGGTTAAAATAAAAATAAAATAAATTGTATGACTCTAGTCATTTATTCTGGCGGTTGACAGAAGGAAGGTAGGCAGAGAAAAAGACCAAACCAACCAGGAAATCTTAAAAGTCTACTGGAGAGACAAACAGGAAATAAGTTTTGTTTGTTGCTATACGTAAATCGCAAATTTCTTCTAAAAAATCTTTAAATAGCCCGTAAATATTTAATTGGGCTTATAAAGTTGATTAAAATATGTACACTCAGTGACATATAAACTGCACCACCTAGAAGGGGTGGGAATTTTTGGACCAAATTTGGCAGAAACATTGGACTAGTCTAAGGTAACAATTGATTAAAATTTGATAAAGAAAACACTTCATCTTTTTGATTTTTCTTTAACAATGTGTTGGTCCGCCCCTATTTCTGATACACTCATTGACCCGCCTTGGCATTGATTCCAGCAGGTGATCAATGTCTTCTTGGGGTATGACATCCCAAGCAGCCTGTACTTCATGTCGTAGAGCTTCTATTGTCAACGGTGGGTTCGATAGATTCCTCAATCTTCTACCCATCATGTTCCACATGTGCTCAATGGGCGACAAATCGGGAGATCTTGGCGGCCAAGACAAAAGATTAACATTGGCCTCTTCAAAGAAGTCAAGAGAAGCCCTTGCTACGTGAGGTCGTGCGAGTGGGAAAAGTGGGTCTTCCGGCCCTCGAAGATATGGAAGAGCATGTGGTTCTACCACTTCGTCAATGTAGCGTCGGGCGGTCATACTGCCCCGAATGAAGAGCAAGGGTGACCTACTGCTGTAAGCAATAGCACCCCACACCATCACCCCACAGTTCATTGAATATGCCTCGCAATCGAAAATCAGGATTGCGCCTTTCTCCACGTCTTCTCTAATAGTCATCCGACCATCATGCATTCCTAAACAAAATCGCAATTCGTCACTAGAGACAACTCGATGCAACTCCAAGTTCCATTGAAGTCTTTCCGTGCACCAGGCCAAACGTTCCTGGCGATGTTGAGCAGTGAGGGGTAGCACAAGATGTGGGCGGTAAGACAGCAAGCCAAAGGTTCTCATTCGACGATAAACTGTTCGCAAGCCTATCGGACGACCTTGTTCACCTAACCATTGATCAGCTATTGACCTAGTTGTAGAGAATCGGTCTCTCAAGGCCATTAGTCTTAAGCGGCGATCTTGACGTTCATTGGTTCGTCTTTGAGCCCCAGTGCCTCTTCTCCGACGTTCAACCCCATGTTCAGACCACCCTTGATAAACACGAATTATTGTTGAGTGGTGCCGTCCCAAACGGTTGCCGATTTTTCTAAACGAAAAACCTGCTTCTCGTAAAAAATAATCCGCCCTCGGCGAAAGTCACTCAACTGCTGGTAAACTTGAGGTATCCTTCCTCTGGGCATCATTAAACACTTGAAATACTTTAAACTAAAGAACGGGATCCGAAAAAGTGGAATAAATTCAAAAAATGACTCGATAATTGCTTGTCTATCACCACCTCTAAAAAATGACGCAAACGTCAAGAATCCCATGACTACTTGATGATTGGGTTCCAAATTTTAATCAACTATTTCCCTGGACTAGTCCACTATTCCTGCCAAATTTGCTCCAAAAATTCCCACCCCTTCTAGGCGGTCCAGTTTATATGTCACTGAGTATATTTATTATTTTCCATTAAAATAATTTACAGAATTATTATACCTTTACAAGCCATGCAAATATTTTAATGAATTAAAAAAAATTTTTTAATAAATGAGCAGTAATGATGGCCCTAGCTTTATCTCTGTTAGTAGACACAACTTATAAAAGTACAATAGTTAGTGCGGGCCGTGTGTTACGTTATAACCCGTTTACCCGTTAGATAAAATTATGCTCCTCTCCACACAAGTGCGCGAAGATTGAATAGAAGTTGTCTATTGGTGGAATTTTTCAATCCCAAAACACGCAACTGCGAAATTCGGCAATCATGATTGCGTTCCGGTGTTTTTTAATTTGTATGTAGCGTGTGAAACTGGCTATTGAAGCGGAGACCACGTCTTTTTTACATCTGTTCGTATAATAGTATTTAAAGTATATATGTTACTGCAACAGTATTTGGGTTTCAACTATTAGGAAAATTGGTTCAAGCTGACGTTTCGCTTCTTTATTGAAGCATTTTCAAAGCCTACAAAATTTACAATAATATGAAATTAGTTTTTTTTACAAAAATGTTACCTACTTGAAATATTAGATGTGTGAAATGAAAAGTGATGAACAAAACACTCATACTAGTTTACATTTACAGGGATAGCCCAGGATAAAACTAATTTGAAATTTAACAAATCACATACTAATTGAACTGCGTCTGAAAATTGCAACGTACTTAAGCAAACATATTGGATTTTTATGCTCATGTAAACATTTTGCGAGAAGTCCTGTGTATATAGTGCTCAAACAGGCATTGTCTATTTTTTAATTCATTGCATTAGGTGAGTTGACGACGAAACGCATTTCCATAAAAGTTCTTTTTTGTAGATGTTTATTGAATGCTAAGATCTTCGTTTCCTTATAATTCATGTGATGGCCATTGCCGGTGGAATGAGTCACAAGGACACAATATTTTGTAAAGTGTCACTTTCATGCCGTATGATACGTTGTTTAAGATGTTGTGTGGCCCTATATACACTTGGTTACTTTCATCGCAAGGGATTCGATATATGACATTACTTTGTAAAAGAATAGGGGTTTTGTCCTTATTATTGTTTAGCATAATCTTCTTTTAGTCCCTCTTGATACATTCCTTGTTAATATTCTTGAAAATATTACCCCCCGGTCTACTTCCTTTTCTAATCGTTTTCTATTGACTTTTGTTCTTTTTCACTTCCTAACATTGCTTACTTCTTTATTCTTGTACGATTCTTCCCTTTCTTTTAAATCTGGTTCTTGTGATTTTTTCCTTCTGCACATCGCCTTCGCATCGCATCGCATCGCATTCCTTTCGTATTTGTTCATATTTTCTTACATATGTTCTTCTACTAGCTTTATTCCTTTGCTCCAAGATTTTTCCACACTTATTTGTTTGCCATTTTTTCGATTCTTCCAGTTTCGATTTATGCCCATTTCTCTTCCACTTGTACTTTAAACACAAAGCAAGATGTGAAGTTTTAAAACTTGAAACCTTAGTTTTACTTGGGTTCAAGTTTTTGTCAAGATATTCGGTTTTCTCGTTATATTGATAGCACTTTCTACGTGCCATATTTCAATTCAGTACCATATCTGGAAGCGGCGCTAGATTACAGGTATTAGATTTCATGGTTATATTTTTATGTTGGGATGTACATTATTTTCACGTGTTTAATACCTTTAATAGAATACCTCTTAAAACTTCCCCAGAAAATACATTTTTCACGTAGGGGTGAACCATTATCTGTTTAAAGTGTTTGAATAATAAATCATAATGCTGGTTTTTCTAGCAATACATTTAATATTTCTGAAGTAATGACAAATATTTGTTATTTGCCAGTCGTAAAGAAAACTTGAAACTTTGTCTTCGAATCGCGCGATATGCAACAAAACAAGCGATTAGATAACCGTATTAGTTCACACAAATACTCACCGCGGTAATTATCGAAATAGGAAAATGAGCACCGGGTCACTGCGAAAAGCAGCTGGAGATAAGCGGCACATTTCCTGTTGCAGTTGCGCGTGTGCGTTTATAACGCATATGAATATGTAAGTGTCGTTTAGTAAATTCACCACAAGTTACCTCGTCATATTTTAGAAAATAGTATACCAATAAATTATAATTCCTATAGACAAGTGACCCAACTCAATGAACGTACAAAATAAGCGATATTACGACAGACGAATACGAAAAACGCACAATTTATATCAAAGAGGTGCAAAGTCGACAACTGAAATCAAAGACCAGGTGCTATGTTACCGACTTATATTTCGATATAATAATCAGAAGCAAAAAAAAATAATTCATGGTTCAAGTGATGCGATCAAGTTACGACGTATTGTTTGTAGTTTAGACTGAACTACGCATTAGTAATGATTATTAGTTAAATTTTCGCGAAGTTACTGCTTAGTAATACAGATAAATTCTTAAAATATCTAAATAAACCAACAATGCCCTTATCCATGAATACATAATGATAATAACCGTCCGGGCAACTCAACCAACTTGTACGAAATATTGGCTAACTGATAATGTAGGAAACAGCGTTAACGTTAATATTTTCAGAATACGCACAATATAAAACATATGTATTATATATTAGGTAATTTTATAATTATACTGAAATTATCATTTACGTGACATGTTTTAATTTCAACGATTTATTTACGATTTTATACCAACTCGTTCAAGGCAGAATTGGAACGACGACACCACGAAAGATAGAAATGATGCATGACCACCCCCACACTGAAATCATCCCATTGCATTCGCACTTTTATTATTAGATAGAGCGGGAAATCAAAACGATTACGATTCTTTGAACAATAATTTATGTTCGTCGTTAACTAGTCGAAATATTTAGAATAAATTGTCGAGTCTACATCGTTTCATCTATAAAATATTTTGTTTCCCACAGGTTTGACTAGTTTGTCAAAGACGATAGCTTTAAACAAATATCCGGCTAAAATCAAATGATCATGATGTGAATATACAAAAATCATCCAGAGAGCATAATAAAGAATGATTTGTCCTGATATTTCGATAATAGAAAAATACAATTTTGATTTCAAGGGCTTATCAAATAAAATCATGCCTGCGATGTTGAGTGTCCTAAAAGCAGGTTTAGTAATCTTCCTTTGACGTTTCAAGAATGTATTGATTCACATTGACTTATATTATGACTTATTATGACCTATGACTTATATAAAATGGCAGCAGACCACGTACTGTAAGTTTCCATGTTTATTGGTCGGAATTGATGAGTGTGACAAATCATACTTATAAATCATTATCGCAAAACATTATTATTTAATCCTTTATTTTTACAAAATAATGATTACATTTAATGTGCCACGTGCATTTGTCGTTTTGCACAATGGCCACTACTGCACAATTTTAAAATATCAAAACCTTCACTATATATAAATTATAGATATTTCATTCAATTGGAAGACATATTTTTAAAATTTTAGTATAAATAATTGTTGCTGTTTTTAAACAACGATCAAAATGTTTAATATCATACCTACATGGTTTGCGAATGTTGAAATATTTTTATAACAATATTTATATGGTTCCTTGCATCACTGACGATTGTTGTTTTTATGTTATTCTTGTAATTACCAAAATTACAATATTATTTTATTGCGCCATGGATTTAGAAAATTTTTCGGATATTACGCAAACTAAGTAAAATAAAACTAGTGTCAAATTGCTTATTTTTTCGTTGTGAACTTGGCATGTTTTAAGCTCAAAATTCGCAAACCAACATTTATTTATAATAAAATTTAAAAAAATTGTAATTACAATATTGACAATATATAATCTCTCATTAAAAAAAATGTATGATTTAACAATATGTCATACATTTAGGTTAGCGATGACCTCAGACCAGCAAAATCGTCTGGTTTTCGTTTTAGATACTTTTGAATCATTTCTAAAAACTTGTACTGAACGCAGCCCATATTTAGACATTTCAAACGTTATACATTGGTCGATATTAACTTGATATAGTTTCATTAGATTGGTTTTTGACGTCCTCAACAAAAACACATAAACCCTAAGAAGTATCCATTTCGTTGCATTAACCCAACTCAACTCAAGTGAACCTAACGTAATCCTACGTTAAGAAAACTTCTGTTTAACTCTATATATCTTTTATAATGTCCAAGGGAGATGACGAAGTTAAGAATTTTCGAGAGGGAAGTGCGTTCGTTAGGAACAGTGCGATGCCAAGAGGTAACAGGGCAGTGGATGAATCACGAAATAAGAAAATATCTAAAAGAGGATGACATTGTGAGGTTAATGGATGTAAAAGAATAGGGTGGCCAGGACATATCACGAGAAGTGATGGGGCTAGAGTGATAAAGCAAATAATGGAATGGACGGTGATGGAGAACAGGCCGAGAGAAACACAAAGAAGTAGATGGAAGGATGAGGTAATAATAGACATGAAAGAATTGGGAACTAGAGGCTGGGCAAGGAAGCTCGAAGATATAAAAGAATGGAAAAGCATCGTGTATTTGGCACTAAATCACACTAAATTATGAAGGATAATAGGAACTAATCCTCACTGATAATCAAGGATTATGACACCGCCGGGCGGTTGAAATTAGTGATGGGAATAATCGAGATGCGATACACGAATTAGTCGATTATTAAAATCTCTCGAGATAATCGACTATGCACTCTGAAAATTAGTACTACTAAATTAGTAGTTGAACGGCGGTGTCGAGAAGCTCAGTATCTCGGAATCGACTGCACTCCGAAAATTAGTACAACTAAATTAGTTGTCGGACATCGATCACGGAATGTATGCGTGCGGGACCGAGCGACCGAGCTCGATATCTCGATATATTTTAACCCCACCACTGAATATTAATAGTAGTTCCAGGTTCGAGATATTTTATTTTAACATGGGGCTCATTCCATTATGACAACTAATTAGTCGTATCGATCGTCATTATCGGATTGAAGAATACAATAATTTAAATAAGTACAATCGTGTTGATGATATTGCGTTAGTAAATAAAACGCTTCAAAATTTACAATAATATTTATAAACTGCCACAATAATATATAAAAAATATGAGCAAATAACAACAAAGGTATAATTTTAAATAAAAACAAAGGTACCTGTATAATAAATTAATAACTCTATTTTAAACAATAATAATAAAAATTAATAAAAACAAATTTATAAGAAGTAGGTACCCGCAGTCAAAATAATTAACAGGAATAAATAGCAAACTATTCATAACAACTTCAAAGTGGCATTAAGGAATATAATTTGATCTAAATTTTTAGACGATAGTTTGTTTCGATGTAAATTTGTAAGTTGCACGGCTTTAGAAAACACACTGTTAGTGGTATTAGAACGTTTATATTGTACGTTGCATTAATTAGTATTAGTAGTACTACTACTAATTTTAACTACTAATATTAGTCGATTATTAAATTATATCGATTACTAATAATCGATTATTCAAATATCAATTATGCCCATCGCTAGTTGAAATATTCCATCGGTAATGGAACTATGTAAATTTATAATATTTATTTTATTTACAAATCAAATAAAATACATTTTGAACTTGTATAAGATATATATACTTTGTATAAGATATAATAGAAATCAGTCAGTATAAAATAATTATGAAATTTATACAAACAGGAAATGATAGAAGATGTAAGTGAAGCTAAATTAAAAAAGTAAAACTAAAATAACAGAACTAAACAATTTACGAAATAAAATTGAATGGAAAACAAACCCATAATTTAAGTAAAATAAACAAAGAATAAATTAGATACGTATTATATAAGTAGTATAGATATATAATGTAAAAACAAAATGAGAGCAAATAAAATACTGATATAACTAAAACCATGTTAATAACTTGCACCGGATTATGAACTTGCGATAAAATTGCAATTATAATCAATTATAATTTAAGCCGAGTGTTTCATTTTACGTTTCGCAACATGTTTTGTTACATAGAACAAACAAATTATTCATAAAAATACACTTAAAAAAGGCCATTTCTTTGGCTGGATAAAGTAGATATATTTTTTCAATTATAAGCAACAGTTATTGATATATTTTCGGTTACGAGGATATACCTTCAAAACTTTTGGAATCGATTTGATCGTATGTTTTATTCAGGTCAATTTTAATTGCATGGTCGCGATCTAAACATCAAATTATACCGATTTAATTAGAGTGTAGAAATATCGTACTGGATATTTTCAATCAAAATTCCATTGCATCATAAATCATTTGATCAGCAATTTGTTCGCGGTGACATAATTTCTAATTTTTACTATCGGTAGAAACTACAAAAAATTTAAGTGCGACGACATTGAAAAACGGACAGCTACTGTTTGCACGATCAATTATTAGCTCCCAGTTAATGGCTTTTTTAATAGAAAATGGTTCAAGAACAAGATAATCGGTTTGTATGTATGTAGTTAAATATTTATATTGAACTTGTAAACAGATGATGCCAAAATTAAACAAAGCAAACTCGCATTATTTGTCAATGTTGTAATAATCCTCAATACGTAAGTCAATAATTTGTAAGTATTAACGGATTCAAGTCAATGCTTGCTTTGGGCAAATGAAACGGGGAATGCATTTACGATATTTCATGATTATGGCTGTTCATTACACTAGTATTACGCTGGGGATAGTAATATATAATAACTAAATAAAAATTAACCGAAGGAACTGTAAAGGCAAGGCAAATGAAAAATAAGTATAATAAAATTGAAAATGAAATAAAATGTCAACACAAAACATAAAAGAAAATAATTGTATGCAATAGATTTTGTTCAAACACTATATGGTTTATAACAATAATAATATTTTCTGTTTTTGACAGTCCATACGCATAATCAAAAACACAAATTTCATTAAGTTTTCGTTTCTGTTTCAAACTCTGTCCGAAATGTTTACTTTAAGTCATTTTTAGCACCGACAAAACTTTTTTTACACTGTTCCATATTCTCCAGACTAATCAAATATTGGCCCTTGCTACAAATTTTCACCTTTAAATGCAAAACTACATACTTACACAACATTCCAGACTACTTATACTCAACCGAAAGTTATGTCCATTACATATTCCTTAAGTAAGAGAGGGAGGGCGATGGGGGATAATAACAGGTGTCAAAGGGAAATGGGAGGAGATGGAGGAAGGTTGCAGCGACACAGGGACGATACAAGTGAGGTTTTACACGGTTTACAGTAATCAGCAAATGAAGCAGGTGACCAAAGATTTAAAGAAGGTAATAGAACGGGAGGAGGAGAGTCGGGGGGGACATGAAAGGTGAACGATGAAGGAAAAATATTATTATAAGGGGAGGGGAAAAAGAGTTTAAAAAAGAAACTGATGGAGGAGCTAAAGAAGAGTGGAAAAGAGTTACCAAGTTGGGAGGTGGAGAGAGAGTTGGTAGAGAGGTTGTCTCAGGTGGAAGCCAAGCAGAGGGAAGGGAAAAGATTGGGAGAACGAGATACAATGGAAGATACAAGGAGTTGCAGGTGCACAGTATCAGAGACCGGAATATCTGGAAGGAAGGAAAACAACCGATGAGGAAAGATTAATAGCTAGATTCAGGAAACTAGGAAAGAAAGAACAAGTATATGAGAGAGGAGCACAAGAGGTGCGAAGCATGTTGAAGAGGGGCAGTATTAATTATTCTAACTATATTTTACATTTTACATTTCTTATATATGTCAGTTTGGAAAATACCGCCGCTGCTGCGGTTTGTATAATTTTTTAACTGTTTGTTTAAATCTTGTTATGTAACTGTTTAATCTAAAAGAAAAAGGTACAACAAGGTATAACATTTTAATTGAAAATAAACGATTTGCTTCGGCTAGCATTATAATAAGAGTGCAATGTTGAATTTAATTGTCTCAAACAATATGCCCTAGAATATTTAATTTGTCTTCTTGGTGGACGAGAAATGTTATATAAGGTTATGTAAAAAAAATTATACTAAGTACTTAAAAAAAAATAACGTCGTTGCTTGGCATTGGCGACACTGAAAACCTATGGACAAAACTAGAGAATGATCAGTTGAACTATTTATACATAAATATTTTCAGCATTGAATCCTCTATCAAATGGGAAGCTTGTTTCACGTCGCTGCAACAAATATCCCACAAAACCGTAATACGTATATCAGTGCTGTCTAGGAACGGCGCCCCACATCAATGCGACATGTCGTCCGCACCCAGGGAACGGCATGCCGATGCCGGTGCATAGCTCACGTAAATATTTCATGTCTTTGTAACTTTAAGAGTCAGTTATTATACATTACACTTACGCAATTTGGTGAAGTAAAACCCACTAAATTCAATCTAATGTTTTATGCAATAAATAAAATATTTTCTAAGCCATATTCCAACAATCTGTTTACAGGATATAATAATACATTGTTGACGGTAGCATTGATATTGGGATCTATCTGACTACTCGGATCGGATTTTAACAGCTAATCTGAAAGCTAACATCAAAATGAAATATTGTCCGGACATTGGTTCAGAAATAATCACCTCTTTAAGAAATACTTAGAAATGAAATGAAATATATATTACAACTAGATATGTTTTATTTAAATCAATTAAAAGAATATTTTCAAATGGCATTATTTAGATTCTTTTAATTTAACTACATCTGTATGTACAACAACAGCAATAATGTTGTTAATTAAAAGAGAATGTCTGATCTTAATGTATATGCTTGCACTGATTAATGTGAGCAATTACGCAGTTTTCATTTCATTAATGCACACGTATTTGGCAAATATATGTCTAACAATTACGCAGCTAGCAATAAACATATGAAATGAATGCAACTAAATCACGTACATCCTCAAACATTATTTATTAAAAAATCACGAGCTCCAAAATTTTCATGATTCCTATACTTATATAGAATGTATAAGAAAGTAAAAAATTACAATTACAAAATATAAGTAAATAACAAGTCATTTTATTTTCACTGGATTATGGTCTGGAAATTACATGGAATTTCCACTATCTGTTCATCTAATAATTATATTCGTAAGAAAAATTGAAAAAGTGAAAGAGCTGGTGCTAGAAAATCGTCATGTGAGTGAAATAGAGGCGGCTGTCTACCATGGGGTATCAAATATTTTGAGAACGAGACCTGTTGCAGCGCCACTTATGCCAAAACTGCTGAAAATCCTCCAAAAAACAGCATCGTAAATGTCATGTCTCAAGCATATAGCTGTTCGTGACAATTGATCAGGAGCTGAGACCCATTGCGTTTTGAAGATTGGAAGAAGCATTGTATTAATTACTTTGAAGGGGATACAATATTGATGAATAATTGAAGTATTGGTTAATTTCATTCAAAACTACATCTAGGTTTATGTTTGGAAAAATTGTAGTTGATTTTGTTGGTGTAGTTCTTCTTGTACTACTGTACGAAATGTTCTTGAAGATCTAACCTGATTTTATTTAAACCGCTAAAAAATAGAGTCATACTTGTGTAGCGAGGTAATATGAACGTTTCTCCTATTCAAAGCTAAGTGAGGAAAACGTTTGGAGAAAATTTTTTTCTTTTAGACTATTGCAAAAGAATATTACCGAAATTAAAAACAAATAGTAAATAACTGGTTTGGGGATGAATATTTCAAATAGTTATGAAAATATTGTATAAAACATACATGTACTACGTTTATACGTCTATATTGAAGTCGAAAAATCAGTTGTTTGTAGTGTCGTTGGATTGGTGATGTGAGTAGCTTTCCAGGAGATTAATTAATGTAACTCACAATTGCATATGAAAGTAAGTGGTTAGAACTGACTTCAGTTGAATATAAAAAACATGTTGCGCTAAAACTACTTTTACTACTTTAAGGGGGGATCCGGCTTTAGAACGTTTAAAAAATCGATTTGTTTTATTACTAAAATCTATGCCTAATATATCTAAGAATATGTATAAAAAGTTATAGCGGCTAATTCGCAATATTTTGAAAGATACAGCACTAAACACTGTGAGATGTCAAGAAAAAAATATACGAACGCATGAACGCTCGGACAAACGAAGCGCGTCCCCCTTCCCGCAGACACATAACACCGAACAATGTACTGAAAAAAGTTCAATCGGTCGTTCGAAACAATAATATTTTGAATTCGTAAGAGCTATAGTAGGATTATAACGAGATATTCCGTAAGTAATCGACAATTAACATTTTCCTGATCGTAAACTTTAGAGCGCGTTTTCTCGAGTTTTCGTTTTCACGATTTTTCTAAACTGGTAGGCGTGATTGCGAGAAAACTAGACAAGCAATCAAAACGAAACAATTCTCTTCGATTTGAACTAAAAACATTAATGAAAAAAAATTCTAAACAACTTTTTTAGCAAGTTGAAATGATTTTCTCTTCCTGCAAAGAACACATTTATTTTCAAACCGGAGGAAAATCTTGAATTTCAAAATTTTGGGTTTTTTTTAGTTCACATAGAAGAAAATATATGAGAATTACAATTTTCTTTGGTTTTTTTTGTTTCAGACAAAAATTACGAGCTACATCTTTCCCACCGATTGTAGACTGCAATTGAGAGGTGTTGCACAAATGTGCATAAAAATCGGTTCCGTTTAAATATTTTTCTCTCGAAATATTTTTTCTTTAATGCTCAAATATGTAATAAAATGCTCTAAAAAGTTCACTAGACTTGCTCATTTTTTTCTGTCCTAAAAAAATTCCCCCAAAAACGATATTTTAAGTCCTCCTAAAGCAGGATCGCCCCTTAAGGTATGTTTTGCAAGGCAACAAACTATGTTTAA
The DNA here is from genome assembly GCA_959613385.1 of Geotrupes spiniger. Lineage (NCBI taxonomy): Eukaryota > Metazoa > Arthropoda > Insecta > Coleoptera > Geotrupidae > Geotrupes > Geotrupes spiniger. The sequence continues at coordinate 3,451,384 of OY390738.1, forward strand.
TTTAAAAGCGAAACTATTGCAAAGAAAAAAATTAACGTCGAAGAAAGGAAGGCAACATGTATTTTATAGTCATTTATTGTTACATTTATTAATTTTTACATCTAGCAAGTTAGTATAAATAAAATTAGAAAAAATGCCGCACTACGTATTTATAAAACTTTACCTTTAAAGAGTACGTGAAATGACATGTAACGCATGAGTGTGAATGTTGACGCAAGCCGAAAGCCACCACTTTGCAACAAATCATGAATTCGAAAATGTTGATTACTATACTTCCTTATACATGAAATATAAAAAAGTAGAAACAGTCGAAATAGAAAAGTTACTTCGTATATATTATGCTATACAGTATAACTAAAATAGAAAATAGATATTGCGGTATATTTCCATAAGCTAACCATTAGAAGTTAATTTTTGCTTTTTCTATTACGACAAACAAAAAGGTGCTGTTATAATTATGTCGTTGCTTGCCTCCTATTACATTATTATCATATTAGACTGGAATTGGGCCGATTCCCTAAACGTAATTTTTTTTTAGTTGGTCGTGAATTCTCCGAATATAACCTATTTCTCTATGCGGGACCGAAATCGTATCATATGCAGCAACACTTTATCGCGTCCTATTCTCGCATGTACGTTTTACGTTCAATTTCGTCATCACTTCTTGAATCGTGCATATTTCAACTGCTTACCAAATCTTTTTTTTTAACCGCACACCAGCACTATGCAAACAAAAAAAAGAACAAACAACTCGCGAACGAAAACTATCCAAGAAGGCACAAACAACGATAAGTCTTATCGGACGAGCGCGGATTCGGCGGCTTTTGTTCGCGTGAGCAAGGCAAGGAAAAGTGTGCAAAAACTCGGGATTCGTGTGCTCGCAAGGCGGCGGTGCGCGACAAACTGTTTTCGCTTGCGCTAGCAACCAACCGTCGATGAATGTGTGTATGCACGCGCGATCGTGTAATATTGGATAGGACGATACGTTACATAGCATACTAGCGAGAAGGTACTGGTGTCGCTTTTGCGAAGGATATCGCAGCACCACGGATTTTCCTGAAACCGTTTACGGGATTAAAACGCATTCAAGATGTGCGAGGCGGGTAAAGGAGGAGTCGATATAGCTCCGTAAAAAGCGATGATATCAGAGCGAACATTATTATTTACTGACGCCATAATGTTGGAAAAATATCGATATAGTATGTTTCGTCGAGGTGCGATTTGCATAAATGATAGTCGGCAATAAAACGTACAGGGGACAAGATCATAAATCTTCTTCGGAGACAAATTTAAGTGGAAAACACTTTCGTTTTTCAAACCAAGCCTAATGCTTACTGGCACATATAAATATTGTGATATTGTTGAATATAATACGACAGATCTGAGACCAAGATTATATTTAGGAGACGATGTAAAATATATTTTTTAAAATCTAACAGCCAGATTCATCATTGGGGTCTAAGCCGTTAGTTGGACTAACTCGGTTTGCGCCCGTGCAAAGCTATTCATGAAACATACGCCTTTTTTTACGCCCCTATTTACGCCAATATTTGCGCGAAAAGTTAGACCTGCTTGTTGGGGTGTGTAAGTCTTGGCGTAACTGTTGCGGTGTGCTCATTTTGTTAACTTACGCGAATTTCTCTTAACGAAAAGTACTTTTCAGTGCTATACAACATTTTCAGAGTAATCAAAGTAAGTATTAAATCACATTTTACAAATATGTTTGAGTGTAAAATTTTTTTCGGCTACTAATAAGTTGCAATTAGAACTATTTTATTTCATCAAGTTTCCGCACCTGAGTATTATTCTACATTTATAACGTTATAGTAAACATGGTACCGGGTCCAGGGAAGAATATGCTTGCTCTGGAGGAGGAATATGGCCAAGGTTAGGAGCCAGGGCAAGATGTGACTGGGCAACTGCCATTGACAAATATATGAAGCGTCAGATTGTTTCACGATCGATTAGACCCACTACAAGTGCCCGAGGTGAGTAAACACTTTTCAATATGACTAATCAAATTTAAATATTACTGCAATATTATTGTAGGTATTATACGAGCTAATACCACAGCTGGAACACCCTACAATAAGAGAAGTTCTTTATCCGTGATGCTACAAGTACTCATTGGCTTAAGATGTGTAGCATCGGATGGCTTCCAAAGCTTAACTGCAGACATTGTTCATGTGAGCCAGTCGACATGTAGTCCAGTACTGACACATTACTGTGCACCTATTGTATAAATGATCCTGGTTATATAATCGGTTACATGGTTTTGCATAATGTGCATTAATGCAAACATTAGTCTAGAGCAGGGTCAATTGATTCCTCTGGATGATCAACCGAAGAGGTCGATTACAAATTATAGACATGAATATTCACCGTTTTAAATTTGTGTCTAGAGCGTGTGTTGTAATACGTTCTAACATGCACTACTTTTTTTTTGTATATTTATTTGTACGCATCAGCATTATAAATTATTAGCAGCAGTATGTGCTGCGAAAGCGCAACGTGTAATCTACTGAATATGTTTTTATTCTGATTTAATAAATTTGTATTCCTAGCAAGTTTTATTATTTTGTATACAAGCTAAGTTTTCAAAAAATTTATTTAATAGTTTTGTATTAATCCTAATTTTAAATAGACCTTCCAAAATCATGTTTTTTTTGTAAAGAAAATATTAAAAAAAAAAATTGAGTATAATTTAAATAAAATTTTCAATTATTTCAATAGAACTAAAAAAGGCCACTATAAATGAATTAAATGTTTAGAAAAAAAGCTTCCAAATAAAGTTGATAATGTTGACATTTGTCCAGAGCATGATTAATCGATCCTTTGGATGATCAACCCATGAAGTGGTTTACATAAACCTCTCACTGGCGTAATACTCAACCTGTACCCAGTTGATTGCAGTGCAATGCTATTGGTTTACTTATTATTATAGTATTGTCTTTAGTGCAATTAATAACGGCAGTAATTATAGCTTGTGAAACTTATTTTTATAGTTTGAAATAATCCTTACGTCTGTTACGAGATAAAAAGATACAATCAAATATTTTTTATTTATATTCATTTATTTTATTTATGAAGCCAAACTAATTGCTACTTAAAAAGTCGTATCGCCTGCCTCTGCGCCCCAACTCGAGAATGGCGCTCTCACACAATTGTCAAGGTTAGACGAATTTTGTCTGGTTCATAATGCGAAACGATGACGTCGTGTATGTCGTCAGAGATTAATTTGCGCCCGGTCTACGCGATTTTCATGAATAGGCCTACACTGTTTATTTAGACCTGTGCAAGACGGGCGTAAATTTTTGGCGCAACTAGCGTTAGTCCGACTAACGTTACGCCTCGTTGATGAATCCCTGGGTAAGAAGTTTTGATTGAGGCTACACCGACTGGCTACTGTAACTAGTCAAACAAATAATATACAACATGAAAATGTAAGCGCGTATTTTTGGGAAAGTTTGGCCCTGTTTGCGATAGGAAAATACAGCATTAAATTATTGCGAAATATCGAAATAATGCTAATTGAGTTTCAATAATTTTATCAAACTATTAAACACCTGCATGAACAACAATCAGTGGCAATTATGAAGAAATTGATTTAATTACAAATTATCAAACGAAATGAATGGGCGAATCTTTTTCCTCGGATGCAGAAAAGAAAACAGTTTACTAGCACACATCTTTTACGTTTTCTACATGAAGTAAGAGGTAGATTTGGACAAGATATTAATAAACAGATTAGGATCCAAAACTTGAAATTAAAATCAGAATTTTTGCAATAAACTGGCTGGAGGGCCTCCTCATTCGTTTAGTCATTTAGTCAAGAAATTTAATCCCGCTTCAAGTGTAATGATATAATATAATATAATATTAATGCATCCTATCATAAAAAAATTAAAAATGTTCAAACAAAAAATGTCAGTAAATTCAATAACTTGGAGACGTGAGACTACCTCTTTTGGTGTTTTTAAAAATAACAGTTGGTTTGTGAATATTTCTCAAGTAGAAATACCTGAAGATATAAAAAAATCCCATTCATTGCGACCAAATTTTAGTAAAAAAATCAATTGCTCCCCTAGGGACATCAATTTGATGTATTGTTGGCTGATGTTGAGGATATAATTTCCTGTTGGTCTGACGTAACAGAAATACATTAAGAGCTCGTTTTATTAATATAATAACATTTTTTGACATTTCCAGTCATAATAACAAATCCTGATCACCGTTTCAACATATTTCCAATAAAACATTTTTTTTAAATCACAATAATTTATTAATTACAAAAGCAGATAAGGCTAACGTTACGGTTGCCATGGAGATTTGGTAAAACAGTATCAAAAGAAAATGGAGAGAGATAGGGAAAAGGAAATCAAAGACGAAATCGGAAGGGAAGCATTGGAACGCTTAAAAATAGGGGAAATTATAAATAAATGTTAGAATAAAAAAGGAATTGGGAAATTAAAGAGGCATCAGATTACTATGTCCAGGAAAAAAAGAATAAAGAAAATAGTTGAACCACAGATAAAAGATGCGCAAAGCGATTTTCGACCACTCAGGACCATATTTTCATGATACAACAAGCAATTGAAAAGAGGTTAATAAAATATGAAGACATTTATAGACATTTGAGACAGTAAGCAGAAATAGGACCTGGAGAAGTTTACAAAAAAAACCTGGATATAAATTTAATACACGTAGTAAAAGGTATATGCGACGATACGAAAAAATAAGCAAGAACAGGCAAGAGACTACGAGAAAAAATCAACACGACGGAAGGAATAAGGCAAGAAAGCGTTTTGAACCAGCTACTGTTCATAAGTGCAATAAAAGAGTAGCAGAACAAAACAAAACTATTAATAATAGTCTGCAGACCGTACGTCTGAACTCGTATTTGTGGATGATATTGCGGTATTTGGATAGAACATTGAACAAGTAAACACATTTAAATATCTTGGAATATCAACAACAAACGAAACATGGAAGAAGAAATAAATGCCAGGATAAAGGCAGCCAACAAAATATACTGTCCCCGGATTGAGTTTACAATAGGTATGATTGACAAAAAAATTTCGAATTGGAATTTCATGTTTTGGGGTTCCGCCCTGGTTGGTCTGAAACTTATTTTTAGTTTACTTTTGATTTTTTTTAATCAAGTAGGCTAAAGTGCTACTAAGAAATGTTGTTCGGAATGTAAAATTATGACGTTGTGCAAGTTTTCACAATGATCGGCCTACTTTGATAAACTCCAGTATTGGTCAGTACTGCAATTGAAACAGCAATGATAAACATGAGGTGGCTTAATAATTACAAAAACAAAAACCATCGATTACATGCCAAGTATTTACTGTAGTATGACATGGGTCGTTATCTTTCATATCGTTAAAGTAATATCACAAAACTGATTTTAATTGCGAAGTAATGACAATATTTTTACAATTAAATGCTAACGTTAGAACAGAAAATATATTTAGTACAGTGTAGTACAGTATTATCCAGCGACGAAGGTGGAGGGTTAATAGAATAACTTAATAGTTGTTTTTTGTTTTAATAATTTAATAATTAATAATAGAACTAAAATAGTGTTTGCAAAACTGTAAAGGCCTACTTGATTTTAGAAAATCGAAAGTAAACTAAAAATAAGTTTAAGACCAAGCAGGACGGAACCCCATAATATGAAATGCCAATTTGAAAATTTTTGTAAAAAAATGTAAACTCAATCCGGAGCATACGGTACATCGAATGTCGAAGAAAACGAATGCAACACTATATAAGACAATCTACGAACCAGTACATGGAAGTGAAAATTGGATTTTAAAAGGCAGACAAGAAAATAAAATTGAAGCAGCGGAAATGAAATACCACCGAAAAATAGTTGGAGCAAGATAAATAGATAATATAAGTGATAATATAAGAAACGAATCATTAAATCCACACAAGCAATAGTGGACGAGAAATAATTAAATTAAATAAATTTGCACATCGAGTAAGGATGGGATAGAAGAGGCATGTTAAGAGCATCTAACAAACGGGGAAAATAAAAGATAAAGGCTTAAGAGAAAGTAGAATAGCAGAGCAGAAGACATTCTGCTCTGCTATTGCAAAGAAGATGCAGAACTGGAGCTAATCGAAAGAAGTGGCAAGAGATAGGAAGAGATGAAGGAAGTTTGTAAAAGATAGTAAGATAAATACGATACAAATTAAGTAAGTAGTAGTAAGGAAACCTCGACCGCCCGTTCAGTAATTAGGAGGAAATGATTATGTACATATATATGAGTTTGGATGAAAGATACACACCAACAGGCTGACGTAATATTGAGAATTGGAAAACAGCCTACCTAATCTACCCAGCTGGATGAAAAGAAACTCGGGTGCATATTATTCTTCTATCTCCGTTCCGCTACCCCCGTTTGATTTGTAAACCAATGACTGTTCCTTTTTATCCATAGTTCTAGTTGATTTAATTGTTGATTAATCTAAGATCAATTTGTATAAGGTGATATTTAAGCGTTTTTGTATTATAGCTGTTGGAAAGGGATTGTGCAGCGAAATGAAGAACTATTAAAATTATAATTTAGTTAGTTTAGTTCAGTTTACCTGAAGGCAACGAGCAAGTGGTTATTAAAAATATGAGTTTGATAGATTTTTAATCAATATTTAAATGTTAGCAATTCTTTGATGTAAGAGAATTTGATGGCAAAAAATATCCCCTTAAGGTTTGTTTATTTTTAATTATTATTTATTGGCTATAAACATATAATAATAGTAATAATTTTAATAATTTATTCAAAACCTAAATGTAAAAAGCCAATCACAGGGAAAGCAGACATATAAGAAAAAAATAATATATATAATAATAGTTGTATATAACAACTATACAATAAGAAATAATCTTACAAAACTAACAGAAAAGTGTTCTAAGTTGTTTGGAAGAAGCGTGTATAGAAATTGCGAAATTATCAATTGTTCCATCAACATTAATAAAGTCGAATTGTCTGCACATGTTCAGTATGGGTGAATTAAAATAATTAATTGAATTGTAATTTAACGTTCTGAGTAATTTCGAATTAAGACGCGGAACATGAAAGTTAATTAAACGTAGCAAATAATTGCAAGAAATAATGCTGTTAACTGTTCTAAATAAAAATACACTATGTGCAATAGCCCGTCGAATTTGCAAGGATGGAGTGAAAAATACGAATTGCAGTGCCTTCTGGTCATAACCACGAGGAGGATAACAATCATGAGATTTAGAGTATAACAATTTTAAAAACTTTCTCTGAATGCTTTCCAGTCTATCGTTATGGGCTGAATAAATTGGAGACCAAACCACGCAACCATATACTGTGAACATATGTAAAATACAAACTTGTGATTGCATCTATGTTTCTAAAATCACTGCTATTTCTAATGATAAATCCAAGCATTTTGCATGCATTTTCGCAAATAGCATTGATATGAGCAATAATTGATAGTTTGTCATAAAAAATAAGTCCTAAGTCTTTAAGTGTATTTACATTTTCTGGAGGGATTCCACAAATATTATAATTAAAATCTATCCTGGAAAAATTACGGCAAAACGACAGATGTGTACATTTTTTAATGTTAAATGATACACCATACAGATAACGTATGTAAATCATCTTGTAAACATTTACAATCCTCAAAAGTTCAATTCTTCTAAAAAGCTTAAGATCGTCAGCATATAATAAAACTTTGCTTTTTTATAACGGAAACAATGTCATCAATGAACATGATGAAGAGTAGAGGACCTAAATTGGTACCTTGAGGTATTCCAGAAGGTGTGAGTATAAAGGCTCTGAAATATATCCTCCATGTACAACGATATTAATTCTATTGAGTAAATAACTACCAAGTAATTGAATAATATTATTAGATAAACCAAATCGATCAAGTTTACGAAGAATAGGAGAATGTGCTTGCAACTTGTTTGCGATCCGCCAACATTTCAGAAACATTATGTGTAAACAAACATAAGTTAGAAACTGTTAACCTACATGAGAAAAATCTATGTTGAAATGGGGTAATATTTTTTTTAACGTGATTGAAAATACATTTTGCAATTATAATTTCAAAGATTTTAGCAAAATTAGAAATGAGAGAGATTGGACGATAATTTTTAACATCGGTAGAAATGCCCTTCTTAAAAACGGAAATCACTCGAAAAAGTGTCCATCAGGAAAAACATTATATTAAAAATTATCAACGGTTGAACTAAAGCAGGTAATCAGGAAGAAACGTTGTTGAAAGAAACTGTGCGAGGTATTTACCAGGTTTTACTGAGTTTATCATTATCGTGATAGTTGTACGGAAGTGATAGTTTTACTTCGAAAACGGTACGAGTTATCGAAAAAAATGTTCTTATAAAAGTTAAAGATATTGAAATTTTAAACAACTTTCATGTGAAATTTTTTTTCGAAAAATAGAGTACAACTAAGTGTAAGGATGTTCAGTGCGGACCACTGCAGATTTTTTTTATTTTAATGTCCCTAATTAAGTTTTTATTGAATCATCTACGATATTTAGAGAAAGTAATAGTTTTTTTAGGAACAGTCTCATTTATTATTTGATACGGTTTAATATAAAAAGTATTACACATGTTATTGACGGCAGTATAATCTTTAAGACAATCCCAATTAGTTTTACAAATTAAATTACAAAGAATAATGAAGTCGGCTTGTTTGAAATTGTATCGAGATCTGCCGCTGTAATTAAAATTATTAAAAGCGCAATGTTTAATTTTTGTGGCAAATATTGAGACAGGGATGTTATTTATCCTCATAAACCAAACGCGCATTTTCACGATCTACACTGCAATCAATAGAGTTTCAGAGTGTAAGACAAGATCCAAAATATTGTTACTAGAAATCAAAATTCTATTTTTTAATTTATAAGAATTGCGAATAACAGAAGTGGAAAGATTAAGGCCTTCAAAAACATTTTTTATGGGTCGTGGCTTATTCGTGTTCGGTTCTTTCCCTAATCTGTACTTGTTGCACATTCCTTGAGCAGCGCTTTCCTATATGAGAGACAATATTGTCTGGATGTATGTAGCATTTTTTGTCATCATTTACTATCCGAAGATTATAGGATTCGGATATCCGGATCCGAAAGTACCCGGATATATCCGAATACCCGACATCCGGATACTTTACTATCCGGACCCGGTCCAGGTCCGAATTTCGGTTCGGGATCTCGGCAACCGAATGAATATCTGGATTACAGAAACGGATCTGGTTCTCAATCTTGAGAACCATTTTCCAAAAATGAATGTTGTACTTGTTAAATAATGTTTATTTTTTACAGTTATGAGCATATATAAATTATGACATTATAATATGTAAAATCATCACTACGATTTGCATTACATTAAATAAACACAAGGTGTGTTATTTTATAATAATATTAATCACCGCATGAGAAATATGATTTATGTTAGTCATTAGTCACTTAATTAAATAAAAACGACGCAAGAACAATCTTAATGTTGTATATTATATGCAAACGTATACTCAAGAAATGCACGGTTTGAATTTCGATATATGAGATAACAATATGCGGATCAGGATCCGAAATAGTAATATCCGGATCCGGTTCCCAAACAAAAATATCCGGATCAGGATCCAGAACAAAAATATCCGGATTAGGGTCCGGTTCCACATCCGGAGCCGAAGCAGCACTATCCGGATACTCGGATACTTTAAGCTCCGGATCCAAAATTATCCGGATCCGGCTGGCAGGCCTATCATTTACACACTGACCTGATGAATTCAAAATTTCAGGCCGGTTGCAAATAATAACGTTATTATCACGTTTTTTCCTTTGGAAAATCTCGTGAATAGTATCATCGACAGTGTACCGACAAGAAACCGTATCGTTATTGCCAATAACAATGTTCGGCAAAGATGTAGGTTCCATTTAAATTTCATTGATTTCAGTCTTCAATTGCAGAATGACATCTAATGAATTTATATCATCAGCAATTTCAACACATACAGAGCAGGTCCATTTAATGTTCTTCGTAGAACGGAGAAATCTAGTTTCGGACGCCACAAGATCGACGCACGAAGCACTAAGCACATTTTTACAGCAGCAACAAGTGACGATTGAGCCATCATTAATGTTCTTTTTACAACAAAAGCATTTAATAGCAATTTTAATAATACGGATCACTTGAAATTAAAAATAGCCGGCCGATTGCAAAAAATAAGGGTTTTTACTACACGATTTAACGATACATTAAAGTCAGATATCTCTGCTGCAAACTCACAAGGAGAGATAAATCACAAATGTTTTATGATTTTAAATCTTATCAGTAGCAAATCAAATTACACAAATCAATTATTTCCACAAAAAAAGTATCGGTAAGGAGAGAACAATATTTCATGATTTCACATGACAAATATCAGTACTGTGAATAAATGTAATATTCATGCGAAATTATAAAAACAAAGGATCTGCATTTGCAAGTAATAGGTGAGCTATTCTTACCTCTTCTTCATCATACCTTAAGATTAAATTATTTTCGTGGTCCACATGTTTTGTTTCGATCCCAAGCGGCCAGTTAGTAATGAAAACGGCTTTTAGGACGGCATATACGATGTTACAAAAATAATATATATATACATCAGCGCTACACGCCTGGCCGGCCCATGGCTTCTATTAGTTTTACTTTTTTTTCTACATTTTTCCGACCTCTATGGCTTTCACTATCTGTCTCCATCCTGTCCTTTCTCCGACTCCTTCTTCCCACCTCATGAATCCAGCATCTTCTAAATCCTTCTTTACTGCTTCCCACGATTTCTTTTTCGGACGCCCTCTTCTTTTCTTGCTTCCTTATTCCCTCTTAGCACTCGCCTTGGAATTCTAATTGGCTCCATCCGCATCACGTGCCCGAGCCATCTCACTCTTTGACCTCTAATAACCTGTGTTATGGATGGTTTATTATACAAATCTGCAATTTCCTTATTTGTTCTACTCCTCCAACTTCCTGTCTTATCCTTGACTCCTCCGTATATCCTGCGTAGTATTCTTCTTTCCCAGACTTCTAGTTTTTTTGCCTCTTGTTTGTTTAACACCCATATCTCAGAGCAATACAGTAGTATTGGTCGAATTACCGTTGCATAAATCCGTAGTTTTGCTGCTCTAGAAATATATCTTGACCTTAGCATTCCCTTCATTGGTCCAGCGGCTTTGCATCCATTTCCGATTCGCTTATCAATTGCATTACAATTTGTGACTATTACTCCTAAATACTCGAATTCCTTCACTGTTCAAAACAAACAATACTCCTCTCCATCAAACGACCGTACCTTGAAACTGCTCGCTCCTCTTACATTATCTCCCTTCATCACCTTGGCTTGGTTTTCATCTCATTAATACGCAATCCATATTCTTTTGATTATGTTTCTATCGCGGTAAATACTCTCTTCAATTCCTTCTCTGATCTCGTTAACACTGCCATATCGTCCGCAAACGCTATACACTGGTGCTTGCGATGGAACACAGTTCCCGTTGTTTGTAAATTTGCCTCCCTTAGTATGGCTTCCAGAGCCACCGCGAGGGTCCTTGATAGAGTTCCATCGACCGCCATTCTGCTTCTTGTGCCTTCCAATGTCATTCGCACCAACCGTATCAACTTCACAGGGATACCAAACAGTGTCATGGCCTCGTATAACTTAGTTCTACTAATTGTATTATATGCCTGCTTTAAGTCTATGAATAGGATATGTGTACATTCTGCTCGTAGCTGTTCGCCTGCATCTGGTTTAGCGTAAAAACCTGATCTGTGGTAGACCTTCCCACTCTAAATCCACTCTGATATTCCCCGATTACCTCCTCAGCGATGGCATTCAGTCTGTTTCTCATACCTCTGGCAAATATCTTATAGGTTACGTCCAGTAGAGATATGCCTCTATAATTACCGCATAAGGTTGGATCACCTTTTTTGTGTATTGGACACATTATCGCTCCATTCCACTCGCTTGGCATTTTTTTCTTTTCTCCATACTACTTTTACTATTTCTATTATCCATCCTTGTAAGAATATTCCACCTTCTTTCAAAAATTCGGCTGATTCCATTCTCACCCGCGCTTTTGTTATTTTTTCTTTGTTAATTGTTTCCTTGACCTCTCGCTCCATCAGGATCTTCTAAGTCTTGCTGTATGCTTGTCATTTGTTCATGTTCCTCCTTAACACGTGCTTGCACATTCTGATGTTCTTTCAAAAAATTCTCTATTCCATTTTTCAGCTTATTCTTATCATATGTGTCTACTTTTAACCTATACATTACTATATTATTAGCCTTCTTCTGTTTCTCTATCCATTCCATTCTATTGTTAATATTCTCCATTTCTCTTTTTATTTCCTCATTTTCTTGCTTTATCTCCTCGTTCTCTTTCTTTAACCCTCCGTGTACTAGGTGACTAAATCTCCCATCCCGTACAAGGTGGGGTATGACATACCCAAAAATTGAGATGACATTAAACTAATGTATCTTAACAATTTGTGAATGCTTACATAGAATAATAATACAACAACTAATAACGAATGGATTTAAGTAAAGTACGTTAAAAAGTTTATAGTTTTATAACTTTTTATTCAAAAAATTAAAGAAAAACGCAACTTTTGTGACTAAAAATATAAAATATTTTACATAAGTACTAATTTCATATTTCATATGGCACATGTTAGAATCATAAACTGCAATATATCTGGTCATATATATGCAAGAAATTAACATAAAAAAGACAAAGATTAGTTGAAATTATCACTGTCAAAATGACTGCAGTCTTGACAAAAAAAAATTTGCATGCTCCAAACATATTGGCGTGTTACATTTTTTACAGGTGTATTTAGTTTTCCTGTATTTTTTCCTAGGGCACATTATACATCTTTGTATCCTATTAGGCCTTTGGATCTACTTGTAAAGAAAAAATAGAAAACTTATAATAACAATTATAAGATAAAAACCCCTTACCACACTTGATTTTTACAAATCTAAATACGTATTTCGGCAACTACGTTGCCATCTTTAGTAGAATCTGAACGGATCACCAGTGGGATAAAACTGAAGTCAAATTAAAATTAAAAAACCTTATATTTATACTCTTAACCCTAAAGGAAATGTAAAGATGATCAGGGAAACTAAAGACGCGATAAAGAACTATCCACAATTATTAACGTACTCCCAGAAGTTTAAAATAAATGTATCTATCCCCACAGTACCTAGGTTATACTGTTAACCGAAAATACATAAACCAGGTAATTCGATGAGACCTATCGTTTCAGGTATTAACTCACCGACTTACTTGCTTTCGAAATGGTTAGTAAATGAATTCAAAAAGTTGTCCGAAGAGCCTGAAAGCTTTTCAATTCAAAATTCGTTGGAATTCATTCAGCAAGTCAAAGATTGCAAGCTGGAAAAGGACGAAATCTTGGTTTCATTTGATGTAAGCTCATTGTTTCCTTCGGTACCTATTCCGGAAACTCTGAAATATTTGGCTTGTTTACTCAATAAGAACAAGATCGACTCGGCAAAAGTAAATGAATACTTGAAGTTGACAACCCTATGCATGTCCCAAAATTGTTTTCAATTTGAAGGAAACTTCTATGAACAACAACAAGGAACAGCTATGGGCAACTCTTTGTCTCCATTTATAGCCAATTTATTCATGAGTCAGTTTGAATTATATTTCAAAAGAAATGCTGAATATTTCCCTAAAGTATGGATCAGGTACGTCGATGATATTTTCGCGATTTTTGACACTACTAATGCAATGTAGAAGCATTTTTAAACGAATTAAATTCGAAATTCACATCTTTAAATTCACAATCGAAAAGGAAACAAATGATCGCTTACCATTTTTGGATACGGTAGTAATTACAAATAACAATATTATAGAAATAGACATTTTCCGGAAAGAAACCAATGTAAACAAATTCACAACCGCGGATTCATTTCACAGCTTTCAGCAAAAAATGTCATCTTTCAATTTTCTCATACATCGTTTGTTAAGTTTTCCACTAACAAAAGATAGATACACCACCGAACTCAATTTTATTAAAAACATTGCGGGTTACAATGGTTTCGATACGGGCATAGTGACTAACCTTATTAGGAAACATAAACGTAACAACACACTCGTAGATTCCACCTGTCTGCTACCTCAAAGAGATCAAGGCAATAAATTTGTTTGTTTACCGTACCACGCAGCGTCTAAAAACTTAAATAAACTTTTCAAAAATCATGAACTTCAGATCGCGTTTAAATCGAGCAATTCTTTGAAAGCCCTTTTAGGGAACGCCAAAGATAAAATTGAGGTAGAACAGAAAAGTGGAATATATGAAATAAATTGCAAGGACTGTAAACAAAAATATGTTGGGCAAACTAAACGTTCAATTAAAACTCGCTACAAAAAACATATAGCACATTTTAGATTCAACAGACCCGAAAAATCAAGCGTAGCCCAGCATATTTTAGAAACAGGCCACGTATTACCACTAGATTCGCTTAAATTAATTAAATATGTACACAATTGTAGAGAATCAGACAGCTACAGAAGTATTTTCATACACAGGTACAAAAACAATTTAATGAATTCCGACAACGGACCGATACCGCAGTCCAGCTTATTTGAATTGCTTGATTAGTTTTAGGTTTTCCCCGCAGTTAGCACTCATGGCAACAAGGAGGACGGTACACTACACCCCGCTTTACATTTCCTTTAGGGTTAAGAGTATAAATATAAGATTTTTAAATTTTAATTTGACTTCAGTGTTATCCCTCCGTTTAGATTCTACTGAAGATGGCAACGTAGTTGCCGAAATACTTATTTAGATTTGTAAAAATCAAGTGTGGTAAGGGGTTTTTATCTTATAATTGTTATTGTAAGTTTTCTCTTTTTTCTTTATAGTAAAACCACAAGCTCCGCCAATTTTCATCTATCTATTTGTGTTCAAGTGGTCTTTTACAAAAGATATACCTAATTCACGAATAAATTTTCCTCTCAAATTTGTTTTATTTTTTTCAATCCCATTATTGAACATGTGTATAATCATACCGTTTATTCCCGCGTGATTTAGTAACGCAAGAAATACTGTAAGAGGCCAATGTTTAGAATTTCGCGAAACATTTTGCGCTGTTTCGGTACGTAGGACGATATAGTAATATTTTTTTGAAATCTGAACAAAGTTATATTTAGTTCGCGATTTTTCTTGAAAACAAGGGGAATACAAGCCTTATTAGCGGGTAAAGTTCCAACTACTGCGAGTTCATGGTTCTTTAGTAAATGTTCTGTGCTTTCATAACTTGTGAAAAATTATCCATTGTAACATTTCGTGAAGATTGTGAAACGCATCCAACCAATCGATCAACTACATCAAATGGTTTATTACTGACAGCATAAGGACTGTTTTCTGGTTGTTTTCCGCAATATATTTCCATATTTAGGGTATAATAGGTCTTATTGTCTACCAAAGATAAATTTTTATACCGTACTTAGCTGGTTTTGATGGTGTGTATTGACGGAAACCACATAGCCCCCTAAAAGCAAAAGTTCTTCATCCAAGGTAAGATTTTCATAAGGAATGTAAGCATCTTGACAATTCTTTACAAATTTTTCAAAAATGTTTCTGATTGCGGCTAATCGCTTCATTCTCTCGCTTCGTGTGGCTGCATTGTCAAATCTCAAGTAGTTCGATAAGAATGCAAATCTGTTTCTACTCATTCTGTCTCGAAAGATGTATATTCCCGTGTCATCAGTGGACCATAAGTCGATTGTGTTTTGATGACCAGAACGTGCTAAACCAGATATGAAAAGTAAGCCAAAAAGTGCCTTCATTTCCTCCTTTGTCGTCTTAGATTTTTGAGGGTCATCAGTTGTTTGCAAACAAATTTTCTCATTAGTACAATTCACAATATTGTCAATCATATCATCAGATATAAATATTTCAAAGCACTGAAGATGTGACATCTTATTTTTCGCAACAGTTTTTACACCAGGTAGATGACAAATAATATTCTCAGCTCTGGTGCGAATGTTACTTCTGTATGAATTTTGTTGCCATTTTGTTACCCCATCTTTACCGTAATAGGATGTTGAAGCTCTAGACTGGCGCAACCCCGAGAGTGGTACGTTATCACTGTCTGAATCAGAAGAAGATATGACAGCATCAACTTCACTGTCTGTATCACTTTCGATGCTCATGTGATCAGATTCTTTATCAGATTCCGGTTCTAGACTCGCATATTCTGAGTCAATATCATCATCAACATCTTCTTTTTCCAAAAGCGAACTTAAAATTTCTGATTCCGTTAACAGGAACATGTTTTAATGAAAGATTATCTAATAAGTATATATTTTACGTAATAATAATAACACATAAATAAACAATAAAAAACACAAATTATGAAACGTACATTTTTACCGACGTGCCGTACAAGATGGGGTGTGTGATACCCAAGCGCACTTTACGACCCTCTAACATACCCAAAATCTGTCGCCGGACTGATTTAAGGGCACTGATCAGAGCGACAGGGCCGCATTTGCAGCTATTGAGAAAACGAAATCTCTTGCTTTAATAGTTTACTAATAGTTACGATTTTTTAAGTGCTAGGGTGTGTTACACCCCACCTAGTACACGAAGGGTTAAACAGGCATTTTCTTGCTTTAGTTTTTGATTTCATCACTGTATTCTTTCTGTTCCATTCTGAATTTTTTCATTTCCTTAGTTAAGTCCTTAATACCTTCTCCCTGTTGACTCAGTAATGTCAAGATCTTATCCATCTTATCGTCGCTCTCTTCCGCATTCTTTGTATTTTTCACGAGTGTTCTTACGGTTTTCTTGTTCTTTGCAAAACCGCCTACATCTCTACCGACCTCCCTCTTTCTCTTTCCTCCTTCATCTGTGGAAACATTGTCACTGTCCATTTTTGTGATGCGTCCGGTCTTTAAAATGTGGCTACGAATCTGCCGGCTCTGCGTATCAGAATCCGCGTGTATTCTTTCTTTAATATAACTACTTATTTGTATATTACTTTATTGCTTTATTCAATGTCTATCTTTTCCTGGTGTTCACATAATATTTTCTTATTTGTACGCCGTTCTTCGCTATTCCCCGCTTGCTTAAATGTCTCCATGCGATAGAAGTCACCGTCCGAATCAACTTCTCGGAGACGGAGCTCCCCCGACGCGATACTTAGTTTTTATCACTCACCTCACACAAAAAATAATATTGTATTAATATTATAATATTTGGATTTAATATAAAATGAACATTATTTACAAATTCTATAAACTTATACAGGTTATGAAGCAGGATTACATTCAATTATTTGATGGGAGATAATACGGGTACCCATTTAACTTGTTTGTGAATGCCAATTACACAAACTACCAAGAATGACTCATTGCTTTGTCTTACTTCAACGAAACAAATAATTACGCTACACTAATAAAACTGTTGTATAATAATTGTTACATGAAATATATATCTGAACACATCGACAGGTATATAAACGTGGTATGTTTTGCTGATCGTTCTTACTTCTTGACGACCCTACATCTGGGTCTGAGAATCTTGAGAATCAGATGAACAACTTCACGAAATGATTCAAAGAACTCCATTATGAATATTTATGTAACAACTAATTTTGCTCTAACAGGATCTTTGAATTACTTTCCACAAATATAGTTATCGCTAGATATTCGATGGTTGGTTTATTTGATTTTTTAGCAAGCCGTACCTAGTAGTAATACAAAGTGGAATAGTCAGTTTGTTTGTAATAGCAATTGAATCGCAAATTTATTTCCTATAATATTATGCGTTTGTTTTTCATATTTTAGGATATTTTATTGTAAAAAAAGTATAAATATCGAACCTGGATATTTCTCCAATAACTGTACTAAAATACAGTGCGTATTTTCTAATGAAATAGCACTGTAGTTACACCACATGTTTCTTTATTATTCCTTTCAATTTTCAAGCGCTTCGGTTTATTGACAGCAAATCTAAATGTTCTGGGAAAAAATTCACGCTCAACAATTTCGCAGAAGCGGCCGCAAGCCAATAACCATAATTAAACACATCGTTCGCGTGCATGCCGCCCATCGAAAATCAATAAGAAACAATGTCCAGAACGCTAAGTGCGCCTAAGTACACGTTTAATGTCAGATTTTCGAACGGACGATTTACCAAAAATTATTATCGTATAATCGCAAACGGGAATCGTGTGTTCGCGGAACCGATTACCGTGCAATCTCGATCATCGATACCTCTGGTGCAAATCTGCAAGAAATGGACCAGTGTACTTTGTTATTTCATGCATTATTCAATGAGCACCCGGTTAATCATTAACCGCGTTGAGTAATACTTGAACAATACGAAACGATTGAATTAAATTTAATCGTTATTTGATTGTTTGCGATGCGTCACAAATGCTAAATGCTTCGCGTTTACTGTAAACCGGGGATCGATAAGTACATTATTCGAAATAAATGCAACTTGTTCTCGTAGTAATACTCGCGGCCACGATTTGAGGCGAGTCACCCTCGACTTAATATTGTGATTGAAGATAAAAGTCAGATTCGATATATGGGCGTGGTAACTGAATTAATGCGACATAAATACACAAATGAAATAAAATAAAGTATCTCCGCGTTGTTATATAAGTTATAATTAATCAAAATCGAATCAATCAGGGCCGGCTTTCATACTACCGTAGTTTTTCTTCAACTTATTTTACAATTCGTTGTTTTTGTGCGTGTCTTGTCTGACATGGTTTTAATTCGTTTGAGTTTTCGCCTTTTCTTTTTTTGTTGTTTTTTGTTTGTTTATGCTGCGACCGAACTGAACATGATTAGGGTATGGATATGCTATGGATAATATTTTGCAATAACATGCAATATTCCTAACATTTATTATATCCTATTGTATTCAACGCAGATATTTGTCAATTATCTCGGCAGTTTAACTTGTTAGAAATTTCCATTTCTTTGTTACCGAGTTGTGTTTAGGTATTACAAAATGTCATAGTAGATTATATAAAGAATCGTTCAATTTGTTAATTTAAATTGTATGTACGTTAGCGGTCTATTGTTGTACCGACACGTGGCATGTATAATTGTCTGGAATTGATAGAATTTAAATTGAATAACATGACTGCCAATCAGTTTAGATTTTGTTGTCGCATTTCAGTAATTTTATGTTCGATTTTGCAATATTTAAACGTCACTATGATTTTTGATGTTATATATGTAAATTACGATCCGAAGCGCGCATGTTATGGAACACAAAAGAAAGATTCTTTTTTAGTCTTAGTTTTAGTTTAGCATGGGTGCTGTTGTCAGTTCCTTGACATGCCATTAACTTTCCCTTACATATTCTTGGATTTTTTTTTTCAAAAATATTCGTTATTAGCCATAATTTCCTGTTCTTTCCAATGAAAATATTTACTCCTTCAAAAATAAAATCACAATTTTGTTCAAATTTTTACTGGCTAACAAAGTGAAACTCCTTAATGTTGCGCGCAAAAAATTGCAATGAATGTTTTCATTTAACACCCGTTTGATGCTCAAATATATAGACCTCACTTCTGTCCCCAATTAGGCAACTAATGCAGTTTTCAATAATAATGAATTTTTCTTACTCTTATAATAAAAACTCTTACTACCAAATACAATAAATTTTTAACCCTTGTGTAGCCACCCGGGTACCCATCGGTCTATGTTTTGTTGAATAATTTTTTTTCCATAAAAGATTGGCCAAACCTTCTCGTATCCCCATGCTTTGACCGATTACCTATCAAAATTTGCATTCTACATATTAAAAAAAAAATTAACTAACAAAATTTTGCATTTGAAAAAAACAACACGTATGAGCCACCCGGGTACCCGGGTACCCAGATAGAAAAAACATGACTTGCGTATAGTATATCACACAAAAAAAGTTTGTTGTAAAAATATAATAAATAAATATGGAATAATATATAAATAATAACAATATTTGTTTATTTCAAATTGTTTATTTATTGAATATTTTGAAATGTGTTGCACAAAAATCATAGTTTTCGTTTTTTGTACTGTAATATACAAATACTGTATGAAAAATTACAAAAAAATAATTAAATTTCAAAATTTTACACAGATATGTTAGAAATCAATGATTCAAATGCAAATATTGTGTGACCTTTGCTATGTGCTGATCACATAGTCTTCCTAGAATATGAATAATTAAATATTAATCGAATGCATATAATTATTCTAGATACAATGGGCTTTTATCAAGAATTTCGTGGGCGGGATACCCGGGTACCCGGGTGGCAGACGCTGTGAGTTTTTTTGGGTGGCAACACAAGGGTTAATAGAAAAATTTTAAGTTACCATTAGATAAGTCTATTTGTAGAAAGTGATTTGCGAGCAAAAATACAATGAAATTGCAATAGAAAATAATATAATAATAAAAGAGTCCAATAATTAAAAGTAATAACTGGTTTTGTGTAAAATAAAATATGCCCTTAGAGTGAGGAAATGTCTAAAATAAACAAAATATGACGTCATTAATTTGGAATAGGAAAACCTTCTTAAACAATTGGAAGAGGACATGAAAAACTAGACTAAAAAATGACAGGCACTACTTATCTGAAATTTCTGCTGAACATAGTGGATAATGTTTTGGACGAGATTCATTTGAACCAAAGGCAACAAATGTGGCTGCAGCACGATGGTGCTAAGGGCATTAAACTCGGCAAATATAGGAACAGACCACAGCCTAATCCTCTGCAAACTCCGATAAACCATGACACTAAGGAAACACCACCCACCGACATGTGACGATCACAAAATTCAATACGGAATGATTTGCCAATGAAAGCACTAGGCATATATACAAGGAAAGGTTGAAAAACGAGATCGACCACAATAAGATAAACAATGAAGATAACGTCGAGGAAGCATGGCAGAAGATAAAAACAAATATATTAAACAACGCAAAGGAAGCTATATGAGTAAGAGAAGTTAAACCCAAACACCAATCAGTGATTCACTGAAGAGGTGAAGGAATTGGCGGCAAAAAAGAGAAAGGCATACCTAGAATACAAAAGTAGGAAGACACCCGAGGTCTACGGCAACTACAAACATATAAGAAACAGAGTAAACCAACAGATAAGAACTATACGCTATATACCCTATATACCCTGCTTTCAATAAAATTAAATCTGCGGTGGTCAGCACCGAACTTTCTTATACTTGCTTATGCTCCATTTTCAGAAAAAGGTTTTCTAATAGAAGTTTTTATAGGATCATTTTTTTCGATAACTCATACCGTTTTCAAAATATGGAAAATGTGATAACTTTGCATCTAAAGTCTCATAAATTAAGCGTCAATAGTTTGAGCGCTAGATCGCGCAGAGACGCACATATCATTCCAGACCATTACAAATAGTTTTAATAGTTGCCTCTGTTGCTGCCCAATTTTGGCAAGAAAATGGATATTTGTTTTTCAGGCTACCCTTTTTTAAATATCGATATCGTCTTAGATCTTTGCCACGAGGTAAATTCCGCTCGCGAAATATTTGTTCTTGATGTGACACAATGGATCGATCACTTAATAATAAAATAATAATAGTAATGATAAGAATAATATTATCATTCTATATGTTTTATCAGTACAAGTAGGTGTAGAACAAACGAACATTACGAATCACAAACAAGTAAAAGAAAGGATAAGGGAGAAAATGATAAACGAATAGTAGGCATATTCAAGACCAAATTATCTGCTCGCAACACCGTCAAGGCAATTAACACCTACGCACTACCTTTGGTTACATACACATTTGGACCAATAAAATGGACACAGGCAGAGTTAGAAGGAATAAACCGAACTGTAAGAACACTATGCACCAAATTGAGAACCCACCACCCGCGGAGCTCATCTGCAAGATTCATTTACCAAGCGCAGGGAGGAAGAGGCATTACAGATTTAGAAGACCAACATGAACACCAACTCCAAAACTTAAGGGAATACTTTATTCAAAAGAGAGAAACAAGTGCCCTACATAAAGCTGTAGTCGAAGCGGACAAATTATATACACCACTTAACCTATCTCGTCCACACAAAAGAACAAGGGCTGAAAGTGTCAACGAAAACACTAAACCCATGCATGGGAAATATCCTAATAACTTACACCAAGAACACATTGATCGAGGAGCCTCTTTAGCATGGCTAAGCAATGGAAATATTTCCAGAAACCGAGGGTTTCATGTTTGCCATCCAGGATAGGGTCATAGCCACGAGGAACTACCTCAAAGTCATCACACGAGATCAAACCATTACCGATGACAAATGCAGAATGTGCCAAGCAACAACGGAAAGCATAGAACATATAATAAGTGGATGCGTTGCCTTGGCAAGCACGGATTACACAAGACGTCACGATAGTGTTGGAAAAATATTCTACCAATAGTTCTTCCAGCAAATAAACCCCGCCCACACTACGACGCCGTACTACTCATACTGCCCTGATGCAACATTCACAATAGACACACACACCCTATACTGGAATAGATTTGTCGTGACTGACGGAACCATACGCATTAATAGACTATACATAATTCTCATAGACAAGAACAAAAAAATCACGTACTTCATAGATATAGCTGTGCCCGGACCGGAAAACGAGAAATACTTGCCTCTATCGAAAGAAATTAAAGAGATGTGGCACCAGAACAGTGTAACCATCATCCCAGTAATAATTGTCGCGACTGGCGAAATTCCAAAAGCACTTCATCAAGCTCTAACAAACATAAACACCCAAAAGCAATTATACCTACTAATCGGCAAAAATCGGTCATAATTGACACATGTAGCATAGTTGGGAAATTTCTTAACAACAACGATACATAAGCGACAATAATAAATAGGAGGCGACTTGGCGGAAGCCTGTCGCCCTCTAAAAACACCTGTGGACAACAG
The DNA here is from genome assembly GCA_959613385.1 of Geotrupes spiniger. Taxonomy (NCBI): domain Eukaryota; kingdom Metazoa; phylum Arthropoda; class Insecta; order Coleoptera; family Geotrupidae; genus Geotrupes; species Geotrupes spiniger. The sequence goes on from OY390738.1 coordinate 3,474,383, forward strand.
AGGAAAAATGCAATAATAATATTATCAACAGGTATAATAATTTAAAATAAAGTCAATTCATGAAAATTACATAGCACATTAATACTCGCATAGTCACTTAAAACTAACACAAGCCCAATTGAAATATGTTACTCTTGAACAGAATAGAAATTATGTACCAGAAATAATTCCCTAATCTCACACTTATTACGCTTGAGATAAAAATACTGATTTCAGTATATAAAGTGATAGCATGGTTAATATTTTTAATCGTTTAAAAAGATCACCAAAAGGATTACCATGGGGTTTGAAACACATTTGTTAATATCTTTTTTGGATGCGCAGAATATTATTAATTTGATTGGAATTTCACACACAATTTCAACATTGACTCGATGCCGCCAATTAAAAAGCTTTTAGTAGAGAGTCTGCTAAGTTTTCCATATGAACATGCTAGGAAAAAGATTCTCAAAGTGCACATCTAAAAATTTCAAAGGTCAGCTATCATAACAGTATCCTTGCATTCGATAAACACATTCCGTTGCTAAAATACTTAGGCAGGGTATGTTACTTGCACTTGCAGCAGACGCGGTGTCGGCAAAACATCGAAATGTTCCAATGATTTCCGAAAATCAAAAATAATAGTGGTTCAAGAGCCGACATATCTTCAGCATCAGAACCTTTAAGTACTATCTCCTGCTTTCGTCCAGACAGATAAGTTGACAGTACTTTCCAGAACTACAAGAAAGAAACTCACACTACTTACCAATCAAATATAATCCAACAATTATTCCGCCGTGTAGGGTATAAATAAATAAATGAAATAGAAATCTCTGGCGATCAGTTTGGTTAAAATATTCAACTAGTTGGTTTCGAGCATCGAAACAACATGCAAACTTACACATCAAATAAGTCCCCGATACAAAACGATAACCTTCAATCTCACTTATCGAACAAAACGTTCCAACAACCAATTAATTAACCTTATTTGACGCAGAACATGTCCACGTCGAAACGAACGCCTGGCAATTCATTTAAAACGTGGTGCATTATGTCGGTTAATTTATGAAAATGACACAAGGATTATTAATATTGCCGCCGTCAATCACGTCAAACATTTCGCATGTTAATTTCAATAAAAGAAGAAATAAAAGCAAAACGGTCGCTTGCGCCGTTTCAGGATCGGCAAATTTATCGCCGTCGTTACGTTTTTTTATTGCGGCGGTGACAAATAATAATTGGCGCATTCTTGCAAAATTCAAATTAAACGTGTTGCGTGTGTCGTTGTCTCCCATTAAAAATAACTTCGTTGCGTCATCTTCTGTTGCTTTGATACGGTTAGTGATTTCACTTTTATGATTTACGGTTTCTTGTTAATTTGTTAGGTGTTGCAAATCTAATTTAGTGAAGTTTATACTTAAAATTATTTAAATATTCATAAATTTCCAATGACTAATATAATTCCATTCCTTTTATCACATAATATTTCGATTATTATGTACCGGTGTATCTTGTTCTTCTACGGAATCGTAACTAAATGCCGAAATCTGGATTTTCTAACTGTAATTAATTTAATGGTCTTATAATTGTGGCAAACCGGAGTTGTAAATTTTTATAATTGTGTAATGACGGAATTCATTTAATTTCAAATTTTGATGTTAGCTCTTCATGCATTTAGTGTAAATGTTTTAATTTTCTACTAAGTTTGGTGTGGTTATTGATACTTCATTAGTAGATACGAGGTGCAATTTGTAATAGCAGCAACCTATCGACTTCTAGGCCATACTCAGAGTTGCTGGCAGCAACAGTCTCTAGAAAGTATTTTCTACGATCAAGTAAGACGGCGCGAAGAGCACGAAAGTTTAAGGGTGAAATTTGAGCACTTACGATATACAAGTGTTGAATTAAATTTTGTTTTAGTTCCCTATTTTTGTTCTTTAGCTTCTGCTGGGTTATTCATTTCTTTATTTATTTATTTCGGTTACAAACAGGACTAGCCTAAAACAGTAACCACTAATATCTACAATTAGCTAACTTAACCTACAGCAATGCAATACATGGCGTTACTTAAAGTAATTAATCATTCGAAAACGCATTAGTGTGAGATCGAACGCGGTCTTACATGGCATATATGTTAATCGGACATGATACGCGCAATTCACGTACATCACATGTTTGTTCAGTTTGCCCCGTTACGTATATGACCCTTTTTAATAATAATAATAATAATAAACTTTATTTGTTTATTTATTTGTGCCCAACAGTATACACCAAAAAAGGCACAACAACAAAACTGTACATAAAATATAATATCAAAAAGAAAATAAGAAAATAACAATCCAAGGCAGCTCACACATATACATATATACATCATATAAATATATCGTCAAAATAGACGTTAAAACTCCTACAAATCTGGAATATAGGACATCTTAACATGGCATTAGTCCTGCAACTGGGAGTAAAGAAAGTCACATTGGTTCTGGAAGGCAGCATCGGCACGTTGAAAAAAAATTTGTTCCAATAATAGGGAACAATCGACTTTATAATGAATTAAATTGCGTAAAAAGTTTGCTCCGGCAATAGCTCTACGAGTGTCCAAAGAAACCATATTGTGCTCAAGCAGCAACAAATCATGCTCAGTATTCCTTGCGGGATATATACCATACTTCTTAAAATTTAAGTATTTTAAAAACCGTCGTTGTTTAGAGTTCCGCATAACAAATCCAAGAGCACTACCTGCTGACTTACGTGCATGCATTACTTGGTCTGTAAACGTTAATTGGCTGTCAAATAAAACATAATTATTTTTAGCATCAGTAAGTTGCCGTAAAAATAAATTACGTCAAAATAAATATTAGTTTATGACATTATCTGATTACGTAATTTAGACGTAAATTTATTTTCATCTTTGAACAATGGGAAGAGGAAAAACGATAGATGAGAAGCTTCAATCAATTATAGCTCGCCTATTAAGAATCGGTAACTCCAACTCGGAAATTGGAAGATTGCTTGGTTTGACAGGATACAGCGTTAGAAATATCGTGAAACTGTACAGAACGAGTACTTCCATTGTATCAAAGACACGACGTGAGAATGAAACCAAATTTAGAATTTAGAAAGCATTGAAGATAGTTATTTGAGAAAACAGACATACCAATTACGGGCAATTGAGTGTTCGATGGAGTGAAGCTATTAAAATGCGGTCATCAAGATCTACGTGTTAGAGAAATGTTAAAAAGTTGGGATTTGGAACATACAAAGGAGATTTTGACAACAAAGCAAAAGGGAAGTAGGGCAAACTGAGCTAGAGTACATAGGGACTGCTCCCTAGCCAGTGGAATTCTATATACTGGAGTTATGAGTCTCGTTTCTTTGCGTGGACGATAGTCGCAGAAGAGTAATTCGTCAAAAGCACGATACCTACTATTTGCGACGTCCTTTTTCTAGTTATCCGGCTCGAAGGTCCAATGTTTACGACGTCCTTTTTCTAGTGATCCGGCTCGAAGGACCAATGTTTGCGATACGTGGACAAGGAACTGCCTTTAATCGACTCGTGGCGAGTTGTAAATTCGACGAGTATTTCGATTAAGTCTCTCGCTCACGTATGTTACGCCAAATAATCTGCGTCGCTACCGTCTGGGAGTTATTTAATCGTTCGAAGTCTTGTTGTTCAGATAAACTCTTTTAACTATGTACACAATTTATTATTAATATTTACAATATACAACTTTGCTCAATTACAATTGGCACTGATGAAGATACACTGTTCCTTATCGACAGATATCTCGTCATCATTGGTATATAATTAGTATATTAATTGTTATTCCCAATAAAAATAAATTATGATCATAATAATGGATTCATTTAATAATTATAGTAATTATAGCTCCTAATAATGGCCAAGGACTTACATCAATTAAGTGATATGGGTGATTTTTGTGTCTAGATATTAGTTTACTTCGCTAGAATATAGAGTTGATAAAACAGAAAATACATATGATTGAATAATTGCTACTGCAGATTCTAATAATAATAATAATAATAATTGAACAATTAATAATAGGAAAATTATTATAGTTCTCAAAGAAGGTTCAGTATTACCTAAAAGTGTTATTAATAAATGACCTGCTATTATATTTGCTATTAAACGAACAGCTAAAGTTCCGGGTCGAATTACATTTCTAATAGTTTCAATACATACCATAAATGGTATTAAGATTGGAGGTGTTCCTTGGGGAACTAAATGAGCAAATATATGAATAGTATTATTAATTCATCCGTAACTTATAAATCTTAATCATAAGGGCAAAGGCAAAGATAGATTTAAGATTAAATGGCTAGTTCTAGTAAAAATATAAGGGAAAAGTCCTAAGAAATTATTGAAAACAATAATTGTAAATAATGTAGTAAAAATGTTGCTCCTTTAATGAAATTATCACCAATTAAAGTTTTAAATTCTTGATGAAGGGTAGAATTAATTTTAATTCAAATAAAATTTCAACGAGAAGGGATTAATCAAAATATTGAAGGAATAAATAATAATCCTAGGAATGTTCTAAATCAATTAAGTGATATATTAAAATTTGTAGAAGGGTCAAAAGATGAAAAAAGGTTAGTTATCAGTTTTTAGATTTTAAATTTGCAAAATAAGTAATAAAATGTAAGTGACCGAACCGACCGTTAGCTGGCCGTATCGGCGGCACCATCTGTACCTGGACATGGTCGTGCGGATTAACATAAAACTATTCTAAATACTTAAAAATAATTGTGACACATATTTACACGAATTGCGCGGATCTAAAATAACTTAACTAGATCCACATATGAGGTGTGGGACCGAACACCTAGCATCCAAATTGTTTGAGCAGAAAAGTGAAATTTGCAGTCTCTGGTTATGGTGTGTTGCGCAACGTCTGCAAAGGGCATGGGAAAGCTTTATTTTATGAATAGAACCGTCGAAGCGGAAAATTATTTGAACATCTTGGAAAAAACCTTATTGCCGACCTTGCAAGATGCTGTTGACTCTGGAGAAGCTTTAATTTTCCAACAATAATGTGCAGCCAGTCACACATTTAAGAAATCTATAAAATGGCTTTCGGATAATAACATACCACTTCTACCATAGATTTCAAGTAGTCCCGACTTGCCGCCCATCGAAACTTTATGAAGCAGAATGAAAAACGCTTTCGCGCTCATCCTGCAAGAAGTGTCCCACAGTTAAAAGAAAAACTGCAACAAATTTGGGATGAGTTCATGCCACACTAAAGTTTGGCAGCTTTAGTGGATAATATGCTGTTGTTGTTATCGTTAGTGTTGATTTTTTTGTTTAATTTATATTTATCCAAAGAGATTCAATGTTAACATGAATATAACGTTACCAATATGTGTTGTGAACGTGAAATAAACGAATATTTCTGGATATTTTGGTATTCCCACCATTCTCTTTCTAAAAATTACGTTTTCATTGAATGCGCCAACTGATGTGGAGCGGGGCTGGTAGTTCCGTACATTCTCTGACTATCCTTAGGCGTCGGATGTACACCACAAGCTGGAGACGGGTCAAAGTTGTCCTTTTGTTAGGAAGCGATGCCTACTAGAAGAAAAAATCATATATGCACATCGATCGTACATTGTTTATGCTCAAGACTCTTGAGAAATTTACAGCTAGACATACTAGACAGGAGCTCCTTGTTAAAGCAGCACTGCATATATGTCGTTAAAAGGAGCGAAAAGGGCTGTACAGTACAGGGATTTCGATGATTTGCGACGTTTGCACACAAAAAATAAAACTTGTTTCGTGAATCTTTCTCTGTGATTCTTCATTGTAAACCATGCGGCTTATCGAGAAAGGGCTTTATATGCAGGGAATATGGACATCACCATGAACGATAAATTTTACGACATGTATCCCAGCAGATGCAGCAATTGTGGCGAAATATAGATTAATTTGCCAGCTCTTCTGAAATCCATCATGGTTCCATTTACATTCGATTTACTCGCTGTTCGGTGAAAGAAACCTTTGACGGACGAAGAAGACGCTTAGAGGTCGGCACCAATAAAGAAACAAGGATTATTACAAAGTATGCTTTAAAACTGCCCACCCGTGCATCTTCTACTAGAAACAGGAGCGAAGAATGATCTCTATAGGCTTAAGTACTGTAGATAGGGGAGGCTAGACTAGACATTTGGCCTAGAATGCAACTCATCTCTAGCACAGTATTAAAATGCTACTAAAGTTAAAATAACTGACGCTCCACAACATAATTACAATTGGATTTTCTGGCAAAAGAGCATCTGAAAAATCACTGACAGGGCCTAAATCCACATGTGGGATCTTTTATAGATTGGTAAACATACTTAAAATGTCAACTTAACGAGAACCACCTGTTTAGCGATATAAACAGGTATAAACCGATCAAATATGTGAAAAGGTGGTGCACTCAAACGATATACCATAAAACTATAGGAAAATGAACCTTTAGCTATTAGTAAATAATATTACTCGAATTTAACGGCCCTAAAGTTCACCCTGCAATAAGACCAAGTAAAATTCCAAATTTGAAGTAATGTCGCATAACGAAAATAATTAGAACAAGGAATGCAAATTATTGCTTGCATGACTTTTATATTGATTAATAGCAATTGGACAAGTATTGGAAATTAACAAAGTAAACAAATTTTCGAATGAGCGCTATTAAAATGAAGTATTATATAAGTTACGTATACATATAACACATACATTTTGTAATTAATTATTGTTAATCATTATTTCAATATTCCCCCCGCTCCAAATGTAATCTTCGCCAATGGCGCGGCGGCCGTGACAAAATTATATTGACCAACAAACGCAACGCAATGCGTGTAAGACATACGGGTGCTGTAATAATGAGCGTGCTTACCCACATGCTGATGCCACTCATGTTATTTATACGCGCATGTGAGACCGAGGTATCGAGATCCATCTTACGGATAAAAGCTCAACCGCCAGTTGGTGACTATTTAAATTGTGGCGTCTCTGATCGACCATGCATTTTCATATAATTATAGTTACAAACTTGGTAAAATTCTTGATGTATATTTTATGTAAAAATTCTGGTTTTAAATTTTATTTATATTCATATATGTATCGGAAAATTACGTAAAGATCTTAATATTTTAAATGAGTTGACACTTCAACATCTCTGAAATACTGCTTACATACACTTCTGGACAAAATTAAGGGACCACCAAATAAACTTGAAATAACTCTTCCAATTTACAAGTTATTTTTAATGTACTTTTTGCATGTTATAAATTGACGTTTCTTAAACAACATTCAAATAGTGTGCCATGCAACAATTAACAATAGCAAGAATTCTTTGCTGGGACACGAAAAGTCAACAAAAAGGCTTAATTGTTGAAAATTGTTTTTAAGTCATTTAATTAATAAACCTTGCATTTTCTTGCGAGAATTGGTGAATTTGTTTGCATTACGTGAACTAAATATGCCTAGGCGCCGTTGTAGACCAGAAGAAGTATCCCAATTATTCTTTTGCGTGAAGGGTATTCACAAAGAGAAGTTGCTGAAATTCTAAATACCAACAAATCTGTGGTGCAGAGGGCCGCAGCACTGTTCAGAAACACTGGTATTTTCAAAAGAAGACCCGGACAAAAGAAAAACAACCGGCAGAGAGGATCGCTTTATTGAATTTCAGAGCTTAAGGAAGCGTTTTGTAACAACTCGTGAATTAAAAAATGATCTCCGATTGGCGACTGGATCAGAAATTTCTACCAAAACAGTAAGAAGAAGGATAAAAGAAGTAAATGTGTCTGCTAGAAAACCAGCTACCCGTCCAATTCTCACAGCTACCCACAAAAGAAATCGCTTAAACTTTTGTCGAAATCACCAAGGTTGGGACGAGGAGCAGTGGAAGTCCGTTTTGTTTTCAGACGAGTCCAGATTTCTGCTAAACAAGAATGACCGCTGTGTTCTTGTCATGCGAAGACCAGGTGAGCGATTTGCACCATATACCATTAGAGAAATTGCATGTGGCATACAGTTTGATGATAGTACAGAATTGGTTTTGGTACGAAATGGGTCGCTAACAGCAATAAGATATAGAGACGAGATAATTGTACCCCATGTTCAACCATTTGCCGAAAATTTTGGCAATGGATTCATTTTTACGCAGGACAATGCCAAACCTCATACAGCTAACATTGTCACAGCCGTGTTTAGAGAAGCAAATATCCAATGTTTGGAGTGGTCTGCCAAAAGCCCTGATCTCAATCCTATTGAGCATCTCTGGGATCAATTGGGCAAAAAAATCAAACACGCACTAAGACCGCCAGTAACGCTTGATGAGCTCATGCTTGTTCAAGAATGGGAGCAGATACCTCAAGAAAAAATACAAAACTTAATCTCAAGCATGCCAAGAAGATTGGCAGCGTGTACTGCTGCAAGAGGAGGGCATACACACTACTAAAAATGTTATTTTTTTTATAAATTAGAATTTTAGTTCATCAGAAGACCATTGGTATTTTAGTTTCATTTTTACCTCTTTTTCTTCAAGGACATAAAAGTACATTTTGTTAATTTTAGTCGCTCTTAAATCAACTATACTGTAAGTAAACACACTTAAATTTGTATATGTATTCGTTTCATTAAATTTACCTACTTTGTTTTTAATTTATTTTGAATTTTACTAGTGGTCCCTTAATTTTGTCCAGAAGTGTATTATTTGAGTTGTTCAAACATATTTAATTAGAAATTAGACACGTAAGTCTGCAAAATAAAATTTGGCATTTATTTTGAAAATTATGCAATCGATCAGTCAACATCTTTCAGTATACTGACAAATAGTTTCAAGTGATATATCAGCAAAAGTATGGTTATGACCTATTATAAACTATTTTACAATCATAAATATTTTCATTCGATATTTTACGATATAAAATTAATTATTTTACGTTTTTGTATTTTAATAATTAATTGGTGTTAAAGGTAGACAAAACAAATCAGACAGTGGTAATGTATAAAATAGAATATACAAATAAAATAAATGAGCTGAGAATATAAAACTACGTATGAAGTACTAAAGACCGATCTTACAGTTAAATATCAACAAAAGTTAAATGAAACAACAACAAAATGGACAAGGAAAAATTAATAGACAAAAAATAGCATTTTTAGCAAGTTCGATTAGTCAAATCTTATAAATGACATACCAAAGACTCATGGGAATTTGCAAAATTTATTAGTTAGAAACAACTTGACTTGAAAGTAATACACAAGGAAGGGGCGATGTACTAAACTAATTCGTTCGGGACGATAGTTAATTATGAATCATCTGCAATTATATAAAATTAGCAATACATACAACTTGGTTGACAGGTGCTACACATTCTCAAGTAAAGAATGCTTAAACAATAACATTAACAAAATAAACCTTTTTTGAAACAAAACAATTAACTTGAACAATTCATTTATAAACATTTTAATATGCTGAAAAACACATGTATAATAATAATAAAAAAAACTCAAATAAATAAACCAAATAGCATACCCAACAACATAGACAATACTAATAAAACTAAAGAATATAATGCAAGCACGAATCAAATCAAATTAATTTCAATAGAATATATTCCAAATTTATTAGTAGAAATTCAAAAATACACTCAAACAATTCTATATAACAGTGGTGCATAAAATGCACAGTAATGACGATAGTAAATTCTTTAAAAAACTAAAATTACCAAAAAATAACCCTACGTCGACTTATGAAAAATCAAACAATGATTTAATTACTTCATTTAAGAAGAGGGCCTTGATTGATCACTGTACTTATAAAACATTAATTATTCATAACTCCTTCGCTCCTAAACTCTATGCACTTCCAAAAATTCACAAACCTGACACCCCCCTTAGGCCTATTGTATCCCCAATACAAGGTCCTACTAAATTTCTTTCTAAATTTATTGCCAATATTCTTTCATTAGCTTTTCAAGATTTTAGTTGTTATCGCATCAAAGATAGTTTCACGTTCTCTGAACTTATTAATAACTTTCAAATTCCGGAAGGCTATGTACTTGCCTCTTTAGACGTAGTCTCCCTATTCACTAATATCCCCATAGATTTATTTTGCGACATAATCACTGACAATTTGGACCTCATCCAACCACATAGTTGTTTGCCACGTTCAACCTTTCTTACTACAATCAAATTTATCTTTAAATCAACTTATTTTTAATTTAACAATCAATTCTATACACAAATTTTCGGAACTCCTATGGGTTCATCCCTTTCCCCTATAATTGCTGAAATTGTTATGAATACTCTGATTAAATTTGCCATTAATAAATTATCTTTTCAATTTCCCTTGCTACATCAATATGTTGATGATTCCATCTGTACCATTCAGGTTAACTCCAAAGAAGAAGTGCTACAGGCATTCAATTCCTTCCATGAACGTCTACCATTTACTATTGAAATGGAAACCGATAACAAAATTCCTTTCTTGGACACCTTGTTGATGAGAACCGAGGGTGATGTCATCAAATTAAATTGGTATCAAAAACCTACCAATTCAGGTAGATATCTGCATTTTGACTCCTACAGTCTAATGCAATACAAACTTAATGTGGTCCTTGGCCTTCAGCACAGAATTTTACACATTGCTCATCCTGACTTTCATAATGTTAATTTAAATTTACTTTACAATATACTTTTAAATAACAAACTATCCTTCCTTATTTAAAAAAAATGCTTTTCTCCAATCAACGCCCTCTACCACAGCAACCACAAGTCATGCAGTCAGTGGAACCTATCGCGGTTGGTCGAATACCCTAACTAGGTTCTTTACAAGATTTTCCATAGTTCTTTCAGTAAATACTGGGGTATATAGAAAGTCGGCCTTGCTACCGCGATAGGTTTTATTTAATGTCATTTGTCATATTAATGTTTATTGCTTGACTAGGGTTTCCAAAAAATCTTATTGCAAAAAAGGTGTCGCAATAAACTTTAATATTGTGTTTTATTCAACGACTGACTGCTCATGATACAAGATAAGTACCATTTTAAATGATTTACAGTCGAGATGATTGTGTATATGATTTTTTATTTATGGAATTTTTATATTTGTTTATTTGATATATCTCCAAAAATCCACGTTTAATGTAATTTTCTTTAACATTTAAAATCTTAACATCCTGAAAATTCACACAGTCAGTGGTCCAAATCATTCACGTGATTTACTAACGTACATATTTGTAAGTTATTTCTAATGTCACTTTTGTGACCACTTTTTTATTTGATTGTGAAGTTTGGCCTATACAAAATTTCTCACAAGTCTGACATTGAAATTGTGAATACCACATCGGAACATAACATTGGAGGTGTTTTGTCTTTAAGTTTAGTAAATAAGTCATTTATTATTTTAATGTTTTTTTTTTAACTATTGTTATATTCTCCTGATGAACTTTTTTATGATGTTGTTACTTAATTCTGTTGTGTTGATTAAAAATTTTATTTTGAATATTATTTATATTTACTCCATTGTCGGCTGTGTTAACATTATTATCTAAAAAAGCATTGTTGTCTCTATTAATGAATTTTACAGTCGTATTCCCCTTACACCATTCTGAAATATATATTATAAATAGGACCATCATTCATTCGATAAATGTTTTCTAGGTAATCTAACCGCATTATAAATTTGTATCGCTCTTATAGTGAAGAAACTTTTCAATTCAAATATATTATTCCGTTAATGTTGCTGGGGGTGGTGTTTAGTTGGAAGGTAATGTTAGCCCGGTATATGATCTACTATTGTATTCGAGGGAGAGCATGTAAATTAAACGAGGCCAGGGATCCTGCATGTGCAAGTCGAGACGCGAGGTCAACTCCACTTACAATAGTTCATATTGGTCAAGTTTTGTCCAATCATATTGCACCCCAAATTAAAAAGCACGGAAATTAATATGGATGCCTACCGATTGTTTAATTTTATTTCTTTTCAACAAATTCCAATAATGTTATATGACATTACAGCCAGTACACATTGAGAGTACTTTGGTAACTGGCAGAAAAATCAAAGCAGTTGTCAGGGTACTAGAAGAATAGTAATTTTAGTGAAAAAAACTCAAATATCTTGGTCCTACTGATTCATTCTGTGACTAAGATTGATGATATCGAACCATGTCTGGATACAAAATGTTTTTAATGAAATAGTGCATGTGACTATTATTTATCATGCTATTACTTTCAGCGAAAATTCTTAAAGTCACCTATAGTATATACGCAAATGCGCCACAAATTAGATAAAGATCTTTATTTAGTAATCTAGGTAATTTATATGATATGAGTTTATGAAATATTCAATAATGTCAATGGTCAACACTTTTTTATGACAAGTAACATTATTAAACTGGGTGTTTACAAACATTCGCTTCGCTCAATTATTTCAATAACACCAACATTCTACCTAATTCTAAAGAACTAATCGAATGCAACGTAAAACAATGATTTGAGATGAGGAGGTGGGGGTTTTAATAAGGAATTTCTTTACACACAGACACTTTTCATCTCGAGCCTTGCATCATATTTAGTCAATCAGATTTCACCAATTAATGGAGGTGTAATCAAGTTTTTGTAATGCCTAAATGTATCTCAAACACGAATTTTGAATTTTCGGTATTTTCTTCTATGTTAGGGAATCAATGGCGACTTGATAGATTTTAAATACTATGTGATTCAAAATTGTACAGACGATTTAGTTGATAGGATTACGCTAATTACAAAAAATCACAATCGCTCTAAAATTCTACCCACTGTAGACTGCTAAATACTTGGGTTGATTTGGTTGTAATAGGTAGTAATATTATAAGATCTAATATGTTTGACAATATTATTAGCAAACAGGGAAAATCGCATTGGTAATTAATCTATAAATTTGTGAAACACTGCCACACTTGAACTAACTTGATCAGGGAAACTGAAGACGCGATAAAGAACTGTCTATAATTAATAATACACTGCCGGAATTTTAAATAAATGTACCTAATCCAATAGTGCTTAGATTAGATTGTTTACATAAAATGCATAGGCCAGGTAATCCGATTTACTTGCTTTCTAATTGGTTAGTAAATGGATTCAAGAATTTACTCGAACAGCCTGATAGTTACTAAATTCAGAATTCGTTAGAATTCATTCAAAAGTTAAAGATGGCAGGCTAGATAAAGGTGAAATTCTGGTTTCATTTGATGCAACATCTTTGTATCCTTCGGTACCTATTCCTGAAACTTGGAAATATCTTGTTTGTTTCAGAAAAATATGATTGACTCGGCAAAAGTAAATGAATACTTGAAGTTGACAACTCTATTCATGTCTCAAAATTGTTTTCAATTCCTTGTCTCCATTTATAGCCAATTTTGAAATAGATTTTAAAAGAAATGATAAAATTTTCCCTGAAGTATGGATAATGTACGTGGATGATACTTTGACGATTTTTTTAAACTAATAACTGCAACTAGAATACATTTATAACAGCCGATTCGTGTCATAGCTTTTAGCAGAAAACGTCATCTTTTAATGTCTCATCCATCGCTTGTTAAGTTTTCTACTAATAAGACAGAGATTTAACGTGTTATTGGAACCATCATGATTCACAATGGTTTATATAGAGAAATAATAACTAACCTTATTAAAAAAACACCAACGTTGGAGCACAATTTCACCTGTCTGCTTTTAAAAAGTTAAATGAAATTTTCAAAAATCATGGACACGTAGCGTTTAAATCTAGCAAATCTTTGAAAACCCTCCTAGGGAATGCCGAAGATAAAATACAGGTAGATCTGAAATCTGAAATATATGAGATAAATTGTAAGGCGTGTAATAAAGAATATGTCGGGCAAGCGAAATGTTCAGACTTGAAAAATCAAGCGTAGTTCAACATATTTTTGAAACAGGCCATGCATTACCATCAAATTGTCTTAAATTAATTAAAGATGTACAACATTGTGGAGAATTAGATAATTACGAAAGTATTGTCATACAAAGAAATAAAAAATAATTTAATGAATTCTGACCATAGAGCTATACCTCAGTCTAACTTATTTGAATTACTTGATTTAGGTTATTATAATTATTAATTATTATAGGTATTAGTGAAGATTACACCCTACGCTTTTTATGTTTTCTATTTGATTTAGGAGCATAAATTAAGGTACTTTTTAATTTCAACTTTAGTGTTATCCACTGCTCCAAAGGTAGCACCTTAGCTGGAAATACTAAGTTTAGCATTTTACTCAGTTGCCGAAATAAATATTTGATTTATTAAAATCAAGTGTAGTAGGGTTTGCGAAATATATATTTCAAGTCCCCGACAATTTATTATTGAATATGTAGGTATTCGAAAATTGTACGCCTACCTTGACTTAAGTTGGGCAGCGGTATAACGATAACATGCTTCTGCTCATTAGGAAATTTATCATATAAGATTATGGCATTAGTAATGGGCAACGCATCCGCATCATTGTTATATTAATGCCATCAACACATATGGCAGTGTATTTTATGTGTATGATTATATTACTAACGGTATTTGTTATATGCATGTATATGGACCTGTTTTAATTAATGTTCACTACACCATTGAGATGTAAGATTAGTCCATCTATCGTGTAAATTTTACATTTTTCTGTAATTTTTGACATGGCATATTTTCAGTTATATCACATGAATATATAATATTTTGGCTGGCCCGGTTATAACCGACAAATGAACAAACCCGACAGAAATCTTTAGCTTGCAGGATGTGTTCAATTAGCCTGCGGTTACTTTAGTCTAGTTTATGTCTCCGCGTATAAAAATAGATCGTCGTGACGAAGTTACTAATGACCCGATTGTAGGGCGTTGATCATATTTATGTTCACTTCGTTGCAATAGTTTGGGTAGATTGTACACACTCAACAGTCAAATCCAACAAAAATCAAAGCTAAATAAACCTGGGGTAAAATTTGCGATACACAATAAATTTATATATAAGGACATATACGAAATCTCTTGGGTAATTTTCAATTGAGTAGAACGATTTTTTTCTTACTTAAACTACAATAATTGTTTATTCCGTAAAAGTTGGTTTTAGACATGTGTTCCTGAAAAATTAAGGTGAAGGCAGTTACAATCGGTTTGCTTTATTCAAATTTAAATTTACGAATTTAATCCTAGTAAATCACATATGATACATGTGGTGTTTAAGACTTGGTGGGCGTCGCTCCTGAGTGTCGGTGACTGAAATATTGAACGCGTTCATTAGACGCACTTGAAACAAATTGTCTCCAATTAATATCGACGGCGTGCCGGGTATTAGTCTTAATTCTTTGCGGCGTGATTTGATGTCATTCGTTGCGATCGTGTTGAACGAAATGTTTATTAACCTCTCGTTCGCCGTTATATTTTGTCTATTTTGCTCTTCGATTTATTACATTTTTATCACCCTATCTTGTGCTTTATAGTAGCTACTTCTGAACTATTGCATCCTCATATATTTATGAGTTTGCCTCATTGGTGTTGTTCCCAGCACATCTCCTCCATCCACTACTTTACCATATTTACCACTTAGAAAATTGAAATATATTGTTACGATACGGTTTACCTCCACAATATAGTCACAAGTTTATGTTTTTTTTATAATTTAAATTAATATTTCCCAAACGTTTTACAGACAAATATTTCGGATAAATATTATTAGCAAGTTGCACATAAAAATTGTTTGATATAAACATATGGTAACAAGTATAGTCGCTCATAACAATATAACAAAAATATAATAATAATAATACAACAATATATATTTATTGTCAAACAGTAAAACCAATAACAGGGTAAAATAATATACAAACATGCATACAAATAAACAATATGAACAAAATATATGATACAATGAAGCGACAAAACTTCACAATGGGTTAAAAAATACATCATTGTAATATGAATCCAGCTACACATCCACATAGGTGTTGGTAAACAAAATGTTGGTGAAAGACGGAAGCCACTGCGAGGCACTTGAAAAGTTTGTCTCGATAGTAGCAGTCAGGTCTACCATTAACCAACTTCTGGAGAAATCTAGTGCCATGAATATCTCTACGCATAGAAATAGATTTCACATTGTGTCTAGTCATCAGGATATAAGTCATCGAGTCGAAATCACACTTCAAGATCCGTCGTTGTTAGACCTGAATTTTTGTTGATGAAATTTAGTAATTTTTGAAAAAATAGATTAGTTGAAAGAGGGGCAGGAACAGGATGAACCGTTTATCCCTCCTTATCTACAAATATTGCGCATGGAGGGGCTTCCGTTGATAAGTGGGTGACCCAACTATTGCGGCATATTCTAGTTTGCTTAGAACGAAGGAACAATATAACGTTTTCAACAATAATGGATTATTGAAGTGTTTGGATACACACATTACAAATTCCAGACACTTAGATGATATCATGCATAGAGTGACAATATGTTGAGTAACAGTAAGTAGTGGATCAAACATCACTCACAGATCCTTCACAACATCCGTAACCATAATCCCCGGGGTTTATATCGCATTTGTTTCACGTGGGATCGTTAAATTTGTCAATGTTCAGTTCCAGCTGATATTTGGCACACTAATTTAATGTTTTCCTTCAACGATTCAGCCTCGGTAATATTCGAGATGACCGAGTAAATTATCATGTCATCAGCAAAAGCAATTACATGACAAGTCAGACAAACGATAAGATCATCGATGAATAAAACGAATAGTAATGCTCCCAAATGGAACCCTTGAGGAATACCCAGATGTTGGCCGAAACTGAATGAAGAAGCATTGTAGAAAATATAGTTAGTTATAATGCTAAGATAGGAACTCATAAGACCCAACAGAGTGGAACGGAACCCAAATGAACTCAGGTCACTTAGTTAACAATACATTATGAGCATTGGAACATTGGAACATTAACCTGATCTACCATCCAATGTTTCACTAATAAAATGTGTTACACCATGTCGTGTTGGTGCGATGACAAATTAGGCAAGGTATTATTTAGTAGTGATTTGTAGATCAGTTGTCAGAGGCTTCGCCAATACAAATCTTGCATGTTTAACTAAAAAACTTGAAACTAAATCACAACCAGCTGTCATTTTATTAGCAAAGGAAGTCATCACTTTGAACAGTTCATCGTCAGAGATACAAAGTACAAAAGGAGGACGGTTTGATGGACGTCATGAGGTGCAGTACCGAATGGTCGATGTAGCGGAATACGTTTTTTAGATTACAGTAAATGGAGTTTTCTACGTATTTCAAATACTCATTTTACGCGGTAGTGATTTGTACTCTACACAGCTTGCTCAGTCGTTTAAAAGTTGTATATTATTGTATAAAAGGCATTATAAAAATCGCCGAGAGCAAAGTTTACGTCAGTGTGATTAGATAAAAAGGACAAATCCATTATATAATTTAACGAAATTAACTCTCTGAGAATTATAATGGATATTATTGGCAGATGGAAATACATGTTCAACATAAATAGAACAAATTTGCAAAACAGAACAGACGTAGTGAAACAAAAAGACAGCAATCGGCAACGGTTTATCCATGAGCAAAACCGCCAATATTTCTGTAAAAAGTTCTAGATCAACAAGAGAAGTATTTGGAGGTATATCGATGATAACCAAAATGAACTCAAAGGCCTTGAGAACATGCAAGCACATCTATTAAAGGCACATTAATGTGCGGTTTCACAAACGCTAATCGGTCGTTAACGGCTTGTTAACGAATCGTCAAAAGTTTGCGGATTCGTTATCGAGTCTTTAATCCATCGTCAAATATTTCATGATGGACAGGTCAAATACATTTGGTATTTGACGATGGATTAAAGACTCGATAACGAATCGGCAAACTTTTGATTATTCGTTAACAAGCTGTTAACGAGCGATTGGCGTTTGTGAAACAGGGCATAAGTGAAATATTAGATGTGTCTAACTTTTACTTGGTACTTAATGCCTTTAGGAAACGTATAAGAACGGCACCGCCCGTACAGCGACCAACCACGTTGAAATCTCTATCAGATCTCACCACATTGTAAAATGAAGGACATAATTCAGCATTTTGTACTGAGTCATTCAGCCATAATTCAGATATGATAATAATATCTTAATGGCCTTCACATATATTGTGATGATCAGTCATAGCGCTCAGTTCATGATGTTGAACATTGGTGGATCGTGCATTGTTGCCAAGAACAGCTGAACAGCACGTTCTTTTCTTGCACATTAATCGATTTCAGGCTTATAGAATTGCCATTTCTTATGATCGGCAGTTTTCATATTTTATGGTGGACCACGCACTCGTTATCTACGTAATCATTGCGCGGATAACGCCCGGTCTTTTGCCTCTTCTGAACGAGTTCTCTATGACTCTATGTGCCGAGCACCGTCCAGGGTCGTAATGCAGCCGGTGTGAAAAGACAATGCAGCCTGCGATAAATGTTTTAAAAAAATATTATTTTAAGTTATTTGAACAATGTTGAAACTAACCTCTTTTTTTATTAAGATCGGTTTCTTTTGTTCCCTTTGACACATACTGTTTACTTTACAAATTAGTAATGTGATTCACTGTTGGTACATGCTGGTGTTCAATATTGCGTCCTCATATTTTGATGGAATTGGGGAGTGAACACATTAGCAAGTGTTAACTTTGAATTCATACGTTGTCTTCTAGAACAGGCAGGAGTTGATCATTCACATTAGTTTAAGATTTAAAACGTCAGACCAATGTTGAATTAACTTTAGAGATGTTTTTTTTATTACGATGAATTGATGTGAAGAATCACAAAATTCCAAGTGTTCAATGTTTGATTCATTACAGTATATTTTTTGATAATTACTTTTCCATTTGAGTATGATTTCTTCAGAGCACATGGTAACGTTTCAGTGTTGGTTAGGATTTTTGTGCTCGTTCAGTGTAGATTTGACCTCTTGTGTCTCCAAGGGTTAGGGGTGAATTCATCGGACAAGGGTGTGAGTACAAAAATCGAGTATATCTTGAGAGCACATTATTATTGCAACGTTTTAGCATGGCTTAAAATTGTTGTGCTCGATCAGGATAGATTCTATCTCTTATGGCTCCAACTATTAGGGGTGAATTTTTCGGACAAGGATGCCAGCACAAAAATCGGGAGTATGATGTCTTGAGAGCACATAATTATTGCAACGTTTCAGTATTGGTTAGGATTTTTGTGCTCGTTTAATACAGATTTTACCTCTTCTTGCTCTTACTGTTAGGGGTGAATTTTTCGCCAAAGGTGTTGAGTTAGCGAGTTCTATCCAGGGTATTTGGAAAGCACATAAATAGCACATAATTATAGCGATAACCAGATCTCTCCTTTCCATTTTTTTTTAGATGGATGGGTGCTAGCTTGACATCAAGTTTGGGTGCAATTCTGATGCGGAGAAACGGCGTCCACGTCGTCTTCGTATCTTTCGAATGCACCTGCGTTGTGCCTAAATATACGCATAACGTATTGAGCATGTCCGGTTTACCCTTCATTGCATCGTCCATGAGAAGCAGCTGAGATGTAATCAGGGTAAACTATGCTACTATTCGACAACCAACTACATTAGCACTTACATTTAGTATATTATACATACATAACAATAAATAGCAATAAAATAAACCATCCCTGAAAATTGCCTAACCGTCTGAAACAGCTGGTCCGACGATCAACCGGAATACCACTGAACTGTACAACAGTCGTGTGTGGTTTCATAAATTCAACGAACTAGCAGATTGATGGAGACACTTATCAATAGGTAAATATCTACGCTATGTATGCTCTGCAATCGCATCCAATACATTCGCTACTTATTACTTTTGTGAATAAATACTGTCGACCTGGGCTGGTGTCATTGATTTAACCCATTTCTTAATCATGTAATTAGTAGTTTATTTATTAAAATTACGGCCATGCTGACGAATATTTGTGTTAAAAAAGTCTAGTAATTGTGTAAAATTGTTTCATAGTCAGCAGTTGGGAATCAGTATAAACTAAATGTGTAGGATATATTAGCGACTTATTCAACATAATCTGAATTATTGATTTTTGAGTTATTATTAATTTAGAAATTTAATTACTATTTGTTGATTCCTAGCGTAAGCCAGCAAAGATTCAAGCGAGGGATAATAAATTATCTTAAGTATAATATTTAGTTATTAAAATAAGAAATACAATTTCATCCCCCATAATTTATTATTCATGCAATAGAAGTAAGGAATCACCAATTCGGCTAGTTAAAGTTGCCATCCCTGTATTATAAGATTTATTATTTTGATAAAAATTACTAAACAATAAGACACAAAATCTAATCCATTTCATCCTAATAAAATTGTAATTATGTTATGCCTAATAATTAATTAGATTATTGATAATACAAATGTAAATGTAAACAAGTATAATAAAACGATTAATATTTACATCTGCAGACATATATTCTTCACTGTAAAAAAATTAATTGGAGAAATAAATAAGAGAAAACTTATAAATAATAAAGAAATTAAAAAAATAAAAAACCTATTGTTATGACTGTAGAATAATTTCTTCAAATTTCAAACTAACAATAGCCTATAATGAATTAATATAAAATTTATCCCCAAAAAAACTCAAAAATAAATAATACAAATTGATAAAGTTATCTAAAATAGAAAATCTATATCTTCACTGCCAAAAATTAATATTTTTTTATAAACTATTTAAATGAAACCCATAAAATACAATACCCACCCTTCAAAGTTAATAAATTTAAAGCAAATCAATTCAAAAATAAAATGTTGTCTGTAATAATATAAATAAAGAGAATAAGCTACTCTAAAAAAATATATTAAAGACAATATATTTATAGTTAAATTTTTTTAACGAACTAATTTATTAATTACTATAATTTCCCCCAATAAATTAAATGATGGAGGAGCAGCTATATTAGAAGAAGATCAAAGAAATCATCATGTAGATAGACTAGTCATTAAATGAATTAAAACGTTCATAAGAAATATTTGCTAAACGAAATAATGCTGACGAATATAATCCATGAACAACTATTTTAACTATAGCGCCACGTATCCTTGAATAATGTATAGTCATTAAATAAGCAAGTAGTGATTTAATATCTGTTTGGCGTAAACAATTAAAGAAACAATAAATTCATCAATTATTCTAATAGATACAGAAATTAAATTTTTTTTTGCCAATTGGTATGAATATTATTATTAAACGTATTAAATCATATCCCTTTAATTTTAATATTACTCCAGCTAAAGTTATTGAACCAGGAACTGGGGCTTCAATATAAGCCTTAAGAAGTCAAGAAGACAAAAAATATAGAAATTTTATTTATAAACGCTATATTTATACAAATGTAAAATATAAAATCATTATACAAGTATTGAATAATTCGTAATAATAATATGTTTTAAATATTTAACTGTTTTTCGTAAGCGGCAAACATTCTGAACAATGTACTTATCAAATGTAAGATGGGGATCAATTATCACGCCTAGGTATTTAATATTGTTAGTAAACAAAAATCAACATGCGTGCGCCGCTCATTATGAACATTCAACTTCAACAATGTATTTGTACTTAATTCACGCAATGGAAACTTAGTGAAACATAATTTTTTGTAATTTGATGTCAAAATATTTCAACTTAACCATTACTGACTGAAGTGTCTGAACATTTTGCCAATTACCTCCTTCCACAAATAAAACAGCGTGGTCCGCGTAAGCGATTATACGACATTTCAATTTCAAATTTAGCATATCGTGTAGATGTATTTTAAAAATATCAACACCCCTGTGCATTTCGGTTCAGCATATTTCTTTCCGTACTTACCTATCATGGCAATCTATTTTCCGTTCTCCAGATAACTCTTCAATAACATGCCATGCCTCTGATACCATAAATCTTTTTCAGTACCATTTCGTGATTAACGGTGTTGAAAGCTTTGGGAAGATCTAAAATTACCGCTGATGATGGTTTAGAGCCATTAAATGCGCTATTTATCTGTATCGTAAGTTCCGCTAGTGCATGATTTAGTCGATTTCATATACAAATCCGAACTGATTTCCTAACAATATTTTATATTCATTTAAAGGTGTAAGCCTGCTCTTAATAATCTTTTCAAAAATATTGGCACTATTACTTATTAGAGAAATGGCTATGGACCCATACCTAGTTGGATAACGAATCCTTGGCAACAAATTTAAATACGGAAATTACAAATGTCGTTTTAAATTACTCAAGTATCTCTCTTTTACACATTTATTAAAAATGTTAACGAAGTATGGAGCGAGTATAGTATTAAAATTTTTTTTTAATTATCACACTAGTACCGTTAGGAAGGGACGTTGTGTTATTATGTTGATCATTTATAATATTTAAAATTTCAGTTAAGTCTGTGTGTGGTAGAAAAAAATAAATATTATTTTTAGCAATATTTCCTAGCAAAATATTTGTAGAACACAAGTTATGCGGTATTGAATATTATTGCCAAAATTCTGTGCTTCTGTGCTATTAAAGAAATTATCACATTTAACGGAAGTTATAAGTCTGCGTATATAATCCACATAGTATTTGTAGGTGGTCGGTAAATTACAGTTTTGAGGATCTATCAAAATTGTCGATACAATTGTTTCTAATATTCAAGGCTATTACTATACCCGAGATAAATTGGGCAATGATGGATTCGGACATATTCTCTTTACCAGGGGGTATGCGGTGAGTAATATCAATATCATCACGCTGCAATAGCAAATTTAGCTCCCCATCAATCTGTACCGCCAACTGTCTTCGTATGTGCTTCCCTTATGCCAAAAATTTGCAATCTGTTTTCCCGGTCTCCGGCGCATGGACTGCTTTGAGTTGGTCTTGCAATTTACTTGTGACCTTATCGTATTAAACGGACACAAAATGTTATTGGTTAAGATTCTATTAATTCCAATCATTCCTTGTCAGTGTCCTGGTGCAGCGTCCATCCTGGCTGAAGGCGAAACAGGTTTAATTTCTATGGGACTATCGCTGGCCTACGTTGAGCACGACATTACTCCTTACGCGTATTGTATGCACATCCAAGCTTTATTGGTTTTATTTTAGCTTTTGTAAGTGAACTCGTTTACAGCGCATCCAAAATGAAATAAACCCTCAAAAACGGCGCAAGGCGCATTTTCTGTTCCCGAGGTATCATCAGCAGAGCGCGGACATTATATGCAAGTCAACAGAGTCGGCAAGCGACGAACTCGATAGAGTATTTGATCACACGAGGTGCATTAGCAATGCATCAGCGGTCGACTGGAACCGTTTCACTGGCGTTCGTACACAAAGGTACTAACACAAACATCTCCGTACTAGCGAAATCTTATTCTTTCCCAGATAAAGAACACACTTTTCGCAATGCCAACATTTCGAATGTTTTTGTACTCGAAGCTAGGACTTTTTATGTGAATAATACGCTTGTATACCGACATATTTTTCTAAATTGTCCTCAGTGAAGGATGATCGCTTTGATGTCAATATGTCTTTAAATAGAGAAAAAGATCTTTCCACATCGCAACTTGTGACTGGAGCAAATATAAAATGAGGTACAAGGTTGGAATATTTTGAAAAAGTTACGTCGTCTGTAAAAGAGTTCGAAGATATTTGTTTTAAAATTGTAAAATCCGTGTTTCTTGCAACGACTGCATCAATTTTGTCGTTAAATTGAGTTTGTAAAGGCCAGGTTATATTTTTCAGTTGTGTTAATAACGATTCAAGCTTGTCGATACAAATTAACAGCTTTAAATTCTCAAAAGTCTCAAAAAATTTAATAGCTTCTCAAATATAGAAAAATTGTTCCCAATAAATTTCAACTCAGAGTGTAAATTTTCATGAATTAAGAGTGATTTACAATCTTTAACACTGACAGCATCCTCTTTTAAATTGCTAACAAATAATTTTAATAAATTAAAATTTTTCGAAAAAAAGAATGCGGCTTCTAGTCAAGTGCCCCACCGTGTAACAATTCGATGCAATCCATGAGCAAAACACGTCAGGTCGAGCATATTAGGAAAATAATTCTTTAATAATTTTCCTGTTTTTAGGATTACACTGCTGCGTCGGTTACGAATAACAAAACTTTAGACACATCACCATCATAATCAAGACAAAAGACATTTTTTATCATTTCGCAGAACTAACAGAAATTAAAAATTGCTCTGAAGGTTGTTGTGTTGTTAATGTACTTTCTGATGATGGATGCATCGGGAATATTTCGTTGAGTATATTTGCTTAAAAAATTGCGAATTGATGGGTTATTTAACTTTTTTAAAGGAATATTGGCGGAAATAAATGCTTCGCATAACTCCTCATAAAAATTATAATTGGAAGGCCCCGTTACAGTATACTTAGGGTCACCATATGTACTTATTTTTATAGGACAGTACTTACTTTTTGAATGATGTCCTATTGTACTTGAAAGGTTCACCAAGTACACCGAAATGTACTTTTTATATAAAAATATTCCAACATATTTTTCTTTTTTTGTTATTCACAATTCAAACAAAACTAATCTATAAACATTTTTGGAATTTATGAATTGGCAAAAGAAGTTTGTTTGGACATGTCACCGCCTCGACGAAAGTGTTATTTTAATCTAGAGTTGCAAAAGAACTATCCATTTATGAAAATAAAATCAAGTTCTTCGCAACATATTTTGTATTGTGAAATTTGTAAAAGTGATGTCGATATATTTCCAATAGTGGTCGCAGTAATATTAAAGCTCATTTGGCTAAGAAATAGCATATATTGGCTGCAAATTCAATATCTAAAAGCAATAAATTGGAAACATTCCTTAAAAGCGAATATTTTAGCTCAGAAAATACGTTGATTGGCGCCAAGGAAAGTACTTTCGCTTATCATACAATCAAACACCTACAGAGTTTTAGATGTTTGGATTGCACGTCTAAATTAATAGTGAACATATTTGAACCCAAATTTACATCAGCTCGCACCAAATCGGAGGCCATTGTGAAAAACATTCTTGCTGAAGAATCCCAGAGGCGATTGAAGATTGATTTACAGAGAGCACATTTTATTACTATCATTATTGATTCTTCAAACCACAATTAAATTAAAATTGTACCTTTACTAGTAAGGTACTTTGATTGTGAAAAGGTGTCCAAGTAAAACTACTTCAATTACGAGACCTTTCTGGAGAAACGTCAGAACAGTTAAATAATTATGTGCTTACCACTTTAAGAAAACACGATTTAGTTGAGAAATGTATTGGATTAGCAGGTGACAATACGAATACAAATTTTGGCGGAATGAGACGAAAGGGAGTGAATAATCTGTTTGCTAAATTGAATGCTTCTTGTGGCAAACCCCTGGTTGATATTGGTCGTATTGCACACATTCTAAACAAGTGCGTGCAAAATGCGATGGATATCTTACCAATCGACGTAGAAGTTATTGTAGTAAAAATATTTAAATATTTTTATATTTACATAGTCAGAGTGGATAAACTAAAACAATACCGTGACTTTGTTGATGTCGAATACAAAAAGATGCCATTTTTTAAAACAAGGTTCTTAAGTCTAATGCCAGCAATTGAACGAATTTTACAAATGTACGAACAATTAAAATCATATTCTTCCTCTATTGAAAATTGCCAGACGATTATAAAACAGTTTTTTGACGATCCGACAGGTTAAATTTGGATGAGGTTTGTACACAATATTGCCTCTTTGTTCCACAAAGTCATTTTAAACATCGAGAGTGATAAAATATGCGCAACAGAAGCTGGACTGGAGTATTTTTAAACTTCTAATAAACTGTAAACTTACAAATAAGCTTGAATGTCGTTTAAACGAATCATTTTTACCACTTAAAGTAAAAGAATACCTTTCAAAGCCCGAAAGCACGAATGGTACAGTAAATTATCGCGAAGACTTCGTGGAAAATGTTAAGTTAAGTAATTTTATTCAAATTGTGTGACATACTTGCAGAACTGGAGTACAAATCTGAATGAATTAAAGCTTTTTGACTGGGTAAACTTGAAAAGAAAAATTTTATGGAAAGATGTTTTGTGTTCATGTGAGGCTTTTAAAGATTACATTAGTCCAGTGTTGAATGAAGACCAACTGTTTGATGAAGTTAATGGAATTTAAAAAACATTCATACTGAGGAGCGGTGGATTGCAGTGTTCCAATTTGTACGAGAAATGGAGTTTAAAAATGTGAAGATCTTATGTGAAATTATTTTTTGTCTCCTGGGACAAGCGCAGCAATTGAGAGGCTATTCTCCAATATTAACAATTATTGGAGTTCAGAAAAATCACAAATGTTAATATCTACACTAGAAGCTGTGATGAAAGTGTACACAAATTTTAACGAAACCTGCAGCGAAATGTTCCAGTTCCTAAAGGCCAGTTCGAAAATCCTACAGGCGATTTTAGGTTCCCAAAAATACGACTGGTACAAACAAAATACGAGACGTGATGATGCAGGTGCAGGACCATCAAGTGAAAATTAAAAATTAGTTTTTAACTACTACTTTATATAATAATAATTATTACCACTGCCAGAATATTTGTTAAGTTATTTTGTTATATTTTATATTAGAATATTTTTTTTAATTTTGTTCCTTGTTGAAAATATAATGCTTTTCGTCGATACATCATTTTACACCTTGTGCGCTAAAACGACGTGAATTTCTTGCGTTGTCTTATTAACAGTGCTTTTAACGTTTTCGTACTTTTTTTGTCAAAACATAATATGGTCACCCTAAGTTTTCACTCATATAAGTAAAACACTCAAATTCTCCAACAAACGGATCCATGTTTTTAATAAACAAAAATAAACACAATTTCTCAAACACAAATGCTGTTTAAAATAAAAGATAAAAATTAAATACAGAAAAGAAATAAACAACTATTTTAAACATAAAAACTCGTGCCGAAATAAACTAAAATTCAACCATGAGGTAAGAAATGAAAAATATTCAATGAGCAGAAAATTAGGGATAAGCGGCGATGAGAAATGCAAGAGTGCTTTTAAAAGGATCGATGCACGTGTTGTCAGAGCGAAGGATAATACGGATCTGACGATAAACTGTACGCGCAGTCTAACCACGCGCCCAGCGATGAACCTTCACTCGGCGGCAATGACGATGATTTTAAATTTGCATATAATGTCCGCGCTCTAATCATCAGACTTTGTACATTTACCTATAGTCATCATGTACAATTACAATGTATCAAAAATTTTACCCCAAAAATCTTTTTTTGTGGGCAAAAACAACGCTAAACAAATTAATCCGATTTCAAACACTAAACATCCTTAAAAACACATATAAATGTCAGGACTTCTAGAATTGGGGCCACAATTTCACAATAACTATTAAGTAATCCAAGAGTCGACATAGACGTATATATTACATGTATCCATGCGAAAACGCAACTAAATTCCACCAAAGGAATACACCTGCTACACCTATACCCGCTAATATACAACAAATTACAAATTATAAACCACCTTTGTAATTATTTTATTTAGCAATAGGATTACAAATAGCGGGCTGTGAAAAACAATTATAATATATATATGTTTAAGCCATAAAACTTGTATGCTGAAATACAGCGATTATTCATGTTTCATCTATATATTTACACTGAATTGAGGTACCACATTGAATTTGGATTACTTTCATTTCTGGATACATTTAGCATAACGTGATTATTATTATAATTCTATTCAATGCGAATATCCCACAGAAAATAATCTTGCGAAATCAGATCGACGTCAATTAAATCGCGACGGTAGCCATGAAAAGCACTGCAGATTTATAGGCGTTGCATAAACATGATAGCTCCCGGTCACATTTTAATTTAGATTTTTCGTCAATAATAATCGTAAAATGCGGCGCTCGTAAAACAAGACTGGAGTTTTTTCTCCTCATCGGTAATTTTATTTATTTCGTTCCTAACTGGGTTAAGGCGGCGCTATTATTCCTTTTAGAGCTTTCATGTGTCACGATGCATAATTAGCTCCGTTGAGATATCTATTTATTTTTCGATAATAATCGGTTAGATAAAGTTCACGTCGTAAAAGTCGCCAATAATTGCTTGTTGTTGTAAAATTGAGTGGCACATTAATTAAATTTTATGGGTTGATTAACATCTAAATGTTGGAAAAAAGTACACGACATTTAAATATCTTGTTTTTCATAACCAGTATAGGATGCTAAGTTGACACAATTTTTTTTTGTTCGTTCGATTTACTACAATACTGATAAGAAAGTATCCATTTGGTGTGTATGAACATCGACGCTTAATTGCTTAATTATTTGTCGGGAAATACGCGCAATATTATTTTTAATGATTTATGGTAGTGGTCGGTTTAGGTGTAATTAGTGTTTAATAATTTATAGTTGACGGTCACAACACATCACTAATTAACTAGATAGGTTAAGTTAGTTAGATTAGCGTAGAGACATATATAGAATTGGAAAAAAGGGTCCTATTATTGTGGAATTTGTTTCATATCTGAGGAAGCAGATGATTTTTAAAAACAAAAAAGTTAAGATGAACCGGCATAGCAATTTCAAATGATTTCTGTGAAGAAGATCAAAAGAATCAAGAAATCGTATTCGGCAATCTAAAAAAAAAAAACTAAAAATCTAAACAGCTATATAAAACAACTACAAATAATGAAAATTTGGAAAAAAAGTTCAAATGAAAAAAAGTATCCGCAACTTCCTGTTGTTCTAAAACGGAAGAAGCATTGATAACACCTAAACAAACTAACTGAAGCAACGTCACTGGAGGTTAATGTTTACAAAATCATGCGAAGATACCCACGGACAATCAATCACCGACAATTGCTGAAAGAGAAAGAAAAGCTCCCTATGGCGGAGGTGATGTGAGAACAATAAGAAGTACGCTATTAGTATATTAATTGTCCGATATTCTCCATAGTAAATAGCTGGCTATAATTTTCGTAGTTGAATAAGTCTTTTAGATTTAAGTGATGAATGCATACCTAATGAATTTTGAAATTAGTTTCATAGAGACGTTTACTTTTACAAAACTTTGACGAATGTAATGATATATTAAAGTTAAGTAAGAATATATCGAGTTTTAAGTATTAAACTGCGTGTTAAAATAGACATTCTTTTCATGCCTCATAGCCCCAGTAACATAAGTCCTATGCGTTTTGTAATATTTACTGTGTTATGCATTTTTAGTCGGCTCTAATGCGTTATCAGGCAATATTCCATGATACAATATTCTTATTGTTAAAATCCCAGGGAACAGAAACAATGTACGTAAACAGAATTATAATTAAATTTACTGAAATCTTTGATAGGATAGGGATAGAAATCGATATATAGTTACTGTACAGTAAACATAATGGTCAAAGATATTATTAAAATCTATAACTCCACAATTTTCAACTTCCACAGTGTCTGACAAAACAATGAGATCAATGAATAAAGAAAACGTAGGTTTCCTAACAAAGTATTTGCTTTGAACCATAAGCATCAAACAATGAGTAGATTTGCATTTAGTCGAATGCCTAGGCATTCACGGCCATTTTGCCATAATGAAGCATCTTCCGGATGTTGCCGTGGTTCTTGACATAAACATGACGTTTCGCTGATCATGCCATGTCAGCTTCTTCAGAAGTTTTCTGAACCTAGTCGCTGCTTAATTTCATTGATGCGCATCCGTTATATTTCATTGATCCGTATTCGTTGTCGTCTGCTGATCCAGGATTCGTCCTTGATGGTGCTGGCTGCATCCTTTGTGATCCTTGCTTCTCAGCGTCCCTAGTGCTAACTTCCAAACCTTACTTAGTCTCCGGTTGAAATTATCCCGATTCTTCATTATTTCCAAGGATTCTCTCACTATCCGTGGGTAGTAGTGATGGTTTCTGGCGAGTATTTTCACTTCATTGTTGTCGATTATGTGACTGCTTCCCGTGTAGTAGTGTTCAGCTATTGCGGATCTTCCAGTATTTCGTTGCTCGACATCTCTTCGATGCTCCTTGTCTCTGCACTGTATACTGCGTCCAATTTGTCTAATATACAATTTTCCACACTGGCATTGAAGTTCGTATATTACTTTAACTCGTAATCTGGGTACCGAGTCCTTGTTGGATGGAACCAATTATTTTATTTTCTTAACTGTGCTAAACCTGACATTGATATTCTTCTTCTCCAGGGTTTCCTCAGCGTGTCCGTAATTCCGGCAATATATGGGAGGTGTGCGTATCCTGCTGGTTTTGTTCCCCGGTTCATCCTTTTCTCTTCTTCCTAGCTTCGACAAGTCTCTGAATATCCTGTGGTTTGTAGCCATTCTTCTGTAGTGCATCCTTCACATGCTGTGTTTCTTCGCTTTTATCACTAGCATCACTAATTTTTTCCGCTCTGTGTAGCAGTGTGGTGACTGATATTTTCTTTCTTTTGTAAGGAACTCGGAACATTTTGTGGAGATTTTACATGGACGTGAAATAACCAGCGAGGACATTCTGGTGGAATTACTCTTCATCAAAGTACCTGTGGAAGAAATCCTAGAGCTCATGAGATAACGATTGTGTTTAACCACCACTTACTTCCTATGGAATGGAGAATACTATGAGCAGAAGGACAGTGCTGCTATGGGATCACCACTCTCACGAATCATTGCCAACATCTTTATGGAAACTTTTGAAGAAGAAGCCACCAGTTTCAGCCTAAATGCTGGCACCGGTACGTGGACGATACATTCGTCATATGGCCACATGGTATGGATAGTTGCATTCAAGGAGGATATCAACGGACAACATGCCAACATCAACATCACAATGGAGACAAAAGAGAAGAGTCACTGCTATACAGAGCGTAAAAAATACTGATGCTAGTAATAAAATCGAAGAAATACAACATGTGAAGGATGCACTACAGAAGAACGGCTACAAACCACAGGATAATTAGATACTTACCAAAGCTAGGAAGAAGAAGGATGAACTAGAGAAAAACCCAGCGGGATACGCACACTTCCCGTACATTGCTGGAGATACGGACAGGCTGAGGTAAACCCTGGAGAAGAAGAATATCAATGTCAGGTTCAACACAGTTAAGCAAATAAAAGAACTGCTTCGATCCAACAAGGACCCAGATTACGAGTTAAAGGAATATACGATCTTCAATGCCAGTGTGGAAAATCGTATATTGGACAAATGGGACGCAGTATACAGTGCAGAGTCAAGGAGCATCAAAGAGATGTCGAGCAGGGAAATACTGCAAGACCCGCAGTAGCTGAACAGTACCACATGGGAAGCAGTCACATAATCGACAACGACGAAAACCAGATACTCGCCAGAAACCATCACTACTACCCATGGATAGTGAGAGAATCCTTGGAAATAATGAAGAACTCGAATAATTTCAACCAATATATAAGAAGGATATAGACTAAGTAACATCAGTATGCATCAGTTTGTATGATCAGCGAAACGTCAAGTTTATTTCAAAAACTACAGCAATATACGGAAGATACTTAATTATTGATTTGTATTTGTACATAACAAATTGATTCACAAACAAACAAACACATTCCAGATAACCAGAATAATGACTTCGTCAGTAGATAAGAAATACCGTCATCAATTACATAAAAAAAGTCGTGATCAAAACTTGGCGATGGATAAATTGAACCAATAAAAAATTGCTTTGCACCTACCTCAAGCAAAATCCAGATCTGTTCGATTGCTATGATAGTATGCCATCAATGACATACATTCTCGGCCAATTCTCACGAAGCTAAATGCTTTAATCCTCTCAACATCGCCAGATCGTAGTAACCAAGTACACTACGATTAGAATGTGATATGTACTCGCTGATATATTGAATCTTGGGAATCAAAGAACGTAAGTTTAGGTGAGCAATTTGTAAATCGATAGTAGCAGACATTACAAAATAAGCTTAGAAAAATGTATGGAGACAATTAAATTAGAACAAACAAATTATCGCGAATCCAGCGTATGTTCTTCTTCTCAAAATTGTCAGTCAAGAGATACAATAAAATTATAATAAACTAAGACGAGAAGAAATAGAAAAAAAGAAAATTCAATTCAAAGAAATTTCATCTTTTATTTATTCCTTCGCTTAAACTAGATACGTAGAATAGAATAGTTTCACGGCTCAATGTAACTGCAATTATATGAATTAAAACTAAAATCTCTTCACGGTGCCTTTGCTTTCGTACCAGATATTTCCTCCATTCACAAACAATTCCAGACTTGCAGCCGACCAAACTCATCCGCTAGTTGTGTATCGCGCGAACTCGAATTTGAGTAAGGTCTTCTTTTATGGTAACCTTGCTTCCTGCTTTCAGCACTTCATAAACTTGTGATTAGCGAATTGCACAATAATAGGGCGACAGGTGTTTTTAATTCGTCCGATACGATGACAAATATCCATCGGCGCTGAACTAAACATTAAATTTAGTTTAGTAGAAAAATGTTACTCACAACTGCTTAAATGCTTTTGTAATCGTCCTCGTTAACACCAAATATACGATTATTCCGTCGGCTGTATGGTTCGAGGCCATCCATTTTCTTGTTCGCATTCTTTCTTAACCTTTTCATTTTCGGCTTTTAAAACTTGTACTTCATTCTCCATGTTACTCATTTTACCTTGGCATTGTTGTGTGATCACCTAAATCTGTTGTTTTATAACATTAGAAATACTGAATATGAAAAAGATTCCTTCTGAATTTCCTGGATAATAACTGTTAGTACCACGAAAATAATAATTCAAACAGAGCACGTGGAACAGCAAACCACTACTCGCCGGCCATCAATATTAACATTATCAGCAATTTAAACTAATATCGTAATGCCAAACGCAAAATTCATTGATTGGACGGACGCACACAATCAAATCAATGATAAAAGCACATATTTATTTGGAAAAAGTAGATACAAGTTAATATAAAATTACCGAAGTGATGAACAAAAAGTGAATCTTTTACACGTAAATTACATACAAAATAAAATACAGCTATAATCAAGTGTCGTAAATGCGCTCTTTACACGTGATCCATTTACTCGTCGTGTAATTTGCATCGGTGGGCACTTTAATATTAGTGGGATGCCGCGACTTTTTTTATATCACGGTGTCCAAAATTTACTTTGGTTCGCCTTGACGAACATAAACTGTCGAGCGTTCGTTTCAACGAAAAAATGGCAAACCGCAAGTTTCAATTTGTTCGGTGCATTTTTAACCACCCATATAATTGAAACTTGCTTTTATAATTGTCGCTTTGTAATAATTTTTCTCCATATTTAAAATTCCCAAATGAAGAATTTTGTTTGTTACTGAAATTTTTTTTTGTAGTCAATTACATTTAATCTTATATTATAATTTAAACAAAAGTACATTTAGAGCTAATATAGAGTGTGCAGCGTACACTACTCATGGAATAAATTTAGTAATTTCAAAACGACAAAAATTATAACGAAATTTGTCGACAACGCTGAAATATGTCAATTTTTATTTCTCATAATGCTTATTTTAAATTGCTTCTCTTGTTCATGACGTCATTCATTTTGAGCTATGACGCGAGCCCCATTTTTTAATATAATGCAAAATTTTTGGTTTAGTTTTGGGTAGTACTTTGTCTAACCAAATAATACTGCAAACAATCGGATTACACGCAATTTAAGATTCGCCACTTAAGCAGCAAATGCTCAAAGTGTTCTCCACGCATTTGTTGGCAAACTCCTAAGCTTTAGGTGTAATATTTCTATACGATCTTTCAAATCATTCAAATGGTTAGGTTTTATTTTTAAAACCTTACTTTTTAAATAACTCGAAAGGAAGAAACCGAACGAAGTTAAATCACGCAATCTAGCTGGCTGTTATATGAGTCTTCTTTTCCCAATTCAACTATTTGGAAAAACTTAAATACTGTTGAGCACAAAGAGAATAATGAATTGGTGCTCTATCTTGCTGAAGCATAATGTGTTCCAAATAATATCTGGATCTTGACGCTATTAAAACTGGAACAAGTTCGTCCCTTTAGATTTAGATTTTTCACCGGTAAAATGGCACAAACGTTTAGTTTCTCAAATGATAGACTAGAGAAGCTTGAAAAATTGATAGAGAAAATGGTAGAATGGACACTATGATGTCCATTATAACAAAATATAATGCGAACAAATCTAAAACTGTCCCTGTGGAATGGGAGAGTCTAGTAAATCATGGACTCGAAATAACAACATTTATTAGTTTACATGATGTCGATATCATGCTAATTTCAGAAGCATATTATACACATCGCGAGCAACACGCGGCCCGTTAAACATGTTTATGTGGCTCGCCAAGCATTTCTAAAATTGAATTTATTATCGACTTTCACCATCAATATATTGTTATAAAATTAATTATGATAAAATGGTAGTACATACTAAACTGCAACAATTTTTTGTGGCTAGTTACTTGTCGGCGACTTGTTCAAACATGCAATACGAACGCGGCACGTATGTGCAGGGGTGTCCGCTGAGCCCGCAACTATTCAACGTATATATCGCACAGCTGGAGGATGTGTTTAAAAAAGGGCAAGGTGGGGGAGTAAAGTTGGGCAGTGGGAGGATTTGGTCGTTGGCCTTTGCGGACGACGTAGTGATACTGGCGGAATCGGAGAAAGGATTGTTGGAGATGACAAAAAGATTGGAAGGGTTCCTGGATAGGAGAGGACTGGAAGTAAACGTGCAAAAGACAAAAATAATTGTATTCAGGAAAGGAGGAGGAAGAAGAAAAGAAGCGCAGGTGAGATGGAAAGGAAAGATAATAGAGCAGGTGAGGGAGTGGGCATACCTAGGATATGTACTGAGGGAGAACAACAGTGGTGACGCGCACATAAGACATATATGTAGGAAGGCGAAGAAGGCAGTGGAAGGGCTGAAGGCAAGTTTATGGGGGAAGAGAAAAGGGAAGTTCGAAGAAACAATGATTTGGAATGTATGTGTACGGGGCATAATGATGTATGGGGCGGAAGTATGGGGTGTCAAGGAAATAAAAAGAGTAGAAAGGGAGCACATAGGACAATAAAAAAGAACATTGCAATTAGAACGTTCGACACCGGACTACATTGGCGAGAAGATGACGGTGGAGGCGGGCAGGAGGGTGGCAAAGCATGAGTTGGGGTTGAAGGGGAGGGGAGAGAAGAGTTTGGGGAAGAAGGTGATGGAGGAGCTGGAGAAGAGGGAGAGAAGCCGGAAAGAGTTATCAAGCTGGGAGGTGGCAAGGAGAAGACTACGAGAAGGCGGGGTGGTCGGTGGGGGAGATGGAAAGAAGAAGAAAAGAAGGGTGTCTGGTGGAGAGAGAGTTGGCAGGGAGGTGGTTGCAGGTGAAAGCCCAGGAGAGGGAAGGAAAGATAGAGAGAGCGAGGTACAATGGAAAATACAGGGAGTTGCAAGTATACAGTAGGAGGCCGGAATATCTGGGAGGAAGGAAGACAGCCGAAGAGGAAAGACTATTGGCTAGATTCCGGTGTGGAATCGAAGAGAGAAATAATAAGTATTGGATGAGTGAGGAATACAAGAGGTGCGAAGCATGTGGAAGAGAGGCGGATGATTGGAAACACTGGTGGGAAGAATGTGAAGAATTGGTATGGAGTAGAGAGGAAGAGAAGCTGGGTCGGGACTCGAGAAGGATGCTAGGAGAGATAGGAGAGGGAGTGGAGATGTTGAGAAAGTTAAAGAAGAGAAAAGAAGATGGAAGATGTAGGAGGGAGAGAAATAAATAATACATAATTTGTTGTAGATGCAAGGACAGGATGAGAGATGGAGGAGTAGGGAGCCGATAAAAGAGAAGGGAAGCGAGGACCAGGAAGGAGACGAGGGTATAGGAGGGAGGAGAGACGCGCAGGATCTCATAATGTATATCTGTAAATAGTTAATTTGGTTAAAATATGCGTGTAAATATGCCAATAAAGGTTGTTACTACTACTACTGGTAAGCTACTACTACTACTACTACTACTACTACTACTTCAAAGGCGTGAGTGCAATATTGTTGTCAAAAAGGTAATATGAGAGTATTTTTTATACAAAATTAAGTTTTCCTACAATTTTTTTTAATCCATAATAGCATGTCGGAAAAGCAAACAAAAAACGGAAGGTTGCGGATGAGCACAGGCATTTACAAGAAAAGTAGAAATTGTATTATTTTTTCACTTTCGTCAAAGATAAAGCTGTATGCTTAATATGCTCAGATACTGTGTCGACATTACGGTACAAAACGTGAACAACAATATAAAAACTTAACACGACAACTCCGGATAGATAAGTTTAATCAAATAGAGAAAAACTTGGGAAAACAACAGGCTATTTTTAAAAATCAAGCTATTTTATCCAATACGGCAGTAAAGGCTAGTTTTGTTGTCAGTTAAATATTGACAAAAAATGAAACCCTTTGCGTATGGAGAGATGATAAAATCGAATCCTGTTCTTTGGCGGACGTTGGCTTGATGAGAGTTGCGATATTTGCGATACAGCACAACTGGCTAAATTTTTACGTAGTATTGATACCAAATTGAATACTACCGAAGAATTGTGTTCACTGATTCCAATGCAAAGGACTACAAGCGGCAAAGACCTGTCTACGTCTACGATGAACTAAAGTCTGTGTTGGAATATTTTTCAATTTTATTAGAAAAGATTATTGGTATATCGACTGATGGAGCACGAGCAATGTCAAGCATGGAGGTAGGAGTATGGGGAAGGCTATTTCAAGACATTAAAAAGGTCACAGGAAGGGAAATATACCACTGCATAATTCAATAAACTAGCCAATTTTATAAAGTCGCGCGCGTTAAATCACCGAAACTTTAAAGCATTCCTGAAAGATTTAGAAACTGAATATGGCGACGTGGTTTTTAATACCGAAGGACGTTGGCTTAGTAGAGGTGCAATGCTAAAAAGAGTATACAACTTAAAAAGCAAAATACAATTGTTCTTGGATATGAAGGGATATGCCTGTCCTCATTTTGATAATAAAGATATCGTATCGACATGACTCAGCATCTCAATGATCTAAATGTGGAACTTCAATGCAAAGGACAGTTTATTCACAATTTGTATGATAAAATTCAGGGCATTGAGCGCAAATGAAAATTGTGGAAACAGCATCTTTTGCAGAATAATGTGTCTCACTTTTCACATCTAGAAAAAGAAAACATTACTACTTCTCAAAAATACGCACAATCCAGTGGAAAATTACGTTAATTACACTTATACTAAAACCTGGAAAACCTGTTCAGAATGTAAGTTCTTATCGACCAATCAGCCTGATTCGTTCATTATCTAAAATATTTGAGAAATTATTTCTCCAAAGACTGAAACAACGATTAATCGAACATAATGCGATACCACAGCATCAATTTGGATTCCATGAGTAACACTTCACCATAGAATAGGAGCATGGAGAACTAACACAACTGAAGGATGCCTTCGAAAGTAAAAAGTACTGCTCGGCTGTTTTCCTGGATATCACCCAAGCGGAAATTGAAAAATCCATTACCTTTTCCATAGTATCAGATCCTGACGATATATCTACCCAATCGCTTCTTCATGGTAAAACAGAAGAAGTTGACCTTTACTCTATCAAATCTGTTATACCACAAGATGCCATACCAGAAACACCTACTACCGTCATCTTTGCAACACGTGAGATGCCTATACTAGCCTCTGAAAAGTTACAGGGCGCTCTTAACAACATCCAGAGCGGGTTGGAGGCCAAGGTCAAGGCCAACGACACGTCCTGGTATCACTCTAAATGGACACCAATTATCACAAACTAATTGCGCAAAGTACCTTGGAATGCGCCTCCATCGAAGCCACAAATGGAAGGAGCATATCAATAAGAGCTGAACAACTTATCTCAAGTTATAACCAAGTTATATTGGTTGATCGGATGAAGCTCAAAACATTTACTTTAAACAACCTAATAAAACAATAGCAAAGATCCTATGAACCTATGAGCTGCACCTTTGGTGGGTCGCGAGTGCTACGAACTTTGATAAATTGCAACACTTTCAAACTATCAAAACTTTACGCGTTGTTACCAACGCGCCGTGGTTTGTTAGTAACTAAACGTTACACAACGATTTACATATCACAAGTGCGTGAGTCAGAAATACCTCTCGCCTCTTAAACATCACCCCAACATCCTAGCTATCAACCTGTCAGACAATAGTACAGCTAGGCATCGCCTAAAGTGAAGTGACGTATAGCTAGGTAGTGGTAGATCCAACCATTAGAGTAGACTTATATGAATGAACATTAATTAATTAAGTAGATAAGTCAAGTTTAGTAAAATTAACCTTACAAATAACTACAAATAATATAATATTTAATCACAATTAGTTAGAGCTTTAATGTAAACAACTGTTACGGTTGTGTTTTATTTAAGACATTTAAGTATATTATTCTATAGTAAATATTACATATTTTACCTGCATTTACTTATAATAAGGATGAGTATATTTATGAAAACGTCGTAGAGGTTTATTGCTTTCACCCATACCACACTAGCCCTAGCGGTGGGGTTGTTTACGGGAAGGACACATTCGTCATCGTACCGTGAACATTACCAGTCTCTCTCTCACAGTGGCGTGCGGGCGTACGGCGAGTGTTTATCGCAGTAGTTACGTTGTTATTGTGATATCTGTATTATGGTCATTGGTGTGAACAATGACTAGTATTATTCGTTGCTTATTGAGATGTATTAATGACAACTGCTTTGAGTACGTTACAGTTGCGGGAGTGATTGCTAGTGGAGTTGTGCAGACCGAATGCAGTGGTGTTGCTTTTGATGCTGTGCTGCTGTTGCCGTTGTTACGGCTGTTGTTGATGTTGGTGTTGTTGCAAGATGCAACTGGTTTTCGGTGAAGGGTTATCCATTAGCTAGCTATATGCATGTGTCATGGAATGTGGAGGTAGATGCATTCCTGTCAGCGTTGCGAGGTGGGATCGCACTGGGGCACATGACACAATTATATGAATTGTTTGTACGCGAGCTGTTTGCTTGGCAGCTTGTGTGCGCAGGCATGCAAATGCAACCAATCTAGCGGTATTGCAACACGCAGGTAACGGCGTGATCGCTTGACCTGGACGCAAGTCGAGTGGTCCGTTGTATCTGTTCTAGTCAGGTAATGGGCGCGGGCCCGCAAGTGTATCGTACGTGACTTGACTGTCTGGATGACTATGTCTATTAACTATTCCCTTTGACGCTACGAACTAATGTTAGGTGTATACGAAGATCACCGTTGGAAGAGCAATGGACAGACGGATAAAGAAGGTGTTGGCATGATTCGAAGAGTGCTGAAGCAAGGGTGCTGGAGCACCCTGTATGTTAATACTAATTATGGTCGGTATTTATAATCACTAATTACTGTTTGTCTTTCATGTTGCTTGCCGTATTATTTGCATCGTTCGAGGAGAGGAGTATGGTAACGTAAACACATGTATTGGGCTGTGTGAGAGGGAAAGCAATTATAATTAATAGGCGCCACTTATCGAGGGTGCAGTAGTTTTGGTCGCCGGGCGTTTTTTAGTATTCGAGACATATTGTGCATCTTGCACTTCGTACAATTAACATGCAGTTTTATGCATCGCTCCCAATCATCTTAATATGCTCCGTTCGAATTTTTCGACCTCCTAACACAACTAACCTCCCCCTTGCCTAGTAGTGTAAATTGAGCCAATACAAAATCAATTTATTAACCTTAGGCAGACTACTGATAGCATAAGAGATTTAAAATGGAGATTCGCGGCAGACCAATATCTACAATCCTGCTGGTTCACTTCTCCATTTACATATAGATGCGTCAGAAAATATTATGTTTTTAAAAGAAATGCAATTTCTATCCCATAAATCTATCATTATCGGCCCGGATCATCTTCTGTTAACTCTTGAACGTATTGAAGTTGACAGGGATACATCTTTGTTTCTTAAAGATGTTAATTTTCTTCATTGCAATAGCGTACTCGTATATGTAGGTCAAACTGGCCGAAATGCCATGTATTAAAGCGTTTTAAAGCATTTAGATTAAATTACGATACGAGTACATTTGCAAATCAAATCACAAATTGTAATAATTTCTTTCCCGAAAGTAATAAACTAAAAATGTTAGACAACTGTAGAAAACGCACTAAGCTTAATCTTTTAGAAGAGGCTGAAATTCATAAAAACTACATTGGTTTTTGTGTAGTCTCATTAATCTGTTGAATGAGCAAAACGACTTACCGCAATATAAATCAACTCTTTGTAAATCCCTATTATGCGCCTTATTTTTTCCCTTACTTCTTTCTCTGTGTGTAAATGTATTTTGTTCTATGTACAAATCTAAAGTTTAAAGTTTCACAGCTCTAGCTTTAATCATTTGGGCGATCGAGCGCGCACAGACACACAGACAGCCACACACACACAGATGTCATTCGGAAAATAGTCAGAATTGGTTCAGGGGACATCATTAAAGAATAAGAAAATAAAGATTACTCTTACGAGTACAAATGGAACAAATTATTTTTTACAACTCAGTTGTGAGATGTCATTTTATTTGCGAAAAAGGTTCCTGCATAACAGAACAACTTTTCGACGTCTAGTGATAAAAAGCATTCTATTTGTTTATTTACCACTCGCTTTATAAGAAGTTATCACCAAATGTCAGTTAAGTGCAAACATGTCATTTTAACTGTAAAAAGGGAAATATTTGTTATTTGCACCTTAAATTAAAAATGAAAAACTCTAAAAGATGTGACTTTTTATCATTCCACAGGTTGCTCATCTCGGCTGAAGCCTTGGCGAAAAATATTATGAAGTAGTAAATTTCGTTCTATAGGAATTTAAAAAATATTTGTACGAATAGAAAATAATATCACTTATGATGTGAAGGAACATAAAATACCGCTGCTCTTGGAATATATACCTTGTGAATTAAGAATATTTTTTCTGTGTTGATAAACTTACAATGAATAATAAAGATTTTTAATTCACTTCCCACTTGAGCAATTTAGAGGCAAAAGCTAATAATGCTTGTTTTATTCACTTACAAAATAAGCGACATCGCGCAATTTTATTCGTTTCCTTTCAGTTTTATCCCTATTCTGCGGCAACAAACGTAATTTCAAAAGAGCAAATAAAAATATGTGATAGTCGATGTCCTTTTCATATGTATAATTATCTAGAGCCTCGACTTAGCAAAAGAAAAAACACCACGCCTACGGGCT
The DNA here is from genome assembly GCA_959613385.1 of Geotrupes spiniger. Classification (NCBI taxonomy): domain Eukaryota; kingdom Metazoa; phylum Arthropoda; class Insecta; order Coleoptera; family Geotrupidae; genus Geotrupes; species Geotrupes spiniger. The sequence goes on from OY390738.1 coordinate 3,515,687, forward strand.
GCCGTGTTTATTAGATATTTACCGACATTCGACGTACAGAATATTAATTGCCAACAGAGATTGATTAAATACGTTTCGTGTAACGTGTAATTACATCTAACAATGATTAATGGCTTATTTGAAAAAATGTCGCCCGTCTTATCTGAAACAACATCGCTTTCTTGAATACCAGTGTGATATTTTTATCATCGGACGACGAGTCATAGATGACGCAATTGAACGATACAGAGATAGGGTAAGTTTGGCGAAACTGGGTCAAGGGTTGCGTAACAGAACGGGGTGGGCTCGAGCAAGATTATTATTTGCGAGCCCACCTAAAGGAGTTACCTTATAGAAACGGTATTTAATTAATCGTGTCGTGTTGAAACGAAAGTTCAAGGATTTATCTTTGCGAGAAGTTTAAATATCAATGGCGACTGGCTAACCGATTCGCCACTTACGCGAATGGCACAACCAAACCTATCATTAACAGAAAATTACCGGGCTTTAATCTGAACGTTCAAATAAATTACAAGAGTACCTTAATTACCGCTGCCGACTATTACTTAAAGCCAATTTTGCGGATTTCTGTTTTATGTTCAGGACGAGTTTTTATGGATTCATTATCGCAACGAACAATGCCAATGTGATTGGCTGGCAAAAAACGCATTGAAATTTGCACGTTTCATCGCACATATTTTTAAACATAACGTAACATTGAAACGAAGGAAAAAAACCCGGCGATATTAATAACGTTTCTGACAGCCCGGAGAAAAACGTCATGATTTACGATTTGCTCGTGTGGGGCATTTAATTAAAAACCTATTAGGGCACATTATTTCGCGCATGTGGGAATGCAGAGTGATGGCATTCGATGGATTGAAAAAAAAAAGACTTACACGATGAGTCCACGAATTTTATTTTGCCGATAAATCTGTACCAAATTGCTGCTCAGGAATATTCGTTAATAACGTGTGCACAATTAGGTATCAGCCCGGGCCGGAATAATGCAATTAAGACATATTTATTCAGTTCGTTCTCTATGATATCGTTCATTGATATATTATTAATTAATTTATTAATTAATTATGACATTTCAATCAAAGAGGGAATTTGAATTATACATTGATTGTATATGAAATGGGTTGATTCCCACATGGGTAGAGTAATTACAACTAAAGACTTAAAAATATATAAATGTTTAACAAAGTAACGTATAACTGGCGGGTTACGTATTAGCAATTTAAATTTCAAGGCCTTCGACTGCAACTATTATTCAGGCTTGTATAATAATAGGCATCTTCTTGGAATCGAACGTGGGCGTGCCGCAGGACGAAATCCTCCTGAAAAATAATACCGAATCGCGAATAAGTCACAAGCGAACCATTTAAATTACCGTCGAATGAATGGATATTTAAACTCTACATTCTAAAACTTGAATTATAAACGGATAAATTTACATTCATGAATATTTATTCCATACTTCCTCTGTTTGGTAACCATTCAAGGGCAAGACCACAACAGAACTTTTTCTAACGGCAGCCTTAGATAAAATAAATGTCACGAATCGCCCCACGTCGTTGTCTAAACGTTGCGCTTGAATTAAATTTGCAGTTTATAACAACACAATAGTCGATAAGATAAAATTCCTGTCGGATTGAAAATAAGTATTCAACTGGATTATTTCAAATGCTTTGGCAATATTACGATACAGTAGCAGGAAATTGCTAAGCCCGATTTAAAAGATTTGAAAAGTGCGTTCTAATTATAGCAATCAAGGATAAAAGTACTACATAAAGAGGTGTTTATTTTTGCTTGTGCCAGTCTGCGTGTATAATTCGCATTCCGTCACAGAGGAAAGCGGCAAATTGCGGAAGCCGGCGGTAATTATGGAATTCTAATTTCTGCAAATGTTTCGAATTTTTTTTTTACAACAAATATTTCTCTCGTGCATAGAAAATTAAGCTGGCTAACTTGTTATGTTCATTTTGCTCTTATTGTTAATTCAATTTTAATACTTTTTTCAATTATTTAGGTTTATACCGTTAAGTATTTTAATTTTTATATTACTAGAGAATTTCTGAGATGACAGAAATGATATTTTTGTATTGGCAATTTAAAGATCTAAGTATTGTATTCAGCATATTGTACTCAAATCTACGGTGCGTTTCCAAGTTTCATGGCAATAATATGCATTTTTAATGTAAATTAATTCCCAACATATAATTATGACGACAATATAGTATGTAGTTTATGTGCATTTATAATTTTAAGTTTCACTGGCTTACATTCCTCTAGAGTTTTATAAAATCAATGACATATATAAAAGATGATATTTAAAATTATACTCAGTGACATATAAACTGCACCACCTAGAAGGGGTGGGAATTTTTGGACCAAATTTTGCAGGAATAGTGGACTAGTCCAGGGAAATAGTTGATTAAAATTTGAAACCCAATCATCAAGTAGTCATGGGATTTTTGACGTTTGTATCATTTTTTAGAGGTGGTGATAGACAAGCAATTATCGAGTCATTTTTTGAATTTGTTCCACTTTTTCTTATCCCGTTCTTTACTTTAAAGTGTTTCAAGTGTTTAATGATGCCTAGAGGAAGGAGACCTCAAGTTTACCAGCAGTTGAGTGACTTTGACCGAGGGCGGATTGTTGGTTTACAAGAAGCAGGTTTTTCGTTTAGAGAAATCGGCAACCGTTTGCGACGGCACCACTCAACAATAATGCGTGTTTATCAAGCATGGTCTGAACATGAGGTTGAACGTCAAGAGGCACTGGGGCTCAAAGACGAACCAATGAACGTCAAGATCGCCGCGTAAGACTAATGGCCTTGAGAGACCGATTCTCTACAACTAGATCAATAGCTGATCAGTGGTTAGGTGAACAAGGTCGTCCGATAGGCTTGCGAACAATTTATCCTCGAATAAGAACCTTTGGCTTGCTGTCTTACCGCCCACATCTTGTGCTACCCCTCACTGCTCAACATCGCCAGGAACGTTTGGCCTGGTGCACGGAAAGACTTCAATGGAACTTGGAGTGGCATCGAGTTGTCTTTAGTGACGAATCGCGATTTTGTTTAGGAATGCATGATGGTCGGATGACTGTTAGCCGAAGACGTGGAGAATGGCGCAATCCTGATTTTTAGATTGCGAGGCATGTTCACCGAACTGTGGGGTTGATGGTGTGGGGTGCTATTGCTTACGGCAGTAGGTCACCCTTGCTCTTCATTCGGGGCAGTATGACCCCCCGAAGCTACATTGACGAAGTGGTAGAACCACATGTTCTTCCATATCTTCGAGGGCTGGAAGACCCACTTTGTCAGCAAGATAATGCACGACCTCACGTAGGAAGGGTTTCTCTTGACTTCTTTGAAGAGGCCAATGTTAATCTTTTGCCTTGGCCGCCAAGATCTCCCGATTTGTCGCCCATTGAGCACGTGTGGGACATGATGGGTAGAAGATTAAGGAATCTACCGAACCCACCGTTGACAATAGAAGCTCTACGGCATGAAGTACAGGCTGCTTGGGATGCCATACCCCAAGAAGACATTGATCACCTGCTGGAATCAATGCCAAGGCGGGTCAATGAGTGTATCAGAAATAGGGGCGGACCAACACATTATTAAAGAAAAATCAAAAAGATGAAGTGTTTTCTTTATCAAATTTTAATCAATTGTTACCTTAGACTAGTCCAATGTTTCTGCCAAATTTGGTCCAAAAATTCCCACCCCTTCTAGGTGGTGCAGTTTATATGTCACTGAGTATATTCATCTAGTATGATATGCATTTGTCACAAGCAGTACGTTTTACGTGTAAATTCCAGCGATAACACACTAGAAATATCATAAAAAGTTGAATGATCCGATCCAATCTCAGGACAATGTAATGGTGTAGAACAATCCCAGTATTGTTTCATAGTGAGTTTTTAAATAAAGTTTTAAAGCAGTTGGTAATAAGCCTAACTATCTTTACAAATCTTTTGGTGTAACTCAAACTGCATTTATCTGTTTATTGCGACAAATACTGCTGGTCGTTTGTGACAGCTACATATCATTTCCATGGCACCTGTTAAATGGTAAGTTATACAAGGTGTAAACGTCATCTACATTTAACTGGATATAGTACTCAACAAATACCACTGTTTCTGTCTGTTCATTTTTGCACATGAGAATGTGTACTGTGTTACTTCCTATTACGAATAATTTTTCGACATAAAAGCGTCTGATGAAGCTCGCGAAATGTATCTTCAATGTCATCGCGTTCTCAATAGAAACATATTTTTGGTACAAAATTCTTTAAGAATGATGTCTAGAACGTAACTACTTTCATTTTGTGTTAGTTCATTTTAGAATGGATGTGAAAGAATCTATAATTTGCTACATAACTAAGTTGATTTTTTTACCATACTTTTTAAATTACTCAAATGTTGTATTGTCATTTTGAACACATGTTGTAATGTTTTACATGTAAATAATCATTGTCATGATAGTAAAAGTGTTTGCTATTAAGTGAATGAATAAAAAGTTACTGTCGTTTTTCTTTGCGGCTTTTATCTACACAATCGAACAGCTTTAAAATATATAGATGAAAGTTTGTATATAAAAATAGAGTTCCGAATAAACTTCTACTTCTCGATCGACTACCTAAGTGTACAATTTAGTACCACATTTCTTCTTTATCTTTATCAATCTGCCTTATTCTGTAACTATTGTTACGTAGCAATTGATAAGTCTAACAAACTTGAAAACGACTGAATTGATACGAAATCCTAACAAGCGTATCAATAATGCTATTCTGTAACGGGACTTGTTAGCCGCAATTGAAACGAACCCATAACAAGAAAAATAGAAAGTAATTTTGACCGCATCAGCGTTCGCACATGCGCTGACAACATTACATTTATAACCCCTTCGTATTAAAAATAGCGTAGTTCGCACATGGCGAGTTTAACAATGGGGAAAAAACGAGAAATCCGAGAACCAGCGAGAAGTAGTTTGATATGATGCTGGACTTTATTTGTACTCACAAAGTGGTTTAATTATTGCAATTGTGTTGCATTCTTCGAACATGATCTTTAAAAAGTGAGGTTACAATAATATTTTTTTTATTTTTATTGCATATAAATTCAACTCGCATACCTATTTTCTACTGCCAGCTAACTCATCTACTAAAGCCACAAAAATTTCTCCATTCAAATTCATGACGCAAAATATTTTTAATAAATAGCACAAAAATTGTAACCAAAAGCGATTTTATATTAAATACCTACTTATTTACTATTTTTAATACAGCGAAATATAAGTAAAAATTATCACTGATGCTATTTAAGAATAAAACCCAGTTTTTTAAATGTCCAAATGACAAATAACACACGTAACAACAGCTCATTATCAATTGATACGACATTTCAATAAATTGTTAGGTTCTAACAAAAATTGAACGACTCAGACCTTACAGAATACCACTTTGCGTAACAAACTTGTTACGATTGATACGTAACAAGTCTAACAACTTAACAAGTTGAAAAGATGCTTAGAGAATACGGCTGAATAACTTGCTCAAACATTATACAAGCCACTGTGATATGTTCAAACAATCTCAAGATAAACCCATGACAATTCGCGCAATTTATCGCCAACAAAGTTAGAGTTTGTGTAAACAAGAGATTTTCACAGTGTTGTAATAAATTCATGACTCACAAGAACCCCGAGTCGAAAATCGAAAACAAACCGACGTCCTTGCGAAAAAGTGGAACTCGTGAATTGCTTTTGGCAACGATCCGATGCGCTATACACTCGCCCGATAAACAACATGGCGAAAAATCGAAATTGGTTTGCACATACGATTGAATATTTTCATTGTTTTGATGCATTAATTGAAAACAGCATTTGGCTCTGGTTAATTTGGGTTTTATGGCCGCAATTTGTTCGCGGCTTTGGACAGAGTATAATTAGTCCTTTTATATTTAGTCCGAATCTAAATTTGGCTGTTCTGGCCGTATACATTGTGATGTGTTGCAGGTAGTGGGCGTGGGTAATTGTGTGCGAGTAATAAAAGATAATCGTTAATGTCATGCTTGTCTTGCTTACTTTGCGTTATTTACTATGCGAGTATATTCGTATTAAATATTACAAAAACCAAATCTATAATTAAAAATCCGCTCCACTTTAACTAAGAGAAACTTTTGTTGTTATATATAGCTCTGAAGAAGCAAATTAATTATAGGCGAAACTGTTAGCATTCGAGACAATTGTTTTTATTGTTGTCCGTGTCCTAAAAATCGGAAGATCCAATTAATTCACATAATCCAAGGACAGGAAAATAAGATCTATATATATATATATATATAAAAGAGGAAAGTTTTTTATGGGCATAACCCGCATGGAAGCACGCAGCCGCCAACACGTGTTTCTGACTTATTAGTCGTCATCAGGGCGGCATAGCCAAATTAAAGGATGGACAAAATTTGGATATATATATATATATATATATATATATATATATATATATATATATATATTGATGAGCTTCTATTTTACTGGGATATGCGACAGTTGAGGGAATTGTTAATCAAAACATGTGATTTTGTTGTTGTTAAAACACATGTTTTATTTTCTACGTTTCGGCCTCATGGGGCCTTTTTCGAGTTATAATTAAAATGTGAGCAGCGGCGTTTACATCTGTGGGTTTTTTAGCTTACTATACTTACTACTTCAGTAAGTAGTAAGTAGTACTTACTACTTACTACTAGTAAGTAGTACTTACTACTTCAGTAAGCTAAAAAAAACCCACAGATGTAAACGCCGCTGCTCACATTTTAATTATAACTCGAAAAAGGCCCCATGAGGCCGAAACGTAGAAAATAAAACATGTGTTTTAACAACAACAAAATCACATGTTTTGATTAACAATCAACTGTCGCATATCCCAGTAAAATAGAAGCTCAACAATATATAATAATACGACAAAGAAAACCTTTTAGAAACTTATCAAAATTTATATATATATATATATATGTTGTTATACTTTTGCCAAATTTATATTTATATTTTGTTGAAAAATATATATTTATATATATTTTTTGGGTATTAGATGGCTTTGTTTTTAAAAAAATCGAGAGTGATAATGCACAATATTATTTGATCATTATCAATTTTAACGTTTCGACAATTTATAATGTCTTCATCAGTAAAATATGTGCATTGCATGAGGTGCGACGATGATTTAGTTCATCGTCGCACCTCATGCGATAATGATCAAATAAAATTGTGCATTATCACTCTTGATTTTTTTAAAAACAAAGCCATCTAATACCCAATATATATATATATATAAATATATATATATATATAGAGGTATATATATATATATATAAATCAACTTGTTTATGCTAACGTTTCGCTTCTTTATTGAAGCATTTTCAAAGCCTAAAAGGTATACAATGCTAAGTAACGCATTAAGTGAAAACGTATATGAATTTTATGCGCACAAAAAACAGACGTTAAAACACTGCAAACATGAACCTTATGGACACCTGCGAGTTTTAAGGTGACAAAATTCCACTAACATTGAACAAGTTACGAGGGGAAGTTGAAAAGTCAAAATATAAATTTATGAAAAGTTTACGATATAAAATATGAAACGAAATCAAAATTAACGTTAAAAACAAAACATCTGTAACAGACCTATCACAAAGGATAAAAGAGTAAGAGAAATGTTCAGGGAGTCAGAAGGGTTAATCAGAGTCAGAATAGGTTAATTCAAGGAATACGGCAAAAGCAAATGGTCGTCATCAGATTCGCCTCCTATCCAAAAACTAAGGTACAAAGGACAAAACCAAAAAAGAAATTAATTTAAATTTAGATGTGAAAATTTTGTGAGAAGTCCTGTGTAAATAGTGCTCAAACTGTCTTTGTCTTTTTTAAAATTCATCACCTGTGGTGAGTTGACAATGTAACACATTTCCATAAAAGTTCTTTGTTGGAGGTGGTTGTTAAACTCTAAGATCTTGATTTCATTATAGTTTATGTGATGGCTATTACCAGAGTAGCCAGAGCACAATATTGTGGTTTGATTATAGTGTCACTTTTATGCTGTGTGATGCGTTGTTTAAGACGTTAAGTAGTTTGGCCTATGTAAACTTACAATCATCACAAGGAATTTGATAAATAATATTACTATGAAGAAGAATAGGGGTTTTGTCCTTAGTATTGGAAAAGAATTTGTCAACAGGTTTAGCGATTCTGTCGGCGACCACGATGTTAGTGCCTGGGAATATTTTTTTAAGTTAGGGGACAGTTGGTGTATGTAAGGGAAACTTTTGTAAATTTTGACAGTTTCTTGGGGAAGTTCGTCCCGTAGTCTGAGAGGATGATTTGAAAAAAGTAATTTATTAAGAAGTGAAGAAGGATAATTATTTTCAAGTAAAATGTTATATAATAATTGTAAACTAGTAGTGTGGAAATCCTGATGGGCAATGTGGGTTATCCTGTGTTTAAGACCTAAAATGACATTTAATTTATGTTGGAAGGGGCTGTAAGAATTGAAATGAAGGTATCTCCCAGAACTTGTGGGTGTTCGACACTAGTTAAGTTTGACAATACCATACCCAATCCTCGTGACCAAAGTATCGAGAAAGGGTACTTTCTGATCTTGTTCCATTTCAATAGTAAATTGGAGACGGTCATGAAAAGAGTTAAATATTTCAAAGACCTTGTCTTGTCCAAGTCTCCTTGGAATCCATAGGAATACTACAGATGATATCGTCAGCATACTGATATAAGAACGGGAATTGAAAAGGTAAACAAGAAACAGAATCTTTTATGAGTGTATTCATAACAATTTCGGCAATGATGGGGAAAAGGGAAGATCCCGTTGGGGTACCAAAAATTTGTGAAAAATATTGATTGTTAAATGAAAAATAAGTTGTGTCAAAAATGAATTTCAAAGTGGTTAAGAAGGTTAGATGAGCCAACACCTGTATGGTTCAATCATATCCCAGTTATCAGTGATAATATTAGATACTAACTCCACAGGGATGTTTGTGAAGAGAGAAACCAAATCAAGTGAAGCGATCACATAACCTTCGGGTAATTGGAAATTGTTAATGAGATCTGAAAATGAAAAACTATCTTTGATACGAAAAGAGTTAAATTCTTCAAAAGCTATAGAGAGAATATCTGCAATAAATTTAGATAGAAATTTAGTGGGTCTTTGTACTGAAGAAACAATGGGTCTAAAAGGGATTTCAGGTCTATGAATTTTAGGGAGGCCATATAATTTAGGAGAGAAAGAGTTATGAATAAATTAATTTATGATATGTAGGTTATCAATCAAAGATCTATTTTTTAGTGAAGCTATTAAGTCGTTATTTCTTTTTTCAAAGGATGTTGTAGGATCCTTGATATGTAAGTGAGCGGGTCCTGGAGCAACTAATTAATTTTGCTAACATATTTTATCAAAATGTCAGTTATAAAATATGTGATTTCAGACCTGAACAAATCTCTTTTGTTAAGTACAACAATACTGAGGAGATCTTCGACCTTGGCTAATAATTTATACATGGAGATGTCATTAAGTTGAACAGGTAAAGCAAATTTAGGGCCTAAAGCGAGGAAATCCCTGATCTCGAGTAGTATTGCGGTGTCAGTGAAATTTTTGAACCATTTTGAAACAATTTCGTTATGTTTATTATTTAATTTCATGATAGAATTTCTAAGATTGTTAATTTTTTTAATGTTGACATTTTTAATTTTATTTAAAAAATGTTATAACTATTAATTTGATTTAAATTGAAATCGTGAGTAACCTCTCGAGGCTTGTGGTTTGGTTATTAGACATCGTAAAGATCTGGTCAGGTAGCGTAACATGTAAAAAAGGTAACATGTAAAAAAGACAAAGACAGTTTGAGCACTATTTACACAGGACTTCTCACAAAATTTTCACATCTAAATTTAAATTAATTTCTTTTTTGGTTTTGTCCTTTGTACTTTAGTTTCTGGATAGGAGGCGAATCTGATGACGACCATTTGTTTTTGCATTTTTCCTTCAATTAACCTATTTTTCTGACTCCCTGAATATTTCTCTTACTCTTTTATCCTTTGTGATAGGTCTGTTACAGATGTTTTGTTTTTAACGTTATTTTTGACTTATTTTCATATTTTATATCCTAAACTTTCATAACCCCCGTGTAGCGATGAGGTTTATGAAACTTTTGGCCTTGGATATATCAGCCTATTTTAGTAGACGATCATCACTCGGAGTTCGGGTTTTCCTTGCTCAATAAACCTGTGGCGACCAATTTCAGTTATTCGGACCATAGCATATTACCCTGAAGCTAGCCGAGGTGCTACGTCGCAACAGGAGCAGCTAAAATGAGGGGGTATAATGTCTTTCGTGCGTTGTCTGTTTGTCCCTCCCATTTGTCCCCTGGAAGATCAGGAATAGTGGCAAATAGAATGTCATTCTTGGTGGATCGATCTGTTCCGGACGAATGTACAAATACTCTGGAAATGAACGTCAAGAAGGCAAGGTATGCTGATATCCTAACCTGATTACCAAGGCCCACGTACAATTCCTCGGCTTAACATGGGGGCTGACGCACATTTGTAATTTCGAAGGAGACATACGAGCATGGCAAGTGGACAATCCATAAGTAAGTAATCGAATTAATACACCTACTTAATAAGTATTCTGATAATATCTCACAAATTGTGTAAAAAAATACAGTGCAAAATAGTCATTTAAGTATCAAATATAGTGGTACTTTTTACGAGTAAAAAGTTTGTCCGCTCGATCGATAATTTTACCCACGAGTTTCATACAGCATTTTTTTCTACGTCCGTTGTTATTAATAGATTCCATAAAATTGTTATTTTCATTTTTATTTGTTAATAGTAATATTTATGGAACAGTTTTGGGCATTATTGATTTGAAGTGAAGAAGAACTTGAATTGGACTTTTTTGGTCTGTATCCATTTGCTTTATTTTTCAACTACGCAATAAGTTTCGAGTATTTATTAATGTCTACATCGTTATCTATCATTCGGGCAGATTTCAACTTTGAATAAGTCGAGCAAACCGTTGAAGTCATTTCAAAGTGAGATAGCAAACCTCTCTCGGTGAAGTTGGTTATGCCTTTTTTCTCATGCCACTCCACGAAAGAATTGTATATTTTTAAATACTGTTCTCTAGACTTCTTTGGCAGAAGATTCACAGTTGCGGCAGATACTGATTCAACCACATCTTCTGGTGTGCAGTTAGTGGTGCTTTCATTGTCACTCTCCTGCACTAATGACCTATGCTAATCAGTAATAAAACTGAGACTAACACGAAAGTTTGACGTTCTTCAGAGCGGTTAACAGAAAAACGAAGCATCCACAGTGGTCACACCATATTACGTGAACGAGTAATTTAATTATAGTTGAAAAATGAATCGGCGCGACAAGTTTTTACCTTATTTTGATACAATCAGAAACCGCATGTTTTATTAACTCAATGAACGAAAAAATGTATGTGTTTTTAACGGACGTAGAGAAATGTGATATAAAACATCTCGCTCCACTGGAAAATTCAGATTCCTTTCGCCAAACGCAGTAAGCACATATGCTTTCGCTACGACGACACGCTCTGTTTAAACTGATTCTCCAGCGTACTGCGATTTCGTTAAATAAAACGAGAATCCGAATCCTAACCCTATATACTACTTCCATTTTAATTCGGAATACCAAATGCATCCAATCTGTATTTTGAGTTCCAGGTCGCCGGAATGCAATAACGCGCGGAGCGCTCGAAGGTGGAAACAGGTATTGTCCAACCGATCGATATTTTGGGGAAATTTTTTTTTCGGAAAATGGATTAAACAAAAATACTATCTTGTGTAACTTTCCGCATCTTTTTTACCCGAGCTATTTTTTGATCCGTCAATTAATTTGTCCAGAAAAAAATAAAATAGTGAAATTTTTTCGTTCGACAATTCAATTAATTTCAATGCTTTTTAAAACTCGAATCGCGAAATCTCGGCAACTATTCGACCAAACTAGTTGAAATTTTTAATGGAACACTGTGACACTTCACTGTTACGAATACATTGCAATCGTTGAAATAATCATTTGTAGGATAATATTCAATAAATAATCAGTTGCGCTATGAAACCATGTTCTTTTTTTTTTCGACTAGCGAGGAAGTTTTTCGCTATTAGTCTTGCGGGCATTCTCTTTGCGATATCATTGTTCCTTAAACTGTAACGTAAATTTTAATGTATCACTTGGTATGATAAGTTTAAAACCTGGAAAGTTGTTGCTTTGTAAACAACAGGTTCGTTTACCGCTACTTTACTGCATTTTATTCTTGCAAGCATAGATTAATACCCAAATTACTTAAGTGTTTATGTGATAATCGTGATTGAAGCATACAGTTATTTTTCTATGCAAGTATGCAATCAAACATACAGCGCATATGAATGAAAAAATTGCAATACGATTACCGGCTGTAAACAAAAGATTATTTTGGTCACACTCACGATCGTATAAGGAAAAGTCGAATAATTATTATTGTTTTTGTAGACATTTTTTCTAATAACGAAGGAAATACAATGAATAGTATTAACTTGTAATTATTACATCACTAAAATATTAAAAAACATCTATCATTAGGAGCAGATTCTTTTGTTTCTTCTACTTTCATTCCTGCCTGTTAGATTTCTTATATTCACTAGTTTTGCTCGCCGTCTTTACTCTAACACGCATATCGTCTAAATATGATGTAAAATAATTTCTACCTCCTGGAGCCAATATCGTAGCAGTGCATTTGAATCTTTAATTTTTTCTTGTGAAATACCTATTTGTTTAGCTTGTGCAGCATTTACAATATCGTCAAATGACACTGTCCTCTCTATTTTATAGGTAATTGGTTGGCTATCATAATCGTAGAAAACATTAATTTGACCATTAGCAAAATACTGAATTTTAACTGCTTTACTGATCTTAAGTCCTTTCGGAACTTTAAAATTAAAGATTCAAAATCTTTCACCGTGTCTTTCTGTTCTACAGTAGTAAATGAAGAATTTGGAGCATTTTGTAGCAAATCTATATAATCTTTTTCAGTTTCAATGTGCTCGAGCAATTTTTTTCCGCCCGTACATACCAAATGATAGATGTTTTTAATATTTTAGTGATGTAATAATTGCAACTTAACTACTTAACTACTATTCATTGTATTTCTTTCGTTGTTAGAAAATATGTCTATAAAAATAATAATAATTATTCGACTTTGTATTGTAATATTTTCATTCATATGCGCTGTATGTTTGATTGCGTACTTGCATAGAAGAATAACTCTATGCTTCAATCACGATTATCACATAAACACTTAAGTAATTTGGGCATTAATCTATGCTTGCAAGAATAAAACGCAGTAAAGTAACGCGAATGGATCCGAAGCGCTTGACGCGTCGTGCACGGTAAACGAACCTTTTGTTTACAAAGCAACAACTTGCCAGGTTTTAAACTTATCACGCCAAATGATACATCAAAATTTACGTTATAGTCTAAGGAACAATGATATCGCAGAGACAATGCCGTAAGACCAATAGCGAAAAACTTCCTCGCTAGTCGAAAAAAAAAAGAACATGGTTTCATGGCGCAACTGATTATTTATTGAATATTATCCAACAAGTGATTATTTCGACGATTCCAATAACTTTATTCGCAACAGTGAAGTGTCACAGTGTTCCATTAAATTTCAACTAGTTTGGTCGAATAGTTACCGAGATTTCGCGATTCGAGTTTTAAAAAGCATTGAAATTAATTGAATTGTCGAATGAAAAAATTTCACTATTTTATTTTTTTTCTGCACAAATTAATTGACGGATCAAAAAATAGTTCGGGTAAAAAAGACGCGGAAAGTTACACAAGATAGTATTTTTGTTTAATCCATTTTCCGAAAAAAAAATTTCCCCAAAATATCTATCGGTTGGACAATACCTGTTTCCACCTTCGAGCGCTCCTCGCGTTATTGCACCCGGGACCTCAATTGTCATTGGCCATATCACACAATTACGTCGAGATTTCTATTAACGATTGTACTTGAGCTCTAGAATAAAGCATCGAACGTATATTACAAATTACATGCCACCGTCATCGGCATGTACGTGCATAATTCACTTGTAACGTTTTTCGCTCGGATTAGTTTATCAATCGCCACCGCATTTAACGAGGGCGTGCTCTCTCTTCAGCTAATTGATTTCTCGCGACCGACGGTTTGTTTGTAATCTCAGACGTGGTAGTAAAGTACAGCAGCTACATATTTATCGACGACGTGGGTGATTCATGTTGTCGGCGAGGTCCTGGCGGGCATCAATTGAGTAGACGATTGTAAACAGAAAAAACGAATCCAGTTTCCCATTATATGTATAAACGTAGGATGCACGTAACAAACATTATTATAAAATACAACAGAGATAATAAAAATACAAAGAATTATCGGAATTGTAATATGGAAATCCAACACATAAGTTCGATTATAGGCGAGAAGTATAAAATTTAAAGGTAAAGAACGACCCTGCGATCGCGAAAACAAGAAATATGAAAACTGAAAAGTATACGATTAAAGGTAAAAATTTGAATTGTAAGGGAAAGTAATTTCAAACTGAAAATACGATACATATTTCTATACACATTATAAATGCATTTCCAACAATATATTTTTCAAATCAAATCGTCTAACGTACACCGTGTTCCTAATGTTCCACCAATATATCAGAGACTGCACCTTTAAAATGAAGCTGTTTTTGACTGCTACAACCCTGACGACGTTCTTTCCCTCTCACAATATCAGATCTAGCGCTTTGTTGGCGTCCCCAATGGTCTGTATAATATCAGCAGTTTTTGTCAGAATGTAAACTTGTGAAAGTTTTATTTATGAATACAATTGAAGTCGAAGCCCGCTGAGTTTTCAAAAAGAATACAGCCAACCTGCACCAAATCCACGTTACTACGACAGAAATGTCGTAGTAACGTATCAATAATCAAAGTAATTAATTTGTCGTTGTTTGTGTTAATCTTGTGTGTTTAATTGAACTTTCATATGCGTGAACATTACATACTACATGATTATATTTTAACTTACATTTATGGTATTTTCTAATTAATCCATTGATACTATGTACATTCATACTTGCATAACAATTGCATGAATAATATTTTTAATTTTAAACATCAACCTGTGCAATGTTACGAGTTACAAAAAAATAATTTCTATGAACATTTAGTTCAGTTAATTAAAGCTTCTAAAGGATATTACTTATGCTAATGCAATAAGTGCAATATAAAATTAGTAGCTTTTTCTCACGTTTGAGACAAAAATATTTTTTATTTAAATGTTGCTATTTTTATGTTATAGTGTTTTATACTATGACAAAAATATATTTTATAGGTGTTACACATCATAGTAGCATTATTTTTTAGCATTATTTTTGCCACACGTTTTTATTTGGTAATACCACGCTCCGCATGTGCCACACGCAGGTATTCAAAAGAAATATTTTTCGACAATTTTTAGTGACATATTGTAAATACAAAAAAATACACACGGAAAGGTATCAAAACCGTTCGTGGGATAAAACGAAACGGCGTAAATCAAAACGCAGAAAACGTGGGCCTGCATGGTATCCATTATTGTTGTGCAGCACGAATTTCTTTTACCACAAAACATTGGGCGCCAATTTTGCGACGCCATAGAATTGTTTTAAACACAAAAATTCTATAATCGTCTGCAATAACTCGTAGCAAGTCATAATGGGTTTCGGAATGCTGGTAATTCGCCGGCGAGGGGTCAGTATAAAGTGAGATAAAAGAGGGCGCCACAAAGTGAACCTGAATTCAAACTTAAAATGGCGACAAGCAGTTAGATAGAAATTCTTGATAACAACAACAAATATTAGTTTCACATACAAAGAAAACAAAAATATATTTAATATTTGAATAGATGGGCAAATAATTCAATGTTTCAACAGCAAATATTAATTTTAATATTACAAATGCAAATCTAATTGTCAATAATAATTGAATACGGTACTGACGGTACGGTACGGTAGTGTTAGTGCATTATTGGAATAATATACTTCGCTGTACATACAAAATATACAAGCATCAATAATGCATTCTGTTTCATTAAAAACAGCATTACTCATTAAAAATATTATTAAATTTAATACGTATTCATTGTATTCGAAACAAACATCAACAAAAATATGTATTAGTACAAAAGAACAAGCGTGCTAGCGCCAGGATTGCGGATATCCAAGGAACCTTCCAGGAAAATTTCTATGGGCTTCGATTTCCACAATGGTTCATATTATCGAACGACTATCTCCACGGATCGAATTTGTAATGTCGCATAAACGGAGAGTAGGACTCAAACAAATCCAAATAATAACAAAGTACGAAGAATACGAAGACAAACATAGAGTACGTAAACTAAGTAGATAAAGCTACCTAGAAGGAAAATTTGAAGTAATACTTAAACTAGTAACAGAACTATACGGAAAAACTTGAACTATACTTGAAAACCCTAAAGACGACTTTTAAAAAATCGTGAAAATCACACCCAACTAAAATACACGTACTTTTAATCAACGGGTTTCCTCGAACAATTACAACAAAGACGACAAACAATATGCCTCCATCACGCCTCGTGGATGATCAATTCATCTACATTCAAATCCTCTGAAGAGACAGACATTTCGAACAATCTAGAACCAATAGCTGGCCCTAGCACCACATTAGGTCGATATCCAATTCCAAATGAACAATAATAAATCCCAATTATTTGGAGTGGTTTTAATTGTTCACTTTCTCGACTAAGAATATTAACATCGGACTCACAAAATCTAACAAAGAATACAACCTCAAGGCCTTAAATGTAGAATACTCACGTCTAACACTGCGATCACCCCACAGAAATTGTGACGTCTAACCACAAGAAAGACATTCCAGAATACACGAAAGTTAAAAATAAAAAATATCTGCATCTCGCTTTAATCTGTGTATAGACAATCATATCATATCAACAACAAGCAAGCTAGCGCATTTTATATTCGAAGCGAGCGAATACACATCTTACTTGTCCGTGAAAATTCGAAGCACGGCCCACGAAATATTGTACAATGTTGACGGCAATTTATCTGACTAATAAAATTCATTTTCGACGAATCTGACGACTTAATAACGAGCCATAAAATTGTATTTTTCGTAACGTAAGAGTTGATGTTATTTATTTATTATTGAATTACAAATAATTTAGAACGATTTTCATAACTTAATTGAGCTAATACGAGCTAAAACGAATCATTTCTAACTCGCGTATGGCTTTGTTGGAATTATCGACGCAATCGATTATAATTACGGCGATACTTTCGATTTTCGTTGTTAATTAGCTGGTCTTATAATCCTCGTTTGACCTTTCATAATGTTGATAAAAATAGATTTTGTGAATGTCCACCATATTTAACGACAAATAAATGTGCAGCAAATTTTGAATGTTTTCACACTCGTCTTCGCGGTCATTCTAGTTGGCGAGCATAAGATAATGACAAATAAATGTAATGTCGCAATTGGGGATTGTTGGTGTGGTCATCAGGCTTGTAAGTGATTGGGGTGGGAATCCTTTCAGGTTTAAAGTTCAGTCGATCTCTTTGAATTGTATTTCGGAGATAAAGCTCACAAAGATTGCACTTCAATATAATAATCATAATAAAGTGTATAATACGTTGGGCCCACCATAATAAAGAAAAAACAATAACATTCGAAAATTCTTTTTGCATATTCTCCCTACATAACCTAATCAATCCAAGGTCATCTCCGAATCCGGTTAATTCTACGACTCCGTTTCGTGTGTTTCCTTTATTCTTTCTTTTATGTAGACTTTCTTCCTCAATTCATTTCTTCCTGTATGATTTCTGCAAGTCAGTTCCAAGTTTAGCTTTTCAATTTTTATTATTCTGATTAGATTATTTCATCTCCTTGGATTTCCATTTCTTCATCGAGATCATTTTTGCGATGTTTCATATTAGAAATATCTCGTACACGTATTTTTGACTTGGTCTTCGTTTTCGATTTGTTGTCCATCCTTATCTTATTATTAATGTTGCCTTACGCTTTTTGTTCATTTGATATATTACTTTGAATTTTGATTTCTACGTTTGTCTTCGAGCTTTTTTATCCTCCTCTCTATCCAATTCTCTCCATTTCAGTTTATTTCCAATATCCACATAATTTTCCGAGACAGAGAGAGAGAGATAACAAATATAAACACGCATCGGTTACTTAATTGTGAGATGGAAACACTGCGTTAGCGCTGTTCGTAAAATATGGAGAGGAACAGTAATAATAAAAGGATGAGCACTTAAGTAGCAACGCCGGCCACGATTATAGGGAGAAGACGACGACGAAAAAGAAGACGACAAGCAAGGCAAGCAAAACCTACCAAGAACTTCTTTGAAGTGCGTATTAAAATTAATTTTTAAAACCAAAACACATTTTAATTTGTTTATTTAATAACTTGATTTTATAATATAAAGGGCAATTCTAAACTCCACCGAACCCACGCTGAAATAGCAGCAATTTGTTGAATACATTTAGTTAATTTTAGTACTCTTCTTAAAAAGTATAAATGTATTATATGAGAAACTTGCGAATGCTCTGATTTTTGAATGTATAATGATTGTTATTTGTATATCGCTTGATTTGGTCCACATAACTATTTACTTCAATTGTGTTACCATTATCATCATAGAAATAACGCGTTGTTGAAATATTCCGGTAATGGCTTTAAAGACTGCACGCTTGTAAATTACAACTAGAGTTAATCATGAAATTTGTTTCATTTTCGTCAATTGTATTTTAATCTGTCCCGATATAACTTGTGGCATTCCGCATTACGTCTCAAGTGTAACCATAAAAGCGGAGATTCCATCTACAGGTAGATTAGCAATGATAGATTGTCCTATATTAATCTTGTTGTTACGGCCGACACAACGGACATGCCTTAAAATACTCATAATAAGACCTTTGATCGAAAAATCGAAACGTTGATCTGCAAGCCTTCGAGTCACACAATGACAATCAGATATGAGGCATATTAATCTGCTCCCTGGTGTTTTGACATCTGAGGCGATGACAATTGATGACTTACGAGGCTATTAGCGATAGCATGTGGCGATATCACTGGATATAGGATTGCTGCGAATGTGTATGTGCGTGTAGTATGGTCCCCAGCAGAATTAATGATATCCCTTGTTCACAATAACACAGGAGGTACGTCATTATTGGAAGTTTCCGAACTAGATGTATTAAATTACAACAATATTGTAGCAATTTTTCTGGTTTACTTGTTGCATTAACAGGATGCATGCATTGTTTTCGAATGTATTTCTAATATACATAATCGGCACAAAATTAAATAAAACTATTAATGGCTGCAATATAAATTCCACGCTTCAGGCGGTCGAAGGTCTTCGCTGGGCATTTGTGTCTCGGCTACACCATCAAACAACTCAAGAACAAGTAATTGAATATCTGAAAGCACAACAAATTACAGTTTCTCAATGCACGAGATTAAATATAAAATCCACCGAAATAGCAGCCTTCAAAGTCGCTGTTCCAAACTCAGACAACGAAAAAGTATTTTCTGCGAACACATGGCCTATAAATACCATTGACAGAAATATTAATTCAAAAAATCACGTAAAGTCACAAAATTTTCAAACAAAACTATTGGAAAGTCAACAGACATAACAGGACAAACACACTTCATTGAGGTTATGCACCAAAACATACAATGCCTGCGAAGCAAAAAAGACATGTTGGAATTACAACTACAGTCCTTGAAGAAAACACCCGAAATACTGGTGTTAACTGAACACTGGCAGAAAGAGGAAGAGATACTGTCCTCTACTCTTACAGGATATAATCTCGCTTCATATTATAGCAGATCGACCAAAAAGAATGGCGGATCGTGTATATTTCTAACAAATGGTCTTGAATATAAGGAACTTCCTTACTTGAAGAACAAAAGTATTGAAAGTGAATTGGAATGCAGCGAAGTATCACTGTGTAAATTCAAAATCATTATCATTTCAATGTATCGACCACCCAATGGCAATATATACCTATTTTTCATGACACTAGAGTCGATTATGGAGCTGTAGTGCAGGATAAATTAAACACGCATAAAATCGTAATTTGCGGTGATTCCAACTCGAATAACGCCAACGTCAGCAACATTGATTGATAATATATTAACGAATACTCTTAATTACACAGCGATAGTTGTAGACACAATGATATCAGATCACACTGCTCAGGTAGTAAAACTACCAGTAAATGCAACTGCCAAACCATTGCATAGGAACACAAAAAAAAGAGTTTTTACACAAAGCAATATACAAACATTCCGAAAAGAACTGGAATTGGAAAATTGGAGTGAAGTTTTTAAACAAGATAATTGTGACTTGGCATATAGAAGTTTTGGTAAAATATTACATTTATATCTGGAAAAACACTTCCCAAAAAAAACACATACGAACAACCACGTCAAACAGCTATAAATGGATCACCAAAGGAATCAAAATATCCAGCTATAATAAGAAACGAATATATAAGAATATACTAGAAGGACTTGTGACCAGAGAATTTTACAACAGATACCACATCTTAAAGACAGTTGTCTCAGAGGCCAAACAATTATCTCATGATTCGAATTCAAATTTCATCGAATAAAACAAAAGAATCATGGAAGATAATAAATGAATTCAACAAAAAACCTGGAAATAAATTTACTATTAATAATTTACAAAATAAGACAGAAGATGCTACCCAAACTGCCAATAGAATAAACAATTATTTCATTAATGTATGCGAACAGAATTCAACAAAAAACTACTCACATGAAGATTTTAAAATACAAAATCATCCAACATGCCTCTATCTAAGTCCGACTACTCCATTGGAAATAAAACAAACAATTATGAACTTAAAAAACACTGCTAGTGTAGGACACGACGAAATTCACACGAAATTGCTAAAACAAACATCACATTGC
Source organism: Geotrupes spiniger (assembly GCA_959613385.1). Taxonomy (NCBI): domain Eukaryota; kingdom Metazoa; phylum Arthropoda; class Insecta; order Coleoptera; family Geotrupidae; genus Geotrupes; species Geotrupes spiniger. Next base: position 3,536,776 of record OY390738.1, read on the forward strand.
ATTAGCGCACCGTTATCTCACATAATGAATTTATGTTTCGAGACCGGCACTTTTCCGGAATTAATGAAGAACACAATTGCAAAACCTATGTACAAAAAAGGCGATAAAACAGATCTCAACAACTACAGACCTATAGCTTTGCTATCGAACGTGTCAAAAATATTTGAAAAAATCATTTTCAAGAGGCTGTACGACTTTTTCGACAAGTACAAAATCATATCTAGCAACCAAAACGCATATTACAGAAACAAAAATACCGAAAGAGCAATATATCAACTAATGATACAAATATTAGACGCAGTAAACAACCGAAAAACAACAGCCGGCACGTTTTTAGATTTATCTAAAGCATTTGACAGTATGAACTATGGTGTACTGTTTACAAAATTGGAGTTATACGGGATTAGATGAATTACTCTAAAGCTGTTTATATCGTACCTAACGCAACGTCATCAAGCGGTATATGTAGAAAATGAGGAGGGCTGCGAATTTAAGTCTCAATGGAGTGAGGTAAAAAGAGGCGAACCACAGGGTTCGATACTGGATCCACTCCTATTCGTCATATATATAAATGACTTACCAAGATGTGTTACTTATCCCATCACCCTATATGCGGATGACACTTCCATAATAAGTAGTGCGGAAAATTCGGAGCAACTGAAGAACGAAATAGCTCTTGAAAATTTACAGAAATGGTTCAATTGTAATAAGCTGGATCTCAATATAAACAAGCCCGAAATTATTTCATTCTCAGCAAACAACAAGGACAAAGACATTCAAATCAACTTTCAAAATACGATGCTTACTTCAAACACCAGCACTAAATTTCTGGGCATCTTCATTGACAACAAATTAACTTGGAAACAGCACATCTTATATTTATCACCAAAAATCAGCAGATTCTCATACGTGCTACGAAATCTACGTAAATGTACGGACCTTGGATGCACTTTGTCCGCATATTATGGATATGTTTATTGGATACTCCGCTACAGTATAATTTTCTGGGGCAATTCGTCAGATGCCCACAAAATATTCATTCTCCAAAAGAGATGTATGCGAGCGATGTTTCAATTAAAACATACAGATTCGTGTAAACCATTCTTTGCAGCTAATAGAATACTTACCCTGGCCAGTATCTATATAATTGAATGTGCAGTGTTTGTAAAAAAATATTATTATTTCTTTGAAGATAGTGAAACACAACATCAATATAACACACGTTATAAAGACCTTTTAAATGTCGGTGACACAAAACTAGCCTGGATACAAAAAAGTGTTTACTCCTCTCTGAAATCAATATATAACCATATTCCAAATGAGATAAAGAGAGGAAACAATCACACATTCAAAGTCTCCAAGCTTTATTACTCCCCCTATGTATCTACAGAATTGAAGACTTTTTTAATATTAAATTTTAATGTAGAAAGTGACAAACATTGCGTCCGTGTATATGTACTGTCTTTTTTATATAATATTATGTTAATGTGATTACCTATTATATATTAAATGAAATGTGACATGTTCAACACTTTGTAAGTCTAACTGAACAAATATATTTATTATTATTATTATTATAGTGTATCTATGTGTATTTCTATAGCTAATCTAAAAGTAACATAATTTAATTAAATTATATAAGACAACTCGGTAATGACGTCATTATAAGACTAAATACCACGCACTTCGTCCGCTAACATGAATAAGGTATAGACATACATCCGTTTTATAACACAGCCAAATTATTTCTTATTAAAGATAAACAAAGTTTATCACTGACGTAAACTATGCCCCTAAAAAAATTGCTTTAATTGCTATTCAACTCTTATGCAATGGAAAAGTGGAAAGAAGAAGGCTATGCCTTTTGGTATACCAATGATGTGGTTAGACAACAGCCCGCATCAATAAGAAAATTGCTATGGATGTATCAACTACCATAAAACTTTGAATAGAAGGAAAGCAAAGAATAAAACTTATGTAGCAGTGCCAAGTGTCCAATTACCATTACCGCATTCAGAATTCGTTCCAGTACCAACATACAGAAGTATTCATCTTCAAACAGATATCAGTACTACAATCGCCGCTGCTACATCCATGGATTTCTTCTCAGAATACGACCCTGGTGAAGGTACATCCTATGAAACATCAAAGGACCCAATCCTAGTGACACAAAACCAATTGGATGGAATTGTTGCAAATTTGTGTTTGATAATTTGCTGGCGAAAGGTACCAAACAGCATATCGAAAACGCCAAAAAGAGTTAGAAAAGTTCTTCAGTGTGAATGACGCAAAAAATTTCACTTATTGCAACGCTATTGAAAAGTTAATAGAGACGATAGGGTTAAACTATAAAAAAGATGATTGGCGTTTATTCATCGATAGTTCACTAATCAGCTTAAAAGTTGTGCTTTTGCACAAGACAAATAGAATGCCTTCTGTTCCGATTGCGTATAGCACTGATACTAGTGAAAATTTCGATAATTTGAAACACATTCTGGAAGTAGTCAAATATAACGGACACCAGTGGCGCATTTGCTGCGACCTCAAAATAGTTTCATTGATTACAGGCTTAACAGCATCTGGGCGACCAAAATATCCGTGTTTTTTGTGCGATTGGGATTCACGATACGGAGAAGGTATTAAAGGAAGAAACCAGTACAAACAGCATAACTGGAATAGTCGCATTGGACGGAAATGGCCGAAAGACAATAGGCTATACGAAAGTCTTGTTCGTGAAATGAAAATTTTGTTGCCGTTGCTCCACATTAAACTTGGCATTGCTAAAATTTTTTTGAAATGTATCCCAAAACGACCAGCAGTATTCAACCGCTTAAAAGACATTTTCCCAAGACTAAGTAACGCCAAAATTCAAGAAGGTGTTGTTAATGGTCCCGACATAGGGAAACTAATGAGTCGTCAAGATTTTGACCAAGTTCTGACAGCCCGAGAATTAAATGCATGGCTCGCATTGAAAGCAGTCATTAAAGGACTTTTGGGTAAAGAACGCAGACAACTACAGGCAATCTGTTGTAAACATGTTGGCAGCTTTCGATAAAATTGGGGTTAATATGTCGTACAAAATTCATCCCTTGCATCAGCATCTTGATCAACTCGCTCAACAGTTGCCAACTGAATCTGATGAGCAAGGCGAACGTTATCACCAAACTGCGCTTCCATTTGAAATAAGGTAACTATAGAGTGTGCATATTTTGAATTCCTAGATTTTTCTAATATCTTTGTCAGAGTGCACAATTTAAACATGTTAACGATTGAAAACTATTTTCGTTTCAGGTACAGAGGAAAGAAATCTCCACATGCAATACTCGCTGAAATTTGTTGGTGGTATAAAAACACCTTTGAAGAAGAGGAAGGCGAGGAAAAAGAGGAAGAAGGGGAAGACAAAGATGAAATTCCAGAATATCTGTTGGACGAAATTATCGACCATTCTGATGATGATGACGATGACCAAGATATTAGAGAGAGAGCAGTGATGTTGATCCACAGCCGCCTGCTAAACGGCAACTGGCCAAATCATTAATTTAATTTATTTAATTTTTTTACTTAAAACTTTTCCTAACTAACATTTCAAAATTATATTTTTTTCCATATTTTTATAATTTCTTTTTCAATGTTTCTTCAAAACCAATACTGAACCAAATTGGTACATACAAAATGAGAAGTAAATTAATATTAAGCTGGAAAACGCAAGTTTTGTATTATGATTGTTTTCTTTTCAAATGAAATTTATTGAGAAGCATATTATAGATCAAACAGAAAGCAAAAAAGACTTAGTTTTGTGGAAAATATTTTCAAAAAGCATGAAAAACAAATAATTTTTCCAACATTTTGCTTCATAAGCACCACATTAATTTTAATTGTTGCACAGGTCGGCGAGTTATAGCCAAAAAACCATATAAACAATATGCTGAAAATCGGCATTTGACTGCAAAGTTCGAAGGTCGATTAAATAAAAATTCGAACTAACATAAGCAAACGCCGCGATACGGGTCTTCTAATTTAGTCTCTATTTTCACCCCTCACTCTCAGAATCGACCTAACTTTTGCTGACCTGAATTTGTTCCACAGTGTTATTGTAATATGCTATCGTTTAAGTTAATGAGCACTGTTATTTTTTGTAGAAATATATATTGGTGCGAAAAGGTGTATTATAGAGATGTAAACATAGAGTTGAGTGTAACTTTGTGCTTTTCTGTAAATGTATTTTTGTAGCCATCTCATTTTTTGAGATTTTGCATAAAGTAACCTTTTTCGAAATGGAAATATTTAATACCTGTTAACTTCATTAAAACGATTATTTTTTCTCTATGCATGCATATATATTTTAGAAATAAGTGAGTTATTGCAGATTTTCAGAATTTTATTGTGATTTAAAACAGGAATAGATATACATTCTTATATGGTCAGAAAATATAATTTAAGCGCTATTGGTGTATCGGGAATAAGTATTAGTATTGTTTGTATTAGGTTTTTATATAAGGCCTTTTTATGGATAACGAAACAATAACAACACATATCTACCGCATAGGATGTCAAATGGAATTCTGATACATTGCTTAAAATGTATTTACATTTCAGTTGTGATATAACCAGGTGAACGAATTATTTATGTCTATTTAATCTGTAATTTTTAGAAACCTGCCTGAAAAGATAAGCAAACAAAAAATATTTTAATTGTGTTTTTTATTGCTATTATATTTTTATATCCAGTTTTTTTCACAATTTTTAGCGCGATATACTAAGAATATTTGAAACAACTATTGACTATATGGTAATGAATTTAGGAGACGAAGTAAGCAAGTACGAAACGTGGGACGCTAATCTAGCTCATTATTTTGCCTGCACGTTGCAAATAAATGTAGCTTCACCTTCAGAAAATGGAGTCAAGAGAAATGCTCTTATTATATATAATTAGATATAATTCAATAAGCAGTTAACAACTAAAACAACATATCCAGTCCACAAATTAACTAGATGTTTTTAGGGATTTAGTTGACGTAACCTTCCTGATACACTGAATTATATATTTAAATATATAAAAGGCAATATAAAAAATTGATAATTTTTTTACTAACAAAATCACAAACGCCTAAACCCTTCTAAAGAACTGTACACATGTGCTAATCTCCAATTGGGTCGACATAAAAAGAAAACTAGCGAATTTGCTATAAATTACAATAATAAATTGGTCTCAAACAACAAGCAAATATACAAATGTTGCTCATGATAATGTTAATTACGATAATATAATCTGCACAGTTTCACGCGGCATCGAAAATGGCATAGTTTTTGATACCGCAATGTCCCTTGAGATTTCTAATGCAATACTAACATTCAAAAATACAAAGGTCTGATCTAGATGACACATCAATTAAATCTATGAAGTATGTTAACGAACTATATAATATCAGAGCCTTTAGAAAATGTATTGAATATTTCAATAAACAGCAGCATCTCAATGAAAAATTAAAGACTGCTCGTTTCTGACGAATCGTCAAAGTGATGCATATCTAATATCGTTATTAGTTGATATTAGATCTGCAATTTACACTAGAAACAGAGACAAATAACTCCATAATTTTTTTAAATATACAAATTACACACACTAACACTCACATTTTTACAAATTGGTATATTAAGGAAACTAATTGCAATAGATACATAAACTTCAGTTCTGATACACCTTTAATATATAAAAGAAGTGTTGTTAATAGCCTTCTTGATCAAGGAATTAAATTATCACATCCGAAATTTCGAAAAGCAAATTTAGACAAAATTAAATCTTTTTTAATTACAAATAACTTTCCAAATTCATTTTCCGAAAAGTTAATTAGGCGTAGAATTCACAATTTATATAACAACAATGCAGACCTAATATCTACTAATAACGATATTAGATATGCATCACTTCCGTATATTAAGGGTTTATCGGAACGCATTAAACATGTTCTAGAGCCATACGACATTATAATTGCAAATAATGCAATAAATGCAATAAATGCAAAACAATAACACAGTTAAAAACATTTTTACACAATTTAAACCACAAATACCAAAGCAAAACAAACTAATTTTACATTTTGCTGTCAGATTTGACAAGACACATTTTCAATATACAGTGTGTTTCACTTAAGGGTGTAACACCATCATATCTTTTTTATTTTTAGTCCAATTCTGGTATTTTTTTTCCCCAAACGTAGAACACTTATTGCTCTATTTACTCCCAAAAAACCAATTGTCTCCTTTAAATGCAAAGCAACCTGCGATGGAAAAATAAATGGATAAAATCAAGAAATCACTTTAGGGATTTTTTTATCGAAAAAAATTACTAATAATAATTGTCCAGAATTGTCCAAAAACCCTAAGTCCAAAATTTCACGAAAATTAAAAATGTTAAAATTTTCTTCAAAAGTAATTCCAATTCGGTAAATATCACTTGTAAAGGTGGCTGCGCCTAAACAACAACAACTTTAAACAACTTTGACAGTTCAGAGTTTAATTCAAACAAAATTTTCACAGCATCCTTTTTTCGGCGCAGCTAATAATAAGTATTTATGGAGTTTTACGGGAAATTTTAACATTTTTAATTTTCATGAAATTTTGGATTTACGGTTTTTGGGCAATTCTGATCAATTATTACTAGTAAAATTTTTCGATAAAAAAATCCCTAAAGTGATTTCTTGATTTTTACCGTTTATTTTGCCATCGCAGGTTGCTCTGCATTTAAAGGAGACAATTGGTTTTTTGGGAGTAAATAGAGCAATAAGTATTCTACGTTTGGGAAAAAAAATTACCAGAATTGGACTAAAAATAAAAAAGATATGAGGGTGTTACACACGTGTTTCTGACTTATTAGTCGTCATCAGGACGGTATAGCCAAAATAAAAGATGGACAAAATTTGGAGATGCTTGTGTTGACTCCGATTGTTTTGTATCTCCAAATTTTGTCCATCTTTTAAATTGGCTATACCGTCCTGATGACGACTAATAAGTCAGAAACACGTGTCGGCGGTTGCGTGTTTCCACGCGGGCTTTGCCCAATAAAGTCTTCCTTATATATATATATATATATATATATATATATATATATATATATATATATAATTATTTGAAATTCGTAGGATTTTCGGTGTGTTTCTTTTTATTTTCAATTTTAAAAAATCATTACGCGCGTTTCGTTTTTATTTAAAACATCATCAGAATCTAAAAAATATATAAAATATAAAAGACATATAAGATTTAAAATTATAACTGTAAAATATAAAAGAAAAAACATTTTTTTTTTCTTAGATAGAAGTGTGTTTATGATATAATTAAGGTTAAAAGTATATAAAATAAATTTCAGAATAGTTGGGGGACATCAGGAAACAACATAAGGGGGTCGCTGCGACAATACACTAAAGCAGTTGCAATTATTTATATTTAGTTCCCTTTATATTTTTAGTATCCTATGGTTGAATTTTAATTTACAGGCGAACATGGCGAAGATTAAAATCAAAATCAAAAGAAAAAACTTACTTGTTGTAGATGGAGCACGTAGTTTGGTATAAAATTATTGTAAAATTTTTCATTTTAACATTGCGATGCAACAAAACGTGTTCAATCGCTGTGCGAACTGTATGCATGAGCGGTGTTTACTGGAATGATCAGATTTGCTGGTTTTTGCTTCGTTAAAATTTGGTAGTTTTTGTTTTGAAAGTGTACTAAGGTATATGTCACGTGGAATTGTTTGATCTTTGTGATAATTAGCTTTATAAAGTTTATTTGAAATGTTTGTAATGGTTTGGCGAAATGTTGATAGGAGATTTTGTGGTTTTAAATATACATACTTAATTTGAATTTAACATAGATTGCCTAAATTATTATAAAATAGGAAATAAACAAAAATAAAAATAAAATAAAATAAATTAAACTAAAACAGAAATAATAATAGAAATAATCTACATATAAGTTATTTCCAAAGTTCGTTCAACCAAGTTTTAGTTACTGATGTTTAATAGGTTGTTATATATATTGTTCAGATTGTTTGTGTCTGTTTTATAATTTATATTTGTTTTGTGTTTGTGGATTTGTATCATTTCTTGTATAATTCTATTTTTATATTTTTTCTCTATGTTAAGGATATTTACGTTATTGAAATCAAAATTATGTTTTTCTTGGATAGCATGTTTTGATAGAGCTGTGTTATCGCCCTTCCCTGTTGTTGAATGTTTGTGTGCATAGGTTCTGTTTTTTAAATATTGTTGTGTTTGTCCGATGTAGACACCTGGGCAATCCAAACAAGAAATTTTGTATATTGTGTGGGTTTGTAGGGGTGGAGGTATTTTGTTTTTTAGTTGTGTATAATTATTTTTTGTTAATTTATTTGGAATGTGTGCGATTTTTATGTTGTATTTATTAAATAATTTTTCAATTTTTTCTGATGTTTGCGGGATGTACGGCAGTGGTATATATTTTTGTTGTTGAGTGTTTTGCTGGTTAGTGTGTAAATTTGTATTAGTTTGTTGTGTATTGTTGGTTAATTTATTTATTCTTTTATTTATGATTTTGTTGTAAAATGTTTCGGGGTAGTTATTTTTTTTTAGAATGGATTTGATTTTTATTATGTTTGCTTGTCTGTTTGATTCGTGTGAAAGAAGTATGGCTCGGTCAGTTAAACTGGTGACGACGCTTATTTTATATGTTAGAGGTATGTTGGAATGGAAATTTGTGTATCTTTGCGAATTGGTTGGCTTTGTGAACCAATTTGTAAAGATTTTACCTTGGTGGTGTTTTATTGTAACGTCTAGATGATGTTTTAAATAAAAACGAAACGCGCGTAATGATTTTTTAAAATTGAAAATAAAAAGAAACACACCGAAAATCCTACGAATTTCAAATAATTATAATACATACGGTGTCGAAAACCCAACAAATACATACAAACGCCATGGCCAGGAATAATCACGCCACAACGTATAATTTCCTCAACACCGACCACATAAAACAATTGGAACCCAGCATGTTGGGGTTGATGAAGCAATACATGAAGCTACAAACCCGGATCGCCAAGCAGAAAAATAGAAGAATTTACCTCATCAAATGCCGAACAAATAAGGTAATTCCAAAATTCTTATCAACCAAATCTAAACTTTTTCAATACCACAATAACAATTACAAAGATAAATACATCAAAATACTCAAAACATTTCAAAATAAATGCTTAAACATACAAATATCAGATTATTACGTTACATTAGCCCAATTAGAAAAAAAAACCAAATACTTACAAGACAACATAAAAAATAACAATCACCGAACATATTTAAATCATTTATTCAAAAACAAAGCATAACTACGAACTCACTTTCGCAAAAATTAAAAATAAACAAATAAAGAAACTAAAAACATTAACTAACAAACAAACACAAGTCGACAATGACAACAACAAAATAATCAATAAAAATTGGATAATAAACCTAACCAACAAAATAATACCACATAACGTAGAATACTTCTTAAGCCTTGGGGACAATTTCTCTTTACCAAACAAAACAATACCAATCGACAGATTCATAACAAATATCGCAGCAGGAATAACCGATGAAACTTTAGAGGCACAAATAGAAATACGCAACAAAATAACCAATATTTTAACAAATGAGAAAAAAAAAGAAATATCAACAAAAATGCAAAATAACACTACAGAAACTAAATACAAACTACTAAATAAAGAAACTAAGTTATATTTAAAACAAAATCCAGACCTTTTGATAACAAATGCTGACAAGAGCAATACCACAATCATCATGCTAAAAACAGACTACAAAAATAAAATGCTGAACCTACTACAAGATACAGACACATATAAAATATTAAAGGTAAATCCGACAAACGCTATTCAAACCAAAATCAACTCAATGGTTAACAACTGGTATAAAAAAGAAATCATAGATTACAAAACAAAACAACATTTATGCACACTAAACAGCCACACTCCATCCATATACGGACTACCTAAAATACATAAAACAAACACCCCACTACGCCCAATAGTATCCAACATACAAGCGCCCACTTACAACCTTTCTAAATACTTATCTAACATACTAGAAAATATTGTAGGAAAAACCAAACACCATATAAAGGATTCTTGGGATTTTACAAAATTTATCCAAACACAAAACATCCCGCCAAACTTTCAACTAATATCACTAGATGTTAAATCACTGTACACAAATATACCAATCAACCTCGCAATAGATATACTAAAAAAGAAATGGAACACAATAAAAAAATACACCAGGTTAAATAAAAAAGAATTCATCGACGCGATAGAACTATGTTTAACATCCACATACTTCGTATACGAAGAAAAAGTCTACTCACAGATTTTTGGCCTGGCTATGTGCTCCCCCATTGCCGCACATATTGCCAATTTAGTAATGGAAGAACTAGAACAAAACACCTTAAAAAAATCACTTACAGTATACCTTTCTATAAAAGATATGTAGATGATATTATTACCTGTATTCCTCAAGATAAATCCAATGATATTCTCGAAAAATTTAAATCTTTCCACCCCAGACTTGACTTCACAATAGAAGAAGAAAAAAACTCACAAATACACTTTCTAGACGTTACAATAAAACACCACCAAGGTAAAATCTTTACAAATTGGTTCACAAAGCCAACCAATTCGCAAAGATACACAAATTTCCATTCCAACATACCTCTAACATATAAAATAAGCGTCATCACCAGTTTAACTGACCGAGTCATACTTCTTTCACACGAATCAAACAGACAAGCAAACATAATAAAAATCAAATCCATTCTAAAAAAAAATAACTACCCCGAAACATTTTACAACAAAATCATAAATAAAAGAATAAATAAATTAACCAACAATACACAACAAACTAATACAAATTTACACACTAACCAGCAAAACACTCAACAACAAAAATATATACCACTGCCGTACATCCCGCAAACATCAGAAAAAATTGAAAAATTATTTAATAAATACAACATAAAAATCGCACACATTCCAAATAAATTAACAAAAAATAATTATACACAACTAAAAAACAAAATACCTCCACCCCTACAAACCCACACAATATACAAAATTTCTTGTTTGGATTGCCCAGGTGTCTACATCGGACAAACACAACAATATTTAAAAAACAGAACCTATGCACACAAACATTCAACAACAGGGAAGGGCGATAATACAGCTCTATCAAAACATGCTATCCAAGAAAAACATAATTTTGATTTCAATAACGTAAATATCCTTAACATAGAGAAAAAATATAAAAATAGAATTATACAAGAAATGATACAAATCCACAAACACAAAACAAATATAAATTATAAAACAGACACAAACAATCTGAACAATATATATAACAACCTATTAAACCTCAGTAACTAAAACTTGGTTGAACGAACTTTGGAAATAACTTATATGTAGATTATTTCTATTATTATTTCTGTTTTAGTTTAATTTATTTTATTTTATTTTTATTTTTGTTTATTTCCTATTTTATAATAATTTAGGCAATCTATGTTAAATTCAAATTAAGTATGTATATTTAAAACCACAAAATCTCCTATCAACATTTCGCCAAACCATTACAAACATTTCAAATAAACTTTATAAAGCTAATTATCACAAAGATCAAACAATTCCACGTGACATATACCTTAGTACACTTTCAAAACAAAAACTACCAAATTTTAACGAAGCAAAAACCAGCAAATCTGATCATTCCAGTAAACACCGCTCATGCATACAGTTCGCACAGCGATTGAACACGTTTTGTTGCATCGCAATGTTAAAATGAAAAATTTTACAATAATTTTATACCAAACTACGTGCTCCATCTACAACAAGTAAGTTTTTTCTTTTGATTTTGATTTTAATCTTCGCCATGTTCGCCTGTAAATTAAAATTCAACCATAGGATACTAAAAATATAAAGGGAACTAAATATAAATAATTGCAACTGCTTTAGTGTATTGTCGCAGCGACCCCCTTATGTTGTTTCCTGATGTCCCCCAACTATTCTGAAATTTATTTTATATACTTTTAACCTTAATTATATCATAAACACACTTCTATCTAAGAAAAAAAAATGTTTTTTCTTTTATATTTTACAGTTATAATTTTAAATCTTATATGTCTTTTATATTTTATATATTTTTTAGATTCTGATGATGTTTTAAATAAAAACGAAACGCGCGTAATGATTTTTTAAAATTGAAAATAAAAAGAAACACACCGAAAATCCTACGAATTTCAAATAATTATAATACATACGGTGTCGAAAACCCAACAAATATATATATATATATATATATATATATATATATATATATATATAAACAAATTACACAATAGTAATATATAATTCACCTTAACACATTCTACAATTTCCAAAAAAAAATTAATTAACTCAAACTATATAGTAACTTTATTTTGGGGCAAACATTATATCATTATAGAACATTTTTTCCTCAATATTTAGACTATATATTATATTTAAATATAAGTCTATTTATCTTGTATGCGCAATTAAGATTAATGAGACGGCATGACGTGACGTTATATATAATGGTCGAAGAGAGGTTAGTGCATAGAGAAACAATCAAAGTAATTACGACAACGATAATTACAACTTAACTTAAGTGTATCGTACAACTTTAACGCGTGTATTTCTAGAATGCCGATAGACCTGGTGTATCGCTTTTTATTAATTTAAATGAGTAATAATGTTTTTTAAACAACCTATATTGATGCCAATAAAATCGGCTAGTCTAAAATGCCTTTTATTGGGTCGACGAACGGTCAAGATGTATCATCTTTGTTGAAGCTCTCAAAGCTGTCGTCTTTTACATAGAAATTGTATGTTACAATTCGACGACACGAATACAGAACAATGCAATTTAAATATAGTGATCAAATTTTGTGGGCGGCGCCAGCAATTGTTGCAGGAGAAATGTCTCCATATGTAACACCCACTACATTTGTCGACAGATGGTTTGGAATAATTTAAGGTTCCTTCGCACATGGAATATTATAATAACAGGAAATCGTAAATATCGACTGAAAATAATCTTTGAATGTGAAAGTGGAGGCTGCAAAATTAACCCGTAACCGCCCTCATGCACTTTTTGTTTTAGCCCTTTTTCAAGATATCACTTAGAGCGTCTCACTACCTTCAATCTAATACCCCTTTAGTGTGTTACTACAAGCGTAGCGTTGTTTCCCTTTGAAAGACAATTTGTAAGTGGTTAGGGTGACCGGACGGCTGCGTTAGTGCGACTTTTCTATCACACGTTGATTTAGGCAATTGATAATCAACCTAGGCCTTCCAGAAGACGAAATATATACATCCAAGGGACCCCGCTATTGAAGAAACAATGATAAAATTATACGAAAAGTGTGAGAGCGATTTTTGGTAACAACGATGTTGATGAAGGAATTTATGTAGTGAGCACGGTTCAGACTGTGACCCTGAAATTGGTGACATCAAAGTGGAAGTGCAGCCGAAAAAAAATACAAGGGTTGATTTCAATGTAGAAATTAAATTGGATACTGGAAGGTAAAGTTTCTATGGTAAGAATCGATTCAAATGGTCTTCTGAAACTTTCCATTTTCGCACCAGAACCCCCAATTTCACAATATATGCAAGGCTAGGAAATATTGGTGAACCATTTGACGTGTGGAAGTGGTTTACAGAAGATATTTTCCATGGGTGTAATACTTGCATTGATAAAATGCTTGTTGGATATAAGGGCAGATGCAAATTCAAAATGTACATGTCTGTGAAGTCATGCAAATATGGCTTGAAAATAATGTACCTCACTGATGCGAGAAATAATTATTTGCAAAATGCTAGCGGTAAAAGCCAATTTGTAATACAAATCGTAATGTAACCGCAGACAATTGGTTCACTTTAATAGAATTAGTTGAATAGTTCAGGAATAGAGAACTGATATATGTATTATACTGGATTATAAGAAAAACAAACAAAAAATTTCTCCAGAAATTTTCCCAAGCGAAAAAGGAAAATTGGATCCGCGCTCTTTGGTTCTACAAACAATATCACTAGTTTCTTACGTGCGGAAAAATACAGAGAAATTGTTGTTCATCAATGCCGCATAGTACATCGATTGATGAAAACAATAAAAAACCGAAAATTATATCTTTTTACAATAGTGCAAAAGGATGAGTCGATGCACAGGAAAAATGTTCTAAGCATTCTATAAGCAGTCGCACACAAAACTGGCCAATGGTACTTTTTTCGTTTGAGGGGATCTTGTGCGAGTCAATAAAGAAGACAAGTTAGAAAAGCATCAGACATATTATACCTGAAACAAAATTGCTGAAATAAACGCAAAGCAAAGAAATCTAATAACGGTTGGATCACTAAAGAAATAATACTAGCAAGTTAAGACTTAAAAACACTGTTCTGGCTCTCAAAACGAAGTAGAAGTCAACAACTGTACCGGGTGAAAAAGAAGGATTGCGAACATCTGACAATAAAAGCGAAAAAGGACTACAACGGAAAAATGTTGCGAGGCACAGAAAATATACCCAAAGAAATCTGGAATATTATTAACAAGAAATTAGATCGCGATAAAAAGAAACGAGAAACCATTGTACTGCAACACAAAAACGAAAGCATAGAAAACCCCACAACCGTAGCGCACATATTTGGAGAATATCACTCAACAATAACCTCCTCGAAACTAATGGAATATTTCGGCACTGATATATCAAGATCATGTACCTTGCCAGACAGAAACTTAAACTCGTTGTGTTATGAACCAGTGAGCTCCCAGGATATTAGAGGTATCATAACAAGCCTAAAACAGAAAAATCAACAGGACTATACGGCGTGTCTGTGCGGGTATTAAAAAGCGTGAACAACGGAATCAGCACCCCCTTGGCAGAGCTTTCCCGACCAATCTTAAGATATCCATCGTCATCCCTGTTCAGAAGGGAAAGCGCTCAGTTCTGAACTACACTGCTGGTCTCATTAAAAATCATGAAAACAGGCACGAGAAAGTTAACTCTGAGTATGTGAATTACAATAATTTGATATATATTACAGTAAATAATAATGAATGTAAATCAACGAATATGACCACTAATTCATTTTTTACAAGGAAATAAGTAAAAATAACACAGACCTAAATGTAGAACAGTTAGACAAAAACAAATGTTTGCAGATTGTATATCAGAATGTACGCGGATTAAGGACAAAAATAAATCAATTTTATTTAAATTCACTTGAGACAAATAACTATGTTATTATAGTAACTGAATCATGGTTAGACGATTCAATAGCAAATAGCGAAATATTTGATGATAAATATGTGGTGTATCGGGCTGATAGGGACAAAGTATTAACAGGTAAAAGTTTGGGTGGTGGTGTACTCATTGCTGTAAATCGTAATATTTCGTCTGTGGAAGTATGTATGGATTGGATTGAACGAAATTGAACTTAAATGTGTTAAAGTGGTAAGTAATAATCAAACAATTTTTCTACTTGCTCTTTACATTCCACCTGGTTCAATTTTGGAGCATATATCACTTTGTTCAGTTATTTGGAAACTTTGCAAGAAATGCACTCTAGTCATATCTTAATTATAGGAGATTTTAATTTACCGGAAATAAGTAAAAATGTCAATATATCGAGAGTGAAGGAGTTCCATAGTTTTATGTCATTTTTTGATATGCACCAATGCAATGGTATTTTGAATTTTAACAACGTCATTTTGGATTTGGCAATAACAAATATTAAGAATTGTACTATAAAAAGAGAATATTTGCCACTGGTTAATGAAGATAGTCATGATCCATGCCTAAGCATTGAGATTAGCATACCTAGGGCTTCTAATAACGGTCCGATTGGAAGAAGCAATAAATTTAACTTTAAGAAAGCTGATTTCTGCTTGATACATGATATGATAAAAAATACCGACTGGAACATTTTATAGAAATACACCACGGTCGATGACTATGTAGCCCACTTTTATAAAATAATCAACAGCATATTGGAAAAATGTGTGCCTGTAACCTTTTGTTCGAATAAATATCCCATATGATATGATAAGAAGTTAATTAATAACATAAAGTTAAAAAAACATTACAGATATTTGTATATAAAATACCGGAAAAATAAATATAATGAGAAATTTATTAATTTTAGGCATATAGTGAGAAATGGTATTAGAATAGGGTATGCTGAATATTTGGAGAATTGCGAGAACGATATTTGCACAAATTCAAAGGTATTTTGGTTATACATACATTCAAGAAAGGGCCATTCGTCGATACCTGGCAATATCGAATACAATGGAGAATGACTGAAGGGTGGGAAGAATATAGCAGAAGGTTTTGCAAATTATTTTAGCACAGTTTATATGGAAGACGTTAATTTTGATTATGAAACATTTGCTAATTACTACGAACGGACTCCTCTGCCCAACGTGAATGTTATTATTGATAACATAACTCATGAAGAAATAATACAAGCAGCTCGAAAAAATAAAAATAACGCAATAGGGCCCGATGGTATACCGGGATATATTTTTAGAGCATGCATTGAATATCTAGTAACACCGCTGCATAATATGTTTAATATGGCCCTTCTGGAGGGTGTATATCCATCAATGTGGTGGAGACGATCGAAGATTGTTCCGATCTTTAAGAGTGGTAACAAATCTGATATAACAAATTACCGAGCGATTGTAATTCTAAGCTTTCCTTCTAAAATATTTGAACAGGTACTGCATTCACGTATTTTTTGTGATATTAGATCAATAATTACTAGCAAGCAGCATGGTTTTGTGCCACGGCGTTCTACCGTAATAAACTTAGCTTGCGTTACAGAATACCTGGCGAACAAATTAGATAAAAAACTACAAGTAGATATCATTTACACGGACATAGGAAAGGCATTTGATAGTATTAACCATAGACTACTTATCAAGAAAATGGATTAGTATGGGGTTTCAAATGGACTACTGCGCTTAATTTTTGATTATTTGCGAGACAGACAACTCTATGTTTCCATAAATAACTTTAATTCAACTTGTTTCACTAATGTGTCAGGAGTACCTCAAGGCAGTAACCTAGGACCACTGTTGTTTTTATTTTTTTTTAACGATATTGAAAATGTAGTTAAATACTCTGAAGTCTTCATGTTCGCAGATGACTTAAAAAAGTATGGAACTATTAGAAGTATAGACGACTGTAAATTGTTACAACACGACTTGATGAATGTTATTGAATGGTGTGACATCAATGATATGAAGTGCAGATGAACATTTCA
Source organism: Geotrupes spiniger (assembly GCA_959613385.1). Classification (NCBI taxonomy): domain Eukaryota; kingdom Metazoa; phylum Arthropoda; class Insecta; order Coleoptera; family Geotrupidae; genus Geotrupes; species Geotrupes spiniger. The sequence goes on from OY390738.1 coordinate 3,554,129, forward strand.
AAATGCTCAGTCACATCATATACAAAACGAAATAATAACGTAAAATTTGATTATGTACATAACAACACAATATTACATAGGAAAACTGTAGTGTCGGACCTTGGAGTAGTATTTGATGCCAAACTTACATTTGTTGCATATTGCACGTACAAGCAGTGCTGCATTAAAGGTGTTAGGTTTCGTAATTAAAAATACGAAATTGTTTAAAACAACAAAACCGTTAGACGTTTTATATTCTTCCCTAATTAGAAGAAAGCTTAAATATGCCGTATTAATATGGTTTCCTATATGATAAGCATAATTATGCAATAGAAGGGGTACAAAGTAAATACTTAAAATGCAAATACTTTAGAGAGAAGGACGAATATTTATGGCATTGTAGGCAATTCCTCAATAGTTATTACAATATCCCAACTTTAGAATCTCGACGTCAGATGGTGTGTCTCCTTCATTTATACGATATATTAAACAATAATATTGACAATCCGGAAATTTTAGGTCTAATTAATTTCAAAATACCCAGACGAAATAGTAGGAACTGCCTTACATTTCAATACGATGTGCCGCGAACGAACTGTTTATACCACGCACCGGTTTATAGAATGCATCTTCTTTTTCGGAAAATGTGTTCCTAGCCTACTTCGGTGAATTATCCGAAAAGGTTAAACCGAATTCTTTGTGGGTACAATACTCTACGCTCAAAAGTACGCTTATTCTCTACCATAACATTAATATTAGCGAATACATGAAGTTAAGAGCATTATTGAACAGGAAATCAGAGATGTATAAGCCGAAAAAATCGAAAACTCTCACATCGAAAGAAATTCATCAATTCTTACATGAAGCTTCAGATGATAAATATTTGTTTTCAAAGGTAATTTTAAAGGAAATGAAATCCTTTATCAAATCTTATAATGTTTATTGTTCTTTCATGTAGCATTAATTGTCGGTATATCAGGAGCATGCCGCAAACAAGAATTAGCTCAACTGAAGATAGACGATGTTGAAGATCTAAAATGTGCTGCGCTGGTTCACATACGTGACTCAAAAACAAAACAGACCGGGCGTTTACCATTACGGGTGAGTTCTACGAATTATTTAAAAAATACGCAATGCTTAGACCATCAGATATAAATGAGCGGAGTTTCTTTTTAAATTATCAAAAACAAAAGTGCACCAAACAGACGGTGGGTGTAAATAAATTTGGTTTCGCGCCAAGAGATATAGCCACCTACTTACGGCTAGAAAATCCTAATTTATATACTGGACACTGTTTTCGCCGGTCATCGGCGATAATACTGGGGATATTACGACGCTTAAACAACACGGAGGGTGGAAATACACAACCGTGGCGGAAAGTTATATCGATAAATCCATAACAAACAAAATGCATGTCGCAAATAAAATTTTGCAAGCTGTAAACCCCGATGTTAATGAATCTATCACTGAAGTACATCAAGATTCGCAACAAGCTGTAAATCCCGATCCATCCATGACTGAAGTACATCAAGACTCGCAAGCTCCATTGGTGGAATCCAGAAGAACTGTTGACACAACTGTGACACAAACACACACAATATCAAATAATGTGATGGATAATCAAACTGTTACACATCCCAACTCGTTTACTAATTGTTATAATAATAATGTTACTATAAATTTTATAAATAGTAACAAATAAATTGATAATGAAAATGTCTAATATTGTTGTGGTCGTGGGAAAAATAGCGTACATAACTCGCTGGAAAGTAATACATATCGTACTAGTTTTATTGTCAATCAAACTCGTACGATATGTATTACTTTCCGCGCTTGTTATGTAATATACTATTAAATGATAGCTGACCGATTTCGATGATTTGTATTAAACCCGCTATGATAATAGTGGCAGTATCTATACACATAGTTCATATTTCAAGGTGGGTGTACAAGCTTAGCGCTGAAATTGTATCAGTGTCGACTGGATACGATGCGTGCTGAGATATTCCGTCCAGATAGGATGCCATTTGCTGAGTATTTTCTTTTCGGCATCTTTTTTCAATGTACGCTCCTACTAAATCATTCAGTATAATGTTTGGGCTTGTTTTAACATGGCATGCGGTAGCAGTGTGCGTTTGTTTGATACTGCAACAGACGTTACATGATACCTGAATCGATATGTACATGTATTATAATATATGGCGGTTAAAGTGATTAAATATGTTTTCCACAGAAAACAAAGCATGTTCTCTGTTTTTGACACTGTCCCTAATATAACGAGCATTTTTAAATTGTTTTAAATTGTTGAGCTTGTTGAATACTGGAGAATTTATTCTTGTAAATACAATTATAGAATAGCATATCATTGACTATAGTCCCATTAAAATATTGATTATGTTTGTTATTCACTTAATATACCTAGCGTTCACATTATTGTCACTCGAATTCACTTTTAATCATTTCCACAATTTAAAATATAATCAATTTGGGAAACATATTATTTTCGTGATAAATGTAAAAATAATGGTTACAGTGAACGATCCTTACGTCGTTCGTATATTTATGTCAATTGTCAACGAGTACTGGGATATGTCGAAACTTTAAACTGTGACGTCTTTTTTCTAATAATATGACTATGCAAATAGTGTAGATAGACTGCAATCTATGTATTATAATAAAACACACAACTTGTGTATAATTGTAATAATAATAGTAAATTTGACACTGTGGTTGGAAGAATAATATTTATTTTTTTAACATCATAAAAAAATTAGTCACTGAGAAACTCCAAACCTAATACCATCATTTAGAATTAGCATATTTATTTTTATCTGCGTGTGACATTAACTTCTACACGAAAGTTTGTTTACGTACAAGGTAAATCTAATCTAATCTGAAAGTATTACGTGCAATCAGCGGCGCAAAAAATAAACCAGAAATTCACCAAAACATAGCCGTCGCCATATTTACCACGTTGACTATCTATAATGTAGTTAATCAAATTGCTTTCAATTGAAATTAAATGATCGATGCATTCTATTTAAAAATGTAATTAAAATGTTTTGTGGAGCGCCGATCATTTAATCGACCACAAGCAGATGAACTTTCACGGGCATTGAGCACAATCGCAAAATGACTTGCTGATCTTAAGATTGTTTACAGACCCGCCGAAAAAGATTTTACAGGTCACATCAATTCCACATTGTGAAGATAAATTTTCAAAGTCAGTAGACCAACTCTTTAGATTTATTAATAATAGGGGGACCGGAATAGTTATTTACAGTCGAATGCGGGAAGTTCAATTTTACAGCGCGACGGTTTCGTTTGATTTTTTCTTATTTGCCGGAGCGCTGTAAAATAACGCATGAGATTTGTATTAAATTTTTTGGCCGATAAATTTATTTTAAATTAATAAGTCATCTTTTTATACATATATATTTTATTTATTCAAGTTGGCAACATTGCATTGTGACAGACATGACATGACATGACAGATTTGTATTTGTTACATTTAAATAATTATATAAAAGTTAATTGTTATTAGGTAGGTAGGTACGTTTATTATTAGCTATTTATAATCGAATGTAGGAAATTGCATTTTGCTGCATGAAGTTTATATCTTAAACACGATTTTGTTATACTTATTGAATTAAAAATTAATATATCTCGTTCTCCTGAACATAGGCTTCATGATTTCAAAATTGTGTATTTTTCCTACCTCTCTGGAGTTTAAAAACAAGTATTATTTACTTTTTGGCCTCCCGACATGTAAACATTGTAACTATGCATCGTTCATGTCACATGTAACTTCGTGTTTACGACGACTGTGCGTTTTCCCGCATAGTATGCGGGAAAGAAAATAATCGTTCTTTTTAAACTCCAGAGACGTAGGAAAAATACGCAATTTTGAAATCATGAAGCCGATGTTCAGGAGAACGAGATATATTAATTTCTAATTCAATATGTATAACTAAATATGCAAAATTTAAATATTAATTTAATATTAAATTAGTCCAAACACTCCGCTGGGCATCGGGTTTAAGATATAAACTTCATGCAGCAAAATGCAATTACCTACATTCGATTATAAATAGCTAATAATAGTACCTATCTACCTAATAACCATTAACTTTTATACAATTATTTAAATGTAACAAATCTGTCAAATCTGTCATAAACAATGCAATGTTGCCAAGTTGAATAAATAAAATATATAGGTATAAAATGATGACTTATTAATTTAAAATAAAACTATCGGCAAAAAAATTCTATACAAATCTCAAGCGTTAAGTTATTTTACAGCGCTCCGGCAAATGAGCCGTGACGAAGCCGTCGCGCTGTAAAATTGAACTTCCCGCATTCGACTGTAAATAACTATTAACGAAGTTACATGTGACATGAACGGTGCATAGTTCCAATGTTTACACCTCGGGAGGCCAAAAAATAAATTACATTTTTAAAAGTTTTTTTTTCAATCAATGATGTAATCACCCTCGTTATCAACAACCTTTCGCCTTCTAGTGTGCAAATATTCAATGCCACATCGATAAAAGTCAATTGATTTTTGCGCATTTTGTTGCAGCCACTGCCTTACAGAACCCATTTTTCATCTGCAGTGATTAAGCGATCAAAAAATCCTTCTGTATTGTGCCGTTGGTGGAATAATGTGCATGTGATGCATCGGTTAGGTTTGTTTTCTTCGAACAAATTATGCGAAATCCAAACACCTGCGCTCCTTACTTCACCACTCTGGTGCAAATATTCTTGGATAGTCGACCAAGGCTGGTTAAGAGTATTTGAAAGTTCATCGATCGTTTGATATGGATTTGCTCCCACTTCCGCCCTTAACACGTCATTGCCTAAAGTTGTTGGTCTTCCTGATAATCATCGCAAGTGTTTCTGGTAGCAACTGTTGAATTAATACCCTTGCGAAACTCAAAAAGCATACTATGCCGGATTTGTACCTCATCTGGTATTTGCTGGCCATTTCACCACAAATTGTAAGAAACATTTAAGAATTAAATATTTACGAGTAAACAAGTCACTCTAACCTTAAAATATCTCTAACACGATTTTGTAGCACGAAATAAGCAAGCGAATATCGACATGCGCAGAAACGATAATACCTTCCGGTCGCCCTAATACATAAATGAATTGCAAACATTTATTAATTCGCGTCCAGTCGTTAAATAAAGTATGCATTTGCAATTTGCAACAACGACTACGATTTTTCGCAAATATGAGTTGGTCGGGCAATAAATATTAAATAACTAAATAAATTAACGAACACAATCAAGTTTTTCCGCATTTTCAAGTGTCTAATTTTATTTGTGTGAGTGAGCCTCACTCAGAACCTTATTCCCCACTGCAACGTCTTAATTACCAGCTCATTCTTTATTCACTCAACGTTCTATTCCCCACATTAACTTCAACGGTAAGCCTCAGCCATGGGTCTATTGCTTACATTAAGTCAAATAATAAATCAATGAGATTTATTCATGTTATGAATGTGGTTCATTACATAATATCCAACGGTGCCTGGGCGGCGTATAAAATATTTTGAGGTTCAAAGGGATCGAACTAAAGCAAGTAAAGTATACATTATTTTTTATGTGGAATGTTTAAATGTATCTTTGTTTTAGTTCTCCTGAATTCCTTTATTATTGTGTATTTCGTTGGAGAAAAATTTGGAATGGAAAAGTTTGTTTAATTATTAATATTTACATTTAATTTGCCTTCTTTGTTCTTTTTAAAATTTAAGCACTTTTGATGCGTTTTTTTTTTTAATTCTAATTAATTTTTAATTATTTTTTTTTTGGGTTTGAATAATTGAATATTTATTTCTGCATTGTTGCATTTTTTAATTTCATACACTTACGTAAATACGTAAATAAGTAACTCACATTAAGAATTAACTAGCTAATTAGATTAATAGTAGATTATATGTCAAGTAATACAAACTGAGAATAAAGCTCAGTTGAATCCATCATTGTATGTTACGCGCGTTTATCTAAACGCGTCAAGTACCGTAAATGCCGCTACTTTAGTAAACACTAAATTAATGCAAATATAAAGTCATCAACATATACATGTCATTATGTTTTAATAAATTCTTGAAATTTTTTTAATCACCCAGGAAGTATGAGTGAATTGTGATTCATTTGGCAGCAATCAAGTTCCCGGAGTAAGTTTATAATATGTTATAAAGATACGTTCAGGTTTCTCCGTCTATTTTCGCTGAAGACTGAAGACGTGGAGCCATCGTTTTATATCTCGCTAATGCTATCAAAGGTCTATTGCTTGATATCTTGTTCCCAACTATATTTCTCTCTTTTTGAAATTTGCGTGGCTTTGCTCCTTAATTCCGGGTGTGAATGCACCTAACAATGTTCGTTGCTACTGTTTGGCTATATCTCGTAGTTAAATATCTTTGAGCTTGTATTTCCGACTTTCTCCTTGTTGCATGTGCATTGATTTGTTTACTAGGATCTAATGCCACATTACTAGTAATTATCTAACTTGTGTTATATTTTGAAGAGCATGAATTGGTTGCTAAATGTTGTCTTCATTTTCTAATTTATTGCCATTTAGGGCGTCGTATGCTTCATTACCCTTTCTTCCAGTTTTTCCTTTCTAGCAAAATTTTCCTCGATCCACCTATTTTCTCTACCGTTCTCTTCCTGCTTCTATGATCTTTCTCACTATGCTACCTGGCTTAATTCTTAATATTGTCCATACCAGTTTAATTGCGTTTTATTTATCTTCATTTCTCTTATATATTCTGTCGATATCCTGAGATGCATTATCTCTACCGCATTTATTTGTGATTCGTGTACCCATATACACCGTGTACACGATGCTGAAGCATTTCTTCTTTCCCAGGACTGTTTTATTTATGCGTGTTTATTTCGCTTTATCTTCTTTTTGCAGTTTCCATGTTCAGATTCCCATCATTCACTAGAACATTTCCCAGATTTACATAGGGGGTTCTAGCCTATACTGATTACATATAACATTTGTTCTCTTATACTCTATTATTGTGTCGTTGATTAATATCATAAAAACTATAACTTTGCTCTTGTCCGTATTTATATGCCCTCGGTAGGCATCAAATGTATGCAATTCGCCTAATCACCCGGGGCGTATCAAATACCTAGAAGCTTTTATAGTAATCGACGATAACCCAATAAATTGCTGTAAAAATAAATCTCTTAAACATGACAAGTGACGACGAGGACGGTCTTGACTTTTCTCTGGAAGTGCTGAAGTCCGAAAATACGGAATGTCATAGTTCCAATAGCACTTGGCGTATTTTTGGTTTACTTGAAAAAATTATTAATTGGTAACGATGTAATAGTAAGAGGTTTAAATGACAATATAAAAATATTAAAAGATCATGTCCACCGTTAATGCTAAGTGTATGGCATCACCCCAGCGAAAGCAATCTCGGTAGGTTTTAAACTAATCTAAAAACCAAAGAGAATCACTTATCAGCACATATAGATATCAGTCTCAAGAGGTGTGGAACTAATCGAAAAACCAAAGAGAGCGTAAATAATATTACACTGGACGGCAATGAAATATACGAAAAATTTACTAATCCTCCTGAATCATCAAATTTTAATAACACTATTAAACATAAAAATGAATCAAATAGAACTTATCTATGACCAACACAAAATTGAAGTATTATGAATGACGGAACAGCGAGCCAATCAGTCAAGCATATGCTCTCTTAATATTCCCAATTATCGCAGAGTATCATGGTCCTGTAGAAGTGCGAGCTGACTTGGAGGATCAGTAATATCTATAAGGAGCAACCTTAAAATGAAAAAGTTAGAAGCTATAAACGACTTTGTTATCGAGAGGGCAGTAGAATCGTGCGTAGTTACGATCGAATGTCACCAACAAACAAACATTTTAATCGTAGTAACGTAAACGAAACGAATGCGAAGAGTTTCTTGAAGTGTTATCTAATATCATTAGCACAAGTCTAAAATGTTACTCGAAGTTAATAATTTGCGGCGATCTAAATGAGTGTCCAAAAATTATAAACGTGTAACGGGCACGTCCGTAATACTCAAAGTATTACGGACTTGCAAATAAGTTGGAAAAGATTCCCACTAGAATTTTTAATTACTCTACTGGTCATACCTCCACATCCTGCATTGATTACAATGTATCCAACTTGGACGAGAGATATTATCCCTGCGAAATTATTAACACAAACATATTGTACCATTTTGAGCAATTGCTGGAGTAATAACATACAAGAGAAAAAACAATATCGATAAATATGAAAGACAATGTAAACGTCGAGAATAAATTCGAAAGAAAACCGAAACCCAACCCAACCCAACCCAAAATAGTGAAGGCTAGAAATGACTTAAAAACTTCATTTGGTAACTTAGCGTATATAGGTAACAAAAAGGGGAGTATCGAAATACCATCCTACGAACCAAACGAAACTATTACAGTAATAGACTAATTGTAAAATGTGGCTAATACATTTGGACAATCAACAGGTCTCAACAATGTTGTGGAACAATTCTGCTACTATATTCCTTTAACCAGTAAGTCTTTTTGGAGTGGATAGAATTATTCGTGGATTGAGAACACAGCACTAGATGGGATATATCTGAGGGTGATTAAATCAATTGTTGACTTTATTAGAGAACCTTTGACAGAAATAATAAACTGTACGATACAGGAGAGAGTTCCCCTCAATATTATATTGTTATCCCCATTTCTCATATAAGCGAAGGTAAACTATGCTGATAATACATCCATTTCCCCTACCGAACCGGACCAATTGCATCAACCGGTAAACATCGCCTTTTTCCCTTTAAGACTGATGTCACAGAAATAATAGTATATTGTGTACCAAGGCCAAAGAGTGGTGTTTTTTCGGCCGAGTTTTCTTAACGGAAAGCAAACGAGGACGAAGAAACACTTTTTGGCCGTGGTGCACACAAAATTTTTTAGGCGACCCTCATAAAATTTTCAAATTTGTTGCAACATTTACTTATACTTTATTGATGTAGTTATGTATAACAACTGAACAACATATTTGTGAGACCTTCAAACATAACATGTTTTCTTTGTTTACATTCGAAGTTATTTCGGCTTTACAAATAATAATTACCCAATAATTAGTTGAAAAGTCTATTACCAACATGTATTTACTAATGTAAACAATTTGTACAGTTTGACATTGTCGGTAGTGTGATTACTTTTATATAATTTCCGAAACTGGCGGTAGATGATGCCATCGTATTACGGGCAATATAGCCCCTCTACTTCAAATAGTAACGACAACAATTGATCTTGCCGCTGGAGCAAAATACGTTGGTAGCACTAAAATCATCAGAATAGACACTGGCATCTGAGAGCAGACATCTCAGAACCGACAGAATTTGGCGACTGTGACAGCAAAATGCCAGGTTGTTGCACTAACAATTGTAAAAGTAGTGGTAGAAAATGGTTTCGGATGTTTAGAATACCGCGTAATGAAAATCGCCGAAATGTTTGGTTAAATCAAAATCAACGTGATCACATGATTAGCAAAATGCTAAAAGTTTGGAGTTTGTGAGGTAAGCGATACTTTCACAAGGTGTCTTGTATTGTGTTGGTACGATAATATATATTATTAAAAATATAAAAAATTGTAGGTACATTTCTCGGAGTTTCAGTTTCACGCTGTCCACGGGCGAGGTATGGTACTGAAACATAATGCTGTCCCTGATGTACTTTTAGGAGAGTCTGCAACTGAAGAAATTTTATACAAACTTCACATAAAGGGGGTGCTATAGACACAACATATGAAGAGGAGGCTGCAAACACTGCAGGTGCAGAAGATAGCGCACTGCATTTAGGAATGGTACACTAAATGAGGTTTGTTAGTCACTTAAGATGATGTCTCACATTTGATAATAATAATTTATTATCCAACAGTAGATCAAATACTACAGATTACAGGATAATATTATAATTAACTTATATTGTATGTACAAGCTAACTATGACAGTAGAAAAATAATTAGAAGAAACAAAATACACACATATATATATATATATATATATATATATATATATATATATATATAGATATAATATAAACACATAACAAATTACCTTACATTATATTATAACTAATGTGAGAAACTCCCTACGCTGAAATGAGCCCGTAAGGAATTTAAGGTGATATTAAACAAATCAATTTCCTGACAAAAACTATTTACACTTCTACACTTAGAAAACATGGGTGAATGATCATGATGGCGAGTGTTTGCTTGACCTATATAGAAAAAAGGAGAACCACGACTGCTAAGTCTTGGTACAAGGAAACTAAACAAACTCAACAAATAAGGATCGCGAATATAACTATGCAGTATTTTATAAGCAAACAATATTTCAGAAACGGTCCTACGCACTTTCAGTGATTGAAATCCGAACTCCGCTATAAGAGCGTTATAATCGTAACCATGTTGTAAATAAATACCATATTTTCGGTAATATAAAGTTTTTAAAAACTTTTTCTGAACACTTTCCAAAGCACCACTATAATTTAAGTAGCCAGGATTCCACACTACAGCACAGTATTCAAGTTTAGACCTAACAAAAGCATTAAATAGAGTAATCACTAATTCATTTTCAACAAATGTCTTAGTGTTCCTGGTCAAGAATCCTAACATCCCAAACGACTGTCTGCAAACTTCCCGTATATGAAAGTTGAAAGCCAATTTTTCATCAAAGTACACTCCAAGATCTTTGTGAACTTCTTTACGTTGCAAAGTCTCATTATCAATTTTGTATGAGTATTGAATGGAGGTTTTCTTTCTTGAGAAAGATACGACTGCACATTTGTTGATATTCAGAGTCAGAGAGTTGGACTTACTCCATTCATACAAGGAGCCTAAATCCTTTTGCAAAGCAACGCAGTCATTATTGCAAATTATTTTCTTATATATTTTAAGGTCATCAGCGAACATCATACATTCCGATCTATTTATTATTAATATTTACAATATACAACTTTGCTGAATTACAATTGGCACTGATACACTGGATGTGTTACTGTTAAGACTGTTGTCTTGATACGAACTGTAAGATTGGTGTCGTGTTGTTACTTTGACTGTGGTCGTGCTAATGTGATACTGTGATAATGATAATGTCTGTCTAAGGGCGAAAACGTTTCTTAAATACTAACGTTCTTTTGTGTAATTGGTCAGAATGAAATATCCCCATTTTTATGTAAGATGAAGAACTCGTCGTGATTGGTAAATAATGAATTCAAAGCGATGAAGGAAAGGGAAGTTTGGAACATCTGGTTCAGAGGATCTATCTAAAATCCCGAGAGCCATATAATAATTTAAATATTCGTAAATTGGTTAATTGTAACCGCCTTTGTGAAAGTGCGGCGATCGTGAAATGACGCCTTATAAAACGGGAATTGGGGCCGCAAATGTTTTAAGAATACATAACGTCTTGTACGTGACCGTACAAGAGTTTTTAGATTTTGAATTTGCAAATAAGTAATAAAATGTACATACTACTACTACTACATACTACATACTTAAAAATAATTGTGACAAATATTTACACGGTTTGCGCGGATCTAAATTATCTTAATTAAAATCCACATATGTAGATGTGGGACCGAACAGTCTTCGACATGCGTGATATTAATATTGTAAACTCCGTAATTTGTTTGGGTATACAGCTTGATAAAAATATCTATTGGTTTGTAAAAAGATAGCCAGCATTAAGACAGATAAAATATGAACTGTCTATGGATGTATCGATACAACCGCTTGCTTATATGCAGTCGTACTGTAGGTAGGATGTATCCAAATTAGTATAGTATTTATCCTCCAAAACGTACAGTATGTTTACTATAGTCAACGTCTCGAGAGTCATGTAGACCAACTTTTCTGGAGTATAGAATTATGACTCTTATTAAGATCTACATATATAAATGTTATGTAAAATGTAACGAATACAAATTTGCACACACTTCTTCCTTTCATAATTATCCCACGAGACAAAACGGAATGATCAGTATCCATGCAAAATTTATAATGAATTAGATAATAGAATAATAAATGAACCTAAGATAACTTTGCTTAAGAAGAAACTTAGGAAATATTTACTAGATAAATCTCACTATTCCCTACAGGAGTATTTTTAATGTGTTGTATATGAGTGTTAGTGTAATCTGACCTGTCTAAGGTCACATGCGATCGAAAGGACCAAGAAAGCTTATTATTATAACCGATTCAATGGATTCCCAATCGATTACTAGTGACATCCAGATCGACAATTTCAATTTGTGATGGTGCAGCATGATCAAGTAACGTTCGGTTAGACAGGGGTGAAGAAGATTCACATAATTAAAAGAAAGTGCAGTATCTTCTATTTAAATATGCAAAGATATTTGACATTGGTTAGCTAATGCTGGTATAATATAATAGCCTAGTGTATAATTTACTTAAAATTGACAAAATGAAAAAGTTTAGTCTTTAAAAAAATTTCAACAAAATGCTAAAAACTTAATAATGAAGTAATAAAAGTGCAAACACGCTGATACCAAGAATGCATTATTATATGAATTTTTAATTAATGTTGATGAAAAATATTACTAAAAATAGATTAGTTTAGATTAGTTTAGTTCGCCATTATATTAATTGCACGATCGTAACTTTCATAAGCCCTTGTGATATGAGTCAAGTAGGCTGATATATAAGTTGTAACTACTATACTCTAGGTATAAAAGGCACGATTCACTCGAATTTGAATGTTCATTGTATCAAAACAAAACGTTACTATAGCAAAATTTAAAGGCATGAGTGGATTTTCGGATTAAAAAAAAATATTTCATTATCTTAGCTATATAGATTAGAATATCGGGATAAATTCCATTAAAATTCTATTTATAAATATTAATATGAGTATTGCTAATGCAAAACAAACTCGTAACATAATAATATATTTGAAGTTTCGACAACGTTATCAGTCGACGTTATAGAAATTAACATAATAATAAACATCGAAGGTTAGTGTGATTGATATATTTGTTTTGTCAAAGGTGAAGCTGTGGTTGAAATAGAATGTTGTCAATTTTTTTAATGGAAATTATAAGAATTTATATATGTAATTCAAATGAACTGAGAAAATATAACAATATTGACAATAATGAAATATTTTATATTGTCCCCTCATTATTTTTTTTCATAAATCATTTCTAATGTAATTAATTAATTATTAATATTTTTATATTTTTTAACTGAGTTTCTTTTTATCCTGTAATAGTACGCTGTAATTGGGTTATGAACTAATACACAATTACAACACTCACCGATTAGTAATTCGCATTCTGCAAACGGCCGTTGCTTTGATTTCATTTGTTACACTTGTCGTCAGCAAGAATGGAAATAATAATTCATATTGAGGACAATTGATTTGGAAAGCCTCTCGCGATTAATTATAAATAGCCGCTTGCAGGGCACGATGATTAGTGATACATAGTTAGGCTTGTATAGATAGTCGATAGACAATCATCGACAGAGTTCCGTCGATATGTAGTGCACATATTAGTATGTACATAATTTGCAAAGCGTAACGACAACGTTCGACGTTAGGGTAGGTCAGTAACCAATCGGCGACGCTGCGAAAACGAACGACCTTGAAAACGACGCACTTATGTAGAGTTTTAATAAATACATACATCACAACTACCGACGAATATCATTTATTGCAAGCCCCAACTAGTAATATTTCATGGCGATCCTGGTCTAACTAGTAATATTTCAATCCAATGCACGAGTAATAACTATGATGATTATATATATATATATATATATATATATAGCGATTATAAAATTATATAGTAGTACAATTATATTTATAGTTTAATTTATTTATTATTGTTTTGTTGTAAACTTTTAGAATTATATTTATCAAACTTTTATGTTTTATGTGTAAAATGACCATTATTTCCCAATTACAGTTTCGCTATTTTACTTCGAAGTAAATAGGAAAGCATCACTTAAAATCATGTATACCTCACACATTAATAAGAAATAAAAACCACAAATGTGAAAATAATTTAAAACAGCAACTTTAATAAATATATAAACTTATGAATTCAATTCATGGCATTAGAAATTATGAATATCAATAAATCAATGTACCACTAACCATTAACAAGGAAATATTTCAGAACTTTGCCACCAAATATCATAATAAATTTGTTTATCATCATAATTGAAGTTAAGATGGGAGCGAAATTTGTGAGCATGAATTAAGTTAATAATAATTCGAAAGTAAATTTGTATAAGTAAAAACAAACGATGTTTTTTTTATCTCGCAACAGTATTGTGAAAAACATAAACATTATGCGGGGAAAAAACTGCAAATAGACTTACTTTTCATCCTTCTCCACGATGGGAAACGTCTGCTCGGACAGGGCCTGTAACGTGAGTTCATTCTGCGGTTCCGCGGATATACCAGCCCTCTGTTTCCGCGGTCTCAGCCCCACGTTGTTGTTGAGCGCAAAGTGCCTCGGATTGACCTTGTAGTGAAACGGAAAGACACTCTGAAACTTGTCGATGTGCGACCGGAGCTCGACGATCTCCTCGTCGCGTATACGCAGCAGGTCCTCCAGCTCGCGTATTTTCTTCTGGAGGTCGTCGGTGCCGACGACGTTCGCACCCATCTCGACGGAAGTGACCTGGTGATTGACTGGGACGGTCGTCGTCGTGGACGCGACGCCCGGCGTCACCGCTTCCTCGTCGGCAGCGTGGAGCCAGGACGAGAAGCAGAACGAATCAAAACACACGCGCATTCACGCGAATTCACTGGTAAATCGGGTGGGAAATTGCGGTAGGAGGAGTCCGGATGTCGTCGGAGGAGACGATTTTGACGGCTTGCCAAACACGCGCGACGGTTTTTTTCGGCCGAGAAATTTCGCACTGGTGACACAATCGCGAGCGCACGCTTCACACGACTAAGTTCAGTAAACTAACCGACTGAGGCCCGTTTATCGGGTATTGTTTCATTAAGATCGGGTCACTATCTCAACAAACGAATGCGCCACTCGAGATTAATAATGTCGATTGATTTGATTACGCGGCCGTTAACGACGTGTTGTATCACTGCGGCAATAAATCCGATCGATTGTGATTTGTCAGTAGATAAGCACTATGCGGACCTGCAAAAAACACGCATTGTAAAAATCGGTGATAAAAATGCAAGCGGTGCTTGTGGCGGCTTATACCCATTCCAAAATCTCCACAAATCTGTGCTATCGCGGCGATAGATTTATTATCGCACTTGATTCAAATACCACGATCTTAATCAGGCCAGTCGATAAGAAAAGGACCGGTTTAAGTCAAGGCTTCTTTGATACAAATTTTCATATGCACTCGTGCATATGAAACGTGCTCGCAAATTGACAATACGTATATTAGTTTAGTTCATCTGTGATCAGTGATTAAGCTTTCGTCAGGATCATATAAAGTTGAGCACGACTTATCGTCTTATGACATACATTGCTGTGATAGATGATATTTATAGTTAGTTAAAAATCTTATACAAATTTCTCAATGTTGTCACTGTGGTGATATCTCATCCCACGTTTATTTGGCACATACTTCAGATTATAATAGTAAATTGGACACTGTAGTTGGCAAATAATTTGAAACAAACTTACCCTTACCACACAGTATTAACAATTGTGAACTTGCTGCGTTTGTAATAAATTACATTCATGACCATGTAAATTTATTAAATCAAAAATTATTAGAAAACAAATTACAACAAAGAGTGGACATTGAAATTATCTGTCACTAGTAACGAATTCTATTGCCACCCAACATTCTAGACTAACTATTAAATAAGTGAATAAAATATATTTTTAGGCGACCGACACGAAAAATTGAAATTTCAGTCGTCAAACGCGGACGAAAAGTAATCGTTTTTCGTCCGCTTTCATTTTTCGTCCGCAATATGGTGGCGCCATCTACCGACAGTTACCGAAATTGTATAAAAATAACCACATTGCCGTCAGTGTCAAACTGTACATCTTGTTTACATTAGTAAATACGTGTTGGTGATAGACTTTTTAACTGATTATTGGGTAATTATTGTTTATAAAGCCGAAATTACTTCGAATGTAGACAAAGAAAACATAAACATGTCTGAAGGTGTCACAAATATGTACAATTGTTCAGTTGTCATAAATGGCTATGTCAATAAATTATAAGTAAATGTTGCAACAAATTTGAAAATTATATGAGGGTCGCCTAAAAAAATTTGTGTGCACCACGGCCAAAAAGTGTTTTTTCGTCCTCGTTTGCTTTCCGACCTCGGCTACGCCTCGGTCGTAAAGAAAACTCGGACGAAAAACCAGTAATTTTTGGCCTTGGTACACAAAATACTATTATTTGACACTATTGGAAACTATAAAATGCCAGACAAGATTGATAGCAACAATATTATATCATCCAAAAGATAAATAAAAAAAAAACCAAATCGTAATCTCACATGCAGCCTACAAACAATATAATACAGTCTACCTTCGCTCTAAACTTTTACATCATATTTGTGATTACCTGACGGTCGTCAGCAGCTGTTTCATCTTATTGGACTCATGAGATAACCAACGATACATTCACCGAGGTGCATGTATTTGTAATTGTTAACAGTACTTGTAAATCTTAAATTTAGTTATCCCGCAGGTGAAGAATATAGCTTCAAAAATTATACCTCAGTCAATCTACTGAAAATGGGAACTTTATACCGAAATATATACATTTGTTAAAAGTTGGTAAGTAAAATTGGTTTTTAATTTAATAGAATTTATATTAATACATTAGCTCAATTTATTATTATCAACTGACTAATTGCGAGATCGGCGGGGCCCTTTGCAGAATTACAGTTACAGAATTAAAACTAATCAATAATTCAAGCGTTGCTTTACAAATGCAGGCTAAAACAGAAAAACGGCACGCAACAAAATTTTCAAACGCACGATTATAATAAAATTATAACATCTAAATAAATGAGAATTAAATAAATTCATTGTACCCTTTATATGTTTTAAAATGACGTTGAATTCGATTGTTTCGAGAAAATAATACTTTTTCATAAAAACGAAAAGCTGTGGAGAAACGTTAAAAGATATTGAAAGAAAATTAAATGATTGATATACATGAAATATAAAGCGCATATATTCTTTTACCTTTGTTAAATCACAAAGAGTTATAAATGTGAACCGACGAAACATCCACGAACACTTCAACCTAATAAAATAAACGAAACAGAGAAAATGCAATTTTATAGAACGTCACGGCTGCACTGCGAATCGTTTCACGGACAAACCACTAGGTTACGCTACGCCCAACTTAATAATAGCTAAAACATATACAATACAGACTCGTGACAGCATATAAACACTTGGGCAAACACGTTTAAATGGTGGCGTCAATATTTGACTTGCGTAAAAAATACAACCACAGTGTAAAAAACAAAAAGGAAACACTCAAGTTCAGCATCTTTGATTGAAGGTCTTATTTAAGTACGGTCGTCGCCCAAAAAAATCGGGTACATTTTCGTATTGTGTAAAACGTCCCATGCATGTTTCGACATTCGATGACAGCGAACAAATGTGACAGTTAATTTAAATGCACCCTTTACTAACGTATTATTCTAAAAGTAGAGTTTCCATTGGGAAAACATAGACCATGTACCAGATTTTTTGACGACAATTGTACGTAACTTAATTTAAGGATATAATTACAATCTAGATTTTCAGGATTATATTCTTGCACGATATGTGGTACTTTTCTATTCATTTAAATTGTTCATCTTTCCATTTTCGTATATTCTTCTTTTTTCAGTATATTTTATATTTATCTCCAATTATTTGGGTTGTTTCTTTTTTTATTCCCTGTTTTCCCCATTTATTTCGTTTTTTTGAACTTAATTTCCTTAATTCATATTCATGTTATTCCTTCGGCGTTTTGATAACATATATTTGTATTAATCCATACGTTTTTTTGTGCTTTAAATCTGCCCAGCTACACTTTCCGTGTGGTGATTAATTTTCTGTTATTTTTAATAGTTTTACTATTCTCATTTAATTTCTAATATAAATTATTTTTCTGCTTAATTCGTAGTGCATTTCACAACTTACACTAACGCTAATATGATTTATGTTTTTTGCAATGTATACTGCAATTGGGATCAATATGGGATAACAATGAACATTTTTGCTTGCGTGTTTATATATATCCCAATTTAATATAAAATATTGACATCTGCAACCCAAATGATACCATAAAACAACTCCCGGCGAATTTGAGACCAAATTTTTTTTTAATAAAAATGAATTTAAATAATAAATATTATGAACCAAGCGATACGAAAAATAAATTATTAAGAAAACTTACTAGCTTTTCATTAGTTGTACTTGTAGAATCAACAAGATGCAAAATTAAAAACTCACCCGTAACTCGATGAAAACATTACAACCAAATATCGTCAAATGGTCTACGCACATTCTCCAATAATAAGCCGATTTCATTCATACTCGTATATAAACCAGTTATGCCGTTGATGCAACAAGTGCTGCGGCGATTCGCACCAAAGGTAAAATTGCACTTGGTATTACCGTGCCTAGGTGCAAATTCGACGAAAGGCGATCGCAAACTGAATTCGAAGAAATTCGAATGGCGATTATCAAACGAAAGAAACAAAAACGTACTCCCGCTCATGTCGTGCACTCGTAAATTCGTGCGGCGTTTTCACACTGTTAAGTGCCTGCGTGTTTGTGTAAACAATCAATGCGTTATATATATTTTAACATATATGATTTAAAAATAGATTGTTAATGAGAATTTCACACGACCGATAAATAAATATTTAGAGATGTAAAAATGCCAGACTAACATTGTGTTATTATTTCAGTAAAATATTCAGCCTCGTAAAAGGGAAACCGAAATAAGCAACAGAGTAAATGCAGATTTAAGAAACCTAACACGAAATTCCACTCCGTCCAATTGTTGCATCATGTCAAAGTCCTACCTACAATCTGTCCAAATACCTCTCAAAATGTATATCTTTTGTCATTAATAAAAGTCCATACTAAATAAGAATTCTAGGGATTTTTAAAAAATTATTGATAACACAAATATCCGAAATCACCATTTACTTATATAACAATACTCGAACACGTGTTCGAGTATTGTTATAAAATGAAGTTTCAACAAGTAACTCCAGAATCAATCAACAATTTACTTATATCCCTAGACATCGAATCAATGTACACCAATACCCCCCTATTACTTGCTGTAGAAATTATCCAAAAGAAATGGAACCTAATTAAACAACACGCCAATCTACCCTTACACGAATTTACACATACCATTATCCAATTTAAAAATCATTTCTGTGTCTAAATTGATGGACTTGCTATGGGTTCCCCCAACTCGAGTGCCATAGCGCAACTTGTCATCGAAGACATAGAATCAACGGTTATCCCACAATTAAAATTTAACATACCTTTTTACAAACGGTACGTCGACGACAACTTAACCGCCCTTCCTATTAACCAACACCTTTACGTGATCAATAAATTCAATGAATACCACCCCAATATTCAATTTACGACCATAACAGCATTACTACCATGTGGTACACCAACCCCACATGGTCAGACCGATATTTACATTTCAACTCAGTACAACCTCTCCCACACAAAAAATCTGTTATTATAAGCCTCGGCGATCATGCCAGTAATTTAACTAGCCCTTTACATCGTGATATATCCATTAGAAAATCAAAGCAAAAAACTTATTAATAATAATTACCCCTCACATCTCGTAAACACCATTTTTCAAAGATGCATTAACAAAATTTACAACAGCACCAAACATAATAACCACAACAATAATAATAATAACACTCTCAGTAAATATATTAGTATCCCATATATTCCTCAACTTTCTGAAAAAAAATAATAAAATACTTACACTTTACAATTTCACGATCGCACACAAATCCACATATACTCTGAAAATACACGTATTCACACAATTAAACAGAAAACCCCACTCCCTAAAACTACTCATTGCATTTACAAAATACCCTGCACACACTGCAACAAATGCTACATCGGACAAACCATGCAACACTCACACGAAAGACTAAAAGGACACAAATACAGTAACAATAATACCGCATTAAAAAACACCAAAATGAAACACAAATTTAATTTCAGCGCCACCTCTATACTCACTACTGAATGAAACCGCAAGGTTAGACTCGTACTCGAAATGATTTTCATTTAAAAAAAAGCGTTAATGATAAATCAGACTGCGAAAATTTGTCACAATTTTATTTTCAAAACATTTAACATTTTTAGTTCTTGACATTTTTATACTACTTTTACATAGTTTAACCTTTGTATTTAATTGTCCATTTGTTTTGGTTTCTCTTTTTTTACCTGCGATGCATTAAATTACCTTCTTTTTCTAGCTATATGCTTATGTCTGTTTATTTTTTTTATTTTTGCTCACTTATTATTAATTTAATATGTACATTTTTATATTTAAAATAATTTTTACGTATGTACGTTTCAGTCATGCGCCAATAAATATCTCTACGCCATGTATTGCCTAACGTTGATTTTTAACACTGTACGTTTGACCATAGTATCGCTACTGACGGAGGGTAATAACCCCGGAACAATATTGTCTAGCGATCCACCAGTTAGTCTTCATGGACCTGTTTTAATTAATGTTCACTACACCATTGAGGTGTAAGATTAGACCATCTTTCGTGTATATATATATATTTGAATGATGTTAAGTTCTAGATAAAGGAAATTTTATTAATTTACTAATAGAGAATCACCGCAAGCAAATAAAATTTGATTTCAACAGCTCTTCTCATAGAGTGAAAGTATATTTTTGAATTTTGATGAACATTTTGGTTTCAAACATTTTGTCTAAGTTTTCCACCACTAAGTAAAGAATTAAAGGCATGTGCTTCTAATAGCAATAATGCAATTACTTAATTTCTATCAATATTACCGAAGCAAACTGCTCAAAACGTTACTAATCAGGATGATTTAATGATAAGATGGAGACCTTTCATCCTACATTTTCAAATCATTTTGATCTGATTTTCCCATTCCACTTTGTTGGAACTGGGTAATATGTAATCCGTTTAAACCTGGCAGAGATAAAAATCAAACTTTTATTTTACTAGTAGAGGAACTCGCTTTCTACCATGCTCGTACAATTCAATCGTAAATTCCATATGTCATCATCGTGAAGTTGATGTTGGCATGTTGTCTGTTGATGTGTTCACGATGGAGATGGAAGAGAATGGCTGCTTACCTTTCTTGGATGTACTGGTAAAACGCAACAACAGTGAAAAATTGGGACATGGAGTATACCGCAAGAAGACCCACACGGACCGATATCTACACGCAGACTCTCATCACCATCCACAGCAGAAACGATCGTTAGTCACAACACTGCTACGCAGAGCAGACAGGATTAGTGATCCTAGCAACAAAACTAAAGAAATCCAACATGTGAAGGACGCATTGCAGAAAAACGGCTACAAATCACAGGAGATTGAGAGACTTGCCAGGGCTAAGAATAAAACGAAGGATGATCCAAAACAAGAACCAGTAGGATACGCGTACCTAACTTACATTGCCGGACTGACGGATAGGCTGAAGAAAACTCTACAGAAGAAGAATATCGACGTTAAATTCGGCACCGCTAAGAAAATAAAAGAACTGCTTCCGTCAAATAAAGACTCGATACCAAGATTACGAGTTAAAGGAATATACGAACTTCAATGTCAGTGCTGGAAATCGTATATTGGACAAACTGGACGCAGCATACAGTGCAGAGTAAACGAGCATCGCAGAGACATGGAGCATGGTAGCACAGAAAAATCCGCAGTAGCTAAGCACTACCACACGGGAAGCAATCATATCATCGATTACAACGACGTCAAGATCCTCGCTAGAAACAGTCAATACTACCCACGGATAGTGAGAGAATCTTTGGAAATAATGAAGAACCCGAACAACTTCAACCGAGAAGATGGGTACAGACTGAGCAAAGTTTGGAAATTGGCACTGAAAGGACGATCGAAGACGCGGCAAGAACCATGGAAGACGCAGAAAGAACCATCGACCACGCAGCCAGGACCACCAAGGGCGAATCCAGGAGACGCATCAGGCACGGATCAGCGGACGATAACGGATCCGGATCAACGGAACGTAACCGATACGCATCAACGAAGCGCAGCAACGACCGGCTATATAACGCGGAGAAAAAGATATCAACACCAATCTTCAGAAACCTTCTGAAAAAGCTGACAATATGATCAGCGAAACGTCAAGTTTACTTCAAAAAACGCGGCAACACCCGGAAGACACATCTCTTTGGAACGATGGCCGTGAAAGCCTACATTCGATTAATTAATTAGATTAATCACAATTTTCACTTTTT
Source organism: Geotrupes spiniger (assembly GCA_959613385.1). Lineage (NCBI taxonomy): Eukaryota > Metazoa > Arthropoda > Insecta > Coleoptera > Geotrupidae > Geotrupes > Geotrupes spiniger. Next base: position 3,576,645 of record OY390738.1, read on the forward strand.
AATTCCATTAAACGCGCGGTAAGAATATTTGACATAGGAACATACCAACATCGAGTAATCTTCCATTGCGAAAGACCATCTATTAACGAGGGCATAACTAGTGTCAGCCGAAAAGTAGGAACCAAAATTTAGAGTAGAACTAGAATTTTTGATGTTATCTTATTTAAATAAATATTTAATTATTAAAATCAGTTTAAAGTTCGTTTTATTCCGTATATCGATAAATTTTGTCTGCGCCCAAATATTGCCTTAGAAAGATTAACTGCAATCTATAAATCTATAAATATTGTATCCCAACGTGTGAATCGGGCATCATTTATGTATACATCAGTACGGTCTTACAAATCACGAATTCACATTTCATTATTTTAATGAATATTTTGAAAGAATGTATCAAATAGTATACAACTAATTATAGTTAATTACCATAAAATTAAAAACGGACCAAATTTTCAAACTTTCATTCAATGGATATAGATTCCATTACGAACTCGTAAAATTGACATACAATATAATTCGGTTGCACTGCCGAAAATTATGTAACAATCTTTAGGCAAATGACAAAACAAAAAACAAGTATTGGGCGTCGCCAACCGAAAAAAATAAATTATCACGTATTGAATATCGCGATGGGCGTGCGTGTCGTTTATAAAAATATCATTCGCCAACAATCGACTGGACGTGAATGTGAACCGGTGTATTGAGCAACGAAATTTATCGCTCCGGTTTGTCATGAGATCGTTTTTAAAGGAACCCGACGACCAGCCTCCGGTGCAAACCAAAGTATTAATTGCTCTAAAATCTCTTAAATTTCGCTGGTTTAGTCGTCGATGCGTCATTAACGTCAATACCAAGTAGCGGTTGATGAATGGCCACACGCCCAGGAGTCTCTGCAAAAGTATAATAAAAAATAAAATTAACCAAATGAGTTCTTCTCGAAACGTGGAAGGTACAATTTTGAATTATTTATAAACTTATTACTTTAAAATTTTAATGTTTGAAAATATTACTAAAACTTTTTCTAGAGATATGAAAAGTAAGAAATAAAAGTATTAACCGGCCTTTCTAAATTTTAAGTTTTACACTTTTTAACCAAAAATTATGCTTATATTTTCGAACAATATTATTAAATTAACATCTTTTCTATATATGTCAATTTCAAATTTCGTATTATTTCTGATAAAAAAACGTGTCCAGAAAAGGTAATAGAGTATCCTTTAATTTCACATCTGAAAGAAATTGTTGGAAATTTAGAATTTAGTATCAAAAATCATCAACATACCTAATCCAAACCATAGAAACGTAAATAGCGTTATTTTTAATCTTCATTCCATGAAAAGATTAGCAATAAATGGATATAAACTGTTACAATTACCTTGTGTTTTATGATAAAATTTACGATCTATTTGTAAATAATTCTGATTCATGTGTAAGATTAATATATTCCTTAACTAAATAAGGTTGATCATTAATTTCTAAAACACGTTCTACAAATTTAATAGAATTTAGAACAGATACACTGGGAAATCATAAACAAACATCAAAAGAAACCAAGATTTCACCGAATTCTAACTGTAAATTATTAATTCTGTTTATAAAATCTAAAGAATTAGCTATTGATACTCAATTTGATTGCCTCAAATTCCATCACATGCCACTTAGAAATGAAATTGGCAAATTGTTCTTCTTCTTCCTTCTTAATTTTAGGCGAGTCGCCTGTTTAATCACCGTCCACTTGCATGACTTCGTCCGAATGGAGACTTGTCGCGAGCAATTTTCACAAGCCTGCAGTTGTCCATCCGGCTGATGTGTTCTTTCCATCCCTTCTCCCTGTCTGCTACCCAATCAATGATGTTCTTGACGTTACAGGTGGTTCCGCTTCTCTCTCTCTCTGTATTCTCTCTGTATTCTAGCAGGTCTTTCCAGTAATTCTGAGGAGTACCTTCATCTCCGCTGTTTCTCAGGAATATTTTGGCTTTTGCTGTTTATGGCCTCGTTTCTGTGGTGTATGTCGTCACCGGCCTTTTATTGCACCATATTGTATTCAGACAGGCAGCTATTCTAAATGCTTTTGTTGTTTGGTCTCTTACCTCTGCTTCAATATCACCAAAGCCGGAGAGTTCTACGCCAAGGTATTTAAATTACATTTTTCGAGTTCAAGTTGCATCTTAGAGGAGTTCTTGATGTTGTTAAGCACTTTGTTTTGGTTGGTGATATTTCCATATTTACAGACTTGGCTGTTATGTTGAATAAGTGTAATAACCCTTGTAAATCATCTTTTCTGCAATAAGAGCGGCATAATCAGCGTAACACACTATTTTGATTTCTGCATCACCCATTTCTTCCATTACTAAATTGAAAAGGGTAGGACTCAGCTAGCCCCCCTGGCGAATGCCGTTACCCGATGGTATTAGGCTCAGTGAGTTCTCCTTGTATTTGTGCTCGAATTTTATTGTTTGTGTATATGTTCTCTTTGGTTTTGATAAGATTAAGTGGGAGTTGCCTATTGTAAAGGAGATGCAGTACGTCTTTTAGTTGCACCCGATCAAACGCTCTAGTTAAATCAACAAAACATACAAATGTTGGCTTGTTGTATTCAATCGATTTTTCCATTATTTGTCTTAAGACGAACACGGCGCCTGTGCAAGATCTTCCCGATATGAATCCTTGCTGTTCGTCCGCAAACAATGTGCCATTTTGTTCGTGATTACTTTAGTTGTTAGTTTTAGAGCAGTGCTTAAAAGGTTTACTCCTTCATAATTTGATGGTATTTTTTGTGCCCTTTTTTGAATATTAAGATGGTTCGCCATTCACCTGGGATTTTGTGCCGATATATAAAGATATATAAAGATGTATGAAGTTGTTAATTCTTCTATTAGTCTTTGCCCACCGCACTTGCGCAAATAGTTTTGTATACCGTCTTGCCCGAAACTGTTTTTATTTTTTAGTTTCTGCAGTGCGTTTTCTACGTCTGATGTATTGATCGTGACATCTGCATTAATGGCTACTTCTTGTGTGGTAGGTTCATCTGTCGTGTTTGTCGTTTTATACAGATCGGTTAGATATCTAATCCACTCTTCCTTCTTTATGTGGGTTGGTTCTAGAAGTTCGTTCACCTTTCTATGCGATCTTATGAATCTGCTTTTGGAATCCGCAGAAATCATCTTCCAGACGTTCAGAGAACATTTCCCAGTGTGACTTTCTTACTAGTTAGATTTGTTCCTAACTTGCTTATACTCGTCGTATGATTCTGGCGCTCGCAGAGTGCAGTATTTTAGGAAGGCCTTTCTTTTTTCTTTGCATTGTTCCTTGATTTCTGGGCGGACCCATGGTGTCCTCTGGTTGTTCAGTTGGTTCACTTTTATAGTTCGTTCACCAATTGCCACCCTTGCAGAGTTCTTGATATTATTTTTAATTCTTTCTCAAGCTAGATTGATTTCGTTAATATTTGAGTTTTCTTCGATTTTTTTGGTATCTATTTTTGTATAGGTCTTTTATCGTAGGGTCCCTTAGTAGCTCAATGTTGAGTTTCTGTGTTGATATCACAAGTTTTGATTGTTTTGGTACTCAGATTTTCATTCCAATTCTTCCGCGTAGAAGGTTGTGGTCGCTTCCTATAATTCCTACTGTTACAAATAAAAAATAGGCATAATTAAACGACCAAGTTTATGTATCTCTGGTAAACAATATATTTTTGGGACGACTGGATTAGAACTTATATTTAACTGTACGCGTTTGTAATCTTTGACAAGATTTAATGACCTCTTTTGTTGTTGAAATCATACCAGGCAATGGATTTTTACTTAATAATTTATATCCAAATCCAAAACTACAATACGCCATATAACACACAAATGAAACAATATACACCTACGAAAAACGCTTATTAAATACATTTCACCTACGACTAACATTTAATAACATATGCGCTTCCCTCGATGATGTCTGTTACACGGCGGATCTTTTGGATGTTGTTTTGGCGAGAACGAGGGATTTGGGGTTGGATTTGTTTTCCATTTCGGCACCAAGAAGTTGTCGTCCAGACGGTTTTACGGACGGCGATTCGGTGATGTTTGGTTTTGGGGTAACTCGTCGAAAAACGATTTACGCCAACACGATTTATTCCCACTCGTAGAGTTTCGTTGGGTTCATTTAGACCTGGGGGTCTGACTTCGTATCGACGAAGGATTTCGACAAATGGTTTCTTATAAGATGGCCTTGCCTCCGATCTGTGAAAGCCAGAGATCAAGGGATCAAAGGTAAATAGGTCTTTCATTAGACATGACCTGCGTTCGTCGCTCAAGTTGAGGCGCGATCGTATGATTTTGATTGGCTGTTAACATGTCGAGGGTTTCGTTTTCCGTTCGTCCGTTCTGGTATGGTCAACTCTACGGGAAACTTTCAAAAACCCGCCCTGTACGTCCTGTTATTTAGCCTGGTTGCGTGGTTGTTCGTGCGTTAATCTGTCCTGTTCTGTTTCGTATGGTAGTTTGTACATGTCGCTTGGTGAATGTGTTTGTTGTGTAATTGTCCGTATTAGTACGTTGTGGTAAGTTATGGTTCAACCCAACCGAACTTCGTCATATATGGTACGAACCTAAGGATCTTATTCTGTGTCACCTGTATTTTTTTCAGATTCGTTACCGATGCTCCGAAAAATACAGGTGGCGCGTATGTCAGCGTCGGTCTTATAATTGTTTTGTAAAGTAAAAGTTTGTTTTCAGTTGTGAGTCTGCTGTCCTTGAAGACCAACGCGTAGATGGTCTTTAGCATGTCCGAGTCGGTTCGCTTCTGTAATATGTGCACCAAATATCATTTTAGTGTCTAATGTTACTCCTAGGTATTTCGCTGTCGTGTTGATCGGTATCGCAATACCGTTAATCCTTGTCGGATTCGGTATTGTATATCGCCTGTATCGTCGCGTGAATGTGATCGTTTCACATTTAGTCGGGTTTGTAGTCAGTTTCCAGTTGGAATAATATCGTCCGAGTCCCCTCATGTGATTGTCGATGTTCGCGTGTGCTATGATTTCTGAAGATGAGACAGTATATGCATCGTGCGTCGACATGTCGTTAATGTATAATGAGAACAGTTGCGGCCCAAAGACGGATCCCTGGGGCACTCCCGCTCTTATGATATGGTCGAGTTTTATCTGAAATTGCCTGTCATTCAGGTATGAATAGATATGAATAATTTATACGGGCCACTAGAAATCATCAACTTAACTTTATTAAATTAATCTAAATTGTCCAAAATTAACGACATGTAATCTTTGTCTGCTTTTAGATAAAAAAAAACAGTCCTTCGATAATAAACTTTCAACAATTGTCAAATAGTTGGAGCTATGTTTATTTACACGTTGCAGATTTTCTGTAAAGTTAATAATTTTCAGTTAGAAGTGAAATCTTAATGTCTTTTGATGTTCTTTCATTGTTTCCGTACAATGCAACGTACCAATTCCAGATTCTATTAAATTTTTAGAACATTTTTCAGAAATTAAGGATATTGGACCCATTCTATTATTAACCTGACCGAGCTATGCTTGAATAAAAATTATTTACAAATATGTAATAGTTTATCTCCATTTATTGCTACGCTATTTACTTTCTTTGCGTTACACCCAGAAGGGACAATTTCTTCGACTTGATTTTTTGGCAGTGTGATAGTCTTACATCAAGAATGAAATAATAGCATTTGTAAGAAATATTATAAACATGTAATAAAAAAATCAATAATGTGTTTCGCGACCCCGTAGTTGAATACATTCCTGTACACGTCTGGACATCGACCAAATTAGATTGTCGATGTCTACTTGTAGTACCTTGTTCCAAACAACTTGAACTATATATGTGGATTAACTGTGCTAGAGTCTGTGTCGGATGGTGCAAAGTGAACAGTCTTCCCATGAACATGTGCTCAATGGGATAAAAATCCGGTGAACGGGGTGGCCACGGCAAAACATTAACGCCTGCTTCTTGGAGAACGTCCATAGTTAGACGAGCAATATGGGGACGTGCTTTGCCTTACTGAAAAATGACGTTCGGGCGGCCATCTAGATAACGCAGTAAAGTGGTTTGTAGGACATTATCCACATAACGTGCAGCTGTCATACTGTCTCGAATAAAGAGACGTGGTGATCCGCTACCATAGGCAATAGCCCCCCCAAACCATTACTTCAACAGTCCGGTGTACATGCCTCTAAACAGCAAACCTAATATCACGTCCCTCTCCGCAGCGGCGTCTTCCTTTCTGCGACTATCGTGCATACCTAGACAGAATCGCGATTCGTCGCTGAAGACGACATTATGCCATTCCACCTCCCAATGCTGCCGTTCTCTGCCACAGTTCAAACGTTGACAGTGACTCACAGATTAATCGTGGACAATATGAAAAAAGTCCAAAGGCTCGAAGGCGGCGATATAGTGTACGGATAGTAACCCGTCTACCTTCTTCTCCAAACCATTGGTCAGCGATTTAACGCGTAGTAGCAAAACGATGCCGTAGAGCTAGTTGTTTATAAGCAGAAAAAAAGTTTTATTTTAAAATGGTTTCATAAAAGAAACATCAAATTAACATTGAATTTTTTCGCTTATGTGCCGATGAGTCCTCACGAATGATGCAACATATGTAGTTACCCATCATATTACAATCCCACCTGCCCGCATAGCGTTTTTCCATCGTTGCAATGTCCTGATGGAATCTCTCACCGTACTCTTCACTGTCACCCATATTTTCACTGAACAAACTTAAGTGAGAATGTAGAAAGTGTAACTTTAGGGACATTCGGCAACAAAGCATTTTATAACATTCCAAAAGTTTTCCAACAATAACTTTGTACTGTGGAGACTTTTTAAGATTTCCAAGCAATTTACGTCATTTTTTGTTCAAATTCTTCAGAATTTAACATCTTGCGAACATCTGGTCCAATAAAAATTCCACCTTCTGTTTTAGCTTTTGACAATATTAGAAACGAGACGAACAAGTGTTTGAATGACTCTTTATCTTTATTGAGTGCTTTTAGGAACTGTTTGGGCAACCCGAGTTTAATATGAAGCAGCGGCATTAACACTTTTTCTGATCTCACTAATGACAGATGTTTAATGTTCTGTACACCAGGTGCAAATTGTGTCCTAATAGGTCAATACTTTCTGGTGTAGTGTTCGGCTATAGCACAACTGTCCCATAAACACAGGAAACAGCACTTTTTGGTGTAACCAATCTGAAGACCTTCTAAAAAATGAATCATTTTAAAATCTCCGCAGACTGCCATTCATGTTTTTTGTACTGAAGTTTTCCCAAGAGGAATTTTATATTTTCGTAATCTTCTTTCAAATGGACCGAATGACCAACGGGTATTGACAGATACGTGTTTCCATTATGGAGGAGACCGGATTTTAAACATCGCGAAGAACTGTCTATAAAAAGACGCCAATCCTGGGGATGATATTCAATTTCAATCTCTTCAAATAGCTTGTTCGCATCAGTACAGAAACACACACCGTTTTCCACAGAAAATATGTGGAAAATCTTTGGTGTCTTTTTCGGGCAGTTGTAACTCGGCAACTGGGGTCTGAAAGATTCCATTCCTTCAATCTTGACATCAAAATTTCTGCATTTGATTTAGCTAGACCACGATCTCTGATTAGATCATCCAGGTCTTGTTGACTGAGAAAATGAGGTTTTTTGCTTTCATCGTTTAAAAATAACACATCCAATTCTTCCGACTGAACACTATCGTTGAGATTTTGGGAGTCAGATTCTTCAGTTACTGAAGAAGGTAGCGTGGGAACAGGCATAGTTTCAGAGTGAGGGACTACTTGAGTGAGGGACTACTTGACTCAAGATACTGATACCTCAAAACATCACCATAAACAAACATTTTCAAACATCAACAGTAATTTACTGTTCGTTAAAAAGTTTGAAAAATTTTTTAGGCACGCCAAAAGTAGATGTGTTTAAAAAATAAGGAATTTATGGAATTCCGTGTAGTACATACAAGTGATAGAATATATGTTGGGCATACGAGACGTTCTATTTTAATTCGTTACAAAAAACACATGGCTCGTCTAAAACATAATAGAATTGAAAAATCTAGTGTTGCCCAATATATTTGAATCTAGATTTGCTATAAGTTTAAATAATTTAAAATGCTTAAAAAATGTACCTTCTCACATTCATTTAGATTTCTTTGAATGTATTTTTACTTGCTTATACGTTATGTATGAGTAAGTATACTTCTTTGTAAAAGTTATTTATTTATTATTTCACAGCGTTAGTGTTGGTTGCTATTTCAATGTTTATGTTGTTAGTCTTAGATACCTACATTTTCTGACTATTACAACATGGTTGTTGACATGTGCACGTACACATTAAAGAGATTAATACATTTGTTTATTAATGGCATGTGCAGATTATGGCGTTATCGAAATTTTAATAATAATAATAATAATTCTGAATATTATTCTAAGTACAACTTGTTATCCACGGATATAATTACATGCAAACTTGTTGTAAGCAGCTTCACAATAATATTTCACTTATATTTAACAATTTTATGTCTACGCCTGAGCCAAAAATCTATTTCGGAAATTATTTTTTAGTAAATGTTTCATATTTATTAGTCGATAAAAGTTACAGAACACTTTATTTTAATATGTCGTAATATATATTGTTACGTTTGTTTTATTTCAACTGCCAAATTTTGCAAAAAAACGCAATGTACGCAGATAAAGTCTATAATCGCCATTGTTTTATTGTGGGGGGAAAATTTGCGTTCGCACCACGCTAATATAGTTGCGTTATATGCAGTTGTGTCCTCACCATGTGGTTAGTGCTATTCATTGGCCGTGCTAACGCGTGGAATTATAAATATTTCTATTTTTAGCCTCATAAATATTCAGTGATACTAATTATGAAGCGGTGACTACGATATTTGCGATTTTATTTTACGTCTTTTGTAAAACCTGCTAACTATTTCAAACTGTTGATAAGGTCTCCTATCGAAAAATATTTCCACTACGTACTCCAAATATTCCACTTATTCCAGGTATTTCCTTGGCTCGACGACTCGTCGAACGCATGGGACGACTAGCGGCATTTTCACTCGCATGTTCACCGATAATAATGGTACCTGTTAGCTGTAGCTGACCGGTTTTCGCCTTATCCAATTACCCACGAATGCGTTCGATAGGAGTGCGGCCCGCCGCGTCCTTGTCCGTATTGTTGTCTTGTAATTTCGTTTTCGGGCATTCCTGGGCACGAATTATACCTCCTTGGCCCCCTCGACGGGCGCAAGGTCGCTCTCGCCAGTTCGATTATGGAGCGTTATAAGGAGAAGGATGATCGAAAATGACCAACCATTAGGACTGTGATAAAAATATTTTTTTATGTTAATAACTTTTATATATTCCAATGATCCAATCGGGCACTACTTATCTATTTTCTAACATATTTCTATATGAAAAAAATTTAGTTTGTCATATAATATGGTAAGCAATTTTTGGTGTGATGCTTCAGATTTTTTTGCAAAAATTTCATTTGGAAATATTGTTGCACTTGTTTATTACCAATTAAATTCAAGGAACCTATTTCGTTCACACCCTGCATATATTGTATAGTAGGTATTATGCTTATTTAGTTTTTTTCTAATAGTTAGCTATGCATGCTGCACTGATATGTAGAAGTTTGGATCGTCTTGGGTTTGATTTACGGTATTTATTCTGTCTCTATATAAGGGATTGTGTCTTGCATTTTTCGTGTTTTGCACTCTCTCATGCATTTACTATTATATTCATTTATCTGTAGCCTAATGCTGTCTCTCTCTTCACTTCCAACGAGTACTTTTATTAGTCCTTTTCTTATTATGCTTATTATCGCCTGGTTTTTAAACTCAGAACGGGAAATATTTTTTAAAGGCGGCGGTAAGTTACCTTAAATATTTGGTAGGTGAAGGATCGCTGAAAAAAACGCTGTTCTGTGAACAGGGGGACTTATTGTATCCTTGTACCTGATATTAATATTATGAACATGATATCCAATTTTTCTCTTCAAATACAAGGGATTTTGATCGGAAATTATTTGATAATCTAAACATGTGATGTGTGTCTGTTGAATTTGTTTGATCAAGTCTTGCGTCAGACATGAGCCATGAATCTCAAAACAACATACAAAATTTAACACTTGAGCATCATACAATATACGGTTTTGATTTTGCATCTAACAATAAGTGCATATAAGATTTAAGTTGTACTAAGCCTTTTTGACAAAATTATTATTTTGCTGAAAGTTTTATCCAAAACCAGCCACAATTTTTGTTTCAATTTGAATTTGAATTTGTATACAATTTACACCGAATGAAACGTGTTGTTGAAGTTATTTACAGGCACCAATATTACCGAATATCACTATTGTGTATTTTGTCGGGTTAATTTTTAATTTTATGATCTTTTGAAATTGTGGCGAGCGGTTATAAGTCACGTTGATGATCACCGGCCAGGAATGAGTAGTATATCTGCGTATCATCGGCATACCTCGTATGAACGTTCACAATTTTCGAAAGTCTAAAGTGTAAATGATCCACATCAGAGGTCCCTTTACTCCCTTCATTAGGAATGTCCAACCTATCAGTAATATGATGTTAGTAATTCACTAGTATTATTAGAGAGGGCGCTATATTTTACCATCGACAATAAGAGAAAATGATCGACAGTATTAAAAGCCTGACTGTAAACTAAGAAAGTAAGGATTGTCACTTTATCCTGATCATGTTGCCCGATTATGTTATCTGTGACATTGAACAGAGCAGTTGTAAACTAAATCCTGGTTGAAATCCATACTGACATCCGGCATTTTGTTGTTAATCAAAACAAGTGTTCCGGAATTTGAACATCAATTCTTGTCAAGTAACTTCGAAAACTCTGAAGTTGTAAATCATTGTATTCTAGTGGTTGTGAAATCTTAGGTCAGGTGTAACTGCAGCACACTTACAGCATGATGGAAAGGTGATACTTAGCAAACAGGTGCGGATTATGTGGGTTACATACGGCACTATGCAAGGGCTACATAATTTTAACAGTTTATATTTAAACCATACGAGCCGTTATCATTGCTTCGTATCTGACAAAATAATTTTAATACCGTAGTTCTGAAGCTAAACCGGGGATACTTAACAATGTAATAAAAATGTACTCGTACATTCAAACATCGCAATTCTTTCCACATATTGATATTCTGTATTTGCAATATATTCACAAATGATATTAAATACAAGTCGTGGTTAAACAATCTTGGTCACAATATATTAGTTCCTAATCGGAAAAATTAACATCAAAACCACACCCAACTCGACAACAAACCAGCATGTCAACATCAGACGTATTCACCAAATTTATTAATGTTGCTGAGAGTTCATCGTAGGTTCTTTTATGATTTGTTGTAATTGTAAAGCTTCTAACACGGAAGTAAGCTGCATAATAATAATAATAATAATAATAATAATAATAATAATTTATTATCCAACAAATACTACAGATTACAGGATAATATTATAATTAACTTATATTGTATGTACAAGCTAACTATGACAGTAGAAAAATAATTAGAAGAAACAAAATACACATATATATATATATATATATAGATATAATATAAACACATAACAAATTACCTTATATTATATTATAACTAATGTGAGAAACTTCCTACGCTGAAATGAGCCCGCCCGTAAGGAATTTAAGGTGATATTAAACAAATCAATTTCCCGACAAAAACTATTTACACTTCTACACTTAGAAAACATGGGTGAATGATCATGATGGCGAGTGTTTGCTTGACCTATATAGAAAAAAGGAGAACCACGACTGCCAAGTCTTGGTACAAGGAAACTAAACAAACTCAACAAATAAGGATCGCGAATATAACTATGCAGTATTTTATAAGCAAACAATATTTCAGAAACGGTCCCACGCACTTTCAGTGATTGAAATCCGAACTCCGCTAATAGAGCGTTATAATCGTAACCATGTTGTAAATAAATGCCATATTTTCGGTAATATAAAGTTTTTAAATTTTTTTTCTGAACACTTTCCAAAGCACCACTATAATTTAAGTAGCCAGGATTCCACACTACAGCACAGTATTCAAGTTTAGACCTAACAAAAGCATTAAATAGAGTAATCACTGATTCATCTTCAACAAATGTCTTAGTGTTCCTGGTCAAGAATCCTAACATCCCAAACGACTGTCTGCAAACTTCCCGTATATGAAAGTTGAAAGTCAATTCTTCATCAAAGTACACTCCAAGATCTTTGTGAACTTCTTTACGTTGCAAAGTCTCATTATCAATTTTGTATGAGTATTAAATGGAGGTTTTCTTTCTTGAGAAAGATACGACTGCACATTTGTTGATATTCAGAGTCAGAGAGTTGGACTTACTCCATTCATACAAGGAGCCTAAATCATTTTGCAAAGCAACGCAGTCATTATTGCAAGTTATTTTCTTATATATTTTAAGGTCATCAGCGAACATCATACATTCCGATGAAATACAATCCACAACATCATCTGCGAAAATCAGAAACAGCAGAGGTCCAAGAATGGAACCTTGTGGTACTCCACTGACAGACATGTATTCGTATGATTTAAAACCTCGATACTGCACAAAATTCATTCGATGCTTTAAATACGACCTGAATACTTCAATCAAGTCATGTCCAACGCCTATTTTATCTAATTTTACCAGAATCAATTTGTGCTGAACCTGATCAAACGCCTTCGAGAAGTCTGTGTAGATTGTATCAACTTGACAACGATTATCCATAGAATCAGATACATATTGAACAAATGAGCACAGGTTAGTTGCAGTAGACTTTCCTTTTACAAATCCATGTTGCCGAGTTGACAACTTATTCTCAACAAAGTAATACAATGGTTTAAACATCATTAGCTCAAAAACCTTTGAGAAGTTGGACACTATTGAAATAGGACGGTAATTGACAAACTCATTTTTATTGCCCGATTTAAAAACAGGTGTTACTCGTGATATTTTCCAACAGTCCGGAAATATACGATTCTGTAAAATTAGGTTGCATATGTGCAACATCAGCAACTGCATAACATGTTTGCAATCTTTTATAAGAAACGCAGGAACTGAATCACAACCCATAGTGAGTCCACTTTTCAGAGAATTCACTGCTCGTAAGAAATCAGATGATTGAAAATTGTTGATAACTAAAATATCGTTATTAAAACTTGCACTGTCATAGTCATCATCATTAATATCACATTCAAGTTTAAAAGCTGATTGAAATACCTCGGCAAATAAGTTAGAAATATCTTCAGGTGAGTCAATTATTTCATCATCCTTGATCATGGATCCCGGAATACGTGTTTGATTTTTTCTCTCATTAATGAAGGAAAAAAGTTTTTTCGGTTCATTTTTTATGTTGACTTCAATTTCAGTCATATAATTTCGGAAATCCGTTTTAATATTTAACTTCACCATTTTCCTATACTCTTTGAATATCAGCATTATACAACAAGCATATCAATATTTATATCTCCCAAGCATATCAATGTATCGCTTAATAATTAGCATACAGTGCAGCTTTGTTCGAATTCATCTGTAAATTGCTTGTACAAAAAAGTAGGTGGTGTATATACAGTTCCAACTGCTAGAGTTAAGTTATTATATTTGATGCTAATTTGACCTGCTCTATACAACTATTAGTTTCAATTATTTTATATTTAAGCAAATTTTGAATATAAATACAAACACCGTACTAGGAATTTTCAATATGTTACTGTTTATATCCCTTGTTAACCATGTTTGACAAAGACTAAAAATATCAACATTCATTTGAAATAAATAGCTATTTACATCGCTAAACTTAGGAATCAACGTATGTTAATATGCGCAGCCTTCAAGATATTACACATATTATTACTTGCCGCTATGCATCCAGTTAATGCACAAAAATAAAAAAAGAATATAATTTATGTGCAATGAAACAAGATGACGCGGTAATATGAACTTTGTAATGTACTGCTTTGTATAAATAAATTTTTGCAAAAATTTCGGTTATGGAAATCATTTGGTCAATTATTTGCTTATGAATTTCTTTTGGTTTTGTGTTTCTGGATTTTTTAAGATCTAAATTTCAGTTTTGCTAACATCACGGTATTCACATCAATGCACTATATTCTCTTTTTTACCTTTATACAATCTCAGCTATAGTCAGCATTGCAATGTTTGTGTGTACTCATTTTTTATTTCCATCTCTTCCTCTCCCCAGTCTGGTTTCAATTTTTGCATTATTTTAAAGACAACTTTTAAGAACTTTCTCTATTTTCCAATCTAAGCCTTTTTGATTTTGCGTTTATTCTGATTGTTATTCTCTTGCTACAATAAAATAATTGTGGACAGCATTTGAAACGGGCACGACATTATCTGCCATAATTGCACTATAAATTATTATTTTAAGGAATTAGTTTTAGGTTACCGATTTCAATTTTTAATAAAAGTTTTTTGATCAATAAACATAACATTTGATTTATTAAATTTATTAATGCTCGAGGTGCAGGAAATTAATTTCGCGCATCAGAATCACGATGTATTGTTAGTGGTGAAAACATTTAAATATGCGATCAACCAAGTAATATGGCTCAATATAATTTATATAATTATATTAACGTTAGTGATCACGAAAATAAAATACAGGTCCTGCAACCTGTTGCGAGCGTTGCTTCAAACTGTAGTGTCATGTTTAAGGGATGCTATTTGTCTCAATCACATGGATATTGACACCATAGGTGTAACATTTTTAGAAGGCAGTCTTTATATAGTTTTGAATTTTTGGACGACCAATTACATAGAATTGATTCGGATACGCGTAATATTCAGTAGGACATTGCCATTATACGAAAAAACTAGTTCGGGGTTACGGATGATGGTGGTTTCTCAAAACAAAATAACAAAACGATGGTTCATCCACCGGAGAGGAGAAGACTCATCGGATATGCTACTTCCACCGATAGTATGCTACTTCCACAAATTAAAATGTAAAAACATGTACATGTTTTTCTATTCTTCTGTTTAATGTGAAATGTCATTAGACTATGTAGGCAATTCACTATCAGATGGCTCTTATAACGCCTTCATTATATAAGATAATTTATTAATTTTTTTAACAAATATGTTCTGAATTATTGTACTGTATTGTTTAAAAGCCTATTCTAGCAATTAGCGCCAAGTATATAATGAAATCCTAATACCATATATTAATTATTATATGTATTTATAGTTCTGATGAGCATCTATGTTTTCAAGATAAACTAATTCAGGCAGTTAATAATTGATATTTGAAATTTCTTAGTATTTTACTTTGTATTACTTCTAGAATACCGGTAGCGAGGTTGACCTCGTGAATATGTCTACGATATTTCGATGTTATGTAAATGCTATAGTTATTGTCATAATTTTGTAGTTTTTAGTGGTTGTTATATGAATCTAGTTGTATATAATTTTGCTGTTTTTTATTTAATTTTTATTATTTTACCTCTGAATCATTCCTAACGAACCACTGACAACATGTAAATGTATCTCAACAACTAAGGTTCTTGGTAATCGCTACTGACGAATATATATACACGAAAGATGGTCGAATCTTACACCTCAATGGTGCAGTGAACATTAATTAAAACAGGCCCATGAAGACTAACTGTTGGATCGCTAGACAATATTGTTTCTGGGTTATTACCCTTCGTCAGTAGTCTTCATGGACCTGTTTAATTAATGTTCACTGCACCATTGAGGTGTAAGATTCGCGATTAAGATTTCGTGTAAATTTTACATTTTGCTGTCAGATTTGACAAGACGCATTTTTAATTTGAATTGTTTTTGAACTTAATTGCAGCAATCCTTTTATATGTTAACACTGGACGTTTGACAGTCGTCTCTTGTTTAGTCTCCGCAAGGTGTTAGACAAGGTATCATCTCGTCAGTGTTCTGTTGTCAGTGGTTCGTTAGGATTGATTGGCTCGCGCCAAGAAGTTTTGATGGCCACTACATATAAAGGTATTTCAACAACTAAGGTTCTTGGTAATCGCTACTGACGAAGGGTAATAATCCAGAAACAATATTGTCTAGCGATCCACCAGTTAGTCTTCATGGACTTGTTTTAATTAATGTTCACTGCACCATTGAGGTGTAAGATTCGACCATCGTTCGTGTAAATTTTACATTTTGCTGTCAGATTTGACAAGACGCATTTTTAATATATATATATGTGCTTCTTGGTTCTCGGGTTGTGAACCGCATTGTAGAAATGTTCCCCGAAAGGTCGCTTCGACGTTTCGGCAGAGTCCCATCTGCCATCTTCAGGAAGCTCTTCTAGGTCTCGCTGACTTAGAAGAACTGACAGTCAGTCTTCTAAGTCAGCGAGACCTAGAAGAGCTTCCTGAAGATGGCAGATGGGAAGACCTGAATGTTTGAGCGAGAAGACGTGTAACTTGTTATATAGTTATATATAAGTTTTATGCTTTAAATAATTTTATAATTATTCAAAATATTAGCTAACAGAATATTTTGAATGTTATAGGATAAAAGAGGCAACCAACGGGTTTTTTGTGACTGGAAATCTGTTACGAAATTTCCGGATCAACTAGACCCAACAAATCACCTTAATCATGACAATAGTTCGATTACAGTTTCGTGTTTAGCTAACGCTGGTGTAGAAGAGCAGACACGTAAAATTACTGGACATCACATCACCTCAAATAAACCCCTTTTACAGCCGACTACTGATCAGCACATTGGTGTAGTGGATCAACTGCGGAATAATGAACTGCATCAGGCGTCAACGTGAGAAGAAAATGGAAATGAATTCATAATTAACTGATATTACATCTTTGTTGATTTCGAAATTATAAATAAATAAATAAACGTATACTTACATTACTTAAATTTTATATTAGGAATCACCTGGAGGGCAATAACTTCAAAACCAGTGCGTATCAACATAACTATTTTCAGTTAGTGATTTTGCGAATCTAAAACTCTCATAGGTAATTGACGAATTATATGATTTGAAAGTAATAAATAAAAATAAATATTGCTAAGTTAACTTAGATCGGACATAAAATTGATAAAGTTCATTGTGCCCATGAATGTGAAACATTTCTAAAAATAAACGATGTTTATATTTATATAAAAAAACAAAGTAATGTCGTTTTCGTTGTGTGTTGTAAAATTTTATGGTGCTACTAGTACCCTTAACCGCAAAATTGACTTTCCCCAAAAGCGGTTGTAAAACAGCACGTGCGTTTGAAACCGGCAATGGTAATCCAGGACCGGACTCAACACATTTACAGAATATTCAGGGTGAAGAAAACAATGTAAACAATCTGAAGATTTATTATCAATTCCGAGTATTAATAATTATTTTTAATTATCACTATCACTACTAGTTGATTCCGAATCAGGATTACTAACATTAATTACAATATTTATATTTGGTATTGTTTGATAGATTAATTCGACATTAGCCACATGTTTTATACAATTATGCCATTTTTCCGTAGTAATACTATCTACTTGTTTTCGGAATATATCAATAACCGCAGGCGAACTTTCGAGGTTGTTGTTAAATTTCCTTATGTCTCGTTGTAGATCACTCCAAATTAATTCAATTGCGTTAAAGATGCAAAAGTATGGCGGTAACCTTAAAACAACACAATTATAACTTTTGGCCATCTCATCCACAACATATTTTTTACTGACATTTTGGACACGAACTAGTTCCAGGAGCTGGGGTTTTGTTTTTGCATCTGGTGGAATTTCTATAATATTTGCGCTCAAAAAATTAATAATATCACCTTTTCTAGTGCTTGTATTAGGATTTTTTACGCCTAACGGCTATGCGATGGTGCATTATCCATAAATACAATTGCATCACGGGGAATAATTGGCAACAGTTGTTTCCGGAACCACTCTTCGAACAACGAAGAGCTCATATCCTCATGATAGTCCGCGTTGCAATTTTTAATGTTTTTAGCAGAAACAAGTAAGCCATTTTGGACCCATCAATTACTATTATATGAGTGTCAAACCGTGTTTCGTCCAAATACACTACATTTCTCCCTAATCTCCTATATTCTGCAATTTGCGCCATATATTCAATTCGCAAGAATTCCATTCTTTGGGACTCCATTATATATCGCCGGCGATTAAGTTTCCGATACGTTAAACCCATTTCAGTAAGCAGGCCCCTGTAAAAAAACATTTTTATCATATATAACGTGTACTTATACTGTTCTTTGTAAAAACATGGCTAACTTGAATTGCGTCGTCTTATAAGGTACTTCTATGGAATCGGCTTGTAATTCGTGAACCACAGATTTTACTGTTGGAACCATATTTTTGTCGTAAATTTTTGAAACAACTGTTTCCTTAAAACTTGTTGCTCGCTAAAACTTGGGTTGCCGTTGAGATGTTTTCTCGTGACTCCGTGATCGGATAACGCTCCTAACCGTGCTGTCAGAGATTTTCAATAATGCTGCAGTTCTCTGAATTGGTGTTGAATGATTTCCTTCTTTGAGACTGTCGTAGCATGACAATATATATTGTTTAGTTCCGGATTTTAGAGCATTTCCTCGTCTGGGCACAAATTCCTGACTTTCGTTTTCTGTATCCGAACTTATCACGTGCACATCACTGTTACCGGCTACTTCTTGTGAAATAGATGGTATATTTTCATGCGGACGCCAAATTTCCATTTATGATAACAACACTGACTAGGTTTTTACCACAAAAAATGTTATTCCTAGTATATTACAAAAAAATATATATATATTAACAACACACGACTTAAGTTTCAACTTTTTAGGGTCAAGTGGACAACAAACTAAGAAAACTTACTTATATACACAAACGTTTGCAGAAAAAGAAGTAAGAGAAATTGGCGCATAACCTATGTTTACAGGTATTTGAAAAGGGATGATTTGTATTGCGGTAAATTCTGTTGCTCGTTCAACAAATTCACGACAGGATAACGTTGGGATTTTTGAATTTCGGCCGCTTCTAACAAATTAAGCTTTTTGTCCTTTTTAGTGCTATGTAATATTTTGAGTTTATTACTTTAAGGAAAACTATGGTTACATGTTAAAAAATGATTTGCTAATGAACTTGTATCGTTAGTTAATCTAAAATGTTCATTATATCGTGTTTCAAAACTTCGTCCAGTTTGGCCTATAAATACACTATTGCATTTGGAACACGAGATTTCATAAATACCCAACAACGTCATATCAATCGAAAATTAAAGACTTGCTAGAAAACACCCACATAATTTTTCCTAAATCTGATAAATATCAAATTATAAATATGAATCCTCTTGCTCCAAGACTTTACAGTTTAATAAAAACACACAAACCTGATCTCCCGATTAGACCAGTAGTATCACACATTAATAGTCCATCGCGAACCCTAGCAATTAAATTGAATGTTCTTTTTAAAAAACATACAAATTTTACGTCTAAATACGCTATCAAAAATTCACTCCTCCTATCCCAACAGTTAAAATCAATAACCACCCCAAACAATTAATTCTAAGTTAGTATCGTTTGACGTCACAAGTATGTTTTCAAATATTCCAACAAATGAATGCCTTAACGGCATATATTATACAAAACAGTCAAATACCTACTACACATTCAGAAATTTATTATGTCTTTGAAACGTGTTTAACCCAAATTTACTTTCTATTTAACAATCAGTTTTACCAGGAAACTGCAGGTTTAGCAATGGGGCCCCCCATTAAGCCCTTCACTAGCAAATATATTCATGTCAATTATCGGAGATAAAATATTCAATTTAGACTTTAATTGCGTATTTTAGGGGCACATGTCAACTTGATCAGTATCGTAATAAAATTAATAGTATACACCCCAAAATAATTTACACTTGAAACAGAGAAAAATGATCAAATACATTTTTTAGACTTAAACTTAATTCACACAAATTACAAAATCAATATTTTCCGAAAACCGACCAATTCTACAATTCCCTTCAAAACCAATCATCCTATGTCACATAAATTAGCAGCCTATCATGCTATGGCACATAGAGTCTTTTCAATTCCATTGTCACATAAAAACCTTCATGTAGAACTGAATAAAATTAAATCCATAAGTAATATGAATGGCTTTCCAGTCAGTCTTATACAAAATGTAATTAATAAAAAACTATACCAAAAGACAAATTTTTCACATTTATCCTATCCAAACGTTTCAAATTTAAATAAAGATGAATTCACAACATTAACGTATTTTGAAAAAACACCGAAACCATTGCGCACATTCTTCAAAAACAAAATCAACAAATCACGTTTAGACCAAGTTGCAAATTGTCAGACATATTATTTAATGCTAAAGATAAAATCAATCTTTTAAAGAAATTTGGTATTTATGAAATCTTGTGTTCCGAATGCAATAGTGTATATGTTCGCCAAACTGGGCGAAAGTTTGAAACACAATATAACGAACATTTTAGAGCATTTAGATTAAATTACGATACAAGTTCATTTGCACATATTTTTTTAAAATGTAACCATAGTTTTCCTAAAAGTAATAAACTCAAAATATTACATATCAGTAAAAATGGTACAAAGCTTAATCTGTTAGAAGCTGCCGAAATTCAAAAAACCCAACGTAATCCTGTCGTAAATTTGTTGAACGATCAACAGGATTTACCGCGATACAAATCATCCCTTTTCAAATACCTGTAAACATATGTTATGCGCCAATTTCCCTTACTTAATTACAATAACAATAAAAACAATAAAAATGTTTATGGTAAAAACGTAGACAGTGTTTTTATTTCGTTATTAAGATGGATTACGACATAGTAATGGTTTCAACTAGTGATGGGAATAATCGAGATGCGATACACGAATTAGTCGATTATTAAAATCTCTCGAGATAATCGACTATGCACTCTGAAAATTAGTAGTACTAAATTAGTAGTCGTACGTCGATCACGGAACGTGTGGCAGCGGACCGAGAAGGTCCGATATCTCAATATATTTTAACTAGTGATGGGAATAATCGAGATGCGATACACGAATTAGTCGATTATTAAAATCTCTCGAGATAATCGACTATGCACTCTGAAAATTAGTAGTACTAAATTAGTAGTCGTACGTCGATCACGGAACGTGTGGCAGCGGACCGAGAAGGTCGATATCTCGATATATTTTAACCCCACCACTAAATATTAATAGTAGTTCCAGGTTCGAGATATTTCATTTTAACATTGTACTCGTTCGATTGTGGCAACTAATTAGTCGTATCGCTAAGCGAAGCTTCTCTTTCAATTATTTTTTGTAGTCTCAACCGATCGTCATTGTCGGATTGAAGAATACAATAATTTAAATAAATACAATCGTGTTGATGATAGATATTGCGTTAGTAAATAAAACGCTTCAAAATTTACAATAATATTTATAAACTGCCACAATAATATATAAAAAATATGAGCAAATAACAACAAAAGTATAATTCTCAATAAAAACAAAGGTACCTATATAATAAATTAATAACTCTAGATTAAACAATAATAATAAAAATTAATAAAAACAAATTTATAAGAATGTGGTATTAACGAATATAATTTGATCTAAATTTTTAGACGATAGTTTGTTTCGATATAAATTTGTAAGTTGCACGGCTTTAGAAAACCCACTGTTAGTGGTATTAGAACGTTTATGTTGTACGTTGCATTAATTAGTATTAGTACGACTACTACTAATTTCAACTACTAATATTAGTCGATTATTAAATTATATCGATTACTAATAATCGATTATTGAAATATCTCGATTATGCCCATCACTAATTTTAACCCCACCACTAAATATTAATAGTAGTTCCAGGTTCGAGATATTTTATTTTAACATTGGACTCGTTCGATTGTGGCAACTAATTAGTCGTATCGCTAAGCGAAGCTTCTCTTTCAATTATTTTTTGTAGTCTCGACCGATCGTCATTGTCGGATTGAAGAATACAATAATTTAAATAAGTACAATGTTGATAATATTGCGTTAGTAAATAAAACGCTTCAAAATTTACAATAATATTTATAAACTGCCACAATAATATATAAAAAATATGAGCAAATAACAACAAAAGTATAATTCTCAATAAAAACAAAGGTACCTATATAATAAATTAATAACTCTAGATTAAACAATAATAATAAAAATTAATAAAAATAAATTTATAAGAATGTGGTATTAAGGAATATAATTTGATCTAAATTTTTAGACGATAGTTTGTTTCGATATAAATTTGTAAGTTGCACGGCTTTAGAAAACACACTGTTAGTGGTATTAGAACGTTTATGTTGTACGTTGCATTAATTAGTATTAGTACGACTACTACTAATTTTAACTACTAATTAGTCGATTATTAAATTATATCGATTACTAATAATCGATTATTGAAATATCTCGATTATGCCCATCACTAGTTTCAACCATACAAGAATAAAATACTTGAGGGGAGAGCACAAGGTACAATACACCGTACTTGGCAAAGTGTTGAAAACAAACTAATATGAGGAACATAATTTATTTTCTGAAATATTACGACATTGTTATTATCATAGAAATTCCTAAAATACTTAATAAGGTCCTACTTAAGATATTGCACTCCATCCGTCTATTTTTATTTATGGTTTGACATCGGCTCACGGATTAGGCAAATCTAAATGTGGCGTGAAAGTGCCATAAAGTTTTACAAGACACAACGCAAACGACATTACTATACCGAATTTGTTATTTGAAATTATCCTTTGACTTTGTTATGTGAGTACATTTGTCAATATTCGGCCCCTTTTTGGGAGCGACTTCATGTTAGTTGGACTTAAGTTAAGTTAAGAGTTTTACAAGGAAGGCTATTGATGTATAAATTATTGGATACAATTTAAAACATAGGCGCGATTAGTGATAAATTTTGAATGTGTCGCAATATAATTTAATGTGTTTAACGTGTAGTTAATTTAACCAGTTTTGGCAGACTGTTGAAATATCTTATTAATACACGTTTTCAGAAAAATAGTTTTAAATAAATTGTTTACATTTAAAAACGCAAATAGCGACAATGCCCAATTTGTTTATATTAATTTATTGTATATTTACAGAGCTATCCAAGCCTGGTGTTTGTTTTGTTGAGGTAAAAATACTCACATAATTATAGAAATCCATTCCATGGATCGAAGTCAACGTATTTTCTTAAAAATTATTTGTTCGTGCTTACGTGAAATCCGCCTGTTGACGTGTGTTCAAAATTCCACGCCTATTTCGGAATAGGAGCCCAGCAGAAATCTCCAAAATTGAAGCATTAGAATATTATAACAATAACATCACTATAAATGTGATATATAAATATAAGTTAAATCGATAATTTGTTGATGCTTTAATTCTTTGTAAAATTATGATTGACCAAAAATTTTCAAATTGAAAATTTATGTTTTGAGATTCCGTCTTGATTGGTCTCAAACTTATTTTTAGTTTACTTTCGATTTTTTTAAAATCAAGTAGGCCTTTACAGTTGGGCATACACTATTTTAGTTCTAGGTAAACTACCTTTTTAGTTTACAGTACGCCAAAGTCTTACTAAGAAAAGTTATTCGGAATGTAAAGCTATGACCTCATGCAAGTTTTCACAATGATCGGCCTACTTTGATAAAATCCAGTATTGGTCAGTATTGTAATTGAAACAGCAATGATAACATGAGGTGGCTTAATAATTACAAAAACAAAAACCATCGATTAATAATAATAATAATATTTATTTATTTCAAAATCGTGAGACATTGTGCATACAGGCACGTGAGAAACAGGCCAGTAAATACATTATGAATTAAAACTATGTGACAAATATTCGTTGATCGAGTAACAACTCAAGTTCCCTAACAGCTCTTTTACCCTAATCTTAAAAGTGCGAAACACATCAATTTCTCTAATATCTTGTTATAAAGTTTACGCCCAAAAAAATCAATACTTGTTTGAAATTTACTCGTCTTATGTTTAGGGGGCAACAAATAATGGTGTTGCCTAGTATTATAACCATGCTTCGCATTATTAGTGGAGAACTCTGACATATATTTATGCACATAGCACAATGTTTCAAAAATTAAAATTACGTAAAAAGTTAAATATTTAAGACGTTTGAAAGCTGCAGGTCGGGACTCCCTATGATTTAAATTACACAATATTCTAATTGCTCGTTTTTGCAGCACAAAAACTCTATTGGCGGTTGAACATACCCCACAGTGTATGATCCTATAGCGCATACCGGAGTAAAAAACCGAATATTAAAAAATCCTTAAGGTCTCATAATTGCAGCATTTTCCCAATGATTTAAGTGCGTAACAGTTTTGTGCGAGTTTAATACATACATATATCAATATGAGGGAACCATTTCAGATTTTTGTCAATTATGACTCCTAACATTTTAGAAGATTCACAAGTATTGACCTCGGGACCTAGATTCATATGGTTATCGACCGAACTGTTAGCCTCTTCAAAGAGGACATAGGCATCATTCGCAGTCGGCAACATAAATATTAGTATCATCGGCATAATTAATTAAGATGCAGTCCATTTCAGACAAACAATTGGGTAAATCACTAATATAAATATTCAATAATGTTGGGCCCAAAATGGAGCCCTGTGGTACAACAAACAAAACATCTAACATATCGGAGGAAGAGATATAACAAGAGACTTGTTGGGACCTGCCAGTTAAATAGGAACGAAACCAATCATTGGCCACGCCACGAACACCATATGAAGACAATTTATGAAGTAATATAACAGGATCAACACAGTCAAAAGCTTTTCGTACATCAATAAATAATCCGAGGGACGGGTGATTGATAAATGTTCCTTATAAAATTATACAGTGCTTCTGCCCCTAAATCCATCCTAATTCAAATAAATCAAAAGATTGAAAGTAACAAATTAGTTTTTTTATTAATGATGTATTCATAAACCTAAGAAAAAAAAGGTAGCAAGCAAATCGGTTTTTTTTTTGTAAAAAGGTCTAATGGAAGCTATTTTTAGTTTAGACGGGAAGATATCATATTTGAAGGATACATTAATTAGATATGCTAAGATTGAGTCCAGAGCAAAAACGCCTTTTTTATTAAATAAGAAGAGACTCCATTGGAATCGCGAGATTTAGAGGAGGACAAAGACATAACAGCATTCCGAATATCTGAGGATGTACCGGAGTTATGAAAAATGAGTTTTCAGAAGTCTGTAAATACTCATCAATTTTCGAGTAATTATGTTCCTCGGAATAAATTTTTTTAGATAATAAATCCGAGACCGCAAATTAGAAGTACTCATTAAAGTTATTGCACAGTTCAATATCATTTGTGAAGGTTTTATGAAGGACTTTGTTCTTTTATCTGTTAGGATTCACTTTATTAAAAAAAAGACCATGCGGTTTTACATCTATTAGTTGAGTTTGAAATCAGTAAGTCATTAAATGTCTTCTTCTGTTGGGAAATAAATTTAGAATAAAATATCGCAAAGTTATCCCGATCGTTTCTAAACATCGGGTATTTCCTAGACATTTCATTCAGAAAAGCCACCCTATCCTTTGACCAAATTATTTCAGCAGTTATCCATTGTTTGTTTGACATATTATGGTAATACTTATAAAAAGGGCACCATATGTCAAGATAATACAAAAAAATATCAAAGAAGTTGTCAAACGCTACGTTAGGACACTTAGTTCCGAAACCCAATCTTCAGAAATCAGGAGTACACAAAGCTGCTGAATAGTACATATGTTCATTAACTTTCCTTCTAAAATGCAACGAATCATTCTTGTTCACGTTAAGCTTAATAAGTTGGGGCCAATGATCCGAAAGATTGGGATCCGTACACATAACCGAATAATTTATATCAGCCATATTTACAAATATATTATCGATGCAGGTTTTAGAAGAATTATAAATGCGAGTAGTGCTTGATATGGTCATATGCATATTATAACACGAGAACAGATCAATCAGATCGTTTTTTTTTCACTGAATTTCACCAAAAAGTTTACGTTAAAGTCACCACTTACGATAATGGTTTTTGATTCCGCATGAAGAAGATCGAGGATAGCTGTAAGTTTATCCATAACCATACCTGAAATCAGCTTGCGGAGGTCGATAGATCACAGCAAACACCATATGTAACTCACTAGCTTCCGCGGCACAGCATTCAATAATATTTTCTACCACGAATTGATTAACAACAAGTCGTGTCTTTAACTTGATATGTGTTCTAGCATATATGGCTGTTCCATGTTTGTTCATGCCTCTGCAGTAGGACGACACCAGTTCGAAGTCCTCAATGTAAATTGTTTGCAATTGTTCCCGACATTGCCTGTGTTCAGTTAACATTACGATGTCGACTTTCTCTGATTTAATAAAGACTTCCAGATGATTAAGTTTGTTGCTTAAGCATCGAATATTCTGGTGCAAAACAGGCTTTATCTTAGTAAGATGAGCTAAAAAACGATTAATACAAACATCCTGGGGCCATATAGTTGAATCATTAATCTTATCGACGTATCTACATGGCACGGACACTTTAAACGAAGAATAATCATCCGGATATTTAGACTGTAGTTTGGCACATTTGACATTATCAATTTTCTTTATTTGCAGATACCTAATCAGGCTTGTTTCAGAAATGTTAGGTTCGAAACTATAAACATGATAATGCACGTATCTGGTGGCGCCCATGATTGAGGAGTCAGCGGAGGTACCATATACAACGTTCGATTTGTTCCGTTTATTGGTTTTAATTTTCCAATCAGACTTTGCGTTATTTATAGGACTGGAATGTGTTTCGTTAATAGCCACTACATTGGTAGAAAAAGACTTAGATTTTAATCCATTATTATCGTACGACGTTTTTTCTCGAACTGTTTTTACCCCCTCGGCATATGTGTGCGTTTGAGCCGCAGGTTTAACCTGCGATTTGTCGTTTACATTAGAATTAGCGGTTAAACTTTCCGATCCATTATCATTTTCGTTAACACTTTTATTTGTTAATAACTTAATTAATAACTTAATTAAATCATAAATGTTGCTTTGACGTAGCACTTTAACTTCTCTTTCTAGCCTAGCAATTGTTAGTTGAAGGTTTTTCATTTTCTTTACTTACAATAGCCTTAATGATGTCTAAAAATTCCGAATTTTTCATGAAGGAAATTATGAGATCTTCATTCCTTTCACTATTAGATCTTAGATCAGGGGTCATTATCCGTCACTAGTATACACAAAGTTAATCGCAACGAAGCTCACAGAGACTCATTCACACACGTCCGTGGCGCACGAGCACCAACGGTCAATTACATGTCAAGTATTTATTGTAGTATGACAAATGTCGTTATCTTTCAAATCGTTAAAGTAATATCACAAAACTCATTTTCATTGCAAAGTAATAATAATAATAATAATAATAATAATCTTTATTAACCAAACAACAACAAAATGAACGACATTGGATGAAAGTGTAAAACTAAACAAATATGTAATAATTTCAAACGAAAAGTTCTGCTGGACATTATACTAAATATCAATTATATTATGAAAATAAGGATAAAAAATCCAGGTTTGGTTAACGAGAATAGGGTCAGCTAATCAGCTGTTACTACTCCCATCCCCACTATATTAATAGAAAATTAATACTCTAATATGCGAACTATGGTACACTTCACAAATAGTATATAGTATGTACAACATCAACTGCGAACGAAATCTCTGCTCGATAACTCATATACTCTAGGGAATACAGCATTACTGTTTCAGAAACAAATGCGTTTTGAATTTTAATTTGAAGGATGCAACTGGCAGGCACTTCAGACTACGAGGAATACTGTTGTAAAGCTTTACCGCATTGAATTGAAAAGAACGAGTAAAAACAGCGGTTTTATGAATGGGAGGCGTTAATATACCTCTACTTCTTACCTTTATATTATGAACATCTGTCCTGAAATCTAATTTACGATGAAGGTAAGGTGGGATTTTGTTTTTGATTAATTTTTGCAAATGTACTGCCAGATTAAGAATCCTACGAGATTGCATATTTAACCAGCCCGCCCAGCGCAAGGTGTGAGAAATGTGATCTCTTTTCCTCTTGCCATAGGTAAATCTTAAACAAGCATTCTGAATTCTCTGTATCCTACGAGATCAATAGAGTCAAGGCAAGGACCATATACTATATCGCAATAATTAAATTGAGATAGTATGGGAGTTTCACATAGATGTTTTCTCAAATCTACAGAGAGGCAGTCTTTACTACCATATAGAAGTTTTAATTTGCCAAAACAATGTCGCACTAGACCACAACGGTTGTATTTTCGTGTTAAGGGTCAACGCATGAGCCATCGAAGCATTACTAATCATGTCTAAATCATGGTTGATTTTTGCAACTTTTATGTCTATATTTTCAACTCCAAATGAGTAATACAATTGTAGATCATCTGCGTACATATGATGTTTACAGAATTTTAAAGATTTTAATAAAAAGGTATTACAAAGCGAGTATAACAAAGGACCCAAAATACTGCCTTGAGGAACCCCACAGTGCAGATCAACAAAATCAGAGAACATCCCATCAACCATAACTTGTTGACTGCGGCAGGATAACTAGTCGGTCAAGAGCAACAGAGCATTCTCACTAAAGCCTATGTAAGCCAGGGCACTCATCAACAATTCGCGATTGATACCATCAAACGCGTTGGAATAATCAAGACATATAAGGACTGTAACTTTATTCTTATCCGTTTCTCCTATTATATCATCTGTGATATGTGCTAACGCTGTCGCGCAGCTGTACCCTGGTCGAAAACCAGACTGATTTTCAGGCATTGTATTGTATGCATTCAAATGTTTCCGAATATGTTTAGCCATCACACGTTCTAGAATTTTTAAGAAACTGCAAAGAATGCTAATCGGTCTTAGATCATTATAACCTTGTGGAATGGGCACCTTTGGTAGTGGAACTACAATAGCCTGTTTTCAGCACGATGGAAATACATTGTTTATCAAGCAAAAGTTAATTATATATGTCATATAAGGAATTAAGTAAGGGCAACATAATGTTAGCATTTTGATATGTATGTCATCCGTACCAGAAGATGTGGATTTAATTGACTGAAGTAAAATTAGAATACAATCTTCTGTCACAGCTTCAAAGGAAAATAATTTATGTATGCCAGGCAAAATATTATTTTTATAGAAAATTATGAGGTGTCCATCAGGGTTATTAGAAGGGATGCCATTATAAAAGAAATGATTGATATCATCCGGTTTACATAGATGGGTAGGTATAGTTGTTTGCTTTTTCCTATATATGTTTAAATTCTCCAAGTCTTTCCAAAAAGATTTTACATTATTCCGCCTGGCACTGAATTCTAAATAAGCCTTTTTTTCACGTCTTACGGCCGCTGTAGTGTACTTTCGTAATTCTTTATAATAGTTGAATAACCCCTGATCACCTAACCGCTTAGCCTTTATCCTTGCACTATCTCGCAACGACATTAATAACTTTATATTGTCCGTTACCCACGGAGATTTGGATTTAGTGAATTTACTGACAACATATGGAGCATGGAGATCAAATAAGTAGTTTACATTCCAATTGAAAAATATTAAGATGTCATTAATATCAGTAAAACTATACATGTAATCCCATGTAATCGCGCCAAGGTGAACCTTAAAGTTGTGGTAATCAAAATCACTGTATTTACGATAGATTCTGTCAGTATTGTCATTCTTATGTCGCTCGTGTACATGCCAAGAAGCGTACACCAAGAAGTGATAGGAGAAACCAGATAAATCAAAATCACCCGTTGAGGATGACTCCATTGTAGTAATGATTAAGTCAATGAGCGAAACCGAATTCTAGTAGGCGAATCGATCACCTGTAAGGACAATATTTTTACAACTAAATGTCAACGTTATAACAGAAAATATATTTAGTACAATGTTAGGGACGTGGAAAAAGTTACCGTTAGTTAAGGAATTGTGACGGCGGATTGAGTTATGCAACGACGAAAGTGGAGCGTTAATAGAATAACTTAGTTGTTTTTTGTGTTAATAATGTAATTAAAAATGTCTTATATTTTTTTCTGAAGATTTCCACAGGGCCATAACATTGCATTCTGAAGAACTTTTCTTAGTAACACTTTGGCGTACAGTGGACGGCAAAGGTAGTTTATCTAGAACTAAAATAGTGTTTGCAAAACTGTACTACTTGATTTAAAAATATCGAAAGTAAACTAAAAATAAGTCTCAGATCAAGTAGGGCGGAACCCCAAAATATGAAATTTCAATTCGAAAATTTTTGGTCCATCATACCTATTGTAAACTCAATCCGGGGACATACGGTAGAATAATGATAGCGCTTTTACGTAGAATTTATCTGGATAGGGTAACGCCACAACTAAGATACACCTCTTTGTGCATGTTCGTGATATTTATTCGATGCTGAAATGATCGTCGCGTGCAGACGCACGTCAAGGTATGCATTAGCATGCATCAAATGATCACTTTCCAGTTATATTGGGGTTTATGTGGAGCACGAATTTTATTAAATGACGCAAATTTATTACTGAATCGTACTACTGATACACCACACAATAAATGTTCCTACCAAGCAACCTTGACAACGACGAAATGATATGTTTCATTACGTCACAGTTAGGTATCCGTTGCGACAACCACATACATATGTTTACATATAACTTAATCCGAGGCTATTTTTGTCAATTCACTCTTTTGTTGCGGCAGTGTGGAAATAAAACCGGTCCCGTCTTGTATTTTTTTGCATTTATTAATAGCATCGCTGTAACTTGCAGAGCTGTTGAAAAACTACTAAATCGTGGAATTAATTTGTCATGCTTCGCTCCAAAGAATTACGGATAATCTTGTCCCGCCAGGGCGTCCCTTTTAATCTAATTCAATGTCGGACACATGCTAGCGCACGCGATGCTATCGCTAATTAGACGTACCATTGTATCCACACAAAAGAACGTGTTCGTGTGGTATATAATTAGATATCATAAGTAAAGGTCATTTAATATGTCTATTTATAGACGTGTTTTTTCCGTCTATCTGCAGTTAAATGTCGAGTGTTACAAATAAATTTAGTTTTTGTGTGGACAGTCCTGTTATTTTTAAGCATTTCCTGCTCGACTACGTGTAGTTAACTAACACGAAATAATATACGTATATAAAAAAGGAAAATAAGAAAATGAGGTTAATAAATAATGATAATAAATTGAAAAGAAAATGAAAAAAAATCGAACTAATTTAAGGGAAACGAAACAAATGAATGCACATAATTCAATGAAGACAAAAGAAGACAAAGATCCCAAAATCAAACCATAATCTACGGCACCAATATTTAATGGTATGCTTTCACGTCATTCCAATACATGTCTTTGGCAATGAATCCTTCCATTGGTCAGCGCGATGTTCATGGACCTTACGAAAGCATTTGACAGCGTAAACCATAGTACGCTGTTAAAGAAAATGGAAATCATCGGTTTTTGGAGGGGTATCTCTGAGCCTGATTAATTCATATATAGCTGACAGAAAACAATGCATAGTAGCATCAAATGAAAACGGAGTAAGATTTCTGTCATCGTGGTGGTCGATAAATAGAGGAGTACCACAAGGTTCGATTTTGGGTCCGATTTTGTTCCTGCTGTATGTCAACGATCTGCCCGAAATACACAAAAAAAATCCACAGCTTTGTTTGCAGACGACACATCTGCAGTTATAAAGGCATCAAATAAGGATTTGTTGAATCAACTCGTGGAACAGTCCCTAATAACAATGGAACGATGGTTTACACGAAATAATTTGAAATTAAATGTTGACAAAACAAAACTGGTAATATTTTCCAAAACGCATGCAGACACCATGAGCATCAAACACGAAAATCAGACAATAACTTCATATGAGGTTGCTCTTTTTCTGGGGATAAAAATTGACGCATCTATAAATTGGAAGTCGCAAATTGAATATCTAGCGGCTGAGCTGGGACCATTGAGCTACGCTCTTAGAATGATATCTTCATCAGTAAATCTAGATGCGAGTCTAGCTGCATACCATGCATACGTGAACTCACGACTCAAGTATGGGATCATATTTTGGGGGAATAGTGTGGATGTGTATCGAACATTCGTGCTACAGAAGAGATGCATCAGGAGTGTTTTCAAAATGAACAACAGAGACTCATGCAGGCAAGTTTTTAAATCAAACAAAATGCATACTTTAACGAGACTCTACGTAGTGGAATGTGCAAAGTTCGCGAAAAAGTATTAAAAGACTTTCCTAAAAAAAATACGAACTCAATCATCGTCACAAGACACGGGGAATGAAAAATACTTACCTAAGTGCTCCGCTTACCTCATCAACAAAAATACAAACAAAACAAAATATGTGCTCACACCCTTGTCCGAAAAATTCACCCCTAATAGTTCGAGCCTTAAGAGGTAGAATCTATACTGAACGAGCACAAAAATCGGTAGTACGATATCTTGAGAGCACATAATTATTGCAACGTTTTAGCATTGGTTAAAATTTTTGTGCTCGTTCAGGATAGATTCTACCTCTTATGGCTCCAACTATCATTATTAATTTTTCGAACAAGGGTGCGAGCGCAAAAATCGGGAGTGTGCTTTCTTGAGAGCACATAATTATTGCAACGTTTCAGTATAGGTTAGAATTTTTATGCTCGTTTAGTATAGATTTTACCTCTTGCGGCTCTTACTGTTAGGGTGATTTTTTCGCCAAGGCACCCCCACTTTTCAAATTCGATTTTTTCTATGACCGCTTCGAGCACAAAAATCGCGATTGCGGTACATAATTAGCACATAAAGAGGGGTGTGGGGGTGCCAGCTTTACAGACCTCGAAAAGATGATAACTCTATCCTATAATCTACTTTTATTTCGTCACCAAATTACCAAGTTTAAGTTTGTAATTTGTTTGGAGCTAATCACTCATTTTAGTAAACAAGTTGCGTTTCGTTGTGTCACAATTGGCGCCACTTGGTATTTCGTTTGAAATTAAATTGAATCGATTATTGCTAAAACACATTTAGTCATTTTTATGTTTATGAGTGAAACCGTGAAAAGTCACAATTTTTACCTTTTCACATCTTGGTGCACTTTCACTAATATATATCCTGAGTCAATTGCAATATTACAAAATGATTTTCATCCGATGTTTCGTTTCTATTTCAGAAAATATAAAATAACCTTTAACAATAATTCACTCAATTACGGAATTCTTTGAAGTTCGGACACTCGTTTCACCATTGGCACCATTTGCTGGCGTTTATTATTACGTAAACTTTGGTAGTCTTAGTTCAAATAAATTACACCGAACAAATGGAGTAAATTTGAGGAGGTTCCATTATAATAGAAGCATGCAGCCGTTTTGCACCAGGGAAGTATTAAAATGTAATCACTGACCAAGAATTCGTTTCGCTAACGGTTGTTTTAATGAACCCCTCTTTCTCTGTTTCTTACTCTAATTCTACTTCGAATATTCTTTATAGGTATAATTTGTTATATTTTTGCCATCATCGTTGACTTATTTGTTCTATCGAATCACAGCAAGTGTCAGATTTTCATTACGACTTAGCATATGTTACTGATAGTTTTGCTTTACTTCGATTTTAAGTACGGTTGGGTTGGATTGGGTTGGGGTGGCTTGTGAAAAAGTTATATGAATTTCTTTCAACTACCTTGTCTGAATTGGTACTTAAAAATCGACATTTTGATCAACTGCATATATTTTCTTCCTTGTTTCCAATCTTATTATTATGTTAGTTCCCTAGAGTTTCAAATATAATAATGGTATATAGGCCGAGCAGATGAAGCAGAATTTACTATGTATCTTTGTATAAGTATAGGATATTATTAGCTGATTGCGAATTCCTTTTTATGACGAATGCGATTATTTTGTTGTGGTTCAACCTTTTTTCATGGTTTATAATTGAGAATATAATTTGTTTATTTTAGTCTTCTTCGATTTCCTAGGTATTTACGAAAATTCCGCTTCGAATTTCCGTTATAGGTTTTAATTGTTCTTATTCATCGCACGTTTTTGTTGTGGTCGATTTATTGTGTGGTGGGGCCGTAACATCAACCATAATGTCACTTTAGTATACGCTATATTGGTTCTGTTCCATTTTCCAGTCGTTGGGTTCGATCATGAGATTTACTGGTTATGTCTTTTTGGTCAGCGTACATATTTGTGCACTATTGCTCTACCTGGGTTACGTGATTTCCTATCGTTAATCTTCAGAAAAGTACGATGTACGATTGTACGAATCTTGTACAATTAAATTAAGAAATAATTAAATTTAATGTTAGTATTCATTTTGAATTTCAATGCAAATATGAAGGAACTAAATGGGGATCATCAGCATATAAGGCTCAAAGGGACATAAGTTCCACTATGACTAATAATAGAGCCAGAACGTGAAATGAGGAGGTAACTAAAATTAGAAAATGTGGGAATGTGTTGTGATCTATTGTAAAGGTTATAAATTAACAACAAAACCGACAATACAGCACGACGACAAACAATACGACGCCGAGACGAGAGTAGAATGTTTAGATCGAACCGCATAGAGAGATTCAGCATCGTAATGTTACTTCGAATAATATTACCATGTAAATAATTGAACAAATAAGGATGTTTGTTGTATAATTAAGTTAGATAAGTTAATTTAGAATATGTTAAAATATAAGGGGTATAATGTAATTGTAATTGTAACATAAGTGGTTTTACCACATTTATTTAATGTAAATCGTAAAATATGTTCAAATACAGGATTTCTTCGCATTGCGATAGCCGCATGTGTGGCTCTGAGACGTGACTCGCAGCAGCTGGTCCGCGCGAGT
This sequence comes from Geotrupes spiniger, assembly GCA_959613385.1. Classification (NCBI taxonomy): domain Eukaryota; kingdom Metazoa; phylum Arthropoda; class Insecta; order Coleoptera; family Geotrupidae; genus Geotrupes; species Geotrupes spiniger. Next base: position 3,611,641 of record OY390738.1, read on the forward strand.
CGACTTGAGGTCGACAAAAGCACGCGAAAATCGTCCAGGTAACTAATTTACGACCAATCGCCGTTTGTAGAAGTGCATGGCAACTTATGTCCGTTCAAACAACCAATAGCTAATCGGCACTTGTGTGACTTGTAGAAAAATGATGATGTGAAATAGCATCGCATGGTGTAGTTTTGTAATTTTTGTGAACTGAGTTTTGTTAGTATTACTTGCATTCATATTTAATAAATAAAGCTTTGAATTATTTTATTTGTGTTTTCTTTTCATGACAGTGAAACTGTTGTATCCAGACACATTTGCGCTCGACTTTGAGATTTGTATTTATTTTTATGTGTTTCATTTAACAATTCAGTTTAATTTAAAAATTAAAACCATAACACTATATGTCAATAAGAACAAGTTCAACGTATAATTTGAGCCAATTTGTAGCGTTACCAGAGAAAAAGATATATTTACGAAGAAATTGGCGAAGCAACCTAGGAAATTAAACCAGCAGGATATGGAATCGTAAGATTAAAGGAAAAGAAATATGGGCAAGTTATCGAATTCAATAAATTCTGAAAGCATAAATATCAAAAAGTTGGCATGGAAGGCTTTATGGAAAACCGATATATACTTTTAGTTTTGCCTTTTGATCTCTAAATGTTAGGCTTTTATAGGTTCAGCGTTCAGCTTGTGATTGTTAAGTACGTTTGGGATTTGTCCATCTGGTGATCATATGCGAATTGAATTGATTTGCCCTGTTGATCATTCAACTGAAACTATTTCTTCATATAATTTTGTACATTTACTCGTTAACTTTAGGATTGCTGACGTCACTAATTGTTTAATGATGTGATGTCTGTCATTGTTCAACAATTGGCACGATTTGTTGATTATTAGGAAACCTACAGATTTTTAAATATATTAAATCATTTTAGAGAAAATCACAGAAGAGATGTAATTGTAATCGTTCGCAGTTTCAGTTTTTTAAAGCTTTGCTATTGTTGTATTGGTGCATTTCACAGTATTGAGTTTAGCAGCTGAAATGGTTCACATTTTCGCCCTTATCAGATACTTCACGTGCATGTAGACATAAAAATGTTATCAAATTATCAAGTTTGTTAATTTATCATTAATAAATGTATCAGCTTGAATAAGCGGCTACTTTAAGTTAGTTTTTTTTAAATTTGGCCTCAAAGCTGGCCGTGAACTGTGAACGAACCATCATTATTAATTTGACATTTTATGTCTAACCGGTCTAACCTCACTTTTAATTCTCAAAAGTTGTTACTTAAGTTACGTTTGAGTGCATGTACAAAATTGTGGTTCGTTCACAGTTAAACATTCATGGTCAACTTCGATGCCAAATTTAAAAAACACCCGTTACTTATTAATGCCTAATTTCATACACAGATCACAGATAAATTTTGACCGGTAAAGTTTTAGATTCCATATTTTGTGTGGTGGTGTGGAATGATCCGGCGATCGTATGTGGTGACTTTGCAAGTTTGCATGGTATGCTTTATATGTCATTCGATTAAACCAAGAAGACTTTTAATATCATCAGATAGACCGCGTTTTTTATTCAAAAATTCTATTAGTGTATTATTTTTCCTTTTAGGCTCCTCGTACATCTTGGTATAGTGTCGTCGTAATTGCCACACTGGTTCACACTGAGTTTCAAGATCTTTCAAAATAATTGTAATAAGCAATAATAGAGCAAAAAACAGAAAAAGTAAAATTGGAAGTGAATAAAAAATTAAACAAGTATAAAAGAAAAAAGCGAATATGTCGAGAAAAAATTAAATAGGAGGAAAATCTGTAGAAGAGGAGCATGTAAACTTAAAGAGTAAAATACAAAAAAACGGGGAGAATTGACTCAGCAATTAAAAAATAACGAGTAAGTAATAAAAGCAATACAGAAATAACCGAAATACTATATGGATAATGAATTAAGCACTTTCAAGGTATACACAAACTCAAACTATAAAACATAAATAAAATATTTGTAAAATTAAAAATTAAAAACCCTTACCACATTGGATTTTTACGAAACTATACACGTAATTCAGAAACTAAGTTGCCATCTTTAGTAGAATCTAAACGAAATGTCACTTTTAAGGTATTGTTCAGTTTATAGTTTATCCAGATCAATGGGCTTCTAGTGAATAGTTGGTACACCCCTCTACATGAACCCATGTTAAATATTGTTTTGAAATACTTTGCCATTTTCTACTAAAATAAAGAAAACAAATCAGACAGAAGAAGAAACTAGTTTTTTTTTGGTTTACCAATGCGAAAGTATTACTTCAATACATAATGCAGGTTATTTAAACAGACTACTTTATATTGCCATATTGTGAACCAACTTAAAATTAAAAATATATTAACCAAATATTTGCACTATAACTTTTGTATTAATGTAACATCGTAGATGCTCATAACAAATTCCCATGTAATGGTCTAAGAATTAAGAAACGACTACATTAAAAATAAAATATTAAAAATAAAGAAATCAGAACCTGCTATCGAAATAAATTTTCAAAAACTCGAGCACGATATACATAAATCCTTAAAATATAACGTGGTGAACCGGCATTAAAATGCTCAATTGTCTCAATTGGTCGCGCAACGAAGATTTAAAAATAACTCCGTCTGCGAACATAACCTAACAACGTCTGCTCGGTTTTTCCTGCATTAATTTAATTATTAAATCCACTCACCGAGAGACAGAACTAACCAAGACGCACGCGCACCAACAGCTAAATTGTAAACACAACGTAAACACACGCAAATCGACATTGGCGATTCATGAAAAACGATAAAACACGCTCGTTTATACTGACGTTTCTATTTACATGCAGTTGTACACAAGTTCGGCACGTGTTTAGACGGTGCTTTACCGGCACCTTACCACTGACGAAGACGCACGGTTCACTTTTCCGGTTGACGGACGATCGAACCGTTTTCGCTCACATTTTTCCCGGGTTTTTCGAACGGTTGTCAGGTGATATTCGCGTATCGCGCAACGAAAACGAAACATGCAGCGAGTGCCTACTGGCGAGCGCGAGGTTCGCCTCAGCAGCGGAGTGAATTTAGCCGTCGCGTCGCCCCGCTTCCGTCTAATGACCCGCGGCTTCCTAGTTCGTACATGCTGTTCTCCCACCACCGAGCACGCGTACATTCCGCGCAACAAGTGGTCGAAGATCGTCTATTTTTTCACGTGGCTCCAGAACAGGGGCCCGTTGTTCAAACCAACGCGACATTGTCTGAGATTGCCGCCAATAATTTTGGCTACCTTGAAATAAACACGAGCGGATCGAGAGCCTCCGGCTAATAAACTATAAATAATTTTAATAACTTCAGCCTGCACACTCATCTGTTACTTCTATGGGATGTTTCGCTGCAAAGGTGGTAAAAAAATGTTGTTGCTTACCTTCATCACAAGTAATGTGAATCGGGGAATAAATAATTTTATACAACCCCAGAAGGTAACAATTGTATGTTGGTGTATGTGCAGCCGCGGCGTCCTTGCAGGGGTGGCTTATCAAAAACTGGGGTATCTGTAATTTTGTACAGCTACAGGAAAATGTTTATACATTAAAAACTATTTCTTCCACACTATGTGGTATTTGAGAGGGTAGTTTCAGTTGCAAATACTGTGAAAAGATGAAAGTTTCTTTCATCACAACAAATGTAAATTTAGTAATAAATAGATTTGTACAATCCGCAGAAGCTATTATTGTATTAAATATTTGTATATATGCTGCCACTGAGATCTTTCAGAGATAGTTTATCAAAAAATAAACATATGGTAATTGTGGGGGTAGTTTTTGCGTAAGAGTCAAAATAAAATAAAAACAAATTGCTTCCATGATTAGGAACATACGAGTATATAGCGTAGCCATTTGCTTGTACATTTGTGTGTGCATGTTAACCTTACATTTTAGTAGTAACAGGAAAAATAGTAAGCGACACCTCAATGACTTACAAATGTATTTATTTCAGCTGTAAAATAGTAATGAACTATAAGTTATGTTAGATAGGCGTTATTTCGATTACTTGATAATTATTAATAATCAAAGGGATGCAACAGAATAATTGTCAACTCACCATTTATCGCCAAACTGATATCATGTTGTCAAATAAAATGCTAGAGAGACAGCCTTACATCCATTGAACGGCAGCACACTCCAAAAGCAATATACATACATTACAAGATTTTAAAATTGATTTATCAGGCCAATACGCCGACATATGGTGTAGCAGTTAATTACTGAAACTTAGAAATAAAGAACATTCTAACGTTATAACAGTGTCTTATTTCAGTTTGATGGTAAAAGAACTATGGGAGTGGGTTAGAAGCCCTTTCAGAAAAAATCCACGAACTAAATAAAAAATAATCAGAGACACATGTGATGAACACAACATAGCACATATTGTATATCTATATAGCAATACAATGGGAATAACATAATAAATCATTAACCAATAGTCAACACTATCTTTCCAACTCTGCATTTGCCATATATATGCTTCGCCAAGATTTGCCTCACTACCGTTTTGCACAACACATCACTTCGCACTCACTAACTACGCCACTGCATTTTAGACTACCATTGTCTATACGTGCATCGACTAGTTAAGTCCACATGCCATTAGCAACTGTCCCAAAAACAATATCTGAGTTGAGCTCAGATGACGCCTCTCCCTTAGACAATAATACACACAAACTATGTGTATACATATGCATTTTAGGGAATGTAATTAAATATTGAAAATATGCATTTCTATAAAAATATCTGCACTACAGTTATGAATAGTATTTCATAACTGTAGTTAATATCGTTTTTATTAACAAGCACAATTCCAGCACAATGACTTGACAGATTTTCACACTCAAAAAATGATTGCCATAAATGTACGATGGGAGCTGCGAAAATCATTTTAAAATCCATGACCACCCTTGACTAGGGTAATTTTATATCACGGTATATATATACAGGGTGTTAAAAAAGCGTCGCACTGATAGGGCTGATAGTATGGGCCAAAATATGCCGAAAAGTCGTAATGAACATGGGTCCGCAAATGTACGGTTTCGGAGATAAGAAACATTTTGCGTTTACACCACTTCCACTTTTTTTAATAGCCTGTATACATGAAAGATAAGACAATATTGTTTCTGTATTATCACCTTGCGTTAGTAGCGATTATCGAGAACCTTAGTTGTTGTTGTTTGGCAATCCACCAGCTAGTCTGGATATGCTTTAATTAACATTAACGACACCATTCAGGTGTAAGATAAGTCCATCTTTCATCGTTCGATTTCTCTAAGTTGGTGTTTTGTAGTCGGCGTGTTCGTGGCCATCTAACGGAGTTTGGGTGATTTCGGGTTGGTGATTCGTCAGTGTATGGGAATCACCGTCAAACCGACGATTAATGCTAATGGGGTGCCGTTAGATTTTTGTTCGTATCGTTGTTAATCTGAGGATTAATGACCAAGAAACGACGAGCATACTACGGAGAGCTCGGCTTCGAAACATTGATACTGGATGTAATTTCTTAGGAGAAGGGTTGTCATGGATGGGAGTATTGGTTATGAGAATGCAAGGAAATAAAACTGAAAGAAGACGAAAAGAACAAGATTTGTGAAGAAATGTGGGACAAGACGGTGGGGACTAAAAGTATTAGATAAAATAAAAGGGAAGAAGGAGGAAAGAAATGATCAAGGCAAAGGAAAAGGGCGGCTTGTTCGAAAACCTTAAGAACTATAGAATTTTAAAAAGTTATAAACACATATAAGGCCACCAGGTGCCGCTGCATTGTGCGTAGAATGTAGAACTACTTGGTTATTGTATTGTGAAAAAAAAATATAAATAAAAATTAAGAGTATCTTTTTCAGCAGCGACTGTAAAATTGCTCAGGTCCATCCAGCATCATACTTCAGCAATATTCTGCCAATATAGCAATCAATTCCTTTCATTTATACCTCGTCTTCATACTCGTCATTTCTTGGTAGAACTCTTCGCCATGCTCATCGAACACGTCTCCTAAATTGCAGAGGAACAATTAATGTGGTTGTGGAGAATATGTATTTTCAATAACATTAATTCCTTTACATGCTTTTAGTTTTGTGATTTGTAAACGCTATAAAAAGTTGTTGATTAGAGACTTGGTGCATATACATCCTTTGTGCTCTTTCAGATATTTGGGCAAATAAATATATAGTTCATTTCTTTTAAGAATGCAGTGTGGAGTAGCATAGGGTTTACAAATTCAGGTTTCCCATTGGTTCTTGCTCGAGTTAAGTTAACACAGCCGAATTATATGCATGGCGGCGCGGTTTTGTCAACGTAACCTATAACCTTGTCGATATTGTCGTTTTCAGGTAATTTTAATTTTTTTGGACTTTGTTTTATTTTGGGAATAGAAGAACTTTAATTTAACAGTTATACTTAGTTGTGAGGAAATCTTGGTAAGTTAGATCAATTACACTTTTGCCATGTTCTAAATCTTAATCATCAGGTTTACAGTACCTATCTATTATGGCTGATCAATCTGAAACCTTCATCTGGTGCTAGCATGAGAAATGTACAAGGACAGCATGTAAAGAGCGGACAGCGGATCATGGCGTATAATGTTTTTAATTAATATGCTGTTCGTGATGGAAAGTCGAAGTCAGAATGTGTTGAGATGGGCTATCGTAAGGTAGAGAAAGGCTAGGCGAAAAGGGCTAAGTCCCACTAAAAATAGAATCCGCTTATCAGCTTTCGAACGCTTAGATGAGGATGAATAGGAGATGATCGGGAAGACTGTATACAACTACTTTCACAAAAATGAAATGTGCTTGTAGTTAGTAAATATGATATTATTACATTTTGTTACGAGCTAATTAATTTTTTATAATTTGCTGGCTATGACAGAGAACGAAGGTTTGCGTCATTATGGAGCGTCCAGTGTTTTGATATGAGAAGCTGCGTAGAAATTACATGTTACTGGAAAAGTGTAAATAGATTTGTTGCATCGACGATATTTAACTAAAATTAGAAAATTACGATAGGAAGGACGAGAAATATACTAAACAGATGAAACCTGGGTCAATGGTAGACATACCAAACACAAAGTATGGAAAGACAAAACGGTAACTAATGCGAGGCATGCGTTTATTGAAGATTTGTCACTAGTGCTGAAAGATCCAGCAAGGAAAGACAAGCGCCTAATAATAACTTATAGTGGCCATGATATAGGATTTGTTGAGGACAAATGAGGACAAATTCTACATGGAATACATAAAATTTAGTTGGGTGGCTGGTAGCATTAACCAAAGATGCAATCAGAAAGAATCCTATACCATACATTATCATTGTGTATGATACTGGCAGAATTGTTTTAAGGCTAGCTCTAAATCACTAGAAAACCATGGCAATCTTTATCAATTGTTTTTATAAAAAAAATAATTATCGCCAATTTATGTGGAGGCAACAAAAGTTTGTCCTTCGACACCAAATCATCAGCAAAAACATTTCTTTCTTCAATAATATGGCGTTGTCTTAATGGCCACAAACAGTCGGTACATTGCTTTTCTCTTTTTCTACTGGCCCGCTCACAAACGAAGCAGTTGTACTATGGGACGCCTTGTTGCATTCCAAAATAGTTTTTAATGTTGCATACGTTTCCATCATTTGCAATGAATAAGCAATAGAAACTGCAATGTTCCACTTTTGTCGCATTTTATGTTTAATGCCTCCATCAGATCACCAACAGCATTACAAAGTGGGAATTTGTCTGCCACCATTGTAATTCGTGTGATCGGTACCGAACTGAGATAACGCGATCGTTTTTCCAATAAATTATTGTGAAGTATATTTCTGCCTTTGTTTTGCTCAACTTTAAAACTAGTACTAAATGCTCGAATATTTCATTATTGAATGGTATGTGCCTGCAAGTTTTCTTTGATTCAAATGACTGCATAATCTGCGCCGCACTCATTTGCTTCTTGTGTTGGTAATTGCGTTATTCGATGGTCTGGCCTAGGTCGAATACCGCATTCCAACGTAAGGTTATTATAGATTTTGTTTCCAAAGTGTAGCCCGTAATACAGAAATATCAACTCTCTTCATTATGCTCCAGTGCGGGAGCCCGCAACATTGGAATTCCAAACGCCATAGAATTACCAATATAACAAGTGACGTAAGTAATAGTAATAGTTACCAAAATATCTTGAATATTTCATTGTTTCGTTTATATATTATAAACTTCACTTGATGACGGTGTAACAGCTTCATGTAAAATAAATCGTAGCTGATTGGCTCATAAGCAGTGTAAGCTTTTTTTAGCATTGCATACTTCATTCAAAATACAAACATTACAGATTAACTACAAAGTATACATTTACTTGGGTTACGTTTAAAGCACATCTTTAAATGAAATAATATTACATACAATGTGAAATGTTATAAAAACACATTGAATACATTTATTTCATATTGTTCTACCATAAATGTGAGCAATTCAATTTATAAGGTATACAATAATTCTACCTCCCACGTACAATGCAGCACCACTTGGTGGTATTTGTATTTAGTATTTTCTAAAATTCTTTAACTTTGCAACAACCCTAATATCATGATGATTTGTCTTGCTTGTTCTTATTTCAATCATGTTAGCATGAAACCATACAACTTATCACTAAGCATTTGAGAATTTCAAAACAAGACACTAACTTCTGATTTTCGGTTCATGTAGCTATATCGTTGAAAGAATCTGTAGATTTTAGACTCCGAGTCCAGTTTGTGAATGTGATAGGCGGTTAGATGGCATTACCTTGGTGGAAGAAAACCACGCTCAGTTTGGCCAACGGTATCTGAGTTTCCGCGATTTGTACGGTCCGATTTTCGAGCTTTTGATTGTGATTGTCGCTATGGATCGTTCACCATGCCATTGTTATTTCTTGAGGTCGTTCAGAGTGCTGAAGTTCTGAATTGATGGAACCAATTTCTATATTGTCACTGTAAACTTTCTGCACCTTTTCACCTACCTAAGCGACACTTATAAACGCATTCATTTAAAAAGAAATCTTTGAAAAATTATTGAATGAGAAATGTCACGCGATTGCTTTAAACTGCTATTTAAGATATTTTTATTTTTGATTTATTATTCCAAGATCGCTTAATTTCATTAATATAGTACTCTAATATTTGTTCTAAATGATTTCCAGTAAAAAAAATCACAATAAGTTATTGATTAAACTGCGTTATAACTAATGCAATGGTATGTAAAAGCAATCATTTGGTACTTGAAATAGTTATTCATTTATTATGTGTTATTTATAAGTTGCATACAATATTTATTATAAGAATTTTTGCATGTTTTAAAAAGTACCCCTAAAGAATAAATTTATGTATCAATTTCAATATTATATTTATATCGATTTTCGTTGCTAAAATGACGTTTTAATGCACTTTTTTAATTTTTAGGGCACAAAATGTCAAGAAACAATAATTACCAGCTGTCAAACTAACATTTACGCAATATTACTTTAAAAGGTGTATTAACCATTTCTTAAAAAAATGCGCAGATGGAAGATAAAACGTCGTAAGATGCACATGTAAAAAGTCTCCTCATTGCATCTGCGACTTTTTAAACACTTGCTTGTACTTCTCTCGTTTTTTAAACTGTGTGTGCAATAAACAACGACTTTTCACACTGACGTCTTAAAATACTGTTATATACTTTTAGCTTTCATGTTGATTTCATTTTTATTTATTTGCTTTTTTGTTGTGTAGATTTATGTTTCGCATTCTTTCTTTTAGTGTTTATTATTTCAATTTATTTTGATTTTCATCCAATATTTTCTTTTCTTTATTGAGTCAATTACATATTTGGTCATTTATATTTTTTGCATGATCATGGCTGGTATACGTTTCCATTTAATTTTTTTATTCCTAATACATTTAATCCACTTCACTTACGTATATAATATGCTATATATCAGTACATTCTCCAAATATCAGTTTTGTGAAAACAATAATAACTCAAGATTAAAATATTTTACAGAGTTTCAGTCACAAATAAATATTTTTTTGTATTTTCTCTGTGATGACTCATTACTATGAGTTTAATGTTTTACGATTTAAAATAATAACCGGTATAATTTATAATTATAATACCTCCTTATAATCATTTAATTACACACACAAACATATGTATATATATATATATACATGTGTGTATATAAATTTCTAAAACAATTAAAACCATTAACGAATATAAAGACAACAATAAGCATTTTTAGCCTTTGATCTTGCTTTCGTTAGACGAAGCACGTTGCATATGCAATGCCTTGTCTTTTTATACGTTTTGTTCAATCAATGTTTGTCGTACCAGCACAAAAGCCAGTTTTCTGCAACTCGATAATGGGTGTTGGATATAAGACTGGCGCCTATCTCTTCTTACGTGACTCGCCTTTTTATTAACTTTACCCTCCGCGAAATCCAAGTGGCAGATGTTTTATCGTTCATCGACGTACGGCCGCTACATCTGTCCATGTCTAACATGAATAATTCGATTTAAAGTCGAATGAAACGGATTCATAATCGACACTTTCTACACAAAACTGACGATTATACGCTATTTTCGTGGGAATTGTTCTTTATTTTAAAACAATTAAAAAGATTTTAAATATCGTGGAAGAACAACAGTTTCTTATATATTTATATTAAAAAAATTAATTAAAATTGGCCAACAATTTACAACTGCTGCAATTTCATAAAAATCATTATATATATATAACTATATAAAATTCATTTGGGGGTATCCAAAATACGTTCTAAGTAAATGTTAATACACCCGCGTTAAAAAATCAAAAAGTGCCGATTATTATAGTAATTTCTGACAAAATTATTTGCTATGGCATCATTTTCGTTTCCATTTTTCGGTTTTGATTCTTTAATCGATTATAGTGTAATTATTAGTTAATCAAGTTTTAGAACTTTACAACTCCAGATACGGTAATACACGTTTTGATCATTCATGAACCAAGTCTGACTATTTTCGGAATAACTCGCTCTCGCCATAGGAAAAATTACTCTATTTTCGGAGGCAATATTCATTATATAGAATTTCCTGTGTCGCCTTTCAAACGAATGACATCGTTCGCCGTCTTTACATCAGCTTTAATGTTGTAAGTATTTTGCTTGATATTTATGTAAAAAAATTCAATAATTTGGCAATTTTTATATGTTTTAGTAAATTGTCTTAATTATTAAGTAAATTGTTTTTAATTTCAACCACAGTTGTCCCAACTTTCCCGGAGATTTTTTGATTATATATACAGTGTGTTTCACTTAAGAGTGTAACACCCTCATATTTTTTTTATTTTTAGTCCGATTTTAGTAATTTTTTTCCCAAATGTAGAATACTTATTGCTCTATTTAATCCCAAAAAACCAATTGTTTTCTTTAAATGCAAAGCAACCTGCGATGGCAAAATAAATGGAAAAAATTAAGAAATCACTTTAGGGATTTTTTTATCGAAAAATTTTACTAGCAATAATTGTTGAGAATTGCCCAAAAACACTAAATCCAAAATTTCATTAAAATTAAAAATGTTAAAAATTCTTCAAAAGCAATTCCCAATCGGTTAATATTATTTGCAGAGGTGGCTGTGCCTAAACAACAACAACTTTGACAGTTCAGGTTTTATTTCAAACAAAATTGTCACAGCATACTTACTTCCGCGCAGCTAATAATAAGTATTTACGGACTTTTACGGAAAATTTTAACATTTTTAATTTTCATGAAATTTTGGATTTAGGGTTTTTGGGCAATTCTGATGAATTATTACTAGTAAAATTTTTCGATAAAAAAATCCCTAAAGTGATTTCTTGATTTTTGCCGTTTATTTTGCCATCGCAGGTTGCTTTGCATTTAAAGAAGACAATTTGCATTTTGGGGGTAGATAGAGCAATGAGTATTCTACGTTTGGGAAAAAAAAATTACTAAAATCGGACTAACAATAAAAAAGATAAGAGGGTGTTACACTCTTAAGTGAAACACACTGTATATATATATATATATATATATATATATATATATATATATATACACGAAAGATGGTCTAATCTTACACCTCAATGGTGTAGTGAACATTAATTTAAACAGGTCCATGAAGACTAACCGGTGGTAAACAACATTGTTTCTGGGTTATTACCCTTCGTCAGTAGCGATTACCAAGAACCTTAGTTGTTAAAATACCTTTACATGTAGTGGCCATCAACACTTCTTGGCGCGAGCCAATCACTCCTCACGAATCACTGACAACAGAACACTGACGAGACGATACCTTGTCTAACACCATGCGGAGACTAAACAAGAGACGACTGTCAAACGTCCAGTGTCAACATATAAAAGGATTGCTGCAATTAAGTTCAAAAACAATTCAAATTAAAAATGTATCTTGTCAAATCTGACAGCAAAATGTAAAATTTACACGAAAGATTGTCTAATCTTACACCTCAATAGTGTAGTTTTGATGGCCACTACATGTAAAGGTATTTCAACAACTAAGGTTCTTGGTAATCGCTACTGACGAAGGGTAATAACCCAGAAACAATATTGTCTAGCGATCCACCGGTTAGTCTTCATGGACCTGTTTAAATTAATGTTCACTACACCATTGAGGTGTAAGATTAGACCATCTTTCGTGTAAATTTTACATTTTGCTGTCAGATTTGGCAAGATACATTTTAACCCAGGGATTCATCAACAGGCGTAAAGTTAGTCGGACTAACGCTATTTGCGCCAAAAAATTACGCCCGTCTTGCACAGGTCTAAATAAACGGTGTAGGCCTATTCATGAAAATCGCGTACACCGGGCGCAAATTAATCTCTGACGACATACACGACGTCATCGTTTCGCATTATGAACCAGACAAAATTCGTCTAACCTTGACAATTGGGCGAGAGCGCCATTCTCGAGTTGGGGCGCAGAGGCAGGCGATACGACTTTTTAAGTAGAAATTACTTTGGCTTCATAAATAAAATAAATGAATATAAATAAAAAATATTTGATTGTATCTTTTTATCTCGTAACAGACGTAAGGATTATTTCAAACTATAAAAATAAGTTTCACAAGCTATAATTACTGCCGTTATTAATTGCACAAAAGACAATACTATAATAATAAGTAAAACAATAGCATTGTACTGCAATCAACTGGGTACAGGTTGAGTCTTACGCCAGTGAGAGGTTTATATAAACCACTTCATGGGATGGCGGTTGATCATCCAAAGGATCGATTAATCCTGCTCTGGACAAATGTCAACATTATCAAGCTTATTTGGAAGCTTTTTTTCTAAACATTTAATTCACTTATAGTGGTCTATTTTAGTTCTATTGAAATAATTGAAAATTTTATTTAAATTATACTCAATGTTTTTTTTTAATATTTTCTTTACAAAAAATTCTATTCTATTCTATTTAAAATTAGGATTAATACAAAAGTATTAAATAAATTTTTTGAAAACTTAGCTTGTATACAAAATAATAAAACTTGCTAGGAATACAAATTTATTAAATCAGAATAAAAACATATTCGGTAGATTACACGTTGCGCTTTCGCAGCACATAATGCTGCTAATAATTTATAATGCTGATGCGTACAAATAAACATACAAAAAAAATGAATGCATGTTAGAACGTATTACAACACACGCTCTAGACACAAATTTAAAACGATGAATATTCATGTCTATAATTTGTAATTGACCTCTTCGGTTGATCATCCAGAGGAATCAATTGATTCTGCTCTAGACTAATGTTTGCATTAATGCACATTATGCAAAACCATGTAACCAAGCCATCTAACCAAATTAAAAATCTGGAGCTGTGCATTACATACACCTGTACATTTAAAGATGTTTGGCATTTACTGTTTATATGGTTGGGTGTATCTTCTTTTGGAGGCATCAACGACAATACAGGACAGCAATCTATGGCTCCTATCACATTTGGTATATTATCTATTCCATGAAATACTTTCTTAACACCTATTATATAACCAGGATCATTTATACGATAGGTGCACAGTAATGTGTCAGTACTCGACTACATGTCGACTGGCTCACATGAGCAATGTCTGTCATCTTAAGCCAATGAGTACTTGTAGCATCACGGAAAAAGAACTTCTCTTATTGTAGGGTGTTCCAGCTGTGGTATTAGCTCGTATAATCATATGCCGTGGCAAACTATAGTACCTACAATAATATTGCAGTAATATTTAAATTTGATTAGTCATATTGAGAAGTGTTTACTCACCTCGGGCACTTGTAGTGGGTCTAATCGATCGTGAAACAATCTGACACTTCATATATTACGCAATGGCAGTTGCCCAGTCACATCTTGCCCTGGCTCCTAACCTTGGCCATATTCCTCCTCCAGAGCAAGCATATTCTTCCCTGGACCCGGTACCATGTTTACTATAACGTTATAAATGTAGAATAATACTCAGGTGCGGAAACTTGATGAAATAAAATAGTTCTAATTGCAACTTATTAGTAGCCGAAAAAAAAGTTTACACTCAAACATATTTGTAAAATGTGATTTAATACTTACTTTGATTACTCTGAAAATGTTGTATAGCACTGAAAAGTACTTTTCGTTAAGAGAAATTCGCGTAAATTAACAAAATGAGCACACCGCAACAGTTACGCCGCGACTTACACACCCCAACAAGCAGGTCTAACTTTTCGCGCAAATATTGGCGTAAATAGGGGCGTAAAAAAAGGCGTATGTTTCATGAATAGCTTTGCACAGGCGCAAACCGAGTTAGTCCGACTAACGGCTTAGACCCCAATGATGAATCTGGCTGTTAATATATATATATATATATATATTTGGTTACGAAGTTTTATTACGGTATATTAAAAACAGAATTCGGGGTGTTGAACGATTAGGAATATAAATCACTTCAATGTTTTCTGGCTAACGTTTATCCCTATATATATATAGGGATTATTTTAGCGAAAAATTTTACTAGTAATAATTTATCAGAATTGCCCAAAAACCCTAAATCCAAAATTTCATGAACATTAAAAATGTTAAAATTTTCCGTAAAAGTCCGTAAATACTTATTATTAGCTGCGCCGAAGAAAGCATGCTGTGAAAATTTTGTTTGAAATAAAACCTGAACTGCCAAAGTTGTTTAAATTTGTTGTTGTTTAGGCGCAGCCACCTCTGCAAATAATATTAACCGATTGGGAATTGCTTTTGAAGAAAAACATTTTTAATTTTCATGAAATTTTGGATTTAGTGTTTTTGGGCAATTCTGAACAATTATTACTAGTAAAATTTTTCGATAAAAAAATCCCTAAAGTGATTTCTTAATTTTTTCTATTTATTTTGCAATCGCAGGTTGCTTTGCATTTAAAGAAGGCAATTGGTTTTTTGGGATTAAATAGAGCAATAAGTATTCTACGTTTGGGGAAAAAATTACTAAAATCGGACTAAAAATAAACAAGATATGAGGGTGTTACACTCTTAAGTGAAACACACTGTATATATATATATATATATATATATATATATATATATATATATATATATATATATATATATATAAAAGGAAAAGATATAACGGCTCAAACCCGCAAGGAAGCACGCAGCCGCCGACACGTGTTTCAGACTCATTAGTCTTCATCAGGGCGGCATAGCCAAAAAGAAGATGGTCACAATTTGGAGTTCTAATATAAACGGAGTCCAACGCAAGCGACCGACCACCACATTGTGGCTCCAGTCAATCTACCCAACTAATTGTGGGCGAAAACCAACCTGGCCACGCGGGAGGACATAGCCACTTACATGAACAACCGTGCCGAGGATATACAATAATAAAAAAAGTCAGGTGTATAACGCGGGGACAATGAATTAAAGGAAAAGATATAACGGCTCAAACCCGCAAGGAAGCACGCAGCCGCCGACACGTGTTTCAGACTCATTAGTCTTCATCAGGGCGGCATAGCCAAAAAGAAGATGGTCACAATTTGGAGTTCTAATATAAACGGAGTCCAACGCAAGCGACCGACCACCACATTGTGGCTCCAGTCAATCTACCCAACTAATTGTGGGCGAAAACCAACCTGGCCACGCGGGAGGAACAACCGTGCCGAGGATATACAATAATAAAAAAAGTCAGGTGTATAACGCGGGGACAATGAATTAAAGGAAAAGATATAACGGCACAAACCCGCAAGGAAGCACGCAGCCGCCCACAATTAGTTGGGTAGATTGACTGGAGCCACAATGTGGTGGTCGGTCGCTTGCGTTGGACTCCGTTTATATTAGAACTCCAAATTGTGACCATCTTCTTTTTGGCTATGCCGCCCTGATGAAGACTAATGAGGCGGCTGCGTGCTTCCTTGCGGGTTTGAGCCGTTATATCTTTTCCTTTAATTCATTGTCCCCGCGTTATACACCTGACTTTTATTATTATTATATATATATATATATATATATATATATATATATATATATATTCTCGTTTCGGCAGAGTCCCATCTGCCATCTTCAGGAAGCTCTTCTAGGTCTCGCTGACTTAGAAGAACTCACGTTCGGAGTTACTCGTAGATCCTTATATTTCGGTTTTACGCTGGACTGCTTCTTACTTCGGCTCACCGCTGTAACCAGTAATTGCAAATTTATTCATGGATCACCTGGAAACCACAGCATTGGACACTGCGAAACTCAAACCAGATATATGGCTAAGATATGTTGACGATACTTTCGTAATATGGTCAGACGGAAGAACAGAACTAGCTACTTTCCGCAACCATCTGAATGAACAACACGACCAAATTAAATTCACAATGGACGTGGAGGAATACAATCAGCTGCCGTTCCTAGACGTCCTACTTACGAAGACAGAAGATCATCGCCTGAGCCACACTGTGTACCAAAAGAAGACCCACACCAACCGATATCTTAACGCCGAATCACACCACCATCCAGGACAACTCCACTCGGTGATAAAGACGCTCATTACAAGATCAGAAAGGATTGCAGACGACACCAACAAGGCCGAATAAATGAAGAATATACACCAGGCATTACAACCAAATGGCTACACCAAACGAGAAATACAAAGAGCAACTAAACCAAGACCGAAGAAAACCAAAGATGCAGACAGGAAGCCTATAGCAATAGCATTCTTGCCGTATGTCAAGGGAACTACGGACAAAATTAGCCGAATCAAGGAAAATATCGACACGGTATTTAAACCACACCTGAAGATAGAAGCGCTATTGAGGAACCCGAAAAGTAAAATTCCCTTAGAGGAACAAGGTGTGTACGAAATTCCATGCAAAGACTGTGACAGCAAGTACATTGGGCAGTCTAACAGAAGAATTGATATCCGAAAGAAAGAACACATAAGAGCAGTGAAACAAAAGGATACATCATCATCTCTAGTGAAGCACATATTAGACACGGGGCACAATATAGGTTTTGAGAACACGAAAACCATAACTAACATACCACACTTCACGGCACGGATAATACGGGAAGCTATTGAAATAGAAAAGCAGCCACAAAATATGAACAAACGGGATGATGCTCAAAGACTTCCAAGAACATGGATACCAGCACTTGTTTTCCGGACAAATAGCAAGTCCGTGATGGACAAAAAGAAAATATCACCACCCACTGAGCTACAAGAACGACACGGCCCACTGACCCGAAGCCAGAGTAGAAACCAAGCATGCACATCGACCCGGAACGAAACCACAGCATATGAAGACAGAGCAGTAACTTCAAACGTCAGTTCTTCTAGATCGCTTAGACCGAGGAGACCAACCTGAAGATGGCAATTGTGACATTGCCGAAACGTCGGAACAACCCTTACAGTGATAATTCTACAACGCGGTTCATTACCCGAGAAAAAAGCAGAATGTATATATATATATATATATATTGAAAATGTAAAATTTAAATGAAAGATGGTCGAATCTTACACCTCAATGGTGTAGTGAACATTAATTAAAACAGGTCCATGAACTGGTGGATTGCTAGACAATATTGTTTCTGTGTTATTACCCTTCCTGTTTTAATTAATGTTCACTACACCATTGAGGTGTCAGATTCGACCATCTTTAATATAAATTTAACATTTTTCTATCATATTTATATTTGACAAGACGAATTTACAATAACAAAACTTCGGAACCAAATCTTTAACTATAACGATTGTTATACGTGGGACTTTCCATTGTATATATATATATATATATATTTACACGAAAGATGGTCTAATCTTACACCTCAATGGTGTAGTGAACATTAATTAAAACAGGTCCATGAAGACTAACTGGCGGATCGCTAGACAATATTGTTTCTGGGTTATTACCCTTCGTCAGTAGCGATTACCAAGAACCTTAGTTGTTGAAATACCTTTACATGTAGTGGCCATCAAAACTTCTTGGCCCGAGCCAATCACTCCTAATGAACCACTGACAACAGAACACTGACAAGACGATACCTTGTCTAACACCTCGCGGCGAGTAAACAAGACGACTGTCAAATGTCCAGTGTCAACATATAAATTTTACATTTTTCTGTCATATTTGACAAGACACATTTTCAATTTGAATTATTTTTGAACTTAATTGCAGCAATCCTTTTATATGTTGACACTGGACATTTGACAGTCGTCTTGTTTACTCGCAGCGAGGTGTTAGACAAGGTATCGTCTTGTCAGTGTTCTGTTGTCAGTGGTTCATTAGGAGTGATTGGCTCGCGCCAAGAAGTTTTGATGGCCACTACATGTAAAGGTATTTCAACAACTAAGGTTCTTGGTAATCGCTACTGACGAAGGGTAATAACCCAGAAACAATATTGTCTAGCGATCCACCAGTTAGTCTTCATGGACCTGTTTTAATTAATGTTCACTACACCATTGAGGTGTAAGATTAGACCATCTTTCGTGTAAATTTTACATTTTTCTATCATATTTGACAAGACACATTTTCAATATATATATATATATATATATATATATATATATATATGAAAAGAAAGATTCTTGGGCATACACCCGCATGGAAACACGTAACCGCCGACACGTGTTTCTGACTTATTAGTCGTCATCAGGACGGTATAGCCAAATTAGAAGGTGGACAAAATTTGGAGATAAAACAATCGGAGTCATCAACAATCAGCCGACCTCCACATGTGTGATAACACGTCAAAATACCCACACATTGTGTGGGAACATTCAACATAACCACGCGGGAGGACATAGCCACCTGCGTGAACAACCGAGCCCAGGATATAATAATGAAAAAAAAAGGTTTTTTACCGCGGGAACAAAGATATATGAAAAGAAAGATTCTTGGGCATACACCCGCATGGAAACACGTAACCGCCGACACGTGTTTCTGACTTATTAGTCGTCATCAGGACGGTATAGCCAAATTAGAAGGTGGACAAAATTTGGAGATAAAACAATCGGAGTCATCAACAATCAGCCGACCTCCACATGTGTGATAACACGTCAAAATACCCACACATTGTGTGGGAACATTCAACATAACCACGCTAGTCGGTTATGTTGAACGAGCCACGAGGTCGGCTGATTGTTGATGACTCCGATTGTTTTATCTCCAAATTTTGTCCACCTTCTAATTTGGCTATACCGTCCTGAGGACGACTAATAAGTCAGAAACACGTGTCGGTGGTTACGTGTTTCCATGCGGGTGTATGCCCAAGAATCTTTCTTTTCATATATCTTTGTTCCCGCGGTAAAAAACCTTTTTTTTCATTATTATATCCTGGGCTCGGTTGTTCACGCAGGTGGCTATGTCCTCCCGCGTGGTTATGTTGAATGTTCCCACACAATGTGTGGGTATTTTGACGTGTTATCACACATGTGGAGGTCGGCTGATTGTTGATGACTCCGATTGTTTTATCTCCAAATTTTGTCCACCTTCTAATTTGGCTATACCGTCCTGATGACGACTAATAAGTCAGAAACACGTGTCGGCGGTTACGTGTTTCCATGCGGGTGTATGCCCAAGAATCTTTCTTTTCATATATCTTTGTTCCCGCGGTAAAAAACCTTTTTTTTCATTATTATATCCTGGGCTCGGTTGTTCACGCAGGTGGCTATGTCCTCCCGCGTGGTTATGTTGAATGTTCCCACACAATGTGTGGGTATTTTGACGTGTTATCACACATGTGGAGGTCGGCTGATTGTTGATGACTCCGATTGTTTTATCTCCAAATTTTGTCCACCTTCTAATTTGGCTATACCGTCCTGATGACGACTAATAAGTCAGAAACACGTGTCGGCGGTTACGTGTTTCCATGCGGGTGTATGCCCAAGAATCTTTCTTTTCATATATCTTTGTTCCCGCGGTAAAATACCTTTTTTTTCATTATATATATATATATATCAAAATTTAAATATATATATATATATTTAAATTTTGATGAGTATCTAGACGGTTTTCTTTGTCGTAATATTTATAAGTTGTTGAAGTTTCTATTTTTCTGGGTTATACGACAGTTGAGAGGTTTATTAATAAGAACATGTGTTTTTTGTTGTTGAAATCATGTTTTCTGATGCTATATGTTGAAGCATACACACACAAATATCGCTGTGTGTGTGTGTGTTTTCTATTTTCTTTACAAGTTTCTGTATTAGGTATGTGGCGGTTATTGGAGTTTCTGGTACTAATTAATTAAACTAATGATTTTCTTCCTGTAGCGCTGATGTATATATATATATATATATATATAAGAGGAAGATTTTAATGGGCATACACCCATGGAGTGTATATATAAATTGATAATGTGTCTTGTCAAATATGACAGAAAAATGTAAAATTTGGACGAATCTTACAATGGTGTAGTGAACATTAATTAAAACAGGTCCGTGATATTAATATATATATATTAATATCTGTTCTGTAATCTAGTCATGATAAAGTTCAATAAAAAGCTATAAAATATAAAAGTAATATTGGTATAGTAACACTTACATTGCTCATCCAGATTGTCAGATTACGAGACAATTAGAAACGAATCAAAATTATTAATTAGTTGATAACTAGAAATATTACCGATTTTATTGATATTTATTGATTAAAAGGAATTAAAAATTCAATGACATTACGTCTACTTAAGCGTTTCTAAATCTAAATTGTCATATTTTTCAAGTTTTTCTAAATTATTTTGCGAAAATGTGGCTGCATATTTTGCTATGGAATTTATATCTTAACAAAGAAAAATACAAAACGCTTTAAATTGGTCGCCTAGATTTTCTTATCAAGAGACACAAGTACTTAAGCGTTAGCTAACAATTTTCCGATCTGATAAATTTTCTCAAGTAAATAGTATTTAATCGAATGTATTAATAAAAATTAACGCAAGTAACGGCTTACAAGATCAACAAATGTGACACATTTCCGGCGATTCTGTGTTTTTTTGCGGAGATTATTTAGTACTGCTCAGGCATAGATTAAAATGTTTGCTTATAAGGAAAGCGCATATGACTATAGTAAACCAAACCGTTTATGGGACTAATTTTTTTAGATGAAACGGTCATTAATTACACGGGACTTACTGCCCAATAAATAATAATTTTATCGTTGTTTGGTCGACGACAATCTATGACATAATACAAGTAGTTTCCATAAAGTATTCCAAAGTTCACGAATCGTAACAGAAACATGAGAACGTAAGCAGTGTGTATAGATTTGATTTAATTTGAATGACTTATCATATTCGTTGCAAGGTCACGGTATAATGAATCTCCCGTATAAAATAGAAAATCAGTTACTGTAGTTTAGTGTAGTGTGTGGTGCTAACCAAATAAGCATCCATCTCTCCCTTTACACTCATTGAGCGGCAAAGATGTTTATTGTTTCGATAAAATAGGTAAATAAATATGAGGATAAAATACCACCTATTATGAGATCTGGAGTATCTATACCACGTTTACCCATTAGATGCATCTCCACACAAGTGCGCTACGTTTGAATAGAAGTTTTCTAATGATAGATTTTCTCAGTCGCAAAACATGCAACTACAAAATTCGGCAATCGTGATTGCGTTCCGGTGTTTTTTAATTTGTATATATCGTGTGAAACTGGCTGTTGCCGCCGAGACCACGCCTTTTCTGCATCTGGTCGTTAAACCTGGTATACATGAATATCAAATACCCTCGCCATTAATACACACTTATTGTAAACGGTAACGAGATTAAAGTCATGCTAACTGACAGAATCGCACCACAAAATTATATAATATTTAACAGAACATAATATTGAATGCTTCACACATCATCCAAAAGAAAACAATAACAGCCAGATTCATCATTGGGGTCTAAGCCGTTAGTCGGACTAACTCGGTTTGCGCCTGTGCAAAGCTATTCATGAAACTTACGCCTTTTTTTACGCCCGTATTTACGCCAATATTTGTGCGAAAAGTTAGACCTGCTTGTTGGGGTGTGTAAGTCGTGGCGTAACTCTTGCTTTGTACTCATTTTGTTAATTTACGCGAATTTCTCTTAACGAAAAGTACTTTTCAGTGCTATACAACATTTTCAGAGTAATCAAAGTAAGTATTAAATCACATTTTACAAATATGTTTGACTGTAATTTTTTTTCGGCTACTAATAAGTTGCAAATAGAACAATTTTATTTCATCAAGTTTTCACACCTGAGTGTTATTCTACATTTGTAACGTTATAGTAAGCATGGCACCGGGTCCAGGGAAGAATATGCTTGCTCTCTAGGAGGAATATGGCCAAGTTTAGGAGCCAGGCCAAGATACGACTGGGCAACTGCCAATGACAAATATATGAAGTGTCAGATTGTTTCACGTTCGATTAGACCCACTACAAGTGCCCGACGTGAGTAAACACTTTTCAATATGACTAATCAAATTTAAATATTACTGCAATATTATTGTAGATACTATCGTTTGCCACGGCATATGATTATACGAGCTAATACCACAGCTGGAACACCCTACAAGAAGAGAAGTTATTTATCCGTGATGCTACAAGTACTCATTGGCTTAAGATTTGTAGCTTCGGATGGCTTCCAAAGCTTAATTGCAGACATTGTTCATGTGAGCTAGCCGACATGTAGTCGAGTACTGACACATTACTATGCAGCTATGGAGTCATTAGCTGCAACTTACGCAACTTATCGTATAAATGTTCCTGGTTATTTCATCGGTGTTAAGAAAGTATTTCATGGAATAGATAATATGCCAAATGTGATAGGAGCCATAGATTGCAGTCATGTATTGTTGTTAATGCCTCCAAAAGAAGATAAATGCCAAACATCTTGAAATGTACAGGTGTATGTAATGCACAGCTCCAGATTTGAAATTTGGTTAGATGGCTTGGTTACATGGAATTGCAACATGTGCATTAATGTAAACATTAGTCTAGAGCAGGATCAATTGATTCCTCTAGATGATCAACCGAAGAGGTCGATTAAAAATTATAGACATGAATATTCACCGTTTTAAATTTGTGTCTAGAGCATGTGTTGTAATACGTTCTAACATTCATTCTTTTTGTATATATTTATTTGCATGCATCAGCATTATATATTTTGCAATGTGCTGCGAAAGCGGGATGTGTAATCTACCAAATATATTTTTATTCTGATTTAATAAATTTGTATTCCTAGCAAGGTTTTTTATTTTGTGTACAGAGCTAAGTTTTCAAAAAAATTATTTAATAGTTTCGAATTAATCCTAATTTTAAACAGACCTTCCAAAATCATGTTTTTTGTAAAGAAAATATTAAAAAAATGAGTATTATTTAAATAAAATTTTCAATTATTTCAGTAGAACTAAAAAAGACCACGATAAATGAATTAAATGTTTACTTATTATTACAGTATTGTATTTTGTGCAATTAATAACGGCCGTAATTATAGTTTGTGGAACTTATTTTTATAGTTTGAAATAATCCTTACGTCTGTTACGAGATAAAAAGATACAATCAAATATTTTTTATTTATATTCATTTATTTTATTTATGAAGCCAAACTAATTGTTACTTAAAAAGTCCTATCGCCTGCCTCTGCGTCCCAATTCGAGAATGGCGCTCTCACACAATTGTCAAGGTTAGAGTCGGTTAGACGAATTTCGTCTGGTTCATAATGCGAAACGATGACGTCGTGTATGTCGTCAGAGATTAATTTGCGCCCGGTCTACGCGATTTTCATGAATAGGCCTACACCGTTTATTTAGACCTGTGCAAGACGTGCGTAAATTTTTGGCGCAACTAGCGTTAGTCCGACTAACGTTACGCCTCGTTGATGAATCCCTGGGTAAGTTTTTAGTGGCTATAAAAAAGATAAACTACAATGTGTATAAAGAGGAAAGAAAGATCTGAGATATTGGTTGTTGATTCCATAGGTGAATGGTGTGTTATTCAGAGCTCTGAAATTTTCAGTTTAATTAGTCATTGGTGTGTTGCGTGGATGATTGTGACTAGTATCAGCGCGGGGCCGGTGATTTTCCGCACGATCTGGGCCTGGTTCCAGAGAAATCGGTACGCAGGGGTGAATAAAACTTTGAGTTTTACCGGGCGCGAGCAGTGAAAATCGATGCCGTACGCAGGTAAGCGAGCCGCAAATCTGTAGTGCGAGCATTTTTTACTGAAGTAGTTTTTGTTTGGGTCGTGCACGAGAAGGATTTTATACGGCAAAAACAATTCGCAGATTTAATTCATTTAAATTATTTACGCGGAACAATTTGAATTTGAAAGTGCCGAATACACGCGGAAAGATTAATAAGGGGGATAAAGTAATTGAGCATGGCGAGTGGGGGTGGAAAAGAAAAAGGGGAAAGGTACGGACATATTTACGAGAAGCAAGAGAATCCAAAGATCGCCAGCGAGAAGCGGGGAAAAGAAAAAAGATGAAGAAATTACGCTGGAGAATTTAATGGAGATGATGAAAGACTTGATGAGGGAGGTAAAGGAGTCGAGAAAAGAGGTAGAGGAGACAAGAAAACAGTTAGAAGAGATGAGAAAGGAAAGACAGGAAGATAGGGAGTGGAGAACGAAGGTGGGAGAAAGAAAGTGAGGGCAGGCGAAGGGAAAAGGAAAAGGAATTAACGATATGTTTCTGGAATGTTGCGGGGTGGAAGAAATGGGTGAAAGAAGAAGGGGGTATTAACACAGACTTACAGAAATATGTGATGAGGTTCGATTACATAGGTCTTACAGAGACATGGCGAGAATACAGGGGCAATATGCCAAGAGGATATAGATGGGAGTGCAGGGGAGCGAAGAGGGAGAGAAAAAGAGGTAGGGCGAAGGGAGGAATAATAACAGGGGTGAGAGATAAATGGGAGGAGGTGAAAGAGGGTCGATACGACTCGGATACGATACAAGGAAGAACGATAAATGTAGACGGGGAGAAATTGGGGATATGCACTGTATATTGTAACCAGCAGATGAGAGAGGTAACGAGGGAAATGGACGAGCTGGTGGAGAAAGATGAGGAGAGGGTTATTTTTGGCGGAGACTTCAACGCAAGGGTGGGAGAAGAAGTGGACTTGAGGGGGTGGCGCGGAATAGGGGGGAGGAAAGGGAGGAAGTCAAAGGACAAGGTAGTGAATGTAGAAGGGAAAATAATATTGGACTGGTTGGGGGAGAGCAATTGGGAAGTACTCAACGGCGAAGAGAATGGAGACGCGGAGGGAGAATACACGTATGTAGGCCCAAATGGAAGATCGGTAATAGACCTAGTGGTAACAAGTGAGGACGTGAGGGGGGAGGTGTTCGGGTTTAGGGTGGGAAATAGAGCGGAGTCGGACCACTTACCGATAGAGGTGGGCTTATGGGGGGGAGTACGGAGGACGGAAAAGGTAGGGGGGAAGGAGAAGCGGTTGGTGAATTTATGGAACGAGAGAACGAGAAGCGAGTACCAGAATAAATTGAGTAGGGTGGAGTGGGGAAGAGGAAAGAGTTTAGAGGAGATTGCAGAATGTCTTACCACACGCCACTAAAAATAACCATTAAACAAAAACTCATTTCACTCACGAACAATACGACAAATTGGATCTTAGTCGAGAATCGATAAAAGAAAATTTACGTATTAATATGGAACTAAAAACGAAGAGAGACATTGACTTAGCAGTAGAACATCAACTCCAGAAGAAGCTGAAAGTGCAAATAAACATGTGGATTGCCCTTAATCTACCAAAGAGGTCATCACTCAAAAAAAGAATGATGTATCTGGATGAGAACAAGGACATCTCAGAAAAAACCATGAGAGAAACAAAAGGGCAAAATGAAAAAAACAGAATGATAAATAAATACCTAGAAGATCTTGGATCTTTCTAAAGAAAGTATTCGCTGTGGAAGGCGAACCGGCAAATAAAAAAACTATCTGATTCAAAACATACCCCCTATCAGAAAAAGTCACCGAAATTCGAGTGGTATAGAAAACGCCGAATAGTAGTAGTCTAGTAGTATTTTCCGAATATCTTTAAATGATATTTCAACCTCATCCCTCTGAATATCCTCAGGAGGAGCATGAATAAATACAGAGTTTTCCTGAAGAAACATTCTAGATACCGATTGGTGTGTGTGTGTGTACACACACACATAAAGACAGACAGTAGTTGTATTACTTGTTCTTTGCTTTTTGATTTAATGTTTTGAACCTTCTATAATAATAATAACAATTCCTTTATTGCAGTAGATCAACAGATATTAGCATACAAATACAAAATATCATATGCAAAATATTAAATATCAACTAAAAATTACAAATACATGGATGATACATGAATGTGATATTAAAGCATAAAAACACAAAATAAAATAAAAAGTTACAATTTAGTACTTAATTACAAAGCAAATGCATCAAACGAATAAAACACCATTCTCAGCAAGAATGCAAGAATGCATTGAATGCTCGAGTGGCTTCATAGTGAGGACCCTCTTCGCAGAATTTAGTTCTATGCATTGGAATACTGATATTATAGCAATTTCGTGTAGTCATTGTCATATAGATATCACTGTTTCGTGTAAACTTGTCCTTATTATAGAATGAGAAAAGTACTAGTGCCGTTATGTATAAACATGGAAGAGTAAGTAGATTAAGTGCACAAAATAGCGGTCGGCAATGTGAACGGTAGGGAGCGTTACACATGTATCTAACGGCTCATTTTTGTATTATGAATAAATCGTTAAAATTTTAAGCCGATCCCCAAAAAATAACACCGTAACGCAAATGAGATTCTATATAGGCATAGTAATAAGATTTAATGGAGGACATGGACACATTTTTTTAAGTATTTGCAATCCGTAAATTTCGGCACTCATTTTGCTGCAGAGAGATAAACAATGCGCGTCCCAGCTCAAGTGACTATCCAATTGCAAACCTAGAAAATTGGCTATCTCTACTTCTGGAAGTGATACATTATCCGTCTTCACCGATAGGCTACAGTCAACATTATGTCTAACAATAAAGTTCATTAATTTGGTTTTATTCGCGTTCAGCAACAAATAGTTATTCCAGCATCACATGGCCATTTCAGAGAATACATTCGAAGCTGAACGCGAAGTTGAGGAAACTGAGTTAGATGAGATTATGCAATTTGTATCATCTGAAAACTGTGAGTCAAATTGCTACTCAAAGCACACTGTAGGTTATTGACATATATCAGAAATAGAGTCGGTCCCAAAATTAATCCCTGAGGTACACCACAATTAAATTCTCTTAATTCTGAAAAAAACATTTTATAAACATGGTCGCAATAACCCATCACGTCAGTAGCATGCGATCTAGTACTTAGGTAGGATCGAAATATATCCAGTGCTATACCCCTAACACCATAGCTCTCCATTTTGTTCAGCAGCAGTTCGTGGCTTATAGTATCGAAAGCCTTTGAGAGATCAAAGAATAGCCCAGCAACAATTTCTCTATAGTCCAAACTATTATACAAATAGTCAAGAATAGAAAACATGGCATCCTTAGTAGATTTTTTAGGAATGAATCCAAACTGATTACTGTGTAGTATGTTATTACTGGACAAGAAGGAACGTAGGCACACATTCAAGACTTTTTCATAAATTTTGCTAAATACAGATAACAAAGATATAGGTCTGTAATTAGATATGACCCTCCTATTACCGCCTTTGTGGCAAGATATGATCTTGGCCGACTTGATACGATGGGGAAAGATACCTGTTGACATAGCGAGATTAATCAGGTATACTAATGGTTGCGCTATATCGTTCATTAGATATGATAAAAGTAAGCACGGTATTTCATGTAGGCCCGCAGATTTTTGCACTGAAACATCCGTTACAATATTCTTTACTTCATTAAGATCGGTGGGTAGGAGGTAGAGACCACAACCCCCTGAAGTGCTACTGACATTGTAGATACTACGTGGGGTATTGACGTAGGGAAAGAAATTATTGAAAGAGTGAATGAGCACGTCAGGATCACTCACACTATCGCCCGAATCACTGCGTATCTGAATATTCGCATTAGTAACTTGGCAATTTGCTTCTGTTATTTACTTTTAACTGTTTCAACGGAAACGATGTATAGAAATAAAATAAAAATTTACTGTGGAATTTGTCAAAACTAATATTTGCGTCCGATGAATTATAAGTATTTGCCCAATCTTCATTCCTAAGATATGACTGACATTGTTATATGTTTATTTTACCGAAACATCATTTTCAATTTAGGTGACAGGAGCGTTCTTTGCAATATCCTTAATGGAAACCAGTTGATAATAGTGATAAGATAAACCCGGGTCACCAACTTGAGTGTCGGAAAAATTCATATCGATGTTACAAAAGATATTATCAATTATTGTCGAGGAGGTAGACGTGACCCTCGTAGAGTGGTGAATGAGTGAAGTCATATTAAAAGATTTGAAAACATTCATCACATTACCGGAAATTTTATTTGCCTTGCCAAAATCGATATTAAAATCACCACAAACAATGAGTTGATGGTTAAAGGGGTTTGATTTTTCTAAGAGAGTCACCAAGCTGTCAACAAACGTACTCATGTCTCCAGTGGGCGATCTATATATACATATGACGATAATCAATTGGTTACCACACTTAAGGTAGGTCCCGCAGTATTCGAATTCCTTTGCACAGGACATTAGTCCGCATAATAGAAGCACTGTGTCGAAACTTTTCCTAGCAAATAACACAACACCCCCACGTTTAAATCGAGTAGAGGCGTAACTGTGATTATTCTTCCTCTTAAAAAAATATGCAAATTTTATAATTTATTGTATTATGAAACTGGAATAAACAATATAAATTAAATTTTAACCACTTTTGGAGTGATTTCTTCGCAGTAGTTTTTAAATGATTGATTTGAATATTTAGCACCAGCAAAAAATCCAACACAAAGTAAAAATGTAACATGCTAATTACAGGATCCACGAATGTGTTTTCGACAAGTTAATTATCTTCATATTGATTTCTTCTGATATCCTGTTTTCATTTATAGTTTTCTCATGGCAAAGTCGCATGTCGTATCGCACGTTTCTATCACAATAATACGTGTGAACAGCGTCCGATTATGAGAGAGTATTATTTTGATTGAAGAATCTGCGAGTGACGTTGTCAATATGCGTCACTTCCTCCTTCGACCACTTTCGTTTAGTTGATGTGGTTTATTTATATTGCACGTTGACGCATTATAAGCGTTTCTTTTGTATAAACCGTTGCTAAGTGACGCTTGATTATGTAATATGAAGTAAGATTTGAATGGACGTAGAAAGTTAATCTATGAAATGGTTTTAATATAACTAAAACAAAGTTTTTTTGGTGACAACGATTATTTGCATTTAATATTTTGCGCAACATGCTAGGAAATGTAAGTAAACGGACGGGGATAAATAAGATTCTCAATACTAGAATGTCCAGATCTACGCTCAATATGCACCTGAGCATGTATTTGGAAAGATGCGTCACTGAATACATTCTGCCCTATTCTGTAACTATTGTTACGTAGCAATTGATAAGTCTAACAAACTTGAAAACGACTGAATTGATACGAAATCCTAACAAGCGTATCAATAATGCTATTCTGTAACGAGACTTGTTAGCTGCAATTGAAACGAACCGATAACAAGAAAAATAGAAAGTAATTTTGACCGCATCGGTGTTCCCACATGTGCTGACAACATTACATTTATAACCCCTTCGTGTTTAAAGTAGTAGCGTAGTTCGCACATGGCTAGTTTAACAATGGGGAAAAACACAAGAAATCCGAGAACCAGCGAGAAGTAGCTTGATATGATGCTGAACTCTATTTGTGCTCATAAAGTTTTAATTATTGCAATTGTGTATGCATTCTTCGAACATGATCTCTAAAAAGTAAGGTTACAATAATATTTTTTTTATTTTTATTGAGTATAAATTCAACTTGCATATCTATTTTCTACTGCCAGCTAACTCATCTACTAAAGCCTCAAAAATTTCCCCATTCAAATTCATGACGCAAAATCTCTTTAATAAATAACACAAAAATTGTAACCAAAAGCGATTTTATATTAAATACCTACTTATTTACTATTTTTAATACAGCGAAATATAATTAAAATTTACCACTGATGCTATTTAAGAATAAAATCCAGTTTTTTAAATTTCCAAATGACAAATAACACACGTAACAACAGCTCATTTATCAATTGATACGACATTTCAATAAATTGTTAGGTTCTAACAAAAATTGAACGACTCAGACCTTACAGAATACCACTTTGCGTAACAAACTTGTTACGATTGATACGTAACAAGTCTAACAACTTAACAAGTTGAAAAGATGCTTAGAGAATACGGCTGATTGACGCCCGAAATAAAGGATGCGGTATGGTGTTTTGACGATATGGGTATTTCAGTACCTTATGATAAAATGTAGATGTCAGAGAGCGGTACCAATTTAACATTAAATTGTTTACAAATTAAAACAAAATTTCTTAGTTTCACTAAATATTATTGTAACTCTACAATAATTGTTTCACCACACCGTGGCTTCATCAGGTAGATGAATATAATTATACAATTACAAAACGAACACAAATATATGTCTTAAGAGAACACAAATATATACAGCTATGTCTCTTGAGACATATATTTGTGTTCTTTTTGAACACATATATACAAATATGTCTCTTGAGACATATATTTGTGTTCTTTTTGTAATTGTGAAATTATATTCATCTACCTGATGAAGCCACGGTGTGGTGAAACAATTGTTGTAGAGTTACAATAAAATTTAGTGAAACTAAGCAATTTTGTTTTAATTTGTGATCATGGAGTTTCAACAAGTAAGGCCGAAATCTATCCAAGGATTAAATTGATTATTTTATTCTCTAAAATGCATCGAGATTAAGTTAGATCTGTCTGCTGTAACAGACAGATCAATCGATCTCCTACACATTATTTTGAAACAAACTGTAACTTTGTGTACGTTTTGATGGTATTGCTCACAAATTGTCTGAAACGTCAAAGTTTCTGGGTATACTGGTTAAAGTTAATAAAAAAATGAAAAGAAAATATCGGCTTAATAGAGAAGAAATTGGAAAAATTCGATAAAGATAACGAAGATAATCGAGTTCAAGAACAGTTCAGAGGAGAAATTAAACAAAATGTCATGGAACTGGGCTTGAAAATAAGTAAAGAGGAAAATGATTGCGAACAGAAAATAACCGAAAAATATGAAACATTGACATTGACATATTAATATTATTTTACAAGCTTTAAAGAACGCAGGCTTAATATTATAAGATATAATGTTATAAGATAGGAGAAAGATTGACTTGGGCCAAGGAAAAGGAGGATGCGTTTGTCGAAGCGAAACCTGAGTTTACAAAAACATTTAATTTTATACAATTAAATATTTTATCTAAGGATAGTCGAATATACTATGAGGGGAATTAGCACAGAACATAAATCAATGATCATTGCATACCGATAACTTTTATGCCCAGATTATTAAGAAAATGTGGATTAATTTATGCTGTAGCAGTTAAGGCAATGTTAGTGTAAGCAGTACAAATTGAAGTATTTTATGTTAGAGAGATTTTTTATTATTGAGACTGACAATTCGTCGCTTGTAAACATGGGTTGTGCGAGAATTTTAAATAGCCGGTTCTGTAGATGGAATCTTATATTGCAAGAGTAGCACATCGATATTCGACATATTCTCGTAGTAGAAAATGTTGCAACATTAACGAGAATAATAGAGAATAATAATAATAATATAATAATTGGAGGAGTTTGGAATGCGAGGATTGGGAGGAGACAACAGCTAGAGGATTGGAGAGGAATGGGAGGAAGAAAGGGGATAAGTTCGAGGGATGAGGTGGTAAATAGAGAAGTAAAACGGATGCTAGAGTGGGTAGGAGAAAGAAACTTCAAAATATTAAATGGAGGAGAAACTGTAGACGGAGAGGGAGAATTTACATACGTAGGCCCCAGTGGGAGGTCAGTAATTGATTATGCGATCATCAGCAAGGAAGGGTTGAGCGATGTATCTGGGTTCACCATAGGTGATAGGATAGACCACATCCCCTGGAGTTATTATTAGGAGAGGAAGATAAGGGTACAGAAAAGTCTACAACAGGGGAAGATTGGATGGTAAATATTTGGAACGCAGAAACAAGAAGAAAATACAAGGAGGGACTAAATGAGGTGGACTGGGGAAAAATAAGAGAAATAGACGAAATGACAAGGATAATGGGCAATGAAATGACAAGGAAGGTGACAGGGGGAGAGAAGAGAGAGAGAGAACATGGTTTGACGGGGAATGCAGGGAAGGAAAAAAAGGCTAAGAGAATTGTTAAGACAGGCAAGAGGAAGAGAAAGAACGTGGGAAGATTACCAGGAAGAAAAAGGTAAGACGAGGAACACATGGGAAAGGAATAAGAGAGAGCTGAGAAAAAAGGAGGTGGAGGAAATACAGTGGTTAAGAGGGGAGAAAGAGATTTGGGAATTTATCAAGAAAAGAGGGAGGAGAAGAGAAAAGCAGAATACAATAAAGATAGAGGTTTGGAAAAAATATTTTGGAAAACTATTGGGAGGAGAAGGAGGGGGAGGGGGAGAAGAAAAATGGGAAGGGGAACGGAGAGAAAAAAAGAAGGAGAGGAGATCAAGGAATTTACTTGGGATGAGATAATGAAAATCAAAGACAAACTTAAAAAGGGCAAAGCAGCAGGAGAAGACGGTATAGATGCAGAAGGGTGGATAAATGCGCCTGAGGGAATGTGGAGAGCCTTTCTGAAGATGCTGAAAGCGATATGGACGGGGAGAGAGGAGATACCACTTAGTTGGAGTTCCGCAGATATGGTACCGATCTGGAAAAAATGAGAAAGAGAGAGTGTGGAGAATTACAGGGGGATCGCGCTGCAGAATGTGGCGTATAAAATATACGCGGGTCTTCTAGTGAATAGATTAGAGAAAGAAATTCAGGCGAAACAACTTATACCGAAGGGACAGGCAGGTTTTAGGATTGGCAGAGGAACAAGGGATAATCAAGAAGGAGGGGAAGCTTTACACCATGTTCGTGGATCTAGCGGCCGCCTTCGACAGAGTAGATAGAGGGATAATGATAAAAACAATGGAGAAAGAAGGAATATCGGAAACACTAGTAACAAAGATAGAAGATATTTATAGAACTACGTGGTGCAGAACACGGGTACGAGGAAGGACCTCGGATAAATTCAGAACATACAGAGGACTATGACAAGGTTGCCCCTTAAGCCCCCAACTTTTCAACCTATACATAGGGAAGTTAGAAGAAGTATTGAGAAACGGGCAAGATGGTGGAGGGAAACTGGGGGCTGGAAGAACATGGTCGTTGGCATATGCGGACGACATAGCCCTCATAGCGGAAACCGTGGTAGGACTTAGAGAGATGATAAAAAGACTAGAAGGATTCTTAGAAAACAGACGTTTGGAATTGAAACGTAAGAAAGACCAAAGTGATGAAATTCAAGAAGAGAGGTGGGAGAAGGAGAGAGATTCAGGTGACATGGAAAGGGGAGCCGTTGGAACAAGTGAGGGAGTGGACTTGTCTGGGGGTAGTCTTAAAGGGGAACAACAGCTGGGAAGAACACATGGCACACGTCTGCAAAAAAGCGAAAAGGGCGGAAGGAGGGTTAAGAGAGTGCCTGTGGGGTATACGAAGAGGGAGATTATGGGAGAAAATGAAGATTTGGGAAATTTGTGTAAAAAGTATTTTGATGTACGGGGTAGAAATCTGGGGAGTAAAACAGCAGGAAAAAATAGAGAGGGCATACTTAGGGCAAATAAAGGGTGCGTTGCACCTGGAAAAGTCGACACCGGGGTACATAGTCAGACAAGAGGCAGCGTGTTACAGATTGGAGGTAGCTCCTACCCGTATTCTGAAACAGTGCCTTCTGTAACTTGGTTTTTAATATACTATTTGACAAATGTGTGAAACTGCTAATGATTATTAATTTATCAATTCTGACTTAAAAATGGATCTAAGAGAACCAACAGTGGCTTCGGACGACGTAAAGGCGCTTCATGCTTTTGGCAATCAAATCGAAATCTCTGTATGTTTACAGAGATTACCGTATGTGGCGTTTAAAGAATACATTTTGAAATAACTTTACATTGACAGGAGTCCAAACTACTAGTCCGATAAAGTACCACTTTATGTTCTATATTTTATGTCATAAAACAGCTGATTACGGTCGAGTCAAACATAAATTGATTTATGTATTATGTCTTTTCATATCATATATTAAAGTTATTAACAAATATTCTTATAATTATTATTATAGTACAGGGGTGGTCAAGCTCATTGATAGTCCGAGTCATTTTTCAAAATTTGAAATTTTTTGCGAGCCTCAAAAAGGTATTAAAATTTTTTTTTTACAGAAATTATATTTATTAAAACATAAATAAAAATACAAAATATGTGTATTGCATTTAAATATTAAAAATTTAACACATTTATTTTACTTCTCTTGATAATTCTTTAAAATTTGATGAATAATTGTTGACAGCACTCAATAATTCTTTGAGATGCTGCTTAGTTAATACTGATCGGTGTTTGGATTTCACGAATTTTAAAGTGCAATGAAATGATTCACATAAGTACGTTGTTCCGAATATTGAAATAATTCGAGAAGCAGCCTTTTTTTAATTCAGGATACTTCGATTCTGGTACAAATTTCTAAAATTCAGTAATCGATGCTTTTTGGGTCATAATTATATTGGAAATGGAAAACTCACCATGAATAATGTTAATTCCAAATGGATTCAGAAAAAAATCAAGAGACGATTTAAAATATTTCAAGTCTTGAAATCTATTTTGGAATTCCGTCAATATTCTTTCTAGTTTTTTTATATTCTCGTTGAGTGTTTCTTCTTTAATATATTTTTTTAATTCGAGGAAAATGACAAAATGTTTTATTATTAATGTCCCTTTGAAAATATAATTTAGTTTGAAAACTAAATATACACTGTGAGACATTATTTTATCTTTCGCCTGCAATTGTAAATTCAGTGTTTGCAAATGTTCCATGACATCAGTCAAAAACATTAAGTCATTAAGTCATCGTCTAATTCTGAATAGGTTATTTCAGTTTCTTTTAGAAATGCAGTTATCGGATCAAACAAATCTACAAAACTATTTTATACGTTGTAGCTAGATAGCTATCTAACAATGCAAAAGAAATTAATATCATTTGGAAGTTCTTCGTCCTTTAATTCTTCAAACAAATGTCGATGATTTTTTACATTAGTGCGAATGTAATTTACAATGTGTAACACTGTCTTCATAACAACAGGATATTTTAAATATTTTGTAACGAAATGTTCTCGGTGAATTATGCAGTGAATCGGTATGAATTGTGGAATTTGAGAATCATCTCTTAAAAGCCCAATGAGACCGAGGCACATCAAAAGTTTTCATTATGGAATCTAATGTGTTTTTAATCACACCGCGGGTTGACTCTTCGCGTGCTACTAAATCTAATAATTTATTTTTAACAACGAAGTCAGGTGAAACAAAACGTATGAAAACTGCCAATTGCGGAAGATCTGTGACATCTGCCGATTCGTCAAGGCCTAAGCTGAATGCAATACAGTTCTTCAAATCATTTTTTAAATTATATTCAATGTGAGATGTATTAATTGCAGTTATGCGTCGTTCGGTTGTGCGTCTCGAGATGGGAATTTGCGAAACAACTGTGTGCAATGCTGCATTATTTGGTTCTAAATCTATAAGTACATCTTCCAAGTTTTTTTTAATAAACTCTCCCTCTCCATATGGGCGTTTGGCACGAGCAATATTCCAGGCAATAACAAAACTGGCTTCAGCCACATTATTAGCTTAATTGCTAAAGGACATCAAAATTGACTGTTGTTTATTTAATCGAGAGCCACAAATAATCCTTCAAACAGCCGCATGTGGCTCGCGAGCTGCAGGTTGGCCACCTCTGATATAGTACAAGAACAATTTTATATCCTAAGAATGAAAGGATTAAAAGATATCTGAATAAAAACGTAAGAAAAATTCTAAATTTTTATCGCCTTTATATATCGTTTCCTAATTTTGAAAAAAAAACTAATTGTTTAATACTTCGTTATATTTTTTAAATGAAATAGTTATATACAAAACATAAAAAGGTATTACATAATGCGCAAGATTTTGCCATTGATACTTGGATTATGTGTATAAGATAAATGATCAATGATCATATGGGATGTATTTTATATACAATAATTAGAATAGAGAAATCTATTCCAGTTATATCATTTAGCTGCCCCCTGGTGCAAATTAGTGGAAGTTTACCTAGCGCAGTTGCCTGTGTAGATGCTCTATATGTGTTTGCGTCTGCCTAACAACAGAGGGCGCCAGAGCGTCTTATGTTTTACTTTTGATATTAAATTAAAATTATGGAGGAATCCAAGCCAATTATAAAGTTTATATATTCACAATATTACTGAACAAGAATGTAAAACAATATTGATTGGATTTCATCCAATTAGTCTTTCTAATGGAAATCGTCTCAACAGTCGTGAAATTAATTATATACATATTAATTATATAATTATATACATATTAATTATATAATTATATACATATTAATTATATAATTAGAAATATATTATTAAAAATTGTAGCTGTCATCTCATAAATAGATAACCCTTTCGTATTTCATTGAGACCAACAAAATTAGGATCAAATTAGGAAAAACGTCTGCAAAGAGCCACTTGATAAAAGAGCGCCTGAAATTTTTCCACTTTAGTTCGTCCTCTCGATCCACTTTTAGCGAAACATCGTTAGCGCATTTTACGTTAAGCGGGCGTATTTGGTTTTTTTCCTACGTCGAAGACAAAAGAACGCGCCCGATTTAAAATGCAAATTTAATCGAGTTAGGATCCAAAGCAAATGCCTAATTGGCAAAAATGCACCACAAACGATCCGTCAATTACATGAATTACGTCACAGCCTCCGCTCGTTAATTCAATACTTAGCGCCCTTTATATTTATATATCAACTTGTGCATAATTTATTTTAAAAGCTGCAGCGTCGATTGTATCCCCGTCGCTCTCTTGTCCTCATAGGGAAGAGATAAAAAACATATTTTTAGAAATATTCTGCGTGCTGCGACAAATATATTTGTTTCCATTTTACATTGTTTGTGAGTTTGTTTCTATAGTTGTTAATTGAATTTGGTTCCTATCCACTTATCAATCGTTTCCATGCAACGGCTTATTCACCAAAGAACGTGACAACGCTGCCAAAAGACAGGAGTATGTTAAAAACACAGATGCATTAGATTTGCTGTAATTTAATGCATCTGTTATTTAAGGGGGGATCCTACTTTAGGAGGCCTTAAAATAGCGTTTTTGGGGGATTTTTTTTTAGGACAGAAAAAAATGAGCAAGTCTAGTGAACTTTTTAGAGCATTTTATTGCAGATTTGAGCATTAAAAAAAATATTTCGAGAGAAAAATATTTAAACGGAACCGATTTTTATGCACATTTGTGCAACATCTTTCAATTGCAATTTACAATGGGTGGGAAAGATGTAGCCCGTAATTTTTGTCTGAAACAAAAAAAAAACCACAGAAAATTGTAATTCTCATATATTTTCTTCTAGGTGAACTAAACGAAACCCAAAATTTTGAAATTCAAGATTTTTCTCAGGTTTGAAAATAAATGTGCTCGTTGCAGGAAGAGAAAATCATTTCAACTTGCTAAAAAAGTTGTTTAGAATTTTTTTTTCATTAATCTTTTTAGTTCAAATCGAATAGAATGCTACTGAAGCCAGCAAAAGTTTTGTTTCGTTTTGATTGCTTGTCTAGTTTTCTTGCAATCACGCCCACCAGTTTAGAAAAATCGTAAAAACGAAAACTTGAGAATACGCACTCTAAAGTTTACGATCAGGAAAAATGTTAATTTTCGATTACTTACGGAATATCTCGTTATAATCCTACTGTAGCTCTTACGAATTCAAAATATTATTGTTTCGAACGACCGATTGAACTTTTTTCAGTACATAGTTCGGTGTTATGTGACTGCGGGGAGGGGCGCACGCTTCGTTTGTCCGAGCGTTCGTATATTTTTTGCTCAACACCTCACTGTGTTTAGTGCTGTATCTTTCAAAATATTGCGAATTAGCCGCTATAACTTTTTATTAGATATATTAGGCATAGATTTGAGCAATAAAAAAATCGATTTTTTGAGCCTTCTAAAGCAGGATCCCCCTTAAGGGAATGAAAAATTGTAATTTGAAGTTAAGACGTGATGAGTATGCTTATTAGTATAGTTTCGTCGAAATTTGGAAATGATACTTCAACGTATCAACTCGTGCATAACGCATGGTCTACAGGGATTTGTAAAATGATGATTTATATCGGGATAAGTCCTTTTGCTCATTAAACTGATTATCGAGAGGATTACATTGAATTTCGGCCGCTTCTAACAGATTAAGCGTAGTGCCTTTTTCTCAGTTGTGTAACATTTTTAAGTTTTTAGATGCGACCGAAATTCACGAAAACCAAAGCAATCCTCTCGTTAATCTGTTGAACGAGCAAAAGGATTTACTAAAATATAAATCACTATCTTTTAAATCCCTATTACATGCTTTATTTTTCCCTTACTTCATTTTCTGTGCGAAAATGTATTATCTATTAGTTTGTTCTCACTGCCCTCAAAAGTTGAAATAAGTCGTGGATTGTTTGTGTTTATATTGTTTTGGTTTTAATTTTTAATTAAACTGAATTGTTATACAAAGCACATAAAATAAACACAAATTTCAAAATCGAGCACAAATGTGTCTAGATACAAAGGTTTCACAATACAAATAAAATAATTCAATGCCTTATTTATTAAATATGAATACAAGTAATACTAACAAAACTCAGTTTAAAAATTACAAAACTACACCATAAACATTGAGACTCGATATAAATAATACAATTATTTACTCATGAATTTATGCAGAACGATACATAAATAAATCGTTCTAAAATATCAGTGGGTTCAAAGGCAAATAGAACAAGGCAATAGAACAACCAAACACGACAATTCGTCATATGCTGTTATAAACAAATAAATTGAAAATCACTACTTCTGGCACCCCACAAATAAAAGTCAAGGGACGTACGTACGGCTGGGTGATCTCGCAGGCCATTGTACTGGTCAATTAGATGAAATAACTCTATAATTAACATTTTCTTTCAAAAAGTCTTGCCCGTCGTGAGCATTATGGGCAGGGCAGACGTCCCGCTGGAATCAGATGTTTATTTATGTTCGTTAGTAGTTCCAAATATCTATTACCAGTTATATTGTAATCGAAGATAAAAGGACCTATTATGATTATTTAAAATGAAAAAATAAAAAATAAAAAAACAAAATAGATGTCAATAAAGGTTCATGCCAATTAAACCACACCAGAGAATAAAACCAAATCGAACTTGAAACCTTCTTTGATTTACCAAATTTGGATTTTGAGTGGACCAATGATTAGTATTATGCCTATTGAACACTCCAGCATTGCCAAACCGTGTTTCATTTGTCCAAAGTATGTTTCTAGGAAAATTAGCATCATCTACACATTTTTGTAGATACCACCTGCAAAATTTAATCTTGATGATTATGAATTATATACAAAAATACACGTTAGAACTCCTACAAATCTGGAATATAGGACTTCTCAACATGGCATTAGTCCTGCAACTGGGAGTAAAGAAAGTCACACTGGTTCTGGAAGACAGCCTCGGTACGTTGAAAAAAATTTGTTCCAATAATAGGGAACAATCGACTTTATAATGAATTAAATTGCGTAAAAAGTTTGCTCCGGCAATAGCTACGAGTGTCCAAAGAAACCATATTGTGCTCAAGCAGCAACAAATCATGCTCAGTATTTCTTGCGGGATATATACCATGCTTCTTAAAATTTAAGTATTTTAAAAACCGTCGTTGAACTCGTTCAAGTTGAAGTTTCTGTGAAACGTAAATTGGGCTCCAGACAGTAGAAGCTTACTCAAGCTTGCTACGCACCAGAGCGAAGTAAAGACTCTTAATGGCATCTTGATCCGAAAAATGTTTAGAGTTCCGCATAACAAATCCAAGAGCACTACCCGCTGACTTACGTGCATGCATTACTTGGTCTGTAAACGTTAATTGGCTGTCAAATAAAACACCCAGGTCTTTAACTAGGGATTTACATGTCAACACCTGCGTATTTCGCACTGCTTATATTTTTAAATAGTCGACAAAGAATCAAAGTCGTTGATAAATCATAAGAAAAGTAGCGGCCCCAAATTAGATCCCTGTGGTACACCTGACGAGGCTATGTATTCATCTTACTTGAAACCATTATAACTTACGTAGTTAATTCTATTACATAAGTATGACGTCATGAATAATATTAGGTTCGAATTAAATCCAAATTGGTCAAGTTTGTTTAATAATATGTGGTGATCAATCTTATCAAATGCCCGCAAAAAATCTGTATATATTACATCCAGTTGGCTGCGATCCTCAAAAGCAATGCATATCTCCTGAGCAACACACATCAAATTTGTTACTGTCGAACGTCCTCTCATAAACCCATGCTGCACTATAGGCCTATAGTTGGCAATGTCAGAGTGATCTCCCTTCTTGTAAACAGGATTTATTCTTGCCTTCTTCCATTTGGACAGGAAATAATTAGTTCAAAGCGCCAGATTAAAAATCACATTCAACGGTGTCAAAAATACCATTCGACAATCTTGTATTAGAAAAAAAGGTATTTGGTCATTGGCCGCAGTAAAACTGGATGTAAGTTTACCAATGCTGCTCAATATATCGTCCTCACTGATACTACGAAGATCAAAAGAATAGTGAGACAAAGCAGAGTTCATAATACTCTCTTCAGTATCGGAACCACCAAGTGTATATACACTGGAGAACACCTTCGCAAATCCTTCTACAATGTCGTTAGGTTCCTCATAATATACGTTGTTACTATGCATTACTGATGGGATGCGAGAAGTACCTTCTTTAAGGTGTATGTACTGCCAAAAGTTCTGAGGGTCAGTTTCAAATTTTGATTCCGTGTGTCGTAAAAAATCTCTGTATGCATCATCAATTTGGATTTTAGTAACTCTTCGCACTCTACTATATTCACGATAATAACACATTCGTCCTGTAGATTTCCATTTACCATGGTAGTATGTTTTCATCCTAACACTGCGCTTCGTGAACCACGGTGGGAAAGTGTTATTGCTTGGCGTATTATATCTAGGGACAGAGCTATCCAATATATTGTACAATTGCTCATAGAAAACCTCGACACAGTGTTCAACGTCACTGCATAGTTAGCTTTCTGAAAGTTATAACGGTCGTTGTTATTTGACGGAAAAGGTATTGGTCTGCATGAGGCTGGAAAGTTTTGCGTTATTAAGAGCGCTGGATGATATTCATCTCAGGTAGAATTGGCACACCTTCATGTTTAACAAGTAATTCCGAACCAACGTTTGAGAAAACAAGATCAAGTAGTCTTCCTTGAGTGTTATAAATCGTATTAAATTGTTTTAAGTTCAGCACGGCTAAAAAATTATTTATCGCTGCTACTTTAGGATCTGTGCACGGAAAATTAGCATAATGTGTTGCATTGAAATCACCGATGAGCAACGCTGGCTGATCCAACAGAAATACCTCCAGTGCTTCAAAAAATGCTTCAAGGTCGCTAGCGTTAAGACTGGGTGGAATGTAGACACCAACAATATAAAAGATGTATGCTGAGATAGTACATTTCCACACTACGATATCAATCAGTGGTACAATGCCTTCAAAATGAGAGGTATTAATTGTCTCTTGTTTAATGTCCCTTTGTAAAGCTATCAAAACACCGCCACCAGTGGTCAGATTCAGCAGATCAAATTTCCAGTCTGAGCGAGAAACAGAAATTTCAGAACTTAATCCACTTCCGTTAAGCCAAGTTTCAGAGAAAATAATAATGTCATAATTTGAGTTCAAGATGTTTGTATATGCAGAATGAGTCTTCGTGCGGAGGCCCCTTGTATTCTGATAATACACCTCCAAATTGACAGCGGAATTCATACTGTTGGGCACATTTAGTTTTCCTTATTCGCAATAATTGTAGGAACACCGCTCTTGTATATAATACGCAGGTGTGATTCACCGTTTACAATACGCTCTTGCAGCTCTGTCCTTACACGACGATAAATCTCGTACTGCATGGGTGTACGATCCCTCGAGATGGTTAAATTAGACCAATTGGAATTTTTAAGCTTTCTGCATATGCGAATGAGAGCAAGGACACTGGATTCCGATGACTGCTTAACCTTCCGGACGTGATCGATTCTCCCTCGATGGATCATATTTTCCCAAGCCTATTGCCGAAACAACGTCCTCACGTACTTGCAAGAAGGTTAGCATTTTATTAACTAAAACAGTATCAGATTCAATCTGACCATTCCTGGACGTCGCCTCAGTAGATTCAGGTGCACCATAAATAATAATATTCTTCTTAAGCTTTTCCTTTTCGGTTACCTCTTTAACAACTTTTTCCATATCAATGATAGACGAAGTTGGTAGGGTAGGAGAATTAATAGATTCTTTTAATGCACTCACTTCCCGCTGAAGATTAATTATAACAGCTTTTAATCCATTGAGTTCGCAAGTCAAATTCTTGCATGTTTTACAGGACCATGATATTCCTGAGTCCTGGCGAATTTGTCGAGCAAGTGCACTACTTACTGAGACACAATCAATCATGTAATTAGACTTACAAATGCAGCAACACACAATTCTGTGTGATTCGCCATCCTTAT
Organism: Geotrupes spiniger; assembly: GCA_959613385.1. Lineage (NCBI taxonomy): Eukaryota > Metazoa > Arthropoda > Insecta > Coleoptera > Geotrupidae > Geotrupes > Geotrupes spiniger. The sequence goes on from OY390738.1 coordinate 3,654,970, forward strand.
CGCAACAGGCGCAAGTAACCATTTTAAGTTTTTAGAATAGGGAATAGGAGGGATAGACACTTCACACCAGCGCGGTCCCTCGCGGTGACTAACAAGACCACGGTAGGTTTACAAAAGAGAGGTAGGAAAATCCACAATAAACCAAAAATCAGTGGCACAAATTGTTTGATTGTCAAAGGATATTTAATCGAAAAAAACAGTACTTATAAGAAAGAATGTTCTTTCTTTACTTATAAGAAGCGATACAAAGAAACTTACGTGGTGCAGTCGCTTCAATATCAACGATGTAAGTCTTGAAGTATACACATTATACTAGTGTAGTAGATAAAACTAACTAACGCTAGAGCTCAGAAAACAATGTGAGCTACCGGATGATATTAAACCCAGTAATTAAATTCATGTATCAATAGATGTAGGCCCGAAAAATGCAGAGCGATACACTTTAGTTGTTTTACATACAGAGAGTAATAACAAATGTTCACGTCTAAATATTTATTTTCAACCAAGTGTCATATACTAGTGCATTGTTCTAGCTCTTTTAACGTTTTATAATTATCAGACTAAATCTGCGCGTCTGAAATGTAGTCAGTATTGCTTAAATGTTCTACAGTTTGATATGGGTGGTATTTGGTCTTCTTCAACTTTATTTCGGAATTCCAGTTTCTCGAATTACTCGACATACTGCTGTAATTGGATTGTTTATAGCATTTTGTAAAATATTATTTTGACGTGTATCGGCATTGTTAACTTGGTAGTTAGCTCTTTTTTGTTCAAAGCGTATATACTTCACTAAATTTTTGCTTATACTGTTCTGGTGCGTTTGTGGCCTTTCCGGAAAGCGTTGAGCGTATTTCGTGCAAGCAATTACAGAGTTTATATTTGCTTTGAAATACCAATATATCAATATATATTCTTCATTTGAAAATTTATGTGCCATTATCAATTCTTATTAATCTCAATGATGATTACTAATCAATAACTAGTATACAAAATTCTAATTCTCTCACCATTTGCTCATGTGAATATTGATAATGATACTATGATATTATTAATATCTCTCGTATAAATAAATATTTATTAGGCATGTTGCACTTTATAGAAAAGCTATTTTTAAGGCCTAGCCAACTGATCAACAATCCAATATCGCCCCGAAAAGAAACATAAAAGATAGCGCTAAGAACATGGGAGCAAATGAAAATAGGATTCTGTTAACACCATAAAATATGCCTTAAAAAATGTACAATGTAAAAGTTTAAAAACGGTCGTATTAGGCGTTATCGAGTTATTGAGAAAAATTGAATTCGACAAATTTTTTTTTGCAAAATATCTCATATTGTAAAATGTCCGAATGAATTTGATATGAGATTTGTTGCGAGCACCTCCCCACCCCCAATTATGCTGCTAATTTAATCCTATTGTTCCAGGTTTTAAATTTTACTTTAGTTCTTTTATGTGCGTCTATCTTTGAAACTATGAAACTATGAAACTAATGAAAGAACTGTCAGTAGACATAAAGGATATTAAGACACAACAACAAGTACAATGGGAGGATACCAAGGCTCTAAGGGAAGAAATACAGAAGTTAAGGAGAGAACAGATAGATTACAGGGAAGAAGTGAGAACATTAAAAGAAATAAATGGAAAAGTGATGACAGAAATAAATGAATTAAGAAGTGAGTTACGACTAAATAATGGAAAAATTGAGAAATTAGAAAGAGAAAAAAGAAGGAAAAACATAGTAATACAGGGAGAGAAAATAGACACAGAGGACAGTAATGTAATAAAAGAAGAAATGGGTAAATTTATAGAAAAAGAGTTGGGAATAAAAGTAATAATTGTAACTGCTCGTAAGCTGGGTACAAAAACATGCATAATAGAACTAGGCAGCGAAAAGAATAAAATAGAGGTGATGCAAAATAAAAGTAAACTAAGGAATAGACTAGGTGTTAAAATTTATATCAACGACGACTTAACGAAGGAAGAAAGGGATACCCAAAAGAAAATTAGACAGAAAGCAATAGAAGAAAGGGTAAATGGAAAACAAGTGAAGATAGGATACTCGAAGTTAATAATAGACGGACAAACTTGGAAATGGAACAAACGAGATAATATTCTGGAAAAAATCAAAAGAGTGACGATAAGTCCAAAAAACTAAATAACGGAACAACGGATGGCAATTTGGAACTGAACAGGCATCGAAATGGACAGATATCGAAAGATAATAAACCAAAAAAGAACATAAAGAACTTGTTGGAACGAAAAGCAAATAATGATAATGTACAAGGACAGAATGTAAAAATACAAGCAAATGAACAAAAACAGAAACAAAAACTGTGGAGAGTAGCAACTTGGAACGTCAGAAGCATTGTGGGAAAAGAAGATGAATTAATAGAAGAGTTTGAAAAAACAGATATAGACATCCTGGGGATAACTGAAACAAAAATGAAAGGTAGAGGAGAAAAGATAATAAAAAATGGACACCTTCTGATATACAGCGGGGTAGAAATGAACCAAAGAGCGAAAGCAGGAGTAGGGTGTATAGTAAAAGAAAAATATACCAAATATATAAGGAAATGGGAGGCTATATCACCAAGAATATTAAAGATTGAAATGGAAATTGGATACCAAGTAAGTACAACCATAATAATAGTCTATGGACCTAACGAGCATGACGATGTGAAACAGAAAGAAGAATTTTGGGAAATATTAGAAGAAACAACAGAAGATGCAAAAGCAAGATTAATAATTGTGGGCGATTTTAACGGAAGTGTGGGGAAGAAAGACGAAGAAACAAGAGAAATAATAGGCATGCACGGAGAAATGATAAGAAATAACAATGGGAAAAGACTTATCGACTACTGTATAAATAATAATCTCATAATTACGAACACATTCTTCGACCATAAAAAAATACATAAATATACAAGGGAAGTTAGAAGTAGAAATGAGAAATCAATCATAGACTACATACTAATAAACCAAAGATATAAAAAAGAAGTCTACTAGAGTGCGAGGAGGCCCAGAAATATATACAGACCACTACCTAGTAATGGCAAAAATAGGTATCTTGGAAAGAAAAAACGAAGGTGGTATAAAGAGCAAAAAACAAAAGTCAAAGGAGGTAATAAGAAATTATAAATTAAGACAGACTGAAATAGCAACAATGTATAAAAAGAAAATAGAAAAAGAAATGAAAGAGCTAAACAGCTTAGATGTGAATACGGACTTAGAAGTACTTTGGGCAAGCATTAAAAATATAATAATGAAAACGGCAAAAGGAACGTGTGGAACCATAAGAATAAATAAACATAAAAAACAAACGAACTGGTGGAACAAAGAGATACAAGAAATGGTAAAAATGAAAAAACACATGTGGAGGAATTATCTGAAAGACAAAACGATAGAAAACTACTTAAAATATAAACAACAAAGAATAAAAGCAAAAGATCTAATCAAGGCAGCAAAACAACAGTGGTGGGAAAAATTCGGGGAAAAAATGGAAAACGATAGCCATACCAACAAGAAATTGTTTTATAAAATACTGAAAACCCTTAGGGCTGATGACAAGTATAGCAATAAGTACATTAAATCTAAAGACGGACAAATACTAGAAGAGGACAAAGAAATAATGGCAAGATGGAAGGAATATTTTGAAGACATGCTTAACACAACAAAGATAATACAAAGATATGAAGTACAGGAAGAAGAACAAACCACAATAGAATTAACCGAGGAACACGATCAAGAAATATAGATAGAAGAAGTGAAGGAAGCAATTACAAAAATAAAAGTAGGAAAAGCGGCAGGTTACGATGGCATATCACCAGAGATGATTAATAACATGGAAGAAAGAAGTATAGAGATATTGACAAAACTATTTAATAAAATTTGGACAGAGGAAAGAATACCACAAGACTGGGAAATTGGAATAATAATGCCCATCTTTAAGAAAAGCGATTACAGAGATTGTAAAAATTATAGGGGAATAACGATGATAAGCATAATAGCCAAAATGTACGAAAGAATATTGGACAATAGACTAAAAACACAAATAGAGACGCAACTAGAGGATGCACAAAGTGGTTTCAGAAAGGGAAGAGGAGTACAAGATCACATATTTACAATAAAACAAATAATAGAAAAAAGAAGAAACAAGAACATATACATGGCCTTCATAGATCTAGAGAAAGCATTCGATAGTGTATCAAGGAAAGAAATATGGGAAAGCTTAAAAAGAGGAGGAGTAAACAAGAAGCTGATGGACAATATAAAAACCATGTATAAGGTTACAAGAAAGTATGTACGAACGGGAAACTTGCAATCTGACATATTTGAAACCAAGGACGGACTGAGGCAAGGTGGAGTGTTGAGCCCAACCCTATTTAATGTAATCATGGATGACGTATTAAAAGAAGTAAAATGCAAAGTAAATAAACTACCAGTGGGCTATAGAAATATGGAAATAATAACAATAAGTGATTGCGCCTTCGCGGATGACTTAGTAATATTTGCAAAAAATAGATAGACCTCCAACAAAATTTAGAAATATGGCATATATCACTACGAAAACGAAATTTAAAAATAAACAACGAAAAAACAAAAATAATGATAATTGAGAAAGACGATAAACAAGTTTCAGTGACACTGGATGGAAGAAAAATAGAGCAAGTAAATACAATTAAATACTTGGGGGTAAACCTGAACAAAGATGGCAAGAACGAGGCAGAAATAAATGAAAGGATTGAGAAAACAACACGTAATTTCTATGCCTTAAATAATAAATTTATAAGAAATAAAGAAATATCAATAAAAACTAAGATCACGGTGTATAAAACTATCTACAAACCAATTTTAACATATTGCAGTGAGAGCTGGGTATTGACAAAACAGCAAAAAAGTAGAATACAAGCGGCAGAAATGAGATATTTGAGAGCAACTAAAGGCATTACGAGGAGAGACAGAATAAGAAATGAGATAGTGAGAACAGAATTAAAAGTGGAACCGATCCTAAGCAACATAGAAAGTCAGCATTTAAAATGGTTTGGACATTTGATAAGAATGGAAGATCAAAGGCAACCGAAACAAATATGGCTAACAAAGACACAGGAAAGGAGGACGAGAGGGAGACCCAGGAAAAAGTGGAATGATGTAGTAGCGGAGTGCCTGGAAGGAAGAAAAATTGACTGGAACAAAGGAATAAAAATGGCAAGGGACAGAATGGAATGGGCAAGATTTGTCTATAAATTACCTAAACACCTTCGGGTATAAATAAGGAAAAATGATTATATATATATAATATTTTCAACCCACTCTTAGTGTCGCTCAAATTTCGTTTCGAGCCTATACCTTTCTTTATTTCAGCAACTGCACCTCGCAATCATTTCCTCTTCACATCTTCTTTCCTGCACATCCACTTGCTTCCATCTTCCCACTATATCCATCTCTACTTGTTTCCCCCTCTCTCCCTCATTTCTGGGGATATTTCTCAAATTTTCCTCTCATTTGAATTTATCCTTCTACCCCATCCCTATACTCAAGTTTGCCAATGCAATTCTTACCAAACCCTTCTCTTTCAAATCACTAACTCGTATTTTGTATCTCGCCACAGTTTTCCCTGCTTCCACATTCTTCCGTTCCTGTCCAGTATCGCTGAGTGTCATCTCTGTGCATACGTGACTAGACAACTTGAACTTATGATATGATATAAGAACTTATACCAAGATGTAAACAAATTCTACAAAAAATACTTAGTATATTGACAAGTTTAATATAAAAATGAGTCAATATAATTCGATTATCTCGATTTGTAAGCGCGGCGTTCGACATTTTTGGTGAAACAAGACTGAAACCGCATTATGCGTTTACCAAAGTCGATCGTAAACTCGATCGGCATCAATCCGGCGCAGCGACACAAACAACTTCGTTTTCTACATTCACTTTATTCATGCGATCACATTCATGCGATCACACTGCTCGAGCATTCGGCTCACGGAGACAAATCGGATTGCTGGTTGATTGCGAGAATCAAGGAGACCGTCTCCGACAGTATGCGGGCCGAAATCGACCCTACGGCCGGGGCCTTTGACGCTTCAAAGCTCGTTTCGCCCAATTGCATTTTGGTGGATAACGCAAGAGCTTTCCTGCAAGCAAACTACTCCTGCTGCTTGTACGGCGAACTGCCGGGCGCAATGAAATCTACGAATTACGCTTATGAACACAAACACTCAAGTGGTGTCTGGAGAATGTGATACATCCAATGAAGTAACGTCTTGGGTCTACCACGAAATTAAATAATTAATTAATTAATGATAAACGTAATTATTTGTTTTATTTGGAGAAACAGTTTCTAGGAATATGTTTGAATGATTTATATATATGAATACATAAAATATAAAATTACAACCTTACTAATTTCATCTGGGTCTTTATTAGGTTTGGAAAAATTTCCGCACTTTTCGAGAACACCTGAAAGAAACCGAAATGAACGGCCCACAAAATAAAAATGTGCATTCCCTTCTCCAATGACGTTCTTCACGTTTTAAAACGGTCGCCCCGGAAAAAAGCGAACGTGCGACGGCGTACGTCGCTGATTGAGTCTGCCGCTCCCGCTCGAGGTATGAATAATGAATAAAGTTATCGTTTAGTTCATATTTTTGATGGGGTACGGCAGAGCCAAATGAAATTTGCATTTGTAAGAGATATGGCGAGATCAAAGCAGACTGGTCCACCCCGAATCCGCCCCCACACCCTTCTTACGACGCCGTCCGCGTCGTTCCCCTCGTCGCGCGCGCGGACGTTTCTATTTCCCTCTTCCCCGCACGGCTCAACACTAGCGTCCGGCCAGGATAGAAACGGGAACACGTTTGTGTTATTTTATTGTTTCGCTTAAACGCAATATTTTTTCGATAAATTGTTTTACATTACTTAAAATGTTAACGACGTTAGGTTCTTAATAATAAATAAAGTAATAGGAACAACAGTCGTAGAAACGCATTATCATTAACTAAGTTAAACCCTTGTTTTTGTTAGGCAGAATGTTTAAATGAAATAGCAAAGGTTTTCCTTTAGGTGTGTATATTTCAAGTTCGGCGGGGAGGCACAATCTACAAAAATATTAAAATTTATTTAACTAGTAATAATAGTTAATAGAAATTAACTTCATAAACAGTCTTGTTGTGTTGTCTTGTTTAAGTTTAGAGCTTTGCGTTGTCCGCACTAAATGCCATTCGCAACAAAATTTATATAATTGAAAATTTATATAATTAAAACTAATAGAAAATAAATTTTTAATAATAATTTTTACATTTAATTATTTATTATATATTTATAACCAAAGGCTAGAAAACTTATCAACGATAATTAATACTTTTAGTCCAGTCTCTTCAAGCTGATTTTATTAATATCCACTTAAATATTATTTGTTAGTTATTGTTAGTTAATAGTCTGAAATCTTTGCTTCCAAAATAAATTCCTTCACAGCAAATTTTCAACAACTGTGAAAATATGTATGTTATATAGTGTGACTTCTTCTGTTAACATCGGTAAAGTTTAAACGGAATGGAAAACATTTTAGTTGAGTTTAATTAAGTTATAGATTAAAGGCAGCAGATGAAATCAGAATGACCAGTTGGTGCATATTCTAAATACTTTCATTTGGTAAATCATTTATGTTTGTTGTAAGCGGTTAATATTTTTACTTTCTTGTGCTAAATTAATACCCAAACTAATGACACTTTAAACCTAAGATTTATATATAGCGAGGGCGAAACCCTCCTACTGTAATCTTAACCGGAAGTGATGGTTTACCTTTTTCGTATTTCGAAAATGGTATCGAAAACTGGCTCTCATAAAAGATATTGAAATCCCAAACAACTTTATAGCGTTAGGAAAAAAGATGGTGGATATTTATTTCTAGATTACATGCAAGTACAACAGAGACTGCGTCATTGAAAATTGAGCTGGTGTTTTCTAAGTTATTTTCTAAAGAACTATGCCCTGTTAACGCAATTCTAAGGCCCTTAAGAATAAACCGAATTTTCAGAAAAAACAAGTAGTAGCAAAGTCACATGACATTTCAGTTATGCATGGAAATATTCAAAGCCGAGGCACAAAATAGAGCCAGTAGAACTTAATTTGGATGAAACAAAGGAAACGCACGACGTTATAGCATTCAACACTGGTTGAATTGTGGGGAGGAAATGTGTAATGTAATTAAAGGATATGTGATGGCATCGTGTTACACAAGAACTATAGGGTCTCATAGAAATAAATGTACTCGTATCTTCGTCAACGAACAACATTCGTTCTGACTTTGTAAATTTAAAGTAGAAAAGCTCGGAAAGAATTTACGAAAGCAGTGCAACTTCACTAGGTAAACTACGAACAATAATACTTTGCATATACAGAGCACAAAGGCTGTTGTAAATATATTCTTCGAAAAATTACAAAAGACTTTGGACGAACTCAATTCTAAGTGGATAACACATAGAATCTATGTATGTGACTTTAATATACATCTTCTAACGGAGAACAATATAAGATACCTCTTATATTGTTGTTATAGTTTCTTAAAGCTGTTAATTCTTTTAACTTCAAGCCCACTATAACATAATCTAAAAGAAAACAAATGTAGTGCTAATAAGAAATGTGACAGTTGATGCAGGGTGGTCATACATTTCGGGCGGTAAAAACTAGTTTCACAATAGAAGACCACAAAACCCAAAAAGGTTAGAATACTTTCCAAGCAAAAGAGAAATGAATTACTACAACTTTAAAAAACAGATATGTGGAGGGAGATATTATATTAGAGATATTCAGCTAAGTTTCATTAACTTTCATAACAAGCTGATATTTTGTATGAATTATATTCTTTCCAAAGAAACTTGATAATAATTAAAAAGTTCGCACAAATAGGTAGATAACGAAGGGTATTCGTAAGCCTTGCGCAAACAAAAGAAGATTAAAAGAATTAGTGCCAGTTGGACTGATAACTGCACAATACTATATAACAAATATTATATGCTCCTCAATAAAGTCATATCGCAAGCAAAACGCATACATAATAGTTGGATCACCAAGCAATCTAGAAACAAAACCAAACAGCTTGGCACTTTTAAATTAAAGATTAAAGGAAATCAAAATATTACCAACAACAAAAGTACAATTTTAAATGTGAATGATTTAACACTGGAAAGGAATGATGCAGCAACTAGAATAAGCAAATGAGTTCGACGTCAGTAAGGTACGATTAGATACCCGTTGCGGTACTAAATGAAAATAAAGAAACCTAAAGTCTCAAATACATCACATCTAAAATAAATATAACTATAAATACATTTTAGATAGGTGTTTACTAATCTCTGTAGAAAACAATAATCAATCCTGTGCACTAAAAGGAAGAAAAAGGAAAAGTTCAGAATTACAGGCCCATCACAACAAACTATGGACACGTCTATTCAATATTAAGAGATGCTGTTGTCTTTTGGGGAAATTCAGTCCATGCCTCAAGAATATTTCGCCTGTATGAGAACTATCCTTAATTTAAGGTAAATCGACTCCTGGAAGCAGATCGTTACAAAATACTTACCTGGAAAAGTATTTTCATTATGGAAATTGTAATATTAGTTAAAAACATTATGAAAAATCACATCCTTATGGCACACGGAAAAGACATTTACTGGACCAGTTTAAATTTACGACAATGCAACAAACGTGCCTTCTGTATCAATAAAGATATGTAACAACTTACCTGAAGAGCTCAAACGTACATCGCTGGAAAATATGAAGGATACTCAACACATAATATTATATTTATTTATTCTATCTTTATTTGCTGATGGAATCAGTAAATTATTATCAGTAATATATTATTATTATTATTATTTTTATTTTGTGTTTCCAGAGCTTGTGCTCGTTTTTTCCAAACGGTGAATATTGGTCTAAGACAAGACATACATGTTTGTTTGCTGTTATCTGTGGTTTAAGAATTTCTGTAGTAGTCATAATGTTTGGAGTGTGGTGTACATGTTTTCACTTATTTTTAGCAACTTTAGTTTGTTGAGCAGATGCTGGCTCCTTCTTGGTGCCACATGCTTCTGGTTTCTTCGCGAGTGGTATTTTATTATTTTTCCTTTTTGATACTGGCAGCCGTTGCTATTGCAATGTAGTAGTAGTAGTAGTAGTAGTAGTAGTAGTAGTAGTAACCTTTATTGGAATATTTACCCTCATAAATCAAACAAACAAAATAATTTACATAAGTATAAAAATAAGCTTATTTCTGCTCGACTCCTTTCCCCTTCGAAACCTCGTGCTCCTTCCTGACTCTTCAGTTCCATTCTTTCCTGGTGGCTCCCATCTCCTCCATCATTCATCCTGTACTTGTATCTATAACAAATTTTGTATTATATTTCTTTCCCTTCTACATCTCCCCTCTTCTTTAGCTTTCCCAACGGCTCTACTTCCTCCCCTTTCTCTCCTAGCATCCTTCTCCAGTCCCGACCCCTCTTCTCTTCCTCTTTACTCCATACCATTTCCACGCATCCCACCCACCAGTGTTTCCATTCCTCTACCCCTCTACCACATGCTTCACACCTCTGATATTCCTCTCCCATTTAATACTTGTTCCTTCTCTCCTCGTTTCTATACCGGAATCTAGCCATTAACCTTTCCCACTGTGCACCTGCAACTCCTTGTATCTTTTATTGTACCTCGTTCTCCCTATCTTGCCTTTTCTCTCCTGTGCTTCCACCTGAGTTCACCTCTCTACCAACTCTCTCTCCACACGCTGCTCTTCTTTTTTGTCCTTTCCACCTCCACCACCGACATCCCCGCCTTCTCGTACAGTCTTCTTCTTGCCACCTCTCATCTCGATAGCTATTTCCGACTTTTCTCCCTCTTCTCTATCTCCTCCAACACCTTCTCTCCCAAAGTCTTATCTCCCCTCCCCTTCACCCCCATCTCATACTTTGCCACTCTCCTCCCAGCCTCCACCGCGACCCTCTCGCTTCCCGTCTCCTGTCATACGATGTAGTCCGGTATCGATTTTTCCAGTTGTAATGTTCTTTTTAATTGCTCTATGTGCTCTCTCTCCAGTCTTTTTATTTCCTTGACACCCCATACTTCAGCCCCGTACATCATTATGCCCCTAACACATACATTCCAGATCCTCATTGTTTCTTTGAATTTCCCTTTCCTCTTCCCCCATAAATTGGTCTTCAGCCCTTCCATAGCCTTCTTCACCTTCTTATTTGTGTGCCTAATGTGTGCCTCAATGCTGTTGCTCTCACACATTACATATCCAAAGTACGCCCACTCCCTCATGTGCTCTATTATCTCTCCTTTCCATCTCACCTGCGCTTCTTTTCTTCTTCCCCCTCCTTTCCTAAATATTATTACCTTTGTCTTTTTCACGTTTAATTCTAGTCCTCGTTTGTCAAGGAATCCTTCCAATCCATTTGCCATCGCCTTCAACCCTTTCTACGACTCTGCCAGAATAACCACGTCGTCTGCAAAGGCCAACGACCAGATCTTCCCACTGCCCAACTTCACCCCCTCCATCTTGCACCTTCTTTAACACTTCCTCTAGCTGCGCAATATATACATTAAATAAGTGCGGGCTCAGCGGGACTGTCTCAATCCTCTTGTTGTCAAGAATTGCTCGGTCAGTTTCTCTCCTTACACATCGTCTCCTCATAAATCTGTCTTATTCTTGACACTACTCCTTTTGATATCCCTGACTTCTCCATAGCCATCATCAGTGAGCCTCTTTCCACTCAGTCAAAGGCCGCCTTGAAGTCTACAAACATTGCATGTACCTTCCCCCCCCATTGTTGGACAATTCCCTCTCAATGATGTAATTGAGGACATATAAATTGTCCCTTGTTCCCCTTCCCTCTCTAAATCCCGCCTGTCCTTCCGGGAGTATTTCTCTTCTTCTAACCTTGCTCTTACCATCCCTGCATAAATTTTGTAGGCCACATCCAGCAACGATATTCCCCTATAGTTTTCCACCATCTCCCTATCACCTTTCTTCATTATCGGCACCAAAATCGTCACCCTCCAACTTCCTGGTAAATCTCTCCTCCCCATCCATATGTCATTTGTCCACCTGAGAGTCTCCCTCCATACCTCCTCAGATGCGTTTATCCAACCGTCCGTATCCATTCCTGTTGCAATGTATATAATGCATGGAATATTGTGTGGAATATGCTTATTTACAATGATAGACCGTTCCCAGTATATTTTGCAATGATCGGTTTCGATGACGTGTGCGGTTCCGTAGTGTACTCATTATGGTGGTAGTTTCGGCAGATGTGTTGGTGGATTACGTTACCCACATAGTCATGTGTAGTGTATGGTCCAAAAAATATTCCCTTAATTTTGATATTTGCATTTTCAAACTTTTGGGAATTATTTGTCATACACTTGTCTTTTGTTTTTCCAAGCTGAGGTAGCTAAGCTTTTAGCTGAGGTCATGACCTCAACTACTCGATGTCAGATCCGGCATTTTATATGAATACCAAACTCGACATGCTATGACAACAAAACTTCTTAAATTACAAATGTAATCAATTTTTAAAACATAGAAACGAAGAGTGTCAAAAATATTGTAAACATCTCGTTTCATAAAGCTTTTGTCGGCTGTTTTTTACAGCCTGGCTAGCGATTAACGAATGGTTTTATAGTAGATATACAGGAACTATTCGAAAGGTGAGACGTAATACATTTTTTTGCACTAAAGCTATTTAAGAAATAAGTTTAATGCGCAACGTTTCATAGTAGCTGATGAGCTAGGAATAAGATCGAATGTTACTTATTACCGTGATTAACATCGACATGGTAATCACATATAGTATATCTTTCTGTTGCGATTGACATGTTTGTCAATTGTCAATTTTTTTCTAAATAATTCCAGAAAAGCGCAGTATTTTTTAAATGAAATATTTACTCATCAGATACTTGGACTATTTTTAAAATTCTAAATATTTCTCTAGATTTAACCATTTTCTAATGTTTCATGTTTCTTGAAACATGAATGAGCGCTGTTAATTATGTAAAACGGACACGTAAGTAGCTTGCTGTAGTATTCATTAGAATGGTAAAAACGCTATGGACTATAAAAAATTTAAGTATTTTTTGAGACATATTCAGACGAATTGAAGTCAAACATGTGGTGTGCTGGCTCACACTGTCATGTTTAAAATGTATCCAAGAAAAACGAGGAATTGAAATATCTACCATAATATTCAAAAAAGCAAAAATATTCTATTCAATATAAGGTAAGAAATAACCAAAACAGTGTATTTCGGTCAGTGCAATATATGAGTACTAGTACGAGTGTGAATTATTGTATATGTTATGTATGTGATTTCAGCTTATTCAAATCTCATTTAAAATTTCAGTCACACTTAAGCACATGAACATTTCGAAGTAAGTCGCACGTATTTGCAGGATTTAAATGATAATTTTATATTAATTTGGTTTCTGCATTAAACCTCTATTTGTACTGCCAATCAATTATCCATAATACCGTTATTTGTCCAACAGGGTTTTTTGTTTTAGTTATTTGGGTGCGTGAATAGTTGTCCGTATTCAAATTAACCCAAATTCAGTTTACTTCTAAACCAATATCTTGTTTAATGAATATTAAACGATTCTTTGTCGTTATGTAGTGATGTACAATTTACTGGTTGGCGCAGTTACTATAATTTTGGGCTATCTGAAGTACAAAATGTGTTACATGATATCGTTATAATTGAAAAGCAAACTGCAAACACAGCAGTAAATAAGAAAGTATTTCCAAAAAATTAAAAAATGCAAATAAGTACAAATATGATTGAATAATTGCGAGTTTATTTATATAAGGGGGTGGTTTGGGTTACTTAAAAACATCGTCACTGATGAAGGCACCTGATGAATTCAAAATTGTCCACAAGTGAAAATGTCAGATTCGAGCTACGAAGTTAATGAGGGCAATATCGAGCAAAAGAATACGTTTATGCATGAAATTAATAAATATATAAAATATTTCTATATTGTGTCTAATCTGGCAAGTCTGGTAAATTCACTTCAATCCAAGTTACAAAATTCCAAAATGGGCAGCTACAAAAATGACTCGTAATTAAGTCGTAGCATATGTATATTGCAGTCAGTGCGACATGCGTTATGAATGAGCTTGTTCAAAGTTACATGGAAAAGATCCTCGGAACACAGCATAAGGAGGAACCAGGGCTAGTGTATGGTTCCCGCGGGAACAGTGGCGATATATAGTTCGTCTGCATCGTTCAGACTAAACCATCCATCCAATAGCTATGCAAAAATGCTGCCGCTTGCTAATGGGACAAACTGCGGTAAGGAGCGATTTATGTACGAAAAACCAGCTCGTTTAGGAGACGTTGAAATATGGTTAACGATCGTTTATGTTTCTCATAAACGATCATTATATATATGATGTAAACGAAATGCGTAAATCAATTATTTCTGGTAAGAGAAGTACAACGGTTTTCCTAAATAATTTCCTTGAGATATCGCTAATTATATTGATTTTGATGAACCGTTTACTAGCGAACCGTTTTCAAATTGATTGAAGATAAATGAATTAGCAAGTTTTTCATAAACGTTCAATTAGTGACTATGACATTTTGACACCTCTTTTAGCAGCATCGTTCACTGCAGATAAGTTTTGACAAATTTGAGAACCATGAGCGTAGTCAAATCTTTCATTCCAATTCGATGGATCGACTTCTTTGAGTTTACAAAATCGCTTAAAACTGTTTGTGAATATGTTTCAAGGATATTTATTGGATTAGCTATGATTCGCTTCCATTTCTCTTTATTTGCTTGAACATTAATTGCTTCAACCATTTTTCTATTAATATCAACACTAACATAGGATCGAAGTGATAAGTGATTATTAACCTTTTGTAGCAAAGCAAAAGATATATCTCGTTCAGGATAAGGAATTACATTTTTAATTAAATTTAGGTATTGATTTGGTGCTGTAATTGCTTTGGTGCATCCAAACCACGCTTTTACATAAATACGAACTATGAAAAGACAGACCAAGTATGACATTCAGCTCTTGTATTGTTATATTGAATTGATCACAGAACAAATACATTTTAAGTGTATAAATTGATTTTGATGTCCATTTAGCATGAGAAGTTGCACCAGGTATTCGAAAGGTCTTAACATTCGGCACCGTTCCACCAAGAAAAATGATAACTAATTGTAATAATTCTTTGTAATTGTGTCTATGATGATTTTGCTTCAAATTATCAAGATTACATCACGTTCTTCAGCAGTCAATACTTTAACAATATGTGCATCTTTTAATGCCAAGTAATTTATCGATACCTTGAGATGCGATAATGATTATCAAGTGATCAACTCTTTCTCTACGACAAATTTCTTGTAACAACTGGTCTCAGTGCAAAACAAAACTAAGTGGAATCTGGAAATAAATTAAATTTCTTAACTTGTACACATAAAATACATAAACAAATAGAACATAGAAGATAAAAGACGATTCGAAAGAAGAAGAAAAATAGAGACAAACACAGAGACAGAGACACATATTAAATTACATCGAAGTTTTCTGCAATGTTTTGTGTTGTTGTTGCACTATGTTTCTCACGCATGCGATGAATTTATAAACGATTCAGTATAAGTTCTTCGATTTGATGGCCTAGTTGCACTTAGAATATGAACTGCAGCACCATCAGAAACTCTCCACCTATCCAAACTTGAAAGCAAACTTGTGTAAAAAATCTGTTCTTCTTCTTGATATACCTCATGAAGTTTTGTTAGTTTCATTAACATTTTCTGCTGATGTCGATGCTTCAACTTCAATGTCCTTTATGTCGACAAAGTCAATCATACCTGTAATACAACAATAATTATCATTTGTTTAAAAATTAGCATTTTAGTAGACATAATTTTATATATCTTTGAGTCTGTTGTTCATATAACTCGTTTATCTTATTTTATATTGCGCTGTTTTTCTTGTTCTTTCTGCGTAACAATTTCATCTGTTTCTATCATACAATATAGTCTTCCTTTTTCTCGCTGCTTTAATAAAAACGCTCTGTTTTCTTGTATTTTTATTCATTCCAATGCATCTGCGTGCGCGATATCGAATAAATCATCCACTTTCTCTTGAAATTCAGTTTCCTTCTTGTTTTGAGTTTCAGTTTTCCGATCATGATTCTTTATTATAGATCTCTACTCATTGTATAATTTTTCCACTTTGTCAATGCAGTGTTTCTCGCGTGGTGTGTTGAAATTCATTCGTTCTGCCAAAATGTGCTAACTTCTATAACAACTAATCGAGTACTTTATTTTAAATTTAACCCAACTATTCGTAAATTATGAAATAATACTTGTAGCACTTGTTTTCGTGTTGGAAATTCAGCACCAATAATTTGATGATCAATTGATCCTATTAACAAAATATCGTCATCCGAATGACGTCTTTTGTTTGCTATCGTTTTGGATTAAAACTATAATAAAAAGATGTTTATTCTTATTTCTTGTGTTTTTTTGACACCAAATTAAATGTTTTTAGTGCTTGACGTGATACAAATTTGAATAAATTAAAATAAGGACCGGTATTTTATATAAAATCGCTTTCGCTCTGCATACGTGCTAAAAGTCGTAAGTGAGAAGTGCTCCTAGCAAAATTTTTCTTGGGAAAAAGTAGTGATTAAATATAGTGCCTGGTATCAAAATACGTAGTCCGACGTAGCAAATAATATCCCGTAATTTGTGACGGGGTAAGTTAATTAGATACAAGATAAATCCGCGTAAAACATTGTGAATGCAAACAAATCGCACACCGGACAAGCGAACCTCGGCCGCCGCAGTTTTTGGCCCGGTAAAAAAGGTAAGCCGGCAAAAAACATTTTAATACAGTGGTGAAAGTCAACAATCGACGCGTATTCTAACACGTTAAATAGAAAATTAAAATCGTTAGAATATTTGAAAGAGGAAAAGTCGCGTAATAGAAAGGCGGGAAAGGTAATAAATTTAATACATCGTCTAGAAGCATCGGAAAAGGGCCATCGAGGGGCAGAGAAATGGCAAGTGGATGAGGTAAAGAAAGAGGGGATGATATTTTTACACGGAGTAAGAGGACGCAAAGGTCACCGGGGAGGGGGGGAGGTAAAGAAAAAAATTAAGAAGGGGATAAAGATAGGGCTATAGAAAATTTAATGGAGATGATGAAGGATATGATGAAGGAGATAAAAGAAACAAAAAACCAGGTATTGGAATTGAGAAAGGAAAGACAGGAAGACATGGAGTGGAGAAAGAATGTAGAATTGGAATGAAGGAAAGAAAAAGAGGAGACAAACGAGAGAATAAGAAAACTAGAAGAAAAAGTAGAATTAATGGAAAAAAAAGGATAGAAGAAAGAATATTATAATAAGGGGGATAGAAGTAGAAAAGGGCAGAGAAAAACAACAAGTGACACAATGGATAAATAAAGAATTGCAGGCGGAGGTGAAGATAGATGACGCGTACAAGATGGGGGGAAAGGGGAAGGAGATAATACTAGTGAAAATGGCAACAGAAATGGACAAAGAAGAGGTGATGATGAAAAGGGCGAAGCTGGCAGGTAAGAAGATATTCATTGACAATGAGTTAACAGAAAAGGAAAGAGAAGTACAGAGGGAGATATGGAAATACGCTGTGAGGGAGAGAGAGTAAGGCAAAAGGGTAAGGATGGGCTACAGGAAACTGTACGTGGACAATAAATGTCTAGTGTGGGAGGGGGAGACAAAGACACTAAGGCAAAAAAAACTAAGGAAGAGGAGGGACATGGGGGCAGGGGGTGGAGTAGTGGTTAGCAGAGATATTGCAGGGAGGGAGAAAGCAATGAAGAAGAGGTGGGAGAGGGAGGGAAGAGAAGAAAGGAGATGAGAGAGAGGATGGAAAAGAAAGGTCTATTGGCAAGTTTCTGGAATGTAGCGGGGCTAGAGAAGTGGCTGAAAGCGGAAGAAGGAATGAAAGACGATCTGAGAGAATATATAGAAAAATATGACTTCATAGGATGGACAGAAACGTGGATGGATGATAGGACGTGGAAGATGTGTAAGGTAAATATGCCGGAAGGGAAGATGGATTTGTCGGGGAGCGGTGAGAGACAAAAAGAGGGGAAGGGCGAAGGGGGAATTATAACGGGAGTAAGAGAAGGGTGGGAAGAGTTGGCAGGAAGAAGACTGGATACAGACAAGGTACAAGGGAGAAAGATTATAAAAGATGGGAAGTGTTGGAGCATATACACAACTTACAGCAATCAAACGATAAAAGAGACATTAGAGGAAATAGATGAATCAATAGAGGGGACAGAAGAACGGATCATGATAGGGGGTGATATGAATGCAAGGACGGGAAAAGTAATGGCACTGGGGGGTTGGAGGGGACTAGTTCGGAGGGAAGAGAGAAGGTCAAGGGACGAGGTGGTAAATGGGGAGGGAAAGATATTGCTGGAGTGGATAGAAGAAGGCGATTGGAATATACTCAATGGTTGGGAGAGTGGGGATAAGGAGGGTGAATACACATATGTCGGGCCAAATGGTAGGTCAGTGATAGATTACGTGATAGTAAACGACAGCGCGAAAGAAGAGGTAGAAGGATTTAGGGTGGGGGACAGACTGGAATCTGATCATTTACCAGTAGAAGTGGAATTGAAGGGTGCCACAAAAAAGAGAGACGGGGTAAAGAGGAGAGAAGGGAGACTGGGAAGTGTATGGAACGAGACGGCAATATTGGAATACAGAAAAACACTTAAAAAACGTGAAATGGGAGGAGATAAAGGGCATCGAGGAGTTAACAATGGAGATGGAAAAATCAATAACAAAGAAAGTGAGGCATGTGGGAGATTGGAAAAAACATGGTTCGATGAAGAATGTAGGAGAGGGAAAGGGGAAATGAGGATATTAATGAAGGAGACAAGGGAAGGACGGAGAACGTGGGAGGAATTTTTAGAGGAGAAAAGAAAACAGAAGGAGTTGTGGGATAGAAAGGAAAAAGAACTAAGAAGAGGTGCAGGGGCTAAAAGGAGAGAAAGAGATTTGGGAGTTTCTCAGGAAAAGGAAAAGGGACAACAGGGAGCAGAAAGTATAAGTATAAAGGAATGGGAAAGACACGTTCAGCAATTATTAGGAGGGAGGGGAGTGAAAGAGGAAGAGACGAAAGAGCGGGGAAGTCAAAGAGTGACGGGAGTGACATTAGAGGAATTTACATGGGAAGAGATGATGTGGGTAAAGCAAAATCTAAAAAAAGGGAAGGCAGCGGGAGAAGACGGGGTAGACTCGGAGGGCTGGTTGAATGCACCGGAGGAAATATGGAGAGAAGCACTAAAAATGTTAAATGAGATTTGGAAAGGAAAGAGGGAGATACCAGAAAGCTGGAGGACGGCGATAATTGTACCAATTTGGAAGAAAGAAGACAAGCAGAATGTAGAAAATTACAGAGGGGTGGCGCTACTCAATGTATTATATAAATTGTACACCGGAATGATAGGCGGAAGACTGGAAGTGGAGGTGGAGGAGGGCGGAATGATGCCGGACGGACAATCAGGCTTCAGGAAAGGAAGAGGAACGAGGGACAATCTATATGTATTAAACTATCTCATAGAAAGGGAGCTAACAAAGAAAGGAGGGAAAGTACATGCCATGTTTGTCGACCTGAAAGCGGCTTTCGACACCATAAACAGAAACATATTATTAAAAACGATGGAAAGAGCAGGGGTATCAGAGGGAATAAGGACAAGGGTTGAGGAAATATATGCCGAAACATGGTGCAGAGTCAGAGTGGGGGAAGATAGCTCGGAAAAATTCAGGACGTGGAAGGGGGTAAGACAGGGGTGTCCGTTAAGCTCACAATTATTTAATATTTACATAGCAGACTTGGAGGAGATATTGAGGAAGGGCCAAGACGGAGGGTTGAAATTGGGAACAGCAAAATATGGTCCTTAGCGTACGCAGACGATATAGTAATTATATCTGAAACGGAGAATGGTCTGAAGGAAATGTCGAAGAGGTTAGAACGGTTTATGGACAGAAGGGAATTGGAAGTAAATACGAGGAAAACAAAGATAATGAGCTTTGCGAAAGGAGGTGGGAGAAAGAGGGAGATACAGATGATATGGAAAGGAGAGAAAATAGAGCAAGTAAAAGTACATGTACTTAGGATACATAATGAAGGACAATAATAGCAATGAGGGACACCTAGCTTATATATGCAAGAAAGCGAGAGGGGCAGAGGAGGGTCTGAGGAAGTGCTTATGGGGTAAGAGGGGTGGGAGCTTTCATGAAACAACAAAAATATGGAACGCTTGTGTAAAAAGCATAATAATGTATGGAGCGAAAGTGTGGGGATGGAGAGAGTGCAAAAAACTAGAAGGAGCCCAGCAAAGACATCTAAAAAGAACACTCTCATTGGAGAAATCAACGCCTGAGTATATCGTAAGGCATGAGACTGGGAGCGACAGATTGGCAGTCGAAGCAGGGGTAGGGCGTTGAGGTATGAGTTGACAAAGAGAGAAGGGACGGAGCAAAGTTTTGTAAGGATGGCAATAGAGGAAGTAAGAAGCAGAGAAGATAGAAGAAGGAAAATATCTAAGTGGGAAGAAGGAAGGAGAAAGCTACTGGAAAAGGCAGGAATACCAGAGGAAGAAGTAGAGAGGAGAAGAGGAGAGGGGAAACAAGTGGAAAGAGAAATAATAGATAGATGGAGGCAAGTAGACGCGCAAGAAAGAGAGAGCAAAATAAGGAAGTCAAAGTATAATACAAAATACAGAGAAATAAAAGTGGACGGCGGAAAACCAAGATATTTGAGGGAGAGGAGGACGCCGGAAGAAGAAAGAATCATGGCAAGGTACAGGTGTGGGAACGAGGAAAAATCTAACAAATATTGGATGAATGAGGAGTACAGGAAATGCGAATTCTGTGGGGAAGGTGATGATAAATGGGAGCATGGATGAGAGGCTGCAAAGAAGTGAAGATGGAGGAAGTGGAGAAGCGGAATGGAGGAGATTGGAAAAGAAGCATGGGGGAGAACGGAGAGGGGGTCAGATTCTTGACAAAGTTAAGGGAATTGAAGGAGAACAGGAGAAGGATGGTGAGGGAAATGCAGGCAGGAGACGACACCTAGGAAGAGAGATGAGCAGCTGGAAGAAGAGCCGGGAGAAAATAACATGGTATACTAGGTAGAAAACAAGATGTAGGAAAACAGATGCCAATAAAGTTTTTTTTTTTTTTAGAAGCAATATGTATGTGAATTGATTATAAGCAATAAAAATAAAATAATAATTATTTTAAACTCACTTTATAGAGATCATATGTGAGGAAAGCAAAATTGAGGGACACTAGTGGCGCATTCGCGTTGCCAGAAATTGTGAAAGTTGTGAAACTGTGTTTCGACTCACCAGTACTGGCATGAGATTTAGATGACCAAATGTCTGTGTAGTATCCAAAACTGTAAAAACTAGAGGAATTTCTCTATTTATTCGAGCAATGGTACATGTATATAACGTTTTTTTTGTATTAAGACAATTATCTCCACCCTAGCTTCTTGCAGCATTACAACTTTTGGGCCAAGGCAGTTACCAACAATGTATTGGTCAAAATTTTAAATCCGGACTAAGTCAAGCTTCCATCAGCCGTTGACTATCTGCGTTCTGTGACGTCCTCGTTGCACTTTTCACCGATGCTTCGATCAAGGTCCCAGTGCAAGAAGTTGAAAAGAGATCGATTAAATCCACGTGAGTAAAACTTTGATTGATTACTCAAGACTACAAAAAAAATGCATGTCCTAAAATTTAATTTGTCATTTTCTATTCATTAGGCTTAAAAATAAAGGAAACATTCCCATATTCCATAAAAAGTTTGCTTTTGTGGTAGTTATGATAATTATACCTTTTTCTCAGTTATCGTACATAAAAAAATGTTCTGGTATTTTTAAAAATACCGCGAAAAAATAATGATGGCGTAACTGTCACACAGTAGACACAGATGTCACTTAAATGATAAAGAACAACTATTTGTTTTACAGAAGACTCAAAGAGGTGAAAGTGTCATCTAGAAAGTGTAAATATGATGCAGATGGATTTTGTTACATGTGTGGAGCATTTATTAAGTACGAGATATAAAATTTTATTTAAACGCATGTAATAGTAGCAGTGTAGTAGTATGTAATAGTGTAATACTATACTCTGTTTTTAAACTAGGAGGAGTGATTTAAATTTCCCGCGCTAAAACCTACACCTGTAATTGGCCAAAACCGAGTATGTTTTACATAATGTGTATGTTTCGACATATCACCGGTTGCATTTCAGTTAACAGTTTTGTGCTCGTAATTGCTTTTTTCGTAATTTCAAAAGTAAATAATATATATAATTTTAAATATGGATATTGTACCCAATACAAGTTTCAGCTTCAGTTTCAGTGTAAATATGGCTTTTCAATTTACTCCTCCTGGTTTAAAAACAAGGTATAGCTGCAAGAGACATTCGATTGTCGTACGCATGGATTTCGAACGCTCCAAAGGAATAAGTGCGACAAGATGTCTTGTACAATGAATGTTACATGCTATTTTTTCTATTTCGTTTTCATTAATATATTTACTTTAATATTAAGATATAAAAAACCATTTAGTGAGTTTTAATCTCTTAGGTTGGGTATGACTGACATCCACATAATACTTTTTTTTCAAGTTTGTTAGGCTTATCAATTGCTAGTTAACAATAGATATGGGAAATGTTCATTTATATGCTATACCTTGTTTTTAAACTAGGAGTGGTAAATGGAAAACACTGAAACTGAAACTGACGCGAAACTTGTACGGGATACAATACCGTGCGTTTTATTTAAGTATGGCCATAGGGATTTACATGGTAAATATTGTACCCCACGTTAACTTTTGTTGCCGTTCAAATTTGAAACAATCTTTTGTTTTTATCAATAAATCAAACATTTTTCTACAAAATGTACATTATTTGAAAGACATAAGCGTGTTAGAATTCTACATTTTCGCTTTCAAAGTTCAAATTAATGACACAAATAATTAAGACAAAACATCAACTTGGCGTAAATGTCATAATGCTTATTGACAACTAAAGGTTATAAAATCGCACGACAGTGTGTTAATGTGAATTTTTGAAGAAAATGTTTATAATATTAAAGAACGAGTGGAAATTGTAACTGCATACATAAAAGGCATGTGATATTGTGGATAACTTCACTGCGGCACATCCAAATCGTCCTATTCCTCCTTTAGTTGTCAATAAGCATTATGACATTTACGCCAAGTTGATCTTTTGTCTTAATTATTTGTGTCATTAATTTCAACTTTGAAAGCGAAAATGAAGAATTCTATCGCTTATGTCCTGCAAATAATGTACATTTTGTAGAAAAATGTTTGATTTATTGATAAAAACAAAAAATTGTTTCAAATTTGTACGACAACAAAAGTTAACATGGGGTAAAATGATTACCATGTAAATCCCTATGGCCATACTTAAATAAAACGCACTGTATATTGTAACGGTAATAAATTTATTGTGCCATTTATTAATTTATTTAAATTAATCAGTTTCCCCATGCCTTGCTAAGGCTTCGTTGCAGTATAGTCATCTAAATTTTATTTCATATTGTTAGTTATGTAATAATATTAATAGTTATAGATTAATGCTGTATACTTTTTGGGAAATAAAAATCTATCTATCAATAAAAGCGTTAAATAAAATAACAAATCTAACAGCAACGAAATACGACGCTGAGACGGGAGTAGAACTTTTAGAACGAACCGCGTAGAGAGATTCGGCATCGTAATATTGCTCCGAATAATAACTCCATGTAAATAATTGAACAATAAGGATGTTTGTCGTAGAATTAAGTTAAAATTAGGAACAATATAATTATAAAATAGAACTCGATATAATAGGCTTAACATTAATATAATTTAAAGCACGAAGTAATTTCAAATCCACAAAAACTTCGCGAATGCGAGAGCAGTGGGCGAGAGTCGACTCGACTTGTCGATGCAAAAACGCGCGAAATTTCGTTTTGGAAACAATTGCGTCCAACCAGCATTTAGAACCTGCTTGGCAACCGTGGTCCGTTTCAACTAACCAATAGCTGCTCTGTTACCAAAATTTACTCTGGTCAGGTGAACGAACGAATAGCTGCTCTGCTACCAAAATTTTCTCTGGTCAGGTGGACGAACTCGGAATTCAGCAAATATCTTGGTATATATACACGAAAGATGGTCGAATATTACACCTCAATGGTGCAGTGAACATTAATTAAAACTGATCCATGAAGACTAACTGGTGGATCGCTAGACAATATTGTTTCTGGGTTATTACCCTTCGTCAGTAGCGATTACCAAGAACCTTAGTTGTTGAAATACCTTTACATGTAGTGGCCATCAAAACTTCTTGGCGCGAGCCAATCACTCCTAACGAACCACTGACAAGACGATACCTTGTCTAACACCTTGCGGAGACTAAACAAGAGACGACTGTCAAACGTCAAAGTGTCAACATATAAAAGGATTGCTGCAATTAAGTTCAAAAACAATTCAAATTAAAAATGTGTCTTGTCAAGTCTCACAGCAAAATGTAAAATTTACGTCAGTGTTCTGTTGTCAGTGGTTCGTGAGGAGTTAAGATAACAGCTACCGTAACAGGCTGCCTACTGTAAAACCATATTTAAACATAAGCCATCACCACAATAGAATCGCGTTTGCTCAAAAGCGACTATACTGAATTTATATGGAGAAGTAGAACAGGCAGTATGAGGAACAAATTGTTGCATTTATCACACATCGGGCTGGTCCGGGTGAGTTGGTTCAAATCAGTCATATAATGACTAGCATGAGTATGTGCATATATTGGAAGACGTTATGTTACAGAGTGTGTGGATACTGTATCCAGAACCTAAACCCATTTAATTCGTTCACGATAACAGTGCAGTCACTTCTCTTGTGGTCGTTAGTTGTTTGACGATCACGCAGGGATTGAGTTAATTGCGTGGCTTTCTAAATAACAAGACTTGAACCTCGTGCACGAGTGGGATGGCCTAGCGGTCGTCAGGACATTCGGGACAGAGAGGGCCTAAGCAATCGTTGCTTACGCACGTGGGCAACATTCCGTAGCCGACCAAATTGAGAACGGCTGGTTCAATCTATGTGAAATCGTTTGCAAGAAGTAATCAACCTCGGGAGGCTTTCCGCACATTATTAAATTACCTATGTTATCCATTCACTCCGTTTTATCAATGCCAAATTTTGTTTACACGCGTTAATACGTCTTCGTATTTATATTCGTATTTATACAGGATATGGTCCAAAATATGCCGAAAAGTCTTAATGAAGATGGGTTCGTAAATGGACTGTTTCGGAGACACGATTTTTTTTTTATTTCCACAATACGTATGTGTGGGCCGACGAAAGCCCGAGAATTTTATTTTTTTGGTGACAAGAGGGGATAGATGTAGTAGGGAGATTATCACCTGATAAGTAAAGGGCAGGGATATAGACAAATGTGGGGAGAAAAAGTTGGGACGGAGCTATAAAGCACCGGCGCAACGGCAATTACAGAGGAGTTCAATCTAGCGACTGATCCGAGGTAGAACAGCGAAGAGCGAGCACCCAGGAGAGCAGAGTCTCGAAGGTTTGCTAAGAATATTTAAAATTTTCTAATATTTTGCACTTGTTAAGCAAATATAAAAAGGTATAACAAATTGTGCCAATGAATCTTATTTGCACTTGTTGAGCAAATAAAGAAAATTAATAAAAAATTGTATCAACAAATTTTATTTGCGACTTGTTTAGCAAATAAAGAAAATTAATAACAAATTGTATCAATAAATTTATTTGCGAACTGCTCAGTCGAATAAGATGTGTACGAGTGAAATAAGGCGATGCAAGTTTATCGGCAATTAAAAGAGATACGCTTCATACCTGAGGTGCATGCGATTGTCGCCAAAGCTAGTCTCAAAATTTCTGAGCCTTATTGTACAAGAACTTGGACGTAGGACTTGATGTATGGCTTGAATTAGTTAAAACAACTTAATTGTTTCTGGATGAACTTGACCCTTGAATCTCAGCTTTCACAATGGAAACGGTTGTGCTTTATTTCTTTATATACTAATCAAAAGGGAAGTAGCAATAGCCTACTCATTTCATTAGCAAATGGAAACGACTCCAATATAGAAAAATCATTTTATAGAATAAACCAAATTGAGACATCTCCTAAGACTTGCCGTTTAGATTGAAATCAAGTATGCGCTTGCCAGCATCATTAATCAACATAGCGAATAGTTAACATGCTCCAATCACTGGAAATACTGACCAAATTGATCTTATCTTAGCAAATGAAAATCTGAATAACCATATAAAAACTTTTCTGCAACGTGCAGTTTTGGAACAATTATAAACATACATGTTTCAGTACGTTGGAAACGGTGTTTTAAACTCGTAACTCGTAAATTATCAATCGTACCAAATCACTCTATTATTGATTGTGCTGGTTTAGTTGGTACTGTAATTATAATCCTCTATAGTCTATACTCTATACATATAGCATGCAAATGCAACATCCGATGAACGGTAACACTATCCGATCTACCTGTTACGGTAGTCGGTGCACGGAGATGCTCGTGGAGGTGGGGCGAAGCTCGTCCCAGCGTCCTGAAATATGAACACAATTTTTAAATTTGTACGTTTAACCTGCGGCAAGCAGCGCTCGACGTAATCGGGTTCCGGGAGCGCAAATGAGTTATTCATTTTGGATTTATGGACGACGTCTAGCGTTGAATTTATACGGACCGAGCGGTTGGTGGCGCCCGTCGGTGCGTATGCGAAGGAGTCGGTCGACTTCTTTATCGCGTTTTGCGTGTCGTCGAATTACGTTAGGGCGAATACGGACGAAGATAAAAGAAAATGGATTGAGTTTTCTATTTGAAAAATGTTTGCGAGTAGTTGCATTTTTTTTCTGAAGGGTGTTATTGAATAAGTGATGGCTTATCAAGGAAGATAGGTGAAAAAGGAAAAGCAACTTCGCACAAAACTTCGCTAACTATTGATTCCAATTGTACGCGAACAAGTTGGTTATGTAGAATCGTTCGTTGCACGGGAAGCTAATAATTAAAAATCTATGTATATGTGAGTTTGTTGATTCCTGGTGTTTTTTGTTTAATGGAACAAATTCCTTGTGAAATATCGTTCGTGTAATTAGCAAAGTGCGTATCTCCGTAATGTCATATTTTTCAGGAGAGCCATCAAACGATTTAAAAAAATCAGACTTCAGGATTACAACAAAATAAGTTTCACTTTACAAACCATTTATTTTTAAACACATTTCACATTGAACTTTAATAAAATAAATAAATTTAATTACGAAATTTTCCACTAAAATGTACATTTGGAAAAACGGTTTTCGTCTTTTTTATAGTAATGAACAGCTAGCTCATATTTAACTAAAAAAATATGTAATAAAGTATATGTTTCAAAAATGTGGTAAATCCATTCCAAATTCGAATGTCGTAACTTATCTTTACGAAGTTTAACATCTGTCACCACATTTTTTCCTTCCTATGACTATGACCATTATATTTTTGAACAATTTTCATCCAAATACTTTTTTTATTCGTAAAATTAAATAATGCATTATACAATACTGCATTGCGATTCTAATAGTTGCAACCATCGCTATATAAGGTGTATTTAACTTTTGTATCATGAGCAGCAATACAAATAAATAAAAATTGCCTGTCTTTCTTGATGTAGGTAAGTGCTCGTACCAATTTTTTTTCCGCCCATGTCAGGTTCCATAATTTTTCGAATATTACGTTTCAATCATCTTCTGCTACAGCTTTACATTTCAAAACTCAATTTTTATTTTTATTTATTTTGCAAAAGCACGGGATTTGTATCCCTGATTGTATCCATTTTCCTATGTAGTACCTACTTCTACGTTACTTCTTTTTTCTTCCCATAATATTCTAATCCCAACTCCCTCATCCGGTGATTTTAATTTACTTTCATCGCTAAAAATTCTTTTCGCGCCTTTTTTGCGTTTAATACCTATAGCTTCCCCAGCATCAGATGCTCATTTTTCAATGTTATATTTTGATTTTCTTCGTGGTTCCCTTAAGTTTCAGCAATATCGTACAACTGGCCATTAATTTCAGAGTCATGTTAATACCTTCTGAAGGACTTAAGGAATTTGCGGCAGTTATCTTTTATCCTAGGAATCTGCTATATCCAGTAAAAGTTTCTATTGCTCTATTAACCAAAATAAAATCTTCGTTCGTAGCACTTAAAATAAGATTTCTGGTAAAGCTATATCTTTCATTTATTTCATCATTTCTCAAATTCGCTCTAAATTTTCTTCCTTCAAAAACGTCTCCAATTTATATCACCTACCGTCTCTATTAACATTACCAAGTAATCCGCATACGCATGCACGTACTTGTCATTTGCTAGAGATTCCTTTAATCTCTGACGTGGATAGATGGAAGAGCAAGGGACTCGTTGGGCAACTCTGTCTTAAGCCTTTTGTTGTTTCTAATTATTTTTCCAACTTGTACCATATTCTCACATATCTGCTCATACATTCAATGATACATATAATTTAAAGAAATTGGTTGAGTAATGCTTCTTCTTTTCTGGAACCTTGTATGTTCTGGAAATTTCTTCTTTCGTCCCCTTGTTTCTTCAATATTTTCATTGGTATTTGGCCATAGCGTCTATTAACAAGACCCTCCAGTAGTTTTAACACCTTCGCTATCACCTTTCTTATGTATGTATACAATCTATCATTTTTTTATAAATATCGGACAATGTCGCCTTCCCACAGTATATATAAATAAAGTACTTCTCCAGTTGATCTATATAATCGTATATGGTCCATTTGCAAGCCCCATCGGTATCCCGCAGGCATTTTCTACTTCAAATTACTAATTACTTGTTTCGAAGTAAGTTATTTTAGTCGTTATTGGGTTGCAGATCAGTATCGCTTTACTATGCTCTCCTGTAAAATTGAATTTGGCAAATTTCTTTTATCAGGTATCGAATATTAGAACGTAGTGCTCATTTCTGAAATTTCGCTAGGAACTTCAAACATCAAATATTATTTTCAGATATAAAATAGTTACAACATCAACACATATGTTGCATAACCGGTACGTCAAGCATATTTAAAAAGTCATGGAACAAATGCAAATAATATAAGAGATGCGAAAGTAGAAAAAAGGGAAATAAACACCGACCACAGCTTGGTGATAGCAAAGACAAAAATAGAACGACCTAAGATGATGGACTGTAGGAAGTATGATAGGATTAAAATAGAATAACTAAAAAAGGAGAAGATAAGGAAAGCGTGCAAGGAACAAGTAAATAGGAAACTGGAGAAGGAGGAAATCAAGAGTAAAGACAAGTGAGCAAGTATGTGGGAAACAAAGAGTAGATAATAGTATGAGAAGGACACAATGATGGAATGAGGATGTAAAGGGCAAAATAAAGGGAATGAAGCTAGCTTGGAAGAAATTTCAAGAAACTAAAATAGAGAAGAGTATATTGGAATGAGAAATGAGGTAAAGATAGCAGTAAAAGGGGCGAAACAGAATAGCTGGGTGGAGTTTAGGAATAACATGGAAACAAACTACAAAAGGAATAATAGGCGAGAAAAGGAAACTAATATAGAACATAAGGGATGATAATAAAAAATTGAAAACAAAAACAGCAGAAATACTATAAGCATGGAGAGAATATTTTAAGGAAAAGTTTATAGATAGAAAGAAATGAGATAAAGAAGAAATACAAAGGAATGTTGTGAAAGGGGAAAGGCTAAACCATTGGAACAATATAACGAAAAAGAAGTAGAGGACGCTATAAAGAATATGAAAAATGGAAACTCAAGTGGAGAGGACGGAGTAGCGCCAGAGATGATCAAATGAAGAGTAAAAGAGTGGTTGAGAATAATATGCAAGGAAGCAATTAAGGAGAAAAGAATACCAACAGATTGGAAAAGAAACATAATAATAACACTGTATAAAAAGGCGACAAGGACGGATAGGGAAAACTACAGGGCGATATGTCTATCGTCAGTGGCGTTTAAAATATACACACGAATAATAAGTGAAGACTAAGGAAAGAACTGCAAGGAAAGGTAAAAGATGAGCAAGCAGAGTACGGGGGGGGATACAAGACCATATAAGGACCTTCAAGAACACAATACAGCTTTCATAGACTTGAAGTCAGCTTTTGACAAGGTAAAGAAAGAGAAAGTTTGAAAATATTAAGGAAAGGGGGTGTCGGAAAAAATTATAAAAGTAAAATGAAGCATATTTAGAACAGTAATGGGAGGAGTAAGAATGGAGGGAGGGAAATCCAGAGAATTTGAAATGGAAAGAGGATTAGAATATGGGGATATAATAAGCGAATGCGAAAAGGAAGCGCCGAGTATGTGCGTCGGGTACAGAAAAATTAAATCGGTATACATACACAGCAAGGCATACGCGGACGTTGCAGTTCTGGAACCGACACGGAATGGCGAATGCAGAAAATAACGTACGGATAAAAGCCATAGAGAAAAATGAAATGGAAATAAATTTGACGAAAAGCAAAATGATGAGAATAAAGGGAAAGAGAGCTTTGGAAATATGAGATATATATATATATATATATAGTGACATATCAACTGCACCACCTAGAATGGGTGGGAATTTTTGGACCAAATTTGGCAGAAACATTGGACTAGTCTAAGGTAACAATTGATTAAAATTTGATAAAGAAAACACTTCATCGTTTTGATTTTTCGTTAATAATGTGTTGGTCCGCCCCTATTTCTGATACACTCATTGACCCGCCTTGGTATTGATTCCAGCAGGTGATCAATGTCTTCTTGGGGTATGGCATCCCAAGCAGCCTGTACTTCATGCCGTAGAGCTTCTATTGTCAACGGTGGGTTCGGTAGATTCCTCAATCTTCTACCCATCATGTCCCACACGTGTTCAATGAGCGACAAATCGGGAGATCTTGGCAGCCAAGGCAAAAGATTTCTTCAAAGGAGTCAAGAGAAACCTTTGCTACGTGAGGTCGTGCATTATCTTGCTAGAAAAGTGGGTCTTCCAGCCCTCGAAGATATGGAAGAACTTGTCGTTCTACCACTTCGTCAATGTAGCGTCGGGCGGTCATACTGCCCCGAATGAAGAGCAAGGGTGACCTACTGGCGTAAGCAATAGCACCTCACACCATCAACCCCACAGTTCGGTGAACATGATTCAAATCAGGATTGCGCCTTTCTCCACGTCTTCGTCTAACAGTCATCCGACCATTATGCGTTCCTAAACAAAATCGCGATTCGTCACTAAAGATAACTCGATGCCACTCCAAGTTCCATTGAAGTATTTCCGTGCAACAGGCCAAACGTTCCTGACGATGTTGAGCAGTGAGGGTAGCACAAGATGTGGGCGGTAAGACAGCAAGCCAAAGGTTCTTATTCGACGATAAACTGTTCGCAAGCCTATCGGACGACCTTGTTCACCTAACCATTGATCAGCTATTGATCTACTTGTAGAGAATCGGTATCTCGAGGCCATTAGTCTTAAGCGGCGATCTTGACCTTCAGTGGTTCGTCTTTGACCCCAGTGCCTCTGAGAAGGACGGGATTCGAAAAAGTGGAACAAATTCAAAAAATGACTCGATAATTGCTTGTCTATCACCACCTCTAAAAAATGAGACAAACGTCAAAAATCCCATGACTACTTGATGATTGGGTTTCAAATTTTAATCAACTATTTCCCTGGATTAGTCCACTATTCCTGCCAAATTTGGTCCAAAAATTCCCACCCCTTCTAGGTGGTGCAGTTTATATGTCACTGAGTATATATATATAGCTATCAAGAAAGGCTAGAAGAAGTAACAACATTTGAATGTCTGGGAGCAACAATAAGTAATGACGGAAAATAGATTTGGAAGTTCCAAACAGGATAAGGAAGGCAACAAGAGTATACTGCCAGATGCACAATACTATTTTTGGATAAAGAGAATAAACAAACAAACAAAGAAGAATGTATGTTACACAATAATGATACCAATAATATTGCAAGGGAGTGGAAGTTGGACCGTGGAAAGGAGGCACGATATTGAAAATATATTTTCAATATTGAAAACGTTTTTTCGAAAAATTGAGTATAACTGAGTATAAGGAAGTTCAGTGCGGACCACTGCAATTTTTTTCTTGATCCTTCTCTTTTCATTGCGTTGTCAAAAATGCCCAAGCATCTCCCCCTGACTGTTCCAAATAGAATATGAAAACAATTCCTTTTCAATCTCAAGAAACGGTGGCCGATGGAACCATCATCACATTCTCTGGAACATGTTCGCCGGGTTAAGTCCAACCGATTTGACTGTTCCTTCACTTCTCGCGTATATGGATCTATGTTTCATCAACAATCACGAACCGGTGAAGAAAATTTGGATTACGCTTAAACAGATCAGAACACTGCTTCCACATGGTCATTCAATTTGGTTTTTTGTTCACAGAATGCAAATGTGGCATGCTTACCGACAACGTTGACTTGCACAATGAGTTTATCTAAAAAATTGGGAGTCGTAACTCTAAACAATGATATACAGATTTTACGTCCGCATCATCTGCCATTAAACGGGTACTTATCAATCACCCTTCGTGCATGAAACTATGTATCACATGCAACGCAAGTGCATTAGATAAGTTTTCGATGAAACAAGATTGTAAAACACTCATTCCATTCAGAATGGGGGTCTTATCCATTTCACAAAGTTCGTATTGATGAAATCGCTAGTAATTACATAATATGTACAAGATGAGCTTCCTTATAGTTATATACAAAAAAAATTAAACCAGCCCATAACCACTGGTATTATTTGAGTTTGCAGATGTTAAACATTCTTTCCGTTGAAAATGAGCTATCAATATGAAAATCATAACGAATTTCTCGCGTTTTCAAATCTCGAGACAAATATCGCAAAAATAAATTCCCGTTCTCCGGAATCTTCAATATATACGGCGCGCCGTCGGCGAAAATCACCGACGATTTTTCTTCATTTCGAATGCATTGACAAAATACGATAGTTACCGAGACATAGGGAATTTGAAATTTGTTTTCGCACGTATAATACATATCGGTATCGCTGTGTGTATACGGGATTCTGATTGATTGAAAATTGATCACGACATATTCCATTTCAATTTCGTCGGAATTTCCCAGGAAATGAATCGCCCGCGAAAATCTCCCAACGAGCGAAACATTGGCACGGGTCGTTGTTTTGGTTACATTAGAAATGAGATAAATCGATACGACAATTAAGAGCGGGTGAGAATAAACGTCTGTAACCGAGGCACGAAAGAAGCCGAAAACGAATCACCAACGCCTTAATGTAGTTAGAGCTCAGCCTCGATAACAAATAAAAATAACTTCGGTAAGTAGGTAATACGATTTAGAACTTGGGCTATTTCTCACTTATTTGCCGTCTGTTCTAGAAAACGAACGAAAATGTGATTATTTTACTGATATTATGTTAGGGGTGAGAAATATTTTAATATTTATATAGAATAAAATGATGAACTGATTAACTAAAAATACAAAATAGATTTAAAGTCAAAGCTACCACATTTGTTCTTGGTTTATATATTTATTTTTGTATTCTCGTATTTATCGATTTTTCTGTATTTTTTATCGGTGTTTCAAACATTTTTTAAATAAATCTTTTAAGGTTGCTATATTATATATTAAATCGATATTTAAACATTTATTATATTATGTGCTCTTATTATTTTCGAATGTTGCTCCTTTATTTTGTTATGGTTTTATTTTATTTTGCTTTTGTTTAGATTGAACTTAATTAGTACACTAGTTTGAAGTTTTGAGTTGTATTTTCATTTGGTTCATTGTGTATGTCGAATTGCTTTTTTTGTTCCGTTTTATTCATCTTTTGAATA
This sequence comes from Geotrupes spiniger, assembly GCA_959613385.1. Classification (NCBI taxonomy): domain Eukaryota; kingdom Metazoa; phylum Arthropoda; class Insecta; order Coleoptera; family Geotrupidae; genus Geotrupes; species Geotrupes spiniger. The sequence continues at coordinate 3,688,964 of OY390738.1, forward strand.
CATCGATTCGCTTTATCGTTTGATATGGTATTGGTTTTCTGCTAATCCTTCTTTATTTAATTTTCAATTCTTGTCCCACATGATTACAATTAACACTACATACAGAAGCAAATATTTTTAGAAATTTCTATATTAAGGAAACTACTTGCAATAGATACACACATTTCAATTCTGATACACCTTCAATATATAAAGGAAATGTTGATCAATGAATTAAATTATACCATCCTGAATTTATAGTTTTTAAACGATCAGGAAAAAATAATAAGAAAACGCCGATACTTCTTGAATAACAATAATACGAAATAGAATGCGTCACATTGATTTTTTGACGTTTTATGTGCACTTTGGTTTACGTCTTTGATGGACTCACAGATGTGAGAAACTACGTTGATCGTGAAGGATAACGGTAAATTAAGTAAACATTTTCTCAAAATGAAATAAATTATTCTTTTAATGACAATAGCGATGAATAGACTATTTCGTTCATAAACCTAATATTTTGTGCTGTGTACTCAGTGAAATAATTCCCGCCCACTCACCAAATCGAAACCTTATTGCTACTTGAAAAAGCTATTTTACATTCTCATCATATAAACACAAATGATTGCTTAGATTCGATAGAAAAATATGCCAGTGATTTTGAACACAATTAAAAATTAAAACTTCATGGAACGTTCTTAATGAGGGAATATGCTGGTGGATAAAGATAGATATGGTCGTTTGGTATATTTATATTCCCATATACTTTTCGGATATTAGCATTAAATAATTCTAATTAAACGTGTCCCAGGAACACTTTCCAGCCTACGTATAAAGGAATCATATCGAATGCGTTGCCGAACCCGTTGGTCGGCTCGGCTTGTTGGTTTGTTCCATAGAGACTCCGGGAGAATTCCCGGACTAGCGGGAATAATTGCATTAGTTCGTAATTTGGCGGCGTAACCGTGTTATCTAACTCGAGCTGTCTACGAAACTGGATCTAGCCTTTATTACCGCTTGACACGAACACCTAACCGACATGCCCACGTCATCGCTATTCATTTGTTTCTACGTATACGGTCGCCGAGCTACTTATGTTTACAGAGAAGCTCGTTTCATTTGACCCTGTTTGGTTGCTTGAAGTGCAGGCAGGGATGTTTTTCAATTACATATTTATATGGCACTAACTACATAACTCCAAATGTATCTAAAAGTATATGAATATTGGACTTAATTTTAGTAAAATTGTCTTAGGAAAAAAATCATTCAACATTTAATACAAAAGTGATTTACGATGATTCTTCGAAAGTGTAACTCGAGACAATTAATCTGACAAACAGAGACGTAAGTTATAGGTACAAGTGCATGGTTCTATTGAACTGGGAAATTACATCTATTTATTTATTTATTAAGACGGGATGCAAAGAGGTTACTCGAAAGTTGTACTTATAAATTCTGTCAATCTTAAACTAACAAAGTGTGAAATATAAAACCAAATACTAATTTATTCAGATAGCTAAAGCTAAATTTAATTGAAATTAATTAAACATCAAGTGCAAAATCCTAGTGTGTTAGTTGATGATCAGATGGCATATGCGCGATCAACTGAACTACAATGCCGGTCGGAGCTGAGCTTTGAATAGTAGTTTCTTCCAATATCACAGTTTATCTACGATAAAGGAACGATTTGGAAGAAGAGTCACGAGATTTGACAATAAAAGAGGTTGATTGAAGTACCAAACCGTATATGAAAACTGCCTCATATGAAGGATCGCATTAACGATCGAGCCATATGTTCTCGGTTAACTTTTTATTAAACATGACAGATTGGGTTTTAGTTATTCGTAATAATGATGATGATGATGAATCTTCTCAAAATGCATGGACAAAGTTAAGTTGACACGAATGACGTGTGTGATGTTGGTATGAGTATGTAAGTGAAAGTAATGTTACAGGACTAAGGCAAAAAAGTGACACACTTGCTCTCAAACAATATGGCAACTAATAACTAACAACAACTAATATGTGTCCATATTTCGATGTCGGTTATTAGAAGAGATAAAGCAACGGTTAAATGGGAAATCGTTTGCAGAAATCAATGCTGGCAAGAAACCCCATTTAAAATATTTTGATATATTTTGAAAAGAACAATATTGCGGTTTTCAATGTTCGTCAATAATTCGATAACGCCTAATGTGACAGTTTTTAAACGTTTACATGGTTCACTTTTTTAAGATTTAAGTGATTATCTAAAATGAACAAAATTAAAAAAATAAAATAAAATAAAGGTTGTGCCAATCAAACCACACCAGAGATTAAAACCAAATCGAACTTGAAATCTTCTTTGATTTATCAAATTTGGATTTTGAGTGGAACAATGATTATTGTTATGCCTATTGAATACTCCACCATTGGTAAACCGTGTTTCATCTGTACAAAATATTTTCCTATAAAAATTAACATCTACACATTTTTGTAGATACCACCTGCAAAATTGTAAACTTCGGTGATAGTCATTATCGCTTAAACCTACAATTGTTGCTTTCTACGGGTGGTATTTGTTTTTCATCAACGTTCATAACATTTTCCAAAATATTATTCTGACGTAAACCGGCATTGTTAACTTTGTAGTTAGCTCCTTTTTGTTCGATGCATCCATAGTTCACTACATTTCTGTTTATTGTGTTCTGTGTGGTTTTCCGGAAAACTCTGAGCGTAACTCGTGCAAACATTTTATTTTATTTGCTTTGAAATAATCATCCAACATACCAACCTTTTACGTTTTAGTTACGGCAGTTAAAATTTAACAGCCGTGGACGATATATTTTATCGATAATACTATCAACAACAATGTTTTTTATAAATTCTAATTTATTTTAACAACATATAACAATATAACATTTAATTAAATTAAACAATATTTACATTACAATTTGCATTTCCTGAAACGACGATGTGCCTAGCACAATTTTGTTCGGAATTTTCTCGTTTCTCATTATTTGCAAAATAAGTAATTTCTGATTTTATGGTTCTGCATTAAAAAGTTATTTAGAAAATTTGATTTTCTTACTGATCTGATTCTTCCACATATTGTTCGGCTACCAATAAAAGACTTCTAGCCTCCAAATTAATTTATTGTGAGTTCGCCACCGTTACTTGCCAAAATAGTAGCACTTGACCTTTAGGAATTTCGCTATTCCGCTTCCTAGGAACTTGTCCAATTTTGTGCACACCCACGAATTATCTAGTACACGAACTGTCCGATCGAAACGACGACCTTATAATCAGCAGGTGTAAGGGCCACAAGGTGTATCATCATCAGAAACTGCAAACCTTCGTACAGATTTGATTTTCGTGTCTTGCAAGGTGACTATTATGAATTTGCCACTATCCTCAATATTATCAACAGACAAAGTGCCACGTCTACAAGCGCCATATATACCAAATAATAAAATTACTTTCTCCAATAGAAAAGCTTCATCGATTTTCGTTTTGAATACTCACATTAAAGCAATTTTGGGGTTGGAAGTCTTCATCGGTAGCCGAATGAAGAACCACTAAATTCAGAAATTGCTTATTGTGCAAATAAATATTGTTTAATTTTCTTCAAATGTTATATTGTAATATGTTGTTAAAATAAATAAGAATTTATAAAAAACATTATTCTCGATAGTATTGTTGTTAAAAAATATCGTCCAAGGCTGTCATATTTTAACGGCTGTGGATGTTTATCAGGAGACAGTACCGATAATATGTAATAACAATCAAGTGTCACGAAAAAGATTTATTAGGCATGTTGTATGTACCGTGATATCAAAAATTATCTTGGTCAAACGTTGCCATGGAATATAAATAGTTGTCTTAGCTTAAATCATCCTTTTGAAATAATTCTGTCATAGTCAAGCCACACTGATATCATCAATAACTTACTAATGTGTTACCTACTTATTTCAGCAGTAAAATGTTAATGAACTACAAGTAATGAAATACTTCTAATGTTTTTATTAACAAGAAAAACGAAATTAAAGTAATTGTTGGGAATGTCCCCCGTTTTGTTCAATGCACAAGTTTACGCGCCTCCTCATGATGTCATCCTCTTGGTCTACCAGCACCATTTTTATGAGCCACAGAACCAGTTTCGCTAAACACTTTAACTCAATTTGTAAGGCATTCATAAAATTTGTCCGGTAATATTGCTACGGCTGGGAAGTTGTCTCGAAAATTGTTGACTGTATTCCCAAGTTCCATTAACTAGCACCCCCGTTCGAAAATAGGCATCAATCATGTAAATTTTGTGCTGTGTGGTAACAGACATAATTCCAAAATGGCATGGACACAATTACTTGACAGATTTTGCCACTCAAAAAATGATTGACATAAATGTATGATGTGAGCTGCGACAATCATTTTAAAATCCTTGGACGGCCATATAAGCATCATCGTACTCAGAAATCATGGCACACAGGAAAATAGACACCCATATGAGGGAACTCGAACGGTTCTTCACTGACTGGAAACTGACAGTCAACCCGACCAAATGTGAAAACGTCACATTCACGCGACGATACAGACGATACACGATACCGAACCCGACAAGGGTCAACGGTATGGCAATACCTATAACAACGACAGTGAGATATCTAGGGGTCACACTAGACAGAAGAACGACGTTTGATGCACACATACAACACGCGAACACGATGGGATAGGCTGCAATGAGATCGGTGTATGCACTGGCCTCAAAAAGCAGCAGACTATACAAGGCAATAATAAGACCGACGATGACATACGCGTCGCCTGTATGGTGTGGGGCTTCGGCAACAAACCTACGTAGACTGCAAGTGGCGCAAAACAAGTGTCTCAGGCTCGCCCTCTCAGGTTCGCCCTGTGACCTACACACAAACGCGGACATGCCGCTACTAACGACCTATATAAAAGAGATGGCTCATTATTGTACTATGGGAATTTGCTTCTGTTATTTACCTTTAACTGTTTCTACGGAAACGATGTAAAGAAATAAAATAAAACTTTACTGTGGAATTTGTCAAAACTAATATTTGCGTCCGATGAATTATAAGTATCTGCCCAATCTTCATTCCTAAGATATGACTGAAATTACTATATGTTCATTTTACCGAAACTTCGTTTTTCAATGTAGGTAACCGGATCGTTCTTTGCAATATCCATAAAGGAAACCAGTTGATAATAGTGATCAGATAAACCCGGGTCATCAACTTGAGAGTCAGAAATATTCATATCTATGTTACAAAAGATATTATCAATTATTGTCGAGGAGGGAGCCGTGACCCTCGTAGACTGGTGAATGTGTGAAGTCATATTAAAAGACTTGAAAACATTCATCACATTACCGGAAGTTTTATTTGTCTTACCAAAATCAATATTAAAATCGCCACAAACAATGAGTTGATGGTTAAAGGGATTTTTCCAAGAGAGCCACCAAGCAGTCAACAAACGTACTCATGTCTCCAGTGGGCGATCTATATATACATATGACGATAATCAATTGGTTACCACACTCAAGGTAGGTCTCGCAGTATTCAAATTCTTTTCACGGGACATTAGTCAGTATGACGGAGGCACTGTGTCGATACTTTTCCTAGCAAACACAAACACCGCCAGCTTTAAATCGAGTTCTGCAAAAGCTACTCACCAAACGATAATTCATAAAATGAATGTAACTGGTATCAATTTCCGTCAGCCAGTGCTCTCATACACAAAAAATATCTGGATAATTTAAAGACTCAAGCAAAGGCTAAAGTTGTTCAATTTTATTCCGCAGACTTCTAATGTTGAGATGTAACAATTTAAATTGTTTTTATGGGGCTCACCCTGACCCAAAAATGAGTCCCATTAGACTGGAAAAGGCATTTTTAACAGTATTCAAGCGCGGACCTAAATGTTAATCGTATCCGATTCACAAACCGACGTGGAGTCGATATAGATAAGATTATCTTCGTTCACAAAAGAAGTACGAATCCTATAATTTTCTACGCGTATGTCATTATAAAATTGATGTTGAATAACAAAAAACAAAGATTCAATTAATTGTCGCTTACCGCCCGTCCTTAAATGTAGCCCCTGCACCGTAAAGTCACTGTGTTATTGCTGTTCACAATTATCTTATGATATATTATATTATAATATATATTATTGAGTTCAGAAATAAATTTATTCAAAACCATTCTTCCGTCCCAGCAAGGTGCCGACACGAGAATTACATTAGTCTTCAGACTAATGTTTGTAGAGGAACCAATTTGTTCATAGACACACTACCACCGTTCAAACCTTATAAGTTCCACCCATGACAATTACAGAGTCATTTTGTCCGAAATCCACAATTAATTTATCTAAGCCGTCAACTACATTTTCGATACATGCTTACAAATAATCAGGATATTATAATTTACACTATCGACACACTCCATTAAAGCTGAAAAATTACGACCATGACTGTCTGACACAATAAGTATATTATTCTTAGTAGATGAACTTTTAGTCTCCTTGCACATATTTGTAAGTTGTTTTGGAACTCTATTGAATTTATTTTCAGTAGTCTTATTTTTTAATTTACCTATGGGTTTCGTAATAATTTCTTTCGACTTGTTACCTTGTGAATTGTATTGTTTTTTCTCCGTATATCATTATTCATCTTAGTAAAGGCAACCTATAATTGTTTGTATTTTTTCTCAAGTTCGTTAGTTTTATTTAAAAGTCTAAAATAGACACTTTTCCTTTTGTTATTCATCCTGTTACGAACGATATTACGATTAATTACCGTTCCCTGGCTGGTAATAGAGTCAGAGGATCTATCCATCACATCGTCGTGATTTGTTAAGATCCACAAAACTAGAATTTAAAGTTGATTTTAATTCCTGAATTAATGCGGCATTTTTTCCTTTTGATTGTAGGCCCCTCTTGTTTAGCTCGATTTTTATCTGGTCAAGTTTTAAATATATTAGTATAGATATGATTAGACATACTCATCTTATTTATTTACACCGTGACTTTAGTTCACCAAATACTCGTTTGTTGACACGGTGGCGCTAACACTCAATCACTAGCCTCAATGGCACACAGGAAAAAACGCCACAGCAAAAACCGATAGCGAATCGTATAACTTTCAACTGAAGTAAGAACAATGTGCACAAACAATTATACTACAATAATCACTTAGATTCTCAACGATTAATTTCCAAATATTCACAGAATTAGCAGACTAATCTACTATCATAGTACTGAAAATTTCACTCTGAATGTCCCACTAAAGGACCGAAGTATCGGAGCCCAACAAAACTCGTGTGTTTGCTCGGTTTTTAACGGCCTATGTGTTATGTTATATTATGTTATCTTTGTTGTGTATTTTGTCTTATTGTGTATCTAATGTAACGAACAATAATTTAATTTAGTTTAGTTTAGTTTAATTAAAAATAAATTATGCATTTCAGTGAATGCATATCAGTGAAATTTGTTGATGATAAATAACATTGCCCTTGACGTGGAGGTAAACATATTTTTATTTCCGCCGTCAACGTTAGGTATAATTCCGGGTTCTTCATCCAACTCATTCTTCAGCACGAAGCTTTGCTTTCTCAATGTCGCCTTCTGTTCAATACAACCAGTTTCTCGAATAGATTGCGCCGTTATTTCCCAAGTAGTACATTTCTGGCAAAAAACTTTCCGCTAACACTTTACGAAGGGGAATATTTTACGTCCCCCACGCACTGTGTTAATAATCCTGTACCTTGTTTATTTTAAAAACCAGCGAACCGAAAGCGATCGTGTGCTATATATGAATTTGAACCACAAAATATTATAAATTGACATGGCTGACATTTCCATTTCTAACAGCGTTATATTTTTTAGCAGATATATTACTTGAAATCAAGCCGTTAAACTAAGAATCATTTTTAAATTTACACTTGAGAATTTTGACATTTTGTTTATTGCACCAGTCTTCAAAGTCACCGTTACATTTTTCATATTGCCGTACAAATTCTTCCGGTATTATACCGGAAGAATCGCGCAGTATTTATATTTATATAAAACCTTGTAATTGTGGAGGAGTACAAGAAATTGAAATATCGCTCTCATTGCCACTACCTCCACATATTTTGACGGTTCTTCACAACATTAATTGGATTAATTATGTAATATCCATAGAAACACTATGACATGAATTATTTACACTCGGTTAAACTCGGTTGACTCTTTTATGCGCGGTTTCTGAAAGCGAATTTAATGAGCCAGTTAGTTTAACTGTTCGATAAAACAGGAAACGGGTTTCCGAAACGCTGAATATGTGTTTAACTAGGCGATGTCGTTCAGTTAAGTTAACGCAGCATTATGGACAGTTAAATTAAATGACGCATGCGCAGTTGTGTTTACAAATGCAAATGTATGACATGTATCGTTTCTGTCACGTTTCGATAAATTGTTAGGTTAGTGTCACTGTGTTTATATGTTGATTATCTTGCGTGAAGAGTAAATTCTGTGTGACAAATTAATAATATAATCAGTTCTTTTCAGAACTCTTAATCCGTATATTCGAAGAAAGAAGCTAAGAATTTACAAATTTACCGGTATTTTGACAACGACGATTGCAGCGCCATATATTACATTCAATATTATTTAATAGTTTAGACTGCAACCTGGCGGATTCATTAGTTAACTATAGATCGCTTTCAGAAACCCAATGTAATTTAATGGACTCGTTAAACTAATGAACCAGTTAGTTAACGCTCACTTAAAAATTTCTTTCAGAAACCGGGCATAAAAGCATTAAAAATTATAATTAGATATTTTTTACAGAAATATTGCAGCCGACAAAAAAATTATGTTGCTCAATGAAAGCCATTATTTGACCATAAGCTCTTTTATTAATGACGTCAAATATGGTGTATAAATCAAGTTTCGGAAACAGGTTTGTTAAATAAGTTTTTTCAACTTTGCGTTGGTAATAACTTCATTTTAGCACCCAAAACAGTGTTAAAATGAAAATTTGAATGCTAAAATGAGTCTGGTATAATTTTTTTTCTTTACGTTGGCAACGGTTTGGCAGCCTCTAACGTCAACGAAATGTCAGTTGTAAGTAATAATCTTTGCATTGTTTTCGTTGCACCATTCTTCGATTTTTTTTATATTTGTGTTGTTCGGAAATAAATTCCCAATCGTAGTTTGTCCAATTTCCCGTATTTCGGGTGGAATACATTGCAAGTCTTTGCAACTCATATTCCGTCAAAGAAAACTAACATTTTAAATTAAACGTTCGACCGCCTCCTTATTTAATTTCACAGAAACGTTACCAACCCGCACAATTATCCCTAAATGTTGAATTACTTAACAAAGTTTAATTTTTCACGTAAAAAGGGCGCAAAGTAGAAAAAATAGTGTAAAATACTCGTACAGAAGGCTATTCAGGGCATTTGTCCGTTCAGCCGCTCGCCTTCGCGGCTCGTGGCTGAATTTCGGACTTTGCGTTAACAATAGGTCCATTATGATACTGAAATGGGCTCAAAACAGTTTTTTGGTAACTATTTGTTCTGTAATTCCACAGCTCATAACACACGCGTCAAATATCGAATACATAACCATAAACTTAGAAACGTGTTAAATTTATTACAATTATTTAAGCAACACACTAAACGAAAAGCTTGCACCAAAGCAACATCCTTCTCTTCTGCCATATTTTTAAAGGTTTTCACCAAATATAAAGAAATTTAAATATTTCAAATGGTATTTTCCGCCTATAAAATATAACTTGACGATGTCGCCATCGTTATTCCTAAATATCCCTAGGTTATAATGCTACATTTTTTTGTATTCGAAATTTTGTATAATTTATATAAAATCAGTAACGCTAAGTAGATAAAATAGTATATTAAACTCGTTTACTAAGAGGCATTGTAGCACTTGCTCCATTGGAGCACTCCTCGCTTCGCTCGTCGTGCCCGAACCCCACGCGTGCTACAATAAGGCCTCTTATTAAACTTGTATAATAATATACTATTCTAAAACTATTTCATATACCGGCAGTTTTTTAAAGATAGGATTTCATGAGAATATTAAATTCAGTTAGCAGTAAAGTTGTGGAAGTTGACGAAATATTGAAACAATTTCAATTTAATATTCAGAAGAAAGGAAGAAGCTGGCAAAAAGTGTTTTTTTTTTTTTAGAATTCCCTTTGCATCAATTTGAAATGTTTAGTAGATTGACTCTTCACCTCATATTTGTACTTTTGATCTGACATTTGTAATAACCCAACCAACTTTTACAATGGTTGAACAACAAGTTGATATATGTAGTTGCAGCATATATAAGGCGCTGTTTCCTACCGGGAAACTACGGCAACATTTGCAGCATTTCACCCAGTCATATCGTACCAAGTAAATCCACCATAATTGATATTTTAAATATTTTTTTGTCAGCTAAGAATACTGATAGAATTTACTTTCTCAAAAGGCCACAAATATTAGAATAAGAAAAGTACAAGAGATGATAATACCAGAATGGAGTTTTGTGAGTATTGGATCGAATTGTCTTGGATGTAAGCATTCATAATCAGAATAAACGAATTTGAGCAAGGAAAACCGGAATATTATAGAAGTAACCCACACATGGTCCAGAAAAAAATAGCCCATGTGCAGGCACGATGGAAATGACATTTTTGGGTCCCTTTTCATAGACTTTAATCGTGTATGTATGACAGTATATATATATGGCAGTGCTTGCAAATAGAAAATTGCGGTATTAGTTTCCTGACGGAGCATTACTCCAGAAGTCACGGAATTTTTAAATCAGCCATTTCTAAATATGTGGATAGGACGATAGTGCCCTTGCAAATGCTCCCTAAAACAACGTTAAGCTTGGTAATTTTCAAAAAATTAAAAGTTAACAGAGCGTTGAAAAATTAGAATGTAAAATCTTATAGGATTAAAAAAATAAATACTGGTCGTATTGTATATTGATTCGAACATCTAAATAGTTTAACAATTTCAAATCGTTACGTCAAGTATTAGTGAAATGGTTGATAAATTCAAATCTTCAATTTCGTTATATTTAATATGATCATTGAATTTGATTACTATATTTTTTTAATTTGTCCAGTACAGGTTTCAAATTTCACAAATAATTTGAAATTATTACATACTATTTAATTTTGATTTTAATATACAGTGTGTTTCACTTAATAGTGTAACACCCTCATATCTTTTTTATTGTTAGTCCAATTTTAGTAATTTTTTTTTCCTAAACGTAGAACACTCATTGATCTATTTACTCCCAAAAAAACAATTGTCTTCTTTAAATGCAAAGCAACCTGCGATGGCAAAAATCAAGAAATCACTTTAGGGATTTTTTTATCGAAAATTTTTACTAGTAATAATTGATCAGAATTGCCCAAAAATCCTAAATCAAATTTTGGATTTAGGATGAAAATTAAAAATGTTAAAATTTCCCTTAAAAGTCCGTAAATACTTATTATTAGCTGCGCCGAAGAAAGTATGCTGTGAAAATTTTGTTTGCAATAAAACCCGAACTGTCAAAGTTGTTTAAAGTTGTTGTTGTTTAGGCGCAGCCACCTCTGCAAATAATATTAACCGATTGGGAATTGCTTTTGAAGAAAATTTTAACATTTTTAATTTTCATGAAATTTTGGATTTAGTGTTTTTGGGCAATTCTGAACAATTATTACTAGTAAAATTTTTCGATAAAAAAATCCCTAAAGTGATTTCTTGATTTTTTCCATTTATTTTGCTTTCGCAGGTTGCTTTGCATTTAAAGAAGACAATTGATTAACAATTGGGATTAAATAGAGCAATAAGTATTCTACGTTTGGGAAAAAAAATACTAAAATCGGACTAAAAATAAAAAAGATATGAGGGTGTTACACTCTTAAGTGAAACACACTGTGTATATATATATATATATATATAAATATATATATATATATATATATATATAAATATATATATATATATATATATATATATATATATATATATATATATATATATGAAAAAAGGTTTTAACGCGGGAACAAAGATATGTGAAAGGGATATTCTTGGGCATACACCCGCATGGAAACACGCAACCGCCGACACGTGTTTCTGACTTATTAGTCATCATCAGGACGGTATAGCCAAATTAAAAGGTGGACAAAATTTGGAGATAAAAACAATCGGAGTCAACAACAAGCAGCCGACCTCCACATTGTGATAACCGTCAAAATACCCACACATTGTGTGGGAACATTCAACATAACCACGCGGGAGGACATAGCCACCTGCGTGAACAACCGAGCCCAGGATATAATAATGAAAAAAGATTTTAACGCGGGAACAAAGATATGTGAAAGGGATATTCTTGGACATACACCCGCATGGAAACACGCAACCGCCGACACGTGTTTCTGACTTATTAGTCGTCATCAGGACACACACAATGTGTGGGTATTTTGACGGTTATCACAATGTGGAGGTCGGCTGCTTGTTGTTGACTCCGATTGTTTTTATCTCCAAATTTTGTCCACCTTTTAATTTGGCTATACCGTCATGATGACGACTAATAAGTCAGAAACACGTGTCGGCGGTTGCGTGTTTCCATGCGTATGCCCAAGAATATCCCTTTCATATATATATATATATATATATATATATATATATATATATATATAATTTTATAGATCCTTACTTCATTTCAAAAGTTAAGAAAAGCGTTGAAAAAATAAATCTGTTTTTGCAAAAACGTCCCCTAATAACAATTTGCGAAGACTCTAGTTTAAAGGGTGTAGAAAGTCCTAGAGAATTAGATAGTTGTACAGTTGTATTAAAGGAAACAAAAATTTAACATAATTAATTTAATTTTCAGTAAAGTATTAAAAGCGGGCAAGTTTTTTATTTATTATAATATTATTTTATTACGTTATCGGTAATTTCTTATAATTTTTTATTGTGTATACATTTGGTCGCCGACGCTTTTGAAATAATGTAATTACGCCTTTTTCAAAACTATCTAACTATTTATATTTCAAGTATAATTGCATAATATTTTACACAAGTTTAATAAATTATGTTATCGTTAATAAAAAAGATGTCAATCAATATTTGATGAGTTACAGAGAATTGTTCGTTATATAGATTGCAATCCAATCTCAAATTAATACAGCGTATGCACGCTGGAATGAACTAAAACACATTACACATTCAACGAAGCCCCGATGGCCAGAAACTGAAAGAATTATTAATCACACGAAAACATAATAAAAAGCTCCATCATATTAAGCTCGCAGAGAAATAAAGGAAAGCGATTAAAAAACTCAAACACAATAAACAATATAAACTCGGATGTAAGAGCGAACGCGTAGATAAAAATCATCCGGGAACATCATCCAATAGGAGCCGAAAATAAACAAACGTTCCGCGAAGAAGAGATAGCGTATCATCCGTCTTCCTTACATAACAAAACAAATCCATTAAACCCGTCTCGCTTTAATCTGACCGTAAAAAAAGTGTTTAGTGTTTAGCCATAAACTGTATCGGTATCCCCACTTAAGAAAGTTCCGGGGTCCCGGAACAGAATCTCGACCGCTCCCCGTCTCTTTCTCGCGCACGGGTGGCACTGGTAACGTCGTCCTTTGTTGCCGTACATTATTGGAAACAGAGCCCGCCCACAAAGTCCGGGTCGTGGAGCGCGTGCGCGTCTCCGCTCAGCGTCCGGACCTCCCCTAGCAACGTCAGTGTCTCGTGTGTTCATCTGTCATCTCGCTAGGCAACGCAGATTGTTCGGTGACAAAAGAACGGCGCGGCGTCGACGGCGCGAGCTTTTGCGAGCACCCACTTGATAATCGTTTCGACGAGAGATTCTGGTTAATTTTTCAAATTTGTTTAGTGTTGTACTTCAAAGACTGGATGGAACGTAAATAGTGGTTTATTTTAGTTCGTCTTGAGGGACGGTTTTTGCGTGAAACAGTTCGGGGGTTCCCCCGCAGTCAGCATCACGATTTTCGGGGATACTCATAAGGTAAGGTCGAATATAAGTTTTCAAAATATTAATTTTCAAACAAAAAATAATAATCGACGTTTTTCTAGCGAAAAATTTTCGAAATAAATGAACTAATATTGGCGACGAAACGAAACAGTTTACTGATACTGAATGTGCTATATAAATGAAAATCTGCCGCAGGTAACCATTTTGAAGGCAACATTGCCTCCTTGACAAATTAACAAAATCAGTTTCAAATTTAATATGATGAAGTCATACTTCACAGTTCATACGTATTTTTAAATTATTAAAAAAATAAAAATTGAAGAATAAGAAAATTTATGAGTAAAATTTTGAAATTATTCTAATACCAGACATACCAGATTGAATACTCTTTGGCAATTTAATAACCTTGAATATTTAACAAAAGTAATTTTCAATTTGTAATAAACTTTACAAATTTTCTACAATTGTTAAAATAAAAGGAATTGGAACTTAATGGAATGGATTGAAAAAAATCACATTCTCACGCACTAAAGAACAGGAATTTCACGTTCTTGATACAAAACATATCTAATGTATTTTTCATTCGTAAGTTTCTAGTTAGATTACTATCATGATGACTTTGGGTCATCATATATATTTTTTGTACAACTGTCAGAAAGGTGCAATTTTTGCTTCACTATCAGATCGTGAAGTGCGCATTTTTAACGGTGGTACGATTTGCTTTGTTATCTAAACACTCATGAAAAAGGTTTTTATTAATGTTGTCTAAGGGCTAGGAAGAAAATCACATAAATGGCAAAAACTGAATAATTGCACGCGGAAGTGTAACATTAAGATATGTTAGTGCAGCTGTAAAAATTATCTTTTTGCACCAAGGGTGAGAAATTTGAATTAGTCAGTCGATCAGAGAACACGAGACCATTTTTGCAATGAAGTACTATTTTGAGCTTCGCACAAAAAACTCTAAATAATATAGGTGTTAAAACTTCCACTGAAACGACGTCTGTTGGGTGGTTACTAATAATCTATTCTGATCTTCAATTAGTATGGCTCACCATTCTCAGACCAGAAAAATTACCCCTAAGTTAGAAAGGATGCAATGTATCATATTTCATGCTGACGAACTCCAAATGTTCTATTATTATATATGATACCAAGTGACAAAATAGTTTATTTAGCTATACGTCTACTTGGAAATGCAGCACACAATAAACTGTAGTAGCAAAAATAATCATGCTATATAATAAAATAGTTTAATGCGAACCCAATAAATGTATGTCTAGTAATTTTATCAATAATAAATTTTAAATAAAAGAGAGCGAATAGTCTTTTACATTGCTATATTTCATACCAATTATTGATAACTGGCCCCTGTATTTTATGGGTGTATTATATGTCATAAAAGTTGCTACCATCCTCCGTCAATGTCGTCGGCGGCTCAAGAGAAGACGGAGTGAAGCGTATTAAAGGTACCGAATTGTTTATCGGTTTGTCATTAACGATTGCTTGAATTTGATACACCAGACCAACATCAAACTATATTTATGTTACTGGAATTGAAAGCACAAAAAATTTTCGCCGTCCTATAAATCGTACAATTCCTGACATCAATGCGTTTCCATTTTTGTGATTATTTAACAACATTTCCCAAATTGACGTACATTTCCATCAAATCTTAAATAAACATACAGCTGAATTTTTGCGATACTTGCAATAATTTGTGTTTGAGTTGCTTTTCGCCGAAATCTCAATCAAATGCAGCTATTAGACCTGCAACTTATCGCACGTAGTGTACGCATAAAAAAGGAAACAATAAACGACTGATGGGGTGCGACGCGTAATTGACTTAACAGAGTTTGAAATTGATAGGTGTCGCCGTTAATCAAGTAATAAAAATTAACAAATGCGAAACTGGTTATCACATGTCTCCCCCTTCGCTGGCATCCTTGATTCAGATCCTGTGCACCATTATTAAATTTATCCCGAATGACAAGTGATTTGCAAATTGGTCGTGTTCACTTGATTCGTTTAAGAGGCGAGTTAAACAAATGTTATGCTAATTTAAAAATTACCCGCGATGGATCGGCAGCGAGGCGAAAAGCCCCTAAGAATTCGTACACAAATTATGTCATTAACTATAATGTTTAATTTTTATGGATTGGTATGTTTCACATAGTATTTTGCCTTCGGTATTCGCTTAAATATGTATTTTATTTTAGTTTTGCAGTTTAAGGAGATGGCAGAACTGTAATGATGGGAAAAATGTCCTACCAATTTAAAAATTCAGAACCCTTTAACAATGCAAAATTATTAAGCATTATCTAAAATTTTAAAAATTGTAAAACCGCAAACAATGATAAAAATACCCAAATTATCTAACATACAAAAATATTAAAAATATGTATATAAAATGCGTAAGATCCAACCTAAAATAAAAAAATTATAAATATTCTCAAAAGCAATAGAGCGTTACAATTAAAAAATATACTAGGCAGTAAAATTAGTACATACTGGAAATATACAGGGGGTAGTACGAAATTGTACATTAATCAACTTTACCAAATTTTACAGAAAACTCAAATTAATAACCTGTATTTCGTCCTCTTGCATTAATTGGCAGCTTGACCCATACTAGATAACATTCTGATTTAACTGATTAACTCTTAATGTTCATATAAGTGGTACAAAAATTTTAGGATCTTCCCCACAATATTCCATAAGTACTGAATGGGATTCAAATCTGGATTTCGACCTGGCCATTTCATGGCGACAACTCCAACCCCTTGAAGGTACTGCCTGACTATTTGCTTTGTTAGGATTTGCTGATATACATAGGGTTCCGGAATCGTTTTTACTTATCCCACTCCTGCTAACCTTCCCTGATTTGCATTGATCAGCTCGGCATAGTCGTTTAATGATATACCACCCCAAACCATAACAGATCCTATACTATAACTGACTTTCTGAGTTATACAACATTGAGCATATATTCTCCTGGTCATCTGTAAACCCTCATCCACCTGTTATTGGTAAATCTACAAAATCTGGACTCATCCACAAACAGCACACTAGCTCAATTGCACACACAAAGGGTGGTGGTTTATGTTCTACTAACCTTCTTCCAATGGTGCTTAGTTAATCGCAGCGTAGTTTCCAAAAGAACGCTTTTTAAACGCTAGTAGTTAAAAATCTCCACCTTAAGGCAAGTACTCAAAAAATCAGTCTAGATTAGCAGTTATCACACGAATTCGCCCCTCACCAACTCGTCTCTTGTAGATTCCCGAAGCCGATTTAGCACTCTCGAAATGGTTGGTTGAAGCGTATGAAAATGTTCAGCATTTTTCCGCGTTCTTCCTTCATTTTCTCAGAAAACGTGATATAAACGACTTCTAGCACAGTTGATCAATGAATAACTAGCAGAATTCTTAAATACCGACATAGAAAACGTGAAACTAATCAATGGCTTTTAATCAGTATTGCATAAAAATGTGAACGAATATTTTTGGTTTGCAATTGACACTGAAAAAATATTAAAAGTGAATACGTTTAAATTTCTAAATTACATTGTCATCAACATTCATTTCCGTATATAAATTTTAAATTTGGATGTGCAAGTTTCGGCAAAAACGGAAAAAAATTATTTCACTTGCAGACCATTATACATAGAAATTTCATTGTACACACATTGCAATATTTTGGGCAAATTGGCCCTAAAATGAATGCTCAGAATATATAAATTAACAACTTTTGAACATTTGGACAACCGGTCAGATCTGTAAATTTTATGAATTTTGATTTTCCTGTAAATTGGTACTAAATTTTTCGAATGAAAAATTATTTCATCTCTATGTTGAGGACAATGAGTTATGACGTCATTTTATGACCTGAACTGGTATCATTAGGGTACATAAGAACGCGAATCAAAAAATAACATACACACCCACACTAGCGTTGATGGAAATATCCAACATAATGTTCTATTAAATAGATAATTTGGAATCAATAGTGGAACTTTTTAAAATCATATACAACTATGACGAAGAAACCCTAGTGACCGTAGGCTTCCTAGTGCATAAAATTCACACATCACTTACTGTAAGGGTTTTATCACATGATTAATTTGATACTTATATATTTTGCATTTGGAACTGTTAGCAACTGTCTGCCACTATTTTCCATTTACTCATAAACATGGGGTAATTAAATAAA
Organism: Geotrupes spiniger; assembly: GCA_959613385.1. NCBI lineage: Eukaryota > Metazoa > Arthropoda > Insecta > Coleoptera > Geotrupidae > Geotrupes > Geotrupes spiniger. Next base: position 3,707,159 of record OY390738.1, read on the forward strand.
TAAATAAAGATTTCACGAGGTAATGGATATCAGTATTAAAACTCATTTACTTATTAAAATTCTCTACAAAACTTTCCCAATCCTTTGGAAACAGAAACTCTAAAGAACTATAAAATTTGTTCAAAATGATGCTCTTGGTTAGACATGGAAAGTCTGGTTCGTCTTTCCACGTGTGTATTTATCGACGCTAACGCGCATACAAATTAATATCTATAGTTTCGGACACAAACATCATACATGTTTTATTGCAACCTATGACACTGAAGGTAAACTGTAAATGTAGACATAAATGATTTAGTAGAAATATCAATTAATTACATAAGAAATCGTATTAATGGAAGAAGGGCTTTTCGCTGTGTGAATGATTTTTTACTCGCGCGTAGTTCAATTTCATTGTTTTAATTTATTGCCAGCCAGACAAAGTTTCTGCTATTCAACATTTGTAACCAAAAACGGTTGAGCGGATTTGTATAATATTTGGGAATGTCACTATTTTGACATAAACCCATCACCAGCGAACTTACTATATGTTATTTTTCAATACTTCTGGCTAATACATTCCAAGTAAATTATTTATTAAAAATACAATACTGAAAAATGCAAAATTAAAGTAGATGCAGTAATTAACGACGTAAATGATAATTTCGTGCTGTCATCAATGCAATGTTAATTTCATTGGATATTTTGGCACACTTTTTTAGGAATAGAGATATACGCGAGAGTCCCGTAAAAGAGGTTAATGGAAATGATACAAAAAGAGAGTCAGTCAACGATGAAATTGTTGTTATCCGACAAGTACTACTACACACAAAAACAATAAACAAGGGAGGCAAAGTACATGTCTCGTTTGTTGATCTATAGAAAGGTTTGATCAGGTTATAAGAAAGGAGATTTCGAAAATTTTAGAAAAGAGAGAAGTTCCGAAAGGCCTAATTAAAGGAATCAAGAGCGTCTATCAAACGAAAATTAACTATATTAGGATGAGACACGAAGTTTCAGAAAGTATTCTAGGAGTAAACCCAAGTACAGTCGAATGCAAAAAAAGTAGACAATAGTATATTGTAATACGAAACATCCGATTGTCGCATGCATGGGTTAAGGAATACGTGCAACAAGATGTCTTGTACAACGAGTGTTACATGCTACAGCTCCTCTTAGCAAATACGAGAGTCGGAAAATATGCGAACTACAAAAGTTTTATTTAAAATATTTTACGCGGGAAAATATTCAACCAATCACGCTCAAGTATACTGATTTGGTACATTCTGAATCAGAAGTAAAGGTAATAAAATCTGCACTAGACCGTAGTTATATGTTTATTTTGTAATAGCATAGTTATTTTTTCAATTAGTTATTAAACTTTAAATTGTGACAAAACTTTATTGTAACGCTACCTTTTAAATTTGCCGTCGAAATACTTTTTAACCTGAATGTACGTTGAAAAGTAGTACCGAACTAGCCACGCCCCCACAGCTCTCATGTTTGCTAAGGCGAGCTGTATTTAATTTAATATTAAGATATAAAAAAAACCATTTAGTGAGATTTAATCTCTTAGGTTGGGTGTGACTGACATCCATAATATTTTGACATTTTAGTTTCAAAATACCGAATTTTCAGAATTTTGGTTTAAATATTCAAGTTCGCAGTATGGAATAACTAGACCGCAATATTAACGTCTTCTTACTTTGCCAACACTAGATTTCTTCGGTGATCGGTGCCATTAGTCTATTAGCAACCAATGGCAACAACCACAAACGTCACCGGAAAAGTCGCTAAAAGCGGTTGCACAAAATTCAATTTTGTCTAACTACTTTTTGTAAAAACAGTGTCACAAAATTGTCATTGTGACATAGAAATAGAAAAAAACAGTTTCCTGTAATTAATTTTCCTCAAATTGTTGTTGTATAAATGTGGCTTTTTAAAATCCCCTTTTCTTGAAAAATTTCATGACCAGATATTAGTGTTTGATAGAGTTTTTATTGTTTAATAGAAATTTCTTTATTCCAATAAAACTTGGAGATTTCTCAATCCACGTGATATTTGACTTATTTATTCAGTAACTGTGGTTCGGGGCCCTAGTTCGGGCTACCTACGCTTACGGCTCACCAGTTCATTAAAATATCACTGAAATGACAATACTGACGTTTAATGACATTGCTAATATCAAGTTTCTTCAAGCAGCCGAAAATTTCGTGTCTACTTTTTTTGCATTCGACTCTATGTAATCTGAGAGCCCTAGGAAGCCATAAAAGAACAAAAAGAAAGAGTCGAAAAGTGCGAATTAGGATACTGGAATATGGAAAAAATAACGACTTTGCTATACGGATGACATGATATTTGATAAAAATGAAAATACATTGAATGAAACCACGAAATATCTAGAATAAGTCTAGACAAGTTTGGAATGAAAATAAATCAATACAAGACGGAAAAAAATTGGAAGGAAGACATTTAAAACAAGTAAAAAAGATCTAGGATCAATGGAAGACGGAAAATAGATGACAATATTTGAGACAAACTGACAAAAGGTAGAAGATTATTCAAAAGTATTAAAAATCGATTCCTTCGAAACGGATCAAAAGAGGTAAAGTTGATGCAAACAAAGAAGTAGTGACACCTACTTTGACGTATGCCTTAGAGACGCTAACGGAAGCAGATAAACAAAAACAGAAAGAAAACGAAAACCAATGTAACAGACTCAACTCCATACAATGCCTTACACACAGGGGGGTAGACAGGCTAGATGGATTAAGTAACAACTGCACATCTCGAAACAGTCAGATAATATAGCGTTATTAAAACATTTTCTTTTACATGAAATACACTTAAAATAAAATAAAATATAACGCAACTACTTGTATTAAAAACAAATTACTCACAGTAGTGAATAGAACATCTCAATTGTCTTTTAAGCTCATTGGCGTCGCGTAATATATATACAAACACTTTGGTCGGGAGCGACATACCGACCGGCAATTGAATAAGTTTTGACAAATATAAAACAACAATCTTGTTTCCACACGAAAATTAAGTACGAGCATACAACTGAATGTTCTTCTAAGTCAGCGAGACCTAGAAGAGCTTCCTGAAGATGTCAGATGGGACTCTGCCGAAACGTCGAAGCGACCCTTCGGGGAACATTTCTAGAACGCGGTTCACAACCCGAGAACCAATAAGCACAGATTTCAGCCGCGCACCAACATATATATATATATATATATATACATTATATACATATATAAAAATACTAAATAATAACTAATAATTTACAAATGTCACAAATACGTAAAAGTCTTTACATTTGACGTTTTTGACTTTTAAAGTCTGAAGGACATATTTGAAATTCTCTGAAAAAATTGAATATTCGATATAAAGGCAAAGATAAGACAATATTGCTCGCAATATTGAAATTCTATTTGTGGGACAAGTCGTATTGTTGGGAGCTAAAACTCTTCGTCGCTTTATAACGTAACATCGAAAAATACTTGCCTAATATGACAAAAAAAAATCCACACGAAACTTTCTTATACTTAGCTATACTACGTTTTTCGAAAAAACTTTTGAAATGTTTAAAATATCAATATCTATAATTTATGTAAGAATATTTTTTTTCCGTAACGTGTACCGTTTTCGAGATATGGAATATGGTTATAAGAGTAAACCATCACTTGCGGTTGAGAGATTGCGTTCAAAATATGACGTTTTCCTCCTTGCTACATACAAATGTTAAGTTTTAAGTTTCAGAGCTCTAGCTATAATCGTTTGGTCGCTAGAGCGCGCGCAGACACACAGACACACACACAGTTCGAAAATTTTCATGATTCCTATACTTACTTATACATAATGTATAAGAAAATAAAAAGTGTTTTGCTAATTGTCATGAAGCTCAAGTCGTCGGTACTTTTCCTTATTGGTTTGAATAAAATATGAGTCTATGCGAAGCTTTTAATATTTTACAATTTCTAACAAAATGTCATGTCGATTGATGAGTGAAGAGTACTTTACCTTAATGTGCTTATACAAGAAAAAAATAAATTCTGCCAAACTGGTGATTTCGCTTGACATATTAATTGTTCTGTATTACAATTTATAATTTCCAACGAATCTGCGTAAATTACTACGATTTAGTTGGTTTGATGTATTTAATGTAACAAACGTTTCTTTTAAAACATTACACATATCTGATATTTATATCCTAGTCACTGTCAACAAAGATAGGAATTAGCAGCAACAAGAAGTTATTAAAATTCATCAATGATAAATTAATTATCAATGATTCGTTTACAATGAAATTTAATGAAATTTCTACTGGAAAATTATTGCATAAGAAATGTCGATTGATCTTCTGAAGATTTCTAACGATAAGGAATCGCGGACCGGACTCCTTAGTATATATATTAATAACACACTCATTCATTTCATTATAATATTAACAGCAATATTGTATTTTTAGATGTTTATGTTTGTAATTTAACACCGAGTTTTCATTTTACCGTCAAATTTACCAAATTAAATACTGTAGACCTGAATGATCCAATTACGCGTAATATTACGTTAAATTACCATCGCACAACCTTCACAACACAAAGAAAAAATGTTATCGTGGTTCGAACGTCTCGTTTGAATTAACCACCACCGGGAGCACTCGAGACCCACTCCAGCAAGCACCAAATCCGAATATTGTGGCACCCGACTGTGCGAAACTCCACTCCGCGCCAACAAAAGCACATCCTGTGTGTCCTCTTCACAAGAAACGTCCCCATCTCCCTAATCGCATTCGCACTCTCGACAGTACAAACAGCGATTTCGTGCCGGGTGCAAGCGGCTAGATTGAATGGAATCGGACACCTATCTTGATCTGGTGTGCCTTCGGACGACCGATTGCGACCACAGGTGTCCCGCCATTAAATACTTTGCTATTTGAATTATGCGACTTGTACGCAATATGAAATACTATTAATTATGCTTTCATTTAATGTATAATGATTAAAAAATCTATAATTAAATAATTACACGACATCTACGTTAGATACAGTTTCATTGACTTGTGGTGTGCATTAATCAAATTGTGTATGATCGAAACGGTTTGGACTAATTGCAGTGATCATTAGCCTTCGGCAATTATTTACTTTGTCACGTACTAGAAGATGATTTTTGTCAATTTCAGCATGTACCTAAACACATACATATAATATAATATAATATACAAAAGCAGGGTACGTTCTAATCGAAAGTCAAGAAAAACTTTCAGTCGATTTTATGTATTGTTTTAACATTTTTTTATTTCGCTTTTGTTTATTGATTATTGATATTGAAATAAATGATAAAGCCATCAATATAGTAAATTTTATTATCTTGCATTACGAATCCACCATAAAAATATATAGTGAGCATGCAAATTTTGGATGCAATGATAGCCAGAAAACCACAGTAATGGTGATCGTTTCTAATGGTAAACATAATAACATAAAATATTAGTGTTATAAAATATAAAAATTATATATTTATTATTAATCGATCAGTATTTTGGAAAGAAATCGTAAAATTTTGTTTACAAATATTAATTGAAATATTACTATTTTATTATATTATATTCTATTATAAATTGTTTGCATTTTGCTCTGCGATAGGTTTAGAAAATAATACTCTTATCTGCACAGCTATCGCGAAATGAAACGTATATCCTCCATTTTGCCATTGATGGACTTGATTCTGTTCCTATTAATATATTGATATTAAATTTCGTTCGTTAAGGGTCGTTATGTATCTAGGATATTTTACTGGAATTAAAACTTTTTAGAATTTAAAACTGTCTCTTCCTTATATCAAATTGAATTCAGTTTTATATTTCAATGATGATTCAGTTAAATGATTATTATTGGGATATTAAAATCTTATTAATTGACGTCGTTTAGGGTTGACAATTTATTGCACACAAATAAATGCTAAGGTTATTGTTGAGATGCTCCTTTTTCATGATTTTGGGAGCCTTAGTTAAATTGTTTTTGCTATTGTATTTTAGTAATAATAATAATAATAATAATAATAATAATAATAATAATAATAATAGATTTTATTGTTCAACGGATATACCAATTGCAGAACAATCATATTGTACATACAAAATACTTATATAATAAATAGTCAATTAGGCAGTACATATAATTACAATTTCACATACACTTATATTACACTACACTATCTTAATATTAGATGTCAATTTTCTTGTAAAACATATTTTCGAAAGGTCTAAATTATTGTACTTATCGTTAAATAATTGCGTCATTCTATAAACCGGTGCGTGGTGTAAACAGTTTGTTCGCGACATATCGTATTGAAATGTAAGGCAGTTCCTACTATTTCGTCTCGGTATTTTGAAATTAATTAGACCTAAAATTTCGGGATTGTCAATATTATTGTTTAATATATCGTATAAATGAAGGAGACACACCATCTGACGTCGAGATTCTAGAGTTGGGATATTGTAATAACTATTGAGGAATTGTCTACAATGCCATAAATATTCTTCGTTCTCTCTAAAGTATCTACTTTGTACCCCTTCTATTGCATAATTATGCTTATCATATATAGGAAACCTTCTAATTACGAAACCTAACTGCATTAAACAGCACTGGTTATATGTGCAATATGTTCAACAAATGTAAGTTTGGCATCAAATACTACTCCAAGGTCCGACACTACAGTTTTCCTATGTAATATTGTGTTGTTATGTACATAATCAAATTTTACGTTATTATTTCGTTTTGTATATGAGGTGACTGAGCATTTTGAAATGTTCATCTTCATATCATTGATGTCACACCATTCAATAACATTCATCAAGTCGTGTTGTAACAATTTACAGTCGTCTATACTTCTGATAGTTCGATACATTTTTAAGTCATCTGCGAACATGAAGACTTCAGAGTATTTAACTACATTTTCAATATCGTTAAAAAAAATTAAAAATAACAGTGGTCCTAGATTACTGCCTTGAGGGACTCCTGGCACATTAGTGAAACAAGTTGAATTAAAGTTATTTATGGAAACATAGAGTTGCCTGTCGCAAATAATCAAAAATTAAGCGCAGTAGTCCATTTGAAACCTCATAGTAGTCCATTTTCTTGATAAGTAGTCTATGGTTAATACTATCAAATGTCTTTCCTATGTCCGTGTAAATGATATCTACTTGTAGTTTTTTATCTAATTTGTTCGTCAGGTATTCTGTAACGCAAGATAAGTTTGTTACGGTAGAACGTGACACAAAACCATGCTGCTTGCTAGTAATTATTGATCTAATATCACAAAAAATACGTGAATGCAGTACCTGTTCAAATATTTTAGAAGGAAAGCTTAGAATTACAATCGCTCGGTAATTTGTTATATCAGATTTGTTACCACTCTTAAAGATCGGAACAATCTTCGATCGTCTCCACCACATTGATGGATATACACCCTCCAGAAGGGCCATATTAAACATATTATGCAGCGGTGTTACTAGATATTCAATGCATGCTCTAAAAATATATCCCGGTATACCATCGGGCCCTATTGCGTTATTTTTAATTTTTCGAGCTGCTTGTATTATTTCTTCATGAGTTATGTTATCAATAATAACATTCACGTTGGGCAGAGAAGACCGTTCGTAGTAATTAGCAAATGTTTCATAATCTAAATTAACGTCTTCCTTATAAACTGTGCTAAAATAATTTGCAAAACCTTCTGCTATATTCTTCCCACCCTTCCGGCATTCTCCATTGTATTCCATATTGCCAGGTATCGACGAATTGCCCTTTCTTGAATTTATGTATAACCAAAATGCTTTTGAATTTGTGCAAATATCGTTCTGGCAATTCTCCAAATATTCAGCATACGCTATTCTAATACCATTCCTCACTATATGCCTAAAATTAATAAATTTCTTATTATATTTATTTTTCCGGTATTTTACATACAAATATCTGTAATGTTTTTTTTAACTTTATGTTATTAATTAACTTCTTATCATACCATATGGGATATTTATTCGAACAAAAGGTTACACGCACACATTTTTCCAATATGCTGTTGATTATTTTATAAAAGTGGGCTACATAGTCATCGACCGTGGTGTATTTCTTTAAAATGTTCCAGTCGGTATTTTTTATCATATCATGTATCAAGCAGAAATCAGCTTTCTTAAAGATAAATTTATTGCTTCTTCCAATCGGACCTATTAGAAGCCCTAGGTATGCTAATCTCAATGCTTAGGCATGGATATACTATCTTCATTAACCAGTGGCAAATATTCTCTTTTTATAGTACAATTCCTAATATTTGTTATTGCCAAATCCAAAATGACGTTATTAAAATTCAAAATACCATTGCATTGGTGCATATCAAAAAATGACATAAAACTATGCAACTCCTTCAGTCTCGATATATTGACATTTTTACTTATTTCCGGTACATTAAAATCTCCTATAATTAAGATATGACTAGAGTGCATTTCTTGCAAAGTTTCCAAATAACTGAACAAAGTGATATACGTCTCCAAAATTGAACTAGGTGGAATGCAAAAAGCAAGTAGAAAAATTGATTGATTGTTACTTACCACTTTAACACCTTTAAATTCAATTTCGTTGCCAATCCAATCCATACATACTTCCACAGACGAAATATTACGATTTACAGCAATGATTACACCACCACCCAAACTTTTACCTGTTAATACTTTGCCCCTATCAGCCCGATACGATATTGGTTATGTAAATTATATGAGGATAGTTATTAGATCTATGCAAACGATGCTTCCTAAAATAGAATTCTCAGTATTTCTCAAAAATTCCTGAATTATATTCCACAATAATTACATAAAAATTCAACTCCAATCGTGCTGACATAAATCATGCATGCACATGCACACAGTTAAACTTCTCTAACTCGAATCTTCATTTGACATATTGAATTATTGGATGATTTTCTTCTTTGTCGTGTTACAATTTGCTAAATTACAATACTTATTTAAATGACAAAATTATATCTGAAATGATATTCCTTTTTTCTTAAATCACTTTCATTGTATAGAAAAATGTATTTCCCATTAAGTTAATTGATTTGGATTAATTAATTTTGTATAAGCAGAAGTCTCTTTACTCTTAGAAATGTACGTATGTATGGTTCCATATGTTGAACATAATAACGACAATTATCCGGACTTATTCATTTAGAAGCATTATGAACTGCATCATATAATTCATTTTCGTTTGTTGAATTGGCTCTTGTTATTAACTTTTTCCACAGATAATCCCTCTTCCTATAAAAAACAATTTCAGGACGTAGAAATGCATTAATTGGCCATGAGCTTGAATGAGTTCTCTTCTTCTTCATTCCTTTGAAACTGCACGATATCCATTAATAATAATGTTTATTTTGAACTTGAAATTAATATAGAAGTTTTCATTCATTGCTACAGCAACGAAATAGTTGTGTCCTCTTAGTTGAGCTTCAACTTTCAATGCTTTCTAACCTTCCAAGTGAAACTCTAGAAGTTACTTGAATTCCATATTCATCAATGAAGAACATGTTCCTCAAGCACAAAACACAAGCGAGCTTGAATTGATTCAGGTGAATTTCTTCTGTCGGGAACGAATGATGCTTTCACTGTTTTTATGAATAATGAACATTTCTGAAGAGCTCTGTTGATTATAGACAATGGAGTCTGATTTAATATTTGTCCACACTTTATTTCATTTGCTGAAGAGTTAAGGAGCAATCTTCATCCATCCAATCACAAATCTGTTTTTGAGTATTATGAGTTTTTATGGAGGTTGGACAACGTGACTTATTATGTCTGGAAAATCGTTAAATTGTTGTGCAAAATTATTTCTCGTGGAACCGTTATTCATGGAATTGATTACACCGTACAACAGAAAAAAATCCCGGGTTTTCTTATCGTTTCTAGTATCTTCGGGGTTCCTGATCACGAGTATGTACTCAGTATTGGTGAAGGTTCTAGGTTTAAACACATTTGAATCTCAAATACTGAAACTTATTTTTTTCATGTTAAAATTACTATGAAATGAGGAGATCAAGACGACACTTTCTTCTCTATTCAGCAATTGGGTTAAACACCATAGATGTAATATTTTCCGAAAGACACAGGAGGTATTAAAATGAAACCGGAAAACCGGACTCCTACTGATCGCTTTATTTTTTGTGAAGTAAGATATTAAAATTTATTTCTATAATTAGCAAATAAATTTCACTCTTGATATGTGGGAAAAGCGTCGGGAGGATGGAGGAAAAAAATGAGGTGGAATGCCCTTCCTACGTTTTTTTCATTTTCTAAACCTAAAAGTGAACAGAACCTTCCCGCAACACCATTATCTATGCAATGTCAAGAATTGAGAGTTGGTAAGCCATCGACGTCCAAACAAGAAATTAAATAATCATCGTTAAGGACGTATGAATCAGAACTTGTACTAGCAGAGATAAGTTCTACAAATCTAAAAGAAGCAAGTAGTGCTGATGACATTTAATTGAAATGTCGCATTAGCAAACTTATATTGAAAATAAAATGTTAAAGGAAAAACTAACAAAAATCTCAAAGGAAAGTAAGAAAACTGACTAAGAGTAAGGATAATAGAGGATGTCAAAAGCATTTGTAATTAATATATATATATATATATATATATATATATATATATATATATATATATATATATATATATATATATATATACTACGATATTTTACTTTACAACTTAGTCTGGTCGCTAACTCCTCGAATGAATATATATATATATATATATATATATATATATATGTAATTGACCATTCAGTCAAATTCTACAATTCTTCAAATGAAACAGACAATAAATCTTTGCAGATGAAATTTTCTTGTGGTAACAATTGGATATCCAAAATTATTACAACATAAAAACCCATTACCATCTTTAAGAACATTATCAAAAAGACTCGAAAATTTCTAGTTTTAATCAGGAATCTTGGATGAAGTTTCTGATTTTCTTAAAACTTCAAATTTTTAATGAACATGAAAAAATGTAATGTAACGTTAGATAAAATGGTCATAACAAGTTCGTCACTTTATATATCTTATTAAAACAATATATGGTCATAGTTACTTTCTGGAATCGCGCAAAATGCATCGGTTATAATATTGGATGGAATAAATTCTCTTTGAAAGCAAACTGTAGCTTATTTACAGGTATTTATGAAAATTATTTAACATATTGAATTTTAATTTTAATTATCGTTAGGAAAAGCGACTAATGGCCATATTTATGAAGACATCTTTTTGGACATAATTTAAAAAATCACATAATTTAGGACTGACAAAAGTGAGACCATAAAATACGTCACTGTGGAAGAATTGGGATCTCTCTACAGGGAAACACGAACGAATTCATAATTATATAGTTTACCCGTGTCCGAAATTATAAGAGGAAAATTTGCTTCTAGATCGTTTTAAGATGAAATTTAAAACATATACAAACGTAATTAATAATGACGTGGCAAATGGTTTAAGATTTATAGCGGAAGAATTATATTAGCCCGAATATGTAACAACCGCATGATTTATAGATTTGATAGATAAAAGGTTTTACTACATGTCTTCGAGGCTAGCTGTGCTTTAAGTAAGGTAGTTCAGAATGCTTACGATAGAACGATACAATTCCTGACAGATTTTATAAATGTTTTAGAGGAATCATATGTGGGGAGAACATGGAAACCATAGCATACTGGAGATATTATTTCAACAACATCAATTTTGAATATTCAAGATTATGTTTTGTATACACAACATTTTACATTTTTATTAACATCAATATTGTTTAGGGAATCTTTCTAGTGCAGTTAGAGCGAATCATCCAATCGCTACCTACGTCATTAGAATTTAAAAATAATTTAAAACACAAACAGTTTCGTAGTTTTATATCTGGACTTTTAGATTCAACAAAGACTTCTAAAATAAATCACGCTGCAACACACACGTCAAACTTGAAATTATATTAAATAACAGAGAAAATAAAATCACTATACAATATAAATAGTAATTGTTACAATGTAGAAATGGCATCTGTGGTAAAACTTGCAAAAATTAAGAGTTTTAAGAAAATTCTCCTTTTTTTAGTAGGTATACAACTGCCAATTAAATACAATTTAATTCCGTTTAAAAATATTTGCTACGCAACAGTATAGAAGAAAATATTTAGTAGTGAAACAATGAGAACGTAATTAGTTTATATTATTTCCTATTTTTTTTTTCATTAAAAAGACTTGTTAAGAAAATAACATATCCTATTGGAATTTTAATTTACAGTCCCATTATAGCCGATACAAAGTAGCCAGAACATAACGGCTCTCGGCCACATGTCTTTTTTAGTTTTACTACATAGGACATATTAATACTACATTTCTTTAGCTTTCCAACAAGCCCAATATCATGGATTATTCGCCCTGTCTTATTTCAATAATTTTAACATGAAAAAATATATTAAGTATTTGAAAAAATCAAATGCGTCTAAACTCAGAACCTTGACCAGGTCCGAACTAACATGGGACATATCCATGATCAGCGGCCCCGAAAATACTAGAATCGATATGAAAACCCGACTGGATTTAGAACAAGTTATTAATTGTTATACAGTTTTATTAAACAATGTATTTCATTATTTATTTTATTACCCTTTAGTTTCTGACTATGATCCATACCAATAGAAATTAATATATTGAACAATTATCACAATGAGAAAGTAAATTGACAAGTAATTTCTCTAGAAACGTAATTGAAAAAGGAACAACACCAAAAAGAAAGATTATGTAATATATATTACGCAACTGAAACATGTAACTGCGTCTGTCTAATTTGGAGACAGGTTTGAAAAAATCTATTAAATGGACTTGCTTTGGTTTTGATCCTAAATTATCATTTTCAAGACCTAGCTCAGCCTGCCAATGCTTTCGAACAATGCGTTTGAAATACTCCCACTCGTCTCCTCCAAAGCTGTGTTCAAAACTCTTAAAACTACCTGAGTTTCTTGACATTGCTGTTTTATTTGAATAAATATTATACTTATTACATAAAAAGAGCTACATTGACAATAATATACATTTTTGATAATCCACAAGTTAAGTGCCCCAAAAATCTATGGTTTACCCAAAATATATAAATATATTGATCCTATAACTTGTCTAATTTATTTTGATATTTTGTACAATTGTTATAGAATTAAATACACTTTTTATTTTGTCACTGCCATTAATAACATTTGCGTCCATGAGGGTTTGACCTTTCAATTTTGCTTCATTATACAGTAATATTTCCTTGACAATTATTTTTGGACCTCGTTAAAGAAAAGTTCAAATTCAAATCTTGTAAAATCTCGTGCAAAATGATCTTTGAAGTTATTAAATTCATCTTGCACACAACTTATTTTCCTTTGCAGCTATGTATTTTCGCTCGATTTTTGCAACCCTATGGAATTACAATTACTTCCTGTGATATATTTTTAAATCGATGCAATTATTAATTTCAAAAATTGTATTGGAAATCATGTAGCTCCACTTAATTCACTTATTAGTTTGAACTTTCTTTTTTCTTTTTAAGTTCAAGCTGTATAATTTTTAATTGGAAAATGTAGTAAGAAATGCTGGCAAAACATAAACAACTGAGATTTGAATATTTTGAGAGCAGGTTTTGTTGTATTTGTTATCCTTATTTTCTAGTCTCTACCCTTTTCACCATTTTTTCCATTTCAGGCGATCATTCAAACATTCTCTCCACTGTTTCACATTGACTTCACCAATGTTCTATAGGACAATCTTCTTCCTGGGCGTCCTTCTTCTTTTTCCAAACAGTTTTTCTGTGTCTTCGTGATGCTTTATTTTGTCGGGTCGTTGAAACAAATGTCTATATCCTTATTTGCTCGCCTCCTCTTCAATTCCATTTTAGCATATATTTCGCATATTATTCGCCATATATTTTTCTCAGTACCTTTCTCTCTCATATCTCTAACTTATTTAAGGCTTGTTTACTTAATGCCCACGTCTCTCATCATACTGTTGGTGTAACTAAACCCTAAGCTACTTGACCCCTTTGTACCAGTTGCAGGCACAGTAAAGCCGAAATACGTAAACGTAACCACTTCGAATACGGCATATTTTCTTTCTTCAAAGTAACGTTAAACTCTGAGTAGCTGGGTAGCTTCGCCCAAGTTCCTCCTTCTTTTCTATACATTTTTCGCTCTGTTAATTTTTAAATTTGTTTCTTGCGTTTCCGTTAGTAATGGTTTCACTATCCTCATCATTTCGTATTTTCGTCTTTTATCCTATATTAGATTCATTTCATAATATTTCGCCAAATTACATATTGCAACGGTATGTTGAACAGTATTGTGGACAGAGCGTCGTCCTGTCGAAGTACCGAGTATACGCCGTCATGGTGTGCATTCCACCTCTACTGCACTATTGTTTTGTCGAAGAGTTCTGCAGTTCTCATCCCTTTATGGAGACATGCAATTGTTTAAAGTCTATAAACTGAACGCACAGCTCGCTTTCCTGTTGCTGGTTTATTTGCATAATTTGGTAATTGATAAGTGTTGATCTTCCCCTTCTAAAATCGGTCTGATATTACATACATCCAACAGATCTATCCCTCTCTGTAATTCGCATGTTCTGTTTTATCTCCTTTATTCTAAGATAATAAGATAAATAAATGCGAATTTTATTCGCTATCAGATATTGATTAAAGCATGGCCCGTTAGCTTAGTGGCAAGAGCGTCGCACTGGATCAACCATAGCGAAGGTCGGTAGGTTCGATTCCTCCATGGGCCGATTTTTTTCGATGTATAAATAAGTTCTATTTCACACGATCTTTAATCTTTTAATAATTATTAGAGTATTGTTTGTGCATAGTATTTTTAACAAGTAATGCATTATCGCAGAAAAATATATATCAAATTCGAGGTTTACACATTGCGCAATTCGATACATCGCAAAAAGCTTATCAACATAACATAACATAGCAGGGCATAACAAAACGTTCCCCTCATGTGCTGAAAATGTCTTCTCGCAGTCGAATCGTAAATGTCTATTTCTATATATCAATGCTGTATTAAAATACCTGTATCTATCTAGCAACCTACCTATTCTCCTATTAAATTATATCTTCGATAAAATTCTACCTTGCATGTAATTTAATTATTACTTAGCTTATCCATTAGAGTCAGGTCCCGTTCTCGTCAGTATTTTCTTTCTTACTTTATTAATTCCTGATTTCTGCAGAAAAATGCTGAAGGCCCTTCATGTGTTTTTTGCAGGGTTGTCGTCGTTCAGAAAAATGAGATGAAACTAGTTTGTCATGCGATAATACAGCGTGTCTTGTTTTAGAATAGTTGTGCATGTCCTGTAGCAAATATCAACTGGGTGTGACAGATCACGATTTTTTTTGGTATAGATAATTTGTCTGATAATTTACAATTATTATTTTTCTTGGTCTACCACTTATTTGTTTACGCATGTACTATCGATGTTCAAATACTTGAATTTTTGATGTTGGCAGTTTTAATGTTGCGAAAAAAATTTCCACAGGCCCCTAAGCTCAGAAAAATATTGATCACTTGCACGAATTACAATTACAATAATGCAATATTTTCAATTGGTCACATGATAGATTAATTAAGCATCATAAGTAATATTGATGAAAGTATATGAAACAAAAATTTTATGTTAGATCTGCAGCTAATCACGTGGACGTTACGTTACACGTTTCCTACTTTTCCCACTAAGTTTGGAAGTTTAAATTAACGTATTTTTAATTTTTAGCTTTAGTGTTATTTTACTGGCGATCCAGTGAAGAGAATATTTACGAAGGTTATACTCTCTCACTCACATAACTGCCTCTCACAACCACCACTTATTCGCAATGTTTATATACTTCATCGGATTCAATCCGGTTCATTGAATCAAATAACGACATAACCGACACCTCAAAGGGCGATTACCCTTTCGACACCCGTGTCATTTACAAGTGTCCTCGTTCGAATGATGCGATTGTCATTTGGCTGTTGTGTGACTGTCGAAGCGAGCGGATTTTTAAATGGAGGAGAAAATCTCGATGGACAAATTTGCGAATTGCGACGGTAAAACGACGACGCACAGTGAATTATGGTCAATGACTTTGTTTGCATTATTCAGTTATGCCCATTGTGGCAATTAGGGTTACACGTATTATTGCGGCGCATTAATAAGACACATCCTGCGCAGTGTAAATTATTACATGCAATGTTTTTCACATGCAAAAAAATTGGCTGAACGTGCCAAGTTCCTAAAAATGCACTAGGTCTACAGACATTTTAAACGAATTATTTTATTTCCGATCAAGTTGTTGTCGTGTTTAATTATTCTTTCATGATTTCAGAATTTATTTCAAACTAATGTTTTATGAAATAGGACTTTGGGCTGTAAAAGGAAGTACAGGATGGCTAGTATGAAAAATTAAATAAAAATATTGATGATAAAAGAAAATAAAAAAAGTAATGCTCGATATATAAGTGACAAAGGTAAAAGAACACCAAGAATAAATTATTATTTTTCAACTAAATTTTGGATATGAGTTGTGGGTAACCAAGATAAAGATTTATTAAAATTTTATCTCTAGTTCCTTAGTAGTTTCAGTAATTTTTTTTCCATTTATTGTTCAAAATGCCTATAATTCGTCGGCGTCCCAAGTTTAGGCAATTAAGTGATTTTGAGCGAGGTCGAGTAGTGAGCCTTCGAGGAGGGGGTTTATCTTTTCGCCAAATTGCAACCCGTATAAACAGAACGGTGTCAGCTGTGGCAATCTGTTATCATGTTTGGTCTCCGAAAGGACGAGAACAACGAGCCAGACGTCCAGGGCGACACCGACAAGCAACAGCATCAAGATCGTCGCTTAAGACTGCTGGCTTTGAGGGGCCGTCATGTCTTACTCACTCATTGCTGCTCACAAAAGACAACGGTGGTGCCGAGAAAGGTTACAGTGGGATGAAGAATGGCATCAGGTGGTCTTTAGTGACGCATCCCGATTTTGCTTGGGTATGAGCGATGGTCGGATTAGAGTTAGGACACGACGTGCAGTACGGCGACTTCCACAGTTGTTCGTGGAACGCCATGCAAACTGTGGGGCAATTGGGTGTGGTTTTAGATCACCTTTAGTCTTCGTTAGGGGGTACCACGAATGCTCAACGATACGTTACGATACTATAAAGCCTCATCTTCTTACGATTATTCACACCTTGCAAAACCCTGTTTTTCAACAAGAGAAATGCCGAACGCATATTGTCAAGGTTACTATGGCTTGTTTTGAAGAACTGAAATCACTCCTTGGCCTCCAAGATCTCCTGAACCATCCCCTGTCGAACATGTTTGGCATATTATCGGCCAGTTACTTCATACTCCACAGACTCTAGATGTACTCCGACACTAAATACAGGTGGCATGAAATACCGCAGGAGGAAATTGATAACCTCATCAACTCCATGGCACTCACGGCGGGGTGACTCATTATTAATGTTAAATTTTGTATTGTAATTTTGTTTTGTTTCAAATGTTGATCGTTTACTTATTTTGACCCCTTACATATAATACATTAAAATCAGTTCAATTGAATGACTACTTCTTGGTGTTCTTTTATTTTGTCACTCAGTGTATGAAATAGAATTGTCAAATTCAGTGGTAATTGAAGAGTAAAGAATATGAACTTCCAATCGGCTTCAATACGCTTCATTACACACACAAAATCTATCAATTCAATTAGAAGAGTTGCTCTGCGTCTCGCGGAAAAAAATATTCCAGACCTTGTCCACTTTTCTGCTTATAGTTGATTTAGGCGTCCGACTGGTTTAGAGGCAAAGAATTCTCGATATGCGAAATTTCATCAAACACATACCCTTACCTTTTTCCCAAACCGGTCTTGACGAAGTACTGAAGAGCATTTTCTCCACGTGCAACCAACATTTTTCTTTCGTCTGTATTATGTACAAAACGACTCCTCGTCACTAGTTATAATTCTTCCCCAGCAGCGATGATCTCTACGATTTTGAAGCAGTTCTTCGCAAATCTAAATCCTACATAAGATTGTGCGTAGGACAAATCATGGGGATTGATTCTCAGCTGATTTGCGAACCCTATTTTCTTCAAGTGTCGACGAATTATGGATTTTGAAGGCCCATTTATTACTGACTATTCCTGCACACTTGATTGAGGATTGTCCCGAACTGTTTGTCTGCACATCTTCATCCACTTGGCATGGTTACGTTATTCATCAAGAAGTCTGGTATGTCCCAGCCGACACTTTTCAAAATTTTCTTTATATTTCTGTCGATGATACCTTGCCCTTCTTTAAGTTGTCTAGCCTTCTTAGCAGTAGTGGCGCAAAGACATGTATTTATAATGTTCACAGGTAGTAACACTGTGTACTCTAGATATTAACAAAATCTTAAGAGATTGACATAGACGTGTTCTGTTTCTATTGTTGTCGTAGGTTACGATTGCCAATTAAGTGAAATCATAAAATTGTGTATTACTTTATGCACATGAACTTGTGATGATCTAGTAATTAGTAACGTAGAAGGAACACCATTTGTTCTGAGAGCCTCGCAGTAACTTTTGTTGACTGAATAACAAAATTCACATTGCGACATTGATTTGTCCGAAAGACAGTTTGCACTATAAAAGAGCAAAGGTATAAAGCTATTTCGGGGTAGTAATACGAGTAGTTTTAATGAATTAGTGGAACGTGGTGTATAATTCACTTGATGATTGCTGACAACGTTGGACAATGTCAATAAAGGAATTGTTACTAAGTTGTAATCCAACATAGCTCGCAAGAATTTGTTTTACCCGTTCACTTAGAAACTTAATTTGAACTTCATTAAATTATAAATGCATTCTTGTTGTGAACACTCGTAGACGAAGCACGACATACGAAAATCTATAACCGCGACGGCGCGATATTCAAATTGAAATCAGACGTCATTAAAAATTTAAAGGCAATAAACTTCCGACCGACCGAAATTTCCTATAAATTTTCATTACGAGGACGACTCGCCAACGAGATCAGGTGTTTTCGGTGCGAAACACAAAGACGTCGTCGTATCTAGTCGGTCCTGAGTCCCGGGCACGCCATTAATATCAATTGCAGAATGTAATGCGCGTTGTCTGCATTAGACACGATTAGCATATTATATCGCCCCAGCGAGATGGTAAGCAAAGCGAGTCGAGTACACACACAAATTACATTGCATACGTATGATTAGGACCTAATTCGCTGAGCGGCCCGAGTAAGAGAGTGAGAGAGAAAGTGAAAGACAGAGGGGTCCGCGATAAGGGATATCCAGTCTAATAGAATTACCGAGCCCCTATGACGATGATCAACTTACTCTCTGCCGCCGACTGATGATGATGAGGAGAGGAAAGGGATGTGTTTCGCCCGGGGGTTTAGTGGCAACCATCGACGACTGACGGTTGTATGCGAAATGTAATAATTATTTCATTACTTTTATATCTATATGATAATCCTCTAATGAGGGGGTGTAATTCGCGAGAGGGTCGTTGACGACATTCGATTCTATTCGAATATTGTGTATATTGAAACTTCAAATTGTGATTTATTTAACTGTTACATTATTTATAATATTTAACAGCCTATATCATTTTTATTAATTGAATGAAACACCCTTGTATGTATTTTACTATTATTACATAATGACAAATGAAAAGCTATAATTTAAAATCGTTGAAATGCAATTAATTAATAATTTAGGAAGAGCACACGGAAATTGATGATGCCAGAAGATTTCATTAAATTATAGTGATTTGTCTGTTTACATAATTTTCGAACGCCTACTCAACATCGATTGTGTTGTAAATAATACGCATTAATGACCGAATATCATGTAAAAATCCATATATCTCATAACATCAGTATCATCAACAAAATCTTTAAAGGCAGGCCTTTAATTATTATGTACGCCATTTCTGTAAGATTAGAATATAGTTCCGGGAACTATTTTACATCTGATTTAACATAATTATTTATAATTTCTACGATTTGCTCACAGATTTTCAAATTTTGACTTTCATGCATTTGAATCTGGAAATAATTTATTGCACAAGAACCAGTTCATACAGTTAATATCATCTAATTAACTAACATAAATCATTTCCAATATGAAAACGTTTCATTTCCCGTTGAAAATGATTATAATGGATAATTAGGTGGTACTAATAATAATAATGGTTTTTATTTTATTTCTTTTTGCCTCATCACCTCCTTCGTCTTTATACCCAACACAACATCAGCGCATCCAGTGCTACCCAAGAGATCGAAACTGTCTTGTCTTGTTCCTGCTGGGACCATGTGTTTTACGATTATGTTTGGTAGGGCTTGTATGGGGTCTATATGATATTCTGATGCCATATCCCATATCGTTATCGCATAACCTATCACCACTCCAACAGTGCGTGATAAATCGGCTTCAAGGTTCCATTTGGTATCAAGTTACGTGAATAGGAAAAACTTTCAGCAAAGTAACCTAGTCATTTGACCAAATTATTTATATGATTATTCCATTGGAATGTTTTTTTCTATTTCCAGACCCATATACCCTATTTTCATTCGACAGCCGCTTTGGATTCCACTTGATGTATGATACAAACACTCTGAAGAATAGTTATATTCAATGGTCTACATTATTTTAATTCCGCTGGCAATACATGCAGAGGCTTTATCTTTATTCCATTTATTACAAATTCCTTATCAGCCCAACCCAACCCATCTTTGGAAATTAATAAATTCAATCTGAAGATTTCCCTCTACTATCTTTATTAATTGAAACAATTACAGTGTTGTTTGCAACCAATTTTCTAATTAAGTACAGCACTGGACCTAACATACTTTCCTGAGGGACCCCGATCTGCACTTGTGATTCCATCCTCCGATTGTTGCAAGGTATGGTCTTGTCAGTGTTCTGTTGTCAGTGGTTCGTTAGAAGTGATTGGCTCCCGCCAAGAAGTTTTGATGGCCACTACATGTAAAGGTATTTCAACAACTAAGGTTCTTGGTAATGGCTACTGACGAAGGGTAATAACCCAGAAACAATATTGTCTAGCGATCCACCAGTTAGTCTTCATGGACCTGTTTTAATTAATGTTCACTACACCATTGAGGTGTAAGATTAGTCCATCTTTCTTGAAAATTTTACATTTTGCTGTCATATTTGACAAGACACATTTTCAATATATATACTCAGTGACATATAAACTGCACCACCTAGAAAGGGTGGGAATTTTTGGACTAAATTTGGCAGGAGTAGTGGACTAGTCCAGGGAAATAGTTGATTAAAATTTGAAACCCAATCATCAAGTAGTCATGCGATTTTTGACGTTTGTGTCATTTTTTAGAGGTGGTGATAGACAAGCAATTATCGAGTCATTTTTTGAATTTGTTTGTGTTTGTGTTTCAAGTGTTTAATGATGCCTAGAGGAAGGAGACCTCAAGTTTACCAGCAGTTGAATGACTTTGACCGAGGGCGGATTGTTGGTTTACGAGAAGCAGGTTTTTCGTTTCGAGAAATCGGCAACTGTTTGGGACGGCACCACTCAACAATTATGTGTGTTTATCAAGCGTGGTCTGAACATGGGGTTGAACGTCGGAGAAGAGGCACTGGGGCTCAAAGACGAACCAATGAACGTCAAGATCGTCGCTTAAGACTAATGGCCTTGAGAGACCGATTCTCTACAACTAGATGAATAGCTGATCAATGGTTAGGTGAACAAGGTCGTCAGAAAGGCTTGCGAACAGTTTATCGTCGAATAAGAACCTTTGGCTTGCTGTCTTACCGCCCACATCTTGTGCTACCCCTCACTGCTCAACATCGCCAGGAACGTTTGGCGTGGTGCACGGAAAGACTTCAATGGAACTTGGAGTGGCATCGACTTGTCTTTAGTGACGAATCGCGATTTTGTTTAAGAATGCATGATGATCGGATGACTGTTAGACGAAGACGTGGAGAAAGGCGCAATCCTGATTTTTCGATTGCGAGGCATGTTCACCGAACTGTGGGGTTGATGGTGTGGGGTGCTATTGCTTACGGTAGTAGGTCACCCTTGCTCTTCATTCTGGGCAGTATGACCGCCCGACGCTACATTGACGAAGTGGTAGAACCACATGTTCTTCCATATCTTCGAGGGCTGGAATACCCATTTTCCAGCAAGATAATGTACGACCTCACGTAGCAAGGGTTGACTTCTTTGAAGAGGCCAATGTTAATCTTTTGCCTTGGCCGCCAAGATCTCCCGATTTGTCGCCCATTGAGCACGTGTGGGTCATGATGGGTATACGATTGAGGAATCTACCGAACCCACCGTTGACAATAGAAGCTCTACGGCATGAAGTACAGGCTGCTTTGGATGCCATACCCCAAGAAGACATTGATCACCTGCTGGAATCAATGCCAAGGCGGGTCAATGAGTGTATCAGAAATAGGGGCGGACCAACACATTATTAAAGAAAAATCAAAAAGATGAAGTGTTTTCTTTATCAAATTTTAATCAATTGTTACCTTAGACTAGTCCAATGTTTCTGCCAAATTTGGCCCAAAAATTCCCACCCCTTCTAGGTGGTGCAGTTTATATGTCACTGAGTATATATATGAGGGGAAATTTGAGATGTAAATTGAGAACAATAGAGGTCCCAAAATAGAGCCCTGCGGTACACCCTGATTAATATTTAGTGGATGAGATATACCTCCTTGTGTTCGAACAGATTGTTTACGATATTTTGGATAATTTAACAATAATTTAGATGGCTCTTTTCCAAGACCTATAAAAATGCTCTTAGTTTTGTTGTGTAGAATTTACACCTACATTCTTACAATCATTTCTGCAATACACACGAGGCTAAATATATTCCACGAAATACTAGCTATTCATTAGATCTCAACCAATATTCTTGCAAACCTATGGCATTATAATTACCATCACCCTCAATAATTCCAATTGCTCCACTCTATTTCTTATACATTGTATATTTTTAGGAAATAAAGAATTTCTTAAAATTAATAAAAAATCATATTTAATTTTAAGTTTGTTAATACCAAATATCCAATCCAAATTATGGGGTGAGTGACCAGGTAGTAAATTCGGTTCGAGATTATAACTTCCGGGCAATTTACTCACTTCAATCATCTACAGGAAGGTTTAATGATGCATATTTTAGACACCTATTAGCAGCTTTACATTCAATTGATTTATTATCGAAGCCATCACATTTGAAAAAAGAAAAACATGCACGTAATAAAATTCTCGGCAAATAAACCATAATATATCCAATATGCTTCCATTTCCTATTACGAGGATCGATTTCACCTTAACTAAGAAAACAGTGTGTCTAAATGAACTGAAAATAAGTTAATACAAGTAATTAAAAGTATATACAAAAAATAAAAGCCCACAAATTTTTTAAATTAAAAAGTCAATCCCTTTTTTATTTCAAAGAAGATATTCTACTAAAAGCCAAAACACATGGGTACATGCAACAAATGGTGAATGTATGGACGCATAGAGGTGGAGATAAATAATATCTGCAATGAGGGGAAGGGCTTGAAACAATAAAGCTATGAATGCTTGGGATTGTTAATAAATGATGCGAATCTTCTGGATATTGAAATTGTAAAAAACGACCAAATAGAAAGAATTTCCAAAAATTCAGAAAATATCAAATTTTTTGACTGGACATTGATTGTAAAAAAACAACCAAAGGCAAAAACATACTACAGCATAGTATTAGTCCTGGACATGAAGGAAATAGGTGTAGGAATAAAAAATTGTACCAATTATCATATAGATATGAGTCATAGATACCGTTTAAAAAACACGAATCACAAATAAATGAGACAGACGTGATATATCTCAGACGAATAGCGGGTAAATTAAATTTGGTAGGATTAAGAACGAGCAAATAGAAGAAATTACGAAATAAGAACCAATAATGATAAAGAAAAGGCAATTAAACTGGTATGGTCATATAGTAAGAATGGAGATAGATCCAACAGTTTTGAAAATGATAGAAAGAGGTAGGAAAAGATAAGCAGACCGAGTAAAATTTGGGCAGAGGAAATTGAGGACTCCCAAAGACTTGAAAAAAATGCACCGAAGCGGAGGAACTGGAAAAAGTGGGTAATGGAGCCGACGCCCTAAATGGCATTAAAGATAAATGTCAAGTAGAGAAAAAGGAAAACCTTAATTGTCATATATGACTCATAATGTAGTAGGTGACCGTTTTGTTTCAGAATACATTTTCTCAATTCTTGGTCGTTCGTCTTCAATATCCACTACTATCTTATTAGGATTGAAGTAAGCTATGTTCTCACACTTGGCGATGTAGGCGATATAGTTTAGTAAGCTTCGAATATGATGCTCTATATTAGTGGTCGATTACATATGTAGTTAAATTGCTTATCTAGCACAGATGTATATTTGTCTCGCATTCGTTGTCAGACGCTCTTCAATGAAAATACATTCGGTGCGATTGTCACTAACCTTACTTGTTATGCCAACCGACGCGGGCGAATGGCTTGAAGCACGGGTAACTTCAGTCGAACTCTAATCGAACTCCCCTGCATCTCCAGCATTCGATTTATATAGTTAATTGTAGTGCTGATGTAAGGAATTTGTATTATCACATAACTTAGGGTACATACGGTGACTTAGTTATGTACCACATGAACTGTATGCAGAATTAATTAATTCAGGTATGTATCATATATGTATTTTTTATTTATTTGTTGTTTCATCCTTTTTTGTTTTAGAATATTGTTTGTGTTTATATCTGTATTGCTTTTCTTCATGACTACAGGAATATTGATAGGGTTTTTACTTTTAATGCTAGACATTACACTGATTGTTTAATTTTTGATGAACATTCACCGCATTTCTGATTCATGCTTGAACAAGAAAGGTTATCATATTTCGATATCAACCAGCCCGGCCAGAGTGTACATACAACCACAATACCAAAGCAATAGCAACCTTATGTCATCCTTAACGAATTGACATTGACTTTAACATCAAGGTTTTCAGTTATGTCTATCCAATTTTCACTATGTACACTGAATAATATGAATAATAAAAACCCATCGGCAGCACAGGACAATAAAAAAAAATTCTGACAGCAGAACAGCGCTGCAAGTCCTGGCTGACAATCAATATACGTTGAAGTCGACTCAATTAGGGAAACTCAACCAGGTTAGACTGGTCTGGATTCCCGGACACGCTGCGGAGCAGCCGATTCCCAGGCAACGAGCGGAGCTAACCGGGAATTTATTGGTTTAAAACCAGCTCTTGGGATGACAAGAGCCCTGGCCAGAAGCTGAAATGAAAGCTGCATGGAGCACAAGGTACTTAAATACTGGCAGGAGTGCCAGGGAATGAGACATTCCAAGATAGTACTGAAGGGCCCATCTGCTGAACGTACCAGGACACTGTTAGGTTTTGGGCAGGAAAGATCTGCGTACTCTAAACAGCCTGGCTACTGGTCATAGCCGACTAAGGCTTCACATTCATAGGCTGGTAGTGGCTGACGCCACTGAGTGCCGACTATGCATTGAAACTGAGGAGACAGCAGAACATGTCATGTGTACCTGCCCCGCTGGGGACAAAATCAGGTACACAGTCTTTGGTGAAACAAAACTGGAGCTGGGCGAACTTGACAAAATCTCACACTCTGAATTCCGCCTTTACCTAAAGATATCTCGTTTTCTTCCATACCTCAAAATTTTTAAAACGGCCCTTCTCGTCACAAAAGACATTGCATGTTGTAGTCAACTTCAATGATCTTTTCCATCGACATTAGTATCAAAATAGAACTTTCTTTCAACTTGCAACCAACAATAATGTAAAAAAACTTCTATCAAACATTTTGGAAGGATTCAACAGATTCAAAAAATATATATAACGAATAATATTGATCATGAATCCAATGAGCTTGAACATCATTAGGTCTTTTATAAGGATTGTGTTCGGTATCAGTCATTACCTATTGCATTAGTATGTGTATTTGTACGAATTTAGTTAAACTTTTTGGCTGAGTTAGGCCGCTCCTGTATTGTAACTACTAGTCACTTAGAATATGACAGAATTTTATGTTTCTCTGCTTGATTATTAAAAAATGTTAATAATTCACATTATTTTCCATTTTTTATTTAATTAATTAATTGCTTTCACATATTACTTTCAATTAATTAAAAAAAAAAACAATTACAAAATCAGTGAAAAGAATAGATGCAAGAAGATAAGGCCCTGGAACACTCTATTCACGAATTTGGAACCATTTCGACCGTGCAAATTTTCTTGAGATAACAATATTTTACAAACATTTATATCTTGGACGTTAAGTGATAGCTTAGATAATATACCATGCATTTATAGACTCTGTACTACTGACATCAATTTGATCAATTGCGACGCGATTTAACTCAATAAAAGTTAAAACAACACAAGCGCATCTCAATAAGCGAGCCAGTAAATCAAATCCAGATGCAATCTTGCAGTCAACCGTCACCTTTAAATGGGCGCCAATAAAAATAAAGAGCTATTAATGTTAATTCGTTATTAGTTTACTGGTGAGGTCATTTTTACATCGCCGATGGGTCCGGCGTTTGAAGCCTCGTAGAATTACGTGATACGCTCTACATAAAGTCGGGTCACAATGTCCCGTATGTATAAATAGCACCAATTATCTCGATTTGATTATGTCGTTGGTGATAAAACAACACTTTAATTAGCCCGTCAAATGGACTGTATGGCTGATAAAGATGTCTTTTAAATTCAATAAAAGATCACGCCCGTATATGGTGGCCAAAGATCATCCACCGAGATGAATTATTGGGGTTTAACAACGATGTGAAGTAATTAAGTCAATTTACCATACAGAACTTAATTACAAGTAATTTTAGGTGCATGTCTGATATTTCAAGGCTGAACGTTAACATAAATCGACAAATTTAATATTACCATTAACTGTTAGCATCACATTAGCTAAATGTGATACGTCGCTTAAATATATGATTATTCGTTAATTAAATACAATTAAACATATTCTGTAATCGAATGGTAATTACGAGCTTAGCGTGCCATACTAATTGTACATTTTGAGCGAAGAACATATCGGAAATATTTATTAAGTATTCAGACAGTAAAGTTATATTAAATAAGAATGGCAAAAAAACGTTTCTCACAATAGACGTGTCTCCATTTCAACTTTTATTTAATTAATTTTTTTCGTTATTTTTTATAAAAATCACAATCATTCTTAATTGTACATGAAAGTTGGTACGTAGTTAGATACTTTTGCTCTTATTTTATCGCCGTTTGTTTTTCGTTTATTCACATTATCTGTTAATTATACTCCCCTCCTATTTTATAATGACATTTTAAGGTTATAGCTTTAATGGTTACTATCCCGAATAAATGTTAAATAATACAATGTAAAGAAGAGAAAAACAAATTTATGACATACACTCCCTTACTTTCATAGAATTTACGCCTAGAAAATTTGTTATAATAAATATGTGTGATACAGTTGTTATATTTGCAGACAAGCATTCATACAAATGAAAATGAATCAACGTATAGAAGTTTCCATGTCTTTCCCGCCAAAATCTGGCTGCCGGTTCGTCGTAATTCGGAGCGAAACATGCGGAACGAACGAGCCACAAATTGAATAAAACCTACGCCGTCGGTCGCATCGGTTAAATTAACAGCGAATTAATTCTGATTAAGTTAACTACATTAAGTAGATACGTGACATCACAAGCGAGACAGTCGTCATACTTGTAATTATACATCGAGCTAATATACTAACTCATGTTAGTTAATGCGGTTGGTCGGCGTACGGTGGCGCCTCCGCCCGCTTCATTTCACCAATTTGCGCCACAAGACGATAGATAACTTGGAATTATTTCATAATTTACGGAATTGATACAATCTGGTGGATTGGTTCTGCGTGCAATCTATGTACTGTTAGCGTATGTACATTAACCGGAAATTGTGGAAAAATGTTTATATTTTATTGAAAACATAATGCAGAAAATTATATTTTTTTAAATTTAATTTCTTTTTCAGATTGCAAGCGGGGGTGGAAGGGGCATGTTCTGCTACCACTGCCCCCCATCTCTGCATCCAGGTGCACCTCAACCGCGACTACCCCAATTGGAGTATCCTTTCACCCCTACACATCCATGTAAGTAGATATTCATTATTACATTGTATTATTAATATTATTATTATATAAATACACAAGTTGGCCGAAATTATTACGAAGACAATGAAAAAGTTAGTTGGTAGTAAATCCTAATTGATAAAAGTGGTTTACACTCTAGGGACGTTGCCACACAATATATGTCTTAACACCACGCAATGTACCACCCCACATGTCGCACACGCGGGTCGTGCAAGTATATTAACTACTACCGGTGCCAAAGTAATAGTCGGCTGTGTTCAAGGACTTATATCAAGGAAACTGTTTGACGAAAAAAATTTAAATAAACTTTGCGTAAGATCTTGCGTAATAATGTTTATTTCATGTTGATTTGATTACTTTGGAAGCGACGATAACATACATACATAATCCTTTTTTCGAATTAGTCACTGTTTTGTTACTGTTGAAAAGTGGACATTGCATCTAACTTGATTTGAGAGCAAATTCGCTCGCTTCACATAGTGGGCACGACTTAAAACAAGTTGGTAAGTGAATTGTGCGCTGACACTAAACTTTACGTTACTGAAATTTTGTTAAGGATATTGGGTTTGGGACGGAGTCGTGAATGTCTTTCAGATTTGTCGCACCTTTCGTTTTTTTTTCATTTCAATATTGAATAAAAATAAATATTTTCAATCTGCATCGATCTATACACAGTTACACTTAGGAGTATTTGACAAGCAAGATCGATATTGATATTGATTTTCCACTAAAAAACGATACGTTTTTCCTAATAAAAAAGAATTGTTTGTCCGCCATATTTTACGGCTATCTTCAAAATATATAGCATATACGCTTTGAACTTGGGTATAAATGTAAGATTAATTAAAATGTTTTGTCCCAAGAAAACCGTTATAACAATGCCTTTGGTACCCATTGACGGTCATCCTCAATATTTTGCTTATGGTGTCATTCATTAATTGTTTGTAACGAATTTACCACCCTATTCTTCTTTTTCTTTATAGCATCTGATTCCTTCTTTTCCCAAGCAACTTTAATTGTATTAAACGCTAAGTATGTAATTTTTTAATTGTAATTGTGAAGATTTTTCTTCTTTATAGCTATGAATATCTTGCGCCACATTTTGTTAATTATCGTCAGCATTCTTCAATTTATCAAGGTTCGAAAGATGTTCTTTTTAATATAATGTGATAAATATTCGATTTACCGCGATAATAACTGCAACAGATTGATAGGTATTTATTTTCATTGAATGTAAATACATAACGTATGGAACAAAAATTTAGAGAAAAATTTTGGGGCTAAATATTTTATTCACAGTTAACTATGCAATTGTTTTCTTATTAATAATAATAATACTACATCTATCCTAACTAAGTAACACAATTTAGATAATGGATAATGGTCCATCATCATTAATGAAATTGACCAATTTTGTAAGACATCGATTGATATAAATGTCTACATTTATTGCTTCACTTTTTCAGAAAATTTGGCCTTTAGTTTGAATTTTATGTTGTCGGGGCAGTTTTCAAAGTCATTGTTATAAAAACAAGCGTTTCCTTTAATTTCACTGTTATCCTTTGTGAAATACTTTTCATCGTCGAGTGTGATAATTTTCTCGTTACTGAAATATCGACGCCTCAGTGTACGGCAACATCTAGATATCCTCGGCAGTTGAGCTGCAGTATATTTTGGAGACTTGCGTCTTTTACGATAAGGGAAGTCATTTCTACGCAATTCTCGACCCACTGTCGTGTGTGAAACATTAAAACGCCGTCCTAATTTCCAAACTGATGTTCCTGCCTTGCCTTTAGTACTTCTTAATAGTCTTTGGAGGGTCTGTCCGGCCAAGACTTTCGGGCGTCCACTTTTTGGGAGGTTTAAACAAGGTAAACCTTCATCGCATTCTTTAATTGTTCGATAAATTGTTGTCAACGATACATTTTCATCCCTAAACACGTCAACAATATCACGTTTAGGCATTCGTCCAACCAGTGCATAAATGTTCTTTCGTATCTGAAGTTTGTAAGACATTTTAAACAATGTGATCGGAAAATTTGCGGTGTCGATATAAATTACGATGTTGACAGAATGTTTAACATCAATGGCAACGTGATATCGCGTAGTTTTATTTCGTTAATTTAGCCCCAAAATTTTTCTCAAAACTTTAGTTCCGTACGTTATTGAATACCTTAAAGATATCGTCATGTGTACATCTCAAGATAAGCATGCTAATTACTGAAATAATAAATTTCACTAAGCTACTAATTCAAATTAAAAAATCTGAACACACCTTTTTGAACACCCGCTTATTAGTTTCGTCTCTAATTGCTGTTGGCAATTTGTTAAAGCATTTTGCGCCCATATATTTCACTGAATGTTAAGACACCGTGGGTCTGCAAAAATCCGTTCGAATTAAGTTGCCAAATCTGGTGCCATACTGGTGAAAGTCCGCATTTATATTTACTTCTTGTGCGAAACAGTATAGTACAAGTTTAAACATGTATAAGGAGTAAATGACATTAATGCAGCTTGTTCCAGGTTTAACCCGTTCCACATCTTTTTCTGCAATTTGAACACGCTCCAGAAAATAAGTTCATAAGCCATAAGAGACTGGTCCAGTCCGAAATAGATTTGTTTTAGCACTACGTTTGTAACTGATGGACGTAATTTTCTTACTATGAACGTCACCGGACTGAGTTTATCTATTAGTGTAGTCAAATGTTCTTTCCATGTTAATTCGTTTTCTAATATCAGTCCCAGAAACTTTCCACATTTTATTGCTTCACCGACTTATGGTTCACTATTATTAATGTTGACTTGTCAATTTTAGCATCGATCTGGTGAAATTGTACACTTTGAGTTTTATGTAGGTTTAATAAGATGCCGTTGTTGATGCACGATGCATGATTCGACTATTGCATCTTCAGCAAAAGAGTTCATACTGTTTATGGTGCGTTTCGCAATGGTCATACTAGTATAGTCGGCATATAATTTATATTGTATCCAGACAAATCACTGGGAGATGATCTACCATTATAACGAATAGGAGCGGCCCCAGAATGGTGCTCTGTGGCACGCCCCTGGTCATCAGCCGAATTTCCTATAGTACATCGTTGACCCATACGTGCTGTGATCTTCCAGACAAATACGATACATTTATTAGCGTTTCTTCTAATGCTTTTCTTGCCAAGTTTTACTGACAAAAGTGAATGATGAACTGAATCAAACGCTCTGGTCTTATCAAGAAATAAAGTAACGACATTATCTTATTTGAATTTCCTGTATCTGTATTGTGCAGGACTAAGTTGTTAGTATTTTTCCAGAAACGAATACAGTCTAGTTTGGAAACATGGGAATTTTAGAGGTGTGGTTTTGTAGCGCTATGGGTCTATAATTTGTGACGTCTTTCGCGCTGCCTTTGTTTTTGTACACTAGAATCGTTTTAGTTGTCTTCAGTTTATCTGGATAGATTCCGGTGTCAAACGAAATATTGATCATCACCCTTAAAGCTCCACTAATGATACTGTGTCAACATGAAGTTTTTGTGATAGGGGACACCTTTCTGCAATGTCAGCAAAATAATTGTTGAAAACATCAGCAACTTCTATGGTTTCTTTCTTCATTTATGATGTTCCAACATGTTTTATTAACGTTAGTCGACCGCCGGAATAGATTCACACAGTAAATTGGAAATTGACCTAATCTGAGGAGTGATCCATTTCTTCATATTGGTACGTTTCGGTTTTGTTGTCTCCAATGGAGACGCTTCATTAAAATTAAATTTTCAAACTTTGCATACAGTGCATTCACATCGGTCTCTGGGTTCCAAGAGACTCAGTCATAATCTAGTCTCATCTTATCTTGAAATTTCTACATGTTGCTTTCTGTATAATATCTCTTTTTGGTAATATTATCTTTAACTATGTTCTTTGGCGTTATTTCTGCTATCTGGTATGTGTGACCTGAGAGTTGATTATGCAATACCATTACGTTACAATCTCGAATGTTTGTAAAAAAATACATCGATGCTCGTTTCTGTACGTTGCTTTATTCTTGTGGAAGATAATATTCTGTTTGACAAGTTAAATTGTTTTAAATGTTTAATAAGTTCCCTCTGTACCTGGCCATCTTTTGACCGATCTATGTTGAGATCCCCGCAAATGATTATTTCACAACCATGTTGATTGTTTAACTTGATTGTTGAGTACTAATTCTATTTTGTCGAAAAAAGTGAGAATGCTGTTTGGTGATCAGTATATGCAAGTTATAAACAAGAGTTTATTATCCCAATTTAGTTTTGCTGTTGGAATCTATTGCTTACTTTTTGTATATCCAATGCTTGTTTACCATATATGCAGACGCCACCTCTTATGTAATTATTTCTCACATCGTATGCCACAAGACTAAATCCTCTAATATACCGTATTACTAATGTCGTTTTACTTCGTCCAGTCTCGGTAATACACAGTATGTCGACGTTCCTTTCATCGATGATAATTTCCAATTACACATATTTATCGTAAAATCCTTGAATATTTACATGCATTACTTTAAAAAAATTTCGTTATTATACAGATCATTTGTTAGTTGCTATGTTTGGATTGTGTGCCTTTTTGGTGTGTTCTTTAATCTAATTAAGTATTGGCATGAATTATCCCAGACTGTGTGTTCGCTATCCAATTCTAAGTTATATCGTGTATTCGCATCATCGCAGTTTATACATTGCTTTCGGAGATTACCGCATAACTCAACTTTATGTTTCCCTACACACCGGACAAGCAATATCTGACTTGCATTCGTCGACGAGATGACCGTATTTCTGCCAGTTGTAACATCGTATAACGCTTAAGTCTTCGTAGATTTTACACCTGGACCAGCCTACAAATATAAACTCCCTCGTCAACAAAGTATCCTTCATTCGATTATTGCATTCTAACAGTTGAATTTCTTTTTAAAAATTTTCGTTTTATAAACAATTTTGACGTCATCAGCCTGTAGTTTTGAATTATTTTGTCTCAACTAAATTGTCATTAACACTGTCCTCATGAACTCACTCTTGGTTGAAGCCCTTTCGGTTTATGAACAATGTATGTATTTTTTAAATGTTTTTCTATGTTTCGAGTTAAAGTAGTTACCGCGTCCTTATTTTCGCATGGCAGAATTATACCCCCGTTTCTCGTTTGTTTGTCGATTTTTATACCCATTTTTAGTTTAACTGGGTAATTTTTTCTCTTATGTCCTGTTTTATTTTCGAAATCTCTTCCTTTTGATTGTGTTGTAGAATGATTATATTTTAGAGCTACTAGATACAACATCATTGTACGTTTTGACACCACTGTGGCTTTTTGTAGTCAGTTTTGCAGTTTTTTCTTCTAAATTTTTGGAAATCTCAGTTGCTTGTCTTCTACATATATATTTTATTACACTCTATTAGACTAAACTATTGTCGCTATAGCAGTTGACGATGTTATTAGCTATGACCATTGTCATTGCACAGCTCTGATGAAAGTATCCCCACATTTTACGCAAACAGCAAATTGATTTACTTTATTTTTGCATTTTTTACATTTCTTTTCCACGTTCATTATGAATTCAAAAGTTTATTTTTATGAGTGTCCCGACAAAATTTGCTGGGAATTGTCCAATATTGTTCACCGCACGCACTAGTGTTCGGTATTTAACCAAACTAGTATTTTTCCACTCGGAACAATCGATTTATTGAGAGCACTTTCCAACACAACGATATATTCGACTCTAGATAATACAAGAATGCAAGAATACAAGAAGTAATGCATAATAATTATTTATTTATAATTAGGTTAGAAACATAATCAGTCGAATTTACTCCTCCAATCTATCTGGGTGTTACATATGTTTGCCTTCTTTAAAATGTTGTACTACTTGTATTACGGTTTAAACAGCAAAAAATAACACACAGTGGTGGAAGAAAGCTAAACCCTACACTGCCCGTTCACCCGTATGTCACTTCATGTAAAGTAAATTACCGGGATTAAGCACCCCAACGTGCATTACTGGTTTTCGGGGGTGGGCAGTGTAGTCAAAGAGGGTCAATGATAATACGTGCGTGTTGCAATAGACTAAGCCACTATTAGCGGATTACGTTTATTACCAGGTCGTTATTAGCTTACGCACAAAATATTAGATTTCGCCGGCGATTTTTTCGAGGGTCGTCGATTGGTATTCCGCACTGGCATTCGTCGAGCCCATAAGGCATGGCATCCGGAGACTTGCGGGCTTTGAAAGGTCACTAGTGCGCTCTGTAATAATGCGATTAGGTATAACCTGTCGCGTCACCTGTATCATTACCTCCTTTTTTCATGCACTTCGCGAAATAATGAAGGGGAATAGATTGCGGAATCACATTATAGATTCTTTTGTGTTGACAGTGACGAACCAGCGCCACAGCAATCAACCGAGCGAGTCGGATATGTGCACTTTTGATTATACGTGCTGTTATCGTAATCGATCATTAATTCTCCATAAGAAAATGCATTGTAAAGGTGAATTATTTCTTATTGCTATTCATAAAGTAGTGTAGGAAACTACGTGAAAAATACTGTTGATTAGATGGAGCCGTTTGGAATTTGAAAGTAGATATTTAAATGAATAACTTAGCACGTTTTGAATTAGATGAAAATGAATTACGAGGATGGAGGAGATGTAGCTATTAAAATTTTGTATTGAAATTATGCTACGAAACTAGAACATATCATGAGGGAACAACATGACGATGTTAATATTTAATAAATATTGTATAAAATTGAAACAAAACACACACCGACATAAAAATATAATAAATAAGGACATTTAATTACTGACACTCAATTGCATCTGCTTTAATTATCAGTTCCAGAATGATCCTATAAAAATAAACCCTTTGTTGAAGAGAAAAACTTTTTAGTAACTAATATTTAAACAGAGTGTCCTCATGTTCTTTTTAATTCAGTAATATTTTTGACGTTTTCTATATTTTTGTGAATATGGTGAACATAAGTCTTCGTTAATTGTTACTGATGATTAAAATACCACGTTATTGTTTCCAGATTTCTCATAATATTTAAAATCATTATTAATTATTTTGTGTTTTTTTGTGCTTGTGTTGCTGTTTGAGATGGACCAAATTTTTCCATTAATTGGAAGAATACAATCAACAGATGAACTTTGAAAATGAAGAATTTTTTTCAAGCCTACATCGAGCAATCTACCTAATCGGCAATCAAGCGTCGGTTGTTCTTTTTAGTTGAATGATCACATTTCAATCTTCGTTCCAATATATACGATTATTTACCACAGCCCACATTCCGCGACATTGAAATCTTTAGCAACTCGGCATTGTCTTGAATTTTAATTTAAATTGTTTATTCGTGAAATTTTATTGTGACAATTCTTCTGTATGCGTTCTTGAAAATGATACCAGCACCTAATCGAAGAGTATCTTGAAATCGTTTGTTGATTAGATGTATGAACCATGTATTCATCAATCATATTTTTCCACTGTCAATAAATTTAAAAACTGAGTAAATCCCTATACAAGAGTAACGTTGTACACATGCAGAAATACTAGCCTTTGTTAAAATTTAGCTGTAAATTTGTTTCATTAAACTTATTTGTCAAATAAGCGGTGACATCACTTTTGAACTTCAAAACTTTCATCAAGCTTCAAGACTAACTGAAAGAGTTTCTGAAATCGATTTAAACCGGCGTTGAGAGCAAATGTATTTATGAGTGGAGTAGCAATTCTGCGTCCGTTTCAAGCCAATGTAGTCCACAATTATAAGGTTTTTATCAACTGAATGCTGGCGATGAATCACATGGTGTGAAACTTTTCAAAATTGCGAAGGCTCGTCGCTATCGCTGGACAACCGACGGCAGCAACTGTTCTAATATTATTCTGAGCAACTTCCTTTTCCTTAAAAGACCTAATAATAATATTTTACGCAGCGAACATACGTTAAAAGCAAAATAATACTGGATTGGTTTTAAATAAACACATAATGAAACTCCCATATCTTCGTTTAATTCATCATTGCATGGTATTGTTACTCGACAGATTTTTTTAAAGAATATCAGACGTTGAATTGTGACGTGCGTAGAACTTCACTAACAGCTGGTAGAATCAATTCTTCAACAATAGAATGCGGTTTTATCGACTTAGCTGCAATTAGTACAAAAATGTTGTTTGGATTCTACAGGAAACATGTCTGTCAACATTGAAATATTTAGCAAATCAGTATGGTTATTGCCATGGGCAAAGCCATAGTCAAACAACCGATGTTTACGTTTCAATTCAGCTATGATTTTATCTGAAAGATTAATTAGCGTCTAACCAATATTATTATTATAATTGCTTATTACTATATGAGTAAGAAAGTTATGGAAATAATTCTGGACTTTATACTAATCAATAATCCAGCTTCACACACAAACGACTATCTCGTGCAATGCAATAGTGCAATTTCATCTAGAAAATCAACTAATCGCTGCTTGCAGACAAAAAATGTGCTATTGTTAGCTGATAACATCGGAAGAGGTGCTGCTGAAATCTTAAACAATGTTTTAAGCAAGGAATTCCTTACCGAATCTATTTTCAAACCGAACGCCTGTCTTTAGGAAGTCGTAATGGATATCGATCAACTGTCGCGATTTTACACACATGGTGACTATGTCATAGTTATGGCAGGAATTAATAATATAGTAAACGGTCGATCCTTAAAGGACAACATTTTTCATGAGTCACTGTCGGCTCTATCTGGAACGAACGTTATCTTCGTTTCAGTACCCTACTGGGATGATAGGCACATTTTGAACAAACTGATTTTTTATTTTAACTGTAAAATCTTCAACATAGTATCCCAGTACGAATGTGCCCAGTATGTATGATAAAACCAAAGATGGATTACATTTAAATAAACGTGGCAAATTAAAACTTTTGTCCCACATCGCAACGTTCATATCCAATGAAAACGCAACTATGAACATGAAGTCTGGTTTTATTAATAGTAATGATTTAATACATCTCTGTGATAACCTCAGTGTCATAAAGAGTAAGACTGATCTTAGTGAATCACATGTCGATGGTCTACCAATAGTGAATATTGACATTACTCATTCCACCAGATCAAATTTTCAAAGGGTCTCAAAATTCAGTTCACTACCCTTAATTAATGATCGACTACGAGTTTGCCATCTAAATGTGAGAAGCTTACGCAACAAGATTGTGGAGCTCGATTTCCTGCTCCAATCCATGGAATTTCCGGCAAGTGATCTGCGTGTCGGAAACATGGTGCACCGCAACTGAAATTGACAGTATTAACTTGTGTAGGTATAATTTGTCTGCCTATTTCTGTAGATCCAACCGCATGGGTGGTGGTGTGGCGATCTTTGTCTTATCTAACTTCAACTTCCGTAATAAAATTGTAAACACTCCTAAAGTTGAAATGCTATTTGAGTACGCACTTACTGAAGTACTTTTAAGCAATAATATTAAAATCATGATCTACTTTTTAGAAAATACGCATTCATTGTTAGGAAAAGTACACAGATCCGCCATACCAATATTCTTCTGCGGTGACTATAATGTAAATTTCGCTGATAACAGCACGGGAGATGGCCATGGGAATCAACTATGTAACATGTACTTGTCATATGATCTAAACAAGGCAATTAGTGAGTTTACTCGAAGCGACCTCACGGTCCTTTTTGGTCAGTATCTGCCGGAAGCATCGATAACTTAAGTAGACAAGCAACTTCGCTAATAGCTTCTATGCTATCACTATCTATCTATCACTAAACAGTTTGGCCTTCAATAATAGTAAAACTAATATGGTGGTCTCAAGTCAGAGTTGCAATTTGGTAATTTCAGAAGTGAAA
Source organism: Geotrupes spiniger (assembly GCA_959613385.1). Taxonomy (NCBI): domain Eukaryota; kingdom Metazoa; phylum Arthropoda; class Insecta; order Coleoptera; family Geotrupidae; genus Geotrupes; species Geotrupes spiniger. The sequence goes on from OY390738.1 coordinate 3,745,320, forward strand.
TCAAAAATTATTCAATGAAACCTAACTACAATGTAGTAAGCAAATGGGCTTATGTTCATGCCAATAAAGCAATAACAACCTCCCAGTTCCAATAAAGGATTTGTCAAATTTAAGGCAATTTAGAAGTAAAGTCAAATCATTGCTGTCGAGGAACAGTTTTATGCAGTGTTAACATATTTAAACTGCAGTGGTGCAGTCGAGTAATATTTCTTATTATTCTAACCTGGTATTTCTCATATCGCTATAAATTGTTATTATACCTTTTTTATTTTTTATACCTTTTAATATGTATTTTATAATGACTATACTTTATAAATGTATATTTTGTGATTATTGTGCCCACTGATGTTCAGTTTGTATATTCTATTGACGATTTTTAATACTTGTACTGCAGCAAATCTGATGGAAATAAAGTTTATTATTATTATTATTATTATTATAAATTCGAAATTATTGTACCAATAATAGTTTTCTTTGCATGTAATAGTACTTTATATAAATATACACTGACATTTGTAGGTATCTATTAGTAATAATAAATCGTCCAACACAATTACTCATACACATGTGAACCAGAATGAAAAAGTAAATAAATTAATAAACCCACAATTCAAAAATGTAATTTGCTTAGTCCTAATTAATATGAGAAATAAGTATATTTCAAATGTGTAGAGCATTGCAAATAAAATATCTCATACCTATACATAAATATGGCTGTGAGAGCTTAGTCTTGTATCTGGTATTATGAGAACTACTCTCCATGATATTATTTTGTAATGAGGATTAATATATGATCATATTTTAGTAAACCAAATATGAGTCGACTGAAATTTTGAACTATAAATAAAATTACAATAGTTAAAAGGAACCGTACAAGTGAATTACAACGATTGCGTTTTAAAGAAAAGTTGCAAAATCTTCAAAGACGTATACTAGTTGCTAATCAAAGATTCTACCCTAACTCTTAAATCTGATTCACATAGTATAACAAGATTCCATGCAGAACTAAGTATAAGATATGTGTCCAATTAATGTGTAATTTAGGATTAGTTTTCAAGAAAATTCGATTACATTTATTGTCAGTACAATGCGTTTTTTGCAAATTTTGCAAATTGTGCTCGGACGACTATTAATCAAGTCAAACTCCTAATTAATAAGTTGTCACCCTGGATTTATTGGGCAGGGTCAATACTATAATGTAATTGTGTGTCCTCGGTATAATCTTCCGCGTTACAAGCTGTATAAGCAGTGCATATTGAGCCACTTGGAACACCATTATGAATATTTAAACTTGAAGTATATAAATTACAACAAACCCTGTCTGTGAGTTTTGAATTAAGTATGAACTCATTAATGAGATAAGATACGTGTTAGTATAAGCTCATAACAAACAAATATGCTGTTCTTGTTCTTACCAAATTGCACAGAAAGTAATAGAACAGACAAATAAACGGTAGTACGAAGCTATAACCAAGGATACTGGGCAAACTCTTGATCCCCCAAAGGTTTTAAAATTTTTAATATAAATGTTTACTTTCTTTCGCCATGAGAAAAAGAAGGGAAGCGGAAACGCATGTTAAGCAAATCGCCGCAATACCCGCCGGCAACAATGTTAAAAATATTATTTATTTTCTACATTATAAGTATGTAGGCTAGTTAGTTAGTTATCGGAAAGCTAGCTGGAAACGGGTTTAATTTATTTGCGTGTTAAAAGAGTTCAATGAATTTTCTGCTGTGCCAGTATGAGGATGCCCCAAGATTCGCGAAAATTTCGAACTTTTTCATCTTTTCACTAATAACTCCAAAACGATGCATTTATAGGAAAATATCACCGTTTTATAAATTAAAGTTCACACAAATTCTGCGTGTAATGAACACCATATATTACGTGAAGTTCAAACCTCATTTTCATGTAAAATGTATCATATGAAGTAAATATTATATTTAGATATATAGTATCAAATCGCGTGCCTGACCGTATATGCGAACACTGGTACTACCATTTTCAACAAAATGTCGTCCACCAATTTTGGTGAATTAATGGATTTGAAATGAAAAATGCACATGAAAAGGGCGCATCCAGGGTACTACCATTTTCAATAAAATGTCGTCCACTTTGGTTCACCAATTTTGGTGAATCCATGGATTTGAAATGAAAAATGCACATGAAAAGGGCGCATCCAGGGTAAAGTTGGGGAAAATACAAAAAAACTGTTGAAAAGAAATTTAAAAAGTTAATATTTTGCCGCTCCATAGAGCCATAATAACTTTTCTTCCTGATGTTACAAGATTTAACAAAATCAAATTTAGTTTTTATTTGGTCTTTTAATTCCGTTGACTTCCGTCCTTTTAAAAAATACAAACTAGTTGATTTTTCAAAGAAAAAAATAATGTACAAAATTAGCCATAATTACTAATAATACATACAAATCATATTACTCATTCATCTTCCTTTCCTTCTATAGCATAATTGTGCTTTAGTAGGAATTTATTTTAATTCCAACAGATTCACCAATAATGCTGAACTTAAAAAAGTCAATGTGGATAAAAAAAACTAGTAGTGTATGGTTCCATGTCACTACCATATGTCTATGAAACAGTACCAGTTACTGTTTTCAGTTGTCTGTTGGCCAAGAACATACATATTTCCAAATATAAATCATGGTATCCATGTGGAATATAAGCCTCCATCTTCTTCAAGTCTTGCATTTTTGCTTTCTTCATAGTGGTTGTGTACCATCAGTTCGGATGCAGCTGATCGTTGCAGTTTAAATTGCTCACAAATACAACAGGTATGGATTTGAGGTCTTCCAAACCTCTACCCAAAACAGTTGGTGAAATCACTCCTGTAGACATAGTACGATACAGTTCTAAACTGAGGATATTGTTCTTTGAATAGGAGCCACATTGATTTCACTGACAGGTGAGGACTCAAGTAATACAATTTCTCCTGACGATAATGGGATTCCTATAACGGAAATGATCTAACATGAACACGAAAAGCCTCATGAACGTCGGGTGTAAGACCATTACTAACACTTTCATCTCGTTTGTTTTGAGGAGACTTTCCATCCATTTTTAGTCCTTTTATTCTCTTCACTCGTGTTTCACTTGCATCAAAGATTGAAAGAAACGCATACTTTCATACGTATGGCACCAACAACAATCTGACAACCAAAACTTTTTTTTACTTTTTGGTCGCCTCTGTTATATACCATCAACCAGGCCTTGGAGGAATAGGTCTTGATCATGTTTGCTAGGTAAGTTGTAGAATTTTGAAAAAGCATCCAAATTGTTGTCCTTTTCCAACCATTTTAGATGACAACTGAAAAGAGGAAAAGAGATAATCAAAATGATGATGATAGTAATAGCAACCGTACAATAATATTTTTACACGACCTCTACCGAAACTAATGAATATCATCGTAGTAACCTACTTCAGAAAACTGTCAATACAACATGGCGTGTGATATTATATCACACTAGTGATGATATTTTTGACAAGTACGACCAACTACAGCTCAACGCACACCATCTGGCATATTCTGTACGAATGACACGGAATAAAGATTGATTCTACTAAATATTCACCGGGCCTTTATACAGTTTCGTAACTATCTGCCATTAGGGCTTGTTGGTTGAAGTTCCGTCGAATATTAGTCAGCTGTCGTGTCAAATGTCCTTAATATATTAAAATGAAGTTTCTGTTTTACCGACTAACGGACTTGAGCATTCTAACGTCACTTTCTCAGGTTTTTTAAAAAATACATTTGAGGTCGTGTAAAAAATAGTGTTCATAACTCGCTCGAAAGTGTTATATCGTCTGCTCGTGAGGTTTCTGAACTCGCTAACGCTCGTGCATCAACATTCTCACTCGCACGATATAACTTACTTTCGACACTTGTTATGAAAATAACTATTTTCTAACCCTAATATCTTATACTGTTTCTATGGTACATTTGAGCTTACTAGTTATTTTGTTGTTAAAATGTCTTCCCCTCTTAAAGTAACGTCGTCAATGACGACGTGTTTTATAGTTAAAACACTCAGTTCATTCGTACTAAAAAAATACGATTCAAATGACATTTATTTTTAATGACATTTTGCGTATTTGTGACGCGACTGACAGATCTGATATGGTTTATTAAATTTCTTGAATTAAAAAGTCAGTTTGCTTATACGTATTAGGGTTAGAAAAAATCTTGAAGACAACACGAGTTTTATAGGATAAAAATCTCGGTCTATTAAATTCTCGCTCCCTGCGGTCGCTCGAATTGAAACTACGACCTCGATTTTTAAACTGTCTATAAAACTCTAGTTGCCTTAATAGCTATAATATATAGGTCTGAACAAAATTTTGTGTATAATCCAACGCAAACAGAGGATAGCAATTATCAAATGGAAAGAAGCGTAAGGTTATGTTTGCCTGAGCCTATATTATCTAGGCATATTTTAAAACCTAAGGCTTATGGAGCATATTATATGCTTACTTGCAAGACAATGCTGTTTTTTGCCTTGATAATGTTACGTTTTTGGTTAATCTATTCTTTTCCTTGTAGTCTAGCTGTTTTCTATTTATTCACTTTATATGTAACTGGGTTTTTACGTATATACTCTTCGGAATCACTGGTTATACTATTAACATTACTGAAAATTAGTAGCTTCCCTAAACGTTTAACTTTATGCAAACTGAAAAAAAATTCTCAGGTCTTTCTTGTCTAAGAATGAGCGTCAAAATATCAGCCATCGAGTAACTCGATGTGTCAGCTGTTTACTCTGCTGCCAACTATTTTTTTTATCGGCGGATGAGATGTACCCATTCAAAACAAATCCAAATCTTTGACATGCAGTCTATACTGAACCAGGAGCCTGACATGCGCACATTCAAAACTATTCGGTCGGCCTACTTGTACAGTACATTAAGGTGTGCGTTTGGAAGTAGAATTGACTGGAGCAATTGGTCCACAATTGAAGGTCCACGTCGTACATAAGGTCTTCGAATTCGCCGTCTTCGTTGTCCTTCAAGTTTGGCTCGTCATCAATTTCATCTGGTGTATAATGACGCTCCTTTGCAAATAGCATGTTAAGGAACATTTCATCCCTTGCTTCCTATGACCACGACAATTTCGGCACGCTTTCGGACCTTGCAGGCAGTATAATTACCCCATTACCATCAATAGCGCAACAAACTGCGGGGCTTGATGCGCTGTTAATGGCAATAGGAGTAGCAGTTACTTAGTCTCCTACTTCATACCCATTGAACTGGGTCCATCATGACTATTCCACAAATTAGTTTGTAGAAAAGCCCACATTGCATGCAGTTGGGCAGGTTCTTCAGTAGGAGGAAGAGTAGCCAAGTTGAAAGTATTTTGTGCTAAGGATCTGGTGAATAGTTTAAAGCATGTTTCAATCAGAGACGAAGATTGAAGAAACAGTGCGGCATACAAAGAAGAAATTACTTGTTTACCGGCAGCATCAACTTGATCTGCAGTTGCATCACGGTTGCTAAATATCTCCACAATCCAATCTCCGCATCTTTGTTGACAAACGTTGGCAACTTCATCTCCACTTTCTGAAAATGGCAGATGTTGAATTGCCTCCGCTGAAAGCGTGAAGAACGTAGCCAAAGGCTTCATTTTGTAACTATGCAATTTTCCCACATTCTCCCAAAGTTCCTGGACCAGGCTTTTTTTTAGTCTTATCCTTCAATAAACCGCATTTCTTTTTTTACCGCTGTCAATGAAAGTTAGGATACATTTTTCTTTTAATGTCGTCACCTGTCTTTGTAAACTGTTACCACAGATGAAACACTGAAAGACAAAAAATACATCAAACCAAAATTTAGCCACAGATAAACAACAACGGCGCACAAGATAATCGTCATCTTTTTGGAAACTGAGAAAAAATTGTCCTTGTATGAACTTGCAGATCTAACAACTTCAAGTAATTTCAAATATACGGTGCTCATTCAACGAATTTTGTGTATTGATTTATAAGAGAGTAAGATTTTCCTAGAAATGCATCGTTTAGAAGTTATCAGTGAAAACTGGACAAGTCCGAAAATGTCTAGGTTCTTGGGACACCTCGTGCAGCACAAGCAAAACATTAGTGGAAACTTCAATAAACTATTTTTACATGCAAATGAAGAGATTGAAATCTTTTACAGGTTTCCAATGATTAACTAACCTACACCCCCCCTTTTGGCCTATAGGGCAAATGATTGAGCTTCAAACTACTGATCGCTAAACATAGTTCAATGATTAACGTATTAATGCAATTGTTGAAAAAAAATGTATTCATACCATTTTCTTCAAGCAAATGCTTACACGTGTAACTTTTCCTTCGGAACCTTCAATTTCATTCGAATGGCCCATTTTTGCCTCCCTAGGCAAAAATATTATCCCATGCTTAATAAACGATAATTACAAGTTTATGTTCTAGATTGCCATTTGCTATACCGGGTGTCTTAGAGTAAAGTAAATTATTGACCTGTTGGTTAGAAAAAAATATTTTTAAAAATTTACATAGACATATGCAAGAAAAATATCGAACATTCTTGAAGTTTCTTGGTGAAACAGCATATCAGCACGGATCCAGTATCATACAGGTATCTGCAAAGAGCGTAACCGTTTTCATTGATAGTTTTGGTTGTTATTTTTTATAAAAATCCGATGATCACAAATTAAAATGTTAGATGGTCAAGAAGACAAATGAACAATAGACCATTGTATAATTTATTTCTTGTCATCTATATTTTACGAACAGTTATTATAGTCTATTTTAAAACTCCGCACATAAAAATGTCAATAGTTCAGTTAACTTCGCTTACACTTTTCAAGTTACCTACCCTGAAACGTTTATTTAGCAACTACCTACAAGCATTTTGTAAATGAATAGTTTTACATTGATCCTACTACTACTATTTATTTTTAATTCATATTTTTCATATTTCTAGTTACAATGTGGCTTCACGCTTAAGATAAAATCTGAGAAAGAGAAACTTATTACAAGTTTATGGTAGTGTTGTAATTGATTTTTATGTTCACACTTTAATATGGGTACGCGATTAAAGTATAATTTTATTAACTTCGTTAATAACTCGAAAACTGTTGTGTTTGAGCAAAAATTTATCAAATTTCGTAGCTTGAATAATAATAGACACCTGTAAATCATTTCAAACTAATTTTATTATTATTGTTTTAGTGTTAATAATTGGGGTAAGCGATCAAATGTATTTGATTAATTTAACATGAAAATGTTTCGTGAACTAAAAGTATTCCGAAAGTCAACCACCCGAACAATAACTTTTAGCGGAGGGGCGACAAAGGAAGGGGGACTCCGACCGGGATCATCGTATGATGTGTTTGATTTCGGGATTTCAACTGCATTTCGGTCCAAATGGAATGTGAAATCGGAAAGTAATTACAAGCGACGGACGGGGATCGGCGCATTTTCAATGTAAAACGATAATCACACGCTGTGCTGTGTTGAGTGCGCGCGTGCATGTGTCAACTATGAAAGCGCAAACAATGGGTCCGTTTGAAATTAGCGACTTGCATTACCGGAGCCGCGCCAAATTACCTTTGATTGTACGATATTGAGCTCCATATTACTGGGTGTTAACGACTTTTAATAGCCGATTAATGGCACATAAAAAATTCCTTTTCTACCTTCGCATATTTGCGTTGTTCACATTCTCTCCTCTAGTTAATTATTTACCATGGGATTGGGACATTCTGATTTAGCTCTTGCGCAGAAGTGATTCAGATGAATATGAAAGTGTGTACAAATAATTTATTCTATGGTTTGATATGGGGCCTAGATTTTGAATCTCAACTAAAGTGACAAAATATTTTTTATTATCATATTTTATTGCAATCAGCTAGAGTATTGATTCAATTTGCCATAATACAGGGTGATGCATTTTTGTCGTGCAATTTCCGAAAAGTATCGCACCTTTTAGAGGCAGATACAAACATACTTTTTCATTTGTAAAGATGAAAGGTTGAAAACTTAAAACAAATTGTCACAATATGCATTTTCTCAATGGTATAAGTGTCTCCGGATGGAGTAAGACATGAAAAAAGTGAAAACACCTATTGAAATAAAGTGACTTTTCGGTTAGTAATACGGCAAAATGTTATTAAGAAAAGTTGTTCAGAAATTATGGGCAATTAGTAATATTTCTTCGCTTTTTTGTGTTAATAAACGAAGTCGTAGCGAAGCAAGCAATGAGTGTCAGTATCGTAAATAACACTCTTTTTTGACATATTTTTTTGAAATTGATTACTTATCTGAGTAGTAGAAATGTTGACTTTAGCACAGCGTGTTTACCATGGCCAAAGACTGTTCATTTAGTTCTGGGTTGGAGAAAAAAAATTGGAACAACAAATATTTTTATAAAAAAAAATATTTTACTTTTACCACTAATGACGCCGTATCTTCACAAACTTCTACATATTGGTCTCATCATGAAAATGTGGGTTATTTTCGTAAGGAACTAATAGTCAACAATTAAATGTACATACATTCGTATTTGAATGTGCTGGAAAACTATTTTTATCTACTACCATATGGTATTGTCAAACTTTATGACATTCATTCGGATGTCGTAATGGTATACTTTACCGCACTAGTAGTAAAGTGACAACAACAAAATTAAATATTAATTGTACATTTCTTACATTTTGAAATATTAATTCCAGCCAAACATGAATCAACGCAATTAGTATTGGCAGAAGAACCTTGAATGTTTAAAGTATTTTTATTTTCTCCCATAATTTGGCTAGCAATTTTCTTTTTGTTTTCAGTAGAGGTTTCTACATAACCTTCTGCAACGCTCGATGATTTCCATCTCCCGTGTCGTTTTAAAGTATCTATATCAGCACCTGCATCGTCCAGCAAGGATACTGACCTGTATAGTTTCTCACATCCGACAATCCTAGGAACGTTGCAATTTCTTTTGGCATGCGCCCAATAGTATTTATACCTACAGATTGAGCGGGCATTTGCCATTTTTGTATAATACAAAAAAACGATCATGAGTTACAGACTTTGGACGAAGATGAAAATAATTTCTAAAAGTATCCAAGCAGTCAAAACCTGCAATATTTCCTTTAGTAATTGCAAATTCTCTGATAATTTTGGTTTTAGTAATTGGTATGATAATTTTAATGAAAGCACTGTTATCATAAATGTCTGTTAATTTTAAATAAGTTAGCTTTTCTCTACGGCAAGCTCCAAAAATACCAATAATTAACCAAACCTGTAACAGTGCAAAGTATTCTCAAATCAATTTTTAAAGAATGTAATACCGTGCACTACGTTCATCATTAAATATTGATCGTCATTGGCTTCTTGCAAAAATCTGTGTATTTCATATTTTGAAAATACACTTTTTTGCTTTATATCCATCGCTATTTCGTTTCAAAAACGCCAACAATTGCGTATATTTGCTTATATCCATATATATATATATATATATATATATATATATATATATATATATATATAATAGTTGTTCCTGGAATGGAATAATGTGTCCATAAAGTAGACGCTTTATTCGTTTTGGCTTTAACGGAAAAGTAATCAAGCAGAATTTTCTCTGAAACAGCATCTCCCACCATTTTCATTTTGCACCATTTTTCAAATCTTGAGTATTCCAACATGTACATTTGCTCAGATTTAGCAGGTATAATAGTTGAAAGTGCCTCGTTTGCAAGAATTTCCACGGAATGATGAAAATAATTCTCAGTGTCACTCATTTTTATAAAGAAAAAATGTAAATAAGTTTGTGTCTAGCGTTTCTAAGGATACTTACTTTAAAGATATCAAACTACTGGATTATTGTAATTTCACGAAACGTCAAATCCGTGATGATTATTATTAACGTTTTTAAATTACTTTTATGGTAATAGATAAAACATTGTACGACATTCGTATCGTAACGCGCCATATTACGAAACGAGATGGGAAAATTGTCCAACGAGACCGCCAGGTCGAGTTTTACAACCTATCGAGTTTCGTAATAATGCGGTACGATACGATATATCGTAAATATCTATTATCTGCCACTTGATTACAATATTTTTGAATCAGCATTTTCCTGAAAGGATAATACATTGACCAGCGAGATCGCCGTATATGATCGTTTTTTTTCTGAGGTTATTTAAAGCAAAACGTTTACTCATTTGATCTTCTCTGATAACATCGAATTATTAAAACAAAAAACTTAAAGATGCTACGCCATTTCAAAAGTATACAACTCGAGAGCTTGGGTAGAAAAATGATGCAGTCAATCAATGCAAATGCAATAGAGTAATTTGAATGTTTTGTTTTGCTTGCTTTTGTATGTTTTAATTTCTTTCTAATTAAAATGAAATATTAGAAACGAAAGTTTTTCTGGTGCTGATCATTTTGAAATAATGCATCGGCTCATAATATTCTGAACAACTTTTCTCAATAATATTATTGGCCGAAATGAAACTTTACTTGAATAGACAAAAGTTTTCCACATTTTTCAAGGCCGTCTTAATTTTTAAAAAACTAAAAATCTGCTCAAAATTCTTTTCAGGATAAGTAGGACGAAATACCAGGACATAAAAACGAAATTCTCAATTTTATACCTACAGTGAACTCAATCACACTGTCATTGTTATGATGTTATGTTTATTTTAAATAGTTTCTTATTGCCCCACTTTCATGGTGACAATTTTTTTTATAATGATTTGTTTATTATAATAATTAACGTGGGAAATATTTTTTTAATTGCCCCACGTTAGTGACGACAAATTTGTTATGGTATATTAATTTAATTTGAAACACTTCTTAGTTAAATAAAAGAATTCAAAATTTTAAACAAAATACAAAGTTTTTTTAAACTTTAATACAAACTTTTACTTTTCTTAACTTTCATTCTTAACGTTTTAAAAATTTGATTCTCAAATAAAATAATCTTAAGATTCTTTTTATTTAACTTTATAATACCCGTAGGTTCGTGTGGTGAAATTATTGAATTGGAAATTAATAAAGTTCTTTATATTTATTAGATGCACGGTATTTCCAGATGAAATGGGCATCATATAAATAAAATATTTATAAAATTTATAAATATTCTCGAATGACGCTACATAATTTTGTTTTCTGTTGTTAACATTTTGCTAATTTATGTCAATTTTTGTATTTTGTGTATTTTTGACAATTCTGACATTTCTTTTAATTAAAATTGTTTTTTTTGAATTTTGACAATGTCTATATTTTTTAAATATCAATTTTGACAGCATTTTCATTGTCAAAATTGATATTTAAAAAATATAGACATATATTTAATATCATTATTAATATCTTGGCAATGAATTAGTTTTCATCTTTTTGACAATTTGTGTGTTTAATATATTTATTTTAAATATTTTGTTATTTACATTTTTGGAAATTTTTGATATTCGATTTACAGTCGATTTTGAAACTCTTGTTATTTTTCCAAAATTTTAATATTCTTTAAAATTTTCAATTTTGATATTTTTGACAATTTGTAATTTATGATTTTTTGCCAATTTTTATATTTAAAATTTTTGATATTCAGCCAATAGACAATTTTGTTGTATTTTATTTTTTTACATTATTGCGGCAATTTATAAATATTTGATTTTAGACTTTAGACAACGTAAATACTAAATATGCCAATAGCTGCATATGAATATGAAAATATGAACATTTATGCACTTGTCCTTATTTGAAACTTCGTTTTGACGCTTAAAGGCCGTTCCTTGTCATTCTTACTTCAAAACACCGTTGCACAGTAACGTTATTATTAAATTTCTAATCATCATAGCGACGTGCACTATAGAACAGATACAACTCCTTTTTTATAATCTCGGCAGGGCTAATGCGATTATTCTTGGATCTGAACTCTTTACCGACGCTTACAGATTTCTGTATTTTCTACATAATTTTATCATTCATATTATTTTAATTTTTTATTGCAATATATGTAAAATTAACACATATTATTCTCTCATTGCAAGGGTATTTCTGTTTTCAAGCCATATAGGCTTCATGTTCTGATAAATTGCATTTGACAGCGCTTGTGTAAAAAATAATTCTTGTTAGAAAAGTTTATTTCTCGTTCCCCGCACACTTAAATATAAAATTAGATTTTTCCAATTCCTTTTAATAAAATGCTCATTTTGTAAATTAAATCTCATTATTAAACTATATTTTAATCAAAAGAATGAATAAAATGTTTACCGCCACACTTCACGTTGCCATTGCCAATGTGAATAAAATTGGAAAAAATATGATACAGGTGAATAAAAAAAATTGTATCCACTCAAAAACAATATTTTTTGTGGATACAATTCGACTTCATTCGCTTATACCATAAATAGCTATTTTACACAACATTTCGACTACTTAACTCAACCGTAACTTGAATCAATATTTTTGAAACGAAATTTTCTCCTCTTTCTTTGTTTATACTTTCTGTTGCCTATAAAGGACTCTTTTTATGTTAAATTGTTAATTTTCTTCCCACTACATCGTACTCCACCAGAATTTTCTTTATTCCAAACCTTTTATTATTTCGAAACTTTCCTTGACTCCGCATCAAACTAAATACATAGCTCCCTTCCTTTCTGATTTCAACTAATTTCTGTTTTTAGATTGAATCTGACAGCTAGCGTTAGTTGGTATAAGTTAAAATTTTGACATAAAATTTTCAGAAAAACCAAGGTTCACTGGTTCATAAATATTAATATGAATATATTAAATATAAATTTAAATTTAAATTTGTATTCGAAATTCGCGAAATTATTGAACTTCTAGAACTTTTGGTATAGGTATGTTTTCCTTAAATGTCATGTGGCGTCGCCATATACACTTGGTTTACCTAAGCAATTTTCTACTAATATTTCTTCGCACTTTTTTTCTGCATTTAGCTATGAAAAATTACGAAAAGTGAAAACAAAGGTGGCGAGAATTATTTTGAGTTGAATGCTCAACCACATACAAATCATATAAACTTATTATTTTATATAAAGACATAAATGTAACAGAAATCTAGAATTTTCAGAGCTGCAAATTCATTCAATACGCACAATGTATTAAATGAATGTCCGTTTTGCATGTGATTAATTTATACCGAGTAAGGCAAATTAACCCATTATTTTGCCAAAAATATGTACTGCGATTTGTTTGGAGACCATGACCACTAAGTAAATATTGCACATTTAGGAGGTCACCATTTATTTCCTCTTCAGCCATACCCTAGTCCGAGAGCTGATGGGAGTAGTACAAGTATTACACAATAACATGCAGCGTAATAATGAACATTATTTAAAATTTGCGACGAATAAATTTGAAGAAGTAAAAAACCCTGTTTAACTCTTCCGACTCCTGTTATGGGCGATGAATTTTTATCACGATATTGTACACCCCTTTAAAGTTGGTTATTTAACATTTAAATACAATAAGTCTACAACATTACATTCAGCACCACTAACTTCCAAATGCCTTACTAAAATTTGTAACACATTTGTACCCTCAACATTGGTCCCCTAGGATGTCGTTTGTGCTTTTTCAGCAAAGCTGTAAAGCAACTGTATCCACATATAATACCAAACCGACAAAAGGTCATAGGGTGAAGTGAAACAATGCGCTCAAAAATGTTTGATTCCGTTGGTCGCAATATACTCTGCCGGAGATGTTTAAACTGATTAGGCTTATTAATTTTAGACAGAGGATATACAATTTCATGCTTCTAGCAATCAGGAAATATATATTTTCTGTATATATATATACAATAGGTATGTCTGCGACAAATGGTAACAAATAATAAAAAATAAGACATCACTATTTTGGTATGGTAATTCCGTCAGTTCTTAACTTGTATGCCTTGAAATGTTTTAAAATGACACATAACATAGGTCCATCAATAGTGTCAAAAAGAATACGATTATTCACTTTATATGTTTTACTATGTAGATTAGTATTGTTGGATAAATAAAATACGATTAATATCTAAAAAATAATGGCGGCATGGATAACTTTAGGTCGACCTGTGTATATCAATAATTTTTGATACTAATATGCACAACCAAAATATAGAAGTTGTAATTTTTTCATGTTTTCAATCAATTTCACTTCATCCAACGTAAATTGGACACTCAAATATTTAAATTGTTGATTGATTCTGGAGTTACTTGTTGAAACTTCATATTATAATATAATATAATATAAACACAAACATCAAATGTTGTAAGTTTCAAAATTTATTAATATCACTACATATGTTTCGCCCACACTGTGGCTTCATCAGGTGATGAAATACAAAATAAAATACATACATTTTTTTTCCTTAAGTACTAAACTGGAGTTTTAAAGATGGGGTTTGTTATTACAGGTTTAGATTTAATAGGGGGGAATTGTTTAAGTCTACTTGCTCGTTCAAAATGATGCCTAATTTGTTAAATTTGTTAATTTCTAAATTTTCAAGTAAATTTAGTTTTTGCTTTTTTCCTCAACATGTAGAATTACAAATTTGTTATTAAATTTATGGTTGTTGTCTAAACAGTGATTAGCGAAGGTCGAGTCTGTTTTCTAGAATTTGAGACTAGACTTGAGACTAGAATAAATGAACATGAGAAAAGCTACAAATTCAAGAAAACAGGCTCGACCTTCGCTAATCACTGTTTAGACAACAACCATAAATTTAATAACAAATTTGTAATTCTACATGTTGAGGAAAAAAGTAAAAAACTAAATTTACTTGAAAATTTAGAAATTAACAAATTTAACAAATTAGGCATCATTTTGAACGAGCAAGTAGACTTAAACAATTTCCCCCTATTAAATCTAAACCTGTAATAACAAACCCCCTCTTTAAAACTCCAGTTTAGTACTTAAGGAAAAATTGTAATTGTAAATGTATTTTATTTTGTATTTCATCACCTGATGAAGACAGTGTGGGCGAAACATATGTAGTGATATTAATAAATTTTGAAACTTACAACATTTGATGTTTGTGTCCTATTACTCAAATATTTAACCACATTTCTTTTGATTTTTGTAGAAATCTCATTCATTATGTGCTTGCATATAACCAAGATTAAAATAAATAGTTCAGTCAAGTATGTACGTACGCACATGCTTGATTACTATATTGTGTTGATTGATTTTTAATGATGAATGTTTGATAAAATTGAAACTCCTACAGCACCCAAAAACATTTCTCTCATAAAATGTGAACGATGTACCGCAGGAAAAGGAAAGAACAATTGAAATAATTCAATTAGAAACATTCGCGAAATTAATACGCAAGTTTCATTAAAATCGCCAAATGAGAACGAAACGCAATTATTGCGTTTCATCAGCGGTAAGGCGCAGAAAAAACCCCCGCTCTGAGCGTCCCGAGCCGACGCGACGTCCGAAGGTACTTTTTCGCGAATTCCCTGACATCTCGGCGAAACTTTAATTTCAACGGCGGGCGCTTAATTACATTAGCGCAATGGCGAGGATATATTAATTAAAATCTCATGTTTAATTCAGTGAAATTGTATATTTAATCTTATAATCTGCTCTGTTCCCCGCGAATTAAAACCGCGCAAACATCGCTTATTTCAAAACTCATCAAATATTTACCGGCTTTATCGATTTAATATTAAAATCGGTTTACCTTCGCAAAATTCCCGCTTTTTTCCCTCTCCTAGCTGCGTCTCGCTTGCGCTCCCGGAATTTGTATCTGGCGCACCCATTTTAAAATTTTAATCTATATTAAAACTTTTGTATATTTAATTTTCAATTATTTTAAAAGCATCGTTATAGGATAATCCGACGTAAATTATTTTTTCATGGTTGTCTGCCACCGAAAAATCACAATTTTCAATTTTTTTCCTTCAATTAATATGTGTAATTGAAATGTACTTCCGCACATCTGCTTTCCTGATGTTTCAATTAGTACACTTTTTTCCACGTTATAAATATTTATATGAATCTATAACAACAATGTTATTTCAATAGGATTAATATTTTAAAAGTATACTGCGAAAGTTGAATATTACGTAAATAAATACATGTTTTCTTGTTTTCAGATACAAGTTATTCCTATCATCCAGCCATACATGATGACACCTTCGTCAGGCGGAAGCAGAGAAGAAATAGGACGACCTTCACACTACAACAGGTAACTTAATATATATATATAATATATTATATATATTAGAGAGCCACGATCACTTTTTTTGTAAATTACAGCTCGAAGAACTGGAAAGTGCTTTCGCACAAACTCACTATCCGGATGTGTTCACTAGGGAAGACTTAGCCATGAAAATCAATTTGACGGAAGCCAGAGTACAGGTCAGTACGAAAGCGTTTACTTAACAAAAATGATACTATGAAAAAAAATACAGAAATCGAAAATGATAAAAAATAAATTAAAAATATTTCTCGATTACAAACGGTAGAAGTTAAAATTGTTTATAAGGATGGCTATAAAACTACACTGCCACGTTGGGTGTCATCAAATTTTAATGAAAAAGCCCCGTTGTATTCTCCGGCTCGTTATAAACGTGTTTGCTTTATAATTAAAGTCTGATGATGACGATTGCCTGTTGTTAATATGACGAAATTTGACATGATTGTCCACATTTTCTGTTATTATATGATAATTAGTAATCACTGAGCAATAATCTACTAATACACTAGCATGCTTTGTGTATTAAGTCATGCCACAAAATGGATGCCTATGTGGGATGAATTAATTTGCCAAACAATATATTAACATACACTGGGTTTCAAATAAAATGCACCACATAAAAGGAGTGGACGGAGAGTGCTGAAAACTTGTGTATAAAGCTGTTAGATATACACAAACAAATAACGAAAATTTGGAAAAAAACACCGTTTTATTGAAGAAATGTCAATAATGTGTAATATCACCACGTGCTTGAATGCATGAATTTATCCTTCTAGGCATACTAGAAAGTAAATGATCTATTGCGTCCTTGGGTATCTCGTCCCAGGCGAATTAAAGCTGTTGTCGCAATTCATCTATAGCGTTTGGAGGCTGAGCAAGATGACACAGTCTGCGGTCCATAATTTCCCAGACATGTCCTTTAGGCAATAAGTCAGGCGATCTGGCAGGCCAAGGTGTCAACTTTACGTTATTTTCTTCAAAAAATCTTTACTGCCACACGAGGCCGCGCATTATCTTGTTGAACGATAGCTTCTGGATGTTCGTGAAGCAAAGGAAGAACAACTGGTTGTAAGACATTATCGATGTCACGTCGAGCATTTAAACTGCCCTGGATAAACGTTAAAGGAGAGCGGCCTTCTATTCTTATGCCATCCCAAACCATTACACCAGGTGTTAGGCCAGTATGTCTTCGTTCTACAAACTGCAAATTGTATCGTTCCCATCTAGGTCTTCTCATACGTGTACGTCTATCGGAGTTCCATAAACAAAACCTAGACTCATCAGAGAAAATGACATTCCATTCGCGTAGGCAATGTTGTCTGGCTTGTACTACTTGGCAAAATCAGCGAATGCGCGATATACACTCTGTGACCAACTGGTCTTACCTAGTTTATTGCAACTGAGCGCGATTGTTCCCAAGGGTCTTCAAGACAATTTTTCTCAACAGTCGATCTTCCCGTTCCTGAGTGCCTCTGGGGCGCCCAATGCCTCTACGTCGTGTTTGTAGGAGTTCACCCTGCAATCCTCGACATACTTTCAAGATTATTGAATAAGTACACTCTAATCTTCTGGCGATTCCCCAATATCCTAATCCAGCTTCGTGCAGACCAATAATTCGCCCCGTTTCAAACGGCGTTAATTGTTGAAAATTAGCCCGCCTGCGAACTGGTGGCATTTTCACAAACAGAACACTGACAACTCAAAACTATATTCACAAAAATACAGCAATAAAAGTTAAGAAATAACGATATAAGAAACGTGAAAACGCTGATAACACCAGGTATATCTCTTAAAGAAGTCAACATTTTTAATTCAAATTTTAAACATTTATTAGTATATATATAATACAGCTTTTCAGCCCTCTCCGTCTACTCCTTATATTTGGTGCATTTAATTTGAAACCCAGTGTATTCAAATTAACTGGGTTAATTAGAAACAAAGTGTATATTCCTTGGTAAATATATTTGGAAACACCTTACTACATAGAAATAATATTTATGGACATATATATTATGTGTATATAAATGCAACGAAAGTATTATTAAACAAGTAAAATACACGATATAGTATGTAACACACATAAAATTTGAGTCTACTAGATCCAGCTACCGTTAACTGGAAAACACACGATAATCTCGATACGATATTTGCAATTTTTTCTGACGTGCATCAAAAATCAATTCATCGCCGGACGCGGTTTCACTGCCGCTACATCGCGAATTAATTCCCATTCCGTTCGGTTGATTGTACGCGCCCAACAAAAAATGCTACCGGAAAACAATTTAATATTGATGCGCAATTTGTTTTAAAACATTCGAATCTTAAAATCTCTGGTCCCCGGAGACCTCAGTCAAAACCAATGGCGGCGCCGAGCGCGAAAGAGTTGCCAAGCAACGGGAGGGTGCTTCGGAATGCGTCGCCCGCGGCCTCGGATCGTAGGAGTGATTTTATCAGATTTTCCAAAAATTACTTTTTTTAAGTTGAGTGTCTCGATTCGTTTAGAACATGAGCGGGGTTCGATTGTCGGCGACCCCGTCTCGTCCGTGTTGTCTGTTCGAATGCGAATTACCACTTGGGCGTTTGATGCGATTTTGTTCGCGGCTAACGAGCATGTAAGTAACTGCACCAACACCCGTCAATTCACACCATTGATTGGCCGAAACAAGGGTGCTTATTCCATTATTGCGGCGTGCTGTGTTTGGTAACGACGCCAAGGGAAAATCTGCCCATATGTGACATATATCTACGCACGTATTCACTTTATTTCTGATGGTAAACAACTGCATAATGCATCAATGAATTATAAATGGAAAAATAGTAATCTGCAAAATATTCATTACTACAATTTATCAAACTAAACAGATTAATGACAATGTCCGTGTCCATGATAAAAAAATTCTTTGGTTTTGACAAAATAGTATGGATCTTAATGGCATAGAAAGCATGATAGATGCTTGAAATTGAGGATTAAACGGCGTGTCAGAGCGGACGATATAGGAAAGTCTGTGGGGTAAAATTACAAAATTTCAAATTCACAGTTTTTTTTATTAAAAATCGGTACATACACAATTGTTACAAGACATCATATATACAACAACACATATTTAAAACACCTATTCCTACGTACACGCTTATTAGGTGGATCTAAAAATTACACTAACAGTTAAGAACAAATACGGTGCCTCCCTCGACGATTGTCGGGGTTTCGTTGTCCGTTCGTCCGTTGTGCTTTAACATTTGGTCGGGTTGACTGTCAGTTTCCAGTCGGTGAAGTACCGTTCGAGTTCCCTCGTATGGGTATTTTCCTGTGTGCTATGATTTCTGAGCACGATCATGCGTAGATAGGCGTGTCGTCAGCGAAAATGGCGATTGATGTGTTTTCTTTAGTTGGTATGTCATTGATGTTTAATGAGAACAGTTGTGGTCCCAAGGCTGAGCCTTGGGGCACACCTGTCCTTATGAGATGGGGTGCTGAAATGATTGGTTTAGTCGAGTCTGAAATTTTCTGTCGTTTAGGTATGAATAGATGAGTCTGATTAGTAACATGTCTAGTCCATATTTGATTAGTGGGGTAAAATTACTGGGTCCCGGACATTTACAATTTGTTTTATGCACTAAGTAACCATAGAACATACCTAAGTTCCGTGATATTTGTAGATGACAGTATCCTGTTCCTGTGCTTCTAGTGCATAGTTACAAATTAGCACATATCAGACTACATCGAATGACTACGCAAGACTATGTAATTATATCCAGTATAAAATGTATAAACGTATAATCGAACCATTTTTAGCACCGTGGCAGTTACAAAATCAGTAAACTTGGTAATGTAATTCATATAATATGAAAACCTAGGCGTCCTAAAATATTTCGATAGTACTCAACACCCAAGAATATGCATTAAAGAGAGCGAAACTTTTAAGCAAATTTCCAATTATTAGAATAAAACAGATTTCAAAATTTAATTAGAATATCAACGAAAGCTCACTGAGCACTAAAATTTACACGAATCAATTTATGTATATAGAGAGGTGTTATTCAATTGAGCCCAGTTTTAGATATAAATATACTTTAATTAATTAAAATGAAAATTGAAGAAAGTTATGCTAAATTATTTAGGTAATTATATAAAGAATTAAATCTAGTTTTTGAAAGAATTTTGAACAAATTCAGAACGTGACTTATATTTAATACAATTTGAACATATTGGATATTTAAATATTTGGAACTGGCTGATTTTATTGAAATAATCAGAAAACTAAACTGGCAGTAATGTATACTACCTTATTATACTTGATTTATAAGGAAGTACAAAAATCATGAACTCATGAATTCGATCTCGAGATTTCAACGGATATGCTCTTATACTCCTATCACCATTTTCGATATCTCGAAGACGGCCCGAGTAATCGAAAAGTGGTTCTTATAAAAGATTGCGAATTGTGAACAACTTTTGTTTGAAAAGTTCTTTGGAAAAATCTATCTTTTACTGGAAAATTCCTGTTGAAATTGCCATTGAAAAATTCTTTGTAGTCCTAGCAACTAACAGAGATATCGACATATCCAGCGAACGTTCGCGATTTCGCCAGTTATTGTGATCGCGTCAGTTTGCTGGTACTTTATCTAAGTATAGGAGAGTTCAATGTGGATCACTGCATATTTTTTCTTTGCGATCGCCCCGCTGAAACTATGTGTCTGCGCGTGCTCTTTTGCCCAAACTATTGAACAGTAAACTTTTTATATAACAAGGTAGAAAACGTACTATTTTGAAAAATATATATAGCAACCTTTATTTGGCAATTTTTTTTTAAATTTCTTTCATTAGTACTACTTCCATTAACTCGCACCTTGACTGCCCTAATTACAAGTATTTTATATGTATTCTATCTACATTCTGTGCGCACTCCTCATCATTCCTGATCATCGTTCCTTTACTCTCGCTTCTACTATCTTCTTCTACTCTGCCCGCTTCCATCATTCTTCAATCCTCGCCCGGTCACCCCCTTCTGTCACCCTCCTTTTCTACCATCCTCTCTCCACTCCTTTATCTCAATACGTTTTCATCTCCTCTTCATTTCCACATCTACACCTGGCTGTAACATTCACCTATTTTGTCGTTTTGTCTCCTTCCAAATACTTTAGCCTCCTTTCATACACTTGCTGATACAACAGGATCGGATAATTTATTGGTCTGTTATATATTCTATATTATATCATCCTACATCGACTCGATAACTTGTCAAATCGCATACCGATTCATATTTAATTGCGGAGTTCCTTCTTCTATCTAATATTTTAAAGTATAAAAAGCGAGTAGTCGCAGGAGAAAAAAAAACGTAGTTCCATGTTGAAACTGATATTGAGAGAATATTTAAGGGATGGAATGAAGAAAGATATGCCAAAAATCGTAGGAAACCAGGAAATGTGGAGAATAAGACCCAGAAACATATACAAATAGTAGAATTACTAAGAAATTGCTTATAGATTGAAAAGAAATTGATAGCTAGTAAAAAATTGGCGAAATTTCTTGAAAAGTACACGAATGGATGCGAAATTGATACATTCCTTGATACAAACCTTGAATAGTTAGATGATAACGATTATGAATGAATGAAAAAAATGTCATTTGATACCAGGGTGGTGTTTCAGGGTATTTGTTCAGTGATTGTGCGTCACGTGTTCTCATTTGCCTTATATCGTTGTGATCGGTTTGTCAACGGTTTTGAATTGAGCGGGAATCTTTAGAAGATGGCGCAATAACAGGAAAGACGGTTAAAGTGAACACGGACAACAAGTTTATTCTTGAGGATCTCTTTTAAGCGGTCGACACTTGGAGGTAAAAGATATTAAGTTCCTGAAAATCTCTCACCAGTTCAGTGTTAGCTTAATGTTCAACGTGCTCGATCTTTTTTGAAGTTCGGCTGAGAAGTCACTGTGGACGTATTGAAGACAAGTGGTACAGGGACGAAACTGTGATACTGTGATACGATACTTTTTCCAATATGGTGTAGATGAAATAGAGCAGAAAATGATCAGAACCAACAAAAAAGTTTAGGGTCTTTCAGTCAACAAAATAGTTGATAGTTACTATTCTTCGCGATTGTGAGGGCATGGATGGGCTGCTCCAATTTAACACATCTGTGTACACTGATTCAATTGAGTAAACTGCAATTAATGATTATTGGTTGCGAAAAGTACATATATAGTTTAGATATGGTCCCCAGTGACAATGACCCATTTGCAAATTTGAAAAAGAAGCTTCCCCGCGAAGTACATTTTTTCGATAACTCGCACAGTTTCCGAGGTATGAAATCCTATTTTGAAAGTAACATCTCTACCGAAAGTGACTGTTTAACTTTATAGCCTCATGGTGTTTGTTTCAATCGTATGACACAGATTCCGAAAATAGTCAGATTAAGCTTGGGGAGGGTCAAAACGTATTTTGCCGTTAAAATCTAGAGTTCGAAAATGTTCATGATTACTATACATCCTTATACTAGAAGTATAAGAAAGTAAAAATAGTAGAAAGCAACATGACAAATGAAGTAGAGGTGCTATTTGCTGTATATCGAATGTAATCGTTTAAGTGTAGAAAGGACAGGAAATAGTGCTTTAGAGAAATCGAATCTAGGACACCAACCTCGTAGAGTAATTGGTCAAACATCAAACAAAATTAAGAAATTCCTCAAACGTCAAATGAAGTTTGCAAGACCCTTGTGTGGACATTTGAAATCATAATTATTTATTAAAATTGATTGAATCTCAAAATGAAATAAAGATCCATAAACATAAAAATTGGCAATGATTCCATCTCCGCTATCAAAACGCAAAACTTCACTTTAAATAAAATCACCATCAAATTCCAATATGCAACTGTATACAACAATACAGGTATTGTTGTAACTGTAACACACACATGGAAATTTGCCGATATGTATTTACAATTTTTTTATTGAAAAAAAAATTGAAGACTGGTAAAAATTTACAAATAAATGGGGTTGGGTTGTGTTGTTTGGTGCTGCTATACACTTTCCATGCAAATGTTTTTTTCTTTCTCTATTTCTTGAGATATTATGCTCGAATGCCGCAACTCTTATTTGCTCATTTCAAACGATTTTCGAATAATTCCGTCGCATTTACAAAGCTTATTATTCTATTTTTATTTCACACACATTACATGAATTATAATTTATACGACGTTGATACAACACATATGTTATGTGTATCATCTGTCTTCTACATACTTCACACATTTATTTATCATAAATATATATTTTTACTATAAAAACATATTTGTTTTCTATTTTTCATCATATACTTCAATCTCAACAAAGCACACGTTGCAAATTCCATAAAGGTGTAATGCAAGTGTAGATTCAGTTCTTCTAGATTTTGTGGGACGATTAGTATTTCTTTTGTATAGTATTTCATAATATTTGTTAAATCGTGACAAGCAACATGGCCGGTGTTTGTTTACGCCTGTGTCGTACAACCGTGATCCCACCATTCTATCTCAGTGACGAATTTATCCTAAGTTCTTCACCCTTATTTTAAGCTTTCTAAACTTGTTTTTAATATTCAAGTTTGTGCAAAATGTATGTGTTATTCAATTCTTGTTGGATTACACTTATATATGTAGTTATATATTTTATGTTTGTCGTAAAGTGATTTCATTTTAGTAATATTCTAAGTTTATTCTAAATGTTATATTCTTGACCTGTATCTAGATACGACGAATAAGTGGGGTGCGGTGTTAATTCAATTTATAATTTCTTTATTTAATTGTCTACATTTCCTGCTGACATTTTCCACATCAGGACTTTTTTAGAACAGACAATTATATAGAAAATTGTTATAATGGCTGCAGTATACTTACTCAAATTATTAGTTATAATAGTATTTTGTGTATCTAGGCCAAAAAGTACTGTTTTTTCGTCCGAGTTTTCTTTACGACCGAGGGGTAACCGAGGTCGGAAAGCAAACGAGGACGAAAAAACACTTTTTGGCCGTGGTGCACACAAAATTTTTTAGGCGACCTTCATAAAATATTCAAATTTATTGCAACATTTACTTATAATTTATTGACATAGTCATTTATGACAGCTGAACAATTGTACATATTTGTGACACCTTCAGACATGTTTATGTTTTCTTTGTCTACATTCGAAGTAATTTCGGCTTTATAAACAATAATTACCCAATAATCAGTTAAAAAGTCTATCACCAACACGTATTTACTAATGTAAACAAGATGTACAGTTTGACACTGACGGCAATGTGGTTATTTTTATACAATTTCGGTAACTGTCGGTAGATGGCGCCACCCTATTGCGGACGAAAAATGAAAGCGGACGAAAAACGATTACTTTTCGTCCGCGTTTGACGACTGAAATTTCAATTTTTCGTGTCTGTCGCCTAAAAAAATGTATTAATTTCAAAATCAAATTGCCACGAAATGTTCTAGTTATAGCATTCAGATTTTATGTAAAAAACATGGCGCGAGAACTTAATAATAGGCCGATTAGTTTTTCGGTGCAAGTTGAAGGTCTTCATCAGAACACTTTGACCTTTTGATCATGAGAATGGAGAATGTTTCCCGAATATAAATTTTTTTGGGTATTTCTAGTATTAATAAAGTGGAATCAAATTAAATTACATAAATACTTTTGCGATAGTGAGCATCGAAAAAAAATTTCATTTATGTTCCACAATAGTTAAATTCTAATTGTTGGATTTCAGCATTAGCTTTCAGATTCAAAATTTATCTCAACATGAACTAATACTTCGTGCTTGCCATTTTAATCATTTTCTATTATTCTTATGTCACTATTTAATTAAAATAAGTTGTATTATTTTCTCAATAATTTTGTAAATTTTTTTCCAATTTTCATTAAATAATTAATGAAACCTTATTGTTTAAGAAAGTGTATATTAATTGATGTAAAATGCCACATTTTATATCCACATACAATTGACGTGAAAATGAAATGACCATCAAATTTGTATGATGAAGTTTGGAGAATTTTTAATTTTTATTATTATTAATAAGTTAATTTTATTTCTTTTATTAAATGTGAGTATGTACGATAAGATTAAATTAATTTTTCATAAAATGATTTTTTTCTTGTTTCCATGAAAATATTTTATTGTTTTACTGTCTACATTAATATTATTTATAATACATCTTTATATCATACCTACATGCCTTACATCAAGCGAAATTTGCTTCGCATGCAGCGCAACGAACTAATCCAATTTTCGAGGAAAACTTCCGACTAACGACGTTTGTAAAAATTTATTACAAAATACACGTTATATCCCGAAAGTTCGAAATTTTAACGTCGTAACGCCACCTAACTGGATAAGACAGATGAGAAACGTCCGCGCGCAAACCGAGGAAGTTGTTGCGGGCGGAAAAAGCACTGTTGCCCGGCATCACGACGAAAGAAGACATTAAATAAGTTTTCAGCTTCGACCAAAACTACTTAACCGCTAATACTTTTTCGCAAAATGTATTTACCTCGGATTATTGACATGTGTCCGTATTGGTGGTGGTCGAAGGGCTCGACACGTGGCGCCACCGCCTCGTAGCGTGAATCTTTAGGGAACCAACGCGCCTCGGATGAAGTTATTTTCGTTTATATCGACGTTGACGTTTCCGTAATACCGTCGGATAAGGCCCGATCTTCGGATGAATTTTATGTAACCGAGATCTTTAGCGCGTAATCGAAGTGCATTAGGGATGTCGGAGAGGATCAGGGTTTATTGAAAATGATGATTTCGTGCGGGTGACTTATTCGTTTCCATTGTGTTCGTTGTTTTGCTTCATCGATTTCCTCAGTTAAATGTAACGAAACTTTTTATCGTAGCTTTAACTAACTATGACTTGCTATTTTCATTGATATATACGTTTATATTTAGATTTCAATTTAACAAATTCCATATTCATCCGAATTAAATATATTTTATGAACTGTTGTTAATTAACTTTTGGATATAAGAATTCGTCAGTCAATGTTTTTAAGCTATTTATTTCTAAACATGTCTTTATTCAACCTAAAATGATTAGAAACCAAATAATTGATATGACTGTCGACCGTCTCAATTAAGACGGTTGTGCAGTTACTTCGAAGTGATTCTCAAAAGCGATACGGAGCAAAGACAAACTAGGACTTACTTGAATCTTTTGGATTCGTTTGACTTGCATGTCATGTCTCACAAATCTTCACAATTACGGCTGCTATCAAAATTAACGAATGCAAGTAACAAGATACAGATTTTATATTATCGATATTTTAGGTACTGGCCCATCCAAATGCCGCAATGGAAAAATTCTACATCTTAATTGATCCATTCATTCAAGTTACTCTAAATAAACAAACAATACATGGTCGAATAAAGTTAGAAATTAAAATTTTAGAATAACTAATGTACCTTTTTCAGCCAAATTTGAATATTTGAATTTTTTTGAAAACACAAGCTCGTAAGCAAAGGTTAAAGCTGGAATTTCGTTGGTCCACAATATAAAAACCTTTTTGCCCGTGAAGAATTAATTTAACATAGTTTTAAAGGAGTAGTTTCTGGATTTTTAGGGAATAAAAAAGTTAAAAATTACCGAGAACTAGTTAATAACATGTTAGGAGACTTTAAAACAATATGTTGCAGAATGTCTATAAAATTACATATGCTGCCCCCTCATATAAATAAATTTGAAAACAACATGGGGGCGCACTCAAAAGAACATCGTTTTCATCAAGATATCATGGACTTCCAACAACGTTATCAATGCCAATAAAGCGAAAATATGATGGGGATTACATTTGGGGTTTAGTAAGAGAACGCACTCATATAATGCTCCACAGACAAAATATAATACAATAATGTGGCAGGAAATAAAACAATACAACACAAATACAGATTACGTTAAAAAATTGCGGAACACAACAAATTACTAAGCTATCATAACTCACAAATCAAACATGAATATTGAAAACGAAAAAATAAATAAAACTGCTACATGACACGTTCACTATTTGATTGATATATTGATCCCACAATATCTCCACCACGACGCGTTTACACTTCTGGACAAAATTAAGGGACCACTAGTAAAATTTAAAATAAAATTCAAACAAAGTAGCTAAATTTAATGCAACGAATACATACACAAATTTAAGTGTAATCAACTATGCTTACAGTATAGTTGATTTAAGAGCGACTAAAGTTAACAAAATGTACTTTTATGGACTTGAAGAAAAAAAGGTAAAAATTAAACTAAAATACCAATGGTCTTCTGATGAACTAAAATCCTAATTTACAAAAAAATAACATTTTTAGTAGTGTGTATGCCCTCCTCTTGCAGAAATACACGCTGACAATCTTCTTGGCATGCTTGAGATTAAGTTTTGTATTTTTTCTTGAGGTATCTGCTCCCATTCTTCAACAAGCATGTTAGAGAGCTCATCAAGTCTTACTGGTGGTCTTAGTGCGTGTTTGATTTTTTGCCCAATTGATCCCAGAGATGCTCAATAGGATTGAGATCAGGGCAATCCACTCCAAACATTGGATATGTGCTTCTCTAAACACGGCTGTGACAATGTTAGCTGTATGAGGTTTGGCATTGTCCTGAATAAAAATGAATCCATTGCCAAAATTTTCGGCAAATGGTTGAACATGGGGTACAATTATCTCGTCTCTATATCTTATTGCTATTAGCGACCCATTTCGTACCAAAACCAATTCTTTACGACCATTAAACTGTATGCCACCCCAAACCATTACAGAACCCCCACCAAATTTGTCAACTTCTCTAATGGTACATGGTGCAAATCGCTCACCTGGTCTTTGCATGACAAGAACACGGCGGTCATTCTTGTTTAGCAGATATCTGGACTCGTCTGAAAACAAAACGGACTTCCACTGCTCCTCGTCCCAACCTTAGTGATTTCGAAAAAAGTTTAAGCGATTTCTTTTGTGCGTAGCTGTGAAAATTGGACCGGTAGCTGGTTTTCTGGCAGACACATTGACTTCTTTTAGCCTTCTTCTTACTGTTTTGGTAGAAATTTCTGTCCCAGTCGCCAATCGGAGATTATTTTTTAATTCACGAGATGTTACAAAACGCTTCCTTAAACTCTGAAGTGCAATAAAGCGATCCTCTCTGCGGGTTGTTTTTCTTTTAGCACCTTGTCCGTGTCTTCTTTTGAAACTACCAGTGTTTCTGCTGCGGCCCTCTGCACCACAGATTTGTTGGTATTTAGAATTTCAGCAACTTCTCTTTGTGGATATCCTTCACGCAGAAGAATAATAATTTGGGATACTTCTTCTGGTTTTCAATGGCGCCTAGGCATATTTAATTCAGGTAATGCAAACAAATACACCAATTCTCGCAAGAAAAAGCAAGGTTTATTAATTAAATGACTTAATAACAATTTTCAACAATTAAGCCTTTTTGTTGACTTTTCGTGTCCTAGCAAAGAATTCTTGCTATTGTTAATTGTCGCATGGCACACTATTTGAATTTTGTTTAAGAAACGTCAATTTATGACATGCAAAAAGTATATTAAAAGTAACTTGTAAATTGGAAGAGTTATTTCAAGTTTATTTGGTGGTTCCTTAATTTTGTCCAGAAGTGTATTTTCAAATATCTAAAGCATGAAGTTGTCCAAAATGGAATCGTAAAGATAGCTGCGGATAGGATCCGTTATTTGAGAAAGCACCGTTGAACTCCTTTAATAAAGAAAATTGTACCATTATTCTTGAGACATCAAATACTGGTTAGTTTCTAGCTAGCAAATTCAAAGCAAATACTTTTTAAGTTTGCGGTATGCACAACGTTGCTACCATTGTGAAAAATAAACACTAGAGTTCTGATAGATTCTTATGTAGTATTTTCCATATGTGCTGCAAGCTTTCGATCAAAGATTACTGTGAGGGATTACAACTCAACGATGTCGTAGATAACTATATTGACTAATAGGGGCCCGAGAATGGATCACTATAGACCTTCCCCGGTTGCAACAAAGGATGCAGATGCAAGTTCCTTTAAAACAATGTCTCTTAGAAAAGTAAAGTTGGAGAAATCTCAAAAGCATACAAAAAAGAAAGATAATATCTGAAAATTTGTTTATTATAATGACCATCCATTTGAGAACTCTATTGATTGTGCTAGAAATGAGTAACGGGAAACAAGTTAGAGGTCGTTGATCTACCCTTCTCGAACACATGCTACAAAAGTTTAGTGTTGATTAAATACTTTTCAAATATTTTACATATGCAAGCCATAGTGTGATAATTTGAAATGCCATTTTTTGCACGCTTATTGAAAGGCATGTCTCCACACTTCAGGAAGCTGCTGACAGAAAAGTGAAAAATATAGGACAAAGGATAGGACGCAGCATCCTTTGAGAGAAACGAAGGAATTACCTTATTTAGTCATTTTAGGTTTCAGGTTTCTCAGGTATTTCAAGAATAATGCTATACGATATCTTTTCCAGGACACCCCTCTGTGTCCTGGAGAAGATATCGTATTATTTATTTTGCAATTTATGTATTTATGTATTCAACGTCTTGTGATCCACACTGATTGATTGACTATATCATATTCATGTGGTAGTTATAATGAGCCAGGCTAATTTTTATTTAACCGAATGCCCTAAAGAAATTCATTAACTTTCTATAAGTTGTAGCTTTTATTGATTTGATTATGCCAAAATTGTAGTATGGTGGGTATAGTTTCTTACACTGTTCTTATTCAGTTTAACGTAGAAAGCAGTAACAGCATTGTTGATGTAGTTAAAGTTGTGCAGAAATGACCAGTTTGCCATGCAGAGTATGTGATAAAAAACAGAAAATTTTGTTTTGCGAAAATAACAACACTTGGAGTTATTATTCATGGGACAATTTTTTTTTTGGTGCACATGATATTAACCTCGAAAGCAATGGTTAATGTCGGATGGTAGGCATTAAGTCTAACTAGATGATCAACAGATTTATAAACTTTACTCACGTTGCTAAAAAACATTACAGAAAAAAGAGAAAACTTATAATAACAATTATAAGATAAAAACCCCTTACCACACTTGATTTTTACAAATCTAAATACGTATTTCGGCAACTACGTTGCCATCTTCAGTAGAATCTGAACTGATGAGTGTTAAACATGGTATTTATAGTTAAGGGGGGATCCTGCTTTAGGAGGCCTGAAAATAGCGTTTTTGGGGGAATTTTTTTAGGGCAGAAAAAAATGAGCAAGTCTAGTGAACTTTTTAGAGCATTTTATTACATATTTGAGCATTAAAAAAAATATGTCGAGAGAAAAATATTTAAACGGAACCGATTTTTATGCACATTTGTGTAAGACCTTTCAATTGCAATTTACAATCGGTGGGAAAGATGTAGCCCGTAATTTTTGTCTGAAACAAAAAAACCCAAAGAAAATGGCAATTCTCATATATTTTCTTCTATGTGAACTAAAAAAAAAAAAAAAATTTGAAATTCAAGATTTTTCTCAAGTTTGGAAATAAATGTGCTCTTTGCAGGAAGAGAAAATCATTTCAACTTGCTAAAAAAGTTTTTTTTTCATTCATCTTTTTAGTTCAAATAGAATAGAATGCTACTGAAGACAAGAAAAGTTTTGTTTCGTTTTGATTGCTTGTCTAGTTTTCTCGCAATCACGCCCACCAGTTTAGAAAAATCGTAAAAACGAAAACTCGAGAAAACGCGCTCTAAAGTTTACGATCAGGAAAAATGTTAATTTTCGATTACTTACGGAATATCTCGTTATAATCCTACTATAGCTCTTACAAACTCAAAATATTATTGTTTCGAACGACCGATTGAACTTTTTTCAGTACATAGTTCGGTGTTATGTGACTGCGGGGAGGGGCGCGCGTTTCGTTTGTCCGAGCGTTCATGCGTTCGTATATTTTTTGCTCGACACCTCACTGTGTTTGGTGCTGTATCTTTCAAAATATTGCGAATTAGCCGCTATAACTTTTTATACATATTCTTAGATATATTAGGCATAGATTTGAGCAATAAAAAACAAATCGATTTTTTGAGCCTTCTAAAGCAGGATCCCCCCTTAAGGTAAAAACCTTTGAAGATATTCTCTTCACTAGATCACCAGTGAGATAACACTGTGTTAAACACACCTTAACTAGAAATACCATCTTTAACACTCATCCGTTCAGATTCTACTGAAGATGGCAACGTAGTTGCCGAAATACGTATTTAGATTTGTAAAAATCAAGTGTGGTAAGGGGTTTTTATCTTATAATTGTTATTATAAGTTTTCTCTTTTTTCTTTATAGTAAAACCACAGGTTCCGTCAATTTTTAAAAAACATTAGGTTTAATATCCCGTTGTGATTATTCGGAATAGAATTTATTTATCAGTTTCAATTATGGGCTGCAGAATTTTTTAAATTTAATATATTTTTATTATTTTGCTAATAGAATTGTGATCGAAGCATTTGCATTCATCTTCATTTTGTGAAGAACCGTACCACTCGGAACCGTAAAGTTTTGCAGCTACTAGCGACTT
Source organism: Geotrupes spiniger (assembly GCA_959613385.1). Lineage (NCBI taxonomy): Eukaryota > Metazoa > Arthropoda > Insecta > Coleoptera > Geotrupidae > Geotrupes > Geotrupes spiniger. The sequence goes on from OY390738.1 coordinate 3,777,051, forward strand.
ACATTTTATATTGTCTTCATATGCTTCGCAGCTTAGGAATATTCCACCACTTGTATGCTCTTAACCATAACAACAAAATTTAAGGGATCAATGTTTTATATAATGTCCGATTTTGTTTGATAGATTTTCTACAAAGCATACTTTGATTGCACAATAACGCTGAATTCGTGTTTTTTTAGAATTTGTACAAATGTGGATCATGTATGAGACTGGTGACACCACCGATTTCATTGTAAACACTTCAACGATATTATTTTTCACAATTCTTCCATCTAACGCTTTTCCATTGAAATACAGCGAGATTTGCACGAATTGCTTTTCAAGACAGGTCAGGTACATTTGCAAAAATTTTAGTTAAACCGGCGGTCCTTCAATGTAAAATACATGATACTGCCTACCACAAATGTCAGCACAAAACATGCTAGCTCTACTAGTACGCGTATGACTGTAGAAATAGAATTAGGGACATTTCAGATACCGATCGGAGCGATTTCAATATTAGACGCACAAATGGTTCAAAATAAAAAATATGTTACCAGATTCACAAGGTTGTAAACACCTCGTATGCTCCAAACACGTAATTTTATTTCGGAAACAATTAGAAATTGAAAGAACTTTCCCGGATCGCGTTTCTCTACTATGGGCCACTCTTGGTCTTAACATTATGTTGATCTGTCGATGTAATCTTTGAATTTCATCTTGGTTGGAATAATTAAAATTTGTTGAAACCAATAACGCGTGTTAATTTCGCCATTTTAGATGTGTATCAATTTCACACAAACAAAACAATGTGTCGCCCAAGTATTTCATATTTTTTGTAATGTCTTCTATTTCTATCAAAGTTTGTTTAACATCTCGTATTTAATTTGTCACCTTGTTACTTGATTACTGTTTCCTGAAATTGCTGCAAAAGGTGCGTTTTATATACAAATTGCAGTAAAATATTTCACCGTAGCAATATTTTCATAAATGACATGATTATTATGCAATCTCTAAAAAGTATTAAGGTCAACGTACACAGTGAACCCAGAAACTATATTCTTCAACTATATGCAGACAAATTAAAGTAAGTTACTAGTAGTTGTTTCCAAAATATCTGCACCTACTAAAACTAATCTAAAACACAATAATCACAGCAACTGGTGGAATAATACTCGTTTCCATATGTGTTAGTACTTAATTTTGCTTCGAGAAATGTTAGTAGTTCAATTATCCAAAGACATTATACACTAAAATACAGACATAATTTAAACTTAATGCTTTGATTACAGTTTATTAAAATGGACACTCATATAATAACTAAAAGTTCAGAAGCGTGTTTCTCAGTATTCAAAAGAAAAATATTTAAACATTGATAACATCTTTGTTTTTCTTAGCTGACGAAAAGTTACTTATAAACTTATTATTTCTCCCTCTACGTCTCACCACCTTCTTGGTTCAATTAAATAAGCAAGACATTATAGACACGGCTTGATATTGTACAAACTTTATTAAAGCACTAAGTAAAGTAGTAAATGTAAACACATTAAAAAATTACAGGAGATAATCATCTTTAAGGTAATTACATCGAAGACATGCACTTTGTTCGGCGCTTTACGGCCGAACGTCGGGCACCGAAAGTGACAACCCTTGGCAAAATGAAGCCGCTACATGCAAAGCAAGTTGCTAATCCGTCCATTTAACTTATAAAAGGCACGCCACTACTAATATACTTTCAGATGGGGAAAATTCACTTTGGGGGCTCTTCCACGAGATCAAATGCGTTTTAATCCGAGGCGCACCCGTTCCGTAGCCTCAAGACGTGTGCAATCCGGCGCAATTTTGCGTAGAGACGTTCGGGTTTTTCAAAAATGCTTAAGCTCATTTTAACGTGAACGTCGAAAATTTCGTTAGGAAGTTTATTGGGTCGTTACGTCGGTCGTCGGAGTAAAGGCACGTAAAGTGACGGGAGTACTTAAAAAGATTTGCAACATGGGAAGCGGAAAGGTTCTCTTAAAATCTTGCTATTTTATCGAATGGGCGTCTTCTTTTAAATGCGTTCGCTCTTTGTTTGTCGATGTGTATTAAAATTTCGAATACGTGAAAATGTTTCAATTAATTAGGTTTTGATACCAAAACAAAGTTTTATGGCAATAACTCAGCTCATGCCCACATTATTAAAATAACCACATATTGTGGACATATCCATTTTGATTGCGATATCGTATAAATATTGACATTTTAAAGGAAACCTGTTGCCCCGATTCGTGAATAAACAAACCCCCTTCGTAATTATTTGGCGCAGGATCAAACCGCAATAACAATTTCGAATCGTAAAGCGTGTAATGCAATATTGTTACATTCTCAAATAAACACGTCGCAGACTACAGCTTGTTTACCTACGATTTTACTTTTGTTCCACGTCAGCACCAATCCTGCGATATTGCTGATGGAACGACAAGGATGCAACTTACGTGACCTGCCAGCGGCGTAATGGAGTTACTACTTCAACATGTGTACCTCGGAGCATTATATGACCACACGATATAACATATTGCCATTATTCATATTGTTTGCTGGTGAGGGGATTTGGCTACTGAAAGTCCTCCCCTAAGTATTTCGTTTGTTACACGATTTATAATTACCAACTTATAATAAAACGTCGACAGGGCTTTAGATACACATTATGTAAACATGTACATACAAAGCAGCGTCGACAAAATATCTGCTTCGGCTTCTATTTTTCTCTTTGCCTTCGCATCTTTAACAATTAGTTTTTTATTTTTATTACTACTACTATTTTGAAGTTAATTCGTTGCGCACTTTAATGGCTTTGTTTCTTACAAATATTGAGTAAACCGATGGCTGCTTTGAACATCTTTTCAACATATTTTCTTCAACATAATTACCATTGAATTTTTTCACCAAGTAGAAATATTCTACAGATTTAAAGCCTTCATGCCCGCAGGTGGTGTTTATTAACGACAAATTAAACATATTAAAACAAACAAGGCAGCATATGTGTTTATGAACAGATGCGCCATCATTTTACAATGTAACGAATTTCACCCTCTGCGGCAACCTGCCGCCGCAATCCCATTGTAAGGGTTAGTGGGGTTGGTTTTATTTGCGGTTTTAATAACTCTTAGCCCATTAAAAGCTATAAACAATTCATGACTGGACGACGACGGCGGAAGGATTCGCCATACGTAACAAAGAAATTAGTATTTTCAAGAACGAATTTTGTTTCGGCTTTCCCGAAACGTGTTTTTAAAAACTTTTGTTTTTACTTAACTACGACAATTTGTTTTTTATTTCAAACTTTATTTTTAATGATTACAATATTTGTGATTACTTTTACAATTTGATTCTTATTTATAACGCGTAAATTTATATTTTAACTTATTTTAATCGACGATTAATTTAACACAAAGAATCTGCGGTAGAACTTGCGAAAAATGAATCTCGTAAATTTTGGGTTTCGTCGAGTGAAACTACTTTTTAAAAATGATAAACTTTGTTTCGAAAAGGGACTCTTTATTATTTTATCACGACTCGCATGATGTTGACAATAAGAATGCTTAATTTTGTACGTGCACATGTACTTATAACCTAATTGTGCTTACTATACAGTTTTATACTACGGTGCGCATTTGCGATGTATCTTATCGTAGCAGGTGTACGTATGGTATCATATAACTCCTCCCGCGTTAAGTTGAGAATTCTCCTGAATTCGACAATGTAATTATAGGCGGACCTTGAATTGGAGATTCTTTCTGTGGTCTTTGTTTAATTTTATTTTTGTAGACATAGTACACAGCATACAATAACATACTCATGATTAAAATATAACTTATGATAGTCCATATACTTATACTATTGTAATGGAAAGGGGCGTTAGAAATATTATTTACGTTTTGTTTCTGTATTTCTAATACACCTTGTACATAGTTTATATTATCTAGGTTTACACTGTCCATTTTAAATGGTTTAAGCCTATTTTCTAATATTTTATCTTTATTGATTACAAATTCTAGCTTAGGCACTAATATGTTTTTAAATTCACTTTTAACGTTCTGATAACTTTGAATTAGCGTGTTTCCGATTTGCACTTCACAATCAGACTCTAATTCTAAAACATATGTTCCTTTTATCGGTACATTGTCTTTATTCGCGTCACATTTTTGAATCGCCACTGTGTCTTTGGGTGATATTAAGATCCATTTATTTCGTTCTAATTTTTGAATTTTTACATTACCAATTTGAGCAGGTATTTGTTGACAGTTTGTTAGATTTTTAGAATATTTTAACAATTGTATTTCACACGGCATTTCTTCATTTAGTATTTTTACTGGAATACTGTCTTGACAGATGTATTCTTTATTAATTATTTGTTTACATTTTGTATCGGAGAATATGTAATTTTGATCATTTAAGGATAGGTACTTTGAATGCGGTAAAATTGTTTTAAAAGAATTACTTCCTTGTGAAGTAGGAGTTGGTAAGGAATATAGATGGTAATAGTTATAATTTTCTTTTTCCACAATTGGTATTTCAATTATAAAGATTATTTGATTCTCCTTACTATAACTTTTGATTTGTATGATTTCTTCGTATTTTAGTATGTTCTCTAATTTAGGTTCAAAAGGTAATTTATTTCTTGTTAAATGAGTATCGATTGATTGAATTTCGTTTAATAACTCATTTGGCTCAATTATTGAATTATGAAATGTATTTGATTTCGCGAAAGTGATGCTCGTTTCAATATTCTCTAAAATTGAATAAATTACTTGATATGTCGTGGTTATTTGAGACAAAATCATTTGTATCAGAAAGTATTGGTATGATTCTATGTCCTTTAGTTCGACAGTTTTCAAAATGCTTTCTATCTGTAAAATACGTGATTCCAATAATAATTGATTCTTTGCCAGTGTTTTTATATTTTCTTTGAATACTTGAGTAGACTTTTGGATGAGCGTGATTTGTTCTTTTACTAGAGTTTTTATTTTACTTTGGTTGTCCAAAAGTATTTCAATTGCTTTATCGTATTTTTCTGCATCATTTTCATCTAAATTTCCTGTAATGGCTTTAATTATGGATCCTAATCCGTTTATTAATCCTCGTTTTGTTCGTTTAGTTGGATTCATGCAATGTATCAATTAGGTGATATGTTTTCTTTTTGACTAATTAAATTTTGTTTAACTTTTTCATATACATGTTGTAATTTCTGTTTGTGATTTTCGGCATATTCTTCATAAAATGAATCGGGTATAAATATTTCGTTTGGGTTCCTGGAATTCGTGTGTCCAAATGTTAATTCAAACGGCGTGTATTTTGTCGCGGTATGAATAGAATTATTATATCCAATAATGGCATAATCCATTAATGTTTCGTTCTCGTTGGGGTAGAGTTCTTGTAAAATTCTTAAATGTTCTATTATTGTTGAATGAAATCTTTCCACAATGCTGTTGGACTCGTGATGATGTGGTGTAGTGAAATGTACATTTACTTTGTGTACTCTTAAAATTTCTTTTACTGTTTCATTGTTAAATTCGGTTCCATTATCAATGACTAATTTTTCTGGTACTCCAAATGATGTAAAATATTTAATCAATGCTTTACTGATGTGTATCGCTGTTTTTCCTGTTATTTGTATAGCTTGTCCTAATTTTGTAAACGAATCTACTAATGTTAAATAATGTTTATTCTCGTAGATAAAAACATCAATATGTACGATTTGAAACGGTTTTGATGCGGTTTCTGTTAGCATGAGTGGTGTGTAAGGTTTTTTCCTGGCGTATTTTGTTCTTTGACAAATGTCACATGCATTGATATAATTCGTTATTGAAACTTTGAGATTTTTCCAGTAATAGTTTCTTTGAAGTCTCTCTAATGTTTCATTAATACCTCTGTGATTGGTTTTTCCTTCGTGATGATGTTTTATTAAAAGCGTTTGTTCTTCATTATCGGTTACGGTGTTTACTTGTTTTGTGCACCTTATCAATTTCGGTCCTTTACCTGATATGTGTTTTAAATATGTTCTGTTAAAACTTTGGTATAGAATCTCTGTATTGAAGTAAATACAGTATGTTTTGTCAGGCGTAGTATATTCTTTTAGAAATTGCAGGATTAATTTTTCATTGTTGGAATTCGGTATTTTCAACGTTATAATCTTATGATTTTCGTAAGTTGTTCTTGAAACGTCTATTTTATGAAAGATTTGTGGAAATACTAGAATTTGATTTACTTTATTATTAATTATTTCATCTAATATTTTTATTCCGTCATTTGTTGTTTCATTGTAAGTCGTGTGTTGTGTTGAATCGTTGTCTGATATCCTAGGTGGTACTAGTTGTATATCCGATAAAATTTTTATTTTCTTCTGTTCTCGTATTTGATTATTTCCTGAATCTCTGCTGCTTGAAGGAATGTTTTGTATTCTACTCGTTGAAGGTAATTTATATTCTTCATTTTCGACTAAATTACGTAGAAATGATATCGTGTCTTTATTTATGTCTCCTGGGTGATTGATTAAAGATTCTTCTTCTAAAGCATTTATTTTTATTCGGGAGAGTGCATCTGCGTTAGTATTTATTTTTCCTTTTTTGTAAACTATTTGATAATCATATTCTTCTAATTTTAAGCGCCATCTTACAAGTTTTGAATTAGGTTCACGTAAGTTAAATAACCATGTTAAGGGACGGTGATCAGTATAAATTGTAAATTTTCTTCCAAACAAATATGGTCTAAAATATTTGCAGGCCCATACTATTGCTAAAAGTTCTTTTTCAATAGTACTATATCGCTGTTCGGATTCGTTCATTGTTCGTGATGCGTACGCTATTGGTTTATCAGATCCTATAGCTCCTTGCGATAAAATTGCTCCTAATGCAAAGTTTGATGCGTCTGTTGTTAATATAAATGGTTTAGTAAAATCTGGATATTGTAAAATCGGGGAATTAGTTAATAAATCTTTACAAGTATTAAAGGCTGTTATAAAATTTTGGTCGTGAATTATTTTTGCGTCTTTCTTTAAACATAAAGTTAACGGTTTTGTTATCTTTGCAAAATCTTTTATGAATTTTCGATAATATCCTATAAGTCCTAAAAAGCTTTTAATTTCTTTCGTTGTTTTTGGGATGGGAAATTTCTTTACGGCTTGAATTTTATCTGGGTTCGGTTTTACTCCTGTTGGCGTGACGATGTGTCCTAAAAAATTTACTTCTTTTCTAAGGAATTCTGATTTGTCGATCTGTATTTTAAAATTCGATTGTCGAAGTCGTTCAAACACTGATTTTAGTCTATCTATATGCTCTTGTAGTGATGTGCTAAAAATTACTATGTCGTCTATATATACCAGACATGTTTCATTTTGCAAACCTCTTAATACGTTGTCCATTACTCGTTGAAAGGTAGATGGTGAATTTTTTAATCCAAATGGCATCCTTTTAAATTCGTAGTGTCCATTTTCAGTTGAGAATGCTGTTTTATGTATGTCTCTTGGATTCATTTCGATCTGATGAAATCCATTAGCTAAGTCGAGTGTTGAGAAATATTGGCTTTTCCCTAACTTGTCTAATATTTCTGTTATGTTAGGTAAGGGATATTTATCTCCTATAGTCTTCTCGTTTAGCTTTCTATAATCGATGACCATACGCCATTTCTTTTTTCCAGATGCGTCTAATTTTTTCGGAACTATCCAAATAGGGCTCGAATAAGGTGATGTTGAGTGTTGAATTATGTCTTGTTCTAACATTTTCTTTATTTGATCCTTTACTTCATTTTTGTGAATTTCTGGGTATCTATACGTTTTAGTGAATATCGGAGTGTCGTCTGTTAAATTAATTTCATGTCGAATTTTATTCGTAAATGTTAATGGTATTTTGTCACTATAAAATATGTCTCGATATTCTAAGCATAATTTATGAATTGCTCTTTTCTCTTCGACGTTGCAATGATTTAATCTAAGATTTTTCATGTTCGATTTTAGTACATTATCTTGTATATCATCTAATTCGTTGTTACTCTCGATTCTTTCGACAAACTCTGTATCGTTTTCGTTTAAAGTTTCTACCTCGAATGGTTTTGTGATCGTTATTTTTGCTGGTGATGTATTTGCATTTATTATGGATGTTTTAGCGAAATAATTTTTTACGTTTACTACTGCACGGGGTGATTCTACTTGATGTCCGTATTTAATATAGTTCAATATACATGTTCCGTCTTTTGAATTTACTGGTAGTTCAATGAATTTTTCTGTTCTTGCTGGTATTATTAGGCTATAATTTCCTAATTTAAGATGTTGTTTTAAATTAGTTAATTCTTCTGCTTCGTAGATTATTGGTATTTTCGTAATTGGTGTGGTAATTAATTTTGTAGTTACATTGACTGATGCGTTAAGTTGTCTTAATAAATCTATTCCAATTAGTCCATCATAATTTTTACTAAACTTGAATAAATAAAATTTGTGGGTTTCATTTACTTTAAAATCTTTAAAAACTGGAATTATCATAACTTCATTATGGTAACTGATGCTGTGAGCAGTTTCTATGTCGAATTTTTCATTAAAAATATAATTTTTATAAAATGTATGTGCCAATTCCGGATTCATTAAGCTTCTTGTGCTACCTGTGTCTATTAGAAAATTTGCGTTTAATTCTTTTATGTATATGTATGGCAAGTTGGTAGTCAGAGCCACTATATTAAGATGTATTATGTTTGGTTGTTCGGTGGGTGAATCATGTGAAAATTTTCATTTGAATTAATTCTTTGTTCTTCGCTATTTTGTGGGATGTAATTCTGTGCGTAATTTGTGTTAAAATCATGTTCTTGTTGATCTCGATCAATATTTTGATATTGATTTTCGTTATCCTCGAAGTATTGCTCTTCGGTGTTTTGCGCATATTGTTCTTCTTGGGTAAAATAATTATTTTGGTCTTCAAATGGATTTTCGTACTCGTTTTGTAATAACATTTGATTGTGTCTTAATGTTCTGGGTGGTTGTCTAGATTTGATTGTCGATGTTTCCATAGGTTCTGGTTGATATTGATTTTGCGTATTCCTGTTCATATTTTGGTTATAAAACTGTTGTGGATTTCGTTGTATTTGGCTCGGTCTTTGTAAGAAATATGGTTTTTGTGATGTAAAATTATTTGACGAATTATTTTGGAAATTCGGTCTAGCGAAATTATTTTGAAAACTCGGTCTTTGGTAGTTCGATGTGTTTTGAAAATTTTGTTGTTGAAAATTTGGTTTCTGATAATTTGACGTATTTTGAAAATTTGAATAATGTGGTTTTTGATAATTCGGTTGGAAAAATGATTGCGGTTTCGTATGTAAAGTGGGAATTATTTTCTGAGCTGGTTTAAATGTGTTTTGATGATTTATTGTATTTGTGCGATTTTGGCTGTACAAAAAGTTTTCTTCCTCAATTACTAAAGACATAGCTTTTTCCAAACTGTCCGGATTTCTCAATCTTACGTTATTTTGTATTTGGCCAGTGAGTCCTCTAATAAAAGTTTTTAATGCTAGTTCATCGTAATTTTGCATTTTTATTACTCGTTCTTGTACTGGTAAACTTGAAGAATTTAATTTTGAAACGATTAAACTTCGTGCGTCTTGACATCTCATACCGAAATTATATGGTGTCTCATTTTTTGATGGGTGTAATATTATTAAATCTTGAACTAAACAATCTAGGTCTCTTTGGTCTCCAAAACTTAAATTTAATGCATTTTTTATTTCTGTCCACGATCTCAATTCAATTCTTGAACCAATTAAAATTAATGCTCTACCGGTTAATTTTCCAATTATTGCTCTTAACAAGAAATTGTTTATCTGTTGATTATTCTGACTAGAAAAGTTATTTAATAAACTTTCACAGTTGTCGATAAAAATACCAAGTGTGTGTGGATTTCCGTCAAAAGGTGGAATCGAATCAACATATAATCTTAATAATTGATAATTGACTGGTGGTGTCGTCGTCATATTTGTGTTTAAATTTATATTATTGAATGTATCTGTTAAAATATTCACTATGTCAGTGTTCGTTTCTGACATTAATTCTCGTTTCGCGGGTTTTTATAGGTATTCTATGACAATACTAATATTGACATTTATTCAATTAAATCAGCAATACCCATCCGGTTTTTTGTTGGGATGAACATGGAACTAATTTAATTGTATTTTATATCAATTAGTTTTATTTAAGAATGTGCAATCCTTTTGTATTATTATTTGTTTTAATTTTTAGTAGAAAGGTTGGAAAAATTGTTATTTTGGATTTTTGGAAGAGGGATAATCAAAAATTACTTACAGAATGAAAGTGTAGGCGAAGGCGTTCATTGCGGTGATTTTTCTCGGGCGTTGTTTGCGTTGCTGCGGACGTTTCTCGGGCGAGTTCCTCGGCGTTGCTGCGGGCGTTCTTCGGACGTTTTCTCGGCGTTGCTGCGGGCGTTCTTCGGGCGTTTTTTCTCTGTGTTTCTTTTCTTTGTTTCTTTGCTTTGTTTTCTTTCCTTAACTAAGCTGGCTTTGGCGATTTTTGTCCTCTACCAGGTTCGAAACGTTGGCGATTTTTGTCCTCGGTCTCGGAAACTTCGGCGATTTTTGTCCTCCGTTTCTGTTTTTGTTGAATACTGGGCGATTTTGTCTTTTCTTCAACGTTTTTGTCAGATTCGGCGATTTTTGTCCTCTTCTGACACCTTTTCAGTTTACATCAAAATTTCGTTGCACTTGACTGTGTTTTTGGATCGTTTTTCAAACAAACTGTTAAAACAGACCAGACGATTTTCGTGGTTTGAAGTAATCTTCTGTTTTGATTGATCCTACCGACTGCGCCAATTTTGGGTTTCGTCGAGTGAAACTACTTTTTAAAAATGATAAACTTTGTTTCGAAAAGGGACTCTTTATTATTTTATCACGACTCGCATGATGTTGACAATAAGAATGCTTAATTTTGTACGTGCACATGTACTTATAACCTAATTGTGCTTACTATACAGTTTTATACTACGGTGCGCATTTGCGATGTATCTTATCGTAGCAGGTGTACGTATGGTATCATATAACTCGTACGAACGTGTAGCAACGCGTGAAGTAATTGTAATAATATAAAATATCTTAAGATTAGTATTTATACGAGCGTTTTTGCTGGTTCGGCGTTTTCGGCACGAAGTGCAGGTGCATTTCTGCGTACGTAATTGTTTCGCTGTACATAACTAACGGTATTTATTTGGTTGTTCGTTTCGTTTGGCATTTTTAATCAATAAAATTGAGCAGTAAACATATTTGGCCATCCCTTTTACAGCTATTATTAATAACCCAACAATCGGTGTATTATTTATGTTCAAAAATTGTGGTCAACTTGTTGAATGGGGACTGTTAAGGTGTGAACAAAGTATCTGGCGATTATAACCTTGCAGTTACCACTGCCCAAACTTTTATTTCTTTTCTATACATCTGAGCTTTTACGGCGTTATTTGGAAATAATATAACTTGGAAATAATATAACTAATATAATATAACTAATAATATAACGGAAAACTATTCGTTTCAGCTTTTAGTAGTAAGTAGTAGTAGCTTTTCAGTAGTTACACACTCGCACACACATATTGTTGTGTTTCTCGGTGGTTCTTTATAAGGAACCAAGTTATAATTTAGTGTAAGTAAATAAATAAAAATAAATCACTAACGTTAAAATTAATAATTTAGTTTCGAGCACTTGACGAGTACTCTTTCCTCAGGGCACATGTGGGTTAAGAAAAGGAAAAAAATAAACAAACATTAGTATTCCAACACAAGTCTACATTTTGATAAATCAACATACCAGTTTATTGGATACAGTAATATATGAATTGAAATAATCCGCCAAAATAGAAAGGTGATATTTAATTACTAACTTATCCGCTAAACTACGTCCAACCGATCTTTATAAATTTCTACAATGGCCAATAAAAGGTGTGTCTCGAGACCAGTTAATTTAAAACAAGCATGTGTAGTGATGGGTAGTGGCTGTGGATATAAAAGTTCGTTTGTTTTAAAAAAAACTTAAGTGTTAAGAGCAATAGTGTATTCTTATGATTACTAACTGTAACTATTGCAAAATTGGCCGCTGGTCCACAAGTCGACCTTGGATATGCAGGAGTTGAACTGCCGTCTTCGGATATAAATTTCCGGTGGCTCTCCTTGGTTTTTGGCTGGTCCGGTCTCCGGTCTCTGCTGCTGTGACGCTTATTCAAAATCTGGCTGGTCCCAATCTGTCAAATTTTCGTGTCGCACAATTTCAAAATTTCAGTCGAAATGGTTTCCTTTTATTTATTTATCCGATGAGTATTAATCTTTAAAACACTTTACACTCTTTAATTAAGTTCTTTGTCTTGTAATTCTCCTGGATTGTAGAGAAAAAACTCGAATAATACTTCGTGGACTTATACGCACCACTATTCAATTTTATACTTGTTTGTATGTTACTAGGACCACGGCAAATATTCGTTCTTGTTTTTGTTGCTATTAGCGGAATTTAATCATGTGTCCCTTTCATATGGTTGCTGCCTTATGATTGGTCGCTACCGCTTATTTTTCTATTAAATTTACATTTTTATGTTTAATATTAAACGATGTGTGTAGGAATATCTAATTTTCGTTCCGCAGCCCTCAGAAAGTTATTATATGTAATTTTATAATTTGTATTTATCAACAACACTACAATATATGTTCTTTGAGCGACTCTTATTTATCCTCGGCCGCCGCAGGAGTAATGATAACAGGTTGTGACGTGCATATAAACCCATCTACTATTACATATCTTTCAGTACTTTAATATCGTTTAGTGAATGTGATTACAGTTTATATTTCACACAAAAATATATTTCATTTCCAAGATTCTTCTGAGGAATTGATCCATCTCACGCTCTGAATGCGACCCAGAAAGAGGAAGAATTTTAAATATGAGCTCAAAAGTTACGTTATCGATCTGAACCAAATGTACATCAATGGAAATTTCCTTTTTCTTTCCACCATTATTTGCAAAAATAATGTACAAAATTCAAATATGGAAGGTACAACGAGTTTATGATAACATTTCGAAAGATTTGGATGCGACTTTCCTATATTGACTTATTAATTTTAGCAGTTGTTTTCAAACTCACGACCAATCAACAAATTATAAGATGTTGGGTTGGGTTGGGTATCAACGAATTATAAGATGTTGGAAAAGCTAAGATTTGACGATAAACGAACACGAACTGGGATAAATTTGCGGCAATTAAAAAGTTTTGAAGAATTGCGGAGAAATTTTTAACAATATTGCTCAATCAAGAAGTAACCCTTGGTGAATTACTGGTTGGGTTCAGTCTTACCGTAGGGGACAGAGAACACAATTGGGTTATGTCTTATGTTATGGATCGACAGGCCACAATTTTAAGTGACTTTTTTAACATCATATGAACTACTCAGGCGACGTATCACAATGAAAAGAAACAAATCCTATATTTCACAAAAACTACTACAACGCTATATAGTCAAGTACACCTGTCCCCCGATTTACACAAGATTGGTTCCCTAGAAAAACGAAAACGAAATTAAAAATTTCTTACGTAAAACCGTGTAAATCGAAAACAACCTAAAATGTGCATAATTCCGTCATTTATTTAACTTTTTCTTAATAATTGGGAAATACATTTTGGGAAATACATTTCCGGACGTATGGAAGCACGCACATGTTATTCGTTTACCGAAATTAGCAAACCCGAAACAGTATTCCGATCTGAGGCCAATTAGTTTGCTTTCTGTTTTGTCAAAAATATTTGAAAAAATCATTAATATGCAGTTAAGACAGCATGTCAACAATTATAACATTTTACCTGCCCACCAATCGGGGTTTCGTGCGAGACATAGTTGTGCAACTGCTTTGTTGGATATTACATATAGTATCTTATCTGCCACCGTCAAGGGGTTTGCGTCAGTTTTGACACTACTCGATTTTAGTAAAGCTTTCGACACTGTAGATCATAACATTCTAACCGCTATATTACACTACATTGGTCTTAATGACGATGTCAGTCTTTTACATAGTTTTTTGACGAGTAGAACTCAGGCAGTAAAGATTAAAAATTCCTTTTCAATAACAGTTTCTCTGGTCACTGGAGTTCCCCAGGGTTCAATTTTAAGTCCCTCGTTGTATACTTGTGATTTGTTTAAGAGTTTAAAGACATGCTTCGCGCGTATGTACGCAGACGACACTCAAATTTATCATTCATTTTCACCGCGTAATTATCACATTGCTCTTCAAGATATTCAAAATGACTTGGATATGGTCTTTTCTGCCTGTTCAGAACACTCTTTGCTTATATATTGACAATAGTTTCAGGTATAGGACACAAATAGTTAAATATATACAGCGTGCTTTCATAAATCTGAGAATGCTGTACCAACACAGATCCTATCTAGCGAAGGATATTAAACTTTTACTATGTAATTCCTTAGTGTTGTCTCATTTCGTGTACTGTGCCACCGTGTATGGCCCTTGTATTGATTTATGTAATCAGAACAGAATTCAAAGAGTACAAAATGCTTGCCTCCGCTATGTCTATGGTATTAGGAAATACGATCGCATATCACACACTCTTCGTATTTGTAATTGGCTGAATATGCGTAATCGTGTAACACTGCAGGCTGCATGCCTTTATCACTCTATCGTTCAAAGTGACGGCTTGAAAAAGTATGGATTTGACCCGGCAACGAAATGGATGGCGAGATGTAAATAAACTTAAAATAGATTAGAAAAACGCTACGACAAATAAACAGAATAGTAGTTATCCTGAAGGAGGTCTGAAACACATTATTGTGGAAATGAAAAAGTACAAGGTTTTGGCACTTCAAAAGAAAAACTATTCAAAAGGGAAAAACGATAATAGACTATATATTTTTTAATAGATAACAGGAAACTTGGACTAAGGTTCCTAATTAATGACAGATTCAAAATTTAAATTATTTGCTTTGAGGGATACTCGGATAGAATTTGTACGATAAGGATTAGATGCCAATGTAGAAACCTACACCTAATAAGTGCACATACACCATCTGCAGAAAAAGGCAATAAAACCACTTTTATGAAGTATTTTGGATAAGAGGCTGGGGTTCGATAGAAAATGTATATTAGAAGATAAGAAGGCTAAAGTATTGAGAGAAGAAGAATATAAGAAAGTAACGCAAAGGAGAGACAAACATATTTTAGTAATGACAATGGAAAGAGACTAATAAAATTTCCGTTGGAAACGAATAAAAAGATAATGAGTAATGTTTTGCTCACAAAAAGACATGGATATCGCCAAACGGGAAGACAAAAACCAAATTGGCCATATCATAATGGAAAGAAAACGTACAAAAATTTTAACAAACGTTAGAATCTATAGAGAAGCAGCTGTAGACACTGATCACATATTAGTTATGGTAGAAATGAAGTTAAGAAGATCATGAAGACACATGTGGATGAAGAATGGGCATGAATGGAAAGGAGATGGTAATAAAAATACTGTGAGAATCTAAAAAAGGGTAAACAAATTAAGTGGTTTGGGTTTGGACAAATCTTGGAACATAGAAATACATCTAGACTAGAAGAACAGAACGAAGAAAATAAATGAAGAAATTTTGAACAAATAATCAAGGAAGCTAAGATGTATGAGGAAAAGGAAAAACCACTTAGAACGTTAATTAAAAGAAATATAAGAACAGTACGAGAATAAAAAGACAAGAAAGTTCAAGAAGTGAAAAAGAACAAAGATGATCCAATCACAAGTAACAAAGAAGGGCTATTGTTTGGTGATGCCGAGCGAAAACTAAATTGATTTCTTCAGTATTTTTTGGAAGTGTCTAATGAGACTGAGAGGACAGAACTGAACACGAAATGGAAGAAGAAGGGAATGCAGAAAGGTAAGAAATTGTAAGTAAACCCACAAAAAAATAAGTAGAAGAATGTATACAACAACAAAAAATATCAAGAGATAACGCGAAAATAACATAGCAGTGAAAATTTGAAAACATGGAGATAAAGCATTAAGTAAGTAAGTATGTAAATATGGTAGTCAAGGTTTGCGACAGCAGTATGGAATAAAGCGCTAATAGTTCCCATCCATTAAAAATGGTCCAAGGAAGATTGCCATAACTACAGAGGAATTGCACTGCTCGACCTGATATAAGATTATATAAAAAATAGATTAGAGAAATAGCATCACAAGCTGACAGGAGAATATCGAGAAGGATTCAAAGCAGGGAGATTGACCTATGATAAGATTTGTATCGTGAAATAGATTCAGTGAAACTATTTAACGCAATGTGAAAGTTGGGATTACAACGAAAATTAAAAAGGCTAGTGAAAATGACTATACGTAGGACACAGTATAAGGTATTAGCGGACAGAATAATGTCAGAAGAATTTACTTCAAAAAAGGGGACCGAGTTTCGTTTGCAACTTTACGTTTTACGTTTGTAAATTGGTGGAACGATCTTTAAAACAGAAAATATGAATATTCATGTCTTCGAATTCGCTGCACAAATTCTGATCTGACACTTCGATTCTCAGAGAAATTTATGCAGAATATATATTTTATTGAAATTGATTTTAGCACAAATCTATTCAATAGAGTATTATAATCGTGCAATTTATAATGAATATAAAATTCTATTAATTACGGTATCATTTTTGCTTCACTTTAGTTTAGATTTGTATAGTTTAATTTCTTGCACCAGCAGTTCAACTATCTAAAATTGTGTAATTTTGATGAGATAAGTTTTTCGGGAGTCATTTAAAGACATTGTTAATTATGATAGATTAAACACTGTTCACATTTTCAAAAACTCTTTGCGAAACGCCCCTGGAGAGTTGGATGAACAATATTCTAACGTCCAATATCCGGTCATGTTATTATTGCGTCGCTCAAGTAAAATTTGCAAGCAATGTAATAGTTGCTGTAACATATTTTGTATTTGCCTGATATTCAGTTTGATTTTCAGAACAGCCTATTTTGCTTAAGTACGTGCCACACATTTCATGTTACTATATATTTTATAAATTTTATGTATCATTAAAATTTGGGTCACTTCTTTTCGTAAAATACTGAATTCTCTAATTTTATATCGATTTTTCAACTTTATATACAGTGTGTTATTTAGTTTTGAACCCCACGGATCATCGACATATGATATTCAAAGTAACAACCTGATCTCACAGACGCCTAAAACATGCAAAATTAATTGCTTCAATTAAATTTCCATCCAGTTTTATTTACCGGCGCTCATCGACGACCCTTGATATGAAAAGACCGCTGCGCCGCCTACTGATCCAAAAACAATGAGCACCCTCGACAACCGTCCGACAACCGGTCGCACTCACTTTGCAATTTGCTTTATTGTATGCCTAATTGGGACGTGCTTGCTTTGTTTTCCTTTTATTATTATTTTAGCTAAATATTGTCCCTTTGTCTTAATGAAACAATGCGCGCCCGTACTAATTGCATTTTCTCATCGTTGCCGGCGCGTCCTCGTGTTTTTGCGATTCGGAAAACGCGCTCGCGAAAATCCCACAGGAAACATAAATCCGCGTTAAACGTTTACATTAATTACGCGTTCATTCCGGTGTTTATATGGATGTGTATGTGTGCATGTGTCACCAGAGCACTTTGTATAATTACGCGGTTAAGCGATTCAATTGTATTTGAAATATGGCCCGGCGGCTGCGTAAAGTCAAGTAATCTTTGAAATGGCTAATTAATAAACGTGGCCGTGCATTTATACAAATGGGTTGTAATTTAAAACACAAGTTTGTGTAAAAAGAGACTCAACGTTGACATTGCCAAATTAGCACCATTTATGAATCGAACTGAACGCGAATATGTGTTGAGATATGGATGGGTAGAAATTGAGCCATCATTTTTTTTCACTATTGGTAATTATAAATCATCACAGGTTTTCAAAAAGCAATGGACGCTAATAGACAATACGTACTATAGTTACGATGGCGAAGGTAATTCAATTGTACCTTATTAATTATTTTAGTGGTTAAATGAAGAAGTACGAACACATTAAATGAAATTGGATGGATATTATTAATACATAATTAATTCGTAAATTCGATGGATATTATTAATTTCGAACCACTGGCATCTGTATTAATTTGATTTCAACAATCTGGCCGAAATTTACTGAAAACACATTTTTCTGCGTTTACTAATTTCTGGTGCTACTGCATTTAGTTTTGAATTTAATCAATACTTGGGCTTACCACCTCCTAGTTTCACCGGCTAACTTAATTGTTTTTAATGAACATTTTTCGTTCATGTCAGCTAGACGTATGTTTCCATTAATTGTGTGATAATGTTCAACAAATGGAAAATGGCTACAAGGTGTTGAAGTGATAAAATATAGACGTTACTCCCTTGCAATTACCTTTCTAGAAGCTTCCACAGTGCGACACCAAATTTCCAACCACAACTAGCGACAAAACTGTTACCACGAAAGCTTAGCTCGTAATACTTAATAATTATGGACATAGCAAGATCTACGTTACGAGTTTGTGCAAGTTCAGTAAATAAATTACGCTGTAAAAATCAGCGAAATACAAACTAAATCTCGTACGCAATGGAAAGTTGTGTAGAAAATGGACTACAATTTTCTGCGTCTGCAAATTACAACCAAATGTCATTGATCTGAGAATTTGTCTCCAGCACCACGAGCACACATCAGCAATGATTTAATGCATTGAAAATCCCACTCGATGGGATTATCGATTCATCTATACTAAACTTACAAGGTACTTTATGATAATAATAATAACAATTTGTGAAAAATTGTGAAATTGTAACATGCTCACGCATAAATAGCATAAAAATATTAAATGTTCCAATATTTAAATGGAATAACGAATTTGTGGAATATGGATGAAACAACATATGGTAAAAGGAATTAATGTTAAACTATAAAAAAAGTTTGAAAAAAATTTGGTAACAAAGAAAAACGTAATAAAATTGTACACCATGGTTGGGTTGAGTCGGTATCGGCAATCTTAAACGGAGTACTGTGGAAAACCACTAAGCTCCGTTATCTGAAGGACCTATCGCGGTTGAAATATGTGTCGCTTATGACATTTTTAAGCGGGTGTGTTTAAAGACCATGAAACAATGTGGGCGGGATGGGTCGTGGCCATGACCGACTTACTCTTTGGAAGTTTACTCAGATTCACTTTATAGACAAAGAAAACATGGAAAATCTTGACCGAGTAAGCGACCCGCAGTTTCCATGTATCGAAACCGCAGATCCTCCTGCAGATCCTTGAAGTTCCTCCTCCAAAAGAAGAGAAAACACGTTACTTTTCAGTGTGATACGTGTTCGTACGATACTTCTAGTCCTGTAGTCTTCGTTTGCTGCTGGCTTTCTTATCCTTGCATCTTGAAGAGTGCGGCGTTACCGTGAGCGCAGCTCAGGATCCCGGGGAATATGTTCGGGCCGGTGATCGCACCGCTGATAGCTTGAACGACTCTCGTCACGATCGGGACAGGCATTTGCTAGTCGACTTTTCCGAGCAAGCTCAGCATGGTGGTGACGCTTGTCGTGGTCTCGACGATCGATTTGATTGCGGCTTCCTTCGGCGATATGGCCTTGCCGACCGCAAAGTTTGCCACGGGTTCCAGCCCAGCGGTGTTTCTAACCACGCATTGTGCGTTGCTTACACCGCTTCGGACAGCTCCTCGGGACTTGTATCGACTGCTGCAGCCTTACTATCAGTGCCAAAATAATAGGCGGCTGCGTTCGAGAAGTTGTCACAACGTTCTTATAACCAGCATTCATTTCTTCGTGAAATATTGTAAGTTCATTTTCTTGCCCCAACGTTTAAAAGCGAAGAAATCCTTCCTCTCGTCCAGTCTAAAAAAAAGACCAAATCTGGAAATGTGTTTTCCTGAAACATAGAAAAACGCGTATTGTTCGGACAGGTCTCATTGTCCGAATGATTAGATGGGGTTGGCTTGACAACCTACTATTAAAAAAGTCCAACCCATCAAAGTTATTTTCGATTTTTTTAATTCCAATGATTATATAATGTTTGCGCTTTCTGCATTTTTTATATTTTCCAGAATATTGACATTGTTTTATTTTGTAAAATTTAACAGTTTTGGACATTTTTTTAAGTATTTTTAATTCACTCAAGTGTTGGATAATTTTTTAATAGTTACATCTTAGGCATTTTTAAATTTTCGTTTTAGATATTCTGTAGTAGAGTCGTTTCAGGCTGTAAAGGACAAGTTGCGCGGCGGGAAAAGTCCAGTGGATCGAACTGGTTTTGCAGGCGGACGTGAAGCAAATGCATTCAGCATTAAAAGTACTTAATCGTATGCTTATGACAAATGGAAAACATAAAATTGGGTTGGGTTGGGTTGTGTAAACCTATAATTCATGCAACCCATCTCAATCCATTAAAAAACCTGCAGTGGTCCGCACTGAACTTTCAATGGTATATGATACAAAGCGCAGACAGACACACATACGTCATTCCGAAAATACTCACCATGGGCTTAGGGAAGGTCAAAACGTATTATCCCGTTAAAATCTCGAATTTGATTCCTGTACTTTCTTACACATAAAGTATAAGAAAGTAAAAACATTATAATATATCCTGTTGACGCTCGATTTTTCAAGAAATGTAATATTTGAATTTTTATCCTACTTACGTCTTCATGATTTTTGTTTTATAAAATTTTTATTTTTTATTTTTTAACCTTGTATAATTTTTATATTTTAGCGTTGTTTCCATTTTTCTGGCAATATTGATATTTTTAAATATGTTAATTTTTTTGACAATTTTGAGAATTCTGATATTTGCTGCACTTTAATTGAAAATGGCGTTTGAAACAATGTAAAATATTTGTTATTAATACATTACACATCGTCCAAGTAATACAAGAAATTTAACAATCAACAACAATTGCATGTACTCGTAAAACTGAATAACCTAACATCTTTACGCGGTTATGTTATAGTGGATCTTCTTTGTCAGATATGTCAAATGGTGTTAAAGATAATATATTCATGTAAACAAAATACATCGGCTTATCTCGACTTATCACAAATCAAAAACGGGCTACCTGATCCAGGAACACGGTCACCACTAGGACTTCCTTCGGAGCGTAGGACTTTTTTCATGAGGTAGTCGTAGCCGGTCGCCGGGTTGATTTCACCATCTCTTCCCGTTCGTTGCGTTCCCGTGAATAATCACACAAAAACGTACCCTCGCCCACGTCTACTTTTGAGCAATCTTTGTATTTTTTTCGCTGCTACCATCTCTCAAATAAATGTTCTTAATTCGTCAAATTATCAGTTAGGTTAAATACTGTAATGTTATTAAAGATAATACATTGGTTTCATTTAAGTTTATTCACAAAAGAAATTAAGCCAGTTACATGAGAAGCAATTAATTACGACAATAATAAAATTTATTAAAAGGGTTACTATTGAATATGTTACGAGCTTCGAATAACATATTAGAGGAAAGACAGAAAAGCCGGGTATGCGGATAGAAAATGGAAACGGAATGCTCAAAGAAGTTATAAAAGTTGGGGTTACGTTGCTTTTATTATACAATCTATCCTAAATCAAACAAATGATATCCAAATCGACGAGGAGATGAGAGGTGTTTTTCAGTTTTCAATAATCTTTCTTTATTGATAATTACGACAATTCTACAATTTTACAAGATCTATATTTTCAACAATTTATTATATATCTTCAACAATTTTAGCACAACACAGGAGGAACTTAATGGGGTAATGTAAGAAATTTTTGATTTCCAATGCATGATAAAAATCTGTTATATTTTCCAACTCTGTCAAAATGTACTCCCAGATGCTTGATGCTATTTCCCCCGATTCTTATACCAGTGTATCGTATGATTTCTAGTTTTTTCTTCATTTGACTTCATTTTATTGTGAGCAAACCATTTTGCGGATGTTCAGTTGTGTCCATGTGTTTTGTCAAATTTTCTTCATGTCCTTTACTGCATACAATACAACTTGATCCGGACATGAATCTGATAAGTTATTATACAAATAGTATAAATATCCTAATATAGAGCCTTATGGTACTCAGATTCAGTGATGTGTGCGGACAGTGAGTAGACGTGTCTGTGTGTCGTTCCGATATTAATTTCAATATTGTTGTTAATTTAAGCAATAATGGCCGAAAGAGTTACAAGATCAAAAATGATAAAGAAGAAGCTTTAGTTCAAAAGATTGTGGAAAAAGTAGTTGTAAATCCCCTTTTTTGGACAAACTACTCGAGGCCGTGTCTGTAAAGCTTAAGATGCAGGAAGTAAAAATCAAGGAGTGCGAAGATAAGGTACTAGCATTAGAAGACAAAATGGCTGTGCTCGAAAATGCATTAGACGAACAAGAACTATATTCGAGGAGGAACAGCATTAGAGTGTTTGGTGTCCACGAAGTCGAAAATACTAGTGACTTGGTTATTAAAATGTGTCGGGATAAATTAAAAATAAACGTGAATGAAAGTGATATAGACTGTTGTCACCGCCTAGCTGGACGCAAAGGAGATAGTAGGCCAATTATTGTAAAATTCTGCCGCCGCGAATTAAGGAACATCTTCAGTCAAAAGTTAAAAGGCTCTCAAATAATTATTAAAGAAGATTTAACACGGAAAAGAGCGGAGCGAGTGAAAGAATTATCTAAACATTTATGAATTTGTTTACAAATAATGGCAGCATTTTTGTTAAAATCAACGGCAAAGTGAGTAAAATAACATCGATTAACAATTATTACAAAATTTTCACTAGCATAAGTAATCGGAGTGATACCACCAGCACAGACTGAACTGCTTGATTCAACACAAATAAAAAAGTATTTTTTGCGTTTTCTCTTTTTAAATAGTTTTTTCTTCGTGGCATTATTTTTCTATATTAATTATTGATCTGCTGTGTAAGTTCGATTGATTTAATTTAAAATATGGAAAATGTATGTGATTTGTTGATTATGAACGATAATTTTATTAAGATTGCATACATTAATATAAGATCCTTACTATCGAAAATTCATGACCTATATGAAACAAATTATTAATCAATCAACAAGGTTAACAGAAAATACGGTGACTTTGATAGACGTTCTATTCGTTGCTGATGAATCCAGAGTGGTAGATACTGGGGTGATTAGTTGAATCAATTTTCAGACCATGATTTCATTTATTGAGATGTTAGTTGTTCGCGACCGAAGATCTTACCGGAACAGCGTACGTATCGCGATTATAGAAATATAAATGAAGAAATGGTTGACTATGATTTGCAATGTATACCATTCCATTATATCTATATATAGAATTCATGACATTGATGAGAAGGTAAAATTTCTTTAATTATTCGTCGTTTTACAAAGCTACGTATTCCATGGCTAACCGACAATTTGAAGCTTCTCATATCATTGAGAAACGAAGCTAAGGCGAAATATAGACGTACGAAAACGATACAAAGTTGGGAGTACGACAAAACGTTACGAAATTTGACATTCGACATTCAGGCTAGAAAAAAAGCATATTTCAACTACGTCGCCAATACGCAAGACAATAAGATGATATAGAAGAGTCTTGATCATTTGAAGGTACAAATGACCAAGAATACTACCATACCTGAGAGTTTAAAAGATGTGAAAAAAATTAATAAATACTTCATTAATGTAATTCCTAACATTAATATAAACGTAGCGTTGGGTACGATTTATAATAGAAAACAACAAAACGTTAACTCCACACCTTTTGAACTTAAACATGTGGATGTTGCTACGATCACTAGGATTTTGTCCAGTATAACATCTAATGCAGTAGACTCTGATGGTGTAAATATTACCATGTTAAAAATGATCTGTCCAACAGTAATTCCGTATATTACACATATTATTAATAGTTGCATTGAAAATTCCATCTTTCCGGGTAACTGGAAGAATTCTATTATTCATCCTATACCTAAACTAATAAAACCTTGCGCTTTTAAAGATCTACGCCCCATCAACATTCTCAAAATTTTGGAGCGGGTTATTGCTAATCAGATCCGAAGTTATGTGGATGGTAACAACATATTACCATCAGTACAGTCCGGCTTCAGGAAGGGTTATAGTTGTACCACTGCGCTATTAAAGATTATAGATGATATAGTTGAAGCTACTGATAAGGGACTAATTACTATACTTGTGCTACTTGATTACAGTAAAGCCTTCGATACAGTTAATCACTCAATATTATTGAAAATTTTGGAGTATGTGGGTTTTGGAAATAACTGCGTTCAGTTGCTTCCTAGTTATTTAACTAATCGTAAACAATGTACCTGACACTAAAACATCTTCATGTTTGTTGATTAGCAATGGAGTTCCTCAAGGATCGATACTTGGGCCCTTACTTTTTCTATTTACACGTCACAGTTTTTAGAGTGTATTAATTTTTGCAAGAAACATATGTACGCGGACGATACGCATATATACTATTCCATTAGACCATCAGAGTGGCGTGTTGCAGTGGATATTATAAATAATGATTTGAGTAAATTATATAATGTAGGTATGACATATTCACTGATAATTAATCCCAATAAATCAAAGGTGATTATTTTTGGAAAGTCAAAAAATTGTGCTAAACTCAAGGAAGTTCTTAACATTCGCATAAACAATCACGCAATGCCCGTTGTAGATGGAGCTAGAAATCTCGGTCTGTATTTGGATAATACCTTCAGATTTCGTATTCAAGTTTCCAATTACATTAAGAATTCTATTTCCGTTTAGAAGAACATTAAACATCGCATTAAACAAAGAAATTATGTGGAACTTTCGTTTTGTCACAATTTAATTAATGTTCTTCAGTTTATCACGCTTCTCTGGATTGTATTACTGTTTCACGAATTAAAAAAATACAGAATTCTTGTTTAAGATATATATATGGTATACGTAAATTTGACCATATATCTCATAAGCTGAGAGACGCTGGATGGTTGAATATGTGGGACAGAAGAAAACAACATGTCTTACGTTTGTATCACAAAATTATACAATTTAAATCGCCGCCATATTTATATAATAAAATTCGCTTCAGGTGCGATGTGCATAATGTTACAACTAGATTCCGTGGGCTAATTTCTCCTCCTACACATAAGTTGAAGCTTTATGAACGGTCTTTCTCATTTTCAATTTACCGCAAATACAATGATATCCCCGATGAGTTAAAAAAACTGGGATTGATGGGCTTTCGAAATAAGCTCAAGAATATTATGTTGGATAAACAATATAATTAATGTGTGTATATCACAGTGTACAAACTGATTAAACACCAGTATTTCAGACCGCACATCACTGACATTATACTATTTATTTATATAATTTGAGATTAATTATAAGTTAACTTAAGTAGTTTCAGTTATTGTTAGTATAATTGTAGGCATTCACTTGTATTAAGTACACTTATTATACTCATGGTTGGGTATTAAAACAGAAAGAGGTAGGCATAACTTAATCTGAACAGCACCATGTGATTGTGACTTTAGTTTTTGTTATATCATTATTATTATTATCATTATTACTCTTATTTTCGATTGGTATCCAGCCAGTCTTGCATGTTAGAAAGCGCTGATATAAATTTGTTACGTAAGAGCTTATAATGTTTTGGCATACACCTCTAATTTCACACACACCTTATTTTTCCAACCGGCAGACGGTGCTTAATGCCACCAAATGTATGAGGTACATCTAGATATACAGCAAATATAACTCGAGATTTTAACGTACACGTATTGAGGTCTCCTGAATCGTTTCTGACTATTTACGGAATGACGTATGTCTGTGTGGACTTTTATTTGAAAAATTGCTTAAAATTTCGAGAAATGTTATATAAATAAGTATAAGAAAGTTCGGTGCAGCCCGCTGCAGATTTTTTCTCGCAGAAGATATACAGTCGATTTAATAATAATTTCTCATATATTTTCGAGATGTTCGGTATATTTGTAATTTTCTACTTTCACATTTTCATTATTTTAATGAATAGATTTAATTAGTGTTTTAGTTCAGTTGATCGGGAAATATTCCCTATAATATATTTATTTAACGATGGGATAGGGTTACAAATCTAAACCATAGCACACATGGTAACTGGTATTTCATCGTTGCCAACTGATTGTGTGTTTTTAGGTTTAAAATAAGTTTAGATATTTCTATAGATTTCGGATGTATGAAAAATATACGTTGCTTTTCTTACCTGATGAGCATGCTTTGTTTATTCAGAAAAATATTTATTCGTACGGAACTGTCTCCATGCAGTGATTCGACATGTATAGTAAGGGGTACACTTTTGTATAAAATGCTATTACGACTTTCCTGAATCAGTTTCCAGGCTGTTTACTTCATTTCTAAACTAGGTGTCCCAGCCCATCACGGATTCATGTGATTAATATTTATAAGGAAGGAAAACATCAACAAAATATTGCATTTGGTAGAGGTTGTTTATGTTCATTACTTTTTCGCATCGATAGTTATCTTTGCGTTTTTGCCTGAGACGTCAAAGTTTCAACCACCTGTAATGCATGATCTGGAAAACCTGCTTCTAATATCGCAGTTGATTTTACAGTAGTATGTTTCAGGTGTCGGTGCTCCATAAACATATAATAAAATGGGTTTAAGAGTGTTTGTAACAATGATGCATTCGAAAGTTGTTAGTGAACGGATGGCCCATCCTGACTGAGATGCCTGTGCCTCCATGAAATACCCTTGCCATAATGTAAGAAGGCCATCATGTACCCCTTAGTCGAGCTAGATTCTGCTCCACAATACAACTAATGTTCCATAAACACCATTTCAAATCGCTACCTAATAATGAATTATTATTTGCCTAGAAATATTTAATTAGCTTACTAACTTAGTTTTAGGAACGAAATGAGTTCCAATTTATACCACCACAAACTGCAGCATTCTTAAAAGAGAGTTGTTTGAAACGATTCAGGTCCGTACTACAGTTCTATGATATATAGCTGATGAACGTTTGAGTAATCAAAGAGGGCGATGATTATGCCACCGTCAGTTTGATCAAATGATCATTTTTCTTCGATTAATATTTTTAACGCTTTTTACGTCTTACAATATAACCATCGGTATTATTTTCAAATTAAGATAAAAATGTACTGCTTGGTATTAGTAAATAAATATATTTTTTAAATAAAGATTAATCATTAAAAAAACTCGCCATGCAAAGATTATATTTAGCCCCAAAAAAATCAAGGACACCTGCCAACAGAGCTATATCAGCGCACGAACCACTCGATTAAAATCGACGCTTGTAATCGAATTAAAAGGACACGACAAATTCAATAGCGAGAGACGCGGCGCTTCGCCGGTTAAGAAACAAAAACGGCACACAGCGGACGTGCGCACGCTTTACAGAAGGACCGGGGGAATTAAATTCGTCTACGGCCCCAATTACTATTAAAGTATCGGGTTACCGAAAATCGAATCACCATTGACGTAACTCGCCCCGAATGCATTTCTCATGTCAATCGGACGTCGCTTTAGATCAGTTCAGAGCTTGTAAAACGTCGAACGTGGACTGGGGGCGATGGAGGGAGCTTTCGCCCAGGAAAATTTACAGCCTATAAGGGAACGCGTTCGACGCAAATTTATCGCTTTCCTAACCGTGGGGTTAGCGCCGTAAATTCAAAAATATTTTTTTCGTTATTTCGTGACACTAACAGATAACGTGTTTTGATTAGCGCAGCACTTTTAGTAATTGTACAATGGTGGTAAAAATTAACGTTGGCCATTATCATCGAAAATGATGAAACGTCGATATATGTAAATACTCGTTATCGTAGCACTTCGCCAAATCTCCACTAGTAATTTTGATAGTTCTGTGGATGACAGCTTCGGCTTAAAATTCTGTTTAATAGTCTGGTCCTAGGAACTTTTCTAGGTAAACGGCCCCCAGCACTTTTGGAAAGTAGATAAAACTAGAGTTTTCTTTATACAGTGGTTTGAAATTAACGAAAATTAATTACCTTCATTGTCGTATTTAATATATGAGTTGGTCTTGGCTTTTTTCTCTACCGCTATACACTTTGTATAAAAAATATGGTGAAAATGATAAGTTTTTTTATCGCGGGGCATTCAATGCAACTGTGTTAATTAACAATTTTCCTGAACAGGTTGTATTTTTGAAGAAGGGACTTTTACGAGGTATTGATTTTTCATTGTCATAATGCGTACTTGTTATTTTAATTCTATCACACACGTTGATGGTGGTGTTCAATTATTACGTCTCGTAGTTCAACAAGTACGCATTATGAGAATGAAAAATCAATACCTCGTAAAAGTCCCTTCTTCACGTGGAGTGATGCTTCTTACCAAGTGGTAAAAAATATGTCTCGAGAATTTAAACTGGGAAGAGAAACATGTGAACATGCGAAGGGTGCTGGACGACCAGTGACTATCACCACCCAAGAAAATGTTAATCGTATACCAGGGGTCTCCAAACTACGACCCGAGGGCCACATCCGGCCCGAGGGCCACATCCGGCCCGCGGACAAATTTTGTCCGGCCCGCGCAGAGCTAGCATACTTGAAAACTCATACATATTTTTTATAGCAAATTAAATTTAGTTTACTGAAGTATTCTAATTTTATGCTGAATAATTATTAATATGACATCTACATTGATATGGTCATGATCTAACTACTCATAACATTGTTGTAGGCTTATTGTTATTGTTTTTGTGATAAGTTGGATAAAGAAACACAGAATTGTAATGACTAAAGACATGTATAATTTGCAGAAAATTTAACTTCAGTATATAATAACTAACAAATTATTGAAATGAATCCAACTAACATTTTAAATAAAAGCATAACTTATAACAAGCATAATGACATATGAAATACTAATGAGATTTATGTAATTGAGATTTTCCACTGACAATAGTTTGTAGTTGTGGACTAATTTTACTTGTACCAATTATTAAAAGAGATTTAAGATGCTCATCAGTTAATTTAGATCTGTAAACATTTTTTGTGTGCTTCATTTTGGAGAAGATCTTCTCACACAAATAAGTAGTACCAAAAACAGAAAACAGCCCACGATCAAATTTATGCAAATTATCAAATTGTGTCAGTGGAAGATTCTTATAAAATTCCAACAAAGATTAGTTTTGATATTTGTTCTTAATTATATCACTGCACTGTAGGTCAATCATTTCCATTTGAAGTTCCGGGGCTAGGGTTTCAATGTCAGTATCGAAAGGATTCTGAAAAATATTAATTTGATTCTCAATGGCATCAAAGTCCGAGAAACGAGTATCAAAATTTATTTTCAAAGCACTCAAAGTTTCGATTGCAAAATCGATAGGAAACTCAGTCTCAGTGGTGTGGCTGAATATTTCACATGTTTTAAAATGTGAAAAACATTTACTTCGTAGTTGTGATTGAAACAGTATCAATTTCTTCCGGAATGATTTGATATTAGTGTATAAATCAGGAAGATGCTGGTTTTCTCCTTGCAATCTCAAGTTCAATTCGTTCACATGTTTTGTCAAATCAACATAGAATGCTAACTTCCACAGCCATGCGTTGTTTTGTAATTCAGTAAGAGGGCGATGCTTTTCATTCAAAAAATTTTCGATCACTGCTCGAAGTTTAAAAAAGCGCTGAAGGACTTTCCCACAACTAAGCCAACGTATGATAAGGTAAGTCATTTTCTCCAATCTCTTCAATAAATTGTTGGAATTGTCTGTTGATGAATGATACAATATAAGACTAATGGTTTTGAACCACCGTCATTTTCTACAGCCTTTGACATAAGAGCGACCACTCCTTTATCTTTCTCACTCATGTTTTTGCCTCCATCAGTTGTAATACATTTCAAGTTTTTCCATCGAAGGTTCTTTTGATTAATGGCCATTTCAACTCCTTTAAAAATATCTGTACCAGTAGTTGTGCCATGAATACTATACATATCAAGAAGTTCTTCATGCACTTCATAACTTTTATCTACTCCTCGAATATAAATCATCCAAGGCCAAAGAAAACCACTCAACATGTCCATTTTTGTCGAACAGTTGAGAGGATATATTTTCAGCGATGTTTTCTACTCTTCGAGCCACAGTGTTTGCTGACATACTGACAGTTTTTAATAAATTTACCCTTTCAGGGCACATTTCTTCGGCTACTGCAATAATGCATTCTTTGATCATTCCTCCATCGGTAAATGGTTTTCCACGTTTCGCAATTTCAAGGGCCACACGAAAGCTGGCACGAGTTGCAGCATCTTGTTCAGTTTTGAGTTTTGTAAACGAAGATTGCTGCGATTTCAATCCGCGCTTCATAGCTTCAAATTTTTCTGCCCGCAAACTTCCTGTATATTTTGAGTAAGCATCAGTGGACTATTTCACTTTTTACCACCGGCAACAATGATAA
Organism: Geotrupes spiniger; assembly: GCA_959613385.1. NCBI lineage: Eukaryota > Metazoa > Arthropoda > Insecta > Coleoptera > Geotrupidae > Geotrupes > Geotrupes spiniger. The sequence continues at coordinate 3,807,505 of OY390738.1, forward strand.
TATGGTTTTGGCCCTCGGAACTTAGTAGAGTAATCAGTATGGCCCTAAGGCTGGAAAGTTTGGAGACCCCTGGTATACACGATATGATAATGACAGATAGACGACTGACCATTCGCCGGATAGCTGAAATTACGAATTTTTCTTATGGTATTATAGAAAATATTTTAACAAATATTTTGGGGCTAAAAAAATGTCTGCACGTTGGGTCCCACGAATATTGACACCTGATCAGAAACGTTCTAGAGTATTGCATTATGAAGCCAGTTTGGCAAACTGTAAAGCAGATCCGGATAAATTTCGTTCGTTCGTTAAAGCAATCTAAAACAATTTTTCATAATTTTTCTTCATCAATAAATATATTATGTTATCAGGTCCTTTCATATCCGACAGTTTTGTTTTTCAAATATGGCACGAATTTCGGAAACTTTCGTAAATCAACATTTCTTTGATGTTAAGGGTAGCTGTACTTAAGCATAAAAAAATCATAATGCACCTTTCCTTTACTTACTTTCATGTTTGTTTAAGATTCACCAAACCACACATTCTCAAATATTTCTAAACTTTTTTCTGTTGCATCCATCGCAAAATGCTTTTGGTCGGGTAGGTAAAAAGTAACTGCTACTTAATATCCCAAAAATATGCCAAGAAATAGCAGCCGACCTTAATTTATTACGTTTGATTTTTATTCGTTTTATTTATTTATTTTCTATACTAAAACGAGTGAACTAGTGAACAGTAGTAGAAAAACTATTGACGCTAAAAACATACATTTTATTTCTTGAAATTCTATTATATTATTTAATATATTTAACCATTTTATAAATAATTAGAATAAGTACCAATGAATGAAAGAAATCGGAAATTATAATCAGGCGCGTTGTTCCTTTTTGATGCACTTATGTAATTTCAGGCACCGCACCAGATATTTATAATGTGTGGAATTAGATTTCCCAGTTCCACCTACTCTAATATGCACCGTGAACTCACGTAGCACAAACTTGTGCTACACAGAAGGTAACTCTTTATTCGAGTGCAAACAGTTTAATAAAATTTTATTTAAATATTTTTTATCTAACAATGTATTTTTGTTTTTTTATTGTTTATATTTTAGATTGACGAAAGTGACTATTTCGACACTATTAACTGCGAATTTTTACAATTCAAAAATATTATCAACGGTAAAAGCAGTAAAACACGTGACTAATGCTTTCTATGGGCGGAAACGACTAGTACGAATCGTCTGCCATATCAACGTACTTACGTTTCCGTTTCAGACAACTTGAAAATTGATGTTAACTGGAGCGACTCGGCCGTTATAAAAATATAAAGCGGACAACAATACACGAGATAGGGACCGTAACTGACTGTAATATGACACTGGACATGTCCATTCCGGGCGGGCACCCGGGGGATCTCTTGAGCGGGCCGTGAGGTCCTGCTTTACAATGCCCACACGTGCCCTTCCTTCTTCGTTTCCGTCTCTGGAGCATTTCGGCTTTTTCCGCGGTGGAAAAATTCGAAATATTAAATTTGCGACGTGCCGCAGACGTTCTCCATTGCTTTCGGATGGATTTGGGCTAAGCGGTGTCCATTTGTGTCCGTTATATCTGACAGTTGACTAAAATTCCAGCCAAGTTCACTCCACGAAGATTGGGGGTGATTCACTTCGTCGAATGTGAAAATGTGAAAATTATTGCCGATTTAGAAAACAACGTTTTTAAAATTACCAATTCATATCGAACAATAAAACCATCGCTTATGAAACTCGAAACTGCAAGTTATTTCGTTGTGTACGGTTATTAAGGCAACAATGACACTCTTACCCATTGTATACATGATTACGCTGCTAAGTTGATAGTTATCTCGCTACGAGGATTGCAGCGAGTGGTTGGTAACAGTGGCCCGGGGAGTCGCGTCACGTCAGTGCGAGAGGTGTGTATTAGATTGCGCCGGCAATTAAATTCTACTAATGAGCCTCTCCGGACACAATTACTCTCAACGTCGACCCTCCAACGCGCGCTCTTTGAACCACCTGGGTCGGACTGCCCCCGGTCAACACTCACCTCGTCTACGCCTCTTTACACACAATTCGTTTGTCACGAAATTTCTAGCAAAATCTTTTCCGGCATAAGAAGTAGGTCGAATTCTAAAATAAAGATATTTTATTGCAGGTTTGGTTCCAAAATAGGAGGGCGAAATGGAGGAAAGCGGAACGATTGAAGGAGGAACAGAGAAAACGAGAAGGCCAAGACGTCATCAAGAAAGACTTGGACTCTAAAGATGAAAAGGTATAATATTTTATTGTCATATGTTTTTATATATTTAAATGTATCAAATATTTGATTTCTTCTCTAGTCACATCTTTTAATATCCTTTCCATGACGGGTCATTTCATCCAATTCGATTTTTACCATCGCTACTACCTGCGCGCCGTTTTTTGGTATCACCTATTACAACTTTTCTAATTGATTTTCTGCTTTTACTGCCATGACTTCACAACGTACATCAGTATACTACACCAATTCCCCGTTCTCTCTTAGACAACATGACACGTTCCCAAAAAAAAAATTTTCATTTTCTTATATCTAACTTACGTTATAGGGTCGTCAAATTTAAAATTAATATTAATGATACTAGTAAAATTATTAAAATTATATTTAAAATAAATTAAATGTTTTTGGTGCTTTTCAGCAAGATGAGATCAATCCGGATAATTCACCAGAAGATCCCGGTCAAGACGAGGACATGGGGAGGGAATGTTCTAGTCGGAGTAGTGGGCGAGAATCTCCGGAGCAAGTCAGGAGTGCTCCGGAAGCTGTTCCATCGAATCCGTCATCGCCGCGCAGTCCGACGCCTTCGGCGTCTTCTGAACCGCCACCAAGACCGGTTCCTCCACCGTTTCCACATCATATGTTTACGTTTGGTGACGGGTAAGTTTGTTTCAAAGTTTTCATATGAGTTTTTATAGCTAATAGTCATGAAACATCCATGGGATTGTTGCAAACAAGTCGCTATAGCACATTTTTTACCATCATTGCAATTTGTTTAGCTGTTTTTCAAATTATTATCGATTTTGACAATTTTTATCTTATTCTAACTAGGGATTATATGTTCGGAAGTAAAGCCATACATAAAATATATTAACATTAATTGAAATCTATATAAACAACAAACTCGATAACTCAAACTAACAGCAAAACATTAAAGAGATAAACAGATGAACATTTTTAATCAAAAGTAAGACAAAATTGGATGAAATATTTAAAAATATACGATCATATAAAACAAAATTGAAAACACAATTCAAATAACAAATTAGTGATAAAATTTATTATAAAATATACAGAAACAGGAGAAGACTCAAGCAAAAAATAGTAAAAAAATAATAACATTGAAGATGGGGACGGCTAGGGTAATATGTCGGAGGCAGGCATCAGTATAAAAATGTTGCACTGGGCCAAAGCCTGTTCGTGAGTTAATGGAGTTTAGATGGAATCATCGATATACAAAATGGAAAATTTTTGCAAATTGGGTGGAGAGAACAAACTGGGACACGATCTAACAATAATAATGCGAATCTAACAAAAACTATATTAATGAAAGTAAAAATGTAGCGGAAAATAATAATTGATACCAACATTGGTGATACAAAATACATCAATACAATTAAAAATGTAACCAAACAAACAAAATAAAATCAAATAAAGAGAAAATTGCCCAATTCAATTTCACAAAAACATTTTAGAAAATATATTCTCCGCTTGTTGTGAGAACCAATACAATAATGGTCCTTTTTTGAGAATCGCACATTTTTAATTCAATATTCCTTCAAACGATTTGCAATAAATATTTCTCCTCGTAATATACCCCACGCACCGTCCACAATTCGCTTCAAGCGAAGTCCTGAAAGCCCGGGAAATTTAGATCAATTTTCCGTCACGTTTCACAACGCTAATAGATTTTTAACGCCCGACCATCCATTAGCTCGTTAATTAGTATAACATTAAGTGAAATTATTCTCAGCTTCCACATTGCCATAATCAGGCATAATGTATCCCTTTATGTAAGCGGCACATGGAACACATTACATAATTGGTCTCGCAAAGCCGAAATACGCGGGCACGCTTTAACCGAAAGCCTCGTCGTTAATTGGATGACGAACTAACACCGCTAATGATTCTGTTTTGTTTCTGACAGAAAATCGGATGAAAATAATCACAAATTATCCGTCTGGTTTAAAAATAAATCCACGAGTAAGTTACTGGACGATGTTATTTCGCCACGTTTAGCCTACGTGTGGGTACATGTAAAATTATAAACTTTTTTAATATTTCTTAAATCAATATCATTCGAGATGTTTTTATTGTGATCAATATTTTAGGCAATATTATGTTGGATACAATGTGGAATTTCATAATTTCAAAAATACAATTTCAATTACTCAACAAAATTTGGACTTTGTAGCCTCACTAGCCTTGCGATTGGAAATCATGTAAAGATACTAACAATTTAATTTTTGAATTTTTTTAGATTGGAATTAAGGTTAAATATATTATCGTGAGGTCGGTTGGCCTTAATGTGAAGGGGTCCATGAGGAAAGTTACAGTAACAAGAAACAAAAGGTTGAACAATGCAGTTCGTCAGCAGTATTATTTTATTGTTGTTTACCACTTATTATGTTGAACCTTATTTACCATAGACATATTTAATGATCAATATGGAATAATTATAAGAAACTATTCTGCAAATAACAAATACACAGTGGATTTTTATAACTGTTTAGTTAACAATATAAAACGTGATATTTATAATAGTATTATAATACTATTGTCTTCATTGCGCATTGAAAATAAAAAGAAAAATATAATACATACAAAAATAAATAAAGTAGTAATATGAATATAATTTATATATTAAATTTTACAAATTTAACAAACCCTATCACACTGGGTTTTAACAAATCTATATACTTATTTCGGCAAATAAGTTATCATCTTCAGTAGAAACCTAAAAAAGCATAAAAAAACTAAAAAACCTAAACAAACAAAGAAAAGTGTTAAACTTAGTATTTCTAGCTAAGCTGCTATCTATGAAGATATTTCCTTCACTGGATTAAAGGCCGACAAATTAAAAAAAAATTGCATGAATAATACAATAATTTGAAGTCATTAAAAAAATATTTGCCTTGCCCTGCAAATCATTCTGCAACAATTCAAGACAATGTTAAATCTGGGCGGGATCAACCAGTTCAAAATCAATTTCATCAATTTTTGCAAGGCAATCAACGACTCTGGCAAGTTTTCCTCGGGATTTTTCCATAATTTACTTACATTACTTTCTTAAAACTCAATATAATATACTCCCGTGATAGTTCTACCTTGTTCCAAATTAGCCGTCAAAATTTCTCATTTTTCCCACAAGAATCTAAAACAGGAAGCTTTGCACCCGATTTTTGAACACGAAATTTTGTTGGTGGTGGAAAACCCAGCATGGTTCCACTGTTTGGATTAATATTTAGTCTCTGAGTCATAATGACATATTTCTGCAGATTTGGAAATAGGTGGAAATCAGAGGGAATCAAATCTGGTGAATAGGATAGATGATCCAACAATTTATCCTTTAAATCTCTCAGTTTTTCTATTGCCAAAGCGCCTGTGTAGACAGGAGCATTGCCCTGATAAAATATGATTTTTTCTTTTGCAATACAGTGCTCCCCTCCCGATTTTTTTCATCCAGTGACTTGCATAGTATTGGTCAGTTTATGTTTTACCCTTTTCAAGGTAATCAATAAAAGGAATCTCTTTTGCAACCCAGCAAACATTGGATATAACCTGTCAGACAGATGAAATTGATTTCGCCTTTATTGGTGCAGACACACCTAACAGTTTAAAAGTCTCTATAAAGAAAACGATCAAATTAACACTTAACGGTCGCTATTGGGATACAAGAATAATAACAAAATAATCATCTATAGCAATTGCATATCTGTGCTAGTCAGTTTTTAACAGCGTATGAAGGACACTGAAGACCTAAGGTTTCTTTAATACAATCAAACATTGTTTTATATATATATATACTATCTTTGAAAGATATAAAAAATACCTTTATTGGCATACTATATACATTTCTATTGTACTATCTACATTATCATGTGCTTGCCCTTTCCCTTACCTCCCCCTGTTGCTCTCCTTTTCTCTTTTCTTCTCCCTGCATCTCTTTATTTTTTTCATAATCGCCAATCCACCTCCTATCTCATCCAAAATCTTTTTCCAATTTCTTCCCTTTATTTTCTCCTCCTTACTCCATTCTAACTCCTCACACTCCTCTATCAAATGCTTCCACTCATCGGTCCTCCCATCGCAGAACTCGCAGAACATTTTCTGTACCCCTCATTCATCCAATATTTGTTATTTTTCTCCTCACTTCCGCACCTGAATCTCGCTATGATTCTTTCCATTCCTGATCTTTCCCCTTTCAGATAATCTGGTCTTAACCCATATGCGCAAATATCTATGTACCTTTTATTATAAATTGCCTTCCTCATTTTCCCCTCGCTTCCTTGGGCTTCTACATGCTTCCATCTTTCCCTAATTTCTCCCTCCATCTCCTTCCCGTCTTCCCTTAGCCTCAGTGCTTCCTTCCAATCTATCCCTGCTTTTTCGTAAAGCTTCTTCCTATCCCCCTCCCATTTTGATACTTCTTCCTTTCCCTTTTCTCTCGTCACCATCTCCGTTAACGCCATCTTACCCAACCTCTCCTCCCCCTCCATCCACTTCCCCAGCTCATATCCGACTACCCGTCTTCCCGCCTCTAATGCCATCTTATCCTGCCCTGTCTCCTGCAGTACTATGTATTCTGGTGTCGATCTCTCTATCCCTAAAGCCCTTTTCAATTCCCCCTGCCATCTTTTTACATACTTCTCTCTTCTTTGACGCCCCATACTGCGGCCCCATACATTAGTATGCTTTTGACGCACACCTCCCATATTTTCATTCTCTCCTCAAATTTGACGTCCCTTTTATTCCACAAGTTCCTTATTATCCCTTCTTCCGCTTTCCTAGCTTTCTCTCCTACCTGTTTCATATGTTCGCTCCAATTATTCCCGCTCGTCCATGCTGCTCCCAGATACATCCACCCATCTACTTCCTCGATCTCTTTGCCTTTCCAAACCATCTTCATCGGCTTTCTTTTCCCCCACCTTTTCTGAATACCATTATCTTTGTTTTTTCGACGTTTATTTCCATCTTCCTTTTCTCTAGGTATTTCTCCAACCTTCTCCCAGCTCCCTTTAACCCTTCCTCCGTCTCTGCCAACACCGCAACGTCGTCAGCAAATGCTAACGTCCAAATCCTCTTTCGCCCTATCCTAATCCCCCCTTCTTGCCCTCTTCTTAATACCTCTTCCATCTCTGATGTGTATATGTTATATCATTTTGGGCTCAACGGGCACCCCTGTCTCAGTCCTCTTGTTATTCCGAACTTTCCCGTTGTCTGACTGCCCACTCTTACCTCGCACCATGTTTCCTCGTACAGTTCTTCCGTCTTCTTCCTCAACCCTTCTGATATTCCCACTCTTTCCATCGTGTTCCATAATATCTTCCTATCCACCCTGCCGAATGCTGCTCTAAGGTCCATGAACATCACATACAACTTCTCTCTTTTCCTTGACCTTTCCCTCTCTGCTAAGTAGTTGAGAATGTAAATATTATCCCTTGTTCCCCTGCCCTTTCTAAAACCCGCCTGCCCTTCTGGTAAAATCCTCATCCATTAGCGTTATCCCCCTATAATTCATTTGTTTTAAATATTTTCCCCGAAAATGTTGCTAGAAAAACGCTTTTAAAATTACATGTATTAGAAATACATGTAAGAAATTAGCGCCAACCGTTTATATTTTTCATTTCCGATTATTCAGCCTAATTCACCTTAAAACTATGAAGCTAAAAATGGAGGGGTGGGGCAGAGCGCAATTTCACGATTAATCGAAAAAAGCCAAACTATTCAACTCGTAAGTTGTAAAAAATATTTGGCTTACCAAGACCTTCGGCAGGAATTTTAATGTAATAAATTTTGTTGTAAACGAAATTTTTCCGACATTCTTGAGAAAGTGCGACCGAAAAAATTGCAATTAACGTGCCGTGCGAGAAGCTTTAATATGAATAATTCCTACCTACAACAGTCATGTTACTCAAGTTGATGAGAGCAATCAGGGCTCCAATGTACGGGCTGGAATTTTCCGACGCATAATTATTGTTGATATTAAAGTAGGGTTTTTGCAAATTTTAGAGAAACAAATTGAAGCATTCGATAATTTACAGCTAATAAAGTGGAGGAACAATTTTCTTTCTACAACTCAGGGAAGTGTACAATGCTCGCTTTATTACTAATATTTTCAAGCAAGGATATCAAGGGATCATTTTAACTTATTTATGAGAGGAATTAAAACCAGCGATACTCCTAGCCGGTCCTTGACTCGGGTTGGGTTGGTGAATTCGTTCATAAACTGAAGATGGAGGTATCAAACAAAATGTCCGAATTTTTTTATCCATATCATAATTGTTGTGCAGTTTGATGCTAATGTTAATGTATTATAATTAATAATAATGAAGCAATGTGGTTGTGACAGTTTGCAAAATGCAAATTAATTAGTCATCGCTGTACATCATACTACTTATCACAAAAACTATATACTTTAAAAAAATGCAACTTAAAGCAATAAATTCTGTCTCAGAAAGAAACATATCGTAAAAGGCAAGAAAATATAAAGGTTATTAAAAATTGCAATTTTGGTGTTATATTTTGTAATAAAAATCGAGCCAAGGTCACCTTCATTTAACTACTCTTAAAATAGGTGTTGCCTAGTGAATTAGATTTAGTCCAATCACCAAATAATATTACTGTTATATCTTTTTAAAATTTTTAAAACTTAAGCAAAAGCTTCGAATTTATTAGAAATAAAATCATTGCTTGTTTCTCACATGGCATGACGCAACAATGGTAAACACCAATGCAGGTATATTACAGCAAAATGGCTTGCATCGGTATCATTGTCAGAAAAGAGTCGAATTCTGCAGATAGCTACTTCGTGAGCAAGAAAGGAATCCAGGTTTTATTGGACATATCTTGACTGATGGCACCACGTTTACCAAAGATGGAACATTGTTTGTTCAAATGAACGAGGAATTCAAACCCTAGAATGGTTAAATCAGGAATTTACAGAACGAATTGGTCGTGGTACTGTAATATTACCTTGGCCAGCAAGAAGCCCCGATTGAGCATTTTTGTATGAAGTAGAAATTGATACTCACGAGCAACATCAGCAACGAATCAATGAAGCAGTCATAATGATACAACAAACAAACAATATGCTTCAAAATCCAGAAGAAAACATAATATGTAGGTGTATGAAATGTATAAAAGTTACTGTTAATGTAAAAATGCAAACGGCACATTACCTAATTAAATCAAGAGCGTTGGCATGTGAATCGCAGAATACTTAACACTCAGCTTAGTACAGCTCACCAGACAGTTTATAAAAGTTTATAAAAATTAATTATAAGAATTAATTAAGAATTCTTCAAAAAAGAACTTGAAAAAACCCTTGTTACACATTTGCTCAGTTTTTGTGTAGAATCGCGTGATGTAAATGTAAATGTTTCACTGTTTAGGATTCTCCTTATATAACTAACAGAAGTTTGTTGCATATTGTAGCAATGGTTAACTATACATGCATATTAATTAAGTTATATGTCCAAGTCTATATCAAATGTTTTATTTGCAGACGACATTCATTTTATTCCAGAGTGGCAATTGACTTTGATATAATTTTTGCCTGGTCTCGGCGTCATTCATGTAAATAACCTATTGGAATAGTTATTTATGTATTATAGCTTGTACATTTTGACAAAGGAAGCAGTCAACTATAACGTGTTGAGGCACAATTCATGACTTTTTGTTTAAGAATGCAGTCAACAACGACATATTGTAACATACGAGGGAGATCATTTTTAAGCATTGACGTTGACACATTAAAGTATTAATCATTTGTTGTTACGTTGGTGTAATTGTAATTTTGTCACTTGTTACCTGTTTAAATAATTTATAATTTAAGTAGATAAGGTTTTAGAAATTCTAAAAATTCGTGCAGTTATAAAATACTTGCAAAAGAAACTGTTGTCGCCAAAATAAATTCATGAAGACATGGTAGGTGTATTTGGTGAGGGTGCTGTTTCTTACCAAGTGGTGAAAAATATGTCTCGAGAATTTAAACTGGGAAGACAGACATGTGAATATGCGAAGGGTGCTGGACGACCAGTGACTGTCACTACCCAAGAAAATGTTAATAACACGATATGGTATAGACACACGACTGACCATTCGCCGGATAGCTGTAATTACGATTTTTTTCTTTTCTTATGTATTTCTATAGTAGAAAATATTTTAACAAATATTTTGGCTGAAAAAGTTGCCTGCGCGTTGGGTTCCACGAATGTTGACACCTGATCAGGAACGTACTAGAGTATTGCATTCTGAAGCCAGTTTGGCCAAGTTTAAAGCAGATCCGAATGAATATCTCTCTCGATTCGTCACTGTTGATGAAACGTGGGTTCACCACTTCGATCCTGAGTTGAAGCAACAAAGTATGGAGTGGCATCGTCGAGATTCTCCGCAACCCCGCAAATATCGTGTTTTGCCATCCGCTGGTAAAGATATGGCCAGATTTTTTTGGGAAGCAGACGTAATTTTGATGACTGATTTTCTGGGACGTGGACATACAATAACAGGCCTACTATGCCAACTTAATTTCTAGATTGCGCGATAGTGTCAAGGAAAAAACACGGGGAAAATTGAGCAAAGGAATTATCTTTTATCAATGCAACGCGCAGCCATGCAGCCGAATTGCTATGAGCGCTATTCTTAACGCATGATTTGAATTATTTGAACATCCCGCATATTCACCAGACCTGGCCCCTAGTGATTTTTTTTTATTTCCTAAATTAAATCTTCGGGGAACCAGATATTACAACGATAATGAAGTAATGACGGCCATAAACGACTGGTTGGAAGAGCAACCAAAGGTTTGTAGCATAGTTGGACGAAATGAATTGACGTTAAGGGAGATTATCTACAAAAATAAATGTTTGATATTTCTTCAATTTGTTTCCTTCTATGTTAGGGACCGTAAATACTGATACGAGTAATTATATATGTTTTGCACAAATCAATATCCAAGTTTTTTGTGAAGAACATTATTAACAAAATTAAAGCAGGAACATTGTCAGGCAGTTTTGAATTATGGTGAAGCTGGAATCGAGCACATTTCTCGCTGCACGCAGTCCTTAACTCGTAAGTCTAAGAGGCGTAATTTGCTTACGAGCGCAAAATTAACGTAATGAAAATATCACTGTCATTTCGACTTCCGCTCGTTCTCTCTGAGATGGAAATGAGACGTTAGCCGACCGACCGACCCCTCCCTTCGCCGCCCATCCGCGTCTTTTTCTCATGAACGAATGGAAAATTCGTTTTATGATATTAGGATCTTTATGTCTGCCTGATGAATATTTAAGTCGCCGAGTCCCGGAGCCTTGTCTCGCAGATATCCCGGGCTCCCTTTCAGTACTCCCGAACGTAATGTGCAACTTGCAACAGAAAGAATATGGAATTTATATATGACTTATGGATACGCGCTTTTGTCTGCGTCGCGAAAACGACGTTTGCGAAGCTTTTAAGTTTGAGTTGTTTTTGTTTCGGGTCCCCTGCGTCGAGCTGTTTCGATCTGCACGAATTAAGATCACTAAATAATCGTATATTCGGATGTTACAACGGCGTCTCGAAGTGGAGTAAAAGAATGCGTGTGTTGAACTCGAAACGACACTTACCAGTTTATTTCTACTTCGTTTCGTTTTGTGTTTTGGATGTTGTTCAGGGTCGCGTCAAAATTGGTCCACTGGTTGAAGATTAGGCCGGAACATAAGTATACACTTTTTATTTAATGCTTTTCAATGAATTTCAATTTATTTTCGTTTATTTCCTCGTATGCATTTTGTTTACATGCGCTTGTTGTGATAGTTGTTTTGATTTCCCGTTCTTTTTTAAATTTTGCAATTTTATTTGTTTTTATATTATTATACACAACATATACATTTATGTAGTACGTAAACTATAACTTTTTCTCTGCGCGAGGTATCAAATCAGTAGATGGAATCGTTTGTAAAATGTTTATGATTTAGTTCCGCAATAACATAGTATTTCCATCTTTGATGTGTACTTTAGTCAGTACATAAATACGATTGAAGCAATTATTTTGAGAAATATTTAATAATTGTCAACTGTGCCACAGGACGAGGTGGCCGAGTGGTTAAGGCGTTGGACTGCTAATCCAATGGGCTCTGCCCGCGTGGGTTCGAATCCCATCCTCGTCGTGTACGTTTTTATTAAATTAATAACAAAAGTGTTAATGGAAGGGCAATATGACCATGCAATAAAGTTTGACATAGTAATGACCAGAGCATTAAGCTTAGGGCCAGTTCTACAAGTGCAGTATAAACGACCGAATAGTTATCGGCCGTATAAGCAATACCACACTTTATACTAAGAATAAAAACGCCTGCGTTCTACAAGTATGTTAGAGGCACGGTATAACTATCTATGGAATAGCATGTTAAAGTTCTTCCGTTGGCAATGTATCGGCTTGCGACGCACGCGCAAATCATATCACCAACAATTTCGTTGATGGTAACAAGGCGTTGTTTCTCATCGTCAATGATTTTATGTCGCCTTCGATCTGTTGCAATAACTGGCGTACGGTATTTTTTTGTAAACGAAATTGAGTAAAAAAATTCCAAATCGTCCAGTTCTTGGAAATAATTTAATCTAAAACAATTCAACAATACAATTTCTGTGTTGAAAGAACAATATACATAAATTTCAATAAAATATGATTTTGTAACCTAACCTACCTTCTGCGAAATCGCTTCGGACGACGCGTTGGTTGAATATTGTCAATATCTTCCTCGACATCGGACTCAAAAATTGGCATATCAACTAAATTCATCATGTTTTTCGTTATAAAATAATTGTCAGATAGTACACACAAGTGTTATCCATCTTCTTTTTTCAACCAATAAGAGCCGAGTATAAGAGTTATCCGTCCGATATCGGTGGAATAAGATATACCACTGTTTATTCTACAGTATATGCTATTCGATTCTTATCCTGCTCCTGTAGAACGTATATCGAAACATTATACTAAGAATAGCGCTATACGGGCGTTATTCGGCACTTGTAGAACCGGGTCTTAACATGTTTATGGATTATTGTTGCAATTCGTAATGCATGAAATTTCTAACAATAAAAAGTAGGAAAATATGCATCTTCATCCCTAATCTTTTCAGCACAAGAAATGTTGGTGTATTTTTTTATACGATGTTTATGGAATAATTATTCATAGAGTAATGGCAGAATGCTTGACCCAAAATATGACGATTTAACCTAAAACTAAATATTCCTTCTAACGAGATAGGTTTCATAAAAAAAATTAAACTCCATTGACTTCAATACATTTTTAAAATCTTTTTTTTAAATTTGTCCTATCCCTTAAACTTACGTTTGGCTGATTTCTACTAAAATTCACAGCATTTTCCTCTTCCTCTTGTCTATTGATAACGGTGTGGTACGCTGATGCTATTTGTGGATGTGAAACTGTCAGACAGTTAATTTGTGTAAGTGTAAGATGTTGTACACGCTTTCTTTGTAAAAACAACTTCATTACAAAAATAATATTTACGACCGATTAGGTGAAACTGGTCAATTTTATACAAACCGCGATGTATGATGTTCAAAAACAGTTAAATGAAATCAGGAAGATGATACTTTAGAAAGAATTGCAGGTGATCCCCAGTTAAGTAACAGACGCTTATCAGTAATAAATGAAATAAGCCATGCTTAAACTACAAAACTTAGGACGTTACCACTTTACTCCAGTGCAGATCTATTGCTGGGAGATATCATTCTTGAATTTGGCACAATTAATTATGGAAGACAAACGCAAATAACAATTTAATAGATTAATACCCGCCAAGAATTAAGGCAAAAATACAAAATGCTAAGAATTTTATTAGAAATCAGCCAAACATATTTTTAAAGGTTACAAACTTTAAGAAAAGTATTGTAATGCATGCTATTCGCAGGTAGGTTAGTTCTTGATATTGTAAGTGCAATGACAAAAATGTTTTTCGAAAAAATATAAATACACATAACTTAATCAGAATACTATAGAAAAAATAAATTGAAGTCGTAGATGTTGAAACTTCAAACTGTAGATGTAGAGTTTTACTCCAGTGGGGGTCACAGTCAATTGGTGTATCTTTTATAAGATTCAAATTATCCCAATGTTCTTAAAGCTACGCGCCCAAATTAAACTCAAGATTACAATAACTAGTTTCAAAAAACATCTGGAAAACAGTACGAGTTTTTTATTCTGTTCAATTAGGGGAATATTTTATGTTGGCCTCGGCTATAGAGAAATCATAGTAATTAAGTGAAACTATATTACCGCGTAATGTTTAAATTAGGAGACAAACCCAACCTTAAACACTATCCAAAACAGAAAATGGAATGAAGAAATAAAGTACTACGTTCTTCAAAATATTCAGCTCAATCATAGCTTCTAAACTACTGACGTACTGGCGGATTGCACAAGAACTAAATAATTATAATAGTAGTAATAAGATTTTCTGTTTTACTCGTACCAAAACCATTTAATTTATAGCCGCATGTAATGCTATGGCAAGACGGCATTAATTTTCATTAGCAAATTGTACTTAACAAAGAAAGCATTAAGTACATATTTGATTTTGCCAATTGTAACAATAATTCATAAAATGTCAAGTAACTATTATATTGTATTGCTGTTCATATGTTAATGAAGTTTATCATATCAGCCACATTGCCCTCACTCTAAAAATATTTTTTATTAAAAATTGTACAAAAACGTACACGACGAGGATGGGATTCGAACCCACGCGGGCAGAGCCCATTGGATTAGCAGTCCAACGCCTTAACCACTCGGCCACCTCGTCCTGTGGCACAGTTGACAATTATTAAATATTTCTCACAATAATTGCTTCAATCGTATTTATCTACTAAGTAAAGTACATATCAAAGATGACAAAGTTATTTTATTCCGGAGCTAAAATTAATCAAATCTCACAAACGATTCGTCAGCATCTCTGTTATCTCATGTACATAAATCGCAATTGTTAACGTACTATATAACTTTATGTACTGTCTATAATAAAATGCGAGGAAGATTAGAGAATAAAATAAAAAATGATCAAAAGTAAAGTAAATAATATATTATTGTAAATTGTAATCTGTACTTTTCTTTCGGCTTGCCCTCGAGAACCACTTGAGCGATTGTGATGCTGTTTCACAATTCCATAAAGCATTTATTGAGTAATGAGTAATGCAGGTATTGCTAAGAGAGAGCACCGCAGTGACAGTCTAAGAAAAAAGGTAGCCCGAGCACTATCGTCGCATACACTGCTAAACCGTTAAAGATATCTCAAGATACAAGAAGCCTTGCAATGGCTTCGTGAGAACTCACTAGAAAAATATTAAGCAGGCTGTTTCTGTTGATTTTTCATTTCTGAATCCATGTTGAGAGTCATTCAAAATATAGAACTTCCATTCTTTTATGGGGATGTTTTACTAAAACTGCACAGAAATAGGTAGGTAGTTCTCACTATCTAAGATGTTAGCCCTTCAGTGCGAAAACTTCCTTCGTAGATGGAGCGGTTTATTAGGTACGTAAGGTGATAGATTAAATATTTTTTTAGTACCGTCGTATATTGGCAAAGAAGCCAAACCCTTGTTCTTTGCTGGTGATTACAGCAAGGAGTGTAATTGTATGCACCCACAACGTGACATAGATTGGGTGTATGAATGGAATATAATGTAATAACAACTTCACTTACAAAAATGTCCAGTGTCCAGATGTCGGTTCTTGGTTATAAGCTTGCTGGAAAAAAAATAAAGGAAGTAAGTAACTGATGCAAAGCATTTGGGCACTTATGACACTAGTTTAAAGTTAA
This sequence comes from Geotrupes spiniger, assembly GCA_959613385.1. Classification (NCBI taxonomy): domain Eukaryota; kingdom Metazoa; phylum Arthropoda; class Insecta; order Coleoptera; family Geotrupidae; genus Geotrupes; species Geotrupes spiniger. The sequence continues at coordinate 3,823,595 of OY390738.1, forward strand.
AGAAGCATATTCACAATATCGTTGTGGATAGTATGCAAATGTTGGGATTCATAATAAGAAAAATCAATAACTTTCTGATTGTTAATATTATTCGGAAAGTATATTTTGCTTTAGTGTGACCAGAACTAGAATACGCATCGGTAGTATGCTTTACAATTCCACTATTTCAATATTTACAATTTCATGTGACGTAAGCTTTCTCGTACGTGCCCCTGCTCCTTTTCTCTTTTCTCCTCCCTCAAAAAACGAAAGACCTCCTGTCTAATCCAAATCATTTTCCACTTTCTTCCCTTTATTTTCCTCTTCTTCCTCCATTCTATCTCCCCATAATCATCTATCCATGCTTCCAATCAATATATCTCTTATTATAACATTGCCTCCTTCATTCTCACTTCCACTTCACTTTGTTACTATCTTTTTTTATTTGCTAAACAAATCGCAAATAATATTTATTGAAACAATTTGTTATTATTTTGTTTATTTGCTCAACAAGTTGCAAATAGGATTTATTGATACACTTTGTTATTATCTTTTGTTATTTGCTAAACAAATCGCAAATAATATTTATTGGAAAACTTTGTTATTATCTTTTGTTTATTTGCTTAACAAGTGCAAATAAAAGTTATTGACACAGTTTGTTATACACTTTTATATTTGCTTAACAAGTGCAAATAAAACTAACGCATTATAAGCTAACATAATTCATTTAAATTTATATTTTTTCAAACAAGTTGTAAATTATTCCATTTACCGCTTATCTAGCCATTGGTTACCCTGAATTCAGGCACCATCAATAAAATATTAGAAAATTTTAAATATTCTTACCAAATCTTCTGTCCCGGGGGCACTCGTGTTCTTTCTTCTTCTGCCTCCGGTAGGTCGCTGGGCTGAACTTCTTTCCCTTCCTCCTTAGGCTGGTCACTGGGTCGAACTTGTCTACATCCCTGATCTTCGCTGTAACAGGTGATGATCCAGGTGATCTCCCTACCACCTCTATTCCTTCTCGTCATCGTTTTAAAAATAAAATTATTTTTTCTAATTTAACTAATAAATTCTTCTTTTATTATTTATAAAAAAAACACGATTATTGAAGAACTCTAAAATTGAGCCTGTTTCTTGCTCGATGGTCGGTCTGGCTAGAGATTTGGTTACTGCGACTTTCATGCTTTATGTATATATTTTTTGTTGCATTAATATAGATTTAGTGTTTTAGATTAGGTTAGTTTTAAATTATTATTGCTTAGTTTAGATACTCTAAGTTAGTTTATAAGAGTTTCTGGTAATTAGGCCTATTAGCCTGTGCAAACTAAATATGTTTTCAATATAGGAAACGATATAGTGATATTTTTGATGCCCATTTCTACCCAAGTTGTTATTTACTTTATTCCATATAATTTTTGGTTAGTTTCAGCTCCGTTAATTACTTCAGAAAACTGGTCGTTTTATATTAGTTATACGAATTTTTCTTCTATTTGCACTTTCGTATGCATCATTCGTTTCAGGATTAAGTAACTGAGCGTTTTCAACTTTATTTTCTTGTATTATATCTTGGGTCACCCATTTATTTTTCAAAGTCTTCTATTAATTAAACTTCTATTATTATTTGTTTGTTATTTGCATGTACTGATGATATCACGGAAGAAATGTATCAACGAATATGTTTAAACACTTGGACATTTCTGCCTCAAAAATACTGTTTCGAAAACGGTAAAAATACTGAAAAAATATAATTACAAAAAGAAATAACAATGATTTCGACGTTCCGGTAACGATCTGTTGCCGCCTTCAGGTAAACTAAAATTAAAGGTCCTAACTAATTGTTGACCTATATATACAAAAATGTAGTGTGACGAGTTGTTCATATGTATGTCTATGTGCAGCGATCCGCTTTATTGTTGCTGAGTTCTTGACGACCGTCTTCCGCAGCGGTTCGATGTCGATGCTAGGTGTCCTGAATATCTGGCAGTTGGAGTTAATGTACGATGCTTCTTTAAATTTTCTCTTGTACCAGTGGTTCGTCCTGCGTATTATTCGTGAGACTTCGTATTGTAAACAGTGTTGTTTCGGCCATGCGAGTTCTGACAGATCTCGCATTTTTCCGGGTTGGTTTTGTGTTCTTTTAGTCTTACTTAGAGTGGTCTCTTCGTTTCTCCGATATATTTCCATCCACATTGGCAAGGTATTTCGTATATGCGTTTTTCGTGGCTTTGTATGAATTAGGTCTCGTCTTGGTTAATTTGGAGCGGATGGTGTCCGTAGTCCGTAGAAGTACGGTTTTATTTTAGATTTTTGTTCAATCCTTCTGATTTATGTCTTGTAAAGTTGAATACCACTAAATTTTGGGCAATGTACATTGCAATTTAAATTCTCTTCGACCAGCTTATAATCGACATTAACTATTTCTATTTTATACGTTGCTCCAGGTATATTCGTGACCATCTAGTTAGTGGAGCTTTCAATCATTGCATCCTGTTTGTTTATGAGAATTGTGTGGGTTGATTTGCAATTACCATCAACTGGCATGTATTTAGTGTTCCTGGCTTTTGTGTGCGCACCAATAAATCAAAATTTAACAAAACTATACTGGACTAGACTGGAAACTGTCGGAATCAACCTGCAAAAAGTAACATCGTAATGAAAAATTAGAAAAAGCAAAATCAAAAACAAACTTAATATTATTATATTATAATATAGTGGGGATTCAAAATAAAAGAATAAAAAAGATTGAACCGGGTTGCTATATTAAAAGTGCGACTCTTTATTTTAAGTCGTAAATTACGCACCGGTCGCATTAAGACGCAACCGTGTCAACTTGACTGCCAACTAAGATGTACATTCAAGGGATAATTATTAACACTATGACATCATCATTTAATTAATAGCGCAGTATGCTTGCCCGGCAGCATGTGTAATTACATTAACATCAGTAATTAATCCTAATTATGCGATAAGCGCCTCGTTGTGGGGCCCAGTAGAACTATTCACGTGCATACAAGCAAAACGAACGACTGTAAATTCGCGCGTCTACTAGAATTTAGTCGTGAATTAGTGAACAAGTTTAGATAAAATGTAATCAGTAGGTCGTAGGCTATCTCTTATACTAATTGATTCAAACTTACGAACTTTGCGCAGTTTTTTTTTATTTATTTTGTAGAAGTATAAAATGTTGAATTACAGAAAATCCATGATTATATCAACGAAAAATGCTATAAAGAATTACCAACAGACGAATAGTGCGAATTATATTGTTTACCAACTGTTGCTTCTTAATAGTTAGTAAATGAATTCAAACTTGAAAATTTCTAAATTCAAAATTAATTCGAATTGATTCAAAAAGCCAAAGGTTACAAGCTGTAAAAGGCAACATTTTGTATATGTTCTTATAGCTGTTCCTGAAAAATTTATAACATGAATCATGGTGACAACAGCATGTGGATGAAGTTGGCATCCCTATGTATGTCTCAAAATTGTAACAAGTTATTTATTTACAATTTAAATCATAGTCGCCGTCAATTTATTATCACTATAAACAACGAAAAGAAAATAATATACATAAATGTTACTGAAACAAGTAAATAAAATGAGATGAACGAAAACGAAACAAACTTGAGATCATCTAATGATACGAAAAAGCACATAATAAACTGAAAGACCACCCTGAAGTGGATTTTATTTTTAAGCAAAGTGCAGATAAACCAACGAAAACCAAGTTTAACTTGATAAACGAGTGTACAAAGAACAGACAGTAAATGAAACAATTAAAGTGATTCGTTAGAAAAATTAAAACCACACAAGAAAAGCCATAAACTAAATTGAACGAAACAGCAAGCCACATATAATAGAGTAACTGAAAACAAATCGGCATAGAATAGGCAAATCAATATAGAATACAGCATTGATCGAAGTAAGAAATGAAACTTTAAAATTTAAAATCGAGCCAAAAAACGAAATTAAACAAACGAATCTACTGTGATCGAATTAACAAAGAAAGCGGAGACGATATGGATAACAGCAAACAAGGAGTAAAGAACAAACTCAAAATTAAATCACTCTGAACAAATTGCGACAAGATTATGTAAAAACGAAAGGCAATAAATAAAAGTAAGAAGTTATAGTAAAAATACGACGACGTCAAAACATTCAAGCTGAACTAGTACCACATTGTGAGTGAGGCTGAACGACGTTTGAAGCTGGAAATATATGTAGGCTACATAATCTAATAATAATCGACCAAAACGCTGGTGAATTAACGTCAGCACGCACTCGACATAACCCCATGCATCAATAAAACAAGAGAAACAATTCTGGAACGATTAAAACCTCCAATCTAACGGACTATGATGTCATACGACTGCTCGGTTAATTGGTTTGTCGGCGTATCGGTCACGTGAATCTGTTAAGCGATGCCCGACACGATTACAATTGTTTTATTTCGACTATCGCGTCGAACTGTGTCATCTAGGTGACAGTTTCATTGATGGAAAATCGCGTCGAAAATGACACCAACAAGTCGTTACGTCTTGATAGTCCGTTTAATCGACTATCCATAACATTCACCATTCGGTTCGGCCTAATTGAAATTTACGACCGACACTTTTCAATTTCTTGTTTATATCGGACTTGGTCGTTTTTAATTCTCATGCCCGGATATTTCGAAGTAACGCTGCGTTAACGCAATAAGCAGATGTTTTAATGTAATTGCACAAGTGGATTAAATTAACATCGTCGAAGCACGACGGCTTATTAGAATTAAGTGAATTAATTCAAATTAAAAGAATAGTTAGGTTATGCATAATATGCTAACAATGTTAGGGGTACCCCACATAATAAAATAGCGATTGTATATTAGTTTAAAACGACTTGCCAATGTATATATACTAGATACACATAACCATAAACAAACTTTTGTAACTATAGAATAAATATTCTTTAAAAATCACTCGCTGAAAGAGCATCACCATAACTAATACAAATTAAATGAATTTGTACAAAGACAAGACAACGAAGATAATAAATATATCGCATGCTAACTTCTATTGGTGAAGAAATCCCACAAATATGTAAACATTAAAATAAATAATAAAAAATCCATTATTTCCTTAAATTTTTAAGACTAAACGATAACATGAGGAATCGGTACCATTAAGTATTGTTATATTATTATTTAGTAAGTATGTTGTTTATGAAGGAATTATCAATAATGCAAAGAATCTACATTTATATGAAATATCCCTGTATAATAAGGTGAGTACGTTTTAGCGATATTTCCCATAATGTAAAATTTGATTACTTCGGTTGCTCTAACTGAATCTTCAGTTTTGTAACGTTAAACAACTTTTTCAAAATATATGTTAGCTCTATAACAAAGAAACCACAGAGGATCAAATAAAATGTATTTTAATTACAAAGTACCCGATCAGTATCACAAAGAATGACAACGGTTGTTACTTTCTATGCTGGCCGTGGAAAGACACAATCCAAATATTCAAACCAATCTAGCAAGACAAATTTATCCATGGCTCACGTTGTTTTGGTATAGTAGGAGGCCATGGAAATTTGCCATATAAGTTGGCAGTAAAGTTGTCTGTTTAATTAGGTTATGCTTTTCTAAGTTTGAGGTTATACATAGCGTCAATGTTTAGTGCATTAAAAAACCAACCATAAAAAGTTGATAACGCTGATAATGCTGTAGTGCCAGAGGTTTTCAGGTTTACCTTGAATAGACTAGAGAACAATAGGAATCAAGACTGCAGAGATCTGCGTGCAGTTAATGTACACACCACTAGATCACCCACCCCTAACTTAACTTTGACCAGTTGATTTTAAGCAAAATAACAGCCCTAAAACTAGATTTTATAAAATCTTGCGCCTACTTATAAAACCTCACTTTATTCGAATCTTTCTTCTAATTTTTTCCACACACAAAACTATTCAACTTAGATGAAAATGTGGGTGGTTTGTCCATCGGCACCGAATAATAAGGCGCATTATCAAATATCTCTACATATTTTCCCTCTAACCGTCCTCCACTTTTGAAATAAGTTTTCATGGATTATGTTATGATAATCCCTACCATAATTTTTGAATTTAGCAATAGATCGCATCCCTCCAACAATAACCAAATTACATCATGCGTGTAAAATTGTAAATCTTGAACTTTCACTTTCAATGTTGCCTGGAATTTTTTCAAATGTACGATACGCATACCTAACGACGAATTGCCGACAAATGGTGATAAATCCAAGTTTCAGCAATGTTCGCAAATGCAAAATTAAAAACTACAATTTTGACACTCAATGATTTTTTAGAAATGTAATTTTAGCTTCGACATGTTTCTGTTCACAAAATTTTACGACGATGTACCACTCACCACTAGAAAAATTGTTCTCCAAAATCCAAATCGAAAATTTTCTCGCGAATTAGTTAAAAGATCTTCTAATCATCTAAAAATCTGAAAAATTCTTTATTGCTAGATTTATATGGTGCAAGAATACAAAGAGAGCAGTTGACAACCGCACATACAAATATATCGATTCGACGAGTTCCATTTGGGATATTACTCATTCGTCTTAGCATCAACACTAAAGGACGGCTTAAAGCAAGCGCATACCAAAACAATGGAAGAAATGTTTAACAACTTATAGGTGGACAATGTGATGTTGACAGCAATTGAGAAGTACAAAGTAACGAAATTGTTGCGAGGATGAATATCCGAGAATTCATCGGCAACCGCAAAGAACTCATTATAGCAAAAGAAGATTTTGATTAATTATACACTTCGTAACCTCAAATTTCGATCTATTAGGACGGATCAGTACCGATCTCAATAAATAATTTTCCCCAAGATTTATGAAAAAAGAAATACCAGTGAGATAAGATCTGAATCAGGACGATAAAAGAAGTTGGAAAATCCTCGCCAGCAACTGACACAAAATGCAATTCGCATTCGTCGAGTAAACGACAGCTCCACATATTTGTCGACGCATCCATGATAGCATATGCAGGAATGGGTTATATCCGAGGATATATTGGCGAAGAGGTACAGTCACATATAAATAGATCGAAAACACGCTTGTGTTCATTAGATGGAACATACATTCAACGGGTGGAAATTTTACCAGCTTTGATTGGAGCAAGGTTACTTAACTTCCTCAGGAAGAAACTCTGTCTGGAAGTGCATGTTACATTGGATCAGATCAGACAAAGAAACAAGCAAGCTCGAGTTTCATCAACAATCGCCTAATAGAAATAAAAACAAGAAGTTGATGAAACTATTAAAATAGTTCCATCTCGGGTCGTCTCAATTTAAGAACTTCAGAACAACTCAATTTGGTGGACAGAATGGTTAATGAATAAGCCTATCAAGTAGTCAACGGGGGAGTTATCTGAGATGGAAGAATAACAAGGAGAAGCAATTGAGCAGAAGAAATAGATAGAACACAGTACATTTCCGGTATCGGAAATCTCAAAATAGCAAATGCAGTGAGTAGATAAAAATCGAATCAGCAGGTGGACGGCAATGAATGGAAGCTTAGCGAGAGGAATTCGTTTTACAAAGAATTTTTGACACAAAGTAAGAAGCCGACCAGACTGGTAAGATTACAAGAAAGTAGAAATGCGTTTAGTGAAATAAGTTCAAGCAGAGAATAGCGTTACCGAAGAACAGAAATTGAAGTGGGAACCTCGTCTACGCAGTGCTTGTCTAAATAGGTACTCAAAACATACAATATTAACAAATACGAGGATTTGCAAATATGTTGTTTATATATTATATTGATATTGTGTTATGATATTAGCCTCATTAAACATGCCATCCAGTGTTGAAAACATTATGTCTCAACTTCGTTTAATTTTGCTCTGCTAATTATTATGTGCCTGCTGCGAGTATCTGATTGGTTGCATGAGGTGATGTGTTTAGTTCGAGTTCCTTCACTTCTAACCCCCTATTCATACTACCTGTATGTATGAATATCGAAATGACTGAAAAAAATCCAGTTTTATGTAGATATGAGATAAATACATGTTGCAAGAGCACCCACACGCACATGGTACACACATCCACAATATTTATTTTCAAATTATTCAAAAAGATGGGTGTCCTCGTCCGATTTGAATTCGTCGCACGGCGCCCCGGGACAGAGGCGGGGGCGCCCAGAGTCGTCCAATAAAACGCACGCAAAAATATGAAATATTTATATTTTAAAAGCACTTGGTCGGCTGCCTTTAACGTGTGCAGTAATGGAGTAAATATGAAATGCTAATGTTTGCGAAGTCGGGAAATTATATTTCAAATTGAACTGTCCAATATACGAGCCGTGTGTTTGCTGTTTCGATATAAAAATGATTTAAAATCGCCGCGGGCGTCCTGCGCTATGCAAATATCCCCTAAAATAATTATCTACTTGCTTTTACGTTTTAATTCGGTTTTTGTAATGTAAATTTCGAAATAACTACCGCACTAATTGATGCAATTCCTGCTTGCCTGCTATTATTTCTCGCCCAATTTAATTTGATTTTCAGCGCAATTCAATTAAACTAAATCGTCGACTGAAGCTTCGATGGATCTGTAAATGAGAGCCAGAGCACAATGAATCTGTGATAATTGTGCTAAAATTGTGTAGTTTTTAAACAGTAGGGGAAAAATACCTATAATAATGTAAAATAATAACATAAATTCGTTTTACAAATATGATGTATAGTAAAGCAGGGAAGTATTCTATAAACTAAAAATAAACAAAAAATGCTCTTCAAAGCATTAACAAATAATCGAATTTAAATACAGAATGAAAAGGATCCATTTTACCCTAAATGTTGGGCGAAACGGTCCCTTCACTGAGGTAATATCGATCCCTTATGCTATGAAGTACTAGTGTTTGTACCCATTATTGACAAGAACAGCACTTTATCAATTGTTCGCGGGCTTCAGAATTGCTAAACAACTCTGAACAAAAAATAGGTGGTACATCATTATCTTCATCATTTTTCATTTTAGCTTTAGCATCTTTTCAATATACCTTTTTTAGACTTTTGGAAGTCGTCAGCTTCTTAATATCAGATTTTGTTTTGACTAGATTATAACTGGGCGTTGAAGCCAATACCGTTGAGCCTTGAGATGGCCTTGAACTTGAACAACTACAGGTTGTGCTTTAGCATCGACAACATTGTGGTCTGAATAATTCGCAAAAGTACTGAGATCGTCTGATGAACTTTCATTAAGTTGACAATCACCTGATTTATCCTATGGTGTCTGCCCTTGTTCTAGTTGTTCTTAATTTTTTGTTCAATAACCTTTGTTTTGGTAATTGAAGTGCTGGTGTTCTTTCTTTATGAAAATAAAGGTTTCCGCCGGAATTTTCCTTATTGTTCCAGGATGAAGAGTGGTGCTACATGCTTTTACAAATAGTGCACGAACACTATATAAAGTCACTTTACCAGGATCAGCTTTGATCTGCAAATCAAGTTCTTGATTGTAATAAGTCATGAAAGGCGAAAATACTGCATATATTACATTTTATGCATACATTAGAATAGAAATGACAACATTTGTTCTGCAGTATTCAATAGCCTTTATAGCTTTATGAGTTGAATGATTATCAAGTAACAGAAGCCCTTTATTTTCAACTATACTTTGCATGTGCATTTAAAAATATTGTAGACATTGAATAAACGTGTTTGTTTTCATGTCATTATACATTCATTATAGGGCGTTCCATAAGGACGCCCTGATTTTATGCGCTTACGCGAAAATATGATTGCTGGTGAATTAAACTATCCTCCACACATTAACACATAAAACAAAACTGACCCTTTGCCCTCTTTCGATTAAAGCCCTTACCTGCTTGCGACCTTATGCGCAACAACATTCTGTAACTTGCTGGGAACTGCTTGAATTCCGGATTCGTCCAGGTTATAAATTCGCAAAGGACCAATAATGTTATAAATCGTGGTTACTTCATCTAAATGTGAACATAAATGCTACTGCTTCCTAGTTGAACCCGCGACGTCGAGCAGCTGAAATGGGCTCAGTAGTTTTAAATGAATGGATTTCTACGAAGAAAGTCAGGAAACCATTTCTAAAGCATGCATTTTACTGACGTTTCTATTTCGTTGGATAGAGTTGAAACACATCTTCCTTCATGTTTCTAAAATCCTTTTGGCCATAAACTTATAAACGAATACTTAGTAAAACATGAAGGACGTATGTACATACGTTCCCACACAAAAGAGCGGGGTACAATTACTTACTATCTGGTTCTTTCCTTTGACTATGCGTTTTAATGTAGTTAATGATAACTCAAATATTTTAGCAACTCTTTTAAAAGGCATTCTGTTTGAAATTACTTCTAAGGCTGTCTGGATGATAGTTTCGTGATATAATTTCGAACCATGAAAATAGATATAAATAACAATTCGCGCCAGTAATTGTATGGGAGGTAAAATGGTCGCCGGGTTAATTTTCCCTTTCAATGAAGGAGGTATGACTATCGCATAACTTGATGACTAACTTATGAATTTGTTGTTTCCTCATGGCAGTTTTGAAAAATATAATTAGACAACAAGGCCAGCTTAAAATTAAATGAAATCCTAAAAGTGCCATAAAAATATATTAAACTGAACTTTACAAGTGAGGGGATATACTATTCTTGAGACTTGTGTGTACATACCATAACAACAATTGAAAACATTTACAAAGAGACTTTAAATATGGCAACCACACTAGGAGGGAGCGGCGATTGCCACAGTGTAAAGCAGAAAGAGTCACTTGTTTGGCAAATATTGTCACTGTGTATGAACTCTGGGCGCACTATTACTAACCCGAAATCAATATAGTAAGCAGATAATTCCGTCACACCCAATTTGTGGGATGTAAGAGGAGTAATTTTAGAAGGTAACATGCTTAATGGGGTTCCTGTTACACTAGTATGTCACATACTCAGAACTCATAAAGAACCATGCCATCAGAAATCCCCAGGCGATCCTAAACCTTTGGTCCATTTAAAGATGCCTTGGGTAATGCAGCCGGTACATGTGTAGCTATGCTCTCGGCTAAGATTCGCGGATATTCAATCACTTCAAAAAACATAAAATAAACTATGTCGAAAATAACATATTTGTTTTGCCGTCGCTTCAATAAATTTGTTTAACAACGGTCATAAAGTTTTCATTAAACTTAAAATTTTCGAATTTCCGCAGTAGCACTTACGTCTTCACAAAATGACGCCATTACTCACTTCAATGTAACTGTGATATTATATCCACTGTCACAGTGGACTGGTATTTTGAGGGTATTTGATATGTAACATATTTTGCAAAAAGATTACAATATCACTAAATCACTAAATCAGAATGACCACGACAATTACAATAGTACGTTCCGATTTGCAATATGAAATGCATTTTGTAACCCGGAGCAATCCATTTGTTAGTAAATAATAATCAAACGAGGAGTTCTGTTGGTTAGTTTGTAAAATATTGATAATACAAAATCATGATTTTAGTAACATTCAGAAATAATTCTTAAATAAATTAAAAAATGAAGTTGTGCTGTGAAGCGCATTGTTGTTGTATTGCTGAGACTTGCGTGTATATCGCTTTACCTCGACGATTATCTACAAATGTTGTGACAATTATAATTTAATCAACTGGAATATTTGCAGTATATCGTCGGTATAGATTAATTTTGGTACATTGCTTCGCGGGGTACAGTTATTGATTGCAGTGCTATTACGCCTTCGTTTTCCTAGCTATGATTTCAGTGTACTATATCGTACAGTTACAGTAACAAGAAAAGGAAGAGCTGAAGAGAGCAATAGTAGAACTTGAAGTGCAAGAGTCTGACGATAATGAAGAAAAACAAATTATATGCAATACGAATTTTCGACGATATCAAATCGAATAACTACGTTGGTGTGCCATTAAACAGGAAAAACGAGCAAACAGTTTACGAAAATTTATTTACAATTAAATCACATATGTGTGTGTGTGTGTGTGTGTGTGTGTGTGTGTGTGTGTGTGTGTATTAACATTGCTTTACATTCCTCCCATTTACGGTTCTCTAACTAATTTCCGCTCCAGCTTTTTTATCCTATTCTCGTATTCTGTAATGTCTTCATCTTTCTCCATCCTGCGCATCTACTTCTTTCCATCTATCTACCATCTCACTTTCCACGTCGTGCCCATCTCTTCTCCTCCTTGTCACCTCCATCACTGCCTTTTCGGATAACTTTAAAATTGGATCACTTGCCATCTCGATAGTTCACTCCTATTATGTTTTTCTTCGTCTCTTACAGCCCTTTCGACAGTAACAAAAGATATTTCAAATAAAGAATTTACAGCACCATAATAAGATAAACAGTACACATACTTGGCGGAACGATCACACGAACGATACGTGAAGAAGACAATTTGAGGATTTTATTATTATTATTATTATTATATGCTACCATTTGATGACAAACTTATTAAACGCTTGGCTAACAAAGAATGGCGTTGCTACCTATTTTCCTCAAATGTCGCATTAATAACATGGGTTACTCGATGCACTTTATGACGTCTTCTAAAATCGAATTGATTTTGTGGGTTTTTCCAATTACTATTATTTTTACCAATATTATTCCGAGAATTCATCACTAATTTAAAACCCAATCAAAAAAAAAAGATCTCCTCTAAAAATGTCCAATCACAGCAACTCTTTCGTGACAGTCTTTATGAGCTTCAACGCAAATAGCCGACTATTTTAGACTGCAACTCACTATAACCAATAAATAAATTTTTACACATTTTTAGTTCAAGTTAATTCTCCCAGTTTCTGGAAAAATGGATAAATCAAGATGGAGAATGGCATCAACCTGAGAAATAAATATCAAAATTGTCGAAACAACTCCCAAGAGAAAAAGGAGAGCTAAAGCACACACGGCGACAGTTTATGCACTATTACGAGGCTCGGAATTGCCCATTCGATGCAGCAACTACCCAACTGAATAGTATACATATATAATATGAAAAGAAAAGATATTACCGATATAAAAAGACTGTAATCAAATTTAACTATAATATGAGTGCAGAATTGCTACAGGGAAAGTTATTAATGATAAAATATGAAAATAGACCCTTTTCGGATTTGCAATTCAAGACTGACAAGCTAGAAATGCCAAACACAAAGAGTTTCAATGCGAAATCGACAAAAGAAAGAAGAGTTCTGATAAATTGACTCTGAAGGCACACCTTCAACTGCAAAAATATTTGACGGACAAAACACCGGAAGGTTTACAAAAAAAAATTATATTCATAACTGCCAAAGAACTAGCATGGAGAGGTAATAAGGGGAGAAAACAAACAAAGGAACTTCAAAATCTTCTACAAAAAGTAAATGGTTGGTACGTAATAATTCAGATCCTGATATTTCTCCAGTGCGCCTTTTTCTTAAATCAATAGAAAAGCGACCCAACCATGTGACATCACATCGTCTGTTCGTAACACCATACAAGAACTGGACTTCAAATTACAACACATGTTGGTACAAAAATATTCCTCTAGGCATTAATAAAATGTTAAAATTGACATTAGAAACTAAGAAAACGATGGGTTAGACGTTTAGGATAGGTGAGATGAGAGGAAGGAAGATGGGAGCGGGAGGAAGTTGGAGGGAAGGTTAAATTAGAAAAACGAGATAGGAGGAATAATATAGCGATAAGAGGATTAGAGGTGGAGAAAGGAAGAGAAAAGAAACAGGTGGAGGAATGAAAAAGAAAAGAAATCTGGGTGGTACGGGAGGCGGAGGAAGCATACAAGTTGGGAGGGGAAGGTGAAGGAGTGGTGCTAGCGAGGATAACGTAAATAAATTAACCCGCATATGCAATAGTAATTGTCAAAAAATTATATTGTATTGAATCAAATACAGCGAGATCGAAAAAAAATTGTCAAACTAGGTCATCGAAAATAAGCCGCATGTCTTTTCCTAGTTCATAAATTTGAAAATAATTATTGACACTGACAAGTCAAACTTGGAGTTATAATGCTTGGAATAAAGAAAGTGACAAAACTAAAACAGTATTTTATTTAAAGAAGGTGTTGAAAATGTTGTCCATTATTTTCCAGACATAACTGCACGCGTCGCTTCATATTTTCAGTAACGCGGATAAACATTTCAGGTGTGATTTCTTCCAACTGTCTTGTTATGGCCAATTCCAATTCTTGCAAATTTTGAGGTCGGTTCCTGTAGACATTATTTTTTAAATAAGAAAACAAGAAAATATCGGGGCTTGTCAAATCTGGAAACCTAGGTGGCTATAAATCTCTGCTAATTAATCTCCCCAAAAAAAAAAGATTTAAAAAATTCAAAGTTTTATTTGCTGTGTGAGTAGTAGCTTTGTCCTGCTGGAGAAATCCATTTTGTAGTTCCTGATCATCCAACTTTTCGATAAATGGTGTAAGAAATTGATTAATGTAAAGATTCGCATTAACATTTTCATGAAAAGCAAAATGGTATGATGCGCCTTCTTGAAATTGCAACCCAAAGTCCAAGCTTAACTGGATGAAGAGACGCCTCGACAAACACATGAGGATTTTCCGTACACCAGTGCCTCGTATTTTGGGAATTCACGTCAAGATGGAACCAAGCTTCATCAGTACAATACGTAATATCCAAAATTTCGTCATTATTGAGATTCACCACAAACCAGTTACAATAATTTATTCTAGGTTGAAAATCTAGGTAGAATCTGATGGTAGACTTGAACTTTATACGGATACAGTTGTAAATCCTTTTTTAAAATTAGCTGTGTAGTTCCAAATGATAAATTTAATTGTTGACCCACTCTTCGAATGGATGTAGATGGAGCTGCTTCCATGATTTCCATCGCATTATTCACCACATCAGCTGTTCGTTTTCTTGGTCTTCCACTACCTGTTTTTCGTTCAACACTTCCATTTTCTATAAATAATTCCACAGTTTTCTTTATAACTTGATAAACATCGTCATACGAATGATTGGCTGCTTCGGCGGGAAACTCTGAAACTCTTCATAACAGGCAACATATGAATTTTGCCATTCACCGTTTTCCAACTTGACTCCATTTCTAAATTATGATTCTAAAAGAAATGCTTTGATTTGCATTGACAACATTTTCTCGTGTCAATATGCGTCAGATTGACACTCGCAAATAATTTTAGGAAAAAAACATGGTCAACTTTGACTATTTTTTTATTCGATCACACTGTATTAGACACATGGACTTTTGTGGCAATATTAATTTAATATTAATAAAAATCAATATTATAAATTTCGAGTTGGTTTAGTAAATTGTCAGTATACATACAGTAATATCTACCGGAGCAATGAATGCAGTCTTACAATGTAGAGTCTAATCTCTGAAAAATTGATCGCAATGCCCAACATAGAAATTATGACCATGATAACCCCAAGAAAATACGTCGAACCGGGAATTTTAAAACTTATATGGATGTACTAAACAGCAGTAAAAAACTAATGTTATAAATGAACTTGCAGGTGGATAAGTAAACAATTAATTGGAAAGCTACAGAAAAGGATGAAATGAACAATTTGAACAATTGATAGTCGGCAATAAGTAAAACAAGTAAAGCAAACTAAAAACTATATTAAAAAGATAAACGAAATAATATTTTTTATACTTAAAACTTAAAATAATAATAATAATATATTCTTTTACAAATAAAATACGTATATTACAATGATTTGTTGAATGTTGAATGCCAACTTTGTTAATAAGTGAACATCGGTATCGTGATAAGTTTAATTATGACAATTAAATAATTTGTTCTTAAATGTTCGAACCCAATTATCGCAATTATGTGCAGCAGCAACCCCACTTACTTGCGTAATAATATACGAGTAGTTTAATGAAATATCACAACGATTCTAATTACCACATTTTACGCAATTTCACAACAGGAAATGGGAGACAGCGACAAAGAGCATTTCTTAAAGTTGTGTGTTTTGACGCAAAATAAGCCGTAACTACGTAAGGTAAATTTTGCGAAGGACGATTACGTATTTATATTAACACATTTTTCGCCAACCGCCGGCACAGAAACTCCGAATGCATTGTCGTAACGGAGATGGGGCGAGCACCGCATTTTAATATTTTAAATTCTCGCCGTTTTCCTTTTTGCGGTTGCAATTTTCTATTGGATTTGCTTCGCTTAATGGAAAGAAATGCGCCCGTATGAAACGTCTCGTGTAAATATTTTATCTCGGACGAGCCAAAACTACTTTCCTTAATACGTAGTTGGATAGTCGATTAGACCTGTCGGGATTAAATTTCTCGAACGCGTTAGTAAATAATAGAAGATTTCTTTAAGTTTGAACGAACGATCGTTACCGAAGAACAGTGAGGTTGATGTGTTAAGCGACGTAATGATTTTCATTGTTTTACGTTCGATTATATTCGATTATTTCAAATTGTTTTTCATTATTTTGTGTGGTTTTAATTTGCATTTGTTATTTTATTTTTGTTAATTTTGCTTCTATTATGTCCATATTATTCGTAGTGTTTGCGATACGTGAACAAGGAACTGCGTGTAGCCGACACTTGGCGAGTTGTAAATTCGACGAGAATTTCGATTACGTCTCTCGCTCACGTATGTTACGCCAAATGATTTGCGTCGCTACCGTCTGTGCTTTATTCAATCGTTCGAAGGCTTGTTCAGATAAACTCATTTAACTATGTACACTATTTATTATTACAATTTACAATATACAATTTTGCTCAATTACAATTAGCACTGATGATGATAGAGTGGATGTGTTACTTTGACTGTTGTCGTGTTACTGTGGGTAACTATGCGTAACTGTTAGTCTATTGCCTTGATACACGTACGTTGATTGTGTCACTGTCTGTGACTGATACTGGTACTGAACTGTTCGACTGGTATTGTGATACTCTTGTTACTTTAAATTGAACTCTGTGTCACTGCGTGTGACTGTTAGACTGTTGTCTTGAAATTAAATTAACTTAACTAAATGTATGTGAGGGACCGAACATCATATTATTATCATGCATACGATTCCAATAAAATTGATGCTTGTGTTTTTCTAATTTTTTTGTGTTTTATGTTCTGTTGTTTTCCATTTTGTGAATTCTTCTTAGCCACAAGTTTTCCTTAGAATTTTGATTTGTTGCTCCCCTGCGATGTCCCAACGCAATACATTCAAACATGAATGTTGGTAAAGATTCCGTATTTGAAAAAAAATCGAATCAAATGTTTCCAGTGGTTTTTACGTTACGAACGTGAAAAGCCGCAAACATTTAAATTTTACGTTCAATATTTGCCTGCTCGACTTACGAGCCGACGCTGCACACTAACTTGTATCCGGGGAAACTTTATTGGAGAAAATTTGATTTAATTTTTATAACGGCACCAAAGAGGAATGAGTGCCGTAATTTCTTTTGATGCTGCAATATAATTTCTGTATATCAAGTACCTTGGCGGAACGAAATTTCGAGAGAGTTTGGGAGGCGAATCGTTGCCGTACGTGGTCGGAATTTTTCGCTCTCCCAGAAACGTTTTATAGTCGGCGCGCTCTGCGAGAATATACAATGGGACGTAAATTTTAACCGCCAGAAGTACTTATGTAAATGCAGTTCAATTATTAAGACAGGAATATGACTTATTGATGCGCACCGAATTCGCCGGATATATCGCGGCATACATCTAAAATGTAAAAAATCCGTGGAATGAATTTATATTAGTATAAAATATTTCAAGAAATAACTCATTTATTCGAAATATTCCTAGCGAGTTTTGACTTCCTTTATAATGTCCAGCACTATATTATTTCCATTTTGCGTTCTCATTCGTTACTTTGTTTTTATATAGCTCCTTGTGCTTAGTGAGTATTGCTGATCCAATGTTGTTGTTGATCAATATGCAATCACGATTTGCTGGAAGTATTTCCGATGAAAATATTTGTTTGCGATATTACCGCTCAAAAAAATCTGACGTCTATTACGTTTAGTTCTAGACGTTTGTAGTTAATTTTTTTGAAGGGATTGTTGTGCTTTAATATGAAGAATGTTGTGGAGTGTTTTGTGTTCCAAGATTAACACCACTTTTGGCGTATTTACATCCACTTCATTGAAGCCCTAGAATTTCAAATTTAAATTAAATAATTTTACCGTCCACCTTTACAACAAAATGTGATACACGAAACATATGGAAAACTATTATTTTCACCAGCAAAACTTTTACATCCATAAATCTCTTTCACTGACCTAATGCGACTATTATTGTATTTGTGTATACGACGAGGTTGTTATATTGCGTAGTCTAGGCGTCATATCTAAGATTGACTATAATTATACAAATAAAATAATTATTGCTACAATTGTAAAAGGTAACAAACACTATAGGTCAGATTTAATTGTGTTAGAAAACGTCAAAAATGTGTCTTACACTTAGCTGAATTTACGAAATATGAATAATAATTTTAAATTTAAATATGCTGCAAAACATCAAATAATATTTTTAATTTTGAATTATGTTCTCGTATTCAGAAAAAGCACATTTCACATTGCAAAGTTTTTATTTTATTTTCAATTCAAATACAGTTGCATAAAAATGCAATTGACACTTTTGTCATATGCAAAAGTTACATTACTTAAATATACTCAGTGGCATATAAACTGCACCACCTAGAAGGGGTGGGAATTTTTGGACCAAATTTGGCAGAAATATTGGACTAGTCTAAAGAAAACACTTCACCTTTTTGATTTTTTTTTAATAATGTGTTGGTCCGCCCCTATTTCTGATACACTCATTGACCCGCCTTGGCATTGATTCCAGCAGGTGATCAATGTCTTCTTGGGGTATGGCATCCCCAGCAGCCTGTACTTCATGCCGTAGAGCTTCTATTGTCAACGGTGGGTGCGGTAGATTCCCCAATCTTCTACCTATCACGTCCCACACGTGCTCAATGGGCGACAAATCGTGAGATCTTGGCGGCCAAGGCAAAAGATTCAGAGAAGTCAAGAGAAACCCTTGCTACGTGAGGTCGTGCATTATCTTGCAGGAAAAGTGAGTCTTCCAGCCCCCCAAGATATGGAAGAACATGTGGTTCTACCACTTCGTCAATGTAGCGTCGGGCGGTCACACTGCCCCGAATGAAGAGCAAGGGTGACTTACTGCCGTAAGCAATAGCACCCCACACCATCAACCCCACAGTTCGGTGAACATGCCTCGCAATCGAAAAATCAGGATTGAGCCTTTCTCCACGTCTTCGTCTAACAGTCATCCGACCATCATGCATTCCTAAACAAAATCGCGATTCATCACTAAAGACAACTCGATGCCACTCCAAGTTCCATTGAAGTCTTTCCGTCCACCAGGCCAAACGTTCCTGGCGATGTTGAGCAGTGAGGGGTAGCACAAGATGTGGGCGGTAAGACAGCAAGCCTAAGGTTCTTATTCGACGATAAACTGTTCGCAAGCCTATCGGACGACCTTGTTCACCTAACCATTGATCATCTATTGATCTAGTTGTAGAGAATCGGTCTCTCAAGGCCATTAGTCTTAAGCGGCGATCTTGACGTTCATTGGTTCGTCTTTGAGCCCCAGTGCCTCTTCTCCGACGTTCAACCCCATGTTCAGACCACGCTTGATAAAGACGCATTATTGTTGAGTGGTGCCGTCCCAAACGGTTGCCGATTTCTCTAAACGAAAAACCTGCTTCTCGTAAACCAACAATCCGCCGTCGGTCAAAGTCACTCAACTGCTGGTAAACTTGAGGTCTCCTTCCTCTAGGCATCATTAAACATTTGAAACACTTTAAACTAAAGAACGGGATCCGAAAAAGTGGAACAAATTCAAAAAATGACTCGATAATTGCTTGTCTATCACCACCTCTAAAAAATGACACAAACGTCAAAAATCCCATGACTACTTGATGATTGGGTTTCAAATTTTAATTAACTATTTCCCTGGACTAGTCCACTATTCCTGCCAAATTTGGTCCAAAAATTCCCACCCCTTCTAGGTGGTGTAGTTTATATGTCACTCAGTATATATCCAAATTCGAAAGAGAACATTCGACCGCTATTTTTCTGAATACACGTGAATTAAATAAATAGATTTTGAATAGAATTTAATTTATTAATTTTCTACATCTACAAGAATTATATTTTTCAAATACTATATGCTCATACAAACCACAAGACGCAAGTAATCAGTCTGTATTTCATTGATGTTATACACCGCCTTTCAAATAAAATAGACCACATCGAACTACTGAATGTTGAATGATGAAACTTGGTGAAAATATCTAGTGCATGTACAAAAACAAATGATTAAGTTTTTAAGCCAATCTGTCACAGAAATTATCTCGTTAGCAACAGTTGCCTGTGCCTTTAGTTCGACCATAGTTTTGTTGATTGGTCGCATTTGTTTCTTCTTGCTTGTTATAACAGTTAGGACCTTTAGAATGCAAAGAGTTCGAAGACGTGCGAATTTCCATCAAATTACGTTTTTTGAACGAGGACGAATTGTTGGGATGCATGAGGCTGGTTTAACCTTCCGTGAGATATCCAAACGTGTCAATCGGTCACATACCACTATAGCACAGATGTAGACTGGCAGGAAGAATACAAGGTACTGGCCGACAAAGAGTGACGCAAAAGTGAGAAGATCGGATCTTAAGAAGAACCATCACGAGCAGTTGGAATAAATTGGACAAGAGCAATTAGTCATATGGTATCCATAAGCACGATTTATAGCCGAATACTCACGTTCGTGGACTACGTTCTTATCGTCCTTATTTTCGTCTTCCTGTAACAAGGGAACATAAAGACATCAGACTTCACTGGTGCCGGACAGATAATGTTGAGTTCCTCGATGGAATGAGATCTGGTTCAGCGACAATCGGATTTTGCTCATGGCACTCTGACGGACGGATTAGGTGAGAGGCAAAATTTACAATTTGTTCAACGTCGCCATACGGCTTTAACTCCTGGGGTTATGGGATGGGGGGCAATGTGGTATGGTCTCGTCTGGTATTCATTTCGGACACACTAAACGCCAGACATTAGTTTGATTCAGTGTTGGAACCAGTTGTTGTGCCATTACTACAGAAGCTTTCAGGAGCAGCCTTCCAGCAAGATAATGCGTGACCTCATACTGCTCATACAAGATCACCAGACTTATCTCGTGGTAATGTAGCAGTTTACTACAATGAGAAACGTAAATTTAGGAAAAGTAAAGATGGATAATTTCGACGATGACCTGAAGGTAATAAAAAACAAATACACGCTTAAAGCAACGGGCAGAGATGTGGTTGGAGACATGGATCAGAGAGAAAGAAAAATACAGACAAAGCAAAGGTAGAAAACAAAAAGGGTAAAAAACGGTAAGGTAGCCTTTCAGAAACTTATCTTAAATGGAACATTATGGAAGTGGAACGAAATTACAAAACATATAGAAGGATTCGAGAACAGGCTGGCACCAAAAAACTGAAAAAGAAGCATAAACGGTACACACAAAATATAACAAAAGGAAGATGAGAACATGAAATGTAAGAGGAATAAATGGGAAAAATAACCGGAATTTATACATGCATTCGAACAAGCTTAATTAGACGTAATTAGCCATATGTGAAACAAGAAATGAATTGGATGCAGGGCACCTTTCAATATAGAGCGTAACAAGAGCAGATGAGCGAGGAAATGAAGGGGTAACATGTATTACTCATCAAAAGAATGTAAAATATATACCAGATTCGGAGCAAATAACTTCAGGAATACTTAAAATTGAAATTAATCGAGAACACAACATAAAAATTGCCTACGGCCCTAGCGAACGTGAAACGTTTTAAACTGAAGACGAATTTTGGGAAGAAGTAAATGAAATAATGGAAAAAGATATACGGCAAGCTAATAATGATAGGATATCTAAATGGAAGGGTGGTTAGAAACAATGACGAGACATATGGTGTATTGGGATCGCATAGTGAAGAAATACGAAAGAACAGTAGATGCAGATTGATACACTTTTGCACAAAAAATAAATGGAGACACTTTTTACCAACAAACGAAATCCACAAAATCACGATATAAGTTAACAGCAGAGGGGAAAATCGACTATAAAATAATAGATAAACAACACCGACAGGAGTTATTAGATATAAAAGTAAAAAGAAGTTTTGAAATATACAATGATCACTATCTGGTGGAAGGAAAAAATAGGCGAAAAACAAGTAAAACGTACAAAAAGACAGTACTCGAACTGAGGAAGCTATAATAACAAACAAGTTGTGAGAGAAATACGTAGCGCAGAATACTACAAATGGGTGGAAAGGAAGGATAGCATAAACCAAAACTGAAATGAAACGGAGATCGAAATTACGCAAAAGCAGTTTGTGGAACAACAAAGATTAATAAAAATAAGTAACAAACAAATTGGCTGAATCAGGAAATATAAACAGAGGTTATAAGATACGAGAGATATAAAATACAACAAAAAATTAAAGAATTTTTAAACAGGTAAAGAAGAAATTTGGGAAGAATTTGCAAAAAAATGGAAGAAAACAGTAAAGCTAACTAGAAATGTTTATGAATAGCTAATATCTCTCAGAACCGAAAAGAAATATAGAATGAAGTAAATAAGGAAAAAAGAAGGAATAAATATAAGCGATGGCACAGAAATAATGAAGAGATGGAAGGGGAGAGCTTGTAAACCCCGTACACCACTCGGGTACACTCAGTTATAATCAATTAAGTATGTGTTTGCAATTTAATTAAAACTAAGTCGATTGACTCAGCTTCAGCTGGTGATTATTAATTTTCGTTGCGTCAGGGCAAGAGGTCTTTGCAAACAGGCGTTCAAAATAACCGTCGAAATAAACATTTTTAAAATAAATAATCAACCTTTCTATAATGTTAACCTATTTTTTTTTAAGTCAGGGATGTCATCTAGCCATTATGTCTTTGGAGTTATTATCACAAAGGATATAAACAACCGAATGTTTCGATTATGCGCGCTTTATTACGCTCAACGTTAAAATTAACTCCAATTACTTGATGGGGATCTTGCGTAACAAATGCCATGCGTCGGGATTTCTATTTTCCGCACCGAACAATCGTCCTTGAACGACCGAACACCGACAATTGAATTTGCTCGCATTCTGTATTGTTGATATCATTGCCATTTTTCGCTTCGAACTCGCGGCGCTGTAATTAACTTATTTAGCTTAATTCATGCACTTCGTCATTGGCTAATTAAACCCCTCTTAAACGCATTAACTGTCCGCAGTGTAACTTCGGACCACTTGGATGATTTATGTGCGATGACGTCGGCGATTTTCCGCGAAAGGCGACGCTCCAATGGGAAAGTGATTTGCGGTATGCAGATTGCGATTCTGCCGACTGAAAGACGTGCGCGTGCCTTTTTTGTTTGGTAGTGTGTGAGAGTGGATGTCTATGTCATTTAGATGAGGCGTATGCAAATTTGCGGCACGCTCTGTCGCTTTAACCGGCCTGCTGTACCATTATTCCGCTATTAAGTACCATTCTTTGCGCTGCTATTATGGAGGGTTGGTGTTTTGGTTGATTTATTATTATGTGGCAATTATAACGTCTCTATTTGAATTATCTTTATTTGTCGAGCTTAAATGTAAAAGTTGTGATGACGCAAGAGATCATAAACTGAAATTAGACGGAAAAATTGTTTTCTGGATCGAGGTAAATTTAGTTACATTGGGGGCTGTTGATATATATTTCACTGATCCACCAGTGGAATAAACTATTTAGATTTGCTGAAAAATATATGTTGACAAGTGATGACCACCACGTACTATTTTATTATTCATTTGAATTGTAAAGAAATCGAGATTTTATTTTATTGTATGGACGAACGAATATTAAAATTAAAACGTGATGAAATAAAGGAACACATATATGTGTTGCCTTATTATAACATAAATTCCCACAATTAATAATAAATGCCTATATTATAATGCAAATTATAAATAATAATAATACATTAATAGTACAATCCAAGAATTGACATCAGTCATATAGAATAAAACAACTGAGAGCATCTTGACAAACTCACAAATCAAATTATACATAATTCACAATTACAATGTATAGAGTTCCTTGCTAAAGGTCAAACATACATCCAGCCCAAAAATGCAGAACTCACAAATCCCGGCGATCTACCGCCGAACAACATGTTTTATCAACACTAAAGAAACTCCTTACATCAACAACATATCGAAATAAGAACAAAAACGACGTAGGATGCAAAACCAGTTAATAATAGACTGTCGTTCTAAAACAAGCAGAAGAAGCAAAAATAATCATGTTATATAGATTATAAGAAAGCGTTTGATTCGATCCCGCACACATGACTATCAAACGTTTTAGAAATACACAAAATAAATCCGATCGTTCAAAATTTACTCAAATGCTTAATAACAACATAACATAACAACAGAAACAATCCAAATCAAAGGAGGAATATTTCAAGAAGAATACGAAACACGATTAAACAAATATTAACATCTAAACAGGAGAAATACATGTGAAGCAAGCAATACATATGCAATGGCAAACTTAACATACTCATTTGGTATAACATAATCGACTAATACAAACTTAGGCGAATTAAACAGACGTACGCGAACAAGTATGACTATAAGAACCATTCTAATTCTAATTATAAGGCAACCAGGCGGAAGATGTATTATAGATATGAAAAACTTCCACGACAAACAAATAGCAATACTTACAGAATACTTTAAGGCAAGACAAGGTAATACACATCGCACTCAAACGCAATTAAAACTTGCATCCACCACACAACCATACCATAGGTACAGACCACAGCAAGTCATAGAAAACGCAACACACAATATACTGGGACAACATTATCTTACAGATAAAACAATAACAGCTAACAGACCCGATATCACATTGATAGACAAAATAAATAAATCGACATAGCTATACCTAGCTACTTGTGGTGGCTGGCAACAAATACACAGAGATGCAGAAATATACACCACCAGCACATGAAATCAGAAGGCTGTGGAAACAAGATAAAATCATAATACTAATTATAATGTCAGTAATAAACGTCACACCGCATACATTCATATATGGCCTTGAGTAACTAGACTTACCAATGCACATACACTTTCCAATAAAAAAGTGATAATATTACGCACAACAACAATACTAAAATAGTAGAAAATTTCTGCGATAGTCACATTGATACACATACACATGAACATGGTACAACCCGTTCATATCAGTATAATCCAAAGCGAAAAAAAGCCTCGAAATGTAGATGATAATAATAATAATAATAATAATAATAACCAAATATTAATACGAATCTATTTTATGCCAGTAGTTACAGGCAGATGAATATATAAAATTGATATATAAATTCAAGGGAAATATTCAGATTATCCAGAAAAAGATAACTGTTCATATTTAAATTAAGATGCTAATAAAACAGATATATAAGAATAAAGCACAAATACGTTAACGAACAAAAACAAATCTATCTTTAAAAACTTTATTTGAAATATACCGGGCAACTAAACAAATTGATATTGAAATCAATTATGTTAGAAATTCGTTATGCAGATCGTTGAGCATATTTAAAAGCCGTGTTTGGTGCTGTTCATGAAGGTTATAATATATTGCTGTAGTTCTTTAATATTTGAGGTGGATTAAATCAAGAGAATAAGGATACTAAAATTTGTTACAATTGCTACAATTTCTAGCCTCAGGGCTTCGAACACCAGCATGTTTTGTGAATGGCAACAGATTCCTAAATTTCTCGCAAAAGGATTAATAATGTTCTATGTTTTTTTTTCTGACGTAATAACTTAAAGTTGGCGCCATGGAATCAAGTTGTTTGTCTGTTAATGTAATCGTTCAGGTGAATGTGACTTTCGTCCGAAAACCATTTGTTATTCATGAAATCATGAAAAGCTCCACCGTATCAGCAACGCTTAGTCGATGTCCTGCTTGTATGCGTCAGGGCTAAACATCAATAGATTTGAGCAATCGAAGTGCAGTGGGATATTTATATTTAATAATGAATAATATGAAACATAATGCGATGTGTTAAAAAATCTTGGCGATTATACAATTTTGCAATAAAACTCTTATCTTCATATGATATCTTTATTTCTTTGATAAAAATCACCATATCGGCTTTCATGCCCCTAGATGTAGCGAACTATAGTAAAGCGAGTTGAATTTGCCAAAGAATACACCAAATGAACAAGAGTGAAACAGTACCGTTCACCATCATAATCTGTATTCTTGTGCAAATTCAACCCACCTTTCTATAGTTCGCTACATCTATGGGCATGAAATGGGCCGATATGGTGATTTCTATCAAAGAAATAAAGATATCATATTAAAGATAAGAGTTTAAGTAGAAACGAAACAGAATATCTTGAAGGTATGACCAATGAAATGTATTCGTATGGTTTGCATTCCCACCTTAAGTTAGGGCGATGGCATAGTCATTTCTCATCCTTCAAGAAGCAGACATTCCTACTCCCTTAGCGGCGTCATTGGTTGTTGAGGTGACGTAGTCATCCCAGCCTTTTCTACCTCTGAGGTTCCTTCCGGAATTTCCAGAGGGATTTACGTAGGCATATACCCCCTTAACTTCACCCTTTTTGTTCCCCCTTCCGGGTCCCGTATTAAAAATTCACGACCCGCAAGGGAGGAGTAAATAAGCTCTTCTTACCTCCCCTTCCTTGAAAATTTGTTAGTTCTCTTTCCCCACGCAGAACATGAAGAATTGTCATTTCGGGCTGTCGCTCTCGGTGTGATGGAAGAGGGGCTAGCTCTTCACGTCTACTTCAGGATTTTGATCTGATCACATCCTCCTTTCTATGTGGCATAGTAAAATCCTTCACATGGTTCTAGAGGGTGGCATTGGCAACCTTCACCAGCTCGGCGACTCTTGTTGCGCCTAGATTGATATTTTGCCAAAGCCTCAATCCCCGGATAGTATCTTTCAATATCGAACAGTGTCCTGCGCTTCGCAGTGTACCCTAAGGATCTCTCCTGCCATGCTCAGGACTGGTTGTCTTCATGACTGGCCCAGTTGGTGTCTTCAGCTCCTCGGAGAGGTCTGAGCTCTCTGCCGCATCTCTGTTTGAGATCAATTGAGGGGTTGGTTTCGAACTCTTCCCTGTTGCCCCTGCTGGCGCTTTGGCGTAAGCTCATGGAATGAAATTAAATGCTTAATCAAATCAGACATCTCATTTGAGTCGCAGAACATATTACACGTCGAACACTAGCATTAAAAAATCTATAGTGAAATTTTCAAATAAAAGTTGTTTAAAATTGCAGTATCTTTAACTTTTACAACAATGATTACATACCGTTTTCGAGATATGAAAAAAAGGTGACAATAGTAAACTATCACTTCCAGTTGAGATATGATTTTCAAACTAGAAGAATTATACATAAATTAAATATAAGAAAGTAAAAACATTAACTTCTTATTTCTTTTTTAATTTTTACTTAAAGAATTGGCACTGCTTCTAAGCATGTCACAAATAGAATTTGCGTGGCAACACTAACGGGTCAAGGATCAATTTGCGACTTTTTAACTGGGCCATTTGATTAAAGCTTATGTGCCATGGCGATAGAACATGGAAAAATTTGCGAATTAAAAACAATGACCATGTTGCTACATATTCGCTTCGTTTTAGCAGCATTTCTTTTAACTATCGTATTTAGTTGTACATCCATGGCATTCCGATGCCCTCGTCGTTAATTGGATTATTCGTTATAACTATTCACGTAGTACACAGTAGAAAGTTATATTAATATAGATCAGAATTTGTCATTTACACACACACACGGGTGCAAACATCGATATTTAGATGCAGATGAATTTAGTTTAAAACATGTTCATTTTCGATTAATAAAATTTATCGCTGGCTCTCGAATTGGCAACCTATTCGTAGCTGAAATGTACGAGTGGTATATGTACAACGAAGACGAAATCCCCTTCACAACACCTGCGGTAATTCCATTAACGTTGCGCTGCTCATAAATAAATAGCGTTCGAATTAGAGTGAATGTGCAATTAATTAATCAGATAATTAGCAGGCGAGCGTGGATCAAAGCAACCTGTGTCTGCCGTAACCGACTGGATGTGTACCTAAAGTGCGCCGTTGGCTGCGGCTTTGCCGCGCTCACTAAGATGATTAGATTACATTGAATATTACGGTGTCTTACACCTGGATGTATTAGCCAGTCGCGTGTATGATGTGTTGCCCGCGCGAAGGCGCTAAACCACCGGTTGACCAAAATAAATGTAATTGTCGTTAGGATTGAGTATTCGCATTTTTTGGTTTATTTCTAACCTGGTGGCTCCCAAAAGTCATAGCTAGTTATAAAGTTGTTTTTGGTTCACAAAACAGTAATTATCAATATTTACCAAGACACAAAAGAATATAAAATCGAAAATGTATGCACGCAAGACAATGCAATGATTCGGCATGTGTATTGTTTAAGCAAATTGCATTGTAACCCAAGCCGAATTTTTATATTTTGTTGTCCGTCCTAAACATCACCATTGCCATTAGGTAAAGTGGAGTTCTACGAGATCTAATAACTTTATGATTGAAAAAGAAACTGCAAATCAACCTCACCCAACTTGAATGGTAAGTGACATCACTCTTTTGCCAGAAATGAATCCCATACAGGCAATCTGTTTGTTTGCTGCATTTGCAGATGACGACTGTGTTAGAATAATTTGTATCATGCAAACTTAAGTTTTTGTACACTCTTTAAGTGTAAGTTTTACACCGTCAAGTGATATATTTACCAAAGGCAATGTGGTGTTGTAGTTTTCTGCCAAGCGACATAATAACATGTCTTGTGTCCATTTAGTTCTAGTTGACGTTTGGACGACATTTAAATAAGTCTTGATAAATCTGCATGCGGTCTGGGGGTTCCCTATGCCCGCCCAACTTTCGCTCGAGTTCCATCCTTTAATGCGATCTTGCCCATAACCGCAGCGTTGTCACATATTATAGCACAATCACTGAACTGACTGCAACTACATATACAATTTACAAAAAATAAATTTATTAATAAATTAGTAAATAAAATAATTTTGGCTTCTCGTTTTGCTCGGAAAGGCAATGCCCACTGCCCCGACGCAAATCTGATTCTAGATCCACTATGTCGAGTGATATGTATTGCAATCAATCCAGCAATCACTTTCACTGCATCCACATTTAAATATACACAATGTAAAAAGCCAATAAAATGTTATGATTTATGATATTAAAAGCCTCAGAAAAGTCAAGCATTACAACAACTTTAATTTTTTTAATGTCAGTTGCATAAATTAAGTCAATAACTTCAAGAATTTTCACATATCGTTACCGAGTATTTGAAAGAATGTTGTTTTGTGACAAGTTGTGCATTTGTGCAGCAATGATCGTTTTCAAAACCTCTGATAGTGTTTGTAAGATGCTAATGGGCCTTAAATGACTCAACTTGTGGTTTGTTGGTAATGTTGTTTGATTCTTCTAATTCACCTAGTTTGCAATCAACGCAACATAAAGGAATTAATCCTGAAGTAGTATACCGAATTTTACAAACTTATCTAATGTACTGGAGTCAAAGCAGACCCAAATAAAAACTCCCAAAAGAATCTGAAAAAAGTGAATTTGGGAAATCCAAGAGATGTGGTATCATTCAATGACCCAATTTGGACTGCCCCTGGGTATTGCTAAAGGTTTTTGTAACATAATACGTATGTCAACGTCGATGATAAATGTTCATGTATCGCTAATAAAGGAAATACACATCAGGCATGCCCAACAAGAAATTACATTCTATTCTGGAACAACGGAAGACGCAGAGTAACCCAATTCAAGCCAATAGTTGTTAAATAACGTTACTCAAACGAAGTGTAAAGGTAAGATTTCACAAATGGATACAGATATTTATCGCGCTCCACTATTTGAAACCTATATCTTTCATCCACTTTCTTTAATTAGTGCTGGTTGGGTTGAACATGTCATCTTCATACTCCATACTTCTATTCTTAATTACAACATTAGATTGAACGAAATGACTTTCGGGCGCATTAAACGATCGTCCGTGTCCGTTCTCGTCCCTCTTTTGTTCGCCACTCCTAAAGGTCACTAAGTACATCGAATAGGGGAAAACGGAAGACGCAGTCCGTATGCCCCTCGGAACGTAGACGTTTCAGTGTTTCCGCTTCCGGCGAAAACTCTCGCGCATGTGCCGACTTCCGGTTACCATTGACTTAACGGTAATCGGTCGTGCTTTGTTTGCGATTCGACGGGAGGGCGCATATGCTACGACGATTCGCACCCCGAGCCGTTTTGAGCAAAGAGGGTGGCGATTAACTGCGTGGGGTGGTTTTTGCAGCGCGTCCGTGATTTTTGTTAATGGTGGTTTCGGGGTGTTTAATTTCGGGTATCGCTGACCGACGACTTCGTTTTTTATGGCGGCGGCTCGAGAGTGCCCCGCATTAAATGTAAATAAATCACGCGCGTGATTTACAAAATGTTACTGTGAACATATTGTTTCAATGAGGCAGAGCGTTTAAGTGTGTTAGTCTATCAATATCAATTTCGTAACGTTATTTAAGCAATGAAACTATAAATAGAACGTACGTTGATTGGGTTAATTCGATCAATGAATTATTGGCTTCTCGGAACCAATGCATCACAGACGGTTCGTGTGTTGACAATCAAAGAATATAATGAACAAACTTTAGTCCACGGAATATTTTTTTCTAGAAAGTGCCAAAATTGTGACTTTAGAAAGTACAGATTTATAATTTTCGACCGCGCCTTCAATGCCATAAAACACGGCCCCGATTGGAATACGTCCGCTCACAAAGGCATCTTCGTTATAAAAGTGGCTACGTAGAATGTATATCGCGAAACGGATGATTTTTCAGCGTTTTAAAGTCTCCCCTTAATTTCGTATTACCGAGGCGCCCTTTTCGGATTTAAATAAATAATAGGCATATTTATGATGTGGAGAGCTGCTTAAATAAGTAAACGGGCCAAGGCGCATCATAATACTCAGTAATACACTTAATGCATACTGTATCCCTCGAATTGTTCACATAAGGAGATGTGCTCTGATTACCCGTTAGACTACAGGGCATTATGTTTCTGTCATGTAGTTAGATTCATTTCTGGTTACTTAAGATGACACACAGTGGTGAATTTCGATTAATTATGGCCAAAATTAAAAAGTTAATAAACAGAGAAGTTAGTGATTTTAATTTCCCTAAAGTTGTAGTAAAATTTGAAATAAGTTTCCATATCCTACTTAAGCAGTAAATATGTTATTTGTAGTCCAAATTAATATGGATTCACTAGCTGGAGATTTATAGAATATATTCAATATTATTATATAATGAAAACAAAATATGTTTAGGTTTTAAAAGCTAGGAGATATGAGCTGCTGCAGAGGTTAATAATATTTGTGAACAGTTATATACACAGAATTTAAATCGCGTAGCGTGTAACATATGAAAGACACTTCACAATGTAATAAAACAACTTTAAAAAGAAGAGAAATAATGGATATAATGGTACTTGTCATTTGACTAAATTTGAAGCACGGAGTAAACATTTCCTAGAATATATACAAAAAATTAAAAATGAATAAATAAAATATTTAATACACAAATTCGTTTTTGACTTTAAGTCAAATCTCGGAAACTTGAATATATTGACAATAAACAGACAATGGACATATGGACATTAATTTTCTTTCTAAAATTTGCATGACTTCATATTCTACTGGAGGTCATCAACTCATTGATTTTGAAATCAGTAGTCAACGTTCGAAGAGACGTAAGATTGAGATGTTCCGTTTTCAAACGACTAAAACGATAAAAAAATTTACGGCAACTACACATCCTAGAGCTACTAGATATCTTAAACTCTACAAAGATAGTTTAGTACCACTTGTCCAAATATCAAGCGATATCAATGCTTTTTGAAGCAAAATTAACCAAATATCAACATAATATATTTAAATCGACTGCAATGGTAAATTAACTAAAATTTTGCCGAAGTAAATTTACTGTGATTTTCTAAACTAAAGTCTAAAACTGATATGGAAAAATGGGGATATGATGGATCAAGATAAAAGGAGTATGAACAGGACAAATTGTCTTATGACAGTAATGCATTTATGACGTTGATGGTTGTAGTTAATTATGTAAATAATGTGATAATATGGGGGTACGTGGATTTTATCATTTTGCTCCTCGACTTTGTAGCCCAATCAAATTACAATTTGTTCAAGAAAATTATTAACAAAGAAGTAAGACTGAAAAAAATACATCGTTGAAACCTACTTTATTTTTTATTAAAGTAAAAAATATAAACCATGGTCGATGGTAAAGTATGCTGCATCATCGACCTTATCTTCTCAAAAATGTTATTTGTGTGAAGCCACAACCAAAAATTTCAATGATGAATGAATTTTTGTGTCAAAGAAAAGTAAACGAATCGTATTTAGGATTTGGATTATCAACATTACTTGCGTGCACGAATATCTGTTGCATTTGGCTTACAGATTAATAACAATAATAATAATTCCTTTATTCCATTATACCACATAGCGTAGAACAAGTCAAAATTTACATGCAATATTTGAGTACACAGGTACAGGTTAAAATCAAAATTAATCAAAATTAATTCAATGACAGCAACATAACAATAAATATACAATAACAATAATAATAAATAGAATTAGAATGGACCAAACAAATAACTTTCTATGGACAGTATATATGAGGCATTCATCACATGTCTCAAGTGAAATAATATTCCACTGAGTAAAACGCCTTCTTTGACAGCATCGTTCTAAGATGATATTTGAATTGTGATAGTGGCAGTTGTTTTATTCTTTGCGGTACATGATTGTATATCTTGATGCACTGGTATAATGAACTGTTCTGTAGTTTACTCAGACGTGTCTGCGGCGGCACTTGATGTATGTCTTGCATACATACCCCTTGTGTTATGCGGATGCTTCAGTTCATGATTTTGAAATGATTCCAGGTAATGGGTCTTTACATACTTCGCGCATTCCATTACATAAATTGCCGGTACTGTAAGTATGTTTTTATCGCTAAAGATATTTTTACAACTATCTTTCGACTTTAAATTAAAAATATATCTTATAGATGCTTTTTGGAGTATGAAAGGCCTCTTAGATTCTACTGAATTTCCCCAGAATACTATTCCGTACCTCAGTCTCGAGTGGATGTATGCATAATATGCACTCAGACTTGCCTCTATGCTGACATTCTTTGCCACCATTCTTAAGCTGTAACAAAATCCTCTCAGCTTTTTTGACACCTGTTCGACATGTGACCTCCATGATAGCTTGGAGTCCAATCTCAGCCCCAGGAACCATGCTTCGTCTACTGATGTAATTGCCTTATTATTAAACATAATCTCCAATTTAGGTGTTGTGGAGTTAAAAGTAATTATTTGAGTCTTGTCAATATTCAGGTTCATATTGTGAGCTTCAAACCATTTATTTAATGAACGTAGGTTTCCATTTATTAAGTTGGTTATGTCACTCATTTTTGATGTTCTGACGACTGTAGATGTATCGTCCGGAAACATGATCGTCAAGTCTTCTATAACCGATGGTAGATCGTTTACGTATAATAAAAAAAGAAACGACCCAAGAATGGACCCCTGGGGTATGCCTCGGTTTCCCACTTCCCAGTCTGAGCATAGCAATTGTCAAGATTCTTCCGTAGCTGTAATGCACTGTTTTCTCTGGGCTAGATAGAACTCCAACTACTTTAGAGCTGTTCAACGAATTCCCATAATGTGAAGTTTTTCGAACAACACCTCATGACGGATGCTATCGAACGCCTTTGACAGGTCCTTTCGTTGTTGTTTATTAAATATTAAGTGGCAGATACGAGAACATACAGACAAGAAAGTAGTTAACGAAAATAAAACAATAATCTAGGAGGAATGTATAAAATAACTGATAATTGTAAAACCAGTATACGAAGTACCATCGACAGAAGCACGACTCGAAAATTCGTTGAGAATTCATCTATTTCGCCAAAAATCACAGTCCATGAAAATCTGATAAAGAGGTTCCAAGCAAGTTTTTCTTTGCACTTAGTTTTTAACATTTTTCAAGAGCTTTAAGCGTCAAATTACAATTTACCAAAAATTATTTAATGATAACTCTAAGCTCTACAGATGTTTGAGGATTGGTAGCGCAAATTCTACCATCAAATAACCACTCAGGAAATAATCTATGCGATTGAGATTACACCGTCTTGCTAAAATCACATGTTCTGAATATCCATATCTTCCAACTCATTTCACAAATAATTTCTTATAATAGTCCTCTATTAAGCTCCATTCGCAATAACTGCATTGTCACTTTCTGAAAGAAATACACACCTACAAAAAAACCACATCACATAGTCACTTTTCTGGATACAGATCTTCAGTATTTCCTTCTGAGTTTCCTCACCCCATATTCTGCGATTTTAATTCTTTAATGAGCTACGTCGGCAAAGATTATTTCTTGAAAAATCGTCATTTATTGTTGTGAACATTTACGAATTGAGATTTTTTTATTGTCATGTACCGCACCGATGTTTTCTCCTAACCATGTACCTCGATTGTAATTAATTGTTTCTTAGATTTAATAGCCCAGACTGATCAAATGTTTCTTTAAAATTCTCAGTAACTTTAACAGATGTTGCCAATTTTTTCACATTGAAAAATGTAAAGATTACCTGATACAGGAAAGTAAGATGGGAGCGATATCGATCTGAAATTATTTTTCTTGCCTTGAATGCAGATGTATGAATGTTGTGCTATCAGCACATAAGTTGAGGTATATTTATATAGATGACGGTTGCATTCTTTCCTTATTGGAGCTTCGCGTTCTATCGACAAATATCAATCATTTCATAGTGGCTTTGACATGACGACATTTCAAGCACCTTCGCATTTGCATACTATGCAGAAATTTGTAAATGAGTTGTACTGATGGGCGATTTAAATCAATCACTGTAATTGAAAAATATATTAAGATAATCCAGGGAACGTTTCTTGCTTAATGGAGAGGGCGTCATTTTAAAAGTTTGTTGTAATTAGGCTTTATTAGCCTATTCAAATAAAGTTGCTTGATTTATGGTCCCAATATGATTAGTATCTATCTATTATATATCTAATAGGGGCAATATGTAATAATAATGTCTAACAAGTTAACTATTATATGTAATCCATGTAATTCCATTCGGTATCTACCGACGTGCATTGTGATTACACCATTTCACTTTTAAACTACATATAATTCTTGGTGGCTCATAGACAACCTAATTCAAATTAACTATGGAAGGCTTTGGGTGTTTCTTTATCATGCGCTACTCGATATGCTAACAATTTTCCAAAGCCATTTAAAACATACTTTGATCGATTTTAATTCTCCATGGTATTTTGTTTATTTTCTTGTCTTGCTATTTTGTGTCAAGTATGCGA
Source organism: Geotrupes spiniger (assembly GCA_959613385.1). NCBI lineage: Eukaryota > Metazoa > Arthropoda > Insecta > Coleoptera > Geotrupidae > Geotrupes > Geotrupes spiniger. Next base: position 3,859,161 of record OY390738.1, read on the forward strand.
TGACACATACGTGCATTGCTAACATGGCGACAAACCTATTGACTCAAACAAAAAGTTTAACTTATGACAACTTCATAACAGTGTAATGGTGCCTGATCCTAATTCTATCTGTAGGAATATCGTGCATCCCACGCACATCGCGAGTATTTGCGAGTAATGGAATTGGCGATGGTATGGGACTGGGGATTGTTACAAAGGGACGTAATCTTGAACGACCTCCCAGGTATTCTTGAATCGTTGCCGATAGATTGGGGTGTTAAGCTCGCCATTAATCAAATTCGTAAATAATCGCACTCGACAAAGCTAGTTACATATCTTTTGAATTCATAGACATTCTCATAAAAAATTGTTTTTAGTTATATTATTTAGCTATATGTAGTGGCGCGAGCCAATTACTTGTCTTATTACAATTTAAAACATGGATTTTTTTTAAAAAATTTTAAACTTTTAATACAAAAACTTTGTTAAATCTAATTTTTATTTTGTTTTTGTTTAAAGGCACAAAACTTGACTCTTAATTATGTTTATGTTCAAGGTCCTTTTTATTCAAATTTTACAATATACAGTGTGTCTCAAAAAGTTGGAGAAGAAGTTTACCTTAAATTTCACAAAAAAATGATAAAAAGCTCTGCATGACTTGTTGATCTAATTAAGTACAAAAAACATTGGCTGTAATTGGCAGGAACAATCGAAATCATGATTTTGAGTGAGAGCAAAATTACGTTCAAATTGTAGCGGAGAGCAAAATGTTCATTAAAATTATTAGTACTAAGTAGCAAAAAATTATGCCCGATCTGTGATTTTCCCAGATAATAATTTCAAGATATTATTAATTAGATTGTATAAGATGCATATAATATTGGATAAGGAAATAAAACATTAGTTAACCTCCTTATCAATTCGGTATACCTTTTCTTTTAAGTAGCCCCACAAAAAAAATTGTAGAGAGGTTCTTTTAAAATGTGGGTAAATTGGGGATTGTATGCTTTAAATTTATTTGTCTTTAAAATTCGTGCAACTGTAGATTTACTTTCGATAAATTGGATCTTTTTCGAAGTGAATATTTTGGATTTTCACATCACATCGTTTTCAATATCGTCATTTCATATCCATGCCTGATGTTTCTTTCTAAATTTATGTTCAACACTTTCAGAACTCTTGAATTTATTTATTACATATCAAGTTGTGAAATGTATTATTTTATCGGGGTGTGTATTATTAAAGATGCTGCTTCATTACTTGATTTATAATTGTCTCAAACAATGAGAACAATTTCAATTTTATCTTCAATACTCAATGTTACTAGCATTTCTAATTATTGTAAACACCCTAATATAACATTTGACATTTGTTGCCAGTTATTACTTAGATATTCCAAAGCACTCGCTATCAAGAAAGAAAGTGTGTAAAAAGGATGAGTAACACAAAATCAGGCGCTTATTATAAATATGACGGATATTACGATGTTTCGTACTGCGCATTAATCTAACAATTGCTGACTTTTTATTGAAATATCTTTTAATTTTTATCTACAAGTGGGCATAATTTCTTGCTACTTAAGTTATTAACTATCAACAACTTTCAATGAACATTTTGCTGTCCACTACAGTTTGAACATAATGTTACTCTCACTTCAAATCATGATTTTCCCAGTATTCCAGCCAATGTTCTAAAAATGTTGCACTTAATTGTGGATCTACAAGTGATGCAGATAATTTTATAAGATAAACATTTTCTCCATTTGTATAAAACATTTGGGAACACACTGTATAGTGTGAGTTCGTCTGCCGAAATGATTAATTTGAAATATTTTTCTCCTTTATTTCTATTTGAGACTAATTTCGAATGCACGGCATTTCCAGATAGACAGGGTATTATCCCCATAATTTTATTATACGCTTACTATTGCCTCTTGGTATTGACTGATTTTGAATAACACTGCTTTATTCTTCTTTATTTCTTGTTAAATTTTAAGCACATTTCACTTTATATTTGACGTTCATACACCGTTAGTTAGTTAGTTATAATGACTGCGGCCCCTCCACTGCGATCGCAAGGGTCTATTGTTGCTCACAACTATTTATAGTTCGCCCTCAATTCACATGCATATGATAGTGGGCTATGCCGAGTAGCCAGGGCTGTAATACGGGCGCATGACTTTCCTGCCCAAACCCTACAGTGTCCTGAAACGTGCAGCAGATGGGCCTTTCACTACTATCTTGGAATGTCTAATTTCCTGGCACTCATGCCATTATTCAACCACCTTGTACTCTATCCAACTCTTGTTCTAGCTTCTGGCCAGGGCTTTTGTGATCCCAAAGGCCGGTTCTGGTCCAATAAATTCCTTGCTAACCTTGTTGACACTCCCTAATTAAGAGAGCACTTTGCGGCAGTCCCTGGTCGACATCAACGTACATTGATTGTCAGCAAGGACTTGCAGTGCTGTTCTGCTGTCAGAAAAAAAAGTTGTCCTGTGCTGCTGAGGGCTTTTTAATAGCTCTCTCGCGCACATTTCAATGGCATAGACTTCTGCCTGTTGAATTGATGCATGCTTGCCAAGTCTATATTCTAATTCAGTCCTTGGTTTGCGGCAGAACACTCCAGTTCCTGTTACTGCAGTTGTCCTAGAGCCAACGGTAAACCAGCGCGAATCTGCCTGTAATAGGGCGATTTGATTACGCTCCCATTCGTCTCTAGTATGAACTATGACTTTGTAGGGCAGTCCGAAGCTGTATATTGTAGACTTTGCATAGCCACGCTGTGAAAACGATGCGTTGCCTTCCTGGCCTCACTTTGAAGCAAAATATGCAAAGGAGGAGGATCCAGTAGCACTTCCATGGCTGCTGACGACGGGGTGTTTAGCGTCCCAGTTACCGCTATGCTGGCCATTCTCTGCAGGCTGCCAGTCTGTCCTTCGTGAGAAGGCCGTCCACCAGACAATACAGCCATACGTAATGATCGGTCTAGTAACCACCACGTACAGCCAGTACATTTGCTTGGGGTCTAATCCCCACATTTTTCCACAGATTCTTCGGCACATCCAAAGTGCTTGTCTAGCCTTTTGTGCCATTTTTTTCCATATGAGAGTTCCAGTTGAGCTTTCTATCTAGTGCCACCCCTAGATATTTTGCTTCCTCCGCCAATGGTATCATTTCACCTTTCAGTATGGGTGGGTTGAGCTTCTCAAACTTCCTCCTGTTGGTTAATGGAACAATAACTGTTTTACGAGGGTTCATGGCTAGATGCTCCCCTTCGACCAGTATTGTATGATAATTAACGTTTCTTGTAGTGTTACAGAGATGATTGCTTCATCACTGCCTCTTGAAGAATAACAATACCATCAGCAAAGGCCTGCATGTCGACCTCCAAACTGCTGACAATGGCTAGTAGGTCGTCCACAGTAGGGGGGCAAGAACCCCTCCTTGTCGGCAGCCTTTCTAACAGTTTCTCCACACAATGATGTGGTCATTTTCTGGCCTTGAGCATAGCTCCTATCCAGTCAGCCACAATAGGCGCCATCCCTCTCGCTACAACAGCTTTGCAAAGGGAGACAGGTAGTGCTGCGTTGAACGCTCCTTCTGTATCAAGGAAGGCAGCCACCGCAATCCCTTTGCACTCCAGGGATGGCAAGGACAAGGTTGTTCAGCGCCAGCTCTGTAGATTTGCTCTTTTGATAAGCGTACTGATGAACATTCAAGAGATCAGTCACTAGTACTTCCCTCCGTATATGCCCATCAACTACCTTTTCTAAGGTCTTCAGAATGAAAGACATCAGGCTAATGGGTCTGAAGGATTTTGGGTGTAGGTCTACTCGTCCCACCTTTGGTATGTACACCATCCTCCGACCAGCTAGATGGTCTATAATTCCATGCTAGACTAGCTCTGGACAATCATACACCGTTACTTGACAATTTTCTTTCAAATTAAATTAAATTTATTCCCAAGCGACGAGAAGAGTATAGCAACCAAAATGACACTTCGTATTTTGTTACGTTCCTTAAATAGTCTCACCGAGAATGACCTGATTTAAATTGGTTTTGTTAAACTTTTACTTTCTATTTTATACAAATCTTTACCATTCTTTATTCATTTGAGATTTTTGTTATAATATATATAATTTAATAATAACTATTTTCTCCTTTCTACAATGTAGTTTTTAATTTCTCGCTAAATGCCTCAATAAACTCATAAATTGAATAAAGACTTTTGTCTTTGTTTCCGACAGTACACGTAACCAGAAACATTCATATTTCCAATACAAAACTACATTCTTACATAACCAAAATTTATGTCAATTACATATTTCCTAACCGACATTTTGTCATGTTTCTTTATATGTACTTTTCGTTGGGTATGAAGGACTTTGTTCACCTCACCCATTTTCGTAGTTTTCTTAACGTCGTTTATCCGATTATGTATAAATATCAGAAGAATATATACGCTTTTCTTTCTTTATACACACAACAGTTTAGTTCGTAGTATTATGCCAATAATCTTTGATGATATGTACTTTCCGATAATTTCTCACTAAAACTGCAATTTTAAGCTCCAGACGTGACATCGAAAACGAAGCATTATGACGGAGAGAAAAAGAAACCCATTAAATGTGAAGCGAAATCTGATTACTAAAATTCCAAATTATTACAGCTTCGTCTTTGTGGCGGCTGGCGTCTTCGTAACTTCATTTTCCGCATAGCGCAGTAAATTACCTTAATTCCCTATTAGAGCGGGCTTATGCGGCCTTAATAGAATCATAAACATTGTAAAATCATCTTGCGCGTCGTCAGTGCACAGGCCGGGCTTGTGTTATGCATTAAATTAATAAATGCATTAAAAGTGCGCGCTCAAAGATCCACCATACCATAAATATCTTGTTGGCCGGGTATTTTTTAACTAATATGAAATATTTTTCAATTTCATATTGTTCGAACCATTTGATTTTAATCTGACTAATAGTTATTTTTACTCATTTTATCCTCTCTTGTAAATAAAATTGCAGAAATCGCAGAATATCACAATTATTGTTGTTTACTTCATGCACGAAAATTGCTATTGATGGAGTTACTAATAGGCCGTAATTTGAATTGTCATTAATTTATCGACGTTAATTAAACAAAAATCTTCACCTCGCCAAAATCCCGCAGTATCAGATTAAAAGCTACATACGCCGACTGAATAATTGAAATAATTCTGTAACATTAATTTCGAGAATTCGTCATAAATTTGTTATCCGCTTTATTCAAATGAGATTCGTTAGGTAATGAAGGGATTTGCAATGCACTGGTTGGTCAAAGCGGAATGCTCGTGCTGGAGTGCTTTAATTGAATTTGATATAGTTTGCATTAATTGGCTACATCATGTATCATAATTACGAATTTATATAAATACGTATACACTCACCGCGCACCGAAGGACGACCGGTTGTATTTCATAATTTCAATTTCGAAACCGAATATGAAACGTGATCCCCTTCCGTCCTGCAAAAAACGGAATTTACATTTTTTATTGAAAACACGGGTTTTTGCCGGCCGGTAGTAAAAAATAAATTCGTGGAAATGAATTTTCGATTTGATGAAACTTCGATTTTTTATTATTGGTGCATCATACAACGCGCAAATTGAAATGGGACGTTTATTGAAAAAGCGCCGGTTGCCAATTTAATAGTTTTATAATCAAAAAGTACCAACGAGAAATACGAGAATATATTATATGTAACTGTGGACGCATTGTAAATTTTAATGAGCTACACTACACTATTTTCCATGTTACCCCATTAACTTTTCTACTTGATAATTGGAACTTAATATTACTATTAACTTGTGAAGAATTAATGTCAGCATTGAGCTGTTCCGAAGTTACACAACAAGAGAACGTACTGTGTAATAATTCGGTATGACATGGCATGGATGTGGAATGATCTAAGGGGTGCCACAATGAATATATTAGGACCAGTATTATTCGGTCGTTTAAAAGTATATAGTATAAAACTATTTTACTCGCAGTGTAACGTGTTTTAGTCACGTCGAACTTTATGTTTGATATTGAAATATTATGTGGGTAATTAACAACACGTGTAGTTGGTTTGAGTATTTTTTATTTACCGGCTTATACGTCATGACGGCCAGTATTCATGCTAGCGCCATCTAACTGTCAGTTAAATATAATTGCCACATCTCCTTTTTTCTTTTTTTTCTTAAGTTACATAAATACTAAATAATACAAATTATAAATTCAATCGCTGAGGTGGACGAATGATACGACCTGAGCGAGTGGTGAGAGGAGGAACATCGGATTGTATGATATTGTTATCACATCGTTGAACGTCTTTTGGTGCATCTTGAACAACTTCAGTAGACGTCCGGTTGATAGACTCATGGCTGTTAACAATATCGGGAACTCTTTCGATCCGGCGGGGAAACTTTGCAATTGTTTTATGAACATCCTGGTGATTTCGGCGGTACAAATAACCCTCTTCAGTTTCTATGTTAACTGAGCGCGGATGCACATCTTGGGAGATCACAGAGCCATGTGTCCAATTACGATGACCAATTTTCACTCGAATCTGATCACCTGTTTGAAATTTTTGTTTTCCCTGGCGTGTACGGTCAGCGTAGGACTTCTGTACTAACGGTTGTTTTTCTAACTCTTGATGAACCGTTGCAGGTGCAGGTTCTTTTATATCATTGCGACTTGGTAGTAGATTTCGAGTAGATCGACCAAACATGCGAATAGCTGGTGACTTGAGATCTCGTCTAGGCGTATTGCGAGAAATCAACAATGCCAATGCAATATCAGAACCATCTTGATTACATTTCTTGATTAGCTGTTTGGATGTCTGCACGTATCTTTATAATCCATTCGATTGAGGATATCCTGGGCTAGACGTGGTGTGAAGAAAGTTCCACTTGTTAGCAAAAGTCTTGAATGCAGCAGATGAGTATTGTGGTCCGTTGTCTGATAACACTTCTTCGGGTATGCCAAACATCGCAAACCATGTCTTCAGACATCTTATAACGATGATGTGGTGGTGATCTCACGGAAGTCCTATAAAGTAGTGTAACTGTCTACTAGTAGTACGTACATTCTCTGTTTTATTTCAAATAAATTGGTTGCTACAATTTGCCAAGGATAGTCGGGAATTCGATGTAATTTTATGGGTTCTCGGTCATTGTCTCTTTGTTGGGACTGGCAGACGTAATATTTATTCACGAATTCTATTATGTCTGCTGTCATGTTGGGCCAAAACAAAACCTCGCGAGCTCTTTTGAGATTGCTTTGGATACCTAGATGTCCTTGGTGTATAATTTCAAGGTATGATGGTCGCAGTGCTTTCGGAATAAGCGGTCGATGTCCTTTCACTATAATACCATCATAGTAGGACAGTTCATCACGGTAAGTCCAATATTGTCGAAGATGTACAGGTAAATCTCTGATTTCATTCGGCCAGCCTTTGGTAATGTACTGAATTAGTTCGTTCAGATTAGTTTCTACTAAGGTCGCACTTTTCAGTTTGTCTAGGGCTGTCATCGACATGGGGAGGATGAGGTGGATATTCATCGTCAGGTGCATGAGCATCTGAACTCTTGCAACAATCACGACTTAATGGAGCAGGTATAGGTATATCCTTTCCTGATTTGTAAACAATATTTGGAGCATATGGCAGTACGTCGAACAAAATCATCTGCAGACGTATCGGTGTAGCTAGTAAATGTTTCTTGCTGATCGCTTCCAAAGGTTTATGATCTGTTTCTAGGCTTCCTTTTCGATCTGCGGATAATTTTGTTGGGAAGAAGAAAGTGATTGCGTGGCGTATGCAACCGGTTTTCCATGCTGCAACAATACCGCGCCGACTGCTTTTGAACTTGCATCAACGGACAATACAACTGGGCCATTCACGTCATAAAAAGTGTTGGTGGTCTCTTCAATGTTTTTTTGATCTCCGATACTGCATGATCATGTTCGGTTGTCCAATGCCACTCAACATCATTAAGTATTAATTGTCTTAATGGTGCAGTTAGTTCCGAATGTTGAGGGATGAACTTGGCGAGATAATTCACCATGTCGAGCAACCTCTGAAGGGATTTCACATCAGTAGGTGTGCCCAATTGATCAATAGCTTGAAGTTTCACTGGATCAATCTCTAACCCGGCAGGAGAGATTATGTGTCATGACGAGCAGTATTCATGCTAGCGCCATCTAACTGTCAGTTAAATATAATTGTCACACGCAGTAATGAAAGAAACCAAAAATTAAATTTCATTGGGAATACAATATAAAACTGAAAGCGAACTTGATTACATAAAATTAATCAACGCGAAACAAAATAAAAATTATAATTTACAAGATGCAATATTCTATTTGAGCGGATGTCAATGTTATTGAGCTACGAACAATTCTACATTGTTTTGTGACAAATCATACGTTCCATATACTAACCCAATAATTAATATATCCCGATCGTAGCTCTACCATAGGAACAAAATGTAAAATAAAAGAAACTCTTTCCTAAATCAACAACAAAGGGAAAAATAAATGCTATTTGTGGTGGAATCATCCCCCGAAGTACATACTACGTATCGTGTACGAGGGGGTGTTTCCGCAGCTACTGGAGAAATAAACAAATCAAAATGTCACATTTCTTATATTACATTTCCCCGATATGAAGGCTGTGTTTGACGTCGGTAATAATGTTTGCAGACATGCTTCTTCCAGTATATTCGCTAAATCCGGCCTCCAGTTAAAATGTTTTGACTTCAATTTGCTTTGGACTCCCGGCGGAGAGACTTTAGCTTACGTCTGCAAATCACGTCAACATACGGGGACTTTGTGCTGCTAATATCATCCACCATAATGTATATATGTCGCTTGTTCTTAAGTTGTTTTTTGAATAAATAATAAATCCTGACAATGTAATAATAACATTGGCAGCAACAATTAAATACGGTAAATTATGTACGTATCGAACTCGATCCGAAATTAATTGAAATTCTAAATAGATAAGTTTGATGATGTGATATAAAAATATAGAGAAGAAATTTTACGTAATTTTTTTATAAATTTCATCAGTTTTTAGTAAAGATAAACAAAAGTAATCAAGACGACTCATCTCCATCATTTCGAATCGTAAACCTGCCAGACCTTCAGAACTAATACAACAATTAATTAGAACGGTTACTAGCGCAGGTGCTTGACTCGTCGCTGAAGAGAATATAGGAGTAGCTTCCAACAATTCCCCTCGTAAATCTATCGAATTTTTCCATATCCGGAGAGGAAGTAAATAAGTAACTCAGAAAAATATATTTTTAACCTAATATTTTGTTTGTATTTGTTTAAATGAAAATTGTTGTTAAATCGAATAAGCTGTCTGCCGGGTGAAGAATAATTATGTAAACTATGCTACCTGGATTCAATTACAGCAAGTAGATAAATTTAATGTTTATCGGTGTGACTTATTGTGAAATCGATTGGCCATGTGCCGCAAATAAGAGTTTTGTTTATTTTTTATTCGCGTTCATTCCCTGAGATTAAAATAGTATTTAAAAATATAAAAATATTGACATATTACTCCCAGTTTACTATTTTTCTAGGATATTTATTTCTGTATAACTCTATATATCGACGAAGACAGTTTTGTCAATATATATTCTAAAAGGGCCAACATTTCATATTAATGAATAATGTTAGTTCCTTCAGTCAGCAAATAATTTACGGCCCTCATATTTTAAAATTACCTCCACCCACTATTCGTTATAGCAACATTTGCTGCTCGTAATGAACGTAATGAATTCCGAACATCTTAATTTTCCGAATTTTAAACTACTATAATAGTTCCCTGTATAGTTCTCTTACCTCGTGGTTAGTCCTTAGTTTCTACTGGTCCTTTTTATCGTTCATGTCCACTTGCAAACATTACTATAGGCCTTGTTAGGGTTCTATGTATTTTTCATTTCCGTTCTCTTGTAACTGCGGCAGATAACGTAAACACTCGATAATTGAAACATCGCGCTAACGTAAACAAAAGATTCATACTAAATGATGAATAGAAACGCTCGATAACGTAAACAGTTCTAGGCGACGGTTAGTCACACTGTGGTTAGTCGCCGATATATGTAGGAGATTCCTCAAATCGATATTTACGATGAATTTGCATTTCATTTTAGCCGTGTTTAAACTTAAGCCATTATATTGCATACGTTTATGGCATCCACATATAATAAAAGATAGTGTTGAAAAAGTTTTTTAAAAATGTGTATAATGTTTACTATGTTATTAAAGATTTCTTCCAATAATTTGCTTATTAATAAAACCACGCTCGCTAAAGTAACACAGTTAGCTTGAATTAGTTCACGTTTTCGAGCGTCTGTTCAATTGCTTATCATTCTACGTCAAAAGCGCGCATTCTGTATCTATCTTATGATAAAACTCTTCATTTTCCTCAACTTTTGTGTCTTTTTATATCTTCCTCGTAATACATTCTATTTGACAACACTACATTACAGCTGCTTTTTTCTTCTAAATCCATATCCACCAATTTGTATTATATTATATTTTCTTTTTGATTAGATTCTAGCAATGCTAAGAAATTAAATTTGTTCATATTTATTGTGCATATTTCTTTTGTACTTTTTCCTCACAAGTTCTCAGACATTTCAGATACCTATGTTTAATCAATTATTCTATTCATATTCAGTTTTGTACATTTTTACTCCTTCTTCTCGTGCGTGTGTTCTCTGAAATTTGTTTTAATTTAATCATTTTATGTCAATTGTCAATTGTCAATTCCCATAATTCTGCTTTGCCCTTTAAACAAATCAACTTTAGTGACGAAAGAATATAAACTAGAATTGACAAAAACTCCTTAAAGTGATCTTAAAGTGCCCTCAGATTAATTCCACAGATAATAATATCCTTGAAGCCTTTTTACATCATAGATAGTAAAGTTATGATCTTAGCAGCTTAGTTTTATAATATAGAGACGACACATTTGATTGTGGACACAATAAAACTGATTATAAATCCATTACGAAGACTTCATTGTTGATTATTATATTCTATTTCGGACAAATTATGAGTTTCAAATGTAACACAAACACTGATGAAGTGACAAGTTTATATCATGCAATCTTTTTAAAAATGTGGCCCGGGAAAGTGGCTTGAAATTTTGTTTTTCTTGCAAAAGTCAATCTGATACCCTTTAAATGGCAGTGCTTTGGTCTCTCAAATAGGTTGTAAGTATAATTTACTCGAACTATCGAGGTAATAGTTCTTGACAAGTTTCGGGAGGATATCAAAAAATGCATTTAAATTTTCCACTTAAACATTCTTGGGGACTTCACGTTTCTAGTGACATTAGAAGAGCGAATCCATTTTTTATCGCGACCTCACCGACATCTAATGTTTGTAAAAACATTTTTTTACGAACGCGAGTTTGACTACGATTGCTTTTTAAATAAAATTCAGTAGTCCTTGATACTTCTTCCTACCTCTCTTTATGGATGTCGGTTTAACGTTTGTTGGTGCTCGCACAAACATTTTTTCCGACCATGTCTTTTCCGAAAATGTTTCTAATATTACCTTTCTGTCAACTCTACATTTCAATAGGCTATTTTTATTGTCGCATTAATGTCGGTGATATTCATTTCCTTTTTCTTTTCCATATCTTCAAAATACTATTTTTTGCGTTTCTTCAGAATCAGGTCCTTCTTTTTCGGTTCCAATGTTATTATTTTTATTTGCTGCACGGCTCTCTTCGGTTTCAGCATTACCATCAAACTAGCCATAAATTTCAGAGTCATCACTATCTAAATTTTGATCTTCTTGTGGAGTATAGTCCAAATCGGAATGTTCTTATTCCTCGTTTGCTATAAATATATTGTTATTCCTTACTACAAACTTTGTTCGTTGAACTAAAATAACATTTTGCATGCTTAGTGATTCCTTATCTCCCTTTAAACACCGTAATCGACGTGATCGAAGAAAATTTCTGAAAAAAAAAACTTTTTTCAATTAACAAGTTTTACATTACGAGAATCTGAAATGAAAAATGAAATGATAATGAAAAAGTTAGCACCAAAAACTAATTTCATTATTCTGTGGAGGTATTGTTTTCCTGTATTTGAAAAAAATTATAAAATTGATTATCTAACGGTACCAAGATCAATCGGGATGATATTTTCACAAAATTATCTGTTTTATCGATTGTGTTTTTACGTCACGTTAAAAATTTTACAAAATGGCGCAGAGAGTTACGACCTATTCCAAATTCGATGTATCTTTCAAAAAAAATTTTGGAGTTGTTTGACAATTTTCCAGCACATGCATTGTTTTTTCTAATATTGGAGTACATTGCTAATCACACAGACGATATTTCAAATTCTATTGGCAATTCTTTTACTTACTGTATTGCATTTATCAGTATCAGTACCAGTCAATTGTATCTACTTCCAGGTCTTGTCCATATTCATTCTTCTACGTTCGTTTCGATTTTCTATATTGTATTTTGAGATTTTGGTTTTCCTTTTTTAAGAGTTATTTTCATCTCTATCGCTATTTTCTTTTAGATCTACTCTTACACCTTATCTTTGTTCTTGCTTCTGCCATCGGCTATCCTTTCTGATCTGGTTATTAATGTTCTTGCTACCGAGTGCAGTTGTGCGGGGTGGTGGTGTGAGCGTTGAGGTACCTGTTGGTGTGAGCCTTCTTACTGTATACTGTATGGCCGAGACTCTTGTGGTCTCTTTTCATTACCAATACGTCCAGGAACGCTAGCTGGTTGTCTACTTCCACTTCCATAGTCAAGTTTATAGCTGGATGTTGCTTGTTGAGGTGCTCCACAAACCTATCGAGTTCTTCTCGTCCGTGTGTCCATACAACGAAGGTATCATCCACGTATCTCAGCCACACCTTTGGTTTTAACTCGGCCGTCTCTAGTGCTGTCTCCAGTTCCTCTATGAATAGGTTGGGTATCACAGGTGAACCCATGGGTGCTCCACTGGTTTGTGGGTAGCGTTGGTTTTCAAAAATGGAATACGTATTCTTGACACAATGCTTTACTAGTTCCATGGTGTGATCCGGCGGCTGGTATTTCTGTTCCAATACCTCCATGGTGTCGTCTACCGGGACTGTAAACAGTGATACTACATCAAAACTTACCAACAAGTGCTCGGGTTCCACAGTAAGGTTCTTCAGCATTTCGATGAAATGGTCTGCGTTCTTGACATATGATGCTGCTTGTTCGGCGAAAGGTTGTAGCTGTTTTGCTAGAAATCTTGCCAAAGATTGGATTGGTGATCCCATTGAGCTCACTATTAGTAGCGGTATGTCGGGTTTGTGGATCTTCGGTAGGGCATATCTTCTGGCATTTTGATGACTTTTCCCTTGGTATAGTTATTTTCTTGGTCTCCTCATCCAATGGTGATGTTGTATATATATACACGCACGTTGACAGTTGACCCTATTTAAAATTTTAATAAAGTTCTTAGTAAAGGAACAAATAGTACTACTATCATTCAATGTCGTAACTGCGCAATAGTTTGTAAGAAAATATGCTTGTTGTATGTTACAACTATATAATTAGGTAACTGAATAATATAAGCATTTCTTTTCTTACAGCACTGGGTTCAGACCCGTTCTTGATGGAAGTTCAGCACCCAGGAATACACCGCCGCTGTTTTTCCCGTCACATTTGGCCTCACATATAACATCGCAATTTTCACCACCATTATTTCCTGGATTGAAAGGTAAACGAATTTGCAATACTATACGTGTCTGTTATGAAAAGTATGTCCCATGTAGCAACAGTAAAAAAAATTGAAGCTCTCTGTCAATTTACGAAAGGATTAACTTTTTAAAATGCTTCTGTTTTATGCTTAAAATGGCTGCTCTAATTCTTGTAAAATTTTTCTTGAATATTTCAAAAAAAACCTCAAGCAATTTGAAAACATACAAGCACTTCATTTTGCAGTTATTTCGCAGTTGACTGGAATAATCAAAATTCTACGTACTTTTCCGCATGGCAAAAATTTACTTTATTAAAGAAACCAAAAAAAAAAAAAATAAAAATCACAAAAACCATAGAACGTAACCAGTGAAGCAGCACTTTTTCAAATTTTCTTATTTTTAACGCTAAATTCTCAAGATTGCATCATTTTTAGAGTTACTCTCAAATATGTAACGTAGCGAATATACATTCCACCCGTACATATATTCATAATGGAATCCAACCACAACTCACATAAAGCACAAACCATGCAGCAAATTTGGTTCTCTGTTGTCAATTCTTCAAAACTCAATTACGAAATGTCATCATTTCGACATGCCATTACAAATTGCAATATATCTCGATTGACACTTTAATAAATAAATATTCACGTCTCGTGATAAATAGCAGTTTATTTTGCAATTTGATTTATCAATAGGTTTTACCTACGATCGTGTAAAAGTAGGTTTTATTTATATTTTATATTAACGGTTTTAGTTGCTGAAGTTACGTTTTATAGCACTAATGCTTTAAAATTTTAAATTGATTGTCAATAAAAATTTTACTTATTAAATTAATACAAACCATAAACAACTACACTGTTCAATAAATATTAGGGCTAATCTTGGAATTTGTATAATTGTGTCTAATGACCCTGATTGACTGGTTTTTCATCCAACGTTCGGTTCGAAATTACGTTCCTTTCCATTGAACCGTTTTCGTTTGATTGTCCCGCGACTTCTCTTTGCAGAATTTGATTCGAAATTACTCTTCCGTTTTTTATTGATTTTTCTACTTTTTCAGCCAGCATATCGTTCAAAATTTAAAATTTTTGCTCCAGCATCCGCGAGGAAGGTGACCGAAAACATTGGCCAGTCTATTCATACGAATGTAATAACTCAATATAACTAGCAGTTTGGATTGGAATTTTACCAAAGGTGTCAATTCGAATAGGTTGAATTGGACAGGACGAAATAAAACTTCTGTACATGCCTATCATATCTTTAGTGCCATTTATGTCTCTGTCAATAACAAACGCTCGGAATTTATTGGTCTTTGAAGTCGGCATTTTTACAATCATCATCGAACCAGTATCTTTGACAATTCTACAATTCGAAAATACTGTCATTAAATGTTCAAACAAATGAGCTTGAAATTGCGTAGTTTCATAATCAAAAAAAAATGTTCTCCGTACATGGACTTGTTACAATGATATCCTATTCATTTCCGCTTCATAAATGCAGGTCAATTCGAAAACCGTTTGAGGTCAATATTTTTGTCAACTTTTTAATCATCGAGGCTCCGCGGTTATATCTTACCTTTTTCAAAAAATGAGTCTAAGGAAATGTTATCCGTAAAATTCTTCACTCTTTGAGACACATCATTACTTAAAATTTTTAAAAACCAATCCATATTGTTCACCTGATTTTTCAGGAAGCAAAGTTGATATTGCCATATCAGAATAAATGCTTCGCAGGTTGTCGATATCGCTATCGCATATTTTACGATAATTTAAACCACCAATTTCAACTTCCTGTGTGAAAATACAATGGCCACTGACAATTGTGTAATTTATTTAGTTAGTCATTAAGCAACGTATTTCTCAATGCACTATATAAACGATATCTGTATTTCATTCGGCAAACCATGATTACCAACAAAAATTTGTGCATGATCGAAGATAAAACGTCGTAAAACACACGTGTGAAAAGTTTCTTCATTGCACCCACGGCTTTTAAAACACTCGCTCGTACATACCTCGGTCGTGTTTGAATCTGTTCGTGCGAAACCGAATTACTGTTTACACTTATATCTTAATAGTTATTTATGTAACAAGTTAGTAAAGTAATACTTTTGTTCACGACTAGAAAAGCTACTACTTTCTACTAAAAGTTATATATTGCTTCGCGGGACTTTGTATCTAATTGCATCATTTTTCAAATACGCAAAAGTTTCGAGTATTTACTAAATCTACATCGTTGTTTACCATTAGGGTAGATTTCAACTTTGAATAAATCGACCAAAGGGTTGGAAACTTTCAAAGTTACATAGCAAAACTCTTTTGTGAAGATGTTAATGCATTTTTTTCTTTCGCCAGGCCAGTGTATCCGTTTAAATAAGTTCCTTAGATTTCTCTGGCAAGATTCACAAATGCAGCAGTTGCTCATTCAACCACGTCTTCGGGTGTACAGTCTACCTTCATTGTCACTGTCCATCACTAATGAGCTATGAGGCATTAATCAGCAATCAAACCAAGATCGTTTTTCACGGCGGTTGACCGAAAAACGAAGAGTACACAGTATACTACTAGAACGAACGATTTAACTATAGTTGCATTAAAAAATGACACGCTATGGCACTTTTTTAACGGAACAGAGTAAAAAAAAAAAAATTAACTGTTAGAGGGCATTTTTTAATTTTTTTTGAACCATTCAGAAATCGCATATTTCAAGAACTCTAATGAATGAAAAAATGTATGCGTTTTTAACGGGCGCGAAAATAGTATATTATTATACAAGTTTAGTAAGCCAACAGATTGTCGCACGGGTGGTTTGGGGCACGGCGAGCTTGCGAGGAGTCAAACGAGTGCGACAATAATCTTACTAAACGAGTGTAATATACTATTTTATCTACTTTGCTTTACTAATTCTTGAAATTTCGCCTGTTCAAGTTTTCGTATTAGACTAGGAACGTTTGCGTAGGTTAGTTGATATTAACACTTTGTATTAAATTTCAAAATAATCTAATAGCCGTCATAATTTCTGTAATTTGTGTACAAAATGGAGGCAGAAAACGCTGAATTTATCTGTACCCCGCCGTACATACGCGAAGCCGCTCAAAAGGCTGTTGAGAATTTGTTGCCGGTAAAATCCAAGAGGATATATGACAAAGATTAAGATGTCACACGAACATAGCCAAACAGTTACCAAAAGTAGTTTAATACGACTCATTATTAAAATGTTTTCGATGTCCATTATACGCAAAGTAGATAAATACTATCATTCAGGTAATAAATATTCTGTAGGTTTTTTTCCTACAGATTTACGTTTTTCGTTGTTTATCCAACTTGAATATTTTTGCGCAAGTATAAGATGGCTCTCATACAGAGTCTTTCGGTGTGGATAAATATTGATATCCTTTTGTCAAGCGATAGTTATGAAAAGAAGAAATGTTTCCATTGCCTTTTAAATATACACATCAATTATAAATCTGAGTGTCAATAATAATCATAAGTTTACATGTCTCACAGCTAGATAGGAAGTAGAAAAAGCATACTATGCGCCTCTGAATGATAAACTACTACTAATTTGAGCACATGCTCACACACAGTAAATTAATTGCCCTACTGAAATAACTATTCCCAATGTAACCTAGTTTATATCTCTTACTGCTGTCGAGGCCCATCTACCGTACTGAAATTAGTTAGACAGGCTGTGAAGTTCAGTTAACTTATAATCAATACATTTTGCGATAATCCGCTTTAAATCTAAATTTTCATCTCGTTAATGCACGATTAGACAAGAAAATTAATTACCCTATTCATAAAGTTACGCTAAAGTTGTAGAGTTAACGTCCCGTCGTCGATACTTCCTATTCCTCCGCCAGACGGCAAAGGAGGGAGATTTATTCTCAAATCGGAATGATGAATCGCATTATCCCTTTAAATATCGTCTATCTCGCGGTTTCAATCCACTTAAGGCCGGTGAAATTGCCAATTTACCTCCACTTTGCACCTGCGTGCGCTAACTTTCCAAGGCGTCACCTACACTTTAAACTTTAAAATCTAATCGGAAGTTATCGTCGTAATTTAACAACGAACATTGTTTTACGATCGGTTTAAGTTTTTTCGGAAATTATTCATTGGATTTTTATTACCTAGAAAATGTGATACATAAGGTCTCCCCGCAAAAGAAAGGAGGAAGCGCTTCTTGAAGAACAAACAACTGCTACATGTTACGTTTAAAAAGAATATTACAAAAAGCTCTATAATGTCACAATAGCCTCAATTGTGAATGCTCAATTACCATATGTTAGAAATACTTTGAAATTTCAACTGAAACATGAATTCTTGCTGTCGCAATATACATTTTGCCCACATTTATGTAAAAGAGTTCAAAGTTATTCGTTCCGTTCACGAATTGACACATCAAATTATGGTTCGCTTCATTATAAGTCGTTCGGTACATAAATGTTTTCAGATTACATTTATAGTGTAACGTCGAACGTTGATGGGTGCAGTGCTTATTCAGAACAGTATAGTATACAGTACAAGAGAAATTTGCCATTAAAACGGTCCATTGAAGGCGAAAATTAGGCCAAAGTGTAATGCTTCAAAAATGTGAACAAAGAGTGAGCAAATTAATTTGAAAATTAACTAACAAAAGAAAATACTGAACTCTTTGCATCCCCAAGTTAAAGAACCACTATTTAAATTATTCTTATACATAAAGTATAAGAAAGTAAAGTGTCAACGCTGTTGCGCACTAAATACAAAACTCATGTTTCAATTAAATTTAAGGAATATGACAATTATATAAAATATAAACGGCGTAGTTACATAGGAACTTTCTAATATCAAATTTATGTTTCCCATGCATTTACAAAAATCGTAACCCCTCAAAATCAGTGAGATTTGTATGACAATATATCTCACTGTAAATATTGGACAAGCAATGAATTTTAAGTTTATGAATTCCAATCGTAGCCTCTGAAAATTAATTTCCTTAGTTAGTTAGTTATAATGAATGGGGCGTTTATCGCCCCTCCACTGCGACCGTAATTGTGGCTCACAACTAATTATAGTTCACCCTCCATTCCCATTCTCTTTAAATAAAGGAGGATTTTAGTGGGTGAGATTTTGTCAAGTTCGCCCAGCTCCAGTTTTGTCTTACCAAAGACTGTGAACCTGATTTTACCCCGGCGGGGCAGGCACACGTAACCTGCTCTGCTGTTTCTTCAGTTTCACAGCATAGTCTGCACTCAGTGGCCTCACCCACACCCAGCCTATGCATATGATGCCTTAGTCGGCTATGCCCAGTAGCCAGGGCTGTCAGAGTGCGCAAGTCTTTCCTACCCAAGCCTAACAATATCCTGGTACGTGCAGTAGATGGGCCCTTCAGTACTATCTTGGAATGTCTCATTCCCTGGCACTCCTGCCAGTATTCCAGTGTCCTGGAAGCTGGTAGCTCTTTACCAGGGCATGGGCGGCTTGATTTCCCTCTATTCCATCGTGTCCGGGTATCCAAACCAGGCTGACCTTGTTGACTTTCCCTAATTGAGAGAGCACTGCTCGGCAGTCCCTGGTCGACATCAACGTACATTAATCGTCAGCAAGGACTTGCAGTGCTGTTCTGCTGTCAGATTTTTTTTTATCGTCCTGTGCTGCCGACGGCTTTTAATAATAGCTCTCTTGCGCACATTTCAATGGCATAGACTTCTGCCTGTTGAATCGATGCATGCTTCCCAAGGCTGAATTCTAATCCAGTTATTGGCTTGCGGCAGAACACTCCAGCCCCTGCTCCTTCAGTTGTCCTAGAGCCATCCGTAAATCAGCTCGAATCTGCCTGTAACAAGGGGACTTGATTACGCTCCCATTCGTCTCTATTGGGAACTATGACTTTGTAAGGCAATCCGAAGCTGTATATTGTATACATTGTATCAGCCCTCATACCCAGAATGTCATCCGCTTCAATGTCGGTCGACAGCCTGTTCCGCGTGAAGGCCAATGTTTGCGGCCTTTGCATCTCCGCATTGTGAAATCGATGTGTTGCCATTGCAGCAATATATGCAATATCCAGTAGCACTTCCATGGCCGCTGACGGCGTGGTGCTTAGCGCCCCAGTTACCGATATGCTGGCCATTCTCTGCAGGCTTGCCAGTTTTACTCTGGCTGTCCTTCGTGAGGAGGCCGTCCACCAGACAATACAGCCATACGTAATGATTGGTCTAATAACCACCACGTAGAGCCAGTACATTTGCTTGGGGACTAATCCCCACGTTTTTCCACAAATTCTACGACACATCCAAAGTGCCTGTTTAGCCTTGTGTGTCATTTTTTCCATATGGGAGTTCCAGTTGAGCTTTCTAGCTAGTGTCACCCCTAGATATTTTGCTTCCTCCGCCAATGGTATCATTTCACCTATCAGTATGGGTCGGTTGAGCTTCTCAAACTTCCTCCTGTTGGTGAATGGAACAATAACTGTTTTACGAGGGTTTATGGCTAGTTGCTCTCCTTCGCACCAGCATTGTATGACATTTAGCGTTACTTGTAGTATTTCAGAGATGATTATTTTATCGCTGCCTCTTACAAGAATAACAATATCATCAGCAAAGGCCTGTATGTCGACCTCCAAAGTGCTGACAATGGCAAGTAGGTCGTCCACCAGAAGAGTCCACAGTAGGGGGGAAAGAACCCCTCCTTGTGGGCAGCCTCTTACCGCCCTAAATCTCACCGTTCCTCCACATAATGATGTGGTCATTGTTCTGGCCTTGAGCATAGCTCCTATCCAGTCAGCCACAATAGGCGCCAACCCTCTCGCTACAACAGCTTTACAGACGGATAAAGGTAGTGCTGCGTTGAACGCTCCTTCAATGTCAAGGAAGGCAGCCACCGCAATCCCTTTGCACTCTAGGAATTGGCTAATCTTCCCGACAAGGTTGTTCAGCGTCAGGTCTGTTGATTTGGCATTTTGATAGGCATACTGATGGACATTCAGGGGATTAGTCACTAATACTTCTCTCCGTATATACCCATCAACCACCTTTTCTAAGGTCTTCAGAATGAAGAACATCAGGCTAATGGGTCTGAAGGATTTTGGGTGTGGGTCTACTCGCCCCACCTTTGGTATGTATACCACCCTCACCTCCGTCCAGCTGGATGGAATATAATTCCATGCTAGACTAGCTCTGAACAATCTAATAAGATGGGGGATCAATGTCTCCCGTCCTTTTTGCAGTAGTACCGGTATGATACCACCCCCTCCCGGTTACTTGAACGGTTGGAACCGCCCAGCTAACCGTCATATGAGACGACTTTTTTCAGCGCCACCCAGTCCTCTTTTGTTGGTCGTTTGTCTCGACACATGGGGCCGGGCTGACGGTTACTTCATCGTTCAGAAGTCTTACTTAAATGGTCTATTTTAGAAGGACAATCAAATTCAATTGCTAATACGAGTTAACGCGAAACCGTATTTAGAAAGAGATAAATCCAATATGGCGACCAATTAAAACTCAGGTTGGTCTTTCCGGTTGTAATACAATTCATTTAATTTCCATTTCAAATCAGTGAAAACGACACCTACATATGTTAAACAAACCATCGTGTATGATATGTCTGCAGAACACGGTATATAATCCGATTCCACTACTAAATATATTACTTGTTTGACTTTGTAAACTTATACATGTTACTTTAATGAAAGAGTTATTTGCACTGCCGTTTTGTAGTGATTGTGATACATGCGTCATACATTAGCTTATTCTACAATTATGGAGATTCATTTAAAATCACCGACTTTCATTAAGACCGCTTTTCACCTAACCCAACATACATCGCTATACCTACGAACAGTTTGATTTAGATCCCCTTGTTTCAACAGAATATTTTGAGAAAATAAAACGTAATACTAAAAGTGAATGAAGTCTTTGGTTATCTTCGTGTAAGCTATCCAGAGATATTATCAATGACGACGAGCCTTGTCCTCCATGTAAAAAGTGAAGACACCGGAAAAAATATATAAAATCGCTTCTTCCAACTGAAGACGCCTTGAAATATCGTCCATGCATCAATCAACCAGTAAGGTAATTTACTGAATTCTTTCAATTGTTTAAGGAAACGACCGTAACTTTATAAAAACTTGTTGGCGTGTCTTCTTCGCCGAAAACACTATGGCTTTGAATCTACTCAATACATTCTAACATTGCATTGCAGTTCAACAACTCCGACTTGGATATATCAGGCAATTTTAAAGAACTGCGGAACCGCTCTCAAGTTATATAGAAAGCCTTAGACTTTATTAACTTAGTGGTAAAGTTACTAAAGTCTATAACGCAAAGTCTAACAATGCCGCATCCCGATTCATATAATCACCGAACATTTCCCTTTCCCGCCATTTGAATTATGGTAAACTTACCGATATTATAATCGTGTACATCATAAATTTTGGCACAATTTAGTCGAATCCTATGTTCAACCGCCCAAAGAATGTCTAAATACGAGAGCAAACTAATAAGAAAGATGCCTAACTAGGAAGGAGGCTGCTAAAAAACATTTGTATTAAATTATCATTTTCCTTAAACTGTCAGAATATTGTGTGGATATTGAATTTTGTTTGTTGCCTTTTGTAGACTTTTTCTAGTGATGTGTGGCAGTTTTTCTTATAATGGTACAATTTAGCACCGCATAAAATTTCTCACAAAAGAACTATATAAGACAATAAATGTTGGTCAAATCAATTTTAATGGGGGCTGGAATCCATCGAAGACTATCCTCGAAGTGGTCGACTAAAGTCGGCCATTACCGAAGAAAACGTTCGAAGAGTGGAAAAAATGATTCTTGAAGACAGACGAATTAAAATTCAATGTGATAGCTGAAAGTTTGCAAATTAGTAGGTGATGTGCTTGGGCCATAATCCATGAAAATGTTCGTATTATAAAAAAAATGTGGCAGATAACGGGTATTCATTCGATAAACAACGAAATTGAAACAATTTTTGGAGCTTTGTGAATGATAAGAGGAAGAAATTATTGATAAAATTGTAACTGGGGATGAAACGTGGGTTCATCACTATGATCCTGAAAGCAAAGAGGATAGAACGGCAATGCAATGAAAATATAACTGCTCGCCACCGCCAAAGAAATTGGCCAAGTTAGCCAGTTGGTCCAAGATTCAGCTAACAAAGTTATAGCGACTATTTGTTGGGTCGAATTTGTCTAATAGACTACTATTACAATAATGATGGATAACTATTATGCTGATATTTTACGCAACAGGCCATAATGGAAAATTCAAAAATAGAAATCTACTTTTGCACGATAATGCACCAGCCCACAAAGCTGTTGTCCAGGATACTCCGACGGAGTTAGAGTTCAAGAATTAAATCATTCACCCTGCAGCCCTGACTGAGCACCCCGTGACTTTTATCTCCCAGGGCAAAGATTTTTAAACCACGAAGAACTAACGACTGAGAGTTTTGTTCAGAGGTAGGCATTTTTTTTATAGGTTTTGTAAAATGCATAAAAGTACCTGGAGATTATATTGATAAATGACCAAAGACTTTTATTGTATTTTAACTGATTCATAGTCAGGTGCGTGTTTTATCAGCTAGCCCTCGTAACAAAACACCCCTGAAAAATTATCGTAGAAATGACGACAATACACGGAAAAGTTAAGGAAACAATGATAGTAGCAAAGAAATTCGATGGAGCGCGAGATATTTGACATGCTGGGTAGGTCAGACCTAATCACAACTAAAGAGGGGCATGTAACCAGTGTAATGGATAAATAACTATATATGCGGGATACGCCCATAGAAAGATAGCACACGACGGTGTGCTCTCTTGGTCATTCGTTTTAACGACGACTTTTTTTAATTCGTTAATAAATTTACATTTAATTTTTGTAGAAAATAAATGCCAATACATTAACACAGACGACGTGTAAATAAATAATAAAATTTATGATTCGTGTTTATGAAAACACCACATAATTTGTTTAACTCACAAAGTTCTTTACGAATTATTATTAAGAACTAATTAATATTTAGAAAAAGAATAAGCTGAACTGTGTACTTAGGATTTTACATTCTTCATTTATAAGAAAAATATATGAAAATCGATTTATTAATTTAACAGTTTTTATTTTAATTACGAAAAAATCACTGTGGGTTGCGACAGTGCGACCTTTATATTTATTATTTATATAAGTTGGTATTTCTAATTCAAAAGTCCGAATGGCACATGCTCAACTTGTGTAGATTTTGGGAATGACATAAACACTTTAAAGGCTGGGTAGGGTTCTGTTGGGTTGGGCTAGGTTGGGTTGCATCGCTTCCGGAAGCAATTAAAGTACTGAAAGCCACAGTAATGCTACTAATTCTACCTCTGTATCCATTGTTGGATCTGAGAAAATTATGCAGGAGCTATCTGAACACGTAAAACGAAAACGAAAACGTAAATGAAATATTATTATTTATAGCTGTAGGGAGAATTTGGAGCGAAAATTTAGCGAGGATCAATATGACGTGGATATTGCTACAGTAGA
Organism: Geotrupes spiniger; assembly: GCA_959613385.1. Taxonomy (NCBI): domain Eukaryota; kingdom Metazoa; phylum Arthropoda; class Insecta; order Coleoptera; family Geotrupidae; genus Geotrupes; species Geotrupes spiniger. The sequence continues at coordinate 3,883,400 of OY390738.1, forward strand.
GAATATATTTTCGGGTATAGGAATAAATGACACCGTTGATAAATCTGTAAGATATACAAATACAATTGTTATTGGCCCTGAAATCTTCTAAGTTAAATTGTTTCATCTGTGGGACGATTTATGCAGCGTGTAGCGTGAATTATGTTAAGAAGGAGATTGGTGAGCGGAGAGCGGAGGGTAACACAAACCTAATGGTAACATATATAAATGGCTTTCCTACCATTGTCAATTCCGTAAACTAATTGAGCCCGGCAATAGCCCTACATTGGACATTTATTACCAGAATCATCAAGGCCTGCCATCCTCATTTCTTGAGAAATGTGTTATGAAATTTTCGTAATTGTGAAACTTGGATTTGTGTTTTTTATCCCTCTAGTCATAGTTTAATGTCATCAAATCAGATAGAACGTTTTCTGCTATTGATCGGGCAACAGGTTGATGTGTAATGTTCGGTCTTATAGACCCTTCCAATGCATACGTGTATACATACAATAATAGATCTCAATTTTTTTAATTGTTTATTGACATTCTGGAAGGTTTTTTAAACAATACTAATTTTCAAGGCACTGTTCTTTGATATTCGAGTAGTGTAATAATCTTGTTTATTCTAACAATTGTTTGTTGGATTTGGCACAATCTAAAATTGCGTGTGGGGCACACGTTCAACATGAAGATAAATCGTTAGTTCCAGAGGATTCTTACCATCGGAAACTAGGTATCGGGCAGTTTCCTCCAACTTCCAAAATCGTCCTATTTTTGTAGCCCTAGTTACAATTATCGTAAGACCATTTTTCTGCAGCTGTATCAAAACTTACCGACGATGGATTCGGCATCTTGAAAATATTTGTTCTGATATAAGTCTTCTTTTCCAAGCTAGTTTACGATAGCAATAATATTCTATTTAAGGATAAAGGACGTAGTAAAAAAGTTCAAAAGACTCGATTATGTCTAAACCTAAAACTTTGTGGACGTGTATTCGCAATAGGCAGAGTACACGTCCAATCCATGGGAAGCTGTGATATGGTGACTTCCAATTAGATGATTAATCGTTTTCTGAAATTGTTTCACAAACTGACTCAAGCATCCATTATACTCACACTCAACTATCCTTATTTAATGTTCAGCCTGTTGCGGACCAAATGTTGATATCATGGCCAGTTTAATAAATAAGAAAGAGTCAGGTGATAACATGATGAACCTTCTTGTGAAGGATGCAAGATTTTATTTGGTAAACCCACTTCAAATACTTATTAATTTAGCTATCAACTTGCTTGGAAACGTGATAGAATAGAATGATCAAGAAAGATGATCGCTCACAAATCAAAAATTACCCACCAATTGCAATATTTCTTAAGGGGGGTCCTGCTTTAGGAGGCCTTAAAATAGCGTTTTTGTGGGAATTTTTTTAGGGCAGAAAAAAATGAGCAAGTCTAGTGAACTTTTTAGAGCATTTTATTGCATATTTGAGCATTAAAAAAAATATGTCGAGAGAAAAATATTTAAACGGAACCGATTTTTATGCACATTTGTGCAACACCTTTCAATTGCAATTTACAATCGGTGGGAAAGATGTAGCCCGTAATTTTTGTCTGAAACAAAAAAAAACCAAAGAAAATGGTAATTCTCATATATTTTCTTCTATGTGAACTAAAAAAAAAACCCAAAATTTAGAAATTCAAGATTTTTCTCAGGTTTGAAAATAAATGTGCTCTTTGCAGGAAGAGAAAATCATTTCAACTTGCTAAAAAAGTTGTTTAGAATTTTTTTTTTTTTTTAATGTTTTCAGTTCAAATCGAAGAGAATGCTACTGAAGCTAAGAAAAGTTTTGTTTCGTTTTGATTGCTTGTCTAGTTTTCTGGCAATCACGCCCACCAGTTTAGAAAAATCGTAAAAACGAAAACTCGAGAAAACGCTCTCTAAAGTTGACGATCAGGAAAAATGTTAATTTTCGATAACTTACGCAATATCTCGTTATAATCCTACTATAGCTCTTATGAACTCAAAATATTATTGTTTCGAACGACCGATTGAACTTTTTTCAGTAGATAGTTCGGTGTTATGTTACTGCGGGGAGGGGCGCGCGTTTCGTTTGTCCGAGCGTTCATGCGTTCGTATATTTTTTGCTCGACACCTCACTGTGTTTAATATCTTTCAAAATATTGCGAGTTAGCCGCTATAACTTTTTATACATATTCTTAGATATATTAGGCATAGATTTGAGCAATAAAAAACAAATTGATTTTTTGAGCCTTCTAAATCAGGATCCCCCCTTAATTTTGCGAAAGTGTTTGAGCAGATGCCATGTTGTAATATTTACAGAAACATAGATCCTATATTTCTTCGCAATAACAAGGGTTGATGGTAGGATGATCAACTATTACAACTTGACGGAGTTTAATCAGCATCTTACCTAAGTTCTTGATTTCCCAGCAAATTTTTCTGGCTTTTAGACTTAGTCGAAATTTAATTGAGTTACTGAGTTCCTATCTAGAAAATTGAGAAATTATATTCGGGACCAACTGGATATTGATGCGCTACGATCGAATGTTATCAGGATGTTCGAGTGGTCGAAAATTGAATATTTCCAAATGGAACACGATGACTTTCACGCATAAATTCGTTTTGTTTTCCTCTCAGAATACAATTAATGCAAATTATCTTGGCAAGATAAGCATTGTGAAGAACCTTACAGTGACATTCGACTCTCTGTTGGACTTTGGTGATGGTAATATCATCAAAATATATAAATAATGACTTTGTTCCCAAATCTGTGCATTCTATAATCTGTACACCCAGCGCCGAAAAATACGTCGTAGCAATAGTTTAGAGACATTAAAACTAAAACCTCAACACAAAGAATCGACTCAGATTCCATTACAATGAAAAAGAAATGCTTATTAATTTCAATTAATTATTAACTTTAAATGTTGAATATTTTTAGTGCGTTTTTTGTTTGAAATACATAATTATTTAGTTTTAAAATATATAGAATGATTTACAACTGCATTTTATACAGTTAAAATCTCATAACTCTCAAAGGAAGTAACGTCGACGGGATGCAAAATAATGAGTATGTATGCATATTTAGTCATTCTTATGAATATTATTCGGAACGTATAATATTCAGCTTTACTAAATTGCATTAATATTGTGTCACGATAAACTCGCCTAAAGTGGAAATATCTAATATATCTTGCGCTGAACTAATTAATAACGCAAAATACCTAGTACTTGTTCATGTGAGGTAGCTAAGTTTTACATACCAACGCCAAGGACCAATTTGTTACTAAAAGCCCCGTTAACACATAGGTGTCAAAATACACAGAAGATTTATATTGACATTTTTATGGGTGTATTGCAATATGTGTGCCGTGACCTCACTGAATTCTATTGATTGTTTGTTGTTGTATATGCAATTTTTTGTAGCATTGTAATGCGTAAACCTGTTGGGCAATAAAGCTGTTATTATTATTATTATTTGCACTGAAACTTATATAAATTTTATTCTTCTGCAATTTAAATAATTCATTTGGGCAATAGATGCAACATATTTGAAAGCGATTACACAAAGAACAAAAACCTACTTTTATCTACTTTGTTTCTATATCAAATGATTTTCGTAGTTGGTTTTTTATGTACGAAAGTTGAAAAAACCTGAATTAACATCCTAATTTTAACACAATATTTTTATTTTATTTTGCTGTTGGTTTTCATTTTTGCAATTGGTTAAAGTGTATCCAATAATTGAATACACTGTAATTCATTACACAACGACAGTTGGGTACATTATTGGTTGCATAATTTCCACACATTATCTCGTTTATTAAAATAACCCATATTCGTTGCAGGCTTCCCTGGATTATGCTCATGCTGTCCCATCAAACCAATGTCCAACTTGGCCACATCTTTACTTCCACAAACCGAACCGCCTGCGTCACCTGGCGGCAGCGATCACAGATCATCGAGCGTCGCAGAGCTCCGCCGGAAAGCGCAGGAACATTCCGCGGCCCTCCTTCAAAGTTTACAACACGTTGCCAACTTTCAACAGGCGGCCGGCTTGGCCAGCGGTTTGAATTTTCCACTGCTGCCACCATTGACACTGCAGGCGTTGCACCGGAAGCACGAACCGAACGAAACTGTCACCAGCACCAAAGAACAAGTTTAATGTAGGCACCGTAAGTTTGTCCAATCAGAAGCACAGATAATGTCATTGGGCGACATGTCGTTTTTGCATTTGTATTTCATGGATTTAAAAATGAAATTTGATTTAACTTATTGTAATTTGATAAATTCGGCGAACGAGTAATCGAGAAATAGTTGAACTTTTTTTGTTAAATTTAATGTATGTACAGTTGTAATCATTTGCTAGACAACTCGTTAAATTCAACAATTTATAAATTTTTCTTCATTATGATCGATGTTTCAATGACGCATGGTATTATAGGTTATGTATTCAAATCACACTACAATGATTATATGCAATAATGACTACTAAAACAGAATTTACAAGCAATTTTTACTCTCTAGCGAATGATCGTAACGTACTATGTATATATATATATATATATATATATATATATATATATATATATATATATATATATATATACATTGCTTATATTTTTTAAAATATCTTTAGCATTTGAACTCACTGTCTGTTATTTCTGCTATCGATTGTACCTCTTAGGCTACTTCACCAAAGAATATTTTAATCGTTTGACATTGTAAATAAGGAGAGATAGCTTTTTTTAATTTTCAGTGTAAATTTCGTTTTCGTAGTTTCGTAGTTCGTAAGTTAGATAAATACTCCAGTAAAGCAACAGTACTAAGCGACGAAGTTATCGTTATACCTGTAACATATTGTAAATATCACATGCTTTTGTCGATGCAGATTGTAAACTTATAAAGTGTATTACGAGCAATAGAGATATGTACATATGTAATTTAAGCGACATGTTACTATTGGATAGGAAGATGTTTTAAAATGAGATATTGTGATGTGATTTTTAGTATTATTAATTTTTAAAAGTTGTATATTCAGTAACCTGTAAGCATGTAAAAATGTATAAAAACTAGTGTGTTCAATAAATCAATTGTAATGGATGTGCGTGTAATAAATTTATTTTCCTTCCTCAATTTATCAGGTTTTTGTCACTTTAAAGCAATTGTCGTGTTGTCATATTCATCGTAGAATGCAACTTGTTAACTTGGGATAAAATCGATTTAAATCAACAAATCACCTAAAATTTTAAACTACTATTAGTCAACAAATAGCAACTAAAAAAGCATTTTAATGTGCATGCTACCATGAGGATAAATGGTACCATTTTTTTATGGCAACCACTATAACTAGGAAAAAATAAAACTTTTATTCATCCATCTGATCCAATTTCATAAAATTAGTAGTAACTATTTCCTCGGGATTCAAAAATCGCTTTTAAGCCAGACTTGCAAAATTATTCATTATACAAAGAACTAAATTCTCCCGTAGCGGTAGTTATAGTCAATCTTATCGATTACGTCACTGGGTCAAGGTGTAGAGAAAAAAACTAGTGTTGATTAAATTAAATTAAATTATTATTTGAAATGGTTCATCAAAAATTAGTGGAGAACGAACAAAAAATTATTTTGCGTTTCGCTAAAAATATAAAAAAAATTGCGTCATGATTAACTCTTTTAGCAATGAAAATTTAAATCCTGCAAATACAGCAAGAAAGAGTATTTAATTTGTTTAAATAAGTATTAAATTTATTATAAACCTCTTCAATATACGTAGTAAGGAAGGAGTGCGTCACAAGATCGTAAGTAATAAGTTTTACAATTTTCTACAAGTAATAAGTCTTACATAAAAACACTGGATGTAGCCCATAACATTATTATTTAAATAAACTTCTGCGAATATGGTTAAAATTGATTATTTTTATTGATTATACATCGACGAACATGTGATCGGATGATGTATTATGGGTAATAATCATGATAGCCATCTTGGAAATTTGCTGTGTTCCGCGTGATAGCCACGCGTTGTTCACGTGATCTTCCTAAAAATAATAAAAACAGGTAGATTGTAGTTGATTGTGTAAATCTTAAATCTACCTGTTATTCATTATTTTTAATCTAATTAATTAACGACCACTTTGGAAGATCTCGACGGATTGAACACTGATAAAATCCCTTCCAGTTTGGTCGCACCATTAGCCACGACAACTTTAAGTTATTTATATACAGCTTGTCTCACGAAAGCGACATTTAAAATTCACCCGTCTAAAAAATAAATGGAAGTTTGTTATACCCTACACCCATTGCATTCCCTGAGATATGAGATCGCGTTATAGCTATATTTATTACACAACATAAATAAGTAAACAAATATAACATCTATTAGATAAAAACCAGAACATTTAACGAACAAACGTAGTGATTGATAAAAGTACAGCAAGGAAATAAATAAATAGCGCATATAAAGGTAATACGGACATAAAATCGACAAAACATGAAAACGCCGATGACAAGAGCAAGAGCTGAGCTGGAAAAAGAAACGGGAGATGCACCAGCAGATACCTAGGAAAGGGCGAAGGAAATCGTGTACATCAAACAGTTGATAATGAACACCTTAAAAGACGCAAATATATCCAACAAAATAACGATAAAATTGATAAAACCAATGAGAAAATGTATCGAAATTTCAAAAAAAATACAAAATCGATGCGATTAACAACGACATCAAATAAACCAACGATAAATTAGCTCAATTAGACGCAAATAGTAGACAGAATTAGTCAATATGGAAGCAAACATAAAAACTAATAGATCGGAAAATCGATGCTACAAAGCCCTCGAAGGGACCGAAGGAAACTCAATGAAAGAAAAATATATACAAGCCGGGAAAATTCCGAGCTAAGATTCCAACGGAACAATCAGGACGTGGAAAATACATTTACTAGAGAATAAGTCCAGAACCAAGCAGAAAACTGGGACGTTCTGGTAAATGAAGAAATAGAGAAGATTAAAATCAACCGTTGGGGAAGTAAATAACGCTCACGATCCAATCGTCATATTCTGCTGGAAGCACAATATATAGTTCCGAGGAAATCGAAACAGAATGAGCTACTTAACATATGATTAGGGGTAATCAAGAACTAGGAGACAATGGTCAATGTATGAACATCGAAAGACCATCTCTAGAAGTTCGTGCTCTCGAATGAAATGAACGCATGCAAATGCCACAACTTAAAGGACTTCGAACGACTTAGAACAACGATAATATTGGAATACAAACAGCAAAACAGATTAAAAGTTCAACTGTTGCCCGGACGATACAAGGAAAGTTTAGCAACCGGAGAGAACTTAACAGATGGTCAAGCGATGCTCAGTCGTGAAATAACTAGTATAGAAAATATTACGGAATTATTTCGATTTACTCTGAATTTCAACGTAATAACAGTGTACATCAAGCGTATCAAAATTACCGCCAAAATAATAATCAAAACCAAAATACACCAAAGAATTAAGGTCAACTGTATCATAATCGAGCCTACAATAATCAGCCAAATCACAGCCCGCCGCATATCAACAATTACACTGGAAATCAAAACGATTATCAAGCCAGACGCTGCCATAACGCGACGCCCGAGCAAAAAAATTAGACAAAATCGAACATCAAGGCACGGAATCAGAGAGAAACCCGGAAGAAGAATAAAACGTCGAGGGAAGCAATTCCGTCGCGCTCAATAAATCCCACAGTATATACACCATATAAACGACCATACTCAGGACAATCCACGAAATTCTATGACAGATCGACAGATCGACGTAATAGTAACAAGTTCACATCAATCAACCAGAAATTAAATATCGAAGTCAAAATCAACAATAAAAGCTACATATTAGAACTCTACATATGTGACAAGATGTCATACTGTTACCGCAAGCATTTTTTGTACTGTCCCGACTCGCGCGCCCAAAAATAGTCAGTCTAGTCACGGAATCGACAGAATCTCGATCGAGGTCCGACAAGGTCTTCTAACTCGGAAAGCGACACGAGACTCTTACGCAGTTGCAGCTTATTCCGAGCCCATGACTTAGTTTAAGTAAGCATATTAGCAAGTGACGTTTTGTTTAAACCATCGCCAAGCGATTTATCTCATTCAAAACCGCGACAACGTAATGTGAGTGATCTCCTTTGTTCCCAAGCGATGAACAACCTTGTCACCCGCGTCACCGATGTACTCTTAGTTCGACGATCACATACCTAATCTCCGGAGTTAACGTAAACAAACTTAAATTGGACCGTGCTTCGTGTTCTCCCTTCAAATGTTTTAGTTAAGACATTTTTTCTTGTACGGTTATTAGATATAGTAAAATAGAGTAATATAAGTTTCACGGTAAATAAACTTCTTCGCGTTCTCTTATTCACGATGCCAATAGTGAATCGTGTTTGAGTTTTATTTATTAGTAATAACAAAGTTTCCTCACCAAATATAAATTTACACTTTTGCTTCACAAACCCGGTGAAAATACGAAAGCATCATGGGGACAATTTCAGAAAATAACCAATGATTATCAATCTAAGTTACAAATGCAATATAAACTTGCAAATCTAACCATCGATAAAAATATTAAAATAACAAGTCAAATACTGTTTGCACGCGACGTGAACGAAGGAAATGCGTGTACTCGACTCGTGGCGAGTTGTAAGTTCGACGAGAATTTCGAGTACGTCTCTTGCTCACTTATTTTATGCCACTGGTGTGCGTCGCTATCGTCTGGGCTTTATTATATCATTCGACGGCTTGTTGCAGATAAACTCCTTTAATTAATGTGTTAGCTTCTTTGCTAATTGATTTATGCTTAAGTCAGTAACACTTTGTGTTACTACACAAGTTGTCTTGAATAATGATGTGATACTTCGACTGTTGTCTTGAATAATGATGGTACACTTCAACTGTAGTCTGTGGCTATTCTTGAATAGTGATGATGTGTTCCTGTATATTTAAGGGCGAAAACTTTGGTGCAAGGCGGTATTGGACGAAGAACACGTCATGATTGGCCAGAAAATGCATTTAATTGTGTTGAAGGAAAGGGATGTTTTGTCCGATATTTGGTCAACCTATTTTAAAAGGATTAATCTAAAATCCCGAGAGCGCTGGTCATATAATAATTTAAATGGCCAAGAAAGTTCGGTAGTGGTTTATTTACAACCGCGTTGTGACAAATGTGGCAATGAATGAGGTTTTGTGAAAGGGGAATTCTTGTACGTGACCGTACAAGATTTTAAATTTGGAAAAATAAGTAATAAATGTAAACGACTGAACCGACCGTTAGCTGGCCGCATCTACGGCCGGTACCTGGACAAGATCGTGCGAATCACCATACTAAAACTATTCTAAGAATCTAAAAATAATTGTGACGAATATTTACACGGGTTTGCGCGGATCTAAATTAACTTAAGTAAATGTACATATGCGGAACCGAAGTAATAAGTATATAATTGGGCAGGTATTATAACAAAAAATCAACTACTACATCAACGTACAAAGAGCAGATGTTCTTGTGATAAACGCAAATAAAGCAATTTGGCGCAATGGTCATAAATATAAAAATTGCAAACTTAATTCAAATTAATGGTAGTTTAAAATTGTTAACGTTGTGTGACACATTTAAAATATAACTTAATTAAAAAATTAAATATTTGAAAAAAGTACCACGAAAGGCTACATGTTAATTAATTAAGTAGGGAGGACCACACAACTTCGAAGAAAACAAATCAATTGAAAACATATATGAAACTATTAGTAACAAAACGTTAATAAAACAATAAAGAATCATTTAGCATAATTGTAAAAATGAAATCAAAATTGCAAAAAATATGCAACAATATATAAAAATTTAAAAAAATTCCTAAAAAAAAAAATTTTTTCCAAAAATATCAAATAATTAAACAAACGGATAAAATTATAAAAAACAAAAATTAGAAAAAATGTAAAATATGTTCAGATCGTGTCTCATAATAGGTAAAATTATAGTAAATAATTCCCTAAACTGTTTTCGCGCAACGATATTTAAATTTTTGGATATTTAAAATATAAAATTAGTTTTTATTTGTGCTCTGAATAGTATTTTATGTTCTGTATACACATGCACACACCGTAACACACACGTAACACCCGCATATTATATTATATAATATATTATATGTTTTTATTAGTTTTGTTGTTTCAAATTATTGAATTTGATTCCAAAATATTTTTTTTTCCTTTTCCGACATTATAATTTCATTAGTTCTTTTAAAATATTACAAGTTTTAAATTGTTATATAACACTGACAGTAAGTGTAGCTTTTCTTTCTTGTCGCAAAACCACAATGACCACAGACTACAATATCTTCCTTAAATCAAAAGGTAGGTAGTAACTGCGAGTTAGCAAAACTACATGTGCATCGTGTTGATTAGAAAAAAATCGTTAAAGGAATATTGTGTTTTATTATTTCATAACAAATAACTGGCTATTATATTTTGATCTAACAAACATAAATAAGGTAACATCCCGCATTTCCTACCACATATTAATTTAAATAAAATATTTTACTCTAAGGAATGCACACAAGAAGTCAATAATTAAAAGAAATAGTTTAATTGAAACCTAATGCAATTTACATTCATACGAAAAACAGAAAAATTAGAGAGCTACGGGCGACGAGTTCAAATAAGCAGAAGCTCGTGTTATGTTATGTTATGTTATTTGCCTACTTACTTTTATCATTCTTACAAAAAGGATTAAATGAATAATTAGAAAAGTGTGTGAGATATACATTTAAAATAATTCCGCCATCTTTCCTATAAATTTATATAGCATCTGAAACGTCCCGTACGTAACAATATTTGGGTTTGCATAATTGATGAAATGATTCCAGAAATAACATTTAAATCAGAAAAATATTTTTAAACTAAAACATATTTACGTTTATCCATAAGATAATTCAGAAATGAATATCTGAATCGTATTTTTAAACGTAATGGCAGGCTTAGAGGTAGCGGCGAACGTAATACTTGCATTTTTGTCAGTTTTCGGCAGCTTATGTTTGCAACCGCATATACATCACCAATAGTCCCTTATCGGTGATGCATGATTACAATTTATTGAATTGATTTTATTGATGTTGATTACCTATAATGTTGAAACGTTTGAATGAACAAAAAATGGTGTTTTAGAAATTGTATGTTTCAACACCTACAAAATCTGAGAGCGCACGTCTCGACGACTGATGCTCGACCTACAAGCAACTAACTCCTATCTTCAGCACCTTGGAATCCCTTATTAAATGTTTAATCTGACCTCTGTACTAATTTTACTAAAATAAAGCAATCGTTAAAGAAGTCAAACTTTATTCGTGCATTAAGTTAACACATCGCTGTAATAAATAAATACATTTGTGAGTGGTTCCAAAGTTTCAGTACCCATTATTAAATTTTCTAAATACAAATCTTAAATTTAAAGTTTCATAGTGTTAGCTTCAACTATGTAAATCCAAAATGGCAAGGTGGCTTTTTCTTAACAATAGTATTTGTAATAACATTAATATTGTTTTCAACGGGTACAATAAACATTTTATATGTGAACAAGGTGGCTTTTTATAATAAAGGATAATTAAAAATGCATCTGCTTTTGAATTCCAATGCGATCTGTATATACAGTGTGTTTCACTTAAGAGTGTAACACCCTCATATCTTTTTTATTGTTAGTACGATTTTAGTATTTTTTTCCCCAAACGTAGAATACTCATTGCTCTATTTACTCCCAAAAAACCAATTGTCTTCTTTAAATGCAAAGCAACCTGCGATGGCAAAATAAACGGCAAAAATCGAGAAATTACTTTAGGGATTTTTTATCGAAAAATTTTGCTAGTAATAATTGATCAGAATTCTTGCAAGACCCGAAGTTAAATTACTAGGCCTAAAGGCAACATACCAGACCTCTTCATATATGTGTATGTGTCTGCGACAAATATCTATTTGATGCACATCCATTTAACCAAAGAAATTACATTTTATTTGCTAACGCAAAATATTGTTAGCTCAACATAGTTAAAACTAATTCTGCTCAAAACGGTATTTATATCATACACGATTTTATTCTCCCCGTTGCTTAACTAATTCATTCCTAAAACACGAATTAAGTAGAAGTGCTGTTTCATTTTCTTTAATAGCTGCAAGATATGTAGAACATATTTACACTATTTTATTGCAATTTAGAAAACCGTTTAAATAATTACCACATAACCATTATCAGGTGATGATTGGGTAATTGGATAATTTTATAATTGAGTAACTTGTACATCGAACACGTAAAATACAATGATTTGCAGCACCTAATTCACAGAATTCCCTGGCCTTGAACCTTAACCGTATCATAAACACCATACATCTCTGAAATGTTTAATATTGGTCATCTTTACATTAACAGACATTAAAAATTTGTAGAGAATTCGTTATACGTATCTATCTATATACACGTATCAATCTACATATTAATTACCTACATTAAATATATTTGATATGAAATTTGTTTGGTTTGATGGATTGCGTCGTTTATTATATATTATTGACTTTTATATTATACTTTCCACGCTTGCAGGTATGACAATTAAGTTTAATTAATCAAAAACATTAATTAAACTTAATTGTCATACCTGCATTTATTCTGTACACAAAAATACCAAACGCATATTCGTAATAATATTAATGATTTAAAAGTTACACATAACTTCTGTTGAAAATATTTTACAAACATCGATATTAAAATTTAATAATAAAGTAAAGTAAATAAGATAAATAATGTACATATAGGACTTTATACTTATTATTGCAATCAATACTTCATTTATGGCGAGAGAAAAATCAACATTGTAACATTTATTAGTAGGTAAATTAATAGCCAGAATTGAGCAAATGAGAAAGAAAAAAAACAGCAAGCGAAGAACTAGAAGCATTAATCTCAAGAGAACTAATGTTGTTAATGCATGAAAAGCAAACGGGAAACTAAATCGGATTTGAAATAATGAAATACTGACATATATGCAAAACGTACGACTAAAATTACACAAATAACGATAAATAAATAAGTACAATCAAAAAAGTGAAAATGATGTTAACGCGTAGAAAATAACGCGAAACATCTTAAAACTGATAAAATCATAAGCACAGTAGAGTAAATAGAAAACAGCCAGATAATAATAAAATGTATGTAAATATGTATACATTATTTTATTCATTGTATTACTAATTTAAACAATAAAACTTAGTAGTCGCATTTGCAAGAGTGGAAAATAAACAAAAATTATAAAACCGCAGATTTCCCATGCCTGATTTATGTACTTTTGAAGCGATGTCAAAAGAATATCTCTCTGAGCAGCTATGTGAGGGTGTTCCATAAACATTGGTTTATCATTTAATTTTCCAAATGAAAAATTCGTGCTTTTATTATATTTTATCATCCGTAAAATGTTATCAGCAAAAATTCTGGTAAATTGGAACTGCAATTGTAATTTCAGAGAAGAATTCTATTATAGTTGGAAATTTCCTCTTCATATATCTCTCTCTTTATTACCCCTTGTAAAAATTCATCACATTTGATTTTTTCTGCCAGTTTTTGGCAAATGATTTACTCTATCTCTATTTATGACTTTCGAATTCTTTACTTACTCTCTCAATCGTTCTAGTGGTGACTCCAACAGCTTTAGCCGCTATTTCCACGTCTTTATTCATATCAGTAGTTCATCCATTCTTATATTTTTCGTACAATGCTTAGACATTTTTGCATAAAGAAAAATATTGCTTGCTTGCTTGCTTTTATAAGAATCATTACTTGCATCAATAAATATTCCTTATTAAAATGTGCTTACTTGTATATTATTATCAATACACCGATGAGTTTGTAACAAGTGCGGACGACTGCACTAGTTTGGGATAACAAATATATAGTAATGTCGTGTTCGTTGTGTCTTGTAAAACTTTATGGCACTTTCACGCCACATTTATATTTGCCTAATTCGTGAGCCGATGTCAACCATAAATAAAAATAGACGGATGGGGTGCAATATCTTAAGTAGGACCGTATTAAGTATTTTTGGAATTTCTATGATAATAACAATGTCGTAATATTTCAGAAAATAAATTATGTTCCTCATATTAGTTTGTTTTAAACACTTCGCCAAGTACGGTGTATTGTACCTTGTGCTCCCCGCTCAAGTATTTTATTCGTGTATGGTCGAAACCATTAGTATGTGGTAATCCATATTAATAACGGTATTTTTATTGTTAGTATATTACTAACAATTAATTATGGTATTAATTAAGTAAGGGAAATTGGCGCATAACATATGTTTACATGTATTTGAAAAGGGATGATTTGTATCGCGGTAAATCCTGTTGCTCGTTCAACAAATTTACGACAGGATTAAGTTGGGTTTTTTGAATTTCGGCTGCTTCTAACAGATTAAGCTTTGTGTCCTTTTCACGTAATATTTTGAGTTTATTACTTTTAGGAAAACTATGGTTACATTTTAAAAAATGATGGCAAATGAACTTGTATCGTAATTTAATTTAAATGCTCTAAATTGTTCATTATATTGTGTTTCAAAACTTCGCCCAGTTTGACCAACATATACACTATTGCATTCGTAACACGACAGTTTATAAATACCAGATTTCTTTAAAAGATTGATTTTACGTTAATGTTGTGAATTCATCTTTATTTAAATTTGAAACTTTTGGATAAATATGAAAAATTGTCTTTTGGTATCGTTTTTTATTAATTACATTTTGTATAAGACTGACTGGAAATCCATTCATATTTCCTATGGATTTAATTTTATTCAGTTCTACATGAAGGTTTTCATGTGACAATGACATTGAAAAGGATCGATGTGCCATAGCATGATAGGCTGCTAATTTATGTGACATAGGATGATTGGATTTCAAGGGAATTGTAGAATTGACATTGGTCGGTTTTCGGAAAATATTGAATTCTATTTTGTAATTTGTGTGAATTAAGGTTAAGTCTAGAAAATTTATTTGATCATTTTTCTCTGTTTCAAGTGTAAATTTAATTTTGGGGTGTATACTATTAATTTTATTAAGAAACTGATCAAGTTGACGTGATGTGCCCCTAAAACACGCAATTTACAAACGTGCAGTTTGCTGATAAAACTGATTGTTAAATTGAAAGTAAATTTTAGGTTAAACACGTTTCAAAGGCATTATAAATTTCTGAATGTATAGTAGGTATTTGACTGTTTTGTATAATATATGCCGTTAAGGCATTGATTTGTTGGAATATTTGAAAACATACTTGTGACGTCAAACGATACTAATTTAGAATTTTTGGGGTGGTTATTGATCTTAACTGTTGGGGTAGGAGGAGTGAATTTTTGACAGCGTATTTAGATGTCAAATTTGTATGTTTTTTTAAAAAGAACATTCAATTTAATTGCTAGGGTTCGCGTATTAATGTTTGATACTACCGGTCTAATCAGGTTTGTGTGCTTTTATTAAACCGTAAAGTCTTGGAACAAGAGGATTCATATTTATAATTTGATATTTATCAGATTTAGGAAAAATTATGTGGGTATTTTCTAGCAAGTCTTTAATTTTCGATTGATATGACGTTGTTGGGCATTTATAAAATCTCGTGTTCCGAATGCAATAGTGTATATGTAGGCCAAACTGGACGAAGTTTTGAAACACGATATAATGAACATTTTAGAGCATTTAGATTAAATAACGATACAAGTTCATTTGCAAATCATTTTTTAAAATGTAACCATAGTTTTCCTTAAAGTAATAAACTCAAAATATTACATAGCGATAAAAAGGGCAGAAAGCTTAATCTGTTAGAAGCGGCCGAAATTCAAAAAGCCCAATGTTACCCTGTTGTGAACTTGTTGAACGATCAACAGGATTTATTTTCAAATACTTGTAAACATATGTTATGCGCCAATTTCTCTTACTTCTTTTTCTGTAAAAGTTTGTCGAAACTTAAGTCGTGTGTTGTTAATATATATTTTTTGTAATATACTAGGAAGAATATTTTTTGTGGTAAAAACGTAGTCAGTGTTGTTATTATAAATGGAAATTTGGCGTCCACATGAAAATATACCATCTACTTCACAAGAAGTAGCGGGTAACAGTGATGTGCATATGAAGTTCGGATACAGAAAACGAAAGTCAGGAATTTGTGCCCAGACGAGGAAATGCTCTAAAATCCGGAACTAGAGAATGTATATTGTCATGCTACGACACTCTCAAAGAAAAAAATCATTCAACACCAATTCAGAGAACTGCAGCATTATTGAAAATCTCTGACAGCACGGATAGAAGGGTTATCCGATCACGGAGTCACGAGAAAACATCTCAACGGCAACCCAAGTTTTGGCGAGCAAGAACAAGTTTTAAGGAAGCAGTTGTTTCAAAAATTTACGACTGTTATAGTAAAAATATGGTTCCAACAGTAAAATCTGTGGTTGGCGAATTACAAGCCGATTCCATAGAAGTACCTTATAAGACGACGCAATTCAGGTTAGCCATGTTTTTACAAAGAACAGTATAAGTACATGTTATATATGATAAAAATGTTTTTTACAGTGGCCTGCTTACTGAAATGGGTTTAACGTATCGGAAACTTAATCGCCCTGACACATAATGGAGTCCCAAAGAATAGAACGATTGTGAATTGAATATATGGCGCAAATTGCAGAATATAGGAGATTAGGAAGAAATATAGTGTATTTGGACGAAACATGGTTTGACACCCATGATATTAAAACACATGAGCCCAGTGACGATTCATCCAAATGCGTTCTTAGAGTTCCTGCTTCTCGCTGAAAACGTGTAATAATTTTGCATGTTGGCGGTAGTAATGGATGGGTCCAAAATGGCTTGCTTGCTTCTGATAAAAACATTAAAAATTGCAACGCGGACTATCATGAGGATATGAGCTCTTCGTTGTTCGAAGAGTTGTCCGGAAACAACTGTTGCCAAATATTCCCCGTGATACAGTTGTAGTTATGGATAATGCACCATCGCATAGCCCTTTAGCTGTAAAAATTCGTAATACAACCACTTGAAAAGGGGATATTATTAATTTTTTAGCGCATAAACAAACAATATAGAGATTCAACCAGATGCAAAAACAAAATCCCAGCTCCTGGAACAAGTTCGTGCCCAAAACGGCAGTAAAATGTTTTGGATGAGATGGCCAAAAGTTTTAATTGTGTTGTTTTAAGGTTACCGCCATACTTTTGCATCTTTAACCCAATTTAATTAATTTGAAGTTATCTAAAATGAGGCATAAGGAAATTTAACAACAACCCCGAAAGTTCGCCTGCGGTTATTGATATAATCCGAAACCAAGTAGATTGTATTACTACGGAAAAATTGCAAAATTGTATAAAACATGTGGCTAATGTCGAATTAATCTATCAAACAATACCAAATGTAAATATTGTAATTAATGTTAATAATCCTGATTCGGAATCAAGTAGTGGTGATAGTGATAATTAACAATAATTATTAATACTCGGAATTGATAATAAATCTTCAGATTTTTTACATTGTTTTCTTCACCCTGAATATTCTGTAAATGTGTTGAATCCGGCCCTGGATTACCATTGCCGGTTTCAAACGCACGTGCTGTTTTACAAGTGCTTTTCGGGAAGGTCAATTTTGCGGTTAAGGGTACTAATAGCACCATAAAATTTTACAAGACACAACGAAAACGACATTACTTTTTTTTTCGAGACTGCTGAAACTACAAAAGTGTTCAATTCGTTTTTTAAAAATAAATAATTGGTACCATTAGATTTCAATATTTAGGGATTCAAAATAAACACAATTTTAGAATCCCAGTGAAGTGCATTCCACTTTCGAGAGATAACAGAGATTACGAAAACTACGCTTTCAAGCTAAAGTATATGAAATATGTAAAAAATAAAAAGATCCGCCGATAAAACTTTTTAAAAACTTTTTTAATTATTGATTACAATGTTCAATTATTTCGTAATTTATTTATAACACTTATTACATTGATCTTAGTAGATTTAATATAATTTCTTTTGGATTTTTTTTAATTTAATTTAATATTACCACCTAAAAGTAAAAACTACTATTCTACGTTGAGTTCGAAATATGTTCTTACACTCATGTCGCATATAATCTTTGATTTGCTATAGTTTAAGAAAAATTTGAAAAAATAGATGTAAGAGTAACATATAATGAATTACATGAACAAGCATCGGTATAAGTTCCATTGCGGTTTCCTGGCAAACGGAGCGTTTTATGCCGATTTTATATTATTAAAAAATTGTTTAGCTTCTCATTTCTAGGATATTTTTTAACATATTTTTCTTTGGTTTAATATAGGTTAAGAAAAAAAGTGCAAAAATATATACAAGAGCAATATTACAACTAATGAAATGAACAATACATCGGCGTAAGATACTAAAAATACTAGAAATAAACTAACCATCAATTTAAGTTATAAACGATTTGCTCGCAATCGTGACGCTTTATGCAGATTTTATATTCCTTAAAGATATGTTTCTTACTTAAAATTGCACAAATTTATATAAGAGTTAATTTATAAGCAATGAAATGAACAACACAGTGTAAGATACAGTGCAGATGGAACCTCTTATGCAGATTTTGTATTCTTATAAATATGCTTAGCTTCTTAAGTTGTATGATTTTTGTTAAAATATTTTTCATTGATTTGACACAGTTTAAGAAAAAAATTGCAAAGATATACTGGCTATCCCAACGATCTGACAAAGTTCCCTTACGGCGTTATGTTTTCGAATTCGAAAAAAGGAAGTGCCTAGGTTCATATTATAAAAACATTTTGAGTCGGCATGAGCGGTTCGTCTACGGAGGGCGACAAACTTTAATTTGTTTAAATGGAAAAGCCTGTATATTTTTACATTTTTTAATTTTACGAAGAATTATCAATACATCCATGTACAAGTTGTTTGTCAACGCAACAGAACCGGTAATTTTCCATTTGTTTAGTGCAATTTTAAATATGCAGACTATCTTTCAAAAAATCATTTAACTGAGAGGCTGTTGGCAGAACGGTAATTGTGTAAGGGATCATCAATATAAGTACTAATACCCCAAAGAAGGACCTTCTATATACAGAATGCTGTCAGTGAAGTTTTAATCTCAAACAACTTTAAGAGGTTAAATAATCATTCTTTTCAAATGACACCTACTATCAAATTTACCAACACTTGCTTCAAAATCAAATTCTGCGTCAACGGATGCTACATATTCCTACGAATATATGTAGCATCACTATCACTCCAGGTTTTCGAGTAATTCCAGAAAACAAATTCCACCCATACCATCTAGAATTGCATCGAGCTATTAACGTAAAAAAAAGTGACATCAGATTAATCATTTAAAAGCAACACGGGCTTCGCTAAGGTGGCCCACTTAATCAGAACCTACTTAAAATCGAGTGTTCATTGTTAAAAATAATAGAATGTAGACTAAAGAAACAATAGTAATTTTAATTATGTTAATGAGAAGTAATAATTAAATGCCAGAAACGCTAAAATAGCATTTAAATACAAAAAGCCAAAGTTAATTGTACAATAGGTGTTCAAATATATTTCCATATTGTTGAACACAAATAGCCAGTCGATATTCCGACATGTTTTAACACAGGAGTAATATTATTAAAAAATCCTTGAATCTTTATTTTCATAGTTTCTCTATTGGTAGGAGCCTCGAGGTACCACATGATTGAAAGATAGCCTGCATATCTAAAATTTCACTAAAAAATTGAAAACCTCCGGTTCTGTTGAGTTTTACAAAGAAGGATGTATTCACAATTTTACTTAGAATTCAAAAAAATGTAAAACTATACAGGACGATATATAGATATACAGCGCTACCAAGTAAACAAGTCCATCGGAAAATATGCTAACTAATTTTAAAAATTCGTGGCGGTAAAAGTTTAAGCCAATACCTATCACTCATGCCGGCGTGACAAAAGTTAAAGTAGCTGGCAAATTGACATGTTATCGCGTTTATATTTCTTAATTTTATCTGCTTTCGTTCATCTTTCTAAAAAAAATCAGTCTTTTTTAAGACTATTTTTGTTCGTCTTATTCGCAAAAAGGTAGGCGTATAATTTAAAGTATTTTAAAAATGAAACTTTCACATAACCTCAAAATATATATTTTACCTATTACTACTGTAGGCATTTGCTACTTATGTATTTATTTATAGAATCCATTTCTTCTAAACTATTTTATCGCTATGGCAAGTAAAGGGAATAAAACTGTTCTTTCCGAAGCCAGAAACATTATTCAAAATGTCGTGGAGTTCTTCGACCAACAAAAAGCTGCCGGTGTGTGGACATTTCTTTTGGAAAGGGCTACAGAATTAGCTGCGGCAGCGACTGGGAAATCAATAAAATTCATAACAAAAAGTAGGTAATTTGTATTTCATTAAAATTGTTCTGAAATAAATATTTATTGTTATTTTATAGGGCTGAAGGTAAACTTGCCGATGAAGGAGGGATATTGAAGTCTCCTTCAAAGAAACGACGATGTGGGGGTTCCAACAATATAATTCTTGATGATTTTGATTTAGGCGTTTTGAAGAGAGCTGAAATTTACACGATAGAACAAGTTCCTACGATTAACATTTTAGTTAATACAATGAAGGAGAAGATTGGCTACGTTGGGGGTAAAGAAACACTAAGAAAATCTTTATTACAAATCGGCTTTAAATACAAAAAATGCCACAATAAAAGAAAGTTATTGATGGAACGTAACGACATTGTTGCGTGGCGGTGTCACTATTTACGAGAAATAAAGGAAAATGATGCTTTAGGAGAAAGTAAGAGGCCAGTGACATTTTTAGACGAAACTTATATCCATCCATTTTATATCCATGGAGTCAATAAGTGCTGGCAAGCAGAAGACGAATGTGGTGTTTATAAAACTGACCGAACCGGCCAGAGATATAAAATTGTTCGTGCAGGAGGATCGTATGGTTTCATTGATAATTCACTTCTCATCTTTAAATCGAAAAGCAAGTCTGGAAATTACCACGATGACAAGAACTATGATAATTTCATGAGATGGTTGGAAACACAGTTAATTCCAAATTTGCAAACAAATGGGATTGTCGTTATGGACAATGCTCCTTACCATGGATGTACAAATTAACAAACCACCAACACAGGCAACACGTAAAGCAAGTATGAGGGAATGGTTGGACAGTAAAGGAGTGTCAACAACCAAACATGATAAAGGCTGAACTATTGGGCTTAGTAAAGCAATTAAATCACACGAGGACATAATATGTTGATGAACTGTTGAAAAAACACTGCGCCTTCCACCTTACCATTGCGACCTCAATCCATTAGAATTGATATGGAGTTTGGCAAAACATAAGGTTGCCATGAAGGACGTTAATCAAAGTGGTGTTAAAATTGAAAACCTAGTTAGAAATGCATTTTCAGAGATAGGTCCATCAGATTGGAATCAACACTGCAAACACGTTAAGCGATTAGAAGAAGAAATGTGGCAACGCGATGGGTTGCTAGATGAAGCCGTAGAAAGATTATGTTTCATGGTAAACACTGGTTTATCAGATGATTCTGAAATCAGTGAATAGGAATCTAGTGACGACGATAGTGTTTAATTATTTTAAAAAATCTATTGTATTTGGCGGTATCCATATTGTTTACGTTTTTATTAATATTAATATAACTTTGGAACACGTACCTGTGGTGAGTTGTTGTAATGTTTCTTTTCACGTCACATAGACTTTAAAATTAAGTTACATTAGTCTTTACGTTTTGTACGCGTCATAATGTTTATAAAATTAATAGTCGTATTGACTTCGTCACTTAACATTTCCTTCTCGACATATATTTCACGTTTAACCGCATCATCGGGAGAATTATTGATTGATATTGATATTGACATATTAATATCAATAATTCAATAAAGTGGCGAAGTCAATATGACTATTAATTTTATAAACATTATGACGCGTACAAAACGTAAAGACTAATGTAACTTAATTTTAAAGTGTATGCGATGTTAAAAGAAAAGTTGACATTACAACAACTCACAACAGCTACGTGATCCAAAGTATACTAATGTTAATAAAAAGATAGTGTTTAATTAGTTTTAAACATACACTTTTTTGTAACTTATAAAACATGTTTTGTTATTTTGGTTTATTTTTACAAAAATTTTTTTAGTGATTTATAAAAAATATTTGTCCTTTTGCCTCTTTTTAATTTTCTTAATGCAAATAATAATGGTAGACAAAGTTTATCTAAAATAAAAATAAAATGTCTTTATTTATTTCCTTCTCAAATCTAATACTGGTACTTGTTTACTACATTTTGTTTTAGCAGTTCTAACAAATTTATTTTTGTTTTAACAGTTCTAACAAATTTATATAAGGACGTAGGTACATAATAAAATTAATAAATTTACAAATACACATAGTTAGAAATTTAAATTTACCGCCAAAGTACTATTGATGCTGAGTATACCTCTAAAATACAGCGACACCAAACCGCGCCTACCCAATGGACTTGTTTGCTTGGTGGCACTGTATATATGTATATATACAGGGTATGTATGGAAACGGTCAAATATTTTTAAAACCACTTAACAGAATTAAATGAAATTTGGCACGTGAAACATAGTTAAAATAATCTATTAGCTGTATTTTTTTCGGATAAATACGTTCATTTGTTTGAAAGATCTAAGGTCAAATTGCTTTTTTTAATAGCAACAGGAGCAAAATTTTACATTTTTAAAAAGTACATTTTATTCTGATTTTGATTTTTGATAACACCAAAAATTCGAGGTGAAAATTAAATGTAATTGAAATTGTTGAATTTAACGAAAAATGGTTCATTTAAATGACTCTGAAATGATAGAAATTCTCATGATTCTGGGATATGGCAACAGAAGAAGTTACTCTGAAGTAGTAAACATTTTCAATAAAATTCATCCAGCTCGAGAACCAATTAGTAAATCCGCTGTGGCAAGAACATTCATAAGATTTCGCGATACGGGAGGTGTTTGAGAAAGACCAAAATCAGGACGTCTAAAGAGAGTTACAAACGAGGAAAATTCCCTTAATGTAATGTTGAATTTAGTTGAAAATCCAAAAACTTCTGTTCGATTGGTCCTAAATAACGACATGAGTACGCGATCGGTACAGAGAATTTTAAAAAGTGGAAAATAGCATCCTTACAAAATTCAATTATTGCAAGAATTGAGCGAAGATGATTTCGATCGGAGAACTGAATTCTGCGAATTATGACCGAAAGAATTGACCAAAATCCGAATTTCTTAAATAGCATTGTGTTTTCCGATGAATCTACATTTTGCTTAAACGGACATGTTAATCGTCACAATTCTAAATACTGGTCAGACACAAACCCACACTGGATGGAAGAAACCCATAATCAAAAAATGTAAATGTGTGGTGCCGCATTATCGGGCCTCATTTCATTGGTTCTATCTTTATAAACGGCAATTTGACTTCCGAAAGGTACTTGCAAATGTTGCGTGAAGATATTGTTCCCCAAATTAGAAGGTTGTTTCAAAATTATAAGAACATACCTGCAGAACAAATTTGATTCCACAAGACGGAGCTCCGCCTTATTTTGGACAAGTGCGAGCGTATTTAGACCAAATTTTTGCAGATAGGTGGCTAGGACGAAGAGGAGCTACAGGATGGCCTGCAAGGTCACCGGATTGAACTCCGCTAGATTTCTTTTTATGGGGTTACTTAAAAAATCGAGTTTACGTAAACCGACCCCACAATATTGAACAGTTAAAGGAACGTAGGAACGTAGGTACGTAAGGAACGTAAGACTGGAGATTAATAATATTCCCGCAAACATGTTGACAAATTGCCTCCAAAATTGTGTTCAACGATTTTATTATTGCCAAGAGGTAAACGGAAAACATTTTGAGCACCTTTTGTAGAAATTGTTTAATAAAGTTCTAGTGTTGTTTTCAGAAATTTTATGTGTTTAGATCAATTATTTGACTATTCATACACAACAAATTTCATAGCCAACTAAGCTTTGTCGTTATTGGTGTTATCATTTTTTTTTACATTTTGAAATAAAAAAAGGTTAACCTGTATTACATTCAAAATCAAAACCGGAAGAAAATGTACTTTTTAAAAATGTAAAATTTTACTCCTGTTTAAAAAAGCAAGTTGGCATTGGATCTTTGAAACAAATGAACGTATTTATCTGAAAAAATTACAGCTAATAGATTGTTTTAAATATTTTTCACGTGCCAAATTTCATTTAATTCTGATAAGTGGTTTTAAAAATATTTGACCATTTCCATACTTTTGCGCGACCCAGTATTTAAACAAATTAAAGTATATGTCGCCACCCGCAGACGAACCGCACATTCCGGCTCAAAATATTTTTAGAATGTCAATATAGGAACCCTCTATACATATACATAATTACTTTTTTCTAATTCGTTAGATCGTCGGGTCACCCAGCATATAAGTATAAAATTATAATTAATGAAACGAACAAACGCATCAGTGGAAGATACATTGCAATTTCTTGGCAAATGGAGTGATTGATGCAGATTTTTTTATTCTTAAAAATATGTTTAGCTTGATAAAGTTGAAAATTGCAAAAATATATATGGATAATATTATAATTAATGAAATGAAAAAGTGCACGTTCCAAAAATCATCAATATTCCGTCTGCGTCCAAAAAAATTGTGGCCATAACTTTACCAGCGGATGGCAAAGCACGAAATTTGCGAGGTGGCGGAGAACCTCGGCGATGCCACTCCATACTTTTTGCTTCTACTCAGGGTCGAAGTCGTGAACCCACGTTTCATCAAGAGTGACTAATCGAGAAAGAAATTCATCCGGATCTCCTTTAAACTTTGCCAAACTGGCTTTAGAATGCAATACTCTAGGACGTTTATAGGTGTCAACCTTCGTGGGACACAACATGCAGACAACTTTTTGCCTCCAAAATATCTGTTAATATATTTTCTATAGTACCATAAGAAAAATTCGTAATTTCAGGTATCGGGCGAATGGTCAGTCGTCTATCTGTCTTTACCATATGGTGTATACGATTAACATTTTCTTGGGTAGTGACAGTCACTGATCGTCCAGCACCCTTCGCATGTTCACATGTTTGTCTTCCCAGTTTAAATTCTCGAGACATATTGTTCACCACTTGGCACCCTAATCTAATACACCTTCCATGTCATCGTGAATTTCTTTTTCAAGTATTTTATAATCGCACGAACTTCTGATTTTTCCATTTTTAGA
The DNA here is from genome assembly GCA_959613385.1 of Geotrupes spiniger. NCBI lineage: Eukaryota > Metazoa > Arthropoda > Insecta > Coleoptera > Geotrupidae > Geotrupes > Geotrupes spiniger. The sequence continues at coordinate 3,908,771 of OY390738.1, forward strand.
ATTTCTCTAAATTTATTCTAAATTATTTGAACATGTAACAAGAGACGAAAGTACAATTGAACCAACGCAACAACGAATGATTAATACTTTAATGTGTCAACTTGATTCAACGTCACTGAACGCCTACTATGTCAGGGACGCTAAATAATTATCTCCCCTATGTACATTACATTTAAAGGGACAAACTCAATTTATACTAATAATTAGTGAAATTTATTAAATACATATTTATTATTTAAAGCTGGCTAGTGTCAGTTAAATCCATTTAAAACAACAAAAAGTGTTAGGATGGAACAAAATCACCTTATAGAATTTTCGTAAATAAATCTACATAGCAACTGCACAATATCATATGAATTTAGCCAGTAAATTGTCGACAATAACCTAATGAACTTAGTAGAAATTCACTATTTCATTGTCGCATGTTAATGATGAAGTACAATGATGAAGCCAATATTCTTAATTTGTTTTATTTTAATAAATTATAAAGTTCAAAGTTAATATCATAATTATAATATATATAATATAATTAATCTACATTAACACAGTTGAGTGGTCATTATTAATATTTTATTAACACTGTTTTTCGTGGTAAATCCTTTACTCCTATTGTTGTTCGTGTCTCCTTTCAATATGTTGTCGATTTTTTGTTTAAATTACTTAAACCACAAACAAGGACCGACACTATAATTTCCTAGAGTTTAACCAGACACCCCCTTTCGCTGTAAGTATGAATCCCAAATCTATCTCCAAAGGTTCGACTGTCTTAGAATTAACAGTAAATTCGAAATCCTTCAGTAGTGTAATTAAACCTATTTTAATCTGCATTAATCCAAATCGAAGACCTACAAAAAACGGATTCAGAATATCCAAACGACACATATTTGAAATGGTTACCTATGCAAACTCTCGGTCCATCCCCGAATGGTATATAAGTCCCACTCCGGATGTTTCCACGATTTTCATCGGAAAATCTGTCGGGGTCGAATTTCTCCGGATCTGGGTAGTGCTCTGGGTCTCTGTGTAGGCCCAGCACGGATATGCCGACCTGTGTTCCTTTGGTCAGGAATATGTCGGTTTTGGGAATTTTGTACGTTTCGGTACATATTCTGTTCAGTAGAGCTACAGGTGGATACTTTCTCAACGTTTCTGAAATGAAACTCAAAATTACTTTTACGTAACTCAGGTAAACCTACATTATCATTACAGACAATTTTATAGGATTTTTATGTTTCCTATTTTACTAACCTAATGCAGTATTTATTTGATAGTTAGCAAGCCAAAGTTTTTGAGTTTACCATTGTTGACTTAGAGACTCCCAAATAAAGAAATTCTTACCTTCTACAACCTGATGTAAATATTTCATCTCCTTGATCACATCATAAGTATTTTTTCCATCGTTCTTGTCCAAGATTGATCTAATTTCATCCCTGACTTTCCGTTGCAAGTCCAAATGCCTCGCCAGCTCGTACAAACAAAATGTCATCGCCGTCGATGAAGTGTCGAACCCAGCAATGAAAAAAATAAAAGCTTGCGCAATTAACTCGTCCATGGTAATAGCGTCCATTTTCTCTTCGGGATTCGACTCTTTATCCTTCAACTCGATCAGCAACTGCATAAAATCGTTCCTCTTAACGTCATTCTTTTTCCTGTATTGATATGTATTCAAGGCGATCTTGTTGAAAAAGTCTTCCACATCCTTATCAATGACAAGCAGTCCAAGTTTCTTGGAGATGTTCGGAAATGCAAACTGGAAAACTCCTCTGATGTTCTTTAGGACGGTATCATCGAAAATCTTCTTTCCGTACTTCCGAAAATCCGATTCGTGATTTTGGAACGAGTCGCAATCAATGCCAAATGCACATGATCCAATGACGTCTGTCGTAAATCTAGCGAAGACATCCTTAACATCAATGACCTCGTCGTTAAGAGAAAACTCTTCGATTTTATTTCTCAACGGAGAACCGCAATTTAACATCGTATCAAACATCATTCTCATTTTACCGGACGTGAACGTTGAAGTCAACTTGTTTCGCAACATCCTCCATCGTATGCCCTCAATGAAAAAGAGATTGCCGATGATTGGTTGATCTTTATCGTTGTGATAGATTCCACGGTCCACGAAATGGTGAAAATCTTTTATGAGGACATTTTTGACGTACTCCGGATCGATGGGAATGTAAACTGGTGCGGAAAATAAGTACACTCCTCCGTGCTTGCATCCCTTACGTTTCAACTCTTCGTGGAATCTTTGAAATTGAACAACCGGCGCCACCCATTTATACGGGCTCAAAAGGTTCCCCAGCGGAAAGCTGGGCGTTAAAAACTCCAGTCCTTTCTTTTTCCAATATGTGTAGCACCGTTTGAAGTAAATGTAAATCAATGTCAAAGTCGAAACAATTAATGTGATAAAGATGAACATCTTAGTTTTCTTTCTGGACATATAAAATTGAAGAAATTGCATAAATAAAATATTATATGGACGTTCAAATACATAAATGGCAGATAAAATAAGCTTAAATACGGTCTCTAATTTATCAATGCTAGGTTAGGTTTCAACGGTTATTTATTAGAGCTCCTAGTATTTTGACGATGCAGTTATTAATTTTGACAAATTATTGATTTGTTTTTAATTCAATACTATATGTCGCTGTACTTTCTATGAGTGAATAAAACAAATCATCTGTTTTTGAAACATTAAAATGAAAAGAAAATAAAATAAATAAAGTGAACATGAAGTAAACGAAAGAATGTCCGTGAACGAAAAAAAAACGAAACAACCTGCAACATCAAATGCGCCAAAAATTTTAATGGAAAAATGAAATGAAATCCACTAAAACTTGAAATAATAATTATCAACAATACAAAAACTAATAAAAGTAAAAGATTAATATAAAAAATGAAGGAGCACCACAAATATTAACTTTGAAATATGTCAACAGAAACAATGTAAGATATATCGAAAATGTATTAAACATATACACAAATATATAATAGTCATTGATATTTAATTATCATATTACGTTTTATAGTGTACTCAAAGTTATATTCCAATGATGCTGATTACAACGCATGTTACACAATTTTATACATAAAAGTTACGTTCTAGAGAATACGAGAACACGATTTTATTTTTCACAAATATTATTACCTGCGTAAAGGCACTTAATCCAAAATAATAATAAAGAACTGCACCGAAATAGAACGTGAGCAATGCTATCTATCATCTATTAGTTATACCAACCAATAGCAATTTTCATTTTAAAGCCAGATTGAATATATTATCGTTAGAGTAGGTCACTTTCTCTACCTAAACGACATACATTTTTAACTAAAGCAAAAATGCTAACGGTAAAGGCTTGAAACTATGACCGTTCGGCTGCTATTATGCGTAATATCGTAATATCCGTGGGAAGAATACTCACGTTAACTCCGTGCCATAATCACAGTTTTTATATTCGACGTGTGATGAAATATTTCACCGAGATTCAAACACGTCAGAGAAAAATCACTTGCGCATTGAAACCGCAGATAAAACTACTGATAAAATGATAATAAATATACAAGCCCGTTCATGTAACGTAATGATTGAAGTGAAATTTCGACTTCCAATGTCACTATTTGGTTTAGCATGCGCGTCAAGGTTGTGGTTGATGATTGCGAGTATTCTATCAATTTTTATTTTCCACTGCGCAGTTAAATACAAATTACTGTACAAACATTTTCAGAAGCAATATCACAAAGTATAAAACCAGGTATATCATTGTCTTTATTATTTTGCCACCTGCATATTTTTAACATATAATCTAACGTGAAAATGTACAATTTTGACATTAATAACACATAACATATGCGACAGTTGTGCCTTTTCACGGTCACCTGGGCGGCTGTAGCATTGCGTATGCGCAATAAACAATAAATTATATATATATATATATATATAATGTGTCTTGCGATCCACCAGTTAGTCTTCATGGACCTGTTTTAGTTAATGTTCACTGCACCATTGAGGTGTAAGATTCGACCATCTTTCGTGTAAATATATATATATATATATATATATATATATATATATATATATATATATATATATATATATATAACTTGTGAGAACGTAGCGATCGTACAATTAGATAATTTAATAAAATTCTTGGGGATGACGATCAACAGGCTTCCACTTATTAAAAGAAACTCATTTGTTTTAATTCAATATTTCGCAATGTTATTTATTGCTTCTTCAGGAATAACTAAAAAGTGACATCTGACATACATGTAACAATTAAAAAAGATACTTAAGAAAACCAACTAAATAGACTACAAATAACTACAAACTCAAAATGTAAGAATAAATGGTACTAAGTTTTTGAATATCTGAACGAGAATTTATAGAATTTATATTTTTATTGATATGAACCATCTCTAAAAACATCCTGCTATTATAATTTTTCTCTTCGGCCAAAACAGTAGTACTATTAAAGTCAAATTGATGCTTGAAATTAAAACAATGTTGAGATAAAGCACAATTTAACTTCGCTATCGTAACGTCACTCTTATGTTGTATTAAACGAGAGTTTAACCACTGACTAGTCTGGCCAATATAACATTTATCACAATCTATACATGGAATTTTATATATAACATTAGACTTTTGGAGAAGAGGAATTTTATCTTTCAGTTTTGAAAATAATCTGTCTAAAGATATGATGTTGTATTGTCCTATTTTGATGTTATCATTTTTACAAATAGTGATAATTCTATTTGTTAAATCTTTTATGTGCGGTAACTTTTTATAAATGATTACATTTTCTGTAGAGATAGGAACAACTTGTGAATAAGAATTATAAATTAATTTGTTAGCGAATGATTTAGGGTAACCGTTATTGATAAAAATATCAGAGAGAATTTTTAAATTTTTATTAAGAAATATGGGATCACTAATTCTAACCACTCTATTCTTCATCGCCTTAACAATATTAACTTTCTGATGAATAGAATGATTAGAATAAAAATTTATATATCTTCCCGAAGAAGTAGGCTTTTGATACCAATCAATCATAATTTTGTTATCACTATTTCTTATAATTTTGGTGTCTAAAAAAGGAACAGAGCGATCAATTTCTTCCTCAACAGTAAATTGAATACTACTATGTACAAAATTGAAAGTTGATAATATTTCATTTATTTTATTAAAGGGCACCGCACAAATAATATCATCAACATATTTAAAAATAAAGGGAAGTTTGAAAGATAATTTTGGCAAAACATTATCTAATACAAAGTCCATCGTAATTAGGGCAATTATTGGACTTAATGGTGATCCCATAGGGGTACCAAAAATTTGTTTATAAAATTTATTTTCAAAACTGAAAGATAAAATTCCTCTTCTCCAAAAGTCTAATGTTATATATAAAATTCCATGTATAGATTGTGATAAATGTTATATTGGCCAGACTAGTCACTGGTTAAACTCTCGTTTAATACAACATAAGAGTGACGTTAGGATAGCGAAGTTAAATTGTGCTTTATCTCAACATTGTTTTAATTTCAAGCATCAATTTGACTTTAATAGTACTACTGTTTTGGCCGAAGAGAAAAATTATAATAGCAGGATGTTTTTAGAGATGGTTCATATCAATAAAAATATAAATTCTATAAATTCTCGTTCAGATATTCAAAAACTTAGTACCATTTATTCTTACATTTTGAGTTTGTAGTTTTTTGTAGTCTATTTAGTTGGTTTTCTTATAGTTTTTGATTAAGTTATGAATTTAATTTATTTAGCGAGTTCGTTATACAATACGAACAGTAACATTTTTACGTTGTACTCGTTTCTAAGGTTTCAGTTTTCATATTTAGACATCGTTCACGTCGAAATTTTTAAAAATTGTCATTTACCATCAAAATTTATATTTATTTCGATTAATATTCAGAGCCTTAGCACCTTATCTTTATAATTTGTTTTCGACCTTGTTTTATTCCTCTAGTTGTAAGTATCTTTTTTAATTGTTACATGTATGTCAGATGTCACTTTTTAGTTATTCCTGAAGAAGCAATAAATAACATTGCGAAATATTGAATTAAAACAAATGAGTTTCTTTTAATAAGTGGAACCTGTTGATCGTCATCCCCAAGAATTTTATTAAATTATATATATATATATATATATATATATATATATATATATATATATATATATATATATATATATATATATATAATTATTGTACAAATTCTCGACTGTAAATCACTTAAAATGGTACTTATCTTGTATCATGAGCAGTCAGTCGTTGAATAAAACACTTTTAGCAATATTAAAGTTTATTGCGACACCTTTTTTTGCAATAAGGTGTTTCGGAAACCCTTGTCAAGCAATAAACATTAATATGACAAATGACATTCGTCATCAGGACGGTATAGCCAAATTAAAAGGTGGACACCTTTTAATTTGGCTATACCGTCCTGATGACTACTAATAAGTCAGAAACACGTGTCGGCGGTTGCGTGTTTCCAAGCGTGTGTATGCCCAAGGATCTTTCTTTCACACACACATATATATATATATATATATATATATATATATATATATATATATATATATATATATAAGTTTTAGTACAAGTGGTAAAAGTAGTATTACTTTTTATAATTGAATTCATTTGTTGCTGTTTACAAAATGAGATAAAAACTGTAAGTAATTACATTAAAATAAGAAATAAAACAAAAAACATGTGCAACAAAAACAATATATTTAATAAAAATTAATATTTTGTGGCAAATACGTTATTGTCAAGCACAGCTTTGCACCGACGAGGCATTGGCGCTATTAAATTGTTAATAAAATTTCCGGGCTTTGCAAGTTAGATCCAATTTTTAAAAAAATCGTTACAATTCGTACAGTTTTCTCGGTCAATCCTTTTCTTTACTATTTCCCACAGGTTCTCAATCGGGTTGAGGTCTGCTGATTGGGGTGGCCATTCCATTACAGTTACTTTTTTTCTGCTAACCACGATTTAACAACCCATGAAGAGGGTTTCGAGTCATTATCGTGTTGAAAAGTCCAAAGCAAGGGCATATCATCTTCGCCATATGGAAGCATAACTGTTTCTAAAATGCCTCTATAAATATATTGATCCATTATGCCATGTATTCGATACAATGGACCGCAGAAAAGCAGCAGTAGAAAAACATCCCCACACCATTACATTCCCGCCTCCATCCTTCACCGTTTTTTGCAGTAGAGCGCCTGGAGTCGCTGATTGGCTGGTCTTCTCACATAGCACATTCCATCGCTACCAACGATGTTAAATTTTGACTCATCACTAAGTAATACAGTCTTCCATTTTTCTTCAGTCCAATTTACGTGCAAATTGTAACCATTTTAATTGGTTGCATTTAGAGATGAGTGGTTTCTTTGGGGGGCCCCGGGCGCGCAGGGAGGCATCTACCAGTCGTCTGCGTACGTTTCTAGCGGCAATTGGTAGGTGGAGATCTTTAACAATCCGCGTAGAAGTTACAAAAGAGTCATTTTTCACATGCTGGACGATGAGGCTGTCTGTTCGCTGACTGGTTTTCCTGGGTCGACCTCCTCGATGATTTACTGTCACTTCTTTGGTCGAGTTATATCGAGTAATATGCGTGAAATTGAGCTTTTATGCACATGGTATTTTCTTGAAATGTCAGATTGTGATATCCCATTATAATAGTCAGCTACAATTCGCTTCCTGAGCTCAAACCCAAAGTTATCCCGAGCCATAATTCAATAAGTGTACATTAATTAATAAGAGACACAATTTCAGTACCTACACGTTAAAATCTTCACACAAGAAGATAACTTCCTCCCGATTTTAACTAAACACAGAAAAATTTAATAAAGTGACATTTAAGTGACATTTAAGTCACAGGAATCTTGAAAAATAAGCTAAGTTGCGTTTGTATTGGCCAGGCCGATTTTTACTTTATCCAATATAAGTGGCAAAAACATGAAAAACAAACATATTTTTAAACATTTTTCCTTTTAATGGTTCTTTAGAGTACCACCTATTAATAAAATTGTAAAAATGAATTTATTTAGAAAAATAACTATCTATATCACATTTTTTATTTATTTATTTTGGCCACCACTATATATATACACGAAAGATGGTCTAATCTTACACCTCAATGGTGTAGTGAACATTAATTAAAACAGGTCCATGAAGATTAATTGGTGGATCGCTAAACAATATTGTTTCTGGGTTATTACATGTAGTGGCCATCAAAACTTCTTGGCGCGAGCCAATCACTCCTAACGAACCACCGACAACAGAACTCTGACGAGACGATACCTTGTCTAACACCTTGCGGAGACTAAACAAGAGACGACTGTCAAACGTCCAGTGTCAACATATAAAAGGATTGCTGCAATTAAGTTCAAAAACAATTCAAATTAAAAATGTGTCTTGTCAAATCTGACAGCAAAATGTAAAATTTACACTAAAGATGGTCTAATCTTACACCTCAATGTACCTGTTTTAATTAATGTTCACTACACCATTGTATACTGAAATTAGGTTGATATTTCGGATATTTCGATACACGAATTGGCGAATCTTATGAGCAGAAACAATGATGCAATTATTACTATAAATGTACTTGACAACTGTACATTAACTGTGTCACATAAAGTGTTACGCCGGCCTCATTACACAAGCCAACAAACATGCTCTTGCAAATGTGTATTTTGATTACGCGAACATTTCGATATCATCAATACCGGAACAATGAAATCTAGCTCGAATAACTAGGTCAGTTAGACCAGTGTATTATATAAGATTTCATTTGCAACTAAGTCTAGGTTAGTCTTGGTATTACCGTCTACCAGTAGAGTATTAGATTCGGCGCTCAGATATGATAGCATGCGCTAGTATAATTTCTGATCGTCTCGAGTGGTATTCGTTGTTCGGTAAATCGACTGCGGAACGCTTACTTCCCGGAAGTAACCTTGTCATGTCAGCTTTGTGAGTAGCATTAAACGGACACATCACACACTCAGCAATTTTATTTCATCAACGACCTACCACACCAGCCGCGAGTGTATCATGTTACATCGCGTAGTTACGGCGGGAAAATGCCATAATTCCTGGCATATTTCAATAGAACAGCACAATCAATTTTATTTTGTAAGAGCATGCATTACTTGTCATATATGTAGCATATTTGTACAAAATATGTAGAAAATCAGCATAAAACTAAGAAGAAAGGTATAATTCCTGCAATAAAAAATGATGGAAAATAAAACTTATAGAATATATGCAAATTAATGCAAAATATAGATATTCTTGTTTCCGGTAAATTATCGATTAGTAACGAAACCAGTTAATATTTGACGATCACATTATATAGACCAGTGGTATTGATTCTAAGTGACAATAACATTAAATGGAGCTCATAGGAGAACAAACTCACTCGATCCTATTACAGCGAAGGGATAGAGTCCTTCGTTTAGTACTCAGGATATCAATGCTGATTTGAAGCTACCCTGGCATGAAAATTAAAATTGATTTGAATTGAATTGAAAATTAAAATGTAAAATAGTTAAGGGTACTGAAATTAATACAACAATGCAAAAAGGGTCAGGCGTTTAAGCATACGAGAAAATATTGTCACAGAGCACCAAAATATAAATATAATGCACTGCAGTAGGAGTTTTATTAATTAACAAATATTTCGACTTTGTAGATGTGATAAGTTAGACCATATGAATTTAGCATTTACATATTTTAACATACATTGAGCGTGACTGTTGAAGGCCATACACAATAATAATTGTTTCTGTTGCTGACGAAGTTTTTGGACAGTTTTCGAAACAAATATGTTTAGGATTTTGTTTGCACACCTGTTTATTAATTTCATAGTTGCATTTTAATTAATGTAATGGATTTTGAAGGATGATGGTTTACCCTACTGTACCTTGAATTGAACATTGAACACAGCAAGCATATCCAAACGCACGCTAAACTCATTCAACTGTAACCAATATTAACTAATTAATTTAAAATTGCAAACTTGCTTTGTTCTTTGGCAAATATATAAGTTATAACTACAATACGGCGGCAATTGCATAATTCAAATACAGTTTTTTCTTCAGATATGTTTTGTATTTCAATGCCTAAAACATCATCAGATGTATTTTATATTAAAGACGAAACGTTACTGATCTAATTATTGTTTAATTGATTTACCTGTTCAAATTTTCCCGAAGAATTATTTTTTCTCAACATATACCAGTGAAGAAGAAATAAGAATTATATATATATGACCTGAATCAAATGTGATTTAGTTCGAGCAAAATATAATAAATCATTGAAAAATTCAAAAGCAATTACAAGCTTTCACCGAAAACACCTGATGTGTAATTTAAGACGTTGTTAATCAAAGAATACAACCGTGGATTTCAAACGGCGCGAAATTCTCTTACCTCCACGAAATCCAAAGTGGCGCGCAGATGTTCATTCGTAAGAATGCAATGAATTATTACTTCGAAAAGACCGTTATCGCCATAAGGAGACGCAAAAGGGTTCCGTCTCGAGAGAAATTTCTAATATATGCGCTTAGTTTTGGGCATTCTCGCGAAATTACAACTGTTTAAGCAGATATATGTTGGAGTACCCGGACTGCTTAGACTGCAAACGTTGGCTTAATTCAACTTTATGTTGTATTATACTTGGCAAGAAATGTGTTTCGAAACTTCGTATTCGCTACTACAACGATATAAAAAATATGCTTTACATGGGGAATATTATCACTGTAGCAAATATATATTGTAGGGAAACAAAAGAAAATTTAATATTTTTATTCAATAATGATTTTTTTTGTTGGAACACACACTGCGAGTATCAGATCCTTGTAGTAAACAATTGATTCGTTAATAGTTAGAGAATGAAGCAATTGCCTATCTTTTACCAATTTTATTGAACGATGGTAAGAATTTTCACACACCGGGAGGCACGTGAGCGCTCCCGTTAACGCAGACAAATAGACTGTGGGCTTGGTTATTGATTGTGTCCACAATATTCTATTTCTTTATGAAATTTCCAAAACGAATAACAAAATTTAAGTTCTATACATGAAAAGTAACCAAAATTGACAATGAATGTTTAATAACCTACAACAACCCTTTAGAACGGCGGTGACAATTTGAAAATCACCTTGAAATCAGCAATAATTGATATTTGTCAAATAATTCTCATTAAATGAGCATCTATATTTCCAAAACGTCATTAAGGTGAGTTAGGTGTGAAATACATCTTTAATGAAGCTTTTTATAGGTTTTTCAGTGCGTGTGAAATTATGACTTTGTGGGTTCCTAAAAATCTCCCACCAATGCGTTACAATGTGAAGAATATGAACATATTATTCATAACAATGAATTATATTTTTATTTTATTTCTAATCTCATAATTTTGGGTTGCCAACATTTCATTACGACACGTGAACAACTTAGTGTAATACACTTCACAACAACAATTAATGTACGAGTAGATCATGAAAACGATACAAATACATAATCATAATAATAGAATTTAAATACAATTTATTAAAATTTCAGAACAATTAAAATATATAGACAATATACATTAACTTAAATGCATGATATAGCAACACACAAATACATATGTATTGATACGTATGCCAGTTTAGAAATATGGAGTTGTTTGACATATACGTTATGCCATGTAAAGAGCCACGCATTAAGTCTAACTTCTATTATACCGCATGTTATTACTTATAATTATAAGAAAGCAGAAAATGGTCCTGACATATATCAGCTATTTGCTGAATACTTCTCATCCGTATTCATTCGAACATCATTCATGCCCGCTTTATTTTATCAATATGCTGTAGTTAATTTGATAACCTGTTTCCGTACAGAAGAGCCCGAAGTCCATAAAAAGATTTGTAAGCTGGGCGTTAATAAAGGATACGGTCCCGCTTGGACCGCCCCTCTTTACAAATGCTTCTAGTGCTTAATTATACTTTGTCAATTTTGTTCAACATATCTCTTCAACAAGAAATATTTCCACTAAAATGGAAGAAAAGTCATCCAATCTCCATATTTAAAACAGGAGCTAGACGTTACGTAAGTAATTATCGCCCCATGTCCATTTCGTCAACTTTCCCTAAAATATTTCAATCAATTCTTCACGACTAGTTACTTTCTTAAAAAAGCTCAATAATACATGAACAGCATGGTTTTTATGCATACAGATCTGTGGAGACAAATCTGTCAGAGTACGCACATTTCATTCTGAAAACCATGGATAAGCATATCCAGGTGGATGCCGTGCAGTGTACACCCAGCAAAGCATTGGATAAAATCAGACGTTGGTGTGCATGGCAGTCTGCTTCGTTCGATTGGCTTTTACCTGTCTGAGAGGTTTCAAGTAGTCACGGTTTTATATCTGCATTTTCTGAACTTTTTCTGGTATCCCTCAGGGGTAATCTTTTTTATCGTGTAAATCAATGGTATAACAAATGCTCCCGTTACTGCAAATTTATTTTATTTAGTGATGAACTCAAATTCATTCGTACCATGGTCAAGAATAGCTTCTGCAAACTAATTCCGAGTGACCTTGACAGATTTGTGGTATATTGCCAGAAAAACCAAACTATATAAACTTGAATAAATTGCACTTACGTGCAATAAAATCAAAATATCATTCAATTACAAGATAAGGAAAAATGGCATTACATCAGTTGAACAAATTAGGAACCTGGGAATTACCTTCGACTCAAAAATGGTTTTTGATGTACATATCAATAATTCAATTAACAAAGCATACATAATTCTGCGTTTCATAATTCGTACAAATTCCTTCCCAAATTTAGAATCCCCAGTACCACGTTTATATACAGAGAATTGAAAAAATCCAACCTCCTGAAAAATAGAACTTGGAACCCTGGATCCTGATACTGTGAATTACATTTTGGGATGCACCAATTATCCGAAAAGCGCGCCGTCAATGATATTTTATTTCTTGTTAAAATTATAAACAACACAACAAATTCCCCGAACTTACTTGCACAAGTAGATTTTCGAGTAACCAATCGAATGATTGCCTAACAACACTGATGCATATTTGCAACTCTGCAATGAATTCCCCATGTGAGTCTTATAATAGATTTCCCATTCACAATTTTTACCATTCGCATGAAACCTGTAACGATTATTGCTCTCTGTGGTTTGCGAATGTGATAGGCAAATTTATACGGGTGCCATCAATTGATTTATAATGTTTATAATGTCTATGTTTGGCGTTAGCATTAGTTTTAATTTTATTTTATTTTCCACTTACATAGTTATCTTTGTATTATTAGTTTAATTTAGATATTAGATATTACGGCTTCCTTGTTATTATTGTTAATTTAAGTGTACTTTTTTGAATTTCGTTATCTATTATCCTAAATGAATGAATGAATAAATAAATAAATTAAATATAGATTTATATGTCTATATTAATGTCACTTTAATAAAATATAAATAATGACCCATAAAACGTCTATGTTTGTAATAATTTTAAAATGTGTTTCAATCAACAATAAATTGTACGTTCTTCTCATATAATGCAATAAACAGAATTAACCATATAAGATATCTGTAAAGAACTTTCGCGAGTCTCGCAAGACTAAAACAATTTGTTGAATTCTGGTGCAATCTCGCAATCGAAACCGATAATCGATAATAAGAGGCATGTATATTTGAATAACAATACTTTTGTTATTAATGTTTGTATAGTCAGCTAAAGGCCATAAATTAATTTTCGAAAATGTTATATTCCTGTCCATAAACCTTTTTCCAGGTTAGCTGGTGAGCCGATGTAATCAAGGGAGGGACATGTTTGTTTACCGCGGCGCGTCGCTATCGGTCAAGTCACCCCTTGACCACTGAACATATAAATTGGCAATTGACTTAAGTTAACATTGCGGACAAGCTTTGTGATATTGTTTCCATTTTCAGACCCAGATAAGTACATTCATTTAACATGTTTTTTTTTATTGAAATTTACAGTAGTGATATAACACATTTCTTGGTAAGTTTATTAAAAACGGTATGCGTTTTACTTTCCTCCTAAGCATTTCTAAGCAATCCGTAGCTCTTGAAATTCAAGTTCGCCTACTTTCATATACAAGCTCTGTCGCGGAACTGTTGAGGTACGTATTTCGTGAGTTTATTTCCGACATTTGTTCAATTATTGGAAAAGTACAACAATTATATGCAGCGCAAGTGTAAATTCTGTAACTATCGTAATAGAACTTTTATGAAATGTTTTTTAAAGAAATTCTCTAAAAATCAATATTTATCGTAAGTAAGGTAAATTTTATTGCAATTGTCATTTAAACCCAAGATGTTAAAAAAATAATATTTTGTATTTTGAAATTTTCGAGATAATTGCTTAAAGTTTTAAAACAAAAATCGAATAACAATAAAAAATGTAGCTGTATGTCTGTGCGCGCCTTAGCGTCAAAACGATCATAACTAAAGCTGTGAAATTTGAACTTAAGATTTGTTTAGAGCAAGGAAGAAAGCGTCCTTTTTTGAAAGCACTATTTCAACCGCAAGTGACGGCAAGTGGCCACTTTTTCGGTATTTCGGAAACGGTACGAGTTATCGAAAAAATAGTTAGGTATTGAAATTGTAAACAACTTTCATTCAAAAAGTATAACTAAGTATAAGGAAGTTCAGTGCGGACTACTGCAGAATTTTTAAATATTATTTGATCTTCGAATTCCATGTTCTTTCCAAATTCACCATAAAAAATAGTGTTTACATTTTAAAATATTATCACTTCCAACTGAAGAAAATGCACGCTTTAAGTGACAATTACAGTAAAATGTGTCTTACTAAAGATACAAATCTGCAAATGAAAGTTGCTTAAAATCAGTATCTGTAACTTTTGTAAGAATATTTTTTTCGATGCCCCGTTATGATGATAAGAGTAAACCATCACTTCCTGATGAAATAGTGCTTTCAAAACTGGGCATTTTCCTTGCTACATACAAATGTTAAGTTTAGCTCTAGCTTTCATCGTTGGAGCTGTAGAGCGCGCACACACAGATGTAATTACAAAAATAGTCAAGATCGATTCAGGGGACCCCAAAACGTGTATATCCGTTAAAATTTCGAGTTCGAAAATGTTCATGATCACTATCCTTACTTATACATAAACTATAAGAAAGTAAAAATGGACCTGTTCGAGGATTTCTTTGAAAAACATTTGATAAAAGTATCGATAGTTCCAGCCTTACACTCGCACTGTGTGCTTCTTTAATTACATCTGGTGCCAAATGTACGACTCGAGAAAAAGCTTCACTCTATGCAAGAAAAAATGATTGATACATTTTGTGGAGGCGACAGAAAGAAAAAGATGTCAAGCATAAATTATTATTAACAAATTTAATGTTAGGTGGTTAGCCGCACACAAGAAGAAAGCCGTCTTTGAAAAATATAACAGCAACTGGCTTAATAGCACTACAACATTACCATTACTGATACCGGGTGTGTACATGATGAATTACTGTAATGTATTAATGCTTTTGATTAGAAATTAGAAGAACTCCGATCAATCGAAGAACTCGATATGTATGTATGTAAACTCAATGTAATTACGCGCTTCAGCGGAAGTAGCTTCTTAAATAGTTCTAAAAGATCTTATCAATAGCCAGCTATTCAGTACTAATGTACAGAGCAGCCTTAAAAAGAATAAAGAAGAGCCGATGTATCAACCTATAGATGACTTATTGTTGATGACTTTTCCTTGACGTTTCCTGTACGTACAGTAGGAGTGGACAAAGAACAAATAATTGACTAACACCGAGACTAATCTTTCTTTCTTTTCTTGATTTAGTGCCTACCTGTCCTTTCCTGTTTATGTCGACTGTCAATGTATGTATTAATGCAGTTTTCAATAAATGCCTTCAAAGCCGATGAAATATAAAAATAATACATTATTGCTATGGTTGTATATTAGGAGCCGTATTTTCCCTTATATTCTTTGGTAGAGTGCAGTAAATGTTAATAAAAACAATTTTTCCTCTTCTGTAGATTGTATTATTTCTACTCTCTCATCAGCCACAAATGTTGACAATTCTTCGAGAACCTTGACAGATGAGGTATACAATCTATAGAACAGGAAAAATTGTTTTTATTAACATTTACTGCACTCCAGTACTCCACTTTCCTCTTTTTCCTCTTTTTCGTGGTTTTAAAATTTCTGGTCGTGTACTTCAAGTTCTATCAATATTGTTGGTATCTCATCGTATAATAAATCTTCCACGCATTAAGTCCATTGCCCTTGTCTCTTACCTTAGTCTCCTACCTAGTTTCTTTTGATCTGTTTATGTCTGATATTTCTTTAATATTTTATACATGCTATTGTAGCTATTGATACTTCTTTTAATCACTATAATTAATTGTTAGTTTCTTAATTTTTAGCTCCACCAATCATTCGGTTCTATCACCAATATTTTCCCACCTTGCCATTTGCTTTCTGCAAAAATATCAACAGTATGTGAACCTGTCATTCCATGCGATGTTTTCCATCCCAATATAAAAGTACTAAGATCTTCCTCCCTCTTTCTTTGGCTAATCATGTCCTCCATTTTCTTATATTCTCGCGATAATGTCTATGTGGCCATGCGTAAGTGGCTACAGTTGTACAGGTTTAGTCAATGAGGTATTGGTTCGGTTCATAATTGGCTTCTTAGTACACAGTCAAGTACTAAGTGTGAATGTTAATCCGCGAACTGTTTACTACTTGGTTCGTTGGTTGTTTTTGTGTATGTACTTGAATCATGTGCCTGCCTGAATTCAGTGAACAACATGGATACATGCCTCATCCCTTTCATAGCATTTGCATCACAGTGAAAATGTGAAGGTCTTTGCGAAAGCCCTCCTAGTAGTCTCGGATTATTGCATCGGCGAAGAAGCATTACGTATCAGAGAGACGCTATAATAAGGCAAGATTTTTTTAATAAATGTTACAACAGGTCTGGTACAGTTTATAATTTATTGACCAATTAATTAAAGAAATATTTGTTCAATAAATTAAAGAGGTGATAATTCCGATTTAGTTGGTGGGCCACATTTTTTGCAAGTTAGTGTAGTTTACTTACAATTAACTACAGTCCATTTAACAGCCATTTAAGTCAGATTATAAGGTTTTTTTCTTTTGAACCTTCCTTATCGACATCTAGGAATTGAAGCTCCCCAATAGCCTGTGGCTTAGTTTTGTTCTCCTAGATAACATCCATACCTCAGTACTGGTCTGTATATTTTTGTTATTAAAGCTGTTTTTAATCGAATAGTTTATCGATCCTTTCATTTCTGTCTCCCTCTTGTTGTCCGTTGTCTTCTATTGTTGCACTTATATATTGTAATTGAGAAACTTGTTTAAATCTTACACCTTCAAATTTTATATTCCGTTCTTCAGTTTAGTTTTCAAAAGTCTATTGCAACACTACCTTTTAAATTTGCTGCCGAAATACTTTTTAACCTGATTGCACATTGAAAACGACTGCAGCTCTCAC
Source organism: Geotrupes spiniger (assembly GCA_959613385.1). Lineage (NCBI taxonomy): Eukaryota > Metazoa > Arthropoda > Insecta > Coleoptera > Geotrupidae > Geotrupes > Geotrupes spiniger. The sequence continues at coordinate 3,926,336 of OY390738.1, forward strand.
CACGCCTCGTCAGCTGTCATGTTTGCTACGGCGAGCTGTATATTTTTATATTTTATATATACGAGGTGTTAAAAAAAAGGTCAGAAACTTTAAGGGCTGATAGTATGGCCCAAAATATACCGAAAAGTCTTAATGAACATGTGTCCGCAAATGGACGGTTTCGGAGTTGCGATTTTTTTATTTCCACAATACGCACGTGTGAGCCGACGAAAACCCCATGCTATTATGGAATCCAGACATCAGGTACGTTTTTCATTAAACATTTCGGTGGGCATTTTGGGCGACAGATTACTAGGCACTGTAATCTAACTATCTGTTTTGTCTTGTATTGCTTCCTAGGTACACGTAGCCTATTAATTTTTTCAGTTCCTGTCCCTTTCTACCATCGTTGTGCTCCCTTTGATATTTATTATCAACAGATGACTCTTGCCTATGTTAATTTCCATTCCTTTCTATTCTATCTCTTCTGTCCATATATCCACCAATTTATTCATTTTAGAGTGCGTGTCGCAATAAACACTATGTCGTCAATATATATTAAACTATTTACTTTTACTGGCCTAAGATTATTGTATTCCATAACTGTTCGACGTCTTGTCGTTTTTAGTTTTGTGTCCTTCAGTATCCCGCCCATAATTACTATGAAAGGAGTTATTCCCTTTTTCATTTTGAACTTCTTCCCATAACTTTGTACTAGCTCTCTTACATATTTACATATAGTCGGCATTATTCTCATAATCGTCTGTTCTAACTTCAATTGGTCCAGGTAGTTTATTATTATTTTCTATCGATTGTTTCGAACGTTGCTTTTAAATCGTTAAAAATATAGTTCTTTATTTTGTGCTATTTGTCATCCTATTATATTCCTCAATATATGGATATTATCGTGTGTTTGTTTACCAGGTCTATATGTAGATCGTTCTTCTTCTGTTATCCGTTCCACCATTTCCCTTAATCGTTTCCAATTATTTTTGTATTTAATTTGAAGACAGAGGATAAGTATATTGACTATATAATTATTACAATTCGAATGTTCTGTTTCTTTCGTATCGATAAAATTATATTGTCTTCTCCCTGTTTTGATATTTTCTCCTCTTTCCATACTTTCCTATATATTTCCAGTAACCATTGTGTGCCCTTACCTTCCAAAAATGTTAACATTTCTGGTTCGATTGGATCTGCCACTGTGCTTGCACTTAGTTCAAGTATGGCATTTTCTAATTCTTCTATGATTATTACGAATATAACAAAAAACGATATACCATATGTACCTCTATTTAGTTTTCTTTGTTGATATTCTCCGTTTAATTTTCTTGGTTCTGTAGTTTAAACCTCTATCCATAAACAACGCCTATTTTTCTACTATATCTTCAGCCTTTAACTCCATCTTTATACCTCTTATGCTTTTATTTTTATTACTTTCAATGATCTTATAATGTTCCAAAAATTCCCATTGTTTACTGCATATTCTTCATTTATATTTCGCCCAAACTCTTCCTAGCTATCCTTTTTTGCTTTGCTTTCCTGTTTAATGCATTCTGTTTTATCTTTTCCATCCTTTGTCCTAATACGGTATATCCAAGCTTCTTTCCTCTGTTTTATTAATTGTTTGTTTGTTTCTCTTATTTCATCTAAAAGTCCATGTGTTCTAATATGAAATTCTTCCATTATATTATCCAAGTTAATTGGTCTGTATGTTATTACTTGTCTATTTATTTCCTCTTTTACGATTATTCCTCCTTTGCTTGTTTTTTCTATTGTAATACCAAAGTAATATAAGTAACGTTTGTCCCCTATTCTTTTATTTCCATATAACTGAATTTCTGAAATCCCTAATACATTAGCATACCCTAATTCTTCCATTTCTCCTGCAATCTCCCATGCTTTTCGTTAAAGTGTTCAACATTTGCCTATTTTTATTTTCTTTCCTCGGTGATTGCTTATTTTTTATTGTCGCCTTGCTTTCAGTTTTATTTTATTCTCCTGTTTTTGGTTCTTCTCGTCCCCTCTTTAATTATGACCCCACTTTCGGTAGCTAGTTTTAAATTTTTACTAGTTCAATTTCAATTTCCACTCTTCTCCATCTATTGTAAGTTTATTCGTGCTTAATATCTTTTGCCTTCCTCGCTCCTCGCTCGTTTTTAAGTTCTTCAATTAAGTTTGCTCCGTATTACACTCTGCTTTTCCTCTGTATTATTTAAGTTAATATGATATATTTTATCCCCCTTTTACTTGCACTTGTATCTTCAAATATCAGTCCATGAAATTGGTGATTTCGTTTATTTAGTCGTTTGTAGTTGTCGTATTCACTGAGAAACCTCTCATTACTTTATTATTCTTTTTCAGTTCCTTTTAAATTTTCCTTGATTCTCTTTTTTCTTTATTCATATCCTAGTTCTCTCTTGCTAGAATTTCGTCCTTTTACTTCAGCGTTTCGTTTTCCTGTTTTGATTCTTCGATCTCTTCCCTCAATTCCTTTCTCATTTCCTTTGTCTCATTTTTCATATCCTTCATGTGTGTTCTCATGTCCTGCATTATTTTCCAATTAGAGCGTACCTTGTTGTGTTGTTTCGCTGAAGTTTTCATAGTTTTTCTGCTCTTTTCAGTTCCATATCGTTCCCCTGTTCATCCCTTCTCTTTTTATTTCCAGCCACTATCCATTCTTATCATAAAAAACTTAAAAACGATAATTATTCTCAGTAATTGACCACAATTTCTCGGGGTCCAAATTAAATAAATCATTGCGGCGATACAACAATCATTACTATCATTAGTTACATTTATTTTTCTTTACTCTTAATTTTTACTTACTCTTTACTTTTTCTTCTTTTGTTTCACATTCTTTACTTTAAATATTACTATTCCACGTGCATACATACATGACTGGCTCTAAGATTTTTTCTAATGCGAGCTTTATTTCCAAAACAAAATTGGGGAACGCCAGTATAATGATTCTACATTAATTTCGATAAGCAAACTACGAGAATATATCTCGCCCTGGAATGATATTTCGTTAGTAATCGAGAGAGTTGTCAGATAATTGTCCCCTATAAATTATATCAAGCACCAGTGTAACGGAGTAATTAGCGGGTTCGCATACATCTGCGTGACATCGGTACTAATGTGGCCTGAGTTATGAGCGCAATTGCGAAATTAGATATCCGTACCTACTCCACTGGATGTTCGCCGATAATGGAATTGCCTGATGATGTTTGTTTGGGTAATTTATGGTTATTAATATCTATGATACTTTAGATTAATTGTGGCGGATGCGCACACCGAAATTGTCGAATTGATCGCAACTGATTTTTGTCTGTATTTGGCTAAATGATGGATGGCGTGAATTATAAAATGTTCTATTTGATGCATTCGAATGATTGGTATCCTAAATTTCCGCACGTATTTGATAAATTGAAGAAACGTGTGCTTTATCGAGTGAGCGATTAGTATTCTTGTCTTTTAATTTTAAATATTTCCTCACACCCAAATTGCGTCCCTTGTATGTTATTTTTAATATAAACAATATATTTTACAAATTGTGGCAAAAATTTAAAAACCTTGAAAGTAAAGTATGAAGAAAAAATGTAATTGAATGAAAGAAAGGATGCTGAAAATGTTATCATATCGATTAATACAACGCTACCATTTTTGGTAGGTCATAGTTCTCAACACGGTCCTATACGGTTACACTTAATTATATACTATTCTATGAGCGTATTTATGATGGCTACTACTCACGAGGACGACATTAAATCATCCGAATGAGTAACAGCCATTATAGGCGAGTAGAATGCTATACTTTTTCAACGATTATTTTTTTTGTTAGGTTTGACTTGTAGTAAGGCAAGTAAAATTTCGCGACAATTTAGTTAGTGTAACTTAGTTACTATTAAGACAATGTTAACATTTTATTTATCAGATTTATAGCAGCGTTAAATTGTATCGAAGATAATATTTCCAGTTAATGTTGACGTTATATACAAGTATTTGCACTTTATGGTATACAATGCATTTTGTTTGTCTCTCCAAAAAGTGCAACAAAAACGTTTCCAGGTGAGGCATTTGTAGTTTTCTATACCAGTTCATATTTATTACAGCCGCCTACAAGCTCTCTGGTACCGTATAAATCTCTCAACTTTTTATAATCTGGATTACTTTTACAGAAAAAATAAGCAATGAACCACAGTGGTCAGATAAATTGCGTAAAATATCAAGTTTTTAAAATGTCACAGTTACTGGTGTTTACTTTAATCTAGTCTAGTAGCTCATTTATAATTAATGTATTACGACGTCGTAATTTTTAGAATTCCTCTACATATTGGTATAAATTGTATGTGTTGCGAAAAGTTTTACTTATAGTATCCAAGGCCTCGCAAATATTCAAACTTAACGTAACACAATCATAACATTTGTATACAGATATTAAAGTAGTTGGCATACTAGAATTTGTTAAGAAAATGTAATTACTCATACTTTAAACGTGATTGAACAAAGTTTCAACTTTACGAGTGTACTTCATTTAAACTAACATACATTGTTCCACTTTCGCTGCCAACTTTACAATTTCATTGACTTGAAGTAAATAAACTAGGAGGAATGTAGTATCGAGGTGGAAAGTGTGCTGGTTTTACAAAAAGGCAGGAATAACATTGGGAACGATATGGACGAGTAGAAGAGCGAGAAAACTTATAGTGGAGTGGTGTAAACAGCTGGACCCGAAAGAGTAGTTAAGATGAAATAACACAAACAAAATAAAATGTCAGTGTAGGTTTTATAGACGTAATGTTTCTTTGCACGTTTTATAGACACCAATCACAAAAAATGCAAAGGAAAGGAAAGGTAATTACTCAATACAAAGTCGCAAGGTGAACGAATTTAATTAAAATACATGAAAACATTACATCGAACAATGATAAACCCAAATAAACCTAGGCTCAAATAAAACTAATTCTACTAGCAAAGTTTACTGAGAAAAAAGTTAAATAACAAAAGAAATGATCTATTGCAGATTACATCTAAGTAAAATTACAATATACCCAAGTTCGTGGTCCAAACGCGCTCGATAATAAGAAACGGTGCAAAAAGCAAGAAAAGGAAATAGCATGAAAAATTCAATTGCACTATCCTTCCAAGAAAACCCCTCCCTCGCATGTTTGCCAGTAACAGCCCATTGGATATATATATATATATATATATATATATATATATATATATATATATATATATATATATATTTATTTTCTTCTTTCTTCAAGTTCTCCTGGTTGGAAAAATTTTGTGACCAGTTATTTAAATATTCTTTATCTTTCTTTGGGCTTTTCCGGCCTAGTTTTGCTTTTTGCTTATTAACTTATGTTAAAAAAACAAAAGAAATGGTTGTTTATTATATTTACCAATTATTTTCTTACGTTTCGAAATATGTCTATTCATTATCAAAGTTCTTGGCTAACAGAACGATTACATTTATCTACAAATCATGAAATTCTTAGTAATGACATAAAAAATCAACATGATATTTACTTACATACATATATGTACACATTAGTAGAACATACACAATTTGTTACAATATAACATATTAAAAATTCTTACTGAAATCATTTTTGATTTGCGTAAATTATTAAAATGCCGTGTTTTATCGTCGTGCATGTTCATAAACGTATAATTTAGTATTCAAATTTTTAGTGTGCAAACAGATGAGGATCTTTGCAGCCGTGTATTTATTGGAGTGTTTTTATTTATTCCAGCGATTCTTCAAAAGTTTATAAAGTTTGAAATATTATTTGGAAAAGTTTTACGACTTACTTATTAATAATCATTAATACTAAAGATGCAAACAAAATCTAAAATAATAAAAATGTGTTTGAATTTTTGAATTTTTATGTCATTACTAAGAATTTCATGATTTGTAGATAAATGTAATCGTTCTGTTAGCCAAGAACTTTGATAATGAAATTGACATATTTCGAAACGTAAGAAAATAAATGGTAAATATAATAAACAACCATTTCTTTTGTTTTTTTAACATAAGTTAATAAGCAAAAAGCAAAACTAGGCCGGAAAAGCCCAAAGAAAGATAAAGAATATATATATATATATATATATATATATATATATATATATATATACACGTACGGAAGAAAGCAGGGGTATTTTAAGGGCGAAAGAACGAGATAGGTAAACCGAATTATTAAGTTTAGATGCGACAATGAGGAAAAAAAATGGGTGTATGAGGAGTACAAGAGGAATTGTATAAAGGGGAAAGTATACAGAGTTGTTTAAGTGAGTCATGGGAATGGAGCATTGCACGAGTTCAGAGGTTCACAGATGATTAATAGAACAAAGAAGCCAGAAGTAAACATAAAAGAGTTCTATAAAAGAATTGCCAATTTGTGCTCGAGTGTTTGGACTCAGTTCTCTGGTTCGTGATCGCCTTTCCATAGTGTCCAAAAGATGTTCAATCAGATTTAAGTCCGGACTCCTTGCTGGCCATACTATAGTTTGAATATTTGTCTCTTGAAGATAGTCTCGTACAATGCCTGCAATGTGCGGGCGCGCATTATCGTTCATAAAAAGAAAGTTATCGCCTACAAAGGGGGCATAAGTTCTGTACGAGCTGACAAAGATATGCCGCCCCATACCATAATCGATCCTCCACCATAACTAACCGTTCCAATCATATTACACTGTGCGTATGTCTGATCCGGACGTCTGTACACTCTTACACGGCGATCGTTACCAATTAATGAAAATCTTGATTCATCGCTAACAAACAACGGCCCCACATAGCAGCATCCCAATCGACATGTTCGCGGGCAAACTCTAGACGCGCTCTTCTATGATCACGAGTCAACAGTGGTCCCCTAGCTGGTACATACGGACGGAGATTAGTTTCACGAAGTCGTCTTCGTATGGTGTCTTGGCTAATTCTCATATTATAGATGTCTAAAAGTATGGTGTGTAGGCCGGTGCTAGTGACAAACCTTGTTCTCAGAGCTTGTAGCCTTAAAAATCGGTCTTGTCCAGGTGTTGTAATTCTTTTGCGACCCTGTCCTTGTCTTCGCGTAAACGATCCTGTTTCTTGATATCGTTGTAAGTTTATACAATTCAAAAATGTCACAAAATAATCAAATCTTTCAAATTAATAAATAAATCAATTATTGACAGAAAAGCCTACTAATTACAATATCAAAATAGCACACGACTTGAACACGAAAAAACGGGAATAAAAGAGAATGCACATACCTAGGCAAGACTGATTCTCGCGATTTTTTTTTTCCTAGTTACCTACATACTTCTGGGTTATTACCTTTCGTCCGTAAGGATTACCAAGAACCTTAGGTGTTGAAATTCCTTTTTATATGTTGACACTGGACGTTTGACAGTCGTTCTTGTTTAATCTCCGCAAGGTGTTAGATAGGGTATCGTCTTGTCAGTGAATGGCGTTTTTTTTTAATTTGGCGTCGAAGTTGACCATGAATGTTTAACTGTGAAAGAACCACAATTTTATACATACATTCAAACGTTATTTATGTAACAACTTTTGACAATTAAAAGTTAGACTGGTTAGACATAGGTTAACATGTCAAATTAATAATGATGGTTCGTTCACAGTTAAACATTCACGCCCAGCTTTGACGCCTAATTTAAAAAAGCACCCGTTATATAAAGTGTAAGACAAGTCCATCTTTCATGTAAATGTTATATATACAGAGTGGAAACGAGATTGTCGCACATGGAGAAAACACAATGGAAAAATATTTGTAGTATCAACGTAGTTTGGGGCAATTGTAACTTTGCATCCACATAGAAAACAATTGTTGCACGATAAGAATTCCCACTTAAGTACTATCTAACAATTTCAATTTTCTCTTCAGTTGTCTAATAATTCATCTTCAAATTATTAATCTTTAACTTGACACATGTGTCAATTTTTAGCCACAAATATCATAGAAAGGAAAATCGACTATGATGGTTATTGTTAAAAAATATATAAAAGCCTACATGGATTCGGAACAATATTTCCTATTGAGTTTGACCTATGTACAGTACTTCCCTTTCCACATTGTATATGTATAACGTAATACGCACGTCCGAAATAAGTTTACCACTTTTCTTTCTTTGGTGGGTATTTTTCAGTTTTCTACTGAAGATGACAACTTAGATTTGTTAAAATCTTGTCCACACTTTGTTTTTTCATATTTAAATGAAGTTCTCCCAAAGTTGCATCAACCGCCCTGCAGTTGCAGCCTAGTTTTACGTAGCCTGTCAATACAACTGAGATTATCGTTGATATGAATATTTCTTCGTGAAATTAAATCTTTCTTCATTGCTTCATTGCATGTATAGTCGCATGTAATGAAGCAATGAAGAAATATTTTATTTCACGATGAAATATTCATATCAACGTTCATTTCTTCCCTTGTTCCGAGTTATAGGGATTCAAAAAATGTTAAGTTGACAAAACGTAGTAGCCATGATTTATCATAACAAATCCTAAATTTTGCACACATGCACATACGAGGGCCAGCTGACAAAAAAGATGCCTGACTAAGAAGGAGCAAAAATACAATAAAAGTCATTGGTCATTTTTCAATATAATCTCTTTGTACTTTCATGCATTTTTTACATTTAGGAATTATTCTTTTTCCCTGCTCCTCAAAAAATCTCAATGTACCACGTTATTTCCATGACGTTTATAAATGTTCCATCAACTGCTTTTTCAACTTCCTATACAGAAAAAAGTGAGAGTGCTAAGTCAGGTTGGATGATTTTACTCTGTGAACTCTAAATCCTTCAGAGCCTTGTACACTGGCGCATTGTCATACAAAAGCAAAATGCCATTTTAGAATTTCCCTTTGCGTTACCCTTCATCGTGGTCTTATGCGGCAAGTAGTCTATTAGTAAAATTCTTTCTCAGTCCCGCAAAATAGTGGCCATAAGCTTGCTAGCCGAATATTGGACCTTAAACTTCTTCGGCGGTGGGGAGCCCTTATATCATACTGATCAACCCATATGTTTCATCGTCAGCTAAAATTTTCGCAATAATTTCCTCCACTTGTCCTTCTTGTGAAGATAAAAATTGTTGAGAAATTTCAACTCAACGGTGTGGTCTAAACATGTTCCTAGTGAATTTGCAAACTTTCAGCTATTACATTGATTTTAATTCGTGGATCTTCAAAAGTCCTTTTTCGAACGTTTTCTTCGATAATGGCTGAATTCGGTTGATTACTTCGGGGATTGTTTTTGATGAATTCCCGTCGTCATTTAAATTCCTTCGGTCAACATTTTATTGTCTTATAACAAGGATGTCAATTTTTTTCACAGCGTCCTTGATAGTTTGATCCTTTTTATCAACTTGCCCCCGTAGTTACACAAATCAGAAATAATTCATCTAAGGTAGGTTTTTTTATATTCTTTGAATATAAGAATAAAAAAGCTCACCTGTCAAAGTTTACTTATATGAATGAAAATTTTAACTAAATAATTGATTCTTAAACCAGCGTTAAGAACCCAAACCAATAACGGTAAATTATTTTTTAATTGCAATTGGAAAAGGTTTCGGTCAAGAGCACAGTGCATTGATATTAGGAACTGAATTTAAATATGTTAAAATAAAGATCCGCTACATCCGGAATGAAATCTATCCTCAAACGTAGCGATTACCAACAAATCCGGCAAATTTTCTTAATAAAGAGTTGGCCATCACTTAATAACGGATCATCTATTAAATTTGGCGTTAACGCAGGAAACTGAGGAGGCGTCGCGACGTTGATCGATGGGACAGAGACGGAGGTTCTTATTGGCAGAGTCGCACGAGGGCGGAGTGCCATTCACCCCCCCCCCCCCCCCCCCCCGGGCTTGCCGTTGAAAACGAGAACGCGACACATGAATCCATCCATAAGGGATTTATGTTTATTATTGGATAAATATGCGTCAAAGTTTTCGCATCTCTTCGATTTATCGAGACGTTCGTAAGAAATTGTTCCCTTAGTGGAGATAAAATATATTATTTTGCACATACAAAAATCGCTGTTCATTTTTGTTCACTAAAATTGGACTTCATCAAATATTATTATCTTACCTTTCACGGACGTGTCTAATTTTTAAGATGTACAACGAAGTTAGTATAATGGGCATTTATTATTGAACTAATATGATTTTTAGTTGTTATATGTGCAAACTGCTGGTGAAATACTATAGTCGAAGAACACACACACACTTTCTAACAAGTAATTGATAAAAAAAAATTATGACGAAAAAGGAAAATTACCTAAATCCGAATTATTTCAACGCCACAGTCACAAACTGGGAAATTAGGAAAATTGATTTAAATCCATCAATGTATTTAATAATGAATAACAATTAATAAAAAAGCTTATAACGTTCTTTTACGGTTGGTACAATAAGCAATTCTTTCTATAATATAATATAAAATATGCATTCGTTACTGATTACGCTTTATTTATTATCTGTTTCGTTTTACGTATTTCTTGTACACGGCATCCACAATATATTGCATCGGTTGTTAGGCAAGTTCCTAAACTACAAATACGAAATAAAATATTTCGTGCTCGATTTACTCAGGTTCACTGTTTTTGATCACATTTTTAAAGTGTTATCCATTGAAGAAATATTGAAATGTCATCAGTTTGTTTCTGTCAAAATTTTTGTATATTATTTTTCCAATAAATCAAATAATTAATATAGAAAATAATCACATATAATTGACACCTATACATCACACCACCACCAAATGGTCTTAAATTAATTATTAATTATAAATAAGATGTACAAAATTGTGAAGAATTAGATAGTTACGAAAGTATTTTCATATAGAGAAACAAAAATAATTCTGACCATGGACCAATACCTCCAGATAATTTCAATTACTTGATTTATGTTTTATTAGGTTTGCAACACTAACTACGTTAGACTACTCGCTACTTTTGCTTCATGTTTTCTAATAGGTTTAGGAGTATAAATTGAGGTACTTTTTAATTTCAACATCAGTGTTATTCTACTGGTAATCTGGCGAAGAGAATATTATAAAATGTAACACCTTAGCTAGAAATAAAGCTAACATTTTTTAGGTTCCACTGAAGATGGTAACATTATTTCCCAAAATATGTATTTAGAGTTAGGTTTGTTAAAATTTGTAGACTTTTATTAAAAACTGTAATTTTAGTAGGACGCCTAATAGTTACATTATTTTTAATACATTTATTAAAAAGTTTTATTATAAGGGCAAATAATTTATTGACTTTTACACAAAGAGCGTTGGTCAAAAACGGATTGTCAACTTTTACTGTTATATTTACAGTTGATATTTCGTTCTGTAAACTTGCAAAAAAATATTACTATTTAATCGATAGTCACCATTTGGAAGGTCAGAAAGTCCAAATATTCCTTTTACAATGATGTTTGGCAGAATTACAAAATGGGTTGGACTAGACAGGGCTTGACAAGGAGGATTAATATGGTAATATTTTTGTCGGTAATTTTTTTTTTATTTTATTACACAAGTATTCTAAATTCTAAATGCAGAGCAATATGAATGTTTGCAACCATTCCTAAAGGAACTGCATGGTGAACTACAACAGCACTACTTTCAACTTTTCACTGCACTTAAAAAACCTTGAATTTCTTATGTGAGTTTTTTAAGGGGCGAATAAAGAAGAAAAATACAACAATTAGTTGACCTGCAAGCTGTAAAGAACTCGATGACTTCACAATCAGTTAATATCCTGGATAAGATACAGCAGCATATTAGGGACACATCTGCAAATTTTAATAAGCCCGTCTTCTCACTACAAGTAATAAATAACCACAGTCGAAAAATTTTTGAAATGCACAGAGTAGGAAGAAAGATTCGTTAGAGTCTCCTCCCCTCTCCATTCTCCCCATGCTTATTCTTCAATCTTTCCCTTTCGACTTCTTTTTCTAAGCTCAAATCTTTGCGCCCTTCTATCCAATGTTCATGTAGCCATCTTTTTATTCTCTGTCTCTCTCTCTCTACTTGCTTTCCCTCTCTTCTTCTCTTCTCTGCTTCCTCCATTGGTACTCTTGCCTTTTCAAACATCTTTATCCTTCCTTCTTCCCATTTAGATATTTCCCTTATTTTGTCTCCTCGTTTAATTATTTCCTTCATTGCCCTCCTAACTAAGCTTTGCTCTGCCTCTCGTCTTTTTGTCATTTCATACCTAACCGCTCTCCTCCCTGCTTCGAATCCCACTCTTTCGCTCCCTGCCTCCTGCCTCATTATATATTCTGGTGTTGACCTCTCCAAATTCAGTGTTCTTTTATATGTCCTTGGTGTATCCTATCTAACTTTTTTCATTCTTTCCAACCACAAACTTTGAAGTTATTTATTATAAACTAGGTAAAAATTATTACAAGTTTAATTAAAATTGAATTGGTAAACAGCATAAGTGACTAAAAATAGGTCTAGTGCAGAATTTTACCAATACAGGAAAATTTATTTCACAGAATCTAGACGCAGCATCAGCAAATAATTTGAAAATACGGCCTTTAGGCTCTAATCAAGATTTTTCCATAATCCTTATCTCTTTCCATTTTTTCCTCACCTATCTGCTTGTTTTACTTCTTCTTGCCATATTTTCCTAAGCCTACCTCTTGGTTTCCTTCTGCCATTCTACCTTTCTGTGTCCTTCTGCTATTTATCGCTTCAATAATTTACTTTTTAGCCGCGAGCTGCCAGTTATGTCCAAACCATCCTGAGAATGCTTCTTCTATATTTACTGACTTCACTTCTAAATTTCAGCTGTTTTATTTTTGCTTTTATATAATTTTATTTCGTTCTCTATTTTTCTGATGACTTCGCCCCTTTGAGGGTATTTCAATTTTTAGTTCCTTCGGTATTTCTCATATATTTTTCCTTCTTGTCTTACAGTTGATCGTAGAAACTTGAATTTTATACTTGGCTTAAATGTTTTATGCATTATCATTATTTCCGGCTTATGTTGATTTATTTTTCTTCCAAGCTTCTCTATCTATCTATCTATTTTCTATATTCTGAGGTTTTCGTTCAATGTTTTTTCATCTTTAGCAAATATCACATTATCATACTTCTGGGGTAATTGTTTCAAATATTTCTGATCTCAAATTTTATTGTCATTTGATATAAGCTTATCAGTCCTTTAATCAGGGGTTCCGAGACACCTCTCTTTTTTAAAGTTTTCCAAACGTTTTCTCTTCCAACCTCATCAAACGCCTTTTCTACGTCAATAAAACAGACATGTACTCCCTCATTTATTGTTTTTTCTGCCACTTGTCGAAACAAAAATCTCATCGTTAACCCCTCGATTTTGCGAAATGAGAATGAGACTAGATGAGTCAAACTAATCTAGTATCATTTTCATGTGTTGCCTCTTTTCCATGACTCTTGCATATATTTTTCGACTGCGCTAGTTATTATAATACCCTAGTAGTTTTTACAGTTTTATACATTGGTGTTATTATTCTCATTCTTCAATTCTCGCTCTCTTTTTTGAATGCCTCATTAAGAATGTACAAGAGTTCCTGCGAGGCCGACTCTGCTTGGGCCTATATCATCCAACACTCTAGATATATTTATACCTTCTTTTATTTCTTGTTGTCCTTTTATTAAATCCATTGTCTTGGTATTAGACTCACATTATTGAGTGTCTTATTTTCTATATATTTTCGTCTATTATGATATTTACTTCTTCGTCTTTGATTTTTTTTTAGCAAGATAAATAAAATATGATATGCTTCAGATCTGGGTTTATGATACAAAATTTAAAGAACCATAACGGTTAGACGATACATTTGCATTTGTCTGAAGACAACATTGTAAGTATGAATATGTTGGGTTCAAAATGGTATTCAGACACAAACATTTTGGTGAAAATATGAAACAGGCCTAGAATAGGATCAGATTTTGCGTTGAATGAAATTTGTGGCACTATAAAATACTATAAAAAACGATAATTGGCAGTTAAGCCACTACAGAGTACAGAATTTAAATAGTACGCTTATTTAATTATTTAATTACTCGAAAATTCTTATAGAACTATTTTCATATCAGTTCATGCTTATGAATGATGAATGTTATAGTGTAAACAACTAGACAAGCAAAATGAGAATGTCTTAGACTAATCCTATTTAGATTTCACATTAATAATTATAAACAAAGAATCAAATGTAAACTATTTTATAATTAAACTTGACGTGAATGGTCGTTAGGAATATCTCGTACTTCATAATCTGAAATTTCAAATTGAAGTCGGAGAAAATCGTAACGTAGGCAATCATAATTTAAAAAGCTTTTACTTATTAAATATGCCGATGACTAAAATAATTTGTAGAATAAATTGTTTTTGAGGCCGAATTTTTATTCAGCGGTATTTGTTTGACATTCAACGGTAAACCAAACAGAAGTAACCAGAAAATCTCAAGTTTTTAAAAATCGTGATAAATAATTATGACATGAATTCACATTTGTTGACAATTATTAAGTATTTAAATACTATCCGTTCACTTAAAATCTAAAGGCAATTTCAAGATCTACCAAAAATATATACAGGTTACTTCATTTAGAACACAAAAGTTGACCAGCGTCATTCAAATCAGGTGAATGTTAAAAAGAAAAAATCCGCGGTGGTCGGCACGAAACTTTCTTATACTCAGTTATACGTTTTTCGAAAAAACTTTTCAAATGAAAGTTGTTTAAAATATCTATAATTTATGTAAGAATATTTTTTTCCGTAACGTGTACCGTTTTCGAGATATGGAAAAAGGTGATAAGAGTAAACCATCACTTCCGGTTGAGAGATTGCGTTCAAAATAGGACGTTTTCCTCCTTGCTACATACTAATGTTAAGTTTAAAGTTTCAGAGCTCTAGCTAAAGTTTGGACGCTAGAGCGCGCACAGACCACAGACACACAGAAGACACACACACAGTGACACAGACGTCATTCCGAAAATAGTCAGAATCGATTCAGGGGACCTCAAAACGTGTATATCCGTTGAAATCTCTACTACTAATACTTATACATAAAATGTATAAGAAAGTAAAAATATAGTTTCTGTAATGGATTTTAAGACTAAGAATATAGTGGGTCTAATAATGAAAGCACCATAAGCTGAAGATCATTTCAATGAATAAGACGGCACAAGCCACTATGTTAAGAAAGTATTCTAATCATTAAAATGTTCGACAATACACGTTTTGACCTTCCCTGAACCTATAGTGATTATTTTCTGTGTCGCGGCGTGTATGTGTGCACCTGTGTTTGTGTGCGTGCGCTCTAGCTATTAATGACTATTGAAGTTAAAATTATGAAACTTTAAACTTAAGAAGGAATATAACTTTTGAAAGTAATATCTCAACCGGAAGTGATGGTTCACATTTTTCATATATCGAAAACGATACGTGTGCATAAAAAAAGTTTATAAAAATTAAAGATAATGAAATTTTGAACAACTTTTATTTGCACTTATCATCGCAACAGCGCCACTTTACTGGAAATATATCTAAGTATAAGAAAGTTCCGATTTTTTTGTTTTATTTCACTTTTTATTCTGGAATTGTGTGCTGAAAATAATGCTTTTTCTCCATGTTTTTCTTTTTTTTGTAAGAATGGATTTACTTTAGAACCATATTTTGTTTCTAATTTCAATTCCGATGTATTCAATTTGTCTTTCGTTTATTCTATATTTTTTTCATATGTTTTTATACATTATACGTTCGATTACTTTCCCTCTTCAATGTATAGAATTTACCTTATAAAATCCTTGTTGTTCATAATTTGCTTTTATTTATTTATGATGATATCAAAAGTATTTTGCACCAAACATTTTTTCATTTTTCATTGCGAAAAATCTCCAAATGTAATTATTTATTCAATGTTCAGTTTGCTTCAATTTCTGGCGCTCCTTAGTTTCTGGTAATTTTTTAGTATTTTCGTAATTGTTTTTTATTAAAAATAGGTTAGTATATTGAAGTCATTCGTCCGTTAATATCCATAAGGATTTTGAAATAAAAGTCCATACAACAATAAGTATTTATTATAAATCATTATACACTTAACCCTATTTTAAAGCTTTTACTTTGATTTTCTTCCGAACTGCGTTGGTGTAGCCTTCCTTGTATTGATACCAGATATCATTTTTCATCTCCGCCCCTCCGCCTGAAACATTCGATGAAAGCACTGAATGAATCGAACAAAACAAATCGATTTCGATCCGATCCGAGCAAATTGGAAATTAATCCGAACGCAATACACTTCCATCCACGCGGAGCCCGACGCGACCCCCGAGAACAATCCAAACAGTGGTAATAATCTCAATTGCAATTTCTTCGGCAAACAATAAGCTAATAGTGGTGCGCCGCCGGGCGAAGGGAATAACGATGCAACGGCGCAGACAATTACCGACATCGTTACCGATAAATTACCGCTCCGACAACCGCCCGTAATTACATAGCTGCCGAGCGAATCGGCCCGCCAATCTCATTGTCGGGTATCTTATTCTCCTCCGCATCCGCAAATAGACCTAAACGTATTTAGATTAGTAATTCGTCGAAATCATGATTAGGAGAAACGGGGAAATTCGTCGCCGCCTCGCCAATTGTTTTAATTGAAATTTCGAATTTAACGTCGACGACAGAAACGGCGGTTTTAAGCGCAAGATTTCCGCGATTAATTGAGACGTTTTGTACTTTTTCTACGACACCTCGATTTGAGTATTTTTGAATCGACCACAAAAACTTTCTTTATTTATAAATCCAATGATAACATTTAATTTCCAAATAATCTGTGGTAAGTTTTAGGCAGTTTTGTAACCGACAAATGTTTTTTTTTTAGGATAGGATATAAAATCTTTTATAAAATACGTAATACAACACAAAATGCAGAAATAATCGCGAAGTGAATCAGACGAAATTACAAGTGTATGATTCGCACGAAATTTTAAATAGAAAATCGACTAAGAATTAAATTCCATTTTAAATAGAAAATCACTCTACAAAAATTTTGAATAGTTGATGAATTATTATTAGGATAATTAATTCTTAAGCTGTGGATCCACTGACCGGTAGGCTCATTTCATTTCAACTATCCCCACACAATGCGAATTGCCGGTATATCAGATTTTAGAAGGTTTTCAGAGCGCCTTTGAAATTCTTAAACAATCGATGACTATCCAGAACTCCATCCACATCATATCATGCTAAACTATGGTTACAATACTTACTGTCGGTATTCAATTCTTTAGTGATAATTCTTCCGAAGAAATCTTTCCTTATAATCTGAAACAAAAGAAAAAGTTGTTACGGAATATACTACAGGCTATCAATGAAAATGAACCAATTCCGTCACCAGTCGATTTAAATTTTTTAACGACTTAAGAAAATATAAAACTAAATCTACCACGATTTATTTAGCTGCTTTTGTGAAAAACTCGTCAGTTGTGCATGTTATATTAAATGCCAGCAAATTAGAACAAGTGGAGCATGGAGCATTAATTAACGCAAGACCACCTCAACAGTTTAACAAAGTTTATCACTACATAAAAATGTCTACTGACAACACTGTGAAACGTCAAACGAACAAAATTAAGCGAATATATCGAAATGCATTTTGAATGTACCGTGATATCAAAAATTATCTTGGTCAAAGGTTGCCATTGAATGTAAGACGGTTGTTTTAGCTTAAATCATTGTTTTGAAATAATTCTGTCATTGTCGAGCTACACTGACACCATCAATAACAAATGTGCTACCTACTTATTTGAGCCGTAAAATATCTAGTAATGAACTACAAGTTATGAAATACTAATAAAGTTTTTATTAACAAGAAAAACTAAATTACAGTAATTGTCGGAAATGTCCCCCGACTTGACAGATTTTGACACTCAAAAAATGATTGACATAAATGTACGATGGGAGCTGCGACAATCATTTTAAAATCCACGGCCACCCTTGGACCAAGGTAATTTTTGTAATCATGGTATAAACACAATTCTTCTGTTTAATCTTTTGTCTTCATTGACAAAACGATATTATTAATTCAAAATCTTTTGAACTTACATACATACATTAATTTTGATCAATGATACATGATGGTTGTAGCAAAATGATATTTCTTGTATATGAATACGACGATCTTGTTGTGGTGTTGAGTGGTGATGATTGAATAGTAAGTTGCTTCGTGTTATATTTTCATAATTACATTTTTTAATGTCGCTGGTTTAATTTATAGCACTGAGATATATATATAGAATTTTTCTTTTTGGTATGTACACCTATGTATAATTTTATAAAAACACGTCAATGCATTGCAACTTATACACAAATTATTCTTTTCTTTAATTTCATATCCGCGCGTTATATCCCGTTTTTAATCGTTTTGGTTTTGTTTGCTGTTGCTTGAATTACATCGTACATTATTATCAATAACCATGTTGGGCTTATCTTAATCCATCGCTTATTTCGACTGTGCATTATCCATTCTTACACACATAGACTTTGTTGTTGCGTATAAGCTTTATTCCCTCTATTAATTTTTGGCTCAGTTTCTTTAGGGTAGAATTTTTCATATTTTGTTTTATCGTATCGTACCGTTGTGTCGTAGAATTTTTTCAACGTCCTGTACACTTCTTTCTTCCCTAAAACCACTCTGCACTTCTGCTAACTGAGCTAGTGTACTTCTTGATCCTTACTCCTTCCAATCTTCAGGTGCTTTTCCAGTGCCCCATGCGTTGTTATATATTTTTGTTAGCATTTCTATCCCTCGCGTACGTACATTTTTCGGCATCTCTGCATTCATCTTATCGTGTCCTGC
This sequence comes from Geotrupes spiniger, assembly GCA_959613385.1. Classification (NCBI taxonomy): domain Eukaryota; kingdom Metazoa; phylum Arthropoda; class Insecta; order Coleoptera; family Geotrupidae; genus Geotrupes; species Geotrupes spiniger. Next base: position 3,945,164 of record OY390738.1, read on the forward strand.
CTATTTTCCCTTTTTCGTGTCCTTTATTGCTTATACCACTTCTTCTATTTGTATATTGTTTTCTTCTTCGTCTTATGTGAAATTAGTTTTTTCTTACCTTATTCGATTGGCTTGTTCGTCTGGACGAAGAAATTCCTTCCATCTTTCTATTATTTCTTTCCCTTCCATAATCATTCCGTTATCTTTTGTTTTCACGTACTTTAGCGTGTGGTGTTTTGATTTCTGATTTGCTTGACTATCTGCTTCTAATTTAATGCCGAATTCTTACCATGTTTGTTGTTTAGATTCGAATACCATTTCTTTTACGTTTATCCGCTGTTGTTTATACGCTGTGTAGATATCTTCTGATGTATTCCCAATTTTATTTCTTGATTTTTTACTTGTTCTTTTAGTTCTTGATTCCACCAATTCGGCTGTTTCTTGTTTTTATTTATAACTATTGTTCGGCATACTTTTTTTTGCTGTTGTTAAGAGCTTTCTTTCAAGTGATATCACAAGTGTTCTAAATTCTTAGTTTCATATTGTCCCGCTTATTTCCATATCTTTCATTCTACAGCATCTCTGAATTTGTCATAATAGCTTCATTTGCATTTTTATGTTTTGGTTTTTTAAATGTTTTTCCGTGCTTATTCGCATTTTCGTTACTACTAAGTAGTGTAGATTTCTGTAGATGCCATTTAGAAAATAGTATAAATAAATGTATTTTATCCGGGAATATAGTGTCGTAGTTTCAGGCGAGTTATTATTAAGACAAACTAGCTTAGAATACGTTCAATGTGAAAAAATACGATATAAATTAGATATTAAGATAAATTTTTGCAAAAGGAACCACGTTGGGAAGTACGTATCGCGTCGCGGGCGGGTAACTATAATTTCATAGCCACATATAAGGACACATAACAGAAATCGAACAGCGTGGAGAGAACGAACCCCGATGAGAAAACAAACACAAGCTAGCCGATATGTGACAGCCAGGAGGTTAGTGCGGAGATACCAACCCACCTAAGCCAGAACGACATCGAACAAACAAGTCGAGATCCAAGAAAAGTATATTAAGAACCATTTCTTTTTTAGAAATTAAAGTGTAAGTCATAAAATAATTAAAGGTCGATTTGAAGACGCCGATATTATTTTATTTGGGCCTGAGAATAGTCAATAAAATAGAATTCTTCCTCAATTCAAGGTCCAGAAAAGCGAAGTTGGTTGTCTATACAAGCCGAGAAACAAAATATTTGTTTCGAAATTATAATAAAAATTTAATTAAAATAACACTGAGAGAATTAATAATAATAGATGCGTTGCCCCATCAGGTGGTAAAAATAGGTTTTAAATTACATGTTTTTAAGGGATATTAAGGTAAACTATTGAAAACGGAATTACAACGTTGGGAAGTACATATCCCGTCGCCGGCGAGTTACTATAATTTCGGAGCCACATAAAAGGACATCACACAGCGTGGATGGAACAGGTAGGGGAACGGGAAAGCAAACACAAGTCAGCCGATACGTCACAGACACGAGGTTAACGGGGAGACCAACCTAACAAGGTCCACGAAAATTATGTACAATGCTTCCAAACCAAAGCAACATGTAACGAAGGACGAAACAAGAAAACCAATAGCCACAGCATTCTTACCTTATGTAAAAGGAACTACCGACAGAATCTTTATCACATTTAAAATTAGAAGCTATGCTCAGGAACCAAAAAACCAAAAATCCCGCTGGAAGGACAAGGTGTATACTCGTATTTACGAGATCGCATGCAAAGACTGCGACGAAAAGTATTTTTGACAATCCAACAGACGCGTAGTAGTCCGGAAGAAAATAATTAGCTACTGTTCCTAGACATAATATTAACGAAAACAGAAGGCTATCATCTGAACAGCCAGCAATTTCAACATTAAATTACACCACCATAGACTCAGTCATAAAGACCCTCATCAGAAAGGATTGCAGACGAAAACCAACAAGGCTGAAGAAATGAGACTATGACAAAAAGTAGATTAGATAAACCAAATAAAAGTAAACACATATTAGACTCTGGCACAATATGGATTTTGAAAATACCATAACCATAGCCAACATATATGAAATACAGAACCAGCCAATAAATTTAAATAAACGGGATGATGCACAAATACTTCCTAGAACAAGGAGTACTGGTCTTACTTATCGGAAAATATCATACAACACAAACCTACGCTAGAATAAAAGAAACTAGCACAACCCACTGAGCAGCAGCAAAAGTCGGTCCACTTACGCGAAATCAGAATAGAAAGTACTCATAGACATCGACGTAGAACGAAGCCAACACGTACCGTGATATAAACAAGTATATTGGTCAAAGGTTGCCATGGAATGTAAAACGGTTGTCTCAGCTTAAATCATTTGAAATAGTTCTGCCATTGTCAAGTTACACTGTCATCATCAATAACTTGTAAAATGTGATACCTACTTATTTCAGCTGTAAAATATTAATGAACTACAAGTTATGAAATACTAATAACGTTTTTATTAGTTAGTTAGTTATAATGGGTGGGGCGTTTTTATCGCCCCTTCACTGCGATCGCAAGGATCTATTGTGGTTCACAACTATTTATAGTTCACCCTCAATTCCCATTCTCTTTAAATAAAGGAGGATTTTAGAGGGTGAGATTTTATCAAGTTCGCCCAGCTCCAGTTTTGTCTCACCAAAGACTGTGAACCTGATTTTGTCCCCGGCGGGGCAGGCACACATCACGTGCTCTGCTGTTTCTTCAGTTTCACAGCATAGTCGGTACTCAGTGGCCTCGGCCACTCCCAGCCTATGCATATGATGCCCTAGTCGGCTAAGCCCAATAGCCGGGGCTGTCAGAGTGCGCACGTCTTTCCTACCCAAGCCTAACAGTATCCTGGTACGTGCACAAATGGGCCCTTCCATACTATCTTGGAATGTCTCATTCCCTGGAACTCCTGCCAGTATTCCAGTACCTTGTGCTCCATCCAGCTCTTATTCGAGCTTCTGGCCAGGGCTCTTGATATCCCAAGAGCCGGTTCTAGACCTATAAATTCTCGGTTAGCTCCGCTCTTTGCCGCTCTTCGGCTACTTCGTTTCCATCTATTCCAGCGAATCCGGGTATCCAGACCAGGCTAACCTTGTTGACTCTCCCTAATTGAGAGAACATTACGCGGCAGTCCCAAGTCGATATCAACGTACATTGATTGTCAGCAAGGACTTGCAGTGCTGGTCTACTATCAGAAAATGTTTTATTGTCCTGTGCTGCCGAGGGCTTTTTAATAGCTCTCTTGCGCACATTTCAATGGCATATACTTCTGCCTTGTGAAGCGATACATGCTTGCCAAGGCTGAATTCTAATCCAGTCCTTGGTTTGCGGCAGAACACTCCAGCCCCTGCTTCTGCAGTTGTCCTAGAGCCATCTCTAAACTAGCTCGAATCTGCCTGTAACAGGGCGACTTGATTGCGTCTCTAGTAGGAATTATGACTTTGTAAGGCAGTCCGATTATAGACATTGTATCAGCCCTCATAGCCAGGATGTCATCCACTTCAATGTCGGTCGACAGCCTGTTCCGTATGAAGGCCAATGTCTGCGGCCTTTACATCTCCGCATTGTGAAATCGATGCCTTACTGGCCTCACTTTGCAGCAAAATGTGCAACGGAGGAAGATCCAGTAGCACTTCCATGACCGATGACGGCGTGGTGCTTAGCGCCACAGTTACCGACATGCTGTCCATTCTCTGCAAGCTTGCCAGTTTTATTCTGACTGTCATTCGTGAGGAGGCCGTCCACCAGACAATACAGCCATACGTAATGATTGGTCTAATAACCACCACGTACAGCCAGTACATTTGCTTCGGGACTAATCCCCACGTTTTTCCACAAATTCTACGGCACATCCAAAGTGCCTGTCTAGGAGTTCCAGTTGAGCTTTCTGTCTAGTGTCACCCCTAGATATTTTGCTTCCTCTGCCAATGGTATCATTTCACCTTTTAGTATGAAGCTTCTCATACTTCCTTATGTTGGTGAATGGAACAACTGTTTTACGAGGGTTTATCGCATTTAGCGCTTCTTCCAGTGTTACAAAAATGATTTCTTCATCACTGCCTCTTAGAATAATAACAATATCATCAGCAAAGGCCTATATGTCGCCCTCCTACTACTGACAATGGCAAGTAGATCGTCCACCAGAAGAGGCCACAGTAGGAGGGAAATAACCCCTCCTTGTGTGCAGCCTCTTACCGCCCTAAATCTACCGTTCCTCCATACAACAACTTAACAAGAAAAACTAAATTACAGTAGCGACTTGACATATTATGACACTCAAAAAAATGACATAAATGTACGATGGGAGCTGGGACAATCATTTTAAAATCCATGACCACCCTTGACCAAGGTAATTTTTGATATCACGGTATAAACACCATTAACTTCCAACCCCAATCTTCTAGATCACATAAGGTTGGTCGTAAATACCAACCTGAGGATGTGAATGTGACTTGGCCGAAATGTCAAAGGGGTGTCAACAATGACAAACACAGTAATGAAAAATTAACTAACCTAATTACGTTGCATTCTCGTTCATTATGTTCACGTGAAGAAGCATTAACACATTGTCATCGACTTTGGAAATGGAAGTCTTAAATTTTTCAATAATAACTTATATGAGTACTTCTTCTGTCAATGTTTAAGGTTTGTTCGTATTTTACACTTCATAATTTAGACGTCTCAATATATTTTTTTGTGTAACACGAGTAATTTTACAAGTTTGCACTTCCATGATTATTCGTGTATGTTATAATTTGAATATAAACGATACAATTTATGTAAAGTGTAGAATAGTTTTGGATAATTTTTAATAAAATAATGGACATTAATAAATCATGCATCAAAAATGCTATGCAATTTAATTAAACACGATCATTCGACGATATCGTTTATCGCTTCCATCAGTACAACAATTTTTGCATATTACCATAATTAACATAGTACGCTTCTACGTTCATTAATAATGTTTGTGATTTATTTAAGAGACCGACGAAGAAGAAACGTTATTTATTTTAATTTCAGTTAAAAAAATCTCAATTAGCGACCGCTTGCAGGGAACCAGCGAATTAATTTCTTTGATGGACGCATACATACTCACCACGCCGTACCGCAGAGCGTTTATAAAATCCGGAAAAAGTTGGCCGGGTCTAAGTGATCTCGGAAGCCGGGAGTTAACGGACTCCGCGTCTCTCATCCGGCTACCAGAGAGATCTACCAGTCCGGATCGCTTTACCAGCCGCGTTGATGTGTTAACTCCGGCCAAATTGCTTCCGCACTTAATGGATTTTTTGGGAGAAACGTAGAAAGTTGCCCGTGCCGGATGCTGGATGGGCGGAAATGAAATAACTCGTCAGAAGTTACTTATGGGGTGGACGGTGGAACTCTCCATTACGTTTTAGCCGACCGACGAAACGATTTTTGTTAGACGTAAACATGAACTGATTACTTTTTCAAATGGATTAATGGAAAGATCTTGTTTTGTCGTTTACTTTTTTTATTACAATAATAATAGTTTAGCGACCTAATATCTGAATTTAATTAGCGTTTTTCATCATCAGTGTAAAAACAAATACAAGCCACTGCTAGTTGATTCACATTATCAGTAAAAATTGAATTAGCATTCGTCAACTTAAGATCCACACATTGAAAGGCGTTTGTGTTGGCGATGAACTTTTGTCACATTGCTGGTGATAATTTGTCACTTGTTCAATTCATTGATATTCTGGTGCTAGTATGTGTGCATACTGTTTCCTTACAGATTGAAAGATTAATCGATTTGATATCAGAAGATTCGTCCAACTATTGTAAAATTCGAATATTGCATTTTGACCGACGGTGATTTAAAGACTAATGAACGACAGATATTTATTGATACAGAAACATTTCTTACTTCTATTTATTATATTTATTATTATCTATATATTTATAGTGTTGACGTTAAGAAGATAAATGTTCGTCGAAAGACAATAAATGAATTTGAAACGTATAGTGAAATCAATTAATATTAATATTAATTAAAATAAAATGGAAGTTACCACTTGAAACTAATCTAAAATTACATGAATTTGACGGACTAACTAGAGATAAATTAAATCCATTAAATAAATTTTACTTTACACCCTGACACTTCATATTGGGAATTATGTTTTGTACATGAAAACGAATATAATATCCGACTCGGCAATAGGATAATAAACAGCGTAAACTTAAACAGATTCAGCAATATAACAAGCACGAGATCGTAAAAAAGCTATTGAAATGCGAAATATCCTCCATGAATGCCAAATTACGACAAAATATTTCGTTTAGACTATACAAAGTGTCAAAATGGGTTATTCAGCCGTTTTTATGCGTCGTATCTCTTTCACAAGACACATCGTACATAGTGTCTCGCAAGATGTGCGACGCTGGCGACCTCTTTTCGACGTCCGAGTTAGTTAAATGGTGCGGTAACTGCCCCGTGTTTTGCTAACATCGTAAAATACTGCAGATAGTGACTGCTTCCTCTTGGATTATTTTACACACTCGAACAATCGGAGCCGTTCCGCTGCAGCCCCGCCGTCTTTCATCCATCCCCCGCCCCATATGCCCGAAATAAACTCTAATGGTTTTATTATTGAAATCGTTTCCGGAAATGCATTATGGATGCGTTATGATCTTTAAAAACGTTAATACGTCATAACTGAAGCGATATGTGATTTTAGAGATCTTAAGTTGAATGACTAGACGATTATATATAATCCTCTCAGAAGAATTATTAGATAATTTAAAAAAATACAAACGAAAATGGTATATATGTAGATTAACTTCAGTAAACAATTAGAAGCAACGATTCTTGTGAAAAACTAAAGGAATTTTATTTTATAGGGTTGAAGTGAGTGAATTAGATACAAATTTTAATTGACATGTTTTACATATGAGATGTCTCATAACGTCTACATCATTACGAACAATAATTAACGACACGCTAATTCTACTGGTCAGCATATACGAGGGTCTCTTACATAGTAGGCGTTGAGTGACGTTGAATCAATTTGACACATTAAAGTATTAATCATTTGTTGTTACGTTGTAGTTTTGTCACCTGTTACCTATTCAAATTAGTTAGAATTTAAGTAGACAAGTTTAGAGAAATTCTAAAAATGGGAAAATCACAGGTTCGTGCAGTTACAAAATACTTGCAAAAGAAAAGGTTGTCGCCAAAAGAAATTCATGAAGACATGGTAGGTGTATTAGGTGAGGGTGCTGGTTCTTACCAAGTGGTGAACAATACGCCCCGAGAATTTAAAGTGGGAAGACAAACATGTGAACATGCGAAGGAAGCTGGGTGACCAGTGACTGTCACTACCCAAGGAAATGTTAATCGTTTACACGATATGGTAATGACAGATAGATGACTGACCATTCGCCGGATAGCTGAATTTACGAATTTTTCTTACGGTACTATACAAAATATTTTAAGAAATATTTTGGGCTAAACAAGTTGTCTGCACATTGGGTCCCACGAATGTTGAGACCTGACCAGAAACGTTCTAGAGTATTGCATTCCGAAGCCAGTTTGGCAAAGTTTAAAGCAGATTCGGATGAATTTCTTTCTCAATTCGTCGCTGTTGGTGAAACTTGGGTTCACCACTTCGATCCTGAGTCGAAACAGCAAAATATAACACACATACATTCGCTGAAGGTGCATCAAGTAAAGGACAGGGACAACATTGTATGACTATTAACGCCATCTAAACATTATTAACAAACTTTTTTTCGTCATTGATCAATGGCATCCGCATTAGATTTATTTGCGACCATGCCTCACAGGCATATGTGAGGTGGCCTTATAATAATAATAATAATAATAATAATCCTTTATTGGACTAGGACCAGCCACAGGCTGTTCTTTCCTAGCCTAAAATAGATAAGTACATGTTATACAAAGTCATCCCTATTCTAACATATAACCGAAAGAAAAATACAACCAATGATTATAATTAAAATTAAATTTATAATTTAAAAGCCAACCACAGAAGTACACTCACCAACGCTACAGGCAGTAAATGACAAACGAATATGAGATAAAATTCAAACTATAAAGTGAAATGGAAGTCTCGGACTTCGTATTTGAAGCGGGAAGTAGAAAGATATTTTAATTTTTCCGGCAAGGTATTGTACAATTTAGGAGCAGACACAGAGTACGATTTCGCAAACGCTGCCGTCGAGAGTTCAGGTATGTTTAATTTATTGTTTGTTCGTATCTCGATATTATGCAAATCTGATCTGAATTGCAATTTCCGACGTAGATACAATGGTGTAGCCGTATTCAAGATCATGTGTATCAATGAGCTGTAATGAATAGCGTGTCTTATATTTAATTTTTTCCAGTTATAGCGTTCGTAGTACTCAGTTACATGGTCACGTCTAGTAAAGCCAACAGCGTAACGTAAACATGAGTTTAGATTTTTTTGCAATTTGTATGCATCTCTCTGGGACAAACATGGCCCATACACTACGTCACAATAATCAAGTCGGGATATTATTAAGGATTCTACTATGTAGTTTAAGTTTAGTGCAGGCGGGCAAGATGTCTTTGTTATTATACAAATGGCGCAATTACTTCCAAATTTTTGCACTGATCCACTATCCCAAATGTGTTTGCGGCAATCATAATTTGAATATTTCTGTTTTCTATTTTACGCAACTGTGCAGGTACCCCAACGAACATAACAATTGGTTTCGCAGGATTCAGCCTCAATGCATTGTCATCAGACCACCCGTGAATATTATTTAAATCGTAATTTATTTTTTGAGTCGCATCGATAAGGTTTGCAGGATTAAAACTAAAATACAGTTGATTATCGTCAGCATATGAATGTAGTTTACAATGCTTGATTCCCCATGAAAAGTCTACCATGTAAACAGTAAATAATAATGGTCCTAGAATTGAACCCTGCGGGACACCTGATTTCAAGAGAACAGAATCTGACATTCTTAGTTCTCAATTTATATTTCGATATGACACCACCTGCGATCGACCATAGATGTAATTTTCGAACCATTTCATAGATGCAGCTGACAAACCGATATATGACAGTTTTGCTAACAATAATTGGTGATCTAGGCTATCAAACGCTTTGGAATAGTCGAGTAAAGTAATAGCCGTAATTTGTGATTCGTCAATAGCTTTTAGTAAGTCATCCGTGACATCCAATAAGGAAGTAGTTGTATTATGACCTACACGGAATCCCGATTGTTTGGCTGGAATGAATTGTAATGCATCCAACCGTGAATGAATTTGAGAATAAACGATTTTCTCTATAACTTTTGATAATGTAGGGAGAATACTGATTGGTGTTTTTGATTTTGAGGTAGGTACTACTAACGCTTGTTTCCACATTTCTGGGATTACCCCATTTAATAAGGAATAATTAATAATATGCGTAATTGCCCCCAAACAAAACGGTACACAATATTTTAACATTTTAAGTGATATTCCGTCCACTCCCAAAGCGTTTGTGCGAATCGATGACAAGTATTTGTAACGGTTAAGTAAGATTAATTGTAGCTCAATATAATGATTCCGAACTGCGGATTTGAAAATTTCACCCAATTAATTACTAATGTGCAGAAACCATAACGGCCAGTTGCGATAGATGTTCAATGGAATTGGGCAACTTCGCACCCATCCTTCGACCAAACATTATATAAAAATGCCATTAACGAGTAAATAATCTCAGATGATAACCCGAGACGTTTATTTTCCGCGCCATTTATTCGAAAAGCCCGTGCTAGAAATAACCTTCGACCCCTACATCCCGCCCAACCGTTTCCTCCACCGACAGATTGCATTTGTTCATCGGCGAGCGGAGGCGGCGAACGAAAGAAAACACCGCGACCGAATCAACTATCTGCTTAACGACCTAAATAAAAGAGTTTCGGACGGGTAAATGGAATCTAGTGTTTATCCTCTTGCCGCCGCCGACTCCTCCTCTCCATTACCGAGCTGCTTCCGTTTCTCTAACCCATTTTAACGTCTTTAGGACGTCGCCGACGTCGATCGGTCGCCTTCTGCGAAATTTCCGCAGCACAGGAGCGAATACAACCGACGAATTAAAACATTACTTCCGGAAACGGAGGCTAAATATTCGTTTACAATGATCACAAGCATAAGAATTATACGCGTAACATTTACATAAGTATTAATTCCCTTATATGCACCTACGATTATTTCAGTTTTAAATAATTGAAAGATGAGAGTCTATTCGAGTGGCAATACTGTTTGTGCATCTATATGTTGAAACCTAAATACTACATTAACGTTCATAAAAAGTGTGTAGACTTTGAAGGCAAATATACAATTGGACTCTTTAAAATCCTCCAACGTACACAATTTAATACAGATACGTATTTGAGCAAATAAGTTGTAATAAAAATATACTTGTAGTGTTAACCCCAGCGGAAAAATTGTAAAGCGTGAAACGTAATATCAGCATTCGCCTCCAGCAATTCAAACAAACTGGGTTATGACATAAGCAATGTAATGCAGTCAGAATGCATTACATTATATATTTCTACATACGGCGGGCATACAACTTTTAGGTAAATATGAAATAATTCGTCATGATCGGGCTGAAGGAATGGACAATGAATAAAAGCAGTAAGACTACACGCCTGAATGATAACACCATAAAGACCTATAGGAAAAAACTGAGTGGGGTAAATTGGACAAACGTTTCGCAGCAATGGCAATGGCGAACAGGTATAATGTGCATTATTATGCTACCGAAAACCCTCATTGGGTGAGACAAGTTGATCACCAACACCAGCGTTTTCTTAATGTTTGGGTTGGGTTGCAATCGGCCACTTTTTTTAACTCATCTTACTGATACCGACTATTACCGGTTTTTTCGAAATGTACTGCATACTTTATTGGAAGATGTGGATCTGCACGCGTTGCGGGATATGTGGTTCCAACAGGACCGGGCTCCACCTCATTTCCATAAAGGTAAGACGATATTTAGATCGTTGGATGCCAACAACAGAATAATAATAATAATATTACTCCTGAAGGGTTACAACGTGTCAGAACTAGATTTGGACACCGGCTGGATATTTGTTTTCAACAAAATGTAAACATATTTTTTGAAAAAATTAACTTTTTTTGTATTTAAATGCTATTTTAGCGTTTTTTGGGTTTAGTTTTTACTTGTGATTTATGAGAATTAAAGGCTACTGTTTATTTAACATTTCGAAAATTAGAAAATTATAATACGATTGATTTTGAGAAAAGATAAAGATGTTTTTCTGAAATTACTGGAAAACCTGAAGTCATAGGTATAGCAATAATCGACGCAGAATTTGATTTTGAATCGAGTGTTGGTAACTTTGATAGTAGGTGTCGTTAGAAAAAAAGATATTTTGACTAAAAGTTGGGTTAGATTGAAAATTCACTGACAACCCTGTATATATAAGGACATTCTTGGGGGTGTCAATACTTACATTGATGATCCCTTAGTCCACGGATAAAAAATTACCCCCATCCCCCCACCCACCAACGACCCTCTCAGTTACATGATTTTTTGAAGCATAGTCTGCATAACTATAATTTCACTAAAAAACATTGAAAATCACCGCTTCTGTTGAGTTTTGATAAACAAGTTGTACATGGCTGTATTGCCTTAAGTAATAACAAGAATGGAAAACCAAACACTTAACCAGAAAAATTACTTAAACAAAATTGGTTTATTGCAATTTTACAAAAAAGGGCTCAATATTTGAGTTTGATTGAATTTAAATTTTAACGCAGGGTTCGTTTTATCATTATATTTATTTATAAAATAAATCGCGACGGTTCGTGTGGTGAATAATGTCACCTGCTATAGTTTAAAATATCTTTAAGAGTTCTTGGAATTTCGTTATTGAAATTTCTTTTAGATTTGTGGAATTTAAGGATGAAGTATCAATTTGATTTAACAGTTACGGTTATTTTCCTGGTGTTATGTCAATTTCGCAAATCACTGCCCTTTTCTTTTTTATTATCTTATTGAATTTTATCACTTTAGATTTATTAACGACACTTTCGTTTATATTTAACAGTTACTTTGATTTTCGTATAAGCAACGTTTTATTTCAATTGTGACGCAACCGTCTGTCAAATTGGCAATACTCTCATCGTTTTCTGGCGTATCTTTTATAGCCTTCCATGCCTGAATCTATTTGCACTTCATTTTTATCAACAATAAACACTGCTTTCTCTAACATAATTTAAAAATCCTTTAAATCATTCATTTTATAAAAAAATATCAAAAGTATGTGACAAGGGTGCTTTAATTTTTCCTCCGACTGCAAAAATTGCAAAAACCTTTTCGTAAATATGACAGCTCGTCCACATAACACTAAACATAAATAATGCAATACATTTTCATCCTACCTTCGGAATCTTGCCCGAAACATTTATTATACATACATCAAATTTAGATCCCACGAACATTTTTCTCAACTCGCATTTTGACAACCGACATCCGAAACTTATGTCAATCATATAATTATGAACGGAAAGTTTCTCCTCTTTCATAATATATATATATATATATATATATATATATATATATATATATATATATACATTTCGTCGAGGATGAAAAACTATTTATGTGTCTAAATTACACAACCGCTACATTATCCCATTTAATTTCATAATTCCGTACCGAACTGAATAAATCTAGTTTCAATTCAATTTAATTGACTAGTTAAACTAGTTAATTGACTAGTTAAAATCTGACAGATATTATAATAAAATTACGTTCTCACTATCAAATCTACATTTCGTAACGCATCATTATTTCTGTTATGAACAAGGGCACTTCGTCCATTAAATGACTATTTCTGCGAGATTCGCCAGAAGGTTTTAATTCAGAAACTAACGCGACCCAGGTACTAATCGTTCAGTGACTGAAACTTATCGGCCAGTCGATGGGCCAACGTTTAAGAGAAAACATTTTTCTTTGATCTGTTTGAAAACACCGATACTGTGAACGGCTCATTAACATTAAGGGGAAAAATGCAAAAAAAATGTGGTTTCCTAACTATTACTTGGTACAATTAAGGCATTCATTTAGTAAAATAGAAATGATGAGACTATACTACTACGAGCAGAAGTTTATCAGGTAGGAAATTTGAGCTACTCTTTTAGAAACACTATTTTTTTATAAATTTACTTTAAATTTCCCTTCGTAGATTTTACTTATTTAATTTTGTAAGATATTTTAATTTAATTCGTTATATTCAGTTATGTATTTGTTTACAGTCGTTGTTTGTGCTTTTTCGCTTTTCTCATTTCATTGTATTTTTATTTTGCTATACTTTATCAATAAGGAAGTCTAATTGTAATCATGAACATCATGAGATTTTAACGAAGACACGTTTCGACCTTCCCTACGCCCATTCTGACTCTTGAGGCTAAAATTGTGAAATATTAAACCTCATATTTTCAAGGCAATAGCTCAACCAGAAGTGATTTATTCTTATCACCTTTTTCCATTTTAGTCGAAAAGCTCTTTTGGAAAAGTGTACTTGCAATCGTGACTGCGCGAGGTTGCTTGAAATGTATCCAAGTATAAGAAACTTCAGCGCGGATAACTGCAAATTTTTCATTTATATCGTACATGTTAGCGTTTAACCCGCTATTTTGTATCGTTTGATTTTTGTTTCTTTTTCCCAACTGCTGCGCTGTGCCTTACTGACCAATGTCTAAAAACTATTCTTTACGATGAAAGGAATTTTCTTGTTTCAACTAACACATGTACGACCTGCTTCTTCAGAAATTTACATACAAGCAAACTAGAAAGTGGGAATTGAATTGTATCGTATTACGACGCTACTTAGCCAGCATCGGCGATATCTTGACCGGAAACAGTGTCACGTCGCACGGAAGAACGATGGTCGTTTCCTTCCGTTGGCCATTGGAAAGCATCGAGGGCGCTGTTGTGTTGACCCGCCCATGCCTGAGTGATGTGGGCACTCAGGTTACGCGACCGACTCTCGGGGAGCTACCGTCACTTATGGGGGCATCCCCGCCCGGAAGATTTACGAAGATCATCTATGCGAGGGCGTTGTAAAGAAGTCGGCCGTAGATTTATTTCGGTGCCAATGAGACGTGTGTTTTATAGACGAAGTTCGTGACCGAAATCGTTTCCAATGATACCCCCCACCATCATTTTTAACATAAGTGCGAATGTTAAATTTCATCGATGTTTTCAGAGTATATTTAGTGCAAAAAATTAGGGTACCCTGAAAGTAATATGTTTTTTTTTAATGTTAATATAATGTTAAGAGCAATGCCCATACAAAGAACAAATAAGAAATCAAATCTCAAACTTATTCATATGTAGCTGGATCCCGTTTTTAAATCCATTATTTGAACGGCGTTCACAATTTCTGTGCAAACACGGGTGACCTGTTTAACTATAAACTTAAATCACTTGAAAGAAAATATGTGCCGGATTTAATTTTCGTATCGATTGTTCGATGCTCAATGTATGCACATACCTCTTAGTGAAACTAGTATATTTCAAATTTCAATGATAATGATCTACCACTCAATCATAGCTTTTGTAGTACTCGGATATGTAGTAAATAGGCAAATGATTAAAATTAATCAATGAAATTATATAACGATAACTGTTTATATAAATTTTGTTCAAACTAATGACGAAAGCCATCCAACCATCAGGTAGCTAACATGGTAACGGTCATCACCGAAAAGTAATATGTAGTAAACTGTAGTAAATAGAACAATTCATTTTATTTATTTCAAGTGTCACAAATTTCAAAGTTGTCCACGCTCGACTCAGATTTTTTCAACTTTTATGCGGGTGTACAGACATATTTCGCTAATAAACAGTTTTTTTTTACTTTCATTGATTTCCTTTGACTTGTAATACATTACGATTATGATATTTAATTAAATTTTGGTTAAACAGAAATATAATTTCTGGTGTTAAGTTCTTAAGCATGGATTAAAATTGTTATTAGGAAATATACTCGTATCAAAATATACTGGGTGTTATCTACAAAATGAATAAGTTTTTACTAACAATATTAGCCAATAAGCACAAGCGTGTTCCTGGATATTTTTTAGGAATCAAAATTAGATTTGAGTTTTTCGCACCATTATTATGACCATCTCAAAGTTCGCTTTGAGCGATAAGATCCAGTTTGCGTACAAGCGACACCTGGTAATATTGCGTCGTGTTACGTCTATGTATTATGAATAATTTTTGGAATGGTGAAGCCCGCGGAAATAATGTCAACGAATTTACGAATTTATCTTCAACTTGAGCCAAGTCACCGCGTACCCAATATAAACATATTTATTATTATGAGTAATGAAGAATAGCACGTAAAACTATTTAGAATGATGAATAAAATGAGTTTACTTTCGTCTTGTGTTAGCTCAGTGAACTATTTTGCTACGTTGGTTGATAAATTGTTCAATCGCTTGAGAATGTTCGCCTTTTCTGTTTCAGTGTTCGGTCTTCAATAATGGCGCTCATTTTTGAACACTTGTTAATTCTATTTCTTAAAAGTAAAAGATTATTTACTGTTTTTTACTATTTTGTTTGCGGCGTATTTATATCTATGTATCCAGTTTGATGTAACTGGTCAGCAGCTATTTGAACTACTTGATTAAAGTTCGCTACACAAAATGTGTAAAATTAATAGTACATACAAGTGGTTTCTACAGTTGTGTTTCTATCTACTGAACTACTCTCCCTCTGGTATTGTAATCTGTTTCTTCTTGGTTTCCCTTATTTCCCGTATTTAGAAGCTCATTAAGTTGTTACTTGGATCTTTATATTATTTGCGTCGGTTTCCTCGGACTCCTTCTTGGTTTTTAAATTAACTATTTCTGCTACGGTAACCTTTTTCGGTCTTTTTTATTTCTTGGTAAAATGCTCGGATTTCCTTATTCTTCCTCAATAGTTATGTGTTTTTCTATTTGTGCATTTTTTCCCTGCACATGCTCTTCAGTTGCTGTCTTATGTTATTATTATTTTTATCGTCGTTTTAGCAGTTTCTTTAATGACTTCTTTTGTTTATTTCCACATCTGAATTTTCGTTCGTACCAGAAGACACATACAGCGCTGTCAGTACCGGTTGAATTTAAGTCTACTGCCAACCCTACTGTATTTCCATCTGCCAATAATTTCCGTTGTAATTTTCGCAGAGCTAATTTCGTTAAATTATATAATGATCTCCTTAACGAATTGTGAAGGATCTGGGAGTGATGTTTGATTCCCGGCTCATTTTTTCTCAACATATTGTCAATGTATGCATGGTATCGTCTAAGTGCCTAAGATTTGTAATGGGTGTATCCAAACACATCAATAATCCATTACTATTGAAAAAATTATGTTGTTCTTTCGTTCTAAGCAAACTGAAATACGCATCGATAGTTTAGTCACCCACTTATACTTCGTATCGGCTTTCCATTGCACGAATTCAACGACAGTTCTAGAAGTGTTTATCATTTCGACTTGATGGCTCATATCCTGATGGACATGTAGACAATGAGATACTACTGATTAGACACAATGTGAAGTCTCTTTCTGCTCGTAGAGAGGTTTATGGCACTAGATTTCTCTGGAATTTGGTTAATGGTAAAACTGAATGTCCGCAACTACTTTCGAGGCTACATTTTTACGTTCCTCGCAGTGGCTCCCGTCTCTCACAAACGTTAAGTTTACCAACACCGAGGATCAATATCTTGTGGAAGGCTCAATTGATGAGGATGTGTAGTTATGCTGACTCTTATTACAATGATATATTTTTCAATCCATTGTGAAGCTTGTCGTTTTATTATTATATTATCATGTATTTTGTTTATATTGTTTATTTTGTTTATTAGTATGCATGTTTGAATATTATTTTGTCATGTCATTAGTTTTACTGTAGGGGAATAAATACGTAATAGTAAGGCGAGCGTGACGCTAAAACACACGAGATTTGTTGGGCTCCGATACTTCGGTCCTTTAGTGTGGAGATAATGTGACATTCTGAGTGAAATTTGCAGTACTATGATAGTAGATTAGTCTGCTAATTCTGTGAATATTTGGAAATTAATCGTTGAGAATCTAAGTGATTATTGTAGCATAATTGTTTGTGCACATTGTTCTTACTTCAGTTGAAAGCACGTATACGATTCGCCATCGCATTTTGCTGTGGTGTTTGTTTCCTGTGTGCCATTGAGGCTAGTAATTGACTGTTACTAAACGAGTGTCAACAAACGAGTATGTGGTGAACTAAAGTTACAGTGTACTAAGTACAGTGTAAATAAATTTATTAAGATGAGTATGACTAATCATAACCATACTAATATATCGGATTTAAAACTTGACCAGATAAAAACGAGCTAAAGAAGAGGGGACTACAGTCAAGAGGAAGAAAGGCCGCAATAATTCAGGAATTAAAATCAACTTTAAATTCCAGTTTTGCGGATCTTAACAAATCAACAGATGTAGATCACGACGATGTGATGGATAGATCCTCTGTTCGTAACAGGATGAATAACAAAAGGAAAAGTGTCTATTTTAGACTTTTAAATAAAATTAACGATCTTGAGAAAAAATACAAACAATTGCAGGTTGCCTTTACTAAGATGAATAATGATATGCGGAAAAAAACACAATTCACAAGGTAACAAGTCGAAAGAAATTATTACGAAACTCGTCGGTAAATTGAAAAATAAGATTACTGAAAATAATGTCAATAGAGTTCCAAAGCAACTTACAAATATGTGCATGAGACTAAAAGTTCATCTCGTAAGAAAAATATACTTATTGTGTCAGACAGTCATTGTCGTAATTTTTCAACTTTAATGAAGGAGTGTGTAGATAGTGTAAATGATAATATCCTGACTATTTGTAAGCCGAACGCGTGTATCGAACATGTAGTTGACGGCTTAGATAAATTAATTTCGGATTTCGGACAAAATGACTATGTAATTGTTATGGGTGGAACTAATAATGGTTTGAACGGTGGTAGTGTATTTATGAACAAATTAGTTCCTCTACAAAATATTAGTCTGAAGACTAATGTAATTCTCGTGTAGGCACCTTACTGGGACGGTTTTAAATAAATTATTTATGAACTCAATAAGGCTATATATTATAAGATAATTGTAAACAGCAATATTTCATATATTGATATAAATGATAAATTGTCAAAGAGTGACTTTACGGTGCAGGGGCTACATTTGAGCACGAGCGGTAAGCGACACTTAATTGAATCTTTGTTTTTTGTTATACAACATCAATTTTATAATGACATGCGCGTAGAAAATGACAGGGGTCGTACTTCTTTTGTGAACAAAGATAATATTATCTATGTCGACTCCACGTCGGTTTGTGAATCGGATACTATTAACATTTTGGTCCCGCTCATGAATAATGTTAAAAATGCCTTTTCCAGCATGCCGTCTAATGGGACTAATTTTCGGTTCAGGGTGAGCCCATAAAAACAATTTAACATTTAAGTTGTTAAATCTTAACATTAGAAGTCTGCGCAATAAAATTGAACAACTTGAGTCTTTGCTTGAGTCTTTAAATTATCCAGATATTTTTTGTGTATCAGAGCACTGGCTGACGGAAACTGATGCCAGTTACATTAATTTTATGAATTATCATTTGGTGAGTAGCTTTTGTAGAACTCGATTCAATGGTGGGGGTGTTGTATTATTTTCTAGGAAAAGTATCGACACAGTGCCTCTATCATGCGGACTAATGTCCTGTGAAAAGGAATTTGAATACTGCGGGACCTCCTTAAGTGTGGTAACCAATTGATTATCGTCATATGTATATATAGATCGCCCACTGGAGACATGAGTACGTTTGTTGACTGCTTGGTGGCTCCCTTAGAAAAATCAAACCCCTTTAACCATCAACTCATTGTTTGTGGTGATTTTAATATTGATTTTGGTAAGACAAATAAAATTTCCGGTAATGTGATGAATATTTTCAAGTCTTTTAATATGACTTCACTCATTCACCAGTCTACAAGGGTCACGGCTACCTCCTCGACAATAATTGATGATATCTTTTGTACCATCGATATGAATATTTCTGACTCTCAAGTTGGTGACCCGGGTTCTCTGATCACTACTATCAACTGGTTTCCTTTAAGGATATTGCAAAGAACGATCCTGTCACCTACATTGAAAAACGAAGTTTCGGTAAAATAAACAAACAACAATTTCAGTCATATCTTAGAAATGAAGATTGGGCAGATACTTATAATTCATCGGACGCAAATATTAATTTTGACAAATTCCACAGTTTTTATTTTATTTTGTGTTTTTATGCTTTAATATCACATTCATGTAGTGATCCATGTATTTGTAATTTTTATTTGGTATTTAATATTTTGCATATGGTGTGTTGTATTTTGTATTTTGTATTGTATATATATATATATATATATATATATATATATATATATATATATATATATATATATCTTGACAATGCTAAAATTTGTTGATCTACAGCAATAAAGGAATTATTATTATTATTATTATTATTATTATCTTCTCAACTTGTGTGGTTTTTTAGTAGTACAGTATTTTTAGTTATTTTGCCCTGATATTCTGTTTTAACATCCTCATTCTGCAATCTTTCCACATCGCATATCGTAGTTTTTCTATTCTTTTGTATGTTTTTTGTTGTTTCTTTTGCTCCACTTTGTGGTCATGTGTCTACTTCTTACGATACTAATCAAGTTCATACGTTATGTTCTTTCTGCCAGTACATGATCAAGTTTATTGTACACCCTACCGTTTGGTGTTGTCCATATCCCTTAATATATTTCTTTCCCTTCCAGTTGTCATCAAATATTTCGTGTTTACTGTGCACTCCAATTGTTGATCGATACATTTCCCAATCTTAGCGTACAATCAGTATTTGCATGTCATGTTTCGGCAAATTTGCATATGTTTCTTCTAGTTGTTTGTAAATATATATATATATATATATATATATATATATATATATGTATATATATATATATATATATATATATATATATATATATTAGGGCGGGTCAAATTGTATGGAACGATTTTTTTTGATGAAGCGTATAGCAAAAACGTAATCTATAGGTGATTCTGAGAAGTTTTGCTCAAGAGACCATAGCTCTAAGTCGGATTTGGAGCCCCCCAAAATTTCAAAATAGAAATTTTTCCATATATACATAGAACAGTTTAATTAAATTCGTCATAAAATCGGATAGAATTATAGTAGATTTCTCAATCTGGGCTTGTTTGAAAGGTATTTATTGATACCTGTAGAATAAGTCGTCAATGGCAGCATTGTTCAATCGAACAACTTTGTAACACTGAATAATGACGTTACAAAATAATGACGTTTACCAACACTAAACGTTGCCAAGCTTGCTTTTCCTTCTTCCTTAATCGTTCATCGAGCAATGCGCACGCAGTTTGCCAAAATACTTAAATAAAAACTCGGTTATCACAATACCAATATTTTTTTTTATTTTTAGCTAACATTAAACCAGGACCAATTGCACATTCTGGTTGGTTAACCAAAGCAAGTAGATTACTACGATTATATGTAACAACTAATACACCATCGACCAATTTAAAAACTTTGGCAGTTTATATTATTACAGTTTATGTGCCAATGTACTTCAATGTGAAGTTTTATAACGCTGTTGTGTACGGCAGTGCACTTTTATTAAAATTTATACGTTGGACACGATACTTACAACCAAACTTTCGTAATATTGTAGATGGTGTAATTCAAAACAACTCATATTACGCACATCCAGAAAATATCTTATTAACAATGTTATTTGATGATCGAAAAGCAGTACGGGATAGAGCTATCAAAAAGATTTTACACTATCGAGAAAAATTGTACGATCCAACTAAACTCAGAGTTTACAAAAAATATATCTTAAATTTCAATGCTACTGATTATGTCAATATGGTTGATATGAATAACGACGATATATTATTTGAACCAGCATTTACTCGACAGATTCCATATGATCACTTGGTAGAATACTTAGATTTCGTTGAACCACCACTGGCTGATCCACAAATTCCAATGCACATACAAGGAACAGAAAGACATGTACAATTATTAACGAACGTTTCAAAACGAGTTATAGAAAAGAATCGTGAAGGAGTTATGGCAGTGACATTAGAAAGTCGTAAGAAAACTCATCGAATGGAAAGTAAAAAGGACCTTAAAAAATAATATTACCACGTTAAAACATTAAATTGTAGGTCGAGAATAATATTTAAAAATCAATTGAATAAAAAATGTAAAAATAGTGTTTTTTTGTTGAAACCTTGAAAATGTTGATTTTTTCAAATCGATTTTCCTACAAAAATGAGTTCGAAAACAAAAAAATTGATCGTAATAAAAGTTGTTGGAAATTATCTGAACTTTCATAATCTCGAAAATCTAAGAAAATTCAGAATTTATTAGTTAAAAGTTCATTTTAGGCTATTTTTCGACAAAAAATTCTTAATATCTCTACTAAAAATAAAAAAAAATATTGGTATCAATACAGATTCTGAAAGGTGATAAAAATACCTTTCAAACAAGCCCAGATTGAGAAATCTACTATAATGCTATCCGATTTTATGACGAATTTAATTAAATTATTCTATGTATATATTTTGAAATTTTGGGGGGCTCCAAATCCGACTTAGAGCTATGGTCTCTTGAGCAAAATTTCTCAGAATCACCTATAGATTACGATTTTGCTATACGCTCCATCAAAAAAAAAATTAACCCGCCCTAATATATATATATATATATATTCTTCAGGGGGGCGTGGCCATTGATTATATATTGATGTGCATCTCTCTTCCCAACCGTATAACACATAACCTCTCTGATATTGGTTTGAGAAACATCACTTTGTGTGTATATTTTTTGTGCCACGAAACCAGTGCCTAGCTTTCTGTCTCTTCCATCATTTTTAAAAAATATAATATCTTCTATATCAACAATATCTAGCCGTAATTGGTTTGTTTCTAGTAATGCTGTTACTTCCATCTTATATAGGTGAATTTCCATTATTAATTCTTTAAGACTCCCTGGCGCAAAAGTGTCCCTTAGATTCCAGATGCATATAAAAATATATCCCTTCCTTAGCCTTCTTTGATTCTTGAGGAGTTTTGCTTTATTTTTGTCCTTTGTCCGCCTGGCCGTCCTTAAATCATATCCCCTCTGGTTTATATTGCTTAGTTTTTTGCCTGGTCAACTCGATTATACACAATTACTTAACATCTTTGCATCAAACTTGATGTATGTTCACTAAGTATATCAATGAATGAATATTAAGTCGCCAAGGGCATTGTAAATTTTTAAACAATAGTACCACTGATTGTTTTAATTATTGTTAAGGTCATTAGAACTTATAAAATAAATCAGCACTCATGGCTGAATAACTAATCAATATAAAAGGAGTTTATCCCAAAGAAACAACTTACACCCTAGACGCGAAGTTGATGCTTTTGCTGACGAAATGTGTGACGACCGGGATCCCACCATTACGCATCAGGGAATGCGAAAAAATAATAATTGTTATTATTAAAATACCCAGCTGTTAATGAACAAATGAAACTGAAGCATTAAAATTAATTAATTAAACAAGGAAATGCATTGAAATTTTATTCAAGAGAAGTAGTAATAGTAAATTTGTAAAATTGAAACAACTTTTAAAAGATAATACGGGTTACATTAATTCTAAATTGTATAAATAAGTAATTTTAATTAATTAAGATTTATGTAAAATTTTGTATTATATTGGATTCGAAAGGTGCTAGTAACAAAAGAAGTAAATTTGTTTGTATATATAAGTTAAACAATATGTAAACCCTTATTATATGTAAAATAATTATAAGTAGGACGAAAATTTCACATATGGATGTGAGACATTATCTTTTCATTAGTTGGAGGGTGTGGTGTAATAACTAGGTTATATACAATTATGCATCAATATTGCAACGTGAACGATTTCCGGCCATAATGATGGACAACATCGAGTGACAATTAATTAGAAAAGTAATGAATATGCATCGATCCACGGTTACATTTAATGCAATATAAGATGAATATAGTATCAATATGGTATAAGATAACAATATCAGCAGATAACCCAATTTGAAAGAGAGCGCATGCACGAAGCTAGCATCGTTAAATTGCAAGAAGATTTTGTACAAACTCGACACTGAAAGACATCTTCTGCGTTTACCTGTAAAAAACCCTCTGGATACTTTCCCATCAGTTGCAATGGATTGAATAACTGAATAGAAGAATCCCACTATACAATCACTCAGATAAACTCTACTAGATTCATATTATCAACATTACCTTCGGTTCCACATCACTACACTACACAATTGCAAACCGGTAATGGTGTACTGAAAGGTTGCAATGGAAGGGTCAGTGATGAGTGATCAGATCGTTTTTCAGTGACAGGGAGTCGCACTTCTCTTCGGTCCGTTCGGATGGATTCTTATGATCAGGAGAGGGCAACAACTTTTTCCCAAAGACGCCACACCGGATTAATACCTGCTGGCATGGTGCCCGAGTGGGAATTATTGAGTCAACTGCACATTAGAGCAGTGCGAACTCTTGTCGATACATTGTTCTTGTCCAAGAGCCTGTTACTGTATCTTATGACTTCCCAAAAACCACTTTCCAGTAAGACAGCGCTTGTCTACATAGCGTAATAACCAGGTTATTTTAGGATAATAACGTCAACATTTTACCAAGATCTAAGAGCTCCTCCTATTACAAAGAAAATAACTTTTGGTCGCAAGTCCACCATACACCACCTACAAATAATCTATATGACCTTCATTCATAATACCTTGAATGAAATACAAATTGATTTGAGATTTTCAAAATCGAATATTTGATGGAATAATATTAACAACGTGAAGATCCACACTGAGCTTTATTAATACAAATTTTAGAAGTAAAATATTTATGAATTCATTACCATAAAGCTAAGTGTCATGTCGGCGTAGACAAATATCCCACCAAATTCCACAATAGTCCTTGAATATGAAGTAATGAAGGGACCATTTGTCTTTGATGAAACGCAATGTGGATCTTCATGGCTAAAACATGTTCTAACAAACTGATATGATTTAAAAAATGCTCCTACTGTTTTCCTATAATTCGATTTATATTATCCGTAAAACAAAATTAATTCGTTTGCCATTTTTTGTTAATAAAAATATCGACGGGTTTTATTTTCTATTGACTTGCGAGACATTATAACCATATATTAATAAAAAAGAAACGGTGAAATCAAAAATCAAATTATCGTGTTAAATAAATTTTACCATATTAATTCAAAAAAATTGGCGAAGCTCGATAGTGTTATAAAGGTACTTTAAACTAATCGTTCCATTTACACTTTTTACTTTTGGCCAGGAACATTTAATTCCGTTAAAAACATACTATTATGCGAACCACCGGTTTACAACGGACGATATCGCTTTGGTAACGAGCGATGACCGGCACAGATTGCGGATTTACGATTTAGCGGCGAGAAAATGGGAAAACAGGTCCATTTTCGGCGTGATTCCATTGTTCGACGGATTATGGAGGTCCCACGACGCAGTCGGCCTCGTGCGCGCCGCATTTGTCAACGTTAGCGGAGATTGTGGCGGTTTTTGTTTCGTAATGATATCGCATAAAGTAGTTGGCTTTCGGCTTGATATCGCCCTCCCATTACCTGGATATATTTCCTGCTCAGCGAGCAGGCGTTATTTATTTACTGGGAGATGTCGACGAAAGCTCTTTACACTGAAAAAATCACTAAATTCCTCGCAAATGCCCGTGACATTATTAAAATCGAAAAATATACGTGATATATATTTAAAATTGAGCCGACGAATTGAATTTACACACTGAATATTTTCTAAATATTTTCTAATATCTTCATAGAAATAACGGAAACGATTTCATTCATAATTTTAAAAACAATAAAACCTAGGAATAGCAATGTATGTTTATATCGCACAGACGAAATTATTAGAATTCTAATTGCCCACCGGCAAATATATTAATTACTCTACTACTATCGGTGCCAAAGTAATAGTCCCCTGTATTTGAAGACGTATATCAAAGAAACCGCTTGGCGGAAAAAAATTAAATATACATTGATACAACCGGCAATCATTTCTACGTAACATATTGTAGGTTCAAAATAACGTTTAGAAGGAATCATTAGCGACGTACAAAAAAGCATCCGATTTTTGCGATATCTAACGGATAGCCGACTTTACATTTTTTTCCTACTTAACAGTTCAACAAAAAAATATTAAACTTCGACTTGACGTAATCCGATATGTTGTGCACAGAGTGGAATTTTCAATTTTCTCAATATTACACATACTTTAGCCGCAAATCAAAGTTTCGTGGTCTCTGTTATCTCCGTTACAAGATCGCACGAAAGCGGAATGTTCTAAGGAAACCTCAACTTGTGCCTGTCTCGAAACACGTATTGAAATTTAATAGTACCCGTTATTTAATATTTTTAAAGTGGAATGAAATTTGCGTAATGTTTGACGCTCGCGTAGACTTATCGAATATTTACTGCCAGGACCGGACTCTACGCTTCGCGACCAACACAATACGATATGTAACATTTGTTGTCAGAATTAAATTCAAAATTTCAAACAGTTCACTTATGAAATATATAAAATGTAAAATGAAATTATTAAATTTGTGAATAAGCGTGAAGGTATTATTGACCTATAAGAAAATCCACGGCTCTGTTAGTGCAATTATTAAAGTTTATATATTTTTTCTGCCAAATCGTTTCTTTGAATATAGGCATTCAAAAACATTCGATTATTATTTTTGCACCGATAGTAAACAAATGCGGTCAATTCATCCTCATCCGGCTGTTAATTGTAAACACTTTTAATAACATCATAATGAATACACATGTGGTAAATAATGATAACAGATTCATAGAATAGCACGAAAAGTTATTTATTTGCCAGTTACTGAATATCTTTATTTATAATCAATGTACTATTATTTATGCAAAAATGCCGAAGCCTTGTACTAAAGAAGTCAAACAAGTAATAATATTATGCATAATAATAATAATAATATCCTTTATTGTCCAACCGACTAAATCTACTTACAGGACAAAATACAAAAAAAGAAACAAAAGATCAGTGCATAACTTGAAATACAAATTAAATACAAAATTAATCATATTCTGTACACAGCTTACAGTGTAACTAACACTAAATATGTTAATAAACAAGTACATTTCAACATGTATAAGGATCAAAATTTTCAGCCAGGATTTTCCTCAACTGACTACAATTATTAATGTCGCAATTCGCAGAAATGCTGTTGAAGTTTCTACACATGATATATAACGGAAATTTAAGACAGGAATTAGTCCTCGCCAAGGGTAAGTAAAATGTTGAGCATTATGTCAATTTCGTTGTTCACAAGCTTATGCAAGAACACGATGCTCTGCACGATTCGCCGATAGTGGAGAGATGAAACATTGCAACGAGATAACAACCACCTATGCTGGCAGTTTCTTTGGGGATATGCATGATCCATTCGAAAGCACAAGAATTTCACAAATCTTCTCTGGACTAATAATTCGATCTCATGAGCGTGAGCATGACAATAAGGGTACCAGATTAATGATGCGTATTCAAGCCGCGACCTCACCAGTGAATAGTATAGAGACTTTAATGCATCCGTATTTGAACCGGATGTGATCAACAAAAGTCAACTTTGCATCAAACAGTACACCAAGATCCTTTACTGAATCGTTGCGTACTAAATCCTGGGAGTTCAGTTTATATAAGAATAAAGTTGGATTAGCTCTACGAGTGAATGACACTATGTTGCACTCAGCAATATTAAGATGCAGGTTGCTAGACAAACACCATGAACTAATGTCATCCAAGTCAACTTGTAAAAAGTTACAAGCAGCCGATGAAGATACTCTGCGGAATATTTTAAAATCGTCGGCAAAGAGAAGCTTTTGGGAATCAATAACATTAGTGAAATCGTTAATGAAGATATTGAAGATTAACGGCCCTAAGTTCGAGCCTTGTGGGATTCCAGAGGATGGGATATATCGTTGCGAGGAATACCCATTATAATTAACATATTGCGGCCGATTAGATAAATAGGACGCAAACAACTCAATCAACAAGTCACTAAACCCAACTGCTTTAAGCTTATGGAGAAATATAGAGTGATCTACGCGATCAAAGGCCTTCTGAGTAAATATCATCAACTTGGTCTCCCGAATCCAATGCATCAGAAATAAATTGAGTAAAGATAGCCAGGTTGGACACAGTGGATTTATTCACCATAAATCCATGTTGACAGGGTGATAAATAATTCTTTATGATGGGAAATATATGGCAGTAGATACTAAGTTCAAAGACCTTTGCTAGATTGGAAATGATTGCTATCGGCCGGTAGTTAGCAATATCAGATGGATTACCACTTTTCAGAATTGGAACAACTTTTGTCATTTTCCACCTATCCGGAAATTTCGAAGTTTTTAGCGACAGATTGAAAAGCTTTGTCATCTGGCCCACTAAGACATTTCTACAGTCTTTAACAGGAAAGCTGAGAATAAAGTCACTACCAGAAGTAAGTTTGTTATTAAGTTTAGAAATAGATTGGAGAACATCAGATTCAGATAAACAGTTGATGTGCACGAACAGTCCACTATCCTCAATAGGGTCTGTCGGAGCGCAAGGAACAGAGGGCTTAAAAACACTATTAAAATATTTCCCAAAAGCATCAACAATTGTGATTGGATCACTACAATAAATATAAATCCGGGGATTCTGCTACGTTGCTTCTTTTCTTGTATATAAGACCAACATTGTTTAGGTTCTCTTAAGAAAGAATCTTCAACTTGTGCCAAATAATTAGCATATGCTTCTTTCGATTGTTGTTTCACTAGCAGCCTCAAAAATTTTAATTGCATCAAGTCAAAGTTATTATTGAAGCGTTTAAAATTATTGTGATGCTTGGGTTTCCGTGTAATGTTCGGATAAGATCTATAGTGAACCATTTCGGATATTTTTGTGTCTGGTGGCTAAACCTTGGGACACAACGATCAAAGACTGAGTACAGCGATAAGTAGAACGCCACACATGCCTGATTGACGTCAGCAAGGTCATCAAGAAAACTCAAATCGATATGGAGAATAACTTCATACAACTCGTAGAAATTACACTTGGGGAAATTATAAGATTTAGATCACTTTCTGGTGAGGTTACAGTAATTTTCAACTACAATGGAAAGGTCAATTGAGAGTGCAGTATGATATCTATCTTCTTTAATTAGCGGCGCATTGTCATGAGAAACTGCACAATCCAAGTCCGAGACGACAAGATCTAGCAGGCGATGCTACAGTTTAAAATTTGGTTAAATTGTTTCAAATTGCCAACATACAAAAAACTACGAACTACGAACTAACTACGAACATCTGTGACTTTGGATTATATATACCACTGTCCACAAAATGGACACAGTTAAAATATTTGCCAGACCAACTGCTAGCTGTTCGAATAGGTCAAAAAAAGATTCAAACTCGGGTACAGATATATCTGGTGGAAAGTATAAGACAAATACATGCAATGATATGGTATTTAAAGAACATTTACAGCCTATAATATCAGCGAGCAGTATGTTAGTAACAATATTAGACAGGTCAAGCCTTATTGCAGTAATATTGTTTTTGAAAGCCAGCAAAACTCCCCCGCCGCGGCAGCGTTGAGATTGGTCGAACTTGCGATCACCTCGGATAACGGAGTAGACGCTTGGGAAGTATTCCGAGCTCCCGACTTCATCGGAGAGCCAAGTTTCAGTTAAGCCGACGATGTCATAGGAAGAATGAATGAATGAATTGTTGAAAATATATATATATATAATATAATAAATGTAAGATAAGAATGGACCAACTATTGATGTGAAGAAAGTCGTGGAAAGAACTGCTAAATCTGTTGGAGTCACCACAAGAACTGTTAAAAGAGTAAGCAATCGAAGGTGAAGATAGAGTAAATCATTTTACACCAAAAACTGGAAGAAAAAGAATCGAATGTGACAAATTTTTGCAAGGGGTAATTAGGAGAAAGATATTCAACTTTTATTGAACATACGTGAAAAATTGAAAAATAAAGTTGGAACAAGAAGTAATACTTTTAAAATTAAGGATGTTTTGAATTTATGTCATGAAGCTTCGAACGGCGTTTCAACGGAGACATGGAAGAATTGTGTTAAGCATTGTAAGAAAATTGAGATATCGTACCTAGAAAAAGAACACCTTATAGACAAAATTTTGG
The DNA here is from genome assembly GCA_959613385.1 of Geotrupes spiniger. Classification (NCBI taxonomy): domain Eukaryota; kingdom Metazoa; phylum Arthropoda; class Insecta; order Coleoptera; family Geotrupidae; genus Geotrupes; species Geotrupes spiniger. The sequence goes on from OY390738.1 coordinate 3,974,599, forward strand.
AACCATTTATAATTAACTTAATAGAAGGTGACGATAATGAATTGTCAGACGAGACAAGTAATAGTTAAGATGACGAACAATGCAATGATGAAATTGATACCGAGGATGTACCCTTTTCTCATTGCGTCAAAGAGGATGTTATACAAGTTAGTCGTACTGCTAACAATTCCGATACGGCCGAGTCGTCTGCCATAAGCAACTCTACTCAATTCGTGGGTAACGTAATCGGCGCCATTCAAAGGTTTACGCAAAATACTATAGGACCAGAACCAATCCAACCAACGACTTCGTATGAATATGCTGATTTGTCAAGAATTCCTTCGTTCTTATACTGGACGGCAATCAGGACACATTTTAATTGTACATCCACCTAGACGATAATGAATATACATTGAGGTAAATAATGATAATAAATGCAGTACAAGAAACATAAACAAGTCAGAATGTTTTGCCAAAAGCATTCGCTTTGAAATATGCCAGGAATTATGGCATTTTCCCGCCGTAACTACACGATGTAACATGATACACTCGCGGCTGGTGTGGTAGGTCGTTGATGAAATAAAATTGCTGAGTTGTGATGTGTCCGTTTAATGCTACTCACAAAGCTGACATGACAAGGGTAGAACGAAGTAAGCGTTCCGTAGTCGATTTACCGAACAACTTTTACGAGCGCTACGGCACGTAACGAATACCACTCGAGACGATCATAAATTATACTAGCGCATGCTAGCATATCTGAGTCCCGAATCTAAGACTCTACTGGTAGACGGTAATACCAAGACTAACTTCGACTAACTTGCATATGAAATCTTATATAATAGACTGGTCTAACTGACCTACATAGATATTCGAGCTAGATTTCAATGTTCCGGTATTGATGACAATATCGAAATGTTCGCGTAATCAAAATACACATTTGCAAGAGCATGTTTGTTGGCTTGTGTAATGAGGCCGGCGTAACACTTTATGTGACACAGTTACCTGTCCTATTACAGCTTGATTGTACGTGAATATACACAAAAAGAGTAAATTTAACTACGACGTATCACACGACGTGTGAAAAAACTATAGAACTTGTATTTATTATTTATAACATAAATATTTGTAAAATTATTTTATTGTTTTTATTATACGATCTTAATATATGGACATATTATCATTATTATTATATTTATTTTCATTCGTCAAGTACAGGACACATTGAGCTGTTGTAGTATTTTTTATTATGTATGTAAGCGTCCATTATAACTATTTGCTACGATCAATATTACATTACCGTTATAACTAATTGTTATTTACACTGCTAAAAAATAAAATAAATGAGCTCTGAAAATAATTCAAAAAAGTTTGGAGTACCGCCCTGGCAGAATTACCCAGCGCTAGACCAAAACCGCTCTCTCCGGGGAAAAATCTGCGTGAACTTTATTGGAATACGTATCTCGCTCCCAATAATCAAATAATGGGTACAATTAAATTTAATTAAAAGTTGAGGTTTCCTTAGAACTACATTCCGCTTTCGTGCGATATCTTGTAACGGAGATAACAGAGATCACGAAAACTTTGATTTGCGGCTAAAGTATGTATAATGTTGAAAAAATTTCCACTCTGTGCACAATATATCGGACTACGTTCAGTTGAAGTTTCAATGTTTTTTTGTTCAATGGTTAAGTAGGAAAAATGGTAAAGTGGGCTATGCGTTAGATATCGCAAAAATTGGATGCTTTTTTGCACTTCCCTAATGATTACTTCTAAACGTACGGGCACAAAAATTTGAACTTAAAGTATGTTACGAAATAATTGTCGGTTGTAACAATGTATATTTCGTTTTTTCCGCCAAGCGGTTTCTTTGATATAGGTCTTCAAACACAGGGACTATTACTTTGGCACCGATAGTAAGTATCTGCGATAATAAACTACGTGCTATGCAGAGAAACAGATTATCGGTAAAATATCTTACACCGATCAAGTAAGTCACGTGATGTATGGGGATCTCGCCCCACCTCAACCACCGAACATCCCTTGTCGCCCCTCAATCATGACCATCGGCGTTTTGTAACGGACACATTTCAATATGAAAAGATTCCGAAAGAATGAGAAGAGGCTTAATTGCGCTATAATGGACCGCAGTTCAGAGAACCTAATGGATCTAATGGATCCGAGCTCGCATAATAAATGTGCTTGGTCTGGACAGAATCTTTCACTTCGGTTTTTTCGGTGGACATCAATCATCAAAAATGTTCATAATTGCGATCGATGTATGACGAGCGAGTAGAGAAAAGCATATCGTTAACAAGTTAGCCACGGCTATGAAAGATATTATTGAGATCACTTTTATGAAGAGCATATAGATTCTTTTGTGTAACTCAATCTGAAATAGTAATGTAAATATGCAAATGGTAAAACCATAATATATATTTGTGTATGGATAGAAAACAGATTAACCTTTTATTCATATCGTCCATTCACGACCGTCTTGCTGTGTATGCTAGTACTATTTGTATCATATTACTGGACGCACAGTTAAACCATTGTTAACACTGGAAACATTAAAAGAAGTAACTAAACTTATTTGAACTAATGCATTGCATATTTTACATATACAGTGCATTTTTTTAACGATGCCTCATAGAGATTTACATAATAAAAACTTTACCTCGTATTAATGGTGTTTTGGCTGGATAGATTTTAGTCAAATTTAATACACATTTTACAAATATTTATTTAACAAATATGATGAAATAAAATTAACTTTTTTTATTTAAAAAACGTCTATAGATAATGCTCAAATTGTTGACCATTGGCACCTAAGCAATAGCTTAATCTATCTTTAAAATGGTTTTTAACATTCTGAAGCTGTCGGACACTAATTTCTGCAGATGTTGCGAGTATCCTTGCTTTCAATTCCTCCAAGTTATTTGGTCTGCTACAATACAGTACGTCAATTCGTTAACGTCAGTGAAACAAGCCTACTATGTGGGAAAAATATTTAAAATTATCAACATTTTTAATCAAAATTTCAAATACATAACTCATTAAAATTACTCAAACATGTTAAAGTTCGCTAAAAGATATTGCAAATTAAATGTGTATTAAATTTGACTAAAATCTATCCAACCAAAACACCATTAACACGAGGTAAAGTTTTTACTATGTAAATCCCTATAAGCCAGCGTTAAAAAAATGCACTGTATACAACTATTGCTGAAAATATTAAGAGTTTACCGTAAAGTACAAAAAGACGTCGGGTCTAAAATAACACGATAGCAGTTTCGGCATCAAGATTTGACAGAAATTGCAGCATCCTGTAAAAGAATTTTTCTACTTTGCGTTGGTAACAACTTCATGTTAGCACCCAAAACAGTGTTAAAATGAAAATTCGAGTGCTAAAATGAGTCTGGTATATTTTTTTTCTTTATGTTGGCAACGATTTGCCTCTAACGTCAATGAAATGTCAGTTGTAAGTAATAATCTTTGCATTGTTTTCGTTGCACCATTCTTCGAATTTTTACTTTCTTATACATTATGTATAAGTAAGTATAGGACTCGAGATTTCAACGGATATACACGTTTTGAGGTCCCCTGAATCGTTTCTGACTATTTTCGGAATGACGTCTGTGTGTCTGTGCGCGCTCTAGCGTCCAAACGATTATAGCTAGAGCTGTGAAACTTTAAACTTAACATTTGTATGTTGCAAGGAGGAAAACGTCCTATTTTTAACGCAATCTCTCATCCGGAAGTGATGGTTTACTCTTATCACATTTTTCCATATCTCGAAAACGGTACACGTTACGGAAAAATATATTCTCACATAAATTATAGATATTGATATTTTAAACAACTTTCACTTGAAAAGTATTTTCGAAAAACGTAGTATAACTAAGTATAAGTAAGTTTCGTGCGGACCACCGCGAATTTTTTATATTTGTGTTCGTATTAAGAACGCGACTTGTTCGGAAATAAATTCCCAATCGTAGTTTAATTTCCCGTATTTCGGGTGGAGTACATTGCAAGTCTTTGCAACTCATATTGCGTCACAGAAAACTGACATTTCAAATTAAACGTTCGACCGCCTCCTTATTTAATTTCACACAAATGTTACCAACCCGCGCAAAGATCCCTAAATGTTGAATTACTTAACAAAGTTTAATTTTTCACGTAAAAAGGGCGCAAAGTAGAAAAAACTATAAAATACTCGTACAGAAGGCTATTCAGGGCATATTCGCCTTCGCGGCTCGTGGCTGAATTTCGGACTCATGCCTGAAACAGTGCCTTCTACAACTTGTTTTTTAATATACTATTTCAACACTGGTAGTGCAATCGTGGTTACCAATGAAATTTGACATTTAACATGTGTCATTTGTGAATTCTGAAACTGACGAACATATCAATATACACTTTTGATTTTTATTGTTATGGTGGTCGTCGGAAAAGTATCGTGTAAAACACGTGTTGAAAAGTCGATTTCACACTCGTTTGCTTAATCCTGCAAACTCTTGTGAAATCTTGCCTTTTCAACACTTGTTGTACAATGTACTATTTTACACGACCTCTACCGAAACTAATGAATATCATCGTAGTAACCTACTTCAGAAAACCGTCAATACCACATGGCGTGTGATATTATACCACACTAGTGTGATATTTTTGACAAGTACGATCAACTAAAGCTCAACGCACACCATCTGGCACATTTTGTACAAATGACACAAAAAAAGATTGACTCTATTAAATATTCACTGTGGTACACCGGGCCTTTACACAGTTTCGTAACTATCTTGCATTAGGGCTTGTTGGTTGAAGTTCCGTCGAATATTAGTCAGCTGCAGTGTGAAATTACCTTAATATATTAAAATGAAGTTTCTATTTTACCGACTAACGGACTTGAGTATTCTAAAAAATACATTTGAGGTCGTGTAAAAAATAGTGTTCATAACTCGCTCGAAAGTGTTATATCATCTGCTCGTGAGGTTTCAATATTCTCACTGGCACGATATAACTTACTTTCGACACTTGTTATGAAAATAACTATTATATAATAAATTAGCCATGACTTAGCATATCACAATTTATTATCTATCACTTGAAATAATTACTTGTCAAAAATAGTTTGTTTATATTGCGATTTGTTAAAATTTGTGTGTGCAATTTCACTTAGCAAGTTCAGCATACTCTTACGAAGAATTTGCCGACATTGTTTTTGTCTTTGAAATTTGTAATGGAAACGCTAGCAGTGCAGAGAGAGCATATCAAAATAGATTTCCTAACAGACGTCAACGACCACCCCATATTGAACCACCGGAAACTAGTAGTGAAATTTCGGGCTATCACAGTTTTGTTTTTTGTGTGGAAATGCTCAACAACGATTATATTTTTGTCCGTGAATTTTGCGATAACGCGCTCAAGATAACAATATTCACATCAAGAATAGATTGGTCATATGACACCATTTTTTCAAGTTACGATATTAATAATTTCCACAATGACCAACTTTGGTGTCTGGACCGTGTCCGGAAAATGCATCATGAGGTAAAATTTATCGCCTGAAAAATTCACCGTGAAAACTTAAAATTATGATTCTTCGTCTCGTTTATAATTGCCTAGACGATTTATGCCCGGTTTCACAAACGCTAATCGGTCGTTAACAGCTTGTTAACGAATCGTCAAAAGTGTGACGATTCGTTAACAAGTCTTTAATCAATCGTCAAATATTTGACGATTGATTACCTTAACGAACCGTTAAAAGAAAAATTACCATTGTTTTCGATTTCACAAACAATAACGATTCGTTAAAGGCTTGTTAACTAATTCACCATTTGACAATCGTTTGTGAAACCGGGCAATAGTCTACTGTTAATTTTGATATTTTGACAATTGATTTGGGCGTGTTAAAATACGGCTAATTTTGACTGATACTATATTAGTAATTTTGAACAAGTAGTGATGAAGTATGAGCTTTACTGTTTCTCGGATTTTAACCAGCCTGTTACTTCTGTTATGCCACTCGAATTTGTGCTTAGTGGAAAAAGAAAGCAAAAATTAGCTCAACTCTCAACAGCTGATTTGCATATTCCTGTGGATTATGAAATTACTCACGATAGTGACAAGTTTCTAGTATGTGACAGTGATGATGCCTTCCACAATGTGCTACCAGAATCATGGTAGAAGAATGTTTCATCCACTTTTCCAAATTTTGCACAAAAAGTGCGAATGCTTTCGCCCATAGCTTTTGTTCGACCTGATCAAACTGTACAAAGTTTTGCGCAGTCCCGAATATAATCAATTATTGCAATTGTCACAATCCTGAATAATGCGTTGAGCACGAATACCAATGTCCCGGTAACATTTTTCGGAAGTAGGAGGATCAAGCGGCTATGTACTTTCCAATGTGTCCCTCGTTCAAAGCTTGTTCACCTTCTAGTCCGGAAATAAAGGTCCATACTGTTGGCTATGTGGCACCAATCAGCTCGACGAACGCCCTATGCCATTCTTCGCAGGAATTGTTTCAGGTGAATCTGCAAGGGCAGCATTGTAGCAGTCCCTAAGACCATGGAAAAGCATGGAGATCTGCGTTGTATGTATGCATGTTTCATGTATCAAAACAGTCTACTAGAGGAAACTGCTGGAAAAGCATCTGAATGATGAAGAGAAGTACTACAATGCTGCACTTGCAGGCTCACCTACAAAAATCCTATGAAGAATGGCATAGGGCGTTCGTTGATCTGATTAGTGCCACATACCCAACAATATGGAACTTTCAAGGACTGAAAGATGAGCATGCATTGAACAAGGCAAAAATTGAACAGTACATAAAATTAATATGTTTGCTGCAAAATCTGTATCTTGACCGCTATAAAATCTATCCAATCATCTTGGACCTTAATCTGTTCTAATAAATATTTTATTTTGCTTTCTATAACGATCTGTTATTTTATATTAATAAATCATGGGAATTACCATATTCTCTGGTTATTTCTCCCCTTATTCAATACATAATCCAAATCTGAATATATGTTTAAATTGATATCTCCCATTATTATATTTATGCCACAGTATTTTTTTTCAATTCTTTAAAAAATGACTTAGTCCAACATTGAACTTATTCGGACATGACGGTCGACGATACATAGCAAGAATATATATATATATATATATATATATATATATATATATATATATATTGAAAATGTGTCTTGTCAAATATGACAGAAAAATGTAAAATTTACACGAAAGATGGTCTAATCTTACACCTCAATGGTGTAGTGAACATTAATTAAAACAGGTCCATGAAGACTAACTGGTGGATCGCTAGACAATATTGTTTCTGGGTTATTACCCTTCGTCAGTAGCGATTACCAAGAACCTTAGTTGTTGAAATACCTTTACATGTGTCAGTGGTTCATTAGGAGTGATTGGCTCGCGCCAAGAAGTTTTGATGGCCACTACATGTAAAGGTATTTCAACAACTAAGGTTCTTGGTAATCGCTACTGACGAAGGGTAATAACCCAGAAACAATATTGTCTAGCGATCCACCAGTTAGTCTTCATGGACCTGTTTTAATTAATGTTCACTACACCATTGAGGTGTAAGATGGTGGATCGCTAGACAATATTGTTTCTGGGTTATTACCCTTCGTCAGTAGCGATTACCAAGAACCTTAGTTGTTGAAATACCTTTACATGTAGTGGCCATCAAAACTTCTTGGCGCGAGCCAATCACTACTGACGAAGGGTAATAACCCAGAAACAATATTGTCTAGCGATCCACCAGTTAGTCTTCATGGACCTGTTTTAATTAATGTTCACTACACCATTGAGGTGTAAGATTAGACCATCTTTCGTGTAAATTTTACATTTTGCTGTCAGATTTGACAAGACACATTTTCAATTTGAATTGTTTTTGAACTTAATTGCAGCAATCCTTTTATATGTTGACACTGGACATTTGACAGTCGTCTTGTTTACTCGCCGCGAGGTGTTAGACAAGGTATCGTCTTGTCGGTGTTCTGTTGTCAGTGGTTCATTAGGAGTGATTGGCTCGCGCCAAGAAGTTTTGATGGCCACTACGTGTAAAGGTATTTCAACAACTAAGGTTCTTGGTAATCGCTACTGACGAAGGGTAATAACCCAGAAACAATATTGTCTAGCGATCCACCAGTTAGTCTTCATGGACCTGTTTTAATTAATTAATTATTTAAAACAGGTCCATTTAATGTTCACTACACCATTGAGGTGTAAGATTAGACCATCTTTCGTGTATATATATATATATATATATATATATATATATATATATATATATATATATATATATAACAACTTAAACGTCGGTTGACACAACACAAAAGCGACATTAGTAGAAAACCTAATGCTTGTGCATTAGCTACACACGTTAAATCTACTAAACATAATATAGCATGGACTGATGTAAAGATCCTAGCAACTGAAACCAATTATCAAAAAAGGACCTTTCTTGAAATGTGTTACATTAATGAAAATAAACATAGCATCAACTCTAAACATGACATCAATAACCTCAGCATAATTTACACAAACATACTTAATTTATAACACTCACACAAACATTTTTACCCCATAATCCACTTTTCAAACATCCCGCAATTTTCATCTAGTTACTTTCACTCCTAATTTTTCTCAGTTTACACTTAACCTTAAAATATCACAGCTGTTTTCCACCATTAAGCAAACACGTGCAGACTGTAAGCAATGTAATATTTTTAATTTAGTTTTTACTTCATCAACGTAGTTTTATATCACTTTCAAACAAAACAATGTTCAACTTATGTAAGTGTTCAATGTCAATGTACTCAAGTTTACATATATCACGTAAAATTTTATCATACTTATGTTAACCAAGAATTGGATGTCAACCTTTTTAAAATGTCGTTTTGAGTAAGGTATCACCTAATTTTAAATGATTTTTCCTATTGTTACTTAACTTGTAGATGTCCTGATGATGTGAGATATTTCTCACGAAATATTGACAATTAATAAAGACATAACCAACATTGTGCCGATTTAAGACCGCATAACCCAACGAAACGTTTTTCGTAATCCTCTTTACCGTTTTACCTTTAACGAGTCGGTCGTGACTACCTCTCAGCGTATATATATATATATATTGTTTATGTTTTTGTTTTTCTTGTATGTTCTAAATGAGCCAAATTTTTATGTTTATTTATTCTTTTTTTATGTGTAATATAGAGCAGTATCTGTGTGCTCTTGCTCAGGGTATATCGTGGGCTGATGCGAACACAATAAATCTCAGGTATTCCGATAAAGGTAACACATAAATTCGGTTTATTAACAATCAAATAACTACTGGTATAATTTCCAAATTTTAAACGGTGGGTGTATAAAAATGTGCGGGAGTATATTTTGCAACTAATCCCCTATAGGAATATATTTTTCTCCCTAAACATTTTATTAGTGAACCAGCTGGTGTGTAAAATCTTAATTCTAAGTGTACTGTGGTATTAGTGGAGTATATGTTTATAAATAAACTTAATTAAGGTGAGTTAAAGTGTGCAGTGTATTCTTATATCTACGTCTACCTGGTAAATTGTAACGTTAGGTTAAGTTCGTGTGTACCCAGCGGTTAGCGTCCAAAATGTCTGCCACTTGGATCGCTGGATCAACTTTTCCGGGAGCACCGTGGCTAATATTTGGTTTTCTGTACCTCGGGAACCGGCGTCGGGCTGTAGGGTCCTGGCTCTGCAGCTCAGCAAGGCGCCCCTGGGTCCGGAGTTTATACTCTTCGTTTTTTTTACGTTTGGATGTGGGAGGTTAGTTCTTTATAGTTCGTATCACTTTGTTTACATTTATAATTAACTTAGTTTATGTTTATAGGTAAAGTATGGTTTAATCGGTCTGTATTCTAAACTGATCGATAAAAAACTCCTCTTGTTTTAAATATTTCTTTTTCGTCGTTACGGGTAATCAAGGCATTGCTTATTTTTTGTTACAAAAACGCTTTTGGAGATGATCCAATGTTTCCTGGGTTACGGCTTATATGTTAGTTGATTGGAACAATTATTGTGGTGGCGTTTTATGTGTATTTAAATTTGAATATACGGTTCTATATTTTCTACACTATGATTACGAATTAAGGTAACTTAATTTTTATACAAACTCATTTTTTTATTTATAAAAAATGAGCGTATAACTATTTAACTATGTGAATTATTAGATACCTGTCCCAATTTTGACGTTGACATACCAGAGATATATTGCATTATTTGTAAAGCGTACATCATTGTATTTTCCGATATGCCCTTTTTATTTTTATGCATGTATAGATGCAATATCATTACAATATATATACATCAGCGCTACAGGCCTGGCCGGCCCATGGCTTCTATTAGCTTTACATTTTTTTCTTTTTTTACCTACATTTTTGTGGCCTCTATGGCTTTCACTATCTGTCTCCATCCTGTCCTATCTCCGACTCTTTCTTCCCATCTCATAAATCCAGCATCTTCCAAATCCTTCTTTACTGCTCCCCACCATTTCTTTTTCGGACGCCCACTTCTTTTCCTGCATCCTTCTCCTCTCTGTAGCACTCTTCTTGGAATTCTGACTGGTTCCATCCGCATCACGTACCGGAGCCATCTCACTCTTTGACCTCTAATAACCTGTGTCATGGATGGTTTATTATACAAATCTGCAATTTCCGTGTTTGTTCTTCTCCTCCAACTTACTGTCTCATCCTTGACTCCTCCGTATATCCTGCGTAGTATTCTTCTTTCCCAGACTTCTAGATTATTTCCATTTCCGATTCGCTTATCAACTTCTTTGTTTTCTGCATTACAATTTGTGACTGTTACTCCTAGATACTCGAATTCCTTCACTGTTTCAAAACAATACTCCTCTCCATCAAACGACCGTACCTTGAAACCGCTCGTTTCTCTTAAATTATTTCCCTTCATCACCATATGGTTGGTTTTCATCTCATTAATCCGCAATCCATATTCTTTTGATTTTGTTTCTATCGCGGTAAATACTCTCTTCAATTCCTTCTCTGATCTCGTTAACACTGCCATATCGTCCGCAAACGCTATACACTTGTGCTTGTGATGGAACACAGTTCCCGTTGTTTGTATTTTTGCCTCCCTTAGTATGGTTTCCAGAACCTTATTGAAAAGCGTAGTCGATAGTGGGTCACCTTGCCTTAGCCCTCTCCCCACCGCGAAGCTCCTTGATAGAGTTCCCGCCACTCTAGTTCTGGTGCCTTCCAATATCATTCGCACCAACCGTATCAACTTCACAGGGATACCAAACCGTGTCATGGCCTCGTATAATTTAGTTCTACTAATTGTATTATATGTCTGCTTTAAGTCTGTGAATAGGATATGTAGTTCTACATTCTGCGCTGTTCGCATGTATCTGCTTTAGCGTAAAAACCTGATCTGTTGTAGACCTTCCCACTCTAAATCGAGTCTGATATTACCCGATTACATTCTCAGCGATGCTTCTCATAACTCTGGCAAATATCTTATAGCTTACGTCCAGTAGAGATATGCCTATATAATTACTGCATAAGGTTGGATCACCTTTTTTTGGGTATTGGACACATTACCGCTCCATTCCACTCGCTTGGAATTTTTTCTTTCCTCCATACTTCTTTTATTATTTCTATTATCCATCCTTGTCAGGATATTCCTTCCTTCTTTCAAAAATTCGGCTGTGATTCCATTCTCACCCTTTTTTTGTTATTTTTTGCTTTGTTAATTGTTTCCTTGACCTCTCGCTCCGTTGGTTCTGGTACTCCATCAGGATCTTCTAAGTCTTGCTGTATACTTGTCATTTGTTAATATTGCTCTTCTGCACCTGTACTTAGCAGCTTTTCAACATATTGTGCCCATATGTCTGCCTTCTCTTCGGTTTCTCCTACCAATTCGCCTTTTTCGTTTCTGTAGTACCCCAATGCACCTGCTTTTCTGTTTGCGCTTTTTTTTGCTTCTTGGTAGAGATTTATAATTTCGTTGCTTTTGCAATATTCCTCCAAATCTTTTAATTTCTTGTCTAGATATTCCCTTTTACACCTTCGGCATGTGCGCTTAGCTACTGCTCTCTTTTCTTTGAAATATTCAAAGTTTTCGTCGCTCCTTCCCTTCAAATACCTTAATCTAGCCATATTTATTTCTTCGCATACTTTTTACATTCCTCACTGTACCAGTCTGCTTTCTTAAGATGTTCTGGTTTCCTCAGTAACTGCTGTGCTGTAACCCTTATGCTGTTTCTCACTGTGTTCCATTTCTCTTCTATATCTTCCTGTAGAGGAATCTCTTCTAACAACTGGGATACCTGCCCTTCAAACAGTTTTTGCTGTTCTCTAAGATCCTTGACATTGTACTTCTCAATGCACACACTCTTAACTTTTGGTTCTTTGGGTAGCTCTTGAAACATTTTCATTGCCACCAAAAAAGGATCTGACTTCAGGTCCGCTCCGCGGTAGCTTCTAATGTCTTTTACTCCTCCTGCATGCTTGGCCTCTATCAGCACATGATCTATTTGGTTAAAGGTTTTTGCGTCCGGCGATACGCATGTAATTTTATGTATTCTCTTGTAGCGAATTGCACTAGTTTCTTTCCGTTACATTCTTCGTCTAGGCTTTTATTCCCCGAAATCCTCTTGAAGCACTATTGTCTGCCAACTTTCGCATTAAAGTCACCCAGTACTATCTTAATATCGTATTTCGGAATCGTATTCAATACCCTACCCAATTCTTCATAAAATATATCTTTCTCTTCAATACCCTTCCCTCCTGTTGGTGCGTGGTCATTTACAAACAACAACCTCTCACCATTAATACGCACAATCTGTCTGATATTGGCTTAAAATCTATAATTTTTTTGCCCAACCTTTGTTTACTATAAATCCGGTGCCGAAATATCGATTGTTAATTCGTCCACTGTTAAAGGTTGTAAACTCGCCTAAGTTTAGAATCTCATTTCCTTTCTGTTTTGTTTCTTGTATTGCAGTGGCGGCTCGTGGGTTTGCTACTTGAGGAGGCAAACTCAAATGTGTGTAATGTACAACGTCCTGCATGTAAATATTAAATGATTTTTATTTATATTGATGGAAATATCGAAAATGTTTAAAATAAAAGATAAACTAAACGAATTATTAAATGATCGTTTTTGATTGCCCTTGATATATATAAGCGCGGGTAAGTCAGGTATCGATTTTTTCTGTTGTTTAATAAACAATTTATCTTCAAAAGAAAGCGTACTGAAAGGGGTGCCAAGCAAAAAAGTTACCAAGTTTTTGGTATTCCTTACTGTTTCAACTTCCATTTCTTTACTACTTGCAACAAAATCTCGATCAATACAAATACAAATACGATCAATAGAAAATGTAGAAAATTACTTTATCTTAGTAACAGCAATATGTCACCATCACCAACATTAATGCGTCACACAACTGCACGAGAAACAGTGGGAGAGTGGGAGTATCATAGACAACTATACTAGTATTCATACGCCGTGACGCAGCGTGTGGCGGCATGCCTCCAGCTGATGTGTTTTTATCGAGAAAAGTCTCTAGTTAATACGGACTGCTAGGTTTTGTATCGGTTCAGCGCGTCAAATGCAGCAGTTTGTGAGACTGAATTTAGTTTGCCTCCGGCCGGCAAAATTTCACAATATTTTCGCGCTATAATCTTGGGATGTTTGAAAATTGTAATTTCTACAACTGCAACTATTTACTAAAATACGGGTTTTTAATACAAAAAACAACACTCATGTATAGAAAAAAATAAATTACAAAAAATGTCATTATACAAAATGATTAAGGGAGGCATTGCCTCCGTTGCCTCCTCTGACAAGCCGCCACTAATGTATTGCCACACTATGTATTCCATATTTCCCCATTATTTCCATTAAATTCCTTATTGCACCTTGCTCATGACAGCTTCGTACATTCCAAGTTCCAATCTTTAACCACCTGAACTTCCACATGCGGTTCCCTGCCTTTATCTTATTTCAGCTGCACGGAGATTGCCTGTACCTACTGTTCTTGCCTCACCCTCATTTCTATTTCTTATGATTCTTTTTCCAAACTCATAACCTTGTTCATTGCTATGTCGCTAGTCCTGTCATGTGTCTTTGAAATGTCCATTAGTTTTTTTGAAACCATTCTCTCCAGGTTATGTGTATATTTCATCCATTTCCATAGTACACCATCTATTATGAGTTTATTGTACCCTTCTTTCACATCTCTCTCTCTCTCTGTTCCTTTCGTACTGGGCTCTTTCTCATATCTTCTTCTGCATTTCTGGCTCTTTTCCTGGCCGGTCGTGATTAATGTACACCTTTGATACTTTAAATTCCTTAAGTTTTGCTTTATTTGCCATAATCTTTTGCTTATCCTCACTGCCTTCTAGTTCAATCCTGCACGTTCTTTCTTCCATTTCGTATGCCTCCTTCGTAACACGTGCTTGCACATTCAGATGTTCTTTCATAAAATTCTCTATTCCATTTTCAGCTTATTCTTATCATATGTGTCTACTTTTAACCCATACATTATTATATTATTAGCCTTCTTCTGTTTCTCCATCAATTCCATTCTATTGTTAATATTCTCCATTTCTTTTTTTATTTCCATATTTTCTTGCTTTATCTCCTCGTTCTCTTTCTTTAAACAGGTATTTTCTTGCTTTAGTTTTTTGATTTCATCACTGTATTCTTTTTGTTCCATTCTGACTTTTTGCATTTCCTTAGTTAAGTCCATAATACCTTCTCGCTGTTGACTCAGTAATGTCAGGATCTTATCCAGCATTTCGTCGTTCTCTTCCGCATTCTTTGTATTTTTTACCGGTGTTCTTACAGTTTTCTTGTTCTTTGTAAGAATACAGATTTTTTATTATTCATATTTTTAATAGCGTCAATTCTTACTACATTATGACTTTAATCTAAACTTTTTTTAACAAAAATTACAACGCCTTCATTTTAATTTATATCTCCACCGTTATATAAAATATCATAGCTAGGTCTTTTAAACAAATTTAAGTTATTTATTTTCCACATTTCCTTCAAGACTAATATATCAAAATTTTAAACTCGTTGAGAAAAACGTGCAATTCATCATTATTTTTTAATAAACTTCTAATATTGTGAACGTGTTTTTGTTGGTTTGTGTGTGAGTGTTGTATACAATGATATCTAATACTATATGAGTTTTAAGCTGTGTGTATCATATCTCTTTTGTAAGTTGTGTAAGCTGTGTGTATCATAACTCTTTTGTAAGTATTCATAATACATAGAAAGTATATTGGACTGTGTTTCAGTTATATAACAAACTAAAAGAAAATAATAAACTAAAAGTACAACCATAAATAATTGAATAATATCCAGTTAATAATCCATTCATTATGCTGCCAGCAATTGATCTTTGGAGCCAATCCTCTTTATTTTCCCTTTGCATCTTGATACGATGTTTCATCCATGAGTCCACATGTTTGTTTTCCCACATTTTGCAATGGATTTTGTTAAAAAATCCATGCCCGGTTCACAAACGCCAATCGGTCGTTAACGGCTTGTTAACGAATCGTCAAAAGTTTGCCGATTCGTTATCGAGTCTTTAATCCATCGTCAAATACCAAATGTATTTGACCTGTCCATCATCAAATATTTGACGATGGATTAAAGACTCGATAACGAATCGGCAAACTTTTGACGATTCGTTAACAAGTCGTTAACGACCGATTAGCGTTTGTGAACCGGGCACCAATCTTCCCAAAGTTAAGTCCTCATTAATGTTTAATTCAAAACTTCTTCTTTTGCTCGATCACTTCCAATTAATTTTCCATTGCTGTGACATTAATCTATTTCCTTAACATCAACATTGATTCGCATTTTTTGCAAATAGTTATTTCACTTCATTATATCCTCGCAAGTTATTTCAGGTATTACGAAAATTCGGGTTGCTCCAAATTCTCTATTTTCCGTTTTAATAGTTGATGTTCTGTCTTCTGGTTTTCAATTTCCGCATTCATTTCCAGATTCTCCTTATCAAATGTTTTTATATTAGCTTCTATGTGTTTAGATACATTAAGTAAAATTGATCTAATTTGTGCACACTGGATAATTGTTGCAAGTGTACTTAAACTATACTATTGAAACATTTTAACATTTAACCTGGTTACCGTTAGATCGCTAGTCGCACAGGTGAATTTATTATACATAGTTTTATCAATCAAGTTTGCAATGTGTCCTTTTAAAAAATGTCTCGTTACAAGTTTATTTTGCAAGCAAATATTTTATCGTAACGATATTTCCTTATGTTGTTATGTTGCACGAATTTTGCCGTCTTGATTGTCGAGTATGGTCATACGCATTATGTATTATCGTACCTACCCCAAGTTATCTCAAATTCTAAAATATGTTATATATAACAAGATTTGTTATAGAATTCGGAAATTTCTATTTAATTTCTATAAAAGTAATCGTCACTATTCCTATGACATTCTCGTTCTCCGAACCTACCACCCGTTGACAAAGTGTGGGATATAATAGATACTTAATTTAGTCCTTTACAACAACCCTCAAACTCATTAATTGATATCGAGCATGAGATTTAAAAAGCTTTGGATGATAGACCATACGTACACAACAATCATGTTCTTTCAAGGAAAACCGAAAATGTGTAATCTTCTACATATCATTAACGTACAATTTTCAACAACCTATCGCAAGTTTACGGATGTTCGCCTACTCACAGCACTCTTGAGTCATGATAACTTAATTAACCAAAAAATACACTATAGGTACATAAGCGAAAGATTACAAAAATATCAATCACATGGCGTGTAAACAAACTAACATTTAGTATCACAGTGGACTGCACACTACTCGAACAAATCATTAGATTTGCTCAAATGCGTCCAGGGGGTGCGCGACAAAAGAAAAAACTCGCAAAACAATCCACTCGCTTGGAGTGGTCGTCCGTGCACTTGTAAAACCATGTAAGCGACCCCAGGCCATATGCTGATCCGATGAATCCAATGATCCCATTGTAAATAGCAACTAGCATTACACCATACAAAGGGGGTTGGAACGCAAATCGGAGGGGTGGCAGCGCGAACTTACCAGCGACATTACCAAGGGTCATTAATGAATTACTAAACTCGCATTAATAAACTGGGCGCAACTTTTTTATAGTGCGCCGAGTAATTGTCGAGATCGCACAATGGAAATTGACAAATATTTACTGATGGAAATTGCAGTAATTGTTCTCTAAGGGTTGAGACATTGTAGCTGATAGAATCAATATCAATATAAATATGTAAATCGATAATTATAGATAATTACACGGTAATTCTCAAATACATGGTGTTAAAACTTGCATTGTTCTCATGTCAAAATAATTGGAGTTAGAAAACCAAGACGAATGATCCATGATATTGGGCTTGTTCGAAAACTAAAGAAATGTTAGAAAGTGTTAAAAACAAATTTTAAATTTGAACAGTACGAAGGCAGAAATAGCAGCTTCTATTACTTCGTGATCACAATTTATTGGAACAAACATTCGCGTTACCTCAGTTCGGCAACGATCACATGAATGGCAATGCTTCTATACGATGTCAGCTCATTTCGCATTTTGTAATGATGTTGAAGGATTGATGGATAATTATTAAACACGACAAAACTGAATGGAGATTGTGTATCGACTGATCTAAGGCCAGCTTAAAAGTTGTATTGATAAACAAAGGGAAAAATTTGTCTGCAATTTCTATTGCTTATTCAGGGCAAATGAGGGAAACGTATACAACATTAAAAACTATTAGTATTACGTATTCAGACAAAATTTGGTTCGTATCTGGACATTTTAAAGTGATTGGTTTGTTACTGGGAATGCAACAAGGCTTCACAAAGTACAACTACTTCATTTGGGAGTGGGACAGTAGGAAAGGGAAAAACATTATACCGACAAAATTTTAATTTTATCGCATCAACTTCACACTAAATTGGGGGTAGTAATTTTGTAATAAAAGCAATAATTTATAAGAGCAATCTGAGGAAGTCATTTCTGTGGATAAGTGACGCAAAATCAAAGAAGGTATGCAGTATAAATGAATATCTAAATAACTAAAATGAAATGAAAAAGTTACCCAGCACGGATATACATCAAGTGCGTAATCAACAACTTTTTCGTTCACAAATCACAAAATTATAAAAAAAGAACTCGTAAAGGAAATAATTACAGCTTTTACGGACTTGAAAGTCTTAATGCCATTGCAGGCACAGGCGCTTTACAACGACATTGATTTTTTCCCTTACAATTGGGGAAAGGTGTCACACGAGCATGGTGAAAAATTTCAGCAAGAAACGATGAATTCGGGGACAAGGTATAAAGGAAAGGAATCACACAATGAGAACGCGAATTCTCATCTTTGTTATTTATACTTATGACACACGTCGAGTTCGTGTTTATTTTACAACTAGTTTTATTAATAGCTATTTTTAATTAAAATAGTGAAAATTAATAATTTTTGAAATTTCTTGGCTCGAAAATGGCTAAATCCTGATAGCCCTATTAAAATGCTTCTTGTAACACCACTTGGTAATGTTTATGAAGGCGTCGCGAGTTTGAGTTCAATTTGCAATTGGTTTTACAAAGAGCCATTTTAACTGAAAATTGTAAACATAGAAGTTAATAATTTTTGAAATTGAAAATTTGTTGGCTTATTGACAAACTGAACTTAACATTTAGTTTGTACTAATTTGATGAGGTGATCGTAAAATGATCATTTATTTAGCTAATAAGTACTAGACTGTAAATTCATTTCTGTACATCACACTTATAAACGAATTATGACATTGAATTACAACTTTAAAGACTACTTTGTGATGGAGTCTAGGTTGAGTTAGGTTGGGGTGTGTTTGGTTGAGTTGGCTTGGCTGGTTTGAATTTTCTTCTTTGTACTGTGTAATTAATAAACGAGTTTTTAAGGTGCGTCATCGTCGTACACTCATAGCAAAAATAATCTAACTAGAAAAATGAAAAATGAATTGAGATCTTTTCAACACTATCCAAAAACACACAGTAGACATCCATATTGCTTTGTTAACGATTAATCTTCGAAAAAACAAATAAATGAAATCGTAGAAGTGAAAAGACTACAACGAAACGCTAATACGAAACAAACAAAACCAGCAGTTGAAGATATATATATACAGGCTGTCCCTAAAATGCGTGGACATCACTTAACCACAGATTCCTGGTTCGAAAATAAGACGATTTAACTAAACTTATCTATATGCAATTACGTTTCGTTTAGCTAGTATAGTGCTTCAAAGTTCTTTCAAGAAAAAATTATTTTGTCCATAACGACAGAACGCTTGGATCGATTTGGATAATATTCGGTATTGTACTCCTCACGGATGTAGGTCATCTTTTAAGGTGATATTAGTTATTATCAGTAGTAGTGTACGAAACAATGATAACCCGGCATAAACCAGTCAAAAACTTTTTAATGTGAAGGCCAATAACTTTCAAAAAATAGTTTCAGAAAGAGGTGTTCAATAGTATTTTTTTTGTTACTTTGTAATTGATGATATCTGTTAAGGTTTAGACACAAATAAAATAAATCTGAGGGACCGCGCACTGTATTTCTTAAAACAAATGTAATCTAGCAGTATGATATTCTAAGAAATAAATGAAGATATGATATGTATTAGTGACAAGTAAGCGTGCTTTTAATGAGAGTAGCTGTTGTTTATCAATTGTGAAGTGTCTCAAATTTCTGTTGGTGTTAGTTAGTGATTTTTAGCAGTTAATATTCTTCGTTATTTCCGTAATAATGGCTGTAAACGACACTAACGCTGAGCAAACGGATATGTTGATGGTTTTAGGATATTGCGAAGGAAATTGTCGCAGAAGTGTTAGAGTGTACAACGAAAGGTTTCCAAATCGGCGCGTGCCCAATCATAAAACTTTTGGAAACATTGAAAGACGCCTTCGCGAAACGGGAAAATTTGCACCGAGCACAGCTGATCGTGGACGTGCTCGCACAATTCGCAACCCCAGGATTGAGGAAGAAATTCTGGAAGTAGTAGTAGAAAATCCAGAAATAAGTAGTCGATGCTTAGCATTGCAAACAGGCGTTTCAAAGAATGTTGTTCATAGAGTTCTTAAGGAACAATTGCTATATCCTTACCATATACAAAACCTCCAGGAGCTTTTGCCAGCTGATACCATCGCGCGTCTTGAGTTTTGTAGATTCATACAAGAAAGAAGAGCTGAAGATGTCAATTTTCATACGAAAATTCTCTTCACTGATAAGGCGTGCTTCACAAGGAGGGGTATGACAAATTTGCACAACGAACATGTGTATGCAATTGAAAATCCACATGTCTGCAAGCAACGCCACTTTCAACATGAGTTTAGAATGAATGTATGGGTAGGGATAATCGGCAGTTTCGTCATAGGCATTGTCATTTTACCAAATCGTTTAAATGGAGAGAATTATTTAGACTTCCTTATAAATACCTTACCAGATTTATTGGAACACTTGCCGTTAGATCTTAGACGCGACATGTGGTTTCTACACGATGGAGCACCACCTCATTTTACATTGGACGTTCGGAATCATCTTCATGTACAGTTTCCTAACAAATGTATAGGCAGAGGAGATGATGCTCCTGCAAAATGGGCACCTCGTTCACCAGATTTAAATATTTGCGATTCTTTTATGTGGGGAGCTCTAAAAAGCAAAGTGTATTCTCGTCCTATAAACACACAGGACGAACTTTGGGCCAGCATACAGAACGCTTCACAATCCATTAAGAATAATGAAGAAATGTTACAACGAGTACAATTCAATTTTTTGCGTCGAATCAACCTTTGTATCCAGGAAGATGGTGGTCACATTGAGCATTTACTGTAGATCTAATAAAGTACATACTTGTTACTAATAAATATCATAACAAATTGCCTTATCGTCATTTATTTCTTAGAATATCATACTGCTAGATTACATTTGTTTTCAGAAATGCAGTGCGCGGTCCCTCAGATTTAAACCTTAACAGATATCATCAATTACAAAGTAACAAAAAAATACTATTCAACGCCTCTTTCTGAAACTATTTTTTTGAAAGTTATTGGCCTTCACATTAAAAAGTTTTTGACTGGTTTATGCCGGGTTACCATTGTTTCGTACACTAATGGTCTACTGATAATAACTAATATCACCTTAAAAGATGACCTACATCCGTGAGGAGTACAATACCGAATATTATCCAAATCGATCCAAGCGTTCTGTCGTTATGGACAAAATATTTTTTTCTTGAAAGAACTTTGAAGCAGTATACTAGCTAAACGAAACGTAATTGCATATAGATAAGTTTAGTTAAATCGTCTTATTTTCGAACCAGGAATCTGTGGTTAAGTGATGTCCACGCATTTTAGGGACATCCTGTATATCCACCATTCTTCAATATATAAAAATTACACCTCCTTTTAGTTGATTTAGTGACATTTTGAATTTAACGAAGTATTACAATACCAATTGATTTTTTTACCTTAAACAAGTCTTTGGCAATGAATCCCTAGATGATTGTCTGCGCGCTGCATTCAGTAAATCAGGTTAAAACAAAACCCACTTTTAACTCGCACTGTACAGCCGGGCCTAAGTCGTTTACCTTTGTTATAATAATTTTTAAAATATCAATATTCGTTTGTTACCTCCAATTACATATCAGACGTATTATAGTTTCAGCATCACAGCTTAAATACACGATTATTACACAGCACCTGTTGGTTCATGATTTCACCATCAATTACTAACTTTTGCGTACCGATTGTTAGTTTGGTTGGAAATATAGAAAATACGCGAGTGCAACAAATACGCAGGATAGATACAGAATTGATAGAGTTCGCAAAAATGAATGTCACATTACATTTAATTGTCAGATAACACAGCTCAACACTAAATATGGTGCTGCAAAATTTTAAAACTGTAGCATTTCTATAGTAAAATCATTTTTCCAAACAAATCATATATTTATTAAATTATTGTACACGCATTGCGTGATTATCCCTGGCAGTTATTATGGTCAATAATCAGCCATCATGTGCGTATCCTACCTATCTTGGTATTTTTCCTTCATAATTTGATGTCCTGATGGTATACCGAGCCAAGATTCTCTGGGAATCTATTCAGATGGCTGAAAGGTAATGCATTTTATGCTCATATTGCAACCCAGCATTTTAAAATTGTTTAGCATATCATTGACCAAGACAAAGTAAATTTCCGACCGATGACTCCCAGAAGTTTTTTTTTATAATTTCAACAGGTGAAAGCCAGACCGATGATTGTTCACTGCATTTATGAAATTAGGATCTCTCACAAATTTCCGAACTTAATATGTAGTGGGGCCAGAATCGTTTGGTCCTAGAAACCAACGGCAAGTTTATGATACGAGTATTATGCTTCCCTACTTCCACTGTCTCTCTTGATGGCCACTCTCTTCTTAACCCACGCGTCACGCATAGCTCCGCTAACCCACAAGCACAAAAAATGCGCCATTCACGTGGATGGTTTTCAATGATATATAAGAAGACCTTCTATATCAATGCAAAACACATTTTTTCTAATTGAAAAAAACGGGAATAATAGTTTCTCCCTAGCACGGTACATTTTTATCTACCGGGTTATTTAAACGTCTTCGTCAATTCGTTTAATAATTTTCGAATATTCTAAAATGTGAACATAATGAAAAACAAATAAGTCGAGTGAACAAGTTGTTTACATCAAATGATCAAACTGTACGTAATTTAACAACTATTTGCCAAAATTAAATCATACCTAACTTTTCCTTATAGTTACAATTCCCCACTTTTCCACAACCATATTTATCTCTCGTAGGGTGCCCTCATTACACCCATTAATATTTCCAAAAACATGTATATCTACCGTTAAGATGCATTTGCACAAAAATTAAATTATCATACAGAAAATAATCTGACAGAAAAAAATATCTGCAAAGCAATGATTATACGAGTGTATACATATTGTCAAAATCGACACTTCACCTAGTTTGGATCTCTTTGTATTTGTTGTTATAAACTGAACTGTTTACTTTTAAAGCTATTGCAATTATCAAAAGGCACTCACCGTCTCCTTCGGCTTTATCTTTTTCGGCTGTAAACGTTGCAAATGATTCGGCAATTTGTCCTTGGACACCGCTTGCTTCAACTTCTGCAGCGTGGCCCCTTTATTTTTGTGGGCCTCTATCCTGCGCATCTTCTCCATTTCTATTTCCCTAGCAATCATCTGCCGATTAGAATATGAAAGGGCGCGGTTCTGTTTGGTGTTGCTAAACCCAACGACGTCTTGGGCGTTCGGATCTGCGAACAAAAGACAACGTAACTTTTTAACCTAAGCCGAATAGCGGCACTCACCGAGGTTGTAAACGTAAATGCCTTCGGGCGTCCTCTCTTGGACGTAATTCAAGTTATAGTCGATCATTGTGGAGACGACGTGGCCTAACAGATCTTTTTCCTGCTGCGTGTGGAGGTGTTGATTTACCGGACGAAATGTCGGCGCGATTATCTGCGTCAAGTAGGGCAGTATTTCCAATTTCAGGCTGGCGGTATGGATGTAAGAACGAACTGATGGTTGCACGCCCGTTAGAAGCTCCGACACCACAGCGTCGAGTTTCGTGGCTTTGGCCCTAACCTGAAATAAAGTATTAAAATTATTTTACGAAACTGTTTGCCGTAATAATATGTCATGATGCGATACCCATGCAAGAGGTAACGAACAGAATCGTCAAGAAAGAATTAAGCCACCCCCTAGCTATGGAGAATCAAACTTGCGCATAAAATTTAAAGTTGGAAGTCCAGAGATTATTTCGTCCATCGACCAGTTACGCCTGAGAGAATAGTCGTGGTCTGCGTTCAAAGATTGAGAAATTTTATACTAGTGTTTGTGGTCTTTCATATGATTGTTTTAATATCAGAAATGGCTACATAACTCGATCGGCAATACTGCAATACTTTTCCCCTCGACATATACTTACATTTTTTCTGCCCTGCGTAGGATCGGTGTGCTTCTCGCACTAGCGGATGGATAACATACAACCCAATAGACATTACTAATATTGAAGTACTCGAACCTTTAGCTGATCGTGGTTGTAAGTATTATGTCAGGTAACTTATTTTCTACATATTACTTGTATATATTCCCCTGGGAATTCCTACACCTGGTCCAGAAGATATTTACGGATACGCTTGAGGCTTCCAAACAAACCAGTCTCACTTATCGGCGATTTCAATATCCCAAATTTTATTCATGGTAATGCTTCCTTTTTTCAAACTTTCTGTAAACTGCAGGATGAGACAATTTAACAACTAATTGTTGTGGAACGCGATGAGCATCCGATTGTTTCTGAAGATTCATACCATCAGGCTTTCAGGATATTGATTAGACTTATTGGTTTTTCATTGATGATTGTAATGATGTAAACCTTGCAACTGAAAAATTCTATAGTGCACCACTGTATGATTTATCTAATAAATCAGTATCAAAATATACTAAGTCAAATTTATCCTATCCGCCCTGGTTCACTACATGCATAAAAACTAATCTAAAACTGAAGGAGTACTACAGACGTAAGTGAACGTCCACCAAATGCCCAGTTTAGCTTAGTAAAGCTAGCAGAAGTTATATGAGCGACGTTGAATTGGCTATTGACACTAATCCCAAGGATCTACGGAAATGTATCCGCATGAAACAATGCACAACGCGAATTCCTGCCGAGCTGTTTAGAAATTAAACTAATCTTGATACTGCGCAGGCCATTATAAATGCATTCGCTTATGTATTATCTGAGACGTACGTACGTGACTGACCTTTGTGAGATTCACCGAAATATTATAGGTTGTCATTCACGGAAAATGAATGAATACGAATAATGGGTGGAAGTTAGCCAATGTAAAAAAGAATGTGCTAGTAATTGCAGGACCATTGCAATACTCTCAAGTTTTGCAATGGTCGAAAAGACCTCTGCATTTATGTAGCAGTAAAAGTGTGTGGGTATTCGCAGTGTTTGCGCGACGTATGAAAGTGAAAGGAATTGTGTGCACTCGACTCCTGGCGATTTGTAAGGTCGACAAGAATTTCGAATACGTCTCTCGCTCACGGATTTACGCCACTCATGTGCGCCGTTATTGTCTGGGCTTTATTAAATCGTTCGAAAGCTTGGTTGCAGAAAAAACTCTTTTTACCTTTGTACACTATTTATTTACACTAATTTATAATTTGCAGTTGCGATGTGTTGTAGGCTTGTTCGCCACTTGCAGTTTTCACACGATCGGAGCGACTGTTTGTCGAACTCTCGATGAGGGGCTGTTAGATGCTATGTAGCTGAGTACTTGTACTCTGGTACAGATGCTTGATTAATACTTGAGTGATTCTCGATTAATACTGCTTTGATACTTCTTTGATTGTTGTGTTACTCTGATATGGTTGACTACTGAATGTAGTCTTTAAATACTGAAGTTCGCTAGATATCACTGGCCGGAACGAAATGCCCCCTACTTTGGTGCTAGGCGGTACTAGACGAAGAACTCGTCCCGTGATTGGCAAGAAAACAAATGTCATGCTGACCAAGGAAAGGGATGTTTTGCCCGACATTTGGTTGACCGGTTCTAAAAGGATTCGGAAATCTAAATTACCGGGAGTGCATGCCATATAAGTTAAGTTGCCAAGAACGTTGGTTAATGACTTATTTACAAGTTGTGATGAATTTGGCGGGCCGGTTTTTAGGAAAGGGGATTTATACGATAACTGCCGGGCCGAAATTGTGGTACAAGAAAGAATGTTCTGTACGTGATCGTACAGTCGGGGAATTTAGTAAGAGAACGAAAACGCCAAGGTATAAGCAACCGGCGTAGCATAGAGCCCATTATGATGTAGCTGGATCGTACCGAAAGATGTAGGCGTGGGGGGTGATAATAAATTCGAAATGTTCGATATAACAGATGCTTCGCTTGCATACGAAAATGTTTCATGTAATTATAAATGTGTCGTTTGTTGTAGGAGGTTTTTCTTCAAATTTGTATATATATATTTTTCTTAACGTGTTTGAATGTGCGATCGTTACGTTTAAGATTTAAGCATTTTATTTAAATTTTCCGATAGATTTGTGATATATGATTCTCTAAATAGTATTCAACACGGGGAGAACGACGAAGACAGGAACGAGAGGGAAAAGGACAAGCTAGATTCTGTCGTTCGTTCGAGCGGTGGAGATTATTTCTTGTTGTCTTCATATTTATCGAGGATGAAACAAATTAGTTTTGTAATTTCGCTTATATAACTTTAAAGGATTAATACAGTTGGGTCTGAAAATTAATTTTAACCTGTAGCGTGTAACGTCTACATGAATAAGGGAATTTGTGTTTGTTTATAAATGGAGTAAAAGAATCAATTAGATTTGTTTTACAATTGCTGTCTCACATTTCAGACAATAGCCGCTATTCGTAAGTATTCGTTACGTGCAACTTTCACAGTAATAAACAATTTCAACTGCCGTAACCTTTCTTGCACTTATGACACAACATTACTTTTTACGAAACTAAAAATAAAAAATTGTTACTTGTAGATGATATGTTTATAATTGCACTTGTCTTGTATGGTGAGGAATAAATCGGCAAATGAAACACTTTTAGTGATATTAACGTTTATTGCAACACCGTTTTTTGCAAGAAAGTGTTTCGTAAACCCTTTTCAAGCAATGAACATTAATATGACAGATGCCATTAAATAAGACCTATTGCGGTGACAAGGCCATCTTTCTACATACCCCAGTATTTACTGTGAAAACTAGGAAAACCTTGTAAAAAACCTAGTTATGGTATTCGACCAATATTTAGTTCACTACAATACAATTCAAAAAAAGCATGAAAAAGTTCCCTCAAATGGGAAGTCGTTTGTCAAAAATTGTATTGTAAAGAATTTATATTTACAACTGTACACACACGAATTAGAAACTTTACTTCATTAATAATAACTTTTTATGTGTTTTTAAGGCTGTGCCATTATTAGAGTACAGTGAAAGCTCTCTTTGCGGACAGATCTTATAAGCGGACATCTCTCATTAATGGACAATTTTTCTGGAACCAAAATTTTGGGTATTAATTCCTATGTTAAACACGCTCCTATAAACGGACGCTCTGTCGGATGGACGCGGACACAACAATTTACCCCATCAGGCTCGAAACGATCTCATGAGCGGACAAATCAGACAAATCGAGAGCTGCCGATTCAGCAATTGATATAGGGTATTCCTATATCTATATCTCGTTACGGCTCTCAAATTGGGAAATTGGGAATAATTGGGAAAGCTGCTCGACCACGAGCATTGAAAAATGTACCAGTTAGGGATTTGCCCGCAATGTGGACTTTCAACAAAAAAACCTGGCTGACAAGAACTATAATGACTGACTGGATACTTCACATGGACAAAAGATTCCGATTTCAAAAACGAAAAATTTTGCTTTTTTTGGACTATGCTGGGTCACACCCAAAGGAACTGAACTTGAAAAATATTAAAATAATTTTTCTACCTGCTAACTCAATTCTTATTAGTTAGTTATTTATTGCATTGTTATTTAGGTTATTGTTATGTTTCTTTTTGTTATGAAGTTTATTTATTATGCCATTGTGTGAAGATCTTATTCATTCAACGTGTAAGGTAATATTTTTTATTAATGTTTACTTTGCTTTTTTATTATTATGTGACGATATTCTAAGATTTTATTTATTAATATGGAATTTTTACATTCTTATTTATTGTATTGTTATTAAGGTTATTGCCGTATTTATTGTGTTTGAAGGTTTTATTTAATAAAGGTGTAAGGTAATCATTTGCAATTGTAGTAGGTAATGGGACGGTTTGGCCTGGGAACCAAATCCTGGCTCCTGATTGGTCGAGTCGGCTTGGCGGGGAATTCAAAATTCTGGAAGTCGTCCGATGTGTCGGGAAATTAAAAATTCCGGAAGTGGTCCGATGTAGCGGGAAATTCAAAATTCCGGGCGTTTATCGAATGTAAAAATCGTCCGGTGGTAGGATTTGAACCCTAGCTGTGATGGCAGACCGCGCTAGCGTCGACTGCTCTAGCGATCGAGCCACCACTGCATTAGTTTTGGAGGTCTGACCAATGTTGAATTAATTTGGAATCTCTATAGAGATATGTCTGGGTTATTTTTTATAATTTACGATGAATTGAACATTGGTCATTCTAGTACTTTTGTGTTAATAGTCTGCTAGCTAGATTATTCAGAATGTTTTATGGCGTTAACATTAATTTGTAATTTTCAGTTCTTTTAATATTGAATTTATGTTAAGACTCACAAAATTCCAAGTATACAAACGACTTTCCATTTGAGGGAACTTTTAAATGCTTTTTTTGAATTGTATTGTAGTGAACTAAATATTGATCGAATAAGGTTTTCCCTAGTTTTCACAGTAAATACTGGGGTATGTAGAAAGACGGCCTTGTCACCGCAATAGGTTTTATTTAATGGCATTTGTCATATTAATGTTTATTGCTTGAAAAGGGTTTACGAAACACTTTCTTGCAAAAAACGGTGTTGCAATAAACGTTAATATCACTAAAAGTGTTTCATTTGCCGACTTACTCCTCACGATACAAGACAAGTGCAATTATAAACATATCTACAAGTAGCAATTTTTTATTTTTAGTTTCGTAAAAAGTAATGTTGTGTCATTAGTGAAAGAAAGCTTACGGCAGTTGAAATTGTTTATTACTGTGAAAGTTGTACGTAACGAATACTACCGAATAGTGGCTATCGTCTGAAATGTAAGACAGCAATTGTAAAACAAATCTAAATGATTCTTTTACCCCATTTATAAACAAACACAAATCCCCTTATTCACATTTATAACAAGAAATAATCTGCACCGCTCGAACGAACGACAGAATGTAAGTTGTCCTTTTCCCTCTCGTTCCTGTCTTCGTCGTTCGCCCCGTGTTGAATACTATTTAGAGAATGATATATTACAAATCTATCGGAAAATTTAAATAAAATGGTTAAAACTTATAACGTAACGATCGCACATTCATACACGTTAAGAAAAATATATATATACAAATTTGAAAGAAAAACCTCCTACAACAAACTACACATTTATAATTACATCAAACATTCTCGTATGCAAGCGAAGCATCTGTTATATCGAACATTTCGAATTTATTATCACCCCCCACGCCTACATCTTTCGGTACGATCCAGCTACATCATAATGGGCTCTTTGCTACGCCGGTTGCTTATACCTTGGCGTTTTCGTTCTCTTACTAAATGCCCCGACCGTACAAGAGATGCTTCGGGAAAATACACATAAGAACGAGAGGCCATAAATGTTTGACCGAACCTTTACGCAGCATCTGCCAGTACCTGAACAGGGTCGTGATTTTGGGACTAATTGCCAATTACCAACTATTCTACGTATCTAAAAATAATTCTAATAACCGAATATTTACACGGGTTTGCGCGGATCAAAATTAACTAATTAAATGTGCTGATATGTGCATATGTGGGACCGAACAGGCAGCATATAAGTGAAGTGCTGGATTTTTCACGTGCATTTGATGTTTACGCTCACGGGATATTTATGAATAAGGTAAACTCATGCGAACTTATTTGAACAATAGAATAAACTATGCATTTTATTAGTAATTTTGGAGACTATGGTTGGCAAATAAAATGAAACAAACTTACCCTTACCACACAGTAAGGTGTTTGTACTGTGTGGTAAGGGTAAGTTTGTTTCATTTTATGCATTTTATAATACTTATAAATCATATGATTTCGTTGCTACCTGTGGAGTGCCGTAAGAATCGAACTTATGTCCTCTACTTTTTATATTATTTATTAGTGATCTGTGTTCATTGTCCAGTTTTTGTTTAGTTTATGCTGATGATATAAAACTTTACTACACAATTAGAAATCAGTCTGATGCTGACAATTTACAAAGTAATTTAAATTTAGTTGCCGACTGGTGTACAAAGTGTAAATTAAAGCTAAATATTAAAAAAGTGCTGTGTTGTTAACTTCAGTCGAAAGGTAAACCGGTTCGTGTCAGAATACGTTCTAAATAATCAGCAATTGAGTAGATCGAACTTAACAATCGACCTGGAATTCCTGTTTGATTCACAATTTACTTTAACAAACCATATTGAAACCATGTGCACGGCTATCTCTAAGATGCTGGGATTCATTATGAGAACATCAAAATTCTTCAGGAACGTATCTTTGCTGAAGACATTGTATTATGCATTTGTAGTTAGTAAACTGGATTATGCATCGGTGATATGGTACCCGCACTACGCTACGCAGTAGTCTATTGAGAGACTTCAGCGTCGCTTCTTGAAGTTTCTTTCTTTTAAAATTGACGGTGTACGTCCAGAGAGACACTTAGACCATGCTTCAGCGTCATGCGATCCTTGATGGTAACAGAAGACGAATTCACAGTGAATGATGAAGCTAATACGCG
This sequence comes from Geotrupes spiniger, assembly GCA_959613385.1. Taxonomy (NCBI): domain Eukaryota; kingdom Metazoa; phylum Arthropoda; class Insecta; order Coleoptera; family Geotrupidae; genus Geotrupes; species Geotrupes spiniger. The sequence goes on from OY390738.1 coordinate 4,005,144, forward strand.
GCAAGATTTCTGGTATCACGCCTATCTTTGCGCTATACCACCTTTCACATAAACCGCGTACTAATATGCTGATGAAAACGCCGTTGACTCGCATGTCGCGTAACGCCAATTGATTATATGCTATCGCCTCTGCCGATATGTTATGACGCACTAAAACTTATTTTTCTTTTTCTGAAATGTTTCAGAATTATAATATATTATTAAACTTTTATCACTTTATTTATCACTTAATTTAATTAGTTTTTGTCCATTTACAATGTTAATAAATAAAGCTCAAATCACCATTTTTTAATAAAATCCATTAAAATAAATTTGGCTCGGTGCTATTATACTTCACATAATAGAAAAATTAAAAATATGCAGTGGTCCACACTGAACTTATACTTAGTTGAATTTTCAGAAAATTAGCGCCGGCAATACACTTTCCGAAAACAACTATTCAAATAAAAGTTGTTGAAAATTTTTAACTTGTTTAAGAATAATTTTTTCGATTTTTTTATGGAAGAAGGTGATAAGAGTAAACCATACATATACATGTACACTCCACTCAGTCACTATAAGAATATTTATAAGATTATTATCAATGCAGTCATATGACATTTGTACTACTCATGAAAAATTCAAGTAATTTCTTAGCAAAAATGCAACTTCGGTCTAAACACCTTCCCGTTAAGAAAATCGTGAAACGTCGACGCGCCGGACCGAATCAGCATCAATTATTAACGACATTACACGCGCTTCAGTGTAAACAGAAAAATAATTGGTGCATTTTAAAATTAACCATGAATACGTGACAAGCCGGGGCACGCGCTCGCAACCGAGAATAAACGCCGGGAAAATGGGTTATTTAGCGCAGCTGAAACGGAGCCCTGAAAAGAACGACAAACAGACGTCCGGATGGATTCAATTCAGCCGCGTTTACGGCGCTCCATTAGAAAGGGAAACACCGGCGGACGCCGAGACGTTTTTTCAATCACGCTCCGCACGTCCTTCGCCCCTTCACACCCCTCTTTGTGGCCAGACGGGACGATATCTTCTTGAACGTAACGAGTTTGCATAATTCAGATGCTCATTATGCCCGAACAAAAATGACACGGCGCGCTGTAGGGACGTCGAGTTATTAAGTTCGCGGACATTACAGTTCTCTATTTTAGATTAAGATTTTCGAAAATGTTTCGCGAAGTTCCAGAGACACATCAGCGTGCGCTAAGCATTCAACAGAAAAACTGACAAGTTTATTCGGTTACGTTCATTTATTTGTAATATTAGCCACAAACACAATTTTTTTCCCATCAGTAATCGCTTTCATGCAGAGCCCCAGAAATTGGATTAATTGACAAATTTTAGACCAACAAATCAAAAATGTAACTTTTGTTTACGAATCAAAACAAATAAATGTTGAATATTTTCATGTTTTCGGCTCGCGACACACTGACACAAGTTAAAATAGTACATTTTGTATCGAAATAGCAATTTTTAGTGCGTGAGAATGTAAATTGTTGAACGACGCGTTCGCCAAGTCAAAAGATTCATTCGAACGCACTAAAACATTTCGCGCCCGTGGCCCAAACAATATTGCATTAGCATTATTAGCATGTCATTATAAATTTGTTGACATTAACGCGAAAAACGTTTTCCTAGCCGTTAAAAACTGTTTATCAAAAAATATCCGATAGCCGTGCAACACAGTCACATGTTTTTGACAGTTGTAGAAAATAATATTTGTGCAGCAATGCACTCGGGCATTACCAAGGAAAACGAAAAACAACAATTATTTTATTTATTGAAATATTTTTTGTAGAAAAACGCATTAATAAATCTCAGTTAATATTTTTGAATAGAACATGTTTGTTTAAATTAAAACTATACGTAATGTACATTTAACTAGTTAATAAATTTTATTTTGCAAACTGTTTGTTTAAGTAACTAGTGTAGCTTATCGTCTTGATGTGTTTTAACGAAGTAAACTAGTTAAACGAAATAGATATATTTTATGAAGGCTGGGTATTAGGTTCTTTCGGTCTCTTCTATTTTTTTTTTTTCAATTCTCCTTGCTTCCCCTCAATCACTCTACACCCCGCAGGCTGCAAAGCCACCAAGAAGGAAGACTAACCTCTTATATTATTATCATTACTTTATTAAAATTAACAAAAATTAACACAAAAAACATACTTATAAATAATAAATAATGAATAATGATTTATTGATTAATTAATTCCTGTTAAAACTATAACGCCACTAAGCCGAAGCTTATCAGTGGCAAAGCGTTTCATCATATTCCACTCAGAATTCACATTTCGTTTATAATCCAGCAACCAATGATACTTTTCACTAGCTTTATTGATTGTAACTGCCCCAGATCGTCCGGTATTATATTAAACCATTTTGGTACCGAAACTTTCAATGTTTGTAAACCATATTTATTACTATATCTCGGAATCTGCAACTCTCCCCCTCCAATAGCCCTTGGTGCGTATGACTCAACTGTGTTTTATATTTATAATTAAAGTAATATTTAACAATTAGGCAGTAAACAACTTTTTCGTATTCATAATTCCCAATGATTTGTAAACTTCATTTGTCACTCCTGTGTTATTATTGCCAAGAGCGAATGATATGGCCTTAACAATGTTATCTTGTACACTTTGAATCATGGCTATGTGGTTATTTGAAGCATGCCCCCAAATGGTTATACCATATCGTACAATCCACTCCACCAGTGCAAAGTATATAATTTTTAAGGTGTCACCCTGTACAAACAATTTCATGTAGTAGAATCGATATGCCAATAATCGTAACTTTTTCACCACACTCACGATATGGGGCTTCCATAGGAATTTGTCATCTATCAACAAGCCTAAATATTTGTGCTCTCTTACCACATCTATTGTATAATGGCAATCACACACTGACAGTTACCTCTCTCTTTAGGTGCGACGATGTTATGTGCATCAGTTTCGTCTTGTTCTTATTAATCGTCAGTTCTTTATCGTGCACCCATTTTTGGAATTCCCTGAATTCTCGCTACATTCGCATCATTGCCGTTTGTAAGTCCCTATGAACGGATATAATTGCTGTGACATCGGCATACAACAAATATTCGCACTCGTCAAATGCATCACCAATATCATTTATATAAATTAAATACAGCAACGGTCCCAAAATACTTCCTTGTGGAACGCCCCGATTGTTTCTTACTTCCATTCCTAGTTGTCCGTTGAACTTTACTCTGGAATTCCTGTTTGTCAAATAGACCTTGAAGCATTCCAAAACAACCCCTCTTACGCCAATACGTTCCAGGACCTGTACTAATTTCACATGACTTAGAGAAGTCCACAAAGAGACACAAGACATGTTTTCCTTCGTCTAATTTACTATTTATTGTGTCTGCAAAGTATTCCAGTGCATTCGTTGTGCATTTTCCTTCCTGAAAACCATACTGGAATTTGTTCATAATGCCAATTGTTTTTATGTAGCTTCGGAGTTTATTCGCAACATACCGTTCCATATTTTTTTCTATGGAGGGCAGAATTGATATTGGACGGTAATTTCCATATTTTTTATGCTCTCCACCCTTATAAATCGGAGAACAATTGCACATTTCATCTTTTCAGGTATTTTTCCATTTTCTATCGACCGGTTTATAAGTGACACTATCGCGTGCACAAATCCGTCAACATTCTGTCCTATGACAGATATCTTTATACCGTCCAACCCGGGGCTTTTATTTTTGTTCATTTGCTGTATTATTGAAATTATCTCCAAATTTGTCACCTGAATTTCCCAACTAAATTTATTTATTTCTGTCCATGTTTTCTTCATATCACCTTTAAGGTCATTAAATAATTTAAAATAATATAGTTATCTTGCCTTTATAACCTCCGAGTTTACTTTGTTCCTCGCTGTCTTATATACATTTCTATAATGAGCCTTTATGTTATCCACATTTCTGTAATTTTTCCATATTCGAAATAACCTGTCACGTTCCCTCATATTCTCGATCAGATCTCCCGTTACCCAAGGTTTGAATGGCCTTTTCGATTTTTTTATTCTGTGATGATACAATGCCTCCTCAACTGCCTTATTGTAACTTCCACATATAAAATCGTATATACTTTCCGCACTCTCCATTCGATCGATGGTCAACTTGTTATTGATATTTTGCGTAATCAACTTATTTATTTTGTCTTTATTAATCTTCAAAATGTAGTCCGAATCCCCTTTTCCCTGGTAAGCTTCCTTGTATCTATTTCTATTGCGTTATCATCCTGTTTGCGTAAGCCTATGTTTGTGTCCCCTACTACAATTAATTTTTTAACCGTCGTTATTTTCAAAAAGTTTTCTAGTTCCTGGATAAAATTGTTTTTGCTCAGATTCGGTGGCCGATAGAGTGCCAGTATATTCTGAATTAATGTATTATTACAACTTAAGGAGATATAAAGTGACTCGCAAGATATAAACTCTACCATTATTTGGTCGACTTCGTACTTTTCTCTTACGTACGCCATTAATCCTCCTCCTGCACCCGACGTTCTTCATTCACCAATATTTATTTCTGCAAGTATTAGCACGTCATATAATCCAGGGATTGCCTTAGTGCAATACATAATTCATCAAAGTGAGTTCTAAATGATCTTATATTTAAATACAACATAGTGAAAGTGTTTAAAGAATTTATATTATTTACTTCTTGAATCCAGCTATCAATACTATTTACGGAGCTGTGATTAATCACCTCCGTATCTGTTTCGATAAAAGACGTGTCCATGATTATTATTTATTTATTTATTTTTTATTATTAATTGCGGAGCCTTAGGTAAGTTTAGATAGGTCCTCCTCGCTATATAGCGTTATGACCTTCGCTGCCTCAGTTTTCCGCGCAAGGATTTTCCCTCTATTTACCCATATGAACTTCCACTGGTTAGCGAACGCTCTCGATCTCGGAGTTTTTTATTGCTTGCATATAGTTTCTCCGCCACTCTTATCTTTCCTGCAAGTTTCAGTTGGCGAGGTAAGCGCCACAATTTCCCGACCTGACTATGAAAGAAACGACGTAAACTCACAATTACATTTTATTTTTCAACATAATCCTCTGACACTTAATAAATAGTGTCAGCAACAATTCAATGCCCCTAAAAAATATTCCTTCGGTTTGTCTTTAAAATATTTCTAAACTACAGCATTCACCTCTTCGTCGTCACTGAAATGGGGCCCGCGAAGGTCCTTTCTCAATTTTCCAAACAGGTAATAGTCACTGAGGGCCATATCTGGACTACAAGTACGATGATCAACCGAAACCGCACTCACGAATTACGGCTTGCGCAATTCCAGTAGTGTGCATGGATGCATTGCCTTGAAGCAAACCTTGGTGAGTTTTCCACGTCTTTTCTGTCGAATATTTTTGTAATTTGTAAGGAGTGCTGCATAATATGCCCCGTGGGCTGTCGTGTTGCGTTCTTTGGAGCCTATCAGAAAAATACTACCACCATCCCAAAAAATCGTAGGACATTTCTGAGTGCGATATTCTTTCGTTCGCAATTTTAATGTGCGCTTTGGCATGAGCCCTTTTTCTGCTCTCTATTTCATTGTCATTAAAAATATTTTATACAAGTATATAAATTGACAAGTACCATTTTGAAATTCTTGAAAAATCCCTGAAAACGTAAAAACCGTCGTGTATTTTTAATCCCCTTTGCGAATTTTAATAAGCAATCAGAGGCGCAGTCTCAAATGTCTTCTGCAATTAGTAAATAAATTCGGGTGATTAGAAAAAGGGGGAAAATGAGTTTGTATTTTTAACGGTCATATTTAACGAGAGCACTTTTCGTTTTGTTAATCAAATGTGGGCATCCGAAACGCCATTTGTAAAATGGAATGATTATTTTCATAAGAATTCGATTTTTATATGTGATTCATAACTATCTTAATCTATGATATTTATGGCCAGTTGCACAACACACATTTTAAAGTATATTAGGTATATTAGGTCCATGACATTTTAGGAAGCCTTTAAGTTACACTCGCGATGTTTTTTTTTTGTTGACATTATTAAAATAACATTTATTCACAATCAATAGAAATATGTGAAATTCTGACTTGTGAGAATTAATATAATAGTATTAATGGATAAATATCATAAACTTAAATAACTGAAAAAAACAACACAGTCTTTAGCTTTAGATTCACCACTTACTACATAAAACTAATTTGTTTGAAAAAGCAACAACTGATATTAAAAAAAAAAAAGAACCTTTATTTGGCATTTGCCTCTTACATGTACCATATTGTATTCCAAATCCCATATTCCCCTCGCCCTATTTACATTTTTCTATACATTCCACTCCTTGGTCTCTCTCCTTCACTCCATCTCCTCCTCCTTCTCTCACCTCTTTGTACCTTGTGTCCGCTCCCTCCATCTCCGGCCCTCTGCTGTTTTCTCTCCTGCAACATATCAATTATGTCCCTCTGCCACCCTCCTTTTCCTACCCTCCTCCCTTCTCCTTTTTAGCTCCTTCAATATCTGCACACCTTCCCCATTTTCTCCCAATGCCTTCTTCCAATCCCTGCCCTCATTCTCCTCCTCCTTACTCCACCCCATTTCTTCGCACTCTTCCCACCAATGCTTCCATTCATCCCTTCCCTTCCCGCATGCTTCACACCCTTTATAACCTTCCCCCATCCAGTATTTATTTGCCCTCTCCTCGTTTCCGCATCTATATCTAGCTATTAACTGCTCCTCCTCTGTCGATTTAGCTGCCCCCAAGTACCTTGGCCTCCTTCCATATGTTTGCAGTGTTCTGTATTTCCCATTATACCTTGCTTCCCTTATCTTCCCTTCTCTTTCCTGCGCTTCCGCCTGCTTCCACCTCTCTACCATCTCGCTTTCCACCTGTCTCCCCTCTCTTCTCCTCCTTTCCACCTCACATGTCGATAGCCCAGCCTTCTCATGGAGTTTGATCCTTGCCAGTTCCCACTCTGACAACTTTTCTCTCCTCCTCTCCCTCTTGTCTACTTCCTCCAATACCATTTTCCCCAACCTCTCCTCCCCCCCTCCTCTCAATTCCAACTCATATTTCATCATTCTCCTCCCCGTTTCTACTGCAAGCCTCTCGCACCCCGTCTCTTGCCTCACTATATAATCGGGCGTCGACCTTTCAAGGTGCAGTGCCCTTTTAAGGTGCCCTAGGTGCGCCCTCTCGATGATCTTGTGCTCCTTGGCCCCCATACCTCTACCTCATACATCAAAATACTTCTTATACAGACATCCCATATCTTCTTCGACTCGTCAAATCTCCCTTTCCTCTTTCCCCATATCATTTTTCTCAAGCCCGCTTCCGCCTTTTTCGCCTTTCTACTTGTATGTTTTATTTGCCCTTCCCTACTGTTGTTCGCCCTCATCACATAGCCCAGATACGTCCACTCCCTCACCTGCTCGATGTCCTGCCCTTTCCATTTCACCTGTGTTTCCTTCCATCTCCCTCCTCGTTTCCTGAACACCATCACTTTCGATTTATTTACATTTAACTCCAGCCCCCTCCTGTCTAGGAAACCCTCTAGCCTCCTCACCATTTCTTTCAGCCCTTTCTCCGTTTCGGCGAGGATTGCCACATCGTCTGCGAATGACAATGTCCAGATCTTTTTCTTCCCTAATTTTACCCCTCCATCCTGGCCTTTCTTCATTACTTCCTCTAGCTGGGCTATATATGTGTTAAATAGTGTAGGGCTCAAAGGGCACCCCTGCCTCAGTCCCCTCGCTGTTCTGAAGCTTTCTGACAACTCATCTCCCGCTCTTACCCTGCACCATGTTTCCTTGTATATCTGTCCTACTCTTTTTACTAGCCCTTCCGATATTCCCGCCTTTTCCATAATCCTCCCTAGCATCCTTCTGTCTACCATGTCGAATGCGGCCTTCAAATCCACGAACATGACATACACCCTCCCCCCTTTCCTTGTCAGCTCCCTCTCCACTATAAAGTTTATTACATATAGGTTGTCCCTCGTCCCTCTACCTCTCCTGAACAACTGATATTAATTATACCATTAGATTTTCTGATTGTGAATAAATTATTGTATTCGTAACTCGATGAAAAGTATTAATATCTATTAATCGACAATACTGTGGATAAAGGTATTTCTAATATCTGAGAGCATTTGTAAATGATTTATCTTATGTTCTGTTGCCCTTTTGCTGCAATTGTTTTCTATATTTATTTATAATTTAAACTCAAGCAAAAAACCTGCTTCTGTTTGATGTAGCTTCGTCATAATATATAAATCTAAACAACTACCCCGATTAACAATCGTCCATAGCTAACATTTTTAAACTAGATGATGAGATAAGCCATCGCGCAACTATATTTATAATCTTTAAAATAGAATAAACAAAAAACGCAATTTCTAGAAGAAAATACTGAAGCATCATCCCTCCAGGGATTCTGTTTTATTAAGGTAAGTAAGATAAGTACCCCCAAAATGATAGGAAACAGAATTGTAATTGCAAGATTATTACATGTTAATATATTCTGGATATTGGTTTGACTAATATGCATACTGAAGTTTGTATGTAATATTCCCATAAAATTACCGGTCTTAATAAATAAACTGCCTGTTGCATAGAAACTCAAAATTAATAGTCCCATGAGCTGAAATAACGTGTGAGCAACGGAATTGTGATTCAGGGAGGGCTTTGGAAGTTTTCGCGTATGTCTTAGATTAATTTTGAGTAATAGAACTACTCGCCGTTACTAACAGGTGTACCAACCCTTTTCCCGGTAACTTAAATTTAGATTAAATCAAACTGCAGGCAAAGCTGTAAAAACTGAGGTTATGTTGGAAATAAAATTTTAAATAATACAATTTAATCATGACAACCAATAGTAATTATTAAATAAGTTGAGTTATATGGCCACCACTGACATCTCTACACAATGTAACTCTTCTTTTAACGGAATCAACAACATTATGAAGTATCCAAGTGAGTGTTATTAATTTCAATTGCGTTAGTAATTCGTTCTTGTAGATCGCCTAGATCAGCAACAGAAGTTTTGAAAATAGTGTTTTTCTAATGTGGCCAAAAGAAAATCTCACAGGGGGTGATATCACATGACCTAACTAATGATGCGATATCCAAAGAATTGCCGCAGAAAGCTAATGTTTTCAAAAGTCGTGTGTGCACGGGCATCTTTCCATCTTGCTGGAAATAACCTTGCTGTAGTTCGTCGTCGTGCAACATGTTCACAAATGGTGTTAAAATTTCATTAAAAACTCTTTTACAATACTTCAAAAGTGACAGTTCAAATGAACTATTTTATTGGATTAAAATTACACATTCATGGTATGTCTATCTCTCTCTTCCAGGGCCAACTCCAGAACATAATTCCGTTGCTCTCACGTTATGTTTGGCTATTAATTTTTACATCCCTATATTTTTAACAAACTGAATAAGTCTTCAACATAATAAAGTGGTGTACTTATTTGTAGGTAATGTTAGATCTAACAACCGTTCCGTAAAAAAATTACTGTAGCTTCCGTTAACTGAACCGACTAAAATACAAAGTGTTAAAAAAAGTGTCACAAACTTTGAGGGCTTGATGGACCGAAATATGCCGAAAATTCATAATGAACATGGGTCCGCAAATGGACAGTTTCAGAAATACGAAACATTTTGCGTTTACACCACTTACACGACATCTCCGTAGCATGGACCTTCGAACTCTTTCGAAAAGACCTACAGTGACTCGGATTCGGTGGCGTCCTTCATATGCTCGTTGGTCCGCGAGATCATTTACAGGCTTAGCGTGTACTAACATTTTCAAATATCTCTAAAGAAATAAATCAAGGGGGTTTAAATCGTGCGATCTTGCAGGTCATGCTACAGGTCTGCCCCTTCATACCCATCTTCGTCCAAATGTTCCGTTTACACATTTGTTGCCTTTGGTTCAAAGGAATCTGCTGATACTAATTTCCTGAAACGATGCAAAAGTCACAGAGTTTTTCCTAAATTTATGAAAGTAGACGTATCAGCAAATTGTAAAACAAGTGATAAAATAATCACGTTCGCTAAAATTAAATGGCTCAGTGCGGAAATTAATTACCAGTACAGTAAAAGAACTAGGTTAGAATTAGAATTATATGATTTGCATTTGAAGCTAACAAGAAACCTAAATAATTGGGAATTTGAGGATTGGTGTCAGTTTCATAGAAAAATCATAGAAGTCACAGATCATAAAGTCAGAACCAAAGTTTACACATTAAACGCAAAATTTCAAAAATTGAGTCTAAAACCAAAAGATAGAATAAAAAATGATAATTCAATGAAAGAGACACTTGTCGTGAATCAGTCGTCTGAGATTTTCAGTATTGATGAATTAAATTTATTAAACAAAGGTTTAAAATACTGTTTGCCAAGCCGTAAGACGCCAATTGAGGAGATAATTGTATGTAAATGTTAATACAACACACATTTTTGTGAGACTTGTCTAAATGAACAGATTGAGGTGGATTCGATAAGTATAAGTAGCTATCAAGACCCTCAATAATGGACTGAGGATTATTAAACTCTTCATTATCCATGAAAATTTTACCAGGATTTCTACTAGTTTATTTTTTGGTTTGGATGTAAGATCAGAAGTGCTTTCGATCAGATGATATGCTATTTTGTACACGTAGGAAGTAGTTAGAGCATGCTTGAGAAATCTGCCTCTTAACTAAAGCTCAGACGCTTAAAATTTAATAAAGAACTGCGATACTTCTGTTTTTTGTAATCATTAAAATAATAATAACATCTGAAGTAAACCAAGGCAGATATTTCCTTATACGATAATTCTTAAATATGGGCATTTGTCTGTCAAAAATAGAATAGAGTGTATCATAAAAGCAATCAGGCTAAATTAATATCGGAGAAACTATCCAGAAATCAGTTGACGTTAAATAGCGCATCATAGAGCGCATGGTAATTAACTTTGCGAAAATTGTAAGCCTTATGACAAATATTACTATGGCATCCTGCCATTCAATCATTCAATATTCAAGATGTACTCCGCTTGTGAAAGAGAACTCTTATCATCCATAAGAGTTCTCTTTCACAAGCGGAGTACATCTTGAATAATATATTACAATGCAGATCCGAAATTATTAAGTCCAGCTAACAATCATCTCTGTTTGTCACATTATTGAACTGACTAAGATTAGTAAACTCATTAATGACATCATGTGTAAAACAAGAGCTATTGAAGGGGTGACTTCAATTATCAAATTATCAGTATATTTCGATAATTAATAATTGCTCAAAATTTTCGAAAAATGTTACAAATTGTATATCAGATATATCGGGTGGTATGTATAATACGAATATAGATAATGTAATACCATTTACTGTACAACTACACCCGATAACATCAATAGTAAGCAAGACATTACGAATAGTATATAAGTAAATTTTTGATACGCTCGTTCCACTCTTGTAAGCCAATAACACTCCGCCACCGTGGGAACGACCAGTCTCTAGAAATCGTCAATCACAACGATGAACTTCATATACACCACAAAAATATTCACAGCTACATATGTCTTCCGATAGCCAGGTTTCAGCTAATCCAATAAAATCGAAATTAAAAGTACATGCGGACTCAAAAAAATCATCAACTTTAGTTCTAAACCCACGGACGTTTTGGAAGTAATAATTCAAATTAAATCTTGGGCACATCAACTTTAAAGCAACAATTTTTGGAATTCCCCTCACTTATTTTATTTTTAAAACTTCACCATTTGCACATTTAGTTGACTCTTTAACTCCTGGTAATATTGCATTTGTCGCAGAGTATGATCCAAGGAGATGCTGTCATTCTTATATGTAGTGTTATTTTTAAGATTCTTAGCCACCGATTAAGATATCCCTGAACGAGGAGGGATATCTTAATCGGCTGATGCAAAAATCTAGTTGGATCGAAAGAACCCAAACATATTGGAGAATCAAGTGTATAATTAACGTTGAGATACTTAAGAATTTCATTGGTACATTCTTTATCTGTTTGAACATCAATGGCTTTAGATGAGGTGTTGTCCTCAACAATGCCATATATAATTAAGTTTTATTTTATTTCGATCGTGTATTTCCTGAATCAACTCCTCGAAGACCCCACCATCTACAGTTACTTATTTGTAGGAATGGGTTGAAGATTATGGCTATTAACTCATTCACATCATTAGCAACAGTAGCGCAATTATTGCATGTCCAGCTGAGGCTGCGTTTGGTCCTGACAATTCTTACTTCGGATGTATTAAGTTTAATACGAGTTTGATTAAAGTGTTTCTTACATATAGAGCAACAAACCAACTTGTGTTCCTCCACCGATGTTCCGCAGCAACTACATGTAAGGTTCGGCGACATCGAGACTGTCTGCAGTTTTAGTATTACGTACTTTGTTAAAAATGCAAAGAAAACTGACAATACTGCGTTGATAAGGCTAGTCGTGTCTGTGCCTTTAAAAAAGCTCGAAACCTTCGACTGCTAATGAAAAAATGATTTTTTGAAGAACAAAAAACTTAAAGAAAAAAGAGAAAACTTATAATAACAATTATAAGATAAAAACCCCTTACCACACTTGATTTTTGCAAATCTAAATACGTATTTCGGCAACTACGTTGCCATCTTCAGTAGAATCTGAACGGATCACCAGTGGGATAACACTGAAGTCAAATTAAAATTAAAGAACCTTATATTTATACTCTTAACCCTAAAGGAAATGTAAAGCGGGGTGTAGTGTACCGTCCTCCTTGTTGCCATGAGTGTTAACTGCGGGGAAAACCTAAAACTAATCAAGCAATTCAAATAAGCTGGACTGCGGTATCGGTCCGTTGTCTGAATTCATTAAATTGTTTTTGTACCTGTGTATGAAAATACTTTCGTGACTGTCTAATTCTGTACAATTCTGTACATCTTTAATTAATTTAAGCGAATCTAGTGGTAATGCGTGGCCTGTTTCTAAAATATGCTGGGCTACGCTTGATTTTTCGGGTCTGTTGAATCTAAAATGTGCTATATGTTCTTTGTAGCGAGTTTTAATTGAACGTTTAGTTTGCCCAACATATTTTTGTTTACAGTCCTTCTAATTTATTTCATATATTCCACTTTTCTGTTCTACCTCAATTTTATCTTTGGCGTTCCCTAATAGGGTTTTCAAAGAATTGCTCGATTTAAACGTGACCTGAAGTTCATGATTTTTGAAAAGTTTATTTAAGTTTTTAGACGCTGCGTGGTACGGTAAACAAACAAATTTATTGTCTTGATCTCTTTGAGGTAGCAGACAGGTGGAATCTACGAGTGTGTTGTTACGTTTATGCTTCCTAATAAGGTTAGTCACTATGCCCGTATCGAAACCATTGTAATCCGCAATGTTTTTAATAAAATTGAGTTCGGTGTTGTATCTATCTTTTGTTAGTGGAAAACTTAACAAACGATCTATGAGAAAATTGAAGGATGTCATTTTTTGCTGAAAGCTATGACATGACTCCGCGGTTATGAATTTGTTTACATTGGTTTCTTTCCGGAAAATGTTTATTTCTATAATATTGTTATTTCTAATTACTACCGTATCCAAAAATGGTAAGCGATCATTTGTTTCCTTTTCGATTGTGAATTTAATAGATGTGAATTTCGAATTTAATTCATTTAAAAATGCTTCTACATTGCATTTACTAGTGTCAAACATCGCGAAAATATCATCGACGTACCTGATCCATACTTTAGGGAAATATTCAGCATTTCTTTTGAAATCTAATTCAAACTGACTCATGAATAAATTGGCTATAAATGGACACAAAGAGTTGCCGATAGCTGTTCCTTGTTGTTGTTCATAGAAGTTTCCTTCAAATTGAAAACAATTTTGGGACATGCATAGGGTTGTCAACTTCAAGTATTCATTTACTTTTGCCGAGTCGATTTAATTTAAGTTTATGATATTTATCCATTAATACTATTATATTAATTCTCACAAGTCAAGTATTCATTTACTTTTGCCGAGTCGATCTTGTTCTTATTGAGTAAACAAACCAAATATTTCAGAGTTTCCGGAATAGGTACCGAAGGAAACAAGGAGCTTACATCAAATGAAACCAAGATTTCGTCCTTTTCCAGCTTGCAATCTTTGACTTGCTGAATGAATTCCAACGAATTTTGAATTAAAAAGCTTTCAGGCTGTTCGGACAAATTTTTAATACCTGAAACGATAGGTCTCATCGAATTACCTGGTTTATGTATTTTCGGTAAACAGTATAACCTAGGTACTATGGGGTTAGATATATTTATTTTAAACTTCTGGGAGTACGTTAATAATTGTGGACAGTTCTTTATCGCGTCTTTAGTTTCCCTGATCATCCTTGGTAGTGGATTTTTCTTTAATTCTGCGTATGGCCCCTCTGATATTAACTGTTTAACCCTCTCACTGTAATCGGCTTTGTCCATAATTACTAACTTGTCTGCTTTTAAAAAGAAACAGTTTTTCCTTCCAGATTTTTAATAATATTCCATTCGTTATTATTCGAATTCTGTTTGTGCTGCTGTAAGTTTTGCCTGATTTGATTCTTGCAAGTCTCTCTGATAAAAGATTTCGAAGTGTCTTCAAAATTTTTAATCGAAGTCTCGATTCCTACAATTATCTCCTCAATTGGCGTCTTACGGCTTGGCAAACAGTATTTTAAACCTTTGTTTAATAAATTTAATTCATCAATACTGAAAATCTCAGACGACTGATTCACGACAAGTGTCTCTTTCATTGAATTATCAATTTTTATTCTATCTTTTGGTTTTAGACTCAATTTTTGAAATTGAATCTTTTATCAGAGAGACTTGCAAGAATCAAATCAGGCAAAACTTACAGCAGCACAAACAGAATTCGAATAATAACGAATGGAATATTATTAAAAATCTGGAAGGAAAAACTGTTTCTTTTTAAAAGCAGACAAGTTAGTAATTATGGACAAAGCCGATTACAGTGAGAGGGTTAAACAGTTAATATCAGAGGGGCCATACGCAGAATTAAAGAAAAATCCACTACCAAGGATGATCAGGGAAACTAAAGACGCGATAAAGAACTGTCCACAATTATTAACGTACTCCCAGAAGTTTAAAATAAATATATCTAACCCCATAGTACCTAGGTTATACTGTTTACCGAAAATACATAAACCAGGTAATTCGATGAGACCTATCGTTTCAGGTATTAAAAATTTGTCCGAACAGCCTGAAAGCTTTTTAATTCAAAATTCGTTGGAATTCATTCAGCAAGTCAAAGATTGCAAGCTGGAAAAGGACGAAATCTTGGTTTCATTTGATGTAAGCTCCTTGTTTCCTTCGGTACCTATTCCGGAAACTCTGAAATATTTGGTTTGTTTACTCAATAAGAACAAGATCGACTCGGCAAAAGTAAATGAATACTTGACTTGTGAGAATTAATATAATAGTATTAATGGATAAATATCATAAACTTAAATTAAATCGACTCGGCAAAAGTAAATGAATACTTGAAGTTGACAACCCTATGCATGTCCCAAAATTGTTTTCAATTTGAAGGAAACTTCTATGAACAACAACAAGGAACAGCTATCGGCAACTCTTTGTGTCCATTTATAGCCAATTTATTCATGAGTCAGTTTGAATTAGATTTCAAAAGAAATGCTGAATATTTCCCTAAAGTATGGATCAGGTACGTCGATGATATTTTCGCGATGTTTGACACTAGTAAATGCAATGTAGAAGCATTTTTAAATGAATTAAATTCGAAATTCACATCTATTAAATTCACAATCGAAAAGGAAACAAATGATCGCTTACCATTTTTGGATACGGTAGTAATTAGAAATAACAATATTATAGAAATAAACATTTTCCGGAAAGAAACCAATGTAAACAAATTCATAACCGCGGAGTCATGTCATAGCTTTCAGCAAAAAATGACATCCTTCAATTTTCTCATAGATCGTTTGTTAAGTTTTCCACTAACAAAAGATAGATACAACACCGAACTCAATTTTATTAAAAACATTGCGGATTACAATGGTTTCGATACGGGCATAGTGACTAACCTTATTAGGAAGCATAAACGTAACAACACACTCGTAGATTCCACCTGTCTGCTACCTCAAAGAGATCAAGACAATAAATTTGTTTGTTTACCGTACCACGCAGCGTCTAAAAACTTAAATAAACTTTTCAAAAATCATGAACTTCAGGTCACGTTTAAATCGAGCAATTCTTTGAAAACCCTATTAGGGAACGCCAAAGATAAAATTGAGGTAGAACAGAAAAGTGGAATATATGAAATAAATTAGAAGGACTGTAAACAAAAATATGTTGGGCAAACTAAACGTTCAATTAAAACTCGCTACAAAGAACATATAGCACATTTTAGATTCAACAGACCCGAAAAATCAAGCGTAGCCCAGCATATTTTAGAAACAGGCCACGCATTACCACTAGATTCGCTTAAATTAATTAAAGATGTACAGAATTGTACAGAATTAGACAGTCACGAAAGTATTTTCATACACAGGTACAAAAACAATTTAATGAATTCAGACAACGGACCGATACCGCAGTCCAGCTTATTTGAATTGCTTGATTAGTTTTAGGTTTTCCCCGCAGTTAACACTCATGGCAACAAGGAGGACGGTACACTACACCCCGCTTTACATTTCCTTTAGGGTTAAGAGTATAAATATAAGGTTCTTTAATTTTAATTTGACTTCAGTGTTATCCCACTGGTGATCCGTTCAGATTCTACTGAAGATGGCAACGTAGTTGCCGAAATACGTATTTAGATTTGCAAAAATCAAGTGTGGTAAGGGGTTTTTATCTTATAATTGTTATTATAAGTTTTCTCTTTTTTCTTTAAGTTTTTTGTTCTTCAAAAAATCATTTTTTCATTAGCAGTCGAAGGTTTCGAGCTTTTTTAAAGGCACAGACACGACTAGCCTTATCAACGCAGTATTGTCAGTTTTCTTTGCATTTTTAACAAAGTACGTAATACTAAAACTGCAGACAGTCTCGATGTCGCCGAACCTTACATGTAGTTGCTGCGGAACATCGGTGGAGGAACACAAGTTGGTTTGTTGCTCTATATGTAAGAAACACTTTAATCAAACTCGTATTAAACTTAATACATCCGAAGTAAGAATTGTCAGGACCAAACGCAGCCTCAGCTGGACATGCAATAATTGCGCTACTGTTGCTAATGATGTGAATGAGTTAATAGCCATAATCTTCAACCCATTCCTACAAATAAGTAACTGTAGATGGTGGGGTCTTCGAGGAGTTGATTCAGGAAATACACGATCGAAATAAAATAAAACTTAATTATATATGGCATTGTTGAGGACAACACCTCATCTAAAGCCATTGATGTTCAAACAGATAAAGAATGTACCAATGAAATTCTTAAGTATCTCAACGTTAATTATACACTTGATTCTCCAATATGTTTGGGTTCTTTCGATCCAACTAGATTTTTGCATCAGCCGATTAAGATATCCCTCCTCGTTCAGGGATATCTTAATCGGTGGCTAAGAATCTTAAAAATAACACTACATATAAGAATGACAGCATCTCCTTGGATCATACTCTGCGACAAATGCAATATTACCAGGAGTTAAAGAGTCAACTAAATGTGCAAATGGTGAAGTTTTAAAAATAAAATAAGTGAGGGGAATTCCAAAAATTGTTGCTTTAAAGTTGATGTGCCCAAGATTTAATTTGAATTATTACTTCCAAAACGTCCGTGGGTTTAGAACTAAAGTTGATGATTTTTTTGAGTCCGCATGTACTTTTAATTTCGATTTTATTGGATTAGCTGAAACCTGGCTATCGGAAGACATATGTAGCTGTGAATATTTTTGTGGTGTATATGAAGTTCATCGTTGTGATTGACGATTTCTAGAGACTGGTCGTTCCCACGGTGGCGGAGTGTTATTGGCTTACAAGAGTGGAACGAGCGTATCAAAAATTTACTTATATACTATTCGTAATGTCTTGCTTACTATTGATGTTATCGGGTGTAGTTGTACAGTAAATGGTATTACATTATCTATATTCGTATTATACATACCACCCGATATATCTGATATACAATTTGTAACATTTTTCGAAAATTTTGAGCAATTATTAATTATCGAAATATACTGATAATTTGATAATTGAAGTCACCCCTTCAATAGCTCTTGTTTTACACATGATGTCATTAATGAGTTTACTAATCTTAGTCAGTTCAATAATGTGACAAACAGAGATGATTGTTAGCTGGACTTAATAATTTCGGATCTGCATTGTAATATATTATTCAAGATGTACTCCGCTTGTGAAAGAGAACTCTTATGGATGATAAGAGTTCTCTTTCACAAGCGGAGTACATCTTGAATATTGAATGATTGAATGGCAGGATGCCATAGTAATATTTGTCATAAGGCTTACAATTTTCGCAAAGTTAATTACCATGCGCTCTATGATGCGCTATTTAACGTCAACTGATTTCTGGATAGTTTCTCCGATATTAATTTAGCCTGATTGCTTTTATGATACACTCTATTCTATTTTTGACAGACAAATGCCCATATTTAAGAATTATCGTATAAGGAAATATCTGCCTTGGTTTACTTCAGATGTTATTATTATTTTAATGATTACAAAAAACAGAAGTATCGCAGTTCTTTATTAAATTTTAAGCGTCTGAGCTTTAGTTAAGAGGCAGATTTCTCAAGCATGCTCTAACTACTTCCTACGTGTACAAAATAGCATATCATCTGATCGAAAGCACTTCTGATCTTACATCCAAACCAAAAAATAAACTAGTAGAAATCCTGGTAAAATTTTCATGGATAATGAAGAGTTTAATAATCCTCAGTCCATTATTGAGGGTCTTGATAGCTACTTATACTTATCGAATCCACCTCAATCTGTTCATTTAGACAAGTCTCACAAAAATGTGTGTTGTATTAACATTGAATATATTTCTGAAAAGGATGTTCTGACTTCTATACATTGACTTAAAAACAAATTATTTTCCGGACATGATCAAGTTCCTAGTTTTTTAATTAAAGACTGAAGCAATGTTCTTGCTCCGCGGTTGGTCAAAGTATTTAATCTGGCTCTTAAAACCTCTACTTTTCCTGATTCATTTAGGTTGGCGAGAATTACTCCTATTTTAAAGTCAGGCGATGCAACCAACATACTATCGATCTATTGCGATATTATCAAATTTTGCAAAGGTCTTCGAGTCATGTTCTTATTCCTGCATCTACCCATATGTTAAAAAACCTTGTCAATCATAACATCATTCGTTATAAACTGAGACCGGTAGGTTTTAGAGAATCATTGATTACTTTTTTTGAATCCTACCTGGAGTCCAGACTTCATTATGTGTCTTTTAACGGTCATTCTTCATCTGTCTTTCTCGCTTCTTCTGGAGTCCCACAAAGCTCGAACCTAGGTCCACTGATATTTAACATCTTTATTAATGATTTAACAGAGGTTATTACTTGTGAGAAATTACTCTTTGCGGATAACTTAAAAATATACCAACAATCTAGACTAGAACATTGGATCCTATTAACTTTCTTTATCCTTTAAATTCAATTACTCTTTTATGCTGTGATAGTGTTAGGGATTTAGGAGTTGTGTTTGATAGCAAATTAACCTTTGTGAATCACATTATTCGTACGACCTCTGCAACCAGGCAGATGTTCAGCTTTATAGTCAGATATTGCAAATGGTTCAATAGTACTATATCACCGGTTTGATATCAATATATATTTCTCTAGTTCGTTCACGATTGGAATATGCAGCGCTGATCTGGTATCCATATTATCGGATTCACATAAATGAACTTGATCCTGTGAGAAACATTGAACAGGTGTTACTCTTGGATCGTTTTAATATGCCATCTCTCAGTTTTAGAAGAATTATGATTAGTCTTAAGTTCTTGTTCAACTTACTACACAATAAGTTCGACTGTAGCGCTCTAACCAGTTAAAAAAATCAGGTCACCAGTTCATATAATGCGTCGAAATTTCAACCAAATTTCCAATGTTTGTGACATTAATTCCAGTACAATTCAATTTATCCAACAAGAAGCCGCTCAACGATTTGATATATTTGATGATTCTGATCACTAAACATAATAGTGTTTATTTCTTTTTATTTTATTTTGTTTGTTCATTATATTTTGTTATTTATATTTCACCTATTATTATTATTACTATTATTATTGTTAACATAGTTATAGTTATAGCTATATTTTCCAATTTTTTGTTTCATAATGACTGTTATTTAGTTTTGTCCTGTATATGGAATGATTTTCTGTTGGGCAATAAATTATATATTATTATTATTATCTCCTGACCTTGAACTTGTATCTTGTAACTTGTATCACATGCATCTTTGAATTTGGAACAGTAAATTTAATATTATGTAAATTGTACTGGTTGTCCAATTTTACAACTATCAATTTCAGTAAATATACTGTATAATTGTTGAATAATTTACAAATAAAATTATAATTGCAACTGAAAACCAAATAAAATAAAGTGTGAAATAACAATTATTACTATATTCTATATATACTAATGTATAATAGTATGTATATTTGACGAAACTTTTAATTTTGTAATTATAATATGTTCATGAAACATTATATAGATATTACATTTGTGTGTAAAGGGATATTAATTGCTGATATGTTAATTTAAGCATTTAAGCTTTCATAATGTATTAATATTCTGGTATTAATATATAAACGAACTAATATAAAATAATTGCCTCACATATCATAATAAGTTACATGATAGTTTTCTTCAAGAAAATCATTCGATACAAGTGTGATGCTTTTTTACACTTATCTTATAGATAGGTCTCCCAATGTGGCCTATGGCCTAGGCATTGTAAATATAACTAAAGTTGACACAAATATCATAAAAATTTTATGATTTCAATTGTAAATTTCAATCTAATTTCAATCTCACAATTCTTTCAAAAACGCACTGGGCAGTATTTGCACTCACTTATCAGGACAACAAACATCTTCCAGCTTTTACTTCTATCGATCGTTCTCCTCTTATAATTAATTTAAAATTGTGATTTTGTCAATTACAGATAAATCGATACAATTTTATAAAAGTGGAACAAATGGTTATAGATAAATAGAAAGTTTCAAGAATTTAAAGAAAAATGTGTAAGCCACCAAATAAAATTTATTGTGGTAAAACAGCCACTTTTTAAAAAATTAATTTCTAATTTACTAATAAAGAAAGTACATAATTTTTAACTGACATTCTGTTCCATATAGCAAGGTATTAATAATTTTTCAATCAATGTATATTTATTATTATTTTTTTAACTTTCATTATACAAGCAGAGCCCACACTATAAGTCGTCCCTCTCATACGGTGGCAGGAATCTTAAATCATTGGATGATGAATTTTAATATAACAAAATTTAGTACACAGTACCCATCAATAACAGAACTGTCAATACGTTTTATAAAATAAAGATAAAATAACTCACCTCATACCCAACATAAGGATAGGTGATTTTCTGCCAGGACAAACTGGCAAAAACGAAATGCCACATCACAAAGCCGTATTGCAAATAAGTCATCAAACTATATTCTTGGTTCATTATTAGCTTTGTACTAATAAGGTCGTTGTAACAGAACCAATCCATAGCTTTGCAGATTCCCACCATCGATGAATCCTTCACGGCCATCGACGGATAATTCTCAAAAACTCCCTGCATAAGACGTTCGTAATCTCCAAATGAGTTGACCGTATGCAAGATTTTCCCCATGCGAGATTTCAAGCTCATATCTGCATAGCATTTTACACCCTCGGAGCTCCTAGTTTCATTACCCGCTGTGCACAATTTTTGTTTGGGCCGCTCGATTTGAAAAATTTCCTGCCAAACGGTGAAAAGTCCCTTGTGCATGTCCTTTTCTCCAACGCTGGAGTTCAAAACGTCAGACAATGTAACAGTCGGTTTGCTTTTTGCCTTAAAAAACTGCAACACGGATAGGCACGCCCGAATGTCATTACCAGCTTTTTCGGCCAAAGCCAGGAGTGCACCCATGTCAGTTTTGATATGCTGGCGCCGTGCAATTTCATTTAAACGTTCGGCCAATCGCGTACTAGTTGTCGGTGGGAAGTTGACGACGAATGCAATCTGTCGAAGTGTCCGCAGTGCCGGAACATAAACATCGTTGCATATGCAAATAATGGGACGCCTTAGGAAAGAAGATTTCTGATTTTTGCCCCTTTTCGCTTTCGGTGCGTGCGTGCCATTCACGAATTTCACGAGGTATTCGATGGACGGCAGAGGGGCGCCGTCTATCTCGTCGAAAACTAGGCAATTTGGGCGATTTTCTTTGTCGATTACCGAACGCATCGATGTCGAGTTTTCGATAGCCTTTTTGAAGCAATCGAGACTCCGGTCGTCGGACGCGTTGACTTCGATAACGTTGTAACCAACATGCCTGGCTACCATGTGTGCTAGTGTTGTTTTACCTACAATGAAGAAAACTTTTTAAGCGAAAATATGTTTCAATGCAAAATTTAACAAATCCAATGAAGGAATTAGATTGAATGTGAGGCTAACAAAATTTTCAAATTTACCCCACATTTATTAAAATTAAAGAATGACAAGAAACTACCACAATCCAATCCAAATATTGAAATACAAAAATTCAGTACTAAAATAAAATTATAGAAGTAATATTTTTTAAATCGTTTAAAATATTAATCAAAATTATAAAATAAATAAACCAATCACGGCAGTTAAAATACACCTGAAGAAAATAACGAAAAGTATATATAATTTACCTAAACCTGGTGGTCCACACAACAAGGCGACCTTATACTCTGGCCTGCCGTGCTCATCTAATTTCAAACTTAGCTCCTGCTTTCGAAATTTGAATTTACTTTCCTCAACTTTGACGGGCTTAATTTTTGGCCGCCGATTGAATACCACCTTATCCCACAGCTTCAGCCAACGCAACAACGTTCGGTTTGTGCTTTCGTCACTCAGTAATTCTAAGTATTTTCTGGGCTTGTACGTCTCTACCCACAAACTCTTGTTTTCATCGACCTCTGCTTGTAAAATTGTAGTTTCGGTGTTCTGAGAATCATCCTGAGTATTTTCCAATTCTTTATTTATCTATAACAAAAAATACGTTTCAATATTTGACCACATTATAAGCAGGGATTCAATAATGGTTCAATTCATCAATACTGCCCTGTTAAGCATAAAAATCGTATCTACATTTTTTACGATTTTCAAGTTTTTATCTCATCGCAAACATATAAACTTGTTTTCTTATATTATTAGAGCAAGAAATCGTATCTGCTTTAGTTTAGCTAATTGTAGGAAAGTCGTATCTGCAAAGGACAAATTGTTAAGGATAAATCTTGAGTCTACATCTGTTAATACCAAACGTCGTAACTGACGAAATAAAATGCAGATACGGCTCCTCAAGCAAAACAAACTCAATTGGGTAATATTTTTGTGGATTTGGGTTGGATTGCATTGGGTTCATTTTTGATAATTTCAGCCAAATCTATTTATCGTATAATCGAATAAAAACTTTGTAATTCGAACGTTTGCTTTAAAAAAATCGCGTCACCTATTACATTTTAAAAATTAATTGCATGTTTGTTGGGTTATTTTTAGTTCATTTTTGTCGTCCAATCTATTTGTCGTACGTCCAAATTTGTTAATATTCTTGCAAATATTTGCTTAAAAACCATAACATTTCTGCACAGTTTAGTTAAGTTGCATTGGATCGGACTTAATTTACAATATCTTTAGCCTTATCAATTCATATTCATCGTACGTCCAAATTTTATAAAATACTGACTTCAATGACAAGTCTCAAAAATGCACACATTTGCTTCTTAAAAAAATTTTACAATTTTTTCAGGGTTTAGTTTGATTGAGTCGAGCTTATTTTTTTGGGATTGTTTTTGAATATCTTTCGTACAATCAATCGTATATTCAAATTTGGTACAGTGTAGTTCCAATAGTGAGTCTGAAAAAATCCATTTTCTTCTTTAAGAAAAAAACATGTTCAACAATATATTTAAGTTTGATTGGATTGGGCTTCTTTTTCAATATCTTCGATCCAATAAATTATCTTACGACCAAATTTGACAAAAATTTGTAATTCCCATAAACTGCAAACATTTGTTTCTTTAAAAAACCATTGAGTTGGGTTGGGTTTGGATATTTTCGTAAGATTGGGTTCATTGCATTGGATTATTTTAAAAGCCTTAGCACAATCAATATGTGACAATTTAATAAAATTATTATAAATGCAAATGTTTGTTCAAAAAAGTGCTTATTCAAAATCGACACTTTCATGGAGTTTGGTGAATTTATTTTTATATCAATTTATTGCAATCAATTTATCTTACAATCAATCAAATTGTTGTAATTCCAACGACTTCAAAAATTTGAGTATTATCGTCGTGGGGTTTATTTCAGTGAGATTTGGTTGGATTTTGAATTGATTTAGCCCATACAACTCCGCACTGAACTTTCTTATACTTAGTTATACTCAATGTTTCGAAAAAACTTTTCAAATGAAAATTCTTTAAAATATCAATAACTTTTGTAAGAATATTTTTTTCGATAACATGAAGCGTTTCCGAGATTAGGAAAAAGGTAATAAGAGTAAACGATTACCTCCGGTTGAGGTATTGCTTCAAAATAGGACGTTTTCTTTTCTGCTATATACAAATCTTAAGTTTAAAGTTTCATAGCTCTAGCTATAATTGTTTGGACGCTAGGGAGAGAGCTTGCGCGCCCACGCACACCCAAATAAATGTTTATAGAACTAAAAAGTTCCTTATTCAACATTATTCTATTATGATATATACAAACTGAGGAACTAAAGATTGCTACAAGGTTGTGCTTAATCTATCCCTAAACTTACTATTATCGTAGCTTCATTCCAGATCTCTTTAAAAGCATTGCCCATAACTCCGGCAAAACTACATTTTTCGGCAGTTACACGTGTTTGTTCCTTCTCGTACTCCTCGGAATGGAATCTAACGTACACACGTTCTCCGTCATGTCTAGTAACACCAATGAATGGAAATTTAGGCACACGATATGACAAATTATGCCTTCCAAAGTCTGCGCGGGTTGTTGTGTAATTTTTACCGAAAAGTGCATCATGATTGTTATGTTCTTTGGCTAACTTTCTCAACTGAATGATGTGTTCTATAAGTGCCAAATCTGCAGTTTCCCTGTCGGTTTTTTGCTTCTTCGGAGCGCGGACGTAACCAACGTTGCCTTCCTCAAGGATGTCGTCGATGTCTCCAAACAATTCCTGTATCGACCGCTTCTTTGCTGTTGCATCTTCGGTAGGATTCGATTGCTGGCTAGCGATAATCTCAGTACTTGCTATTTGTGAATCACTTGGGATATTTCGTAACGGTAAAATATTCGTTTCAACCGAATTGTGAAAGTTGTTAACAGTATTTGGAACATTTGATGGTTTATTTTGATTAATTCTCGACGTCGACGGAGTGTCTAATTGCAATGTTTTTCTGACTGGTCTTGATATAGTGTCGCCGAAATCTAAAAAGGTATTAATTAATATCAAACATTGACTTTTATAATAAACATAACCTAGGATATTGGAATGTTACCTTCTTGTTCGTTCAATAATTCCAATTCGTCGCCGTACATCAACTCGAATTCTTCATCTTCGTTGGGATATTCATCCATATTGTTTTAATTTATGTAAATCAGGGTAAATTAAAGAAATTTATTTAACTTAAAATGTTTGGCGCCAATCACTAGTTTAATATTTGACGTACATACTTTAAAGATTTCATAATAGAAGATTGAACCTGCCATCTAGTATTTTAAAGGCAAATTATTTGTTGAATTAAGGCGCGCTACCGCGTTTAAGATGGCACTCGGTATCTCCAGATTTTAAATTGTATGCATTTTTACTTAATTGTATCAACTGAAACTAATACAAGTTTTACACTTGTTAATTTTCTGTCCGATATGGTGGACCAGAAGGCCATCGCTTCTGGTTTTATCAATGCAGCGGATCAATAATGTCAAATATCAATAAATTTACCTATTCAAGGTAATTTTGAAGGTTTGTAATTAAGGTCGTGCCTCAACATATAATTAAATAAAAATTAATATTACAATTCAGCAGAATTCTGATTGCAAAATGTGTCGCTAAAAGGTTGAGATACGCTGAATTAAGTATAAGTACACTCTACTTTACCCTACACCCTTCAATAAACTTTAGAAAAAAAAAACGCTAGTGACTGTCTGGAAAATCATTTAGCCCACTCTTGTTGTGATAATAGATTAGTGTTACTATTGTTCCTTGTTTTCTTCTTATTTTAAATTCAAGTATTTCTTTTTTAATTCTAATTTGTCTGTTACGTACTTCGCTCAATTTAATTGTTGTTTTATTGCTATTTGGAGTTCCAGGAAAAATAAAATAATAATTTAAATTGCTGTGGAAAGTCGGTGGCGGCAGTAAATGTACCAAGTTGTATATTTGGCTGCCTATATATAACGAATATTATTTTTCTTTTCGCGTAAATCGAACGGATATTGACAGTACATATCATATCTGAAATTTAAAAAAAAGTTTGTTACTTAACTGTAAATAAATATATTGATCTAACAAATTACGATTAGTTTACATGTGAACAATATTAATGCAACGAACGTTGAACTACTGTTATTTCTACGTATATGTATGTACAACGTCTGTATCACGTTGCGGAATAAGGTCATAAATTAATTAAGCGGCTGCAGAGTAACGGTTTAATCAGATTAATTCCCATTGTTTCTCAAGAATGGACGCCGACCAATCAGTAGATATCTTGAATCATTTTACGCAGAAGAACAATTTAAATATTTCCTCAACAAACAGCATTGAATCAACAGGAGATACGAAAACGGTGTGTTAAGAATTGAAATGAGTTAAATTCCGGTCTTGGACCTCGACAGTTACACCTAGCGCGGGCCAGTGTAAAGTAATGAGAATACAGCGCTGTAAAATACTTCGTTTTTAATTTTTACCAAAATAATTGTGCATTAAAATTCAAAATGTAAGTAATACTTTTTACATTATTATAAATAACTTTTGAAAAGCAGATAAGGTAACGTAAACACAGTTAATTGCAATAGTAAATAAGGGAAATAACTTGAAACCGAGCACAACAGACAATTAAATTTAATCGCCCAATTATACGAATTTAAAATAATTGCGAGATAACGTATCTTATATACATATAATTAATCATGAGACATCGATTAACACGTTAAATGTTACTAAATGATTCGATCTAATATTTTGCTATTTTGCAAAAATTACCATAAAAGTAATATTTTTTAGAATTATTTTATGGATATTCTTCGACAACTCGGAAACAACTAAACAGAAATCATGGAGATGCGTTAACAACAAAAGTGGGGAGCGTACAAACGGAACCAATTACGTTTAAAGTGAAATTGGTTCGGCAGCGATACGAAATGCGACGTGTCTTCTTCGCGTGATGGATAACCTCTGAACCAACACCGATAATACGAATAGATTTGTGTGCATTCTATGACTGGTGGTGTGTGTGCACGCAACGTGTATTAAATTAAAATGATGAGTCGACATTGTGCCGCATTTTCCGTACTTTTCGTGTTATTTTGGAGTTGGTGTTGCGGTTTCGTTTTGATATCGTCCTCTTCGGTTGTGGGGGCCGGAGGGATTTCCGAGGGACACACCTACGAATCTGGGAATTCCTGGCTCTATCGTTACTCCACTGGGGTGCTGCTGGATGAAAGGAACGGCGATGGGAAGAATGTTGGATTTCTAATCGGCGCCGAAGTTTTCGTGGAGTCAATATGGAGCTCGTCATATTCCAGACTTCTGAGGATGCATGTATGTTTTTTTAACATATTTGTTCTAATTGCATTGATGTTTACACCTTATGTTACAAAGAAATTAAATTTGCAACGTTTGGTATATTAGAGGTAATATCATAGAAAAATAGCACTTGAAATGAAATTCCCTTTAGCCCGGGGGTTAAATGGATTTCTTTGAATTATAGACAACTTATACGAACCTGGGACAATAACCATAAAAACCATAATAGTTAGCTTCTTTATTCTCTCGCATTTAGATGTTGGGTCCATTTAATATATATATATATATATATATATATATATATATATAATTATTTGAAATTCGTAGGATTTTCGGTGTGTTTCTTTTTATTTTCAATTTTAAAAAATCATTACGCGCGTTTCGTTTTTATTTAAAACATCATCAGAATCTAAAAAATATATAAAATATAAAAGACATATAAGATTTAAAATTATAACTGTAAAATATAAAAGAAAAAACATTTTTTTTTTCTTAGATAGAAGTGTGTTTATGATATAATTAAGGTTAAAAGTATATAAAATAAATTTCAGAATATAATAGAATAGAATAGAATTAAAATTGAAAATAAAAAGAAGCACACCGAAAATCCTACGAATTTCAAATAATTATAATACATACGGTGTCGAAAACCCAACAAATATATATATATATATATAATATAGATTTAACAAATAGAATTATCACTATTTGTAAAAATGATAATATCAAAATAGGTCAATACAACATCATGTCTTTAGATAGATTATTTTCAAAACTGAAAGATAAAATTCCTCTTCTCCAAAAGTCTAATGTTATATATAAAATTCCATGTATAGATTGTGATAAATGTTATATTGGCCAGACTAGTCAGTGGTTAAACACTCGTTTAATACAACACAAGAGTGACGTTAGGATAGCGAAGTTAAATTGTGCTTTATCTCAACATTGTTTTAATTTGAAGCATCAATTTGACTTTACTAGTACTACTGTTTTGGCCGAAGAGAAAAATTATAATAGCAGGATGTTTTTAGAGATGGTTCATATCAATAAAAATATAAATTCTATAAATTCTCGTTCAGATATTCAGAAACTTAGTACCATTTATTCTTACATTTTGAGTTTGTAGTTATTTGTAGTCTATTTAGTTGGTTTTCTTATCGTTTTTGATTGAGTTATGAATTTAATTTATTTAGTGAGTTCGTTATACAACATGTACAGTAACATTTTTACGTTGTACTCGTTTCTAGGGTTTCACTTTTCATATTTAGATATCGTTTACGTCGACATTTTTGAAAATTGTCATTCATCATCAAAATTTATATTTATCTCCATTAATATTGAGAGCCTTAGCACCTTATCTTTATAATTTGTTTTCGACCTTGTTTTATTCCTCTAGTTGTAAGTATCTTTTATAATTGTTATATGTACGTCAGATGTCATTTTTTAGTTATTCCTGAAGAAGCAATAAATAATATTGCGAAATATTGAATAAAAACAAATGAGTTTCTTTTAATAAGTAGAAGCCTGTTGATCGTCATCCCCAAGAATTTTTAAATTATATATATATATATATATATATATATATATATATATATATATATATATATATATATTGATATGATATAATGTTTAATTTATTATTAAAATTGTGCTCTTTAATTGCCTTAATTAACGAAATCAAAGAAAGGGAAATGTTAAATACTAAACACATATATTTTTGACCATTTTAGCCTTCCCTGCCTGAGTGCACAATATGTTTATCGATATTTACAGATTCCTGGTTCCTCGTCCTGAATTTGAATGTTTTCTAATGTTATCAAAAGTTATAATGGCTATTTTTTTTCTCTCTTTACAACGATGCTTTCCTTTTTCATTTACGTGCCCGAATAACCTTATAAATTGCAGAAACCATTTTCGTAATTTGACAAGACACATTTTCAATATATATATATATATATATATATATATATATATATATATATATATATATATATATATATATGTGTTAGTTCGTAGATTCTTGGGTAAAATCTGATTTTTCAGGTTTTCTTTTGCTATTGCTTCATTCATGAAAGTTCGCTCGTAATTATGTTTGCATAGATCATGATATCTTTTGCACGTTCTGCTATTTCTATAAGCTGTTGTTTCTGTACCCTACTTATATTTTTTTGTGTTTCTCAGTTTCTGTTATTACATCGTCTACGACCACATTATGTATAGTCGGGCTCGCTAGTCCCCATTGTATAAGACATGCTTTGGATACAAACTCGCGTGATTGTAAGTTTCCTGTTCTGAAACAGTTAATTGCCTATTTATACAGACTATTCAGTAATTCTTCTCTTGAAATATTCTCGAATCCGTTTTTACGTCTATAATAACCTGAGAGCAACGGAATTATGTTCTAGGGTTGGCCCTGGAAGGAGATAGATATACCATGAATGTGTAATTTTAATCCAATAAAATAGTTCATTTAAACTGTCACTTTTTGAAGTATTGCAAAACAGTTTTTAATGAAATTTTAACACCATTTGTGAACATGTTGCACGACGACGAAGTACAGCAAGGTTATTTTCAGCAAGATAGCGCCCGTGCACACGAGACTTTTGAAAACATTAGTTGTTTGAGGTAATTCTTTGGTTATCGCATCATTAGTTTAAATACAGAGACAATTTGGCCTCCGAGGTCATGTGATATCACCCCTGTGAGATTTTCTTATGGCCACATTTGAAAAAAACTCCTGTTGCTGATCTAGGCGATCTACAAGAACGAATTACTAACGCAATTGAAGAAATTAATAACACTCACTTGGATATTTCATAATGTTGTTGATTCCGTTAAAAGAAGAGTTACATTGTGTAGAGATGTCAGTGGTGGTCATATAAGTCATCTTATTTGATAATTACTATTGGTTGTCATGATTTAATTGTATTATTTAAAATTTTATTTCCAACATAACCTAAATTTTTACAGCTTTGCCTGCAGTTTGATTTAATCTAAATTTAAGTTACCGGGAAAAGGGTTGGTACACCTGTTAGTAACGGCGAGTGGTTTTTTTACTCAAAATCAATCTAAGACATACGCGAAAACTTCCAAAGCCGTCCCTGAATCATAATTCCGTTGCTCACACGTTAGCTACATATGTCGTGTTGTTTCTGATCCTTTCTATTAGTTGCTTCGTCGTAAATATGTGATCCTGGTCTCCTCTTCCTTTTCTAAAACCGTGTTACTTCCAACTGAGGGTCCGCCATCGTTTTTAATCTTCTCTCTAGGATTTTCTCATATACCTAAACCAGTGGTAAGATGAATCCTAATTCCCTACTGGGGGAAGGAATGATACCAGAAGGATTTCCGGTATCGTTCCTTTATACCAGATCTTGATAAATAATTTCGCTAGTACTTCAATTCCATTTTCATCGTATTTTGTTACCATCCTTCCTAGCCCCCTTACATCATTTTAATATTCTTATAGCTTCATTCGCTTCTTCTACTTTCACTCGCATGCTATCTTCTATTTCATCTCCTACGATAATTTCTATTGTATTAAGTACCTCTTCAAAATATTCTTTCCACCTGGTCGTTTCCTATTATTTTTATTATTTAGATTTCATTTCTGCTCTTATTTCGTCAACCTTTCAGCAATGTTTTAAAGCTCTGATTGCCTTTACTGACTAAACTGCACCTTCTCGCCTTCATTGGGCCTATACACTAATTTCATTTATTTATTTATTTGTCTATATAATACTCAGAATCCACCTTTTCAAATTCTTCTATTATATCAACCTCCTTTCCCGTCAAACTTCTTACAGTCCATGTTCCTAATCACCACATTTTCCCTTTCGATTTCCTTTTTTTATTTAATATTTTCTTTTCTGTTTTTCCCTTTATTTGAATACTTTTATTATTAGTACTGTCATATCCATGTTCACTTCCTAATTCTTAGCCCCATCTTGTAATAACGCCATAACTTTTTTTGGTTCCCTTCTTGCAAGTATCTTTGCAACTTTGTTCCGCTTCCGTAGTATCTCATAGTTTGTCAATTTATCACATCCCTCCTCCATTTATCTCTACATTTGCTCTAATCCTTATTTTTGTAAATTTCGCTCTTTAATTCCTACCTGTAGTGCGAACTTTTTTTTTCATATAATTTCTCAGTCGGTTTTTAAGTTTTTCTATTTTGAAACTGTACATAATATTATTCGCTTCGACCTGTTTTTCCAGTTCCTCTTTTATTTCCTTGTTGTCCCGTTTTACCCCTTCGTTCCATTTCTTTTAAGTTTTTGATTTATTTCATCACCATACTCATTATGCCGTTGTTTACTTGTTTCATTTATCTTGTGCATTCATGATTGACTGTCCGACTGTCTAATTTCTCATTTTCTTCAATTTGTCTTTTAGAACTATTTGTTGGCGGTTATTTTATTGTCCTTTTCACACTCTCACATGTAGTATTATTGTGTTATATTTATAAATTCTTACGTGACTAATTACCACCATCTGCCCTGCTACCTTCAATATAAGTACATTTCTCAGTATCTTGTGCATGCAGTTACTTTTTTCATCGCCGCCCTAATCGACATCTCGAAGACGGACACGCTCTCAATGTGATTCATTGAATTACTTATCTTACCTTATATACCTAATCACTCAACACTGCACTGTACATTTCATCAATTCCTTCAATATAATTTCTTTTATTTTCATATTTACAAAATCGAAATTAAAATGTTTATTGCCTGGTTGGTGTTGTTTTTCAAGTTTTTATTTCTTGTTTTTGACCTCGCTGGCCAGTGAGCAGCGCATGTTTTTAATCGATTGACCTTGTTTGTCCAATACATACTTTATTTATATAATGTATATATGCTATATATATATATAGTTTTATACATATATAAAAGTTGCAAAATACCATGCACGGTGATCTTGTGATAATGGCCGAATATTTGAGATTTTTCGCCGATTTCCATAAATTTCTGTTGGGTTTACAGTGTTACCACTATTTATCACAACGTGTAATTTATTCATATGTATATGAAGTTAATTATACGCTATTAATTTTTAATTAACGTGAGATTTACAAATATATTTCGTTAGTTTCGTTCCTAGCTCAAAACGCTCTCTATTGTGCGTGCTTGTACCAAACGTAATGAATAACGAAATAAAACTACGAAAAAAGTACCAATAAATATCAAATGTATGTGAATAAGCGCAACTGATTTCAATTCTTCCAGCTTGCCGTCTTGATTATGTATTTACTTTGCATGCCGTCAATAACGGGAGTAGGTAGTGCGTCGTTTGTGCATGGGAACCAAATCCTGGCTCCTGATTGGTCGAGCCCGCTTGGCGGGAAATTCAAATCATGGCTCCTGATTGGCCGAGCCCGCTTGGCGGGAAATTCAAATTTCCGGAAGTGGTCCGCTTGGCGGGAAATTCAAATTTCCGGAAGTGGTCCGATGGGCGGGAAATTCAAATTTTCGGAAGTGGTCCGCTTGGCGGGAAATTCAAATTTCCGGAAGTGGTCCGCTGGGCGGGAAATTTAAAATTCCGGAAGTGGTCCGATTTGGCGGGAAATTCAAATTTCCGGAAGTGGTCCGATGGGCGGGAAATTCAAATTTCCTGATGTTTGTCGGCGTCGTCCGTAGGTAGGATTCGAACCCTAGCTGGAAGACCGCGCTCGAGCGCCGACTGCTCTAACGATCGAGCCACCGCGGCATTGTTGAAGTGAAGCGTCGTGCATGTATGGATATCAAACTGCGAGATGTCGAAACGCAAATTCACACCGCCGCGCCCCTCGTATGACGCTTGGCGGGAAATTCAAAATTCCGGATAAATTTAAAGATGGTGTTGAACTGTGTGAATGTAAATGTAAATAAAATGCGTTTCTAATTTACACAGGGATGTACAAAATTAGAATCATGGTGTGATGAAAAACCTTTACACACACACACACACACAAATGATAAATAAAAAATGTATTAAACTAAGGGGCAACGCGAAAAGTTTGTCGTATTGAATAATACGTTTGTAATCGTTATGGATCGAGTGCCTTCTTTTCAATATGGATCGAGAGCGTCAAACGGAAGTTAGCATGATAAGGCTGATTGATTGACTTTGTTACGTTTAATTCAATTCATAATATCAACGAATCTATTAACAAATTTCATATTGACGACTCACATACTGTAACGATACCTGAAGGGTCGTATGAACTTGCAGATCTTGAAGCATATATTAAATTGCAAATATCCAATATGGAATTGAAGAAAAAAGCATAGGAAAACAATATCGTGAAAGCCAATAATAACACACTGAAATATGAATTAAAAAGTAATAAAATTATCTATTTTATTTATTTTATTCTTTATTGATTTTTGTTTGTACTCGGACATTGGTCGGAACCTAGAATATCTAAAATGAATTTGTTGCAAAAGCAACATCGTGTGTTCGTCAATGACATTAATTGATGTGTGGAATGTCACACCAACATCAATTGTCATGAATTCTAGAGTTTCCCGTAAATTATTATAATGTTGGTTCCCTCCTGAGCAGTCCCCGCATACAAATGCAGGTGTTCCACCTGAGAAATATATGTTACATTTTAATAAATTGTAAAAAGATAAATAAACAATAATTACCGTGACCATTGAAGTTAATAAGCATCAATACACCTTCCGTATTGATACAGTGTGTTCCTGTATCGTTATCGCCAGATGTGTTGGGTCCAATGCTCTTTTCGACGTTTGTCATTGTTCTAATATATTTTTTAATTGTTTTTTCTCAAGTGCGAAATGTATTGCAAAAACTCCTCTTTTGATTTTACCAATCTACTCACCTGCTCAACTTTTTTCACCGTTTGATGAATGATGTCGTCGATTACTTTTTTTGTAGGAGAACTCATGATCTCTTGACGCGAATTTGATTGCGGCTGACAGTGATTACAACTTGTTTATAATTATTTGCAAGTTAAAAAAAATAACGTGTTGTTTACAGACATTTGATATAATTTTAAAAATGTTAGATAAAAACACTCAGATTTGGCAAAATCGACACACATGCATAAATTCACTAAAAATTGCGTTCATTGCGTTGTTTACAGACATTTGATATAATTTAAAAAATGTTAGATAACAAAATTTACATTTGACAAAATCGACAACATGCATAAATTTACATTAAAAAACACGCTAGTTGCGTTTTTGAGTAATCATTTGCAACTCTGTCATTTGATATAATTTAAAAAAGGTTAGATAAAAAATAGTGTTATTTATGTTGCATTTTGGTCTAAATTAATCATTTCTGCGAAAATGTTAGATAAAAAAACAAGCATATTTGACAAAATCGACAATAATAACAACATGCATAATCATCTGTGTATAAAAGGCGCCGTGATTCTTAACGAAATTACAGAAACAACAGGTGAACATCATGGCAACAATTCCGACCACAATACTAATACAATCACAAGACCCATCGTTAACTACACACATGGTCTATGTGATGTGTAAACAAATTTTTAGGTAAGATTATTTTTTTCTTTTCTATATATTCTATAACTTTAATGTTTTGTTAGATATGGCGTTAAGAAAATAAAGAAGAGGGGCGATCAAGTGCAGGTCGACTTAAGCTATTCGCCCAAAGATGACACATTAAAAAGAAAATTAAATTTTTTACCCGTTAAATACTTTAGAGTCGCGCTCGATAACGACGACGATATCGACGTTTTAGAAAACGTCATGACCCGGTTTGGAATGGTAATGTGTAACGAAGATGACATACAAAAACTTGAATTTTTTGCAAACGGAAACGAACAACAATTATCTTTGAAAGACACCCGTGGCAGCACCAGCAAAGCAAAGAAACTTTTGCATCATGATGATGATGATGATGATGACGCAGGTTGCAGCAAAACAAAACATCATGATGAGCCTGAGAATGATGATGATGATGATGATGATGTCGTTATTGTAAAGGAAGGAAAACAAATAAACCACAGCCTACCGCAGAATTTCAATTTGACGACGATGCCGACGATTTCAATTCTCAAAAATACCATGTTGTTATGAATAAATAAATAAATAAAAAACGTTGATATTTATTTTACATGTTTTATTTTCATTTTTAATATTTTTTTACATATACGAAACACATCGTATTGTTTGAGAGCTGTAAGGTTGATTCCATGTCATGTAAATAGTTCTCAACTGTTGTCCACGAATTGTGCCGGTAGCTGATGGTGCTCGAGGTAACGTTTAACGATCTAATTATACATTTATTTTTTAGAATGGGTATGGGCGAATAAACGCTTTCAACATGTGTGTGTGTGTGTTAATAACCCAAAATCGGTATTTTTTTAAGACATTTTTTTAATAATCCTTCCAGTCCCCATAAAATTGAAGTATAACCAAAATGCATTAACAATGTAAAAAACCCCCGAGCGTACATAGTTCGTACATATGCACATGTTAACGCTCGGTTCAAAATGTTACAACAAAACTAGACGGTTATTTCCTAGTCGAAAAAAATTGTTCTAAATGCACGCCAACTGATAAGCGAAAACCCATTCACCGTTAAGGATGACTCGTAAATTAAATAAAAATGATTGGCCAGCATAACATTTAAAAAACAAATAGAATGATAATGAGGAAAAAGGACCCTGTAAAAAATCGACATTATTTCGTTTATACACAAATCCGAAGGAATAATAATGAATAAGAGGTCGCAGCCTTCCGGTCGTTGCAGGTAATGGCACGAACCTTTATCTAATCCTTCTAAATGCAGCGCAACTGATAAGCGAAAACATTCGCCGTTAACAATGACGCGCCTATAAAATATTTATCGGTAAATGATAACGTTTAAATCAAATAAAAATGATCAAGTAAATTTACTTCTGAACAACGAAGGTGTACGAAAATTGTCCAATAGCAATAGCAATAGCAATAGCAATAGGAAATAATTTATGGTTTTTATGAATTAATTGTAACGTTATATTTTATCGTGATAATGGAAATAATTTCGTTTTGAAAATTATAATCAGTGGTGTGCGAGAGATTATTTTAGTTTTAACAATGAGGAAATTAATTTCCCAAAGGAAATAAAACGCAAAATTAATTTTTATTTATTATTTTAATTGCAAAAAAAATCATACAATACATTTACATTTTGAACTGTACAGCAACTTAGAGTATTCCTATGGTAAAAAATATGCAAATTTTGTTAAATCTACGAAGAATCGACACGACCCCGTTAAGAGATACGTGGTCGTCACAGTATTTAAGATGAAAATGATCATTTTCTAGTCATCGAATTAATTCCTGACGAGATACGGCTTAAGAGTGCATTCTAATGGATTGAATTTTAATTTGTAGTGAGGTTGCCGCAATTATCCACAGTATCCAATTGTACCGCATAGTGCATTGGTTTTCGATGTTATTTCTGAGGCAGAATTACTCATTTAGTAAGGTTAATCATCTGTACGATCTGTCTGTCTGTACGGTCTGTCTGTCCGACCGGTCTGACTGTAGGGTTTGTCTGTCTATCTGCCAAGGCTGCCTGTTTCGGGGTAGGGGAAAATGATTGAACACCAATTTATAATAGTAATAAATTTAATATACGTTAAATACACTGTATTATACTATAATGGTTCCAAGGTTTTCGATTGGCATCGTTGATGATGTATGACAGATCACTCCAGTCATTGTTCACAATTCTAATCCGTCCAGCAAGCAGGCAACCAAGCCATAAATCATAGCTTCTGACATTCAACTTCATATTTTTGTATAGTACGCCCGCCAGTGGTAAATTTCTTAATAACAGACCACATATGTATTTTCGTACCATTCACGTAAATTATCCTGTTGATTTAAAGTTTCTTCGGTTTTCGTCAGATAATAAAAGTCTTCATGATCGCTACGTCGATTGCACGCTACCTCACACGAAATGGTTAAACAATCGGTCAGAGAAAGCATTAGATTTATTTCTGCTTCGAACACAATGAAACAGTAATTCAGAAAAATATGGGCATTTTCTTCGTCTAACTGAGGACGTATAAATGCTGATAACATGCATGTGTTGGGCCATATTATTGGATCCCAGTGGATATAGACTGTATCCTCGCTCTCTACTTCACACCGTTCTATATTATTCACATTTTAAAGCACATGATGTCAATAGACTGGTTAGCGAATGTCTTTTGACAGTGTATATATCAAGACAGAGATCGGGTAAATTCGGGAGAGCCGATCGGGAGGGGTGGGTTTTCAAGGTCATTGCCGAAGAAGTGTCGTCAATACCAGAGGCTGTTGGAGAGGTGGTGGCAGGTCGTCAAGCGTGACGGGTTGCCTAGCCTAGCATCATTCATCAAACGGTGAAAGAAGTTGAGCAGGTGAGTAGATTGATAAAATCAAAAGAGGAGTTTTTGCAATACATTTCGCACTTGAGAAAAAACAATTTCAATAGTTAAAAAATGTATTAGGGCTGACTCAACATCACAGCTTCTCTGATTTTAGAAAAGCACAATGACAAACGTCTAAAAGAACAGTAACACACTCTATCAATACGGAAGGTGCATTGATGATTATTAACTTCTGCTCAGGAGGGAACCAACATTATAATAATTTACGGGGAACTGTAGAATTCATGACAATTGAGGTCCCGGATGCAATAACGCTCTGAGCGCGTGGACGTCGAAACAAGTATTGTCCAACCGATCGATATTTTGGGGAAATTTTTACATATTTTACATATTTACAAATTTTTAATATTTTAGTGATGTAATAATTACAAGTTAATACTATTCATTGTATTTCTTTCGTTGTTAGAAAAAAATTCTATAAAAACAATAATAATTATTCGACTTTTCCTTATACGATCGCGAGTGTGACCAAAATAATCTTTTGTTTACAGCCGGTAATCGTTTGCAATTTTTTCATTCATATGCGCTCTATGTTTGATTGCATACTTGCATAGAAAAATAACTGTATGCTTCAATCACGATTATGACATAAACACTTAAGTAATTTGGGCATTAATCTATGCTTGCAAGGATAAAATGCAGTAAAGTAGACGGAAGCGCTTGACGCGTCGTGCGCGGTAAATGAACCTTTTGTTTAGAAAGCAACAACTTTCCAGGTTTTAAACTTATCACGCCAAGTGATACATCAAAATTTACGTTACAGTCTAAGGAACAATGATATCGATAAGAGAATGTCGCAAGACCAATAGCGAAAAACTTCCTCGCTAGTCGAAAAAAAGAACATGGTTTCATAGCGCAACTGATTATTTATTGAATATTATCCAACAACTGATTATTTCGACGATTGCAATAACTCTATTCGCAACAGTGAAGTGTCACAGTGTTCCATTAAAAATTTCAACTAGTTTGATCGAATAGTTACCGAGATTTCGCGATTCGAGTTTTAAAAAGCATTGAAATTAATTGAATTGCCGAACGAAAAAATGTCACTATTTAATTTTTTTCTGGACAAATTAATTGACGGATCAAAAAATAGTTCGGGTAAAAAAGATGCAGAAAGTTACACAAGATAGTATTTTTGTTTCATCCATTTTCCGAAAAAAAAATTTCCCCAAAATATCGATCGGTTGGACAATACTTGTTTCGACGTCCACGCGCTCAGAGCGTTATTGCATCCGGGACCTCAATTGATGTTGGTGTGACATTCCACAGAGTTCCCTCACATCAATTAATGTCATTGACGAACACACGATGTTGCTTTTGCAACAAATTCATTTTAGATATTCTATGTTCCGACCAATGTCCGTGTACAAACAAAAATCAATAAAGAATAAAATAAATAAAATAGATAATTTTATTACTTTTTAACTCATATTTCAGTGTGCTATTATTGGCTTTCACGATATTGTTTTCCTATGCTTCAATTCCATATTGAATATTTGCAACTTAATATATGCTTGAAGATCTGCAAGTTCATACGACCCTTCAGGTATCGTTACAGTATGTGAGTCGTCAATATGAAATTTGTTATTAGATTCGTTGATATTATGAATTGAATTAATCGTAACAAAGTCAATCAATCAGTCTTATCATGCCAACTTCCGTTTGACGCTGTCGATCCATATTGAAAAGAAGGCACTCGATCCATAACGATTACAAACGTATTATTCAATACAACAAACTTTCCGCGTTGCCCCTTAGTTTAATACATTTTTTATTTATCATTTGTGTGTGAGTGTGTAAAAGTTTTTCATCACACCATGGTTCTAATTTTGTACATCCCGGTATAAATTAGAAACGCATTTTATTTTTACATTCACACAGTTCAACACCATCTTTAAATTTATCCGGAATTTTGAATTTCCCGCCAAGCGTCATATGAGGGGCGCGGCGGTGTGAATTTGCGTTTCGACATCTCGCAGTTTCATATCCAC
This sequence comes from Geotrupes spiniger, assembly GCA_959613385.1. Lineage (NCBI taxonomy): Eukaryota > Metazoa > Arthropoda > Insecta > Coleoptera > Geotrupidae > Geotrupes > Geotrupes spiniger. Next base: position 4,045,484 of record OY390738.1, read on the forward strand.
ACACACACACGACGCTTCACTTCAACAATGCCGCGGTGGCTCGATCGTTAGAGCAGTCGGCGTTCGAGAGCGGTCTTCCATCACAGCTAGGGTTCGAATCCTACCTACGGACCACTCCCGGAAATTTGAATTTCCCGCCACATCGGACCACTTCCGGAATGTTGAAGTTCCCGCCACATCGGACCACTTCAGGAAATTTGAATTTCCCGCCCATCGGACCACTTCCGGAAATTTGAATTTCTCGTCACATCGGACCACTTCCGGAATTTTAAATTTCCCGCCCATTGGACCACGTCCGGAAATTTGAATTTCCCGTCAAGCGGGGCACTTCCGGAAAGTTGAATTTACTGCCAAGCGGGCTCGACCAATAAGAAGCCAGGATTCGAATTTTCCGCCAAGCGGGCTCGACCAATCAGGAGCCAGGATTTGGTTCCCATGCACAAGCGGCGCACTACCTACTAACGGGTGTTTTTACTTTCTTATACTTTATGTATATGTAAGTATAGGAATCATGAAAATTTTTGATCTCGAGATTTCAACGGATATACACGTTTTGAGGTCCCCTGAATCGTTTCTGACTATTTTCGGAATGTCTGTGTGCGCGCTCTACCGTCCAAACGATTATAGCTAGAGCTGTGAAACTTTAAACTTAAGATTTGCATATAGCTGAAAAGAAAACGTCCTATTTTGAGAACAATAGCTCAACCAGAAGTGAAGGTTTACTCTTATCACCTTTTTCCGTATCTCGAAAACGGTACGATTTATCAAAAAAATTATTCTTATATAAGTTAAAGATATTGAAATTTTAAACAACTTTTATTTGAAAAGTTTTTTTCGAAAAATGTATAAGAAAGTTCAGTGTGGACCTCTGCAGATTTTTTATTTACTTTCTAATACTTTCTGTATAACGTTTTAACGTTTTGAGGTCCCCTCAATCGTTTCTGACTATTTTCGGAAGGACGTCTGTGTGTCTGTGTGTGTGTCTGTGCGCGCTCTAGCGTCCAAACGATTATAGCTAGAGCTCTGAAACTTTAAACTTAACATTTGTATGTAGCAAGTAAGAAATCGTCCTATTTTGAACGCAATCTCTCAACCGGAAGTGATGGTTTACTCTTATCACCTTTTTCCATATCTCGAAAACGGTACACGTCACGGAAAAAAATATTCTTACATAAATTATAGATATTGATAACTTTCATTTGAAAAGTTTTTTCGAAAAATGTAGTATAACTATGTATAAGAAAGTTCAATGCGGACCATTGCAGATCTTTTTAATTTGTCTAATTTGGCCATGAATGTTTAACTGTGAACGAACCACAATTTTGTGCATGCACTCAAACGTCACTTAAGTACAACTTTTGACAATTAAAGTGAGGTTAGACCGGTTAGATGTATGTTAAGACGTCAAATTAATAATTATGGTTCGTTCGCAGTTAAACATTCACGACCAGCTTTGACGCCAAATTTAAAAAAAAACACCCGTTATAATAAGGACGTAGGAGCATAGCAACGCAGGTACAGCAAACCGCATATCGTGAAATAATTGACCTGGAAAAAATTGTACGTAACATATAAAGTTAAATAACCGTGAAAAATCTCGATGCCGTGCGATATTATCGCATGTAATTATTGCATGTTGGCTTTGTTGAGTAAGCTTAAATACGGACGTTTTTATATTCAAGGAAATCAATCGAAATCAATTCATTTCCTGCATATTTTTGTTCCGCTATTTAAGCACGAGCTTTCAAAACAAATATCAATTAGTGGAAAATATCGATTAGTCCGAAAATATCACGATATTTATATAAAAACAAAAATATGGCGTGGTTTATATACAGTGCGAGTGTAAAGTGTTGAACTACCGAAATAGAATTTTTATCATACGTTTTTCAAAGAAATCCTCGAACTCGTCAATTTTTATCTTAAGTAAGACACATGTACAATCAACAGTACCAAGTTTTAATAAAAAAAAATAAAGATGTAACAATTAATTTAGCATTTAAATTATGACAATTCTACATCAGTTTGTTTATCTGTTTTTATTGTGTACTTTTTACGTAATTAACTAAATAACGGTAAGATATTTGACTGAAACAGGTCGAATTGAAATTTTAATATTGAGCAGATGTGGCAAAGGTACTAAAATACGACAAGAAGTTTGTGAGCTATTCAATAACAAAGATCCTGGTAAAGAATCTATCACAAAGTTTGTTTTAAATATTATAATTATTTATAAAATAGTGGGTTCCTGAGGTGTATATATGCGAATATATACGGGTGGAGATCAGTATTTACTGTCCCTCACATAGCAGGAAACAAATTGAAGAAATATCAAACGTTTATTTCTCTACATAATCTCCCTGAACGTCGATGCATTTGGTCCAACGGTGCTCCAAACCTCTGGAAAACAATTCTTTCGGTTGCTCTTCCAACCAGTTGTATACGGCCGTCAATACTTCATTGTCGTCGTAATATCTGGTCCACCAAAGATATTTTTTTAATTTTTGAAATAAAAAGAAATCACGAGGTGAATATGCGAGATGTTCAAACAATTCAAATCCTGCATTCAGAATAGCGCTCATGGCAGCATGGCTTTTATGGACAGGGACGTTTTCTTGAATAGAATTCCTTTGATCAATTATCCCCGTCTTGATTGACACAATCGCGCAATCTTGAAATTAAATTGGCATAGTAGGAGCCTGTTATTGTATGTACACGTTCCAAAAAATCATCAAAATTCCGTCTGCGTCCCAAAAAATAATGGCCATATCATACCTTGCCAGCGGATGGAAAAACACAAAATTTGCTGGGTGGCGGCGAACCTCGGTGATGCCACTCCATACTGTGTTGCTTCGATTCAGGATCGTAGTGGTGAACCCACTATTCATCAATAGTGATGAATCGAGAAAGAAATGCATCCGGATCTGCTTTAAATTTTGCCAAACTGGCTCCAGAATGCAATACTCTAGAACGTTTCTGATCAGGTGTCAAAATTCGTGGAACCCAACGTGCAGCCAACCTTTTTAGCCCCAAGATATTTGTTAAAATATTTTATATAGTACCATAAGAAAAATTCGTAATTTCAGCTATCCGGCGAATGGTTGGTCGTCCATCCGTCATTTCTAATTCGTGTACACGATTAACATTTTCTTGGGCAGTAACAGCCACTGGTCGTCCAGCACCTTTCGCATCTTTGTCTTCCCAGATTAAATTCTCGAGACATATTTTTTACCACTTGCTAAAAAACAACACCCTCACCTAATACACATACCATGTCTTCATAAATTTCTTTTGGCGACAACCCTTTCTTTTGCAAGTATTTTATAACGTCACGAACGTCTTATTTTTCCATTTTTAGAATTTCTCTAAACGTGTCTACTTAAATTCTAAATTATTTGGTAACAAGTGACAAAAGTAAAATTAAACCAGCATAATAACAAATGATTAATACTTTAATGTGCCAAATTGATTCAACGTCACTCAACGCCTACTATGTGAGGGACGCAAAATAATGATCTCCCCTCGAAACTTAATTTAAAATACCTGTAAGAGTTCTTTATATTTCGTAATTGAAATTTAGTTTAGATGCGTGGAATTTACAGATAGACACTTACTATTGTTGCCAATTCCGCAAATCACTGCCCTTTTCTTCTTTGTTATGTTATTAACGACACATTACTTTATTTTATATTTAACACCGTGACATGATTTTCGTATAAATACACAGTTCGTTAGTAATGTTTTATTTAAATTACGAAACCAACCGTCGTAGACAGGATCAAATTGGTACTGCTCTCATCGTTTTCTGACGTTTCTTTTACATAGCTCATCTACATAGATATTTCAATATATGTTCAACTTCGCTTCGAAATATTACCAGAAACGTTTATTATACATCAAATTTTGATCCCGCGGACCTATTATTCAACTCGCATGATTCTATATTTATCAGAATATTCAAATATGTACCTTATAAAATGTTGCCATATTCTGTATTAACGCTACATATCATATTTTGCAACCTACATATATACAACCTAAATTTATGTTAATCATATTAATCGTAATTGTCTGCTCGTTCATAATATGTATGTCGTTGAGTATACAAGAGTATTTAATGTGACAAATTTCTAAATTACATAACTGCTACATTGTTCCCTGCCTGCGTTTTATTATTTTCATACGTTTTCGTATTAACACTGACTTCTAATCCAATTCCAATTGAATAAATCTGCTTCCAATCTACTTTCAATTCAATTTAATTGACTTTTGAATTAAAATCTGACAGCTATCGAAATATATCATTAGTTATGTTTTCATTATCAAATTTACCGAAAAACCAATATCCACTTGTATATACATGCTCGGTGCAATTTTAAGTTTAGTTTTATGTACTTATGTATTCTGAACACGCGGTATATATATATACCGTTGTAGGTATTTTTATATATGCATGTTTTTCTTGCCAATCATGTGATCATCATGACCTATACACAATACATTTACCCATACATTTTTTTCTTCTGATGGAGTCATATGCTCACTTATATTCAATGAACAGCAGATGTAGGCCTAATTTTCTTCACATGTATTTTATTGGAGTTGTTTCATAATAAAGACTTGGTCAATTCGATCTTCTTGCTTCGAACCCTCCTTGGAACTATCCTACTTGCTCAGGATTGTACCCATTCACCTATTTTTTATTATTTTCCCAGTTTATATAAAACTTTGTATGTCATAGGTGACATTTCTCGATAGTTATTACAATCCTCTTTGATTCATTTCTTATGTAAAAGTATAGGTAACGTATTATTACAATCTATTTGCATTTTTCTTCTTCCAACACTTGTCATCAATTTCCATATTATTCTGACTCGCCTCCGTGTTTTATAATGTCTGCTTATTTACTTCATTTTTATTATTCTTACATTAGACCTAGATAACTCTTCTTTTTTTGGGCCGTGGTGGTCTTACAATTTCGTTTTCTTCTGCGTTCTCTTTTTCTATTTTCCATTCGAATTGACCTTCGACTTCCCTAATTCGTTTAGCAGTTCTTTAAAATCTATTTCATTTTCCTACTAAAAGAACTTTGCTTCTCAGAAAATGCGGTCTTTTGGGATCTGTCGTTTACCTCTTCTATTTTCCTGATTGAAGTTTCTCGACTATTTTCGTTTTCGTTCTATTACGTTCTCCTTTTCTCCTTGCATATTTTTTACTTCGTTTCTTATTTGCTCATTTTTCTGTTCTCTTCATTTTGTTCCTCCATTCATTTAGTCTTCTTTGTTTCATTGTTCTAGAAGTTTCTTGATTGCACACCACGTCAAACAACTTACATTTTTGTCGCTTTTAGGTTCTCCCAGTATTCCCTTTTCCTCTTTAATGTTCGGCTTCCAACTTCTTTCCCATTTCTTGTTCCAAATATATTGCTATATATAGCTGGTTACTATTGCATTTTTATGGAAGAAAACCTGTAAGACGATATAGAAAATATTCCTCTGGAATCGTTTGTTTGTTGTCTCAACACTAGCGCAAGACGTTTGCACCGTTGTCTACGACATTCACTTAATTTTTGTTTGCGGACTTTTTGTATGCAATAGGTACATATATCGAGAAATTCTTAACATAACCATTTTTTTGTCGAAATCTTAAACCGAACAAAGAATTGACACATAGGGTACACGGACTTTTTTGATTAGAATGCCGCATAGAACATGCGGTACATTTGCTAAATGGTAATACGTATCATGTTGTGTTTGAAAACATAAAAATAACAGTCGTATGATGAGAACAAACACGAAAATTAAATCAACAAAATTTATATATAAATAACAAGAACGAATTAAATTTGTTAGTGTATAAAGTGAAAAACAATTAAAGTAGATGAATTTTCTGTTTAGCTAAAATCGCCCAAATTGATGATCCGATCGAGAAAAGCTCCGGAACCAGACGGCTTCACGTCACATTCTTCAAATTTGGAAACACAGCCCAATGCCCCTTTCTACGTTCTTTGGAACAAGGGCAAAATCGAAAAAATTTACTTCAAGAAAAATGAACCGCTTTCGATGACCAATTTGAAAAAGGGTTTGGCCAGTTTATTTCAGGTAATAAAACACTTTACGCACTTTTTCTTTTTCAAACATATATTATATATTAACCAAAACTAATAACAAAATTCAGTGGTGAAAACGTTGATACTCGTTTGCAAGCATTCATTAAAAATTCTTCGTTGGCCTATACTAGAAGCTCATTTTCCAGCATCAACATACAAAGAGAAGAACATTAATAAAATGCAACGAAGACTTTTGAACATATTAGGTTGATCTGCGTTGATTTCGCATAAATATCATCTAGTTTCCTTTTTGATTTGTATTTTATTTATTATATCTAATCATATCTACATGTTTTAAGATATCAAAATCTTAATTATTTTTATAAAATTATATTATGCTACAAGAAATACGCATGTTAATCTAATCATAAACAACAATTCTAGTTCCAATTATTAGACCAAGAAATAGAAGAATTAGATGCTTCAGGTCACTGCATGGCAACTTACCTATCGCTAGATCCGACCAAATTCCGCAAAACCAAATCGTCTTGCAAATCCGACATTCCGGTGACTCAAAATCCCGATTTAGTGCTGGGTACTATCGTTGTATCGAACAGAAGATCCGAATATGAACTAAGCCCAGGTACCAGCCACTTAACCAAAGTTGAATCAGAAGAAACCCATGAAATGTATATTGCCGCCAAGGAAGAAGTGGGTAACAAAGTGGAAACATATCAAACTTTAAATTTCGTTGAGAAGGGCACAGCTCAAGTTGCCCCAGAATTGGATTTTAAAGAAGCGTTCAGTAAGATCGAAAAAGAGGGTGTATATATCGAAAGCAGTTTAAGCACGCAACGGGAGCTTCTAAAGGCTGAAGATACGAAAAATTTCGCTGGTACTGTCGCCGATCACAGGGAAATTTTGAAAAGCAAAAACCTGGGAAGCTTGGGTGGGGCGAAGAGCTTTATTCAGTTGGTTTCGGTCGGCCGTAGGAGTAGTAGAGAGGACATCTTGAAGACCATATCGGGAAAAAAGAATCAAAAAATTTTGTAAGTCGTATGGTTCCGAAATAAATATACTTGTATATTTGGAGAGCTATTTCTAGGCCCCAATTATATGATGTATTGGGTCACCTACAAACCATGGATTCTCATAACGCGGCAATGAAGAAATTGAATTTTGAGGACAAAAACTCTGAAGAATTGAGTGAAAGGTATTTATGGGCGCTGTCAATGTCCTCACAACCTGATCCCGAAATTATTATGGATTTATTGAAAAGATGTCACAAGGCCAATGATTTTCCTGGAAAAGTTCGAGAAACTTTGCTGTTGACGATAGCATCCATGACTTATACATTATCGAAATTGCCACACAGAGACGGAAATGAAAAGGTACTTAATTCTCGATTGATTGTTTTATTTCAGTCTTAAATATTAAAAATTAGTACATTAATTTTCGATCGTACTAGTCGGTAATCTCAATTGAAATTTATTTCATAATTTAATTTGTTTATTTTCAGGTCATAAATGTAGTTAAAGATGCATTACTCAAAGGTTTGCAAGCGGCGAAAAAGGACGAAAAATTTACGTATCTCCGAAGTCTAAGGAATCTAAAATTGAAAACCATCATTCCTGTTTTGTTAAAGATATTACAAACTGAAAGTGGAAAGCAGGCGGTTCTCGCGTGGAAGGCTTTGCGAGCAATGGAACCGTCTTTTTGGAATGACGATGTATTGACATCGGCGTCTAGAACATTTTACCAGTTGGGCAGTAAACAAGATTCTAGTTCGAGAACTTTGGCCGCCGACATAATCCTACAATCAAAACCCAGCGATCGAACTTTAAAGGAAATTTTGTATTACCTTCTATCGGAAGACGATGCGTTTGAAGTGAAACAGTACGTTCTGCAACAACTTAAAATGATGGGCGATGAAAATCCAAATTTTGGAAATCGTGTCTTAGCTATCATCAGAAACGATACCAAATTGAATAATTGGAACGTATTGTCTCAAAAGGGGCTGTCGACGGCTTTAACCAGAAACTTTTTGCGATCGTCATCGAGTAATGGTAGTCTGCTAACGGTGCAGGAAATGTACAGCGGCATAGTGAAACGAGGGGTGGTTAACATCATGATGGACAAGGATGGCGTATCTAAAGAAATATTTAGTGTAAGCTTTACAATTGCATCAGAATATCCCGCTAACTTTTTCTCTCTTTCAGCTGGGGGTGTTTTCAGGCGGTTTAGGAGCATTCCTGTCGAGTGATTCTGGGGAGCAAAGCAGCGACGAAATTGCCACTGCGGGTATGGAACTATCTATTTTGGGGGTGCAAATGAGACCTTTCGTTTTCTTCGAGGGTCAAGGGGAACTGATGGGACATGTTTGGTCTGGCACTGCATCGGAAAAAACAACTGCCTACCAGGTAAGTTAAAAGTGTCAACGTATATGCCTTCCTTTAAATCAAACTACCTAAAGGAAGCTAGTTGGCAGAAAGATTTCAATATTCATGTTCAATGGAAATCCTTTAGACCATACTTTAACCAGAACAGATATGGACGGTTGTTAATATTTTTATTATCATCAATCATGTTATTCAACATGTTCAGCGACAAACGACACACACATGTCCCCACATTATAACGAACATATTTTATTTTTATTTCATATTTTATATCGATATCAGAATCGAAATTGAATGCGTCATGATCCACAATTATATATCATCCTCATCTAGCTCCATAATTAGTCAATTATTTTGTTTAAGGCACTGGTTATGCTTCAAGATCATCTCGAATTTCTACATTTAGGTCCGGGCTTCATCGCGGAACTGGATTTGAAGGGCGCCGTCTCCTTCGATCTTTCGGGCAAAATTGAATTTTCTTTGTGGAACCGGAATGCCGTATCTTTGGTGGAAAAGGCGTGAGTGCAATGTCATCTTTGTGGGGAAACTGAGAATAAACTTGGCGGTTTTAGCGCCGGTCTTGCGTTAGTCGGAACGACTAAGGTGGACACGTTCTTCGTCAGATCTCAAGTGGAATTCAACGTCGCGATTGAGCCAAAGTTAGATCTGCAGACCGACATCGATTTCCAGTCTGGCGTCAACTTATGTATGAGATTATCGCAACCAGACTCTACATTAAGGTCAGTCTGTATTATCTTTTCAGAGGAAGATAATATTCTGCGAATATTCAATTTTTATTTACTTATCCTAATATACACATCTATTATTTTACTGGATAGACGTTATTGTAATGTCATAACCGATTTTATCAAAATTACGGGCATTACACGCCATCGTTTTTCCTGACATGTTTTATATATTATCTTTTTATAATTTGGATTAAAAACTGTTAATGACGTGTTAAATCGAAAGTCGAGTTATATACGATGTAAAATTGATAAACCTACAAAAAATACAGCCTGACGCCTCAATACAGTATTAAAAAGTGACTTTTGCAATCTTTTTTATAAATATTCATTTCAACTGCAATCAAATGCAATACATTTGAGACTGTGATTTATATGTAAAAAGGATGCAACTTATAAAGGACTCGTTTCATAAGTAATGTAATTGCACGTTCTTGCGAAACTTGAATTTACAATGCAATAAAAACTGTCTTATAAAACACTTTAATATACTACTCGTATTTCACCATTCATTGCTCATAAAGACAATGAATTGTTAATCGGTTATTTATATATAAACGTTGATATGATGTATGAAATAAGAGCAATTACTTTACGACGGGATGCTCCAAATAAATCAATAACTTTTGTTATTAAATGTAGTTTGGGCAGTTTTATTCAGATATATGCCGTATCGCTCAATAATAATAATAATAATAATAATAATAATATAACTTTATTGCCCAACAGGTTTACACCTTACAATAGGACAAAATAAATACATAAAAGCTATAATATATATATATATATATATATATATATATATATATATATATATATATATATATATATATATATACTCAGTGACATATAAACTGCACCACCTAGAAGGGGTGGGAATTTTTGGACCAAATTTAGCAGAAACATTGGACTAGTCTAAGGTAACAATTGATTAAAATTTGATAAAGAAAACACTTCATCTTTTTGATTTTTTTTTAATAATGTGTTGGTCCGCCCCTATTTCTGATACACTCATTGACCCGCCTTGGCATTTATTCCAGCGGGTGATCAATGTCTTCTTGGGGTATGGCATCCCAAGCAGCATGTACTTCATGGCGTAGAGCTTCTATTGTCAACGGTGGGTTCGGTAGATTCCTCAATCTTCTATCCATCATGTCCCACACTTGCTCAATGGGCGACAAATCGGGAGATCTTGGCGGCCAAGGCAAAAGATTAACATTGGCCTCTTCAAAGAAGTCAAGAGAAACCCTTGCTACGTGAGGTCGTGCATTATCTTCTGTAAAAGTTGGTCTTCCAGCCCTCGAAGATATGGAAGAACATGTGGTTCTACCACTTCGTCAATGTAGCGTCGGGCGGTCATACTGCCCCGAATGAAGAGCAAGGGTGACCTACTGCCGTAAGCAATAGCACCCCACACCATCAACCCCACAGTTCGGTGAAAATGCCTCGCAATCGAAAAATCAGGATTGCGCCTTTCTCCACGTCTTCGTCTAACAGTCATCCGACCATCATGCATTCCTAAACAAAATCGCGATTCGTCACTAAAGACAACTCGATGCCACTCCAAGTTCCATTGAAGTATTTCAGTGCACCAGGCCAAACGTTCCTGGTGATGTTGAGCTGTGAGGGGTAGCACAAGATGTGGGCGGTAAGACAGCAAGCCAAAGGTTCCTTTTCGACGATAAACTGTTCGTAAGCCTATCGGACGACCTTATTCACCTAACCATTGATCAGCTATTGATCTAGTTGTGGAGAATCGGTCTCTCAAGGACATTAGTCTTAAGCGGCGATCTTGACGTTCATTAGTTCGTCTTTGACCCCAGTGCCTCTTCTCCGACGTTTAACCCCATGTTCAGGCCACGCTTGATAAACACGCATTATTGTTGAGTGGTGCCGTCCCAAACGGTTGCCGATTTCTCTAAATGAAAAACCTGCTTCTCGTAAACCAACAATCCGCCCTCGGTCAAAATCACTCAACTGCTGGTAAACTTGTGGTCTCCTTCCTCTAGGCATCATTAAACACTTGAAAGACTTTAAACTAAAGAACGGGATCCGAAAAAGTGGAACAAATTCAAAAAATGGCTCGATAATTGCTTATCTATCACTATCTCTAAAAAATGACACAAACGTCAAAAATCCCATGACTACTTGACGATTGGGTTTCAAATTTTAATCAACTATTTCCCTGGACTAGTCCACTATTCCTGCCAAATTTGGTCCAAAAATTCCCACCCCTTCTAGGTGGTGCAGTTTATATGTCACTGAGTATATATATATATGACAAGACACAGTTAAGTACAATACAATGAAGTAATAACGCACCTAATATAAAGCACCCATAAAGATGTCACTGTAGATTTTTTCCGCATTTCGGCACATGTGTTAACGGTGCTTTCAATAGCAGATTGGTTCGTGGCGTTGGTATATGAAACGTAACTGCCTGGCGTGACGAAGTACGTGGTACGTGATATTTTATTCTATTAAGTAGGTCAACGCAGTCAATTTTGTTGATAATCAAGTTATGAAGAAATCGGGCACTATGCATTTCTCTCCGACTACATAAAGATTCCACTTGATGTCTCTGAAGCAACTGTTGATAAAAAAAAACCTTTATTGGCATATCTGTTTTCCTACATCTTGTTTTCTACCTAGTATACCATGTTATTTTCTCCCGGCTCTTCTTCCAGCTGCTCATCTCTCTTCCTAGGTGTCGTCTCCTGCCTGCATTTCCCTCACCATCCTTCTCCTGTTCTCCTTCAATTCCCCTAACTTTGTCAAGAATCTGACCCCCTCTCCGTTCTCCCCCATGCTTCTTTTCCAATCTCCTGCATTCCGCTTCTCCACTTCCTCCATCTTCACTTCTTTGCAGCCTCTCATCCAGTGCTCCCATTTATCATCACCTTCCCCACAGAATTCGCATTTCCTGTACTCCTCATTCATCCAATATTTGTTAGATTTTTCCTCGTTCCCACACCTGTACCTTGCCATGATTCTTTCTTCTTCCGGCGTCCTCCTCTCCCTCAAATATCTTGGTTTTCCGCCGTCCACTTTTATTTCTCTGTATTTTGTATTATACTTTGACTTCCTTATTTTGCTCTCTCTTTCTTGCGCGTCTACTTGCCTCCATCTATCTATTATTTCTCTTTCCACTTGTTTCCCCTCTCCTCTTCTCCTCTCTACTTCTTCCTCTGATATTCCTGCCTTTTCCAGTAGCTTTCTCCTTCCTTCTTCCCACTTAGATATTTTCCTTCTTCTATCTTATCTGCTTCTTACTTCCTCTATTGCCATCCTTACCAAACTTTGCTCCGTCCCTTCTCTCTTTGTCAACTCATACCTCAACGCCCTACCCCCTGCTTCGACTGCCAATCTGTCGCTCCCAGTCTCATGCCTTACGATATACTCAGGCGTTGATTTCTCCAATGAGAATGTTCTTTTTAGATGTCTTTGCTGGGTTCCTTCTAGTTTTTTGCACTCTCTCCATCCCCACACTTCCGCTCCATACATTATTATGCTTTTTACACAAGCGTTCCATATTTTTGTTGTTTCATGAAAGCTCCCACCCCTCTTACCCCATAAGCACTTCCTCAGACCCTCCTCTGCCCCTCTCGCTTTTTTGCATATATAAGCTAGGTGTCCCTCATTGCTATTATTGTCCCTCATTATGTATCCTAAGTACATGTACTCTTTTACTTGCTCTATTTTCTCTCCTTTCCATATCATCTGTATCTCCCTCTTTCTCCCACCTCCTTTCGCAAAGCTCATTATCTTTGTTTTCCTCGTATTTACTTCCAATTCCCTTCTGTCCATAAACCGTTCTAACCTCTTCGACATTTCCTTCAGACCATTCTCCTTTTCAGATATAATTCTATATCGTCTGCGTACGCTAAGGACCATATTTTGCTGTTTCCCAATTTCAACCCTCCGTCTTGGCCCTTCCTCAATATCTCCTCCAACTCTGCTATGTAAATATTAAATAATTGTGAGCTTAACGGACACCCCTGTCTTACCCCCTTCCATGTCCTGAATTTTTCCGAGCTATCTTCCCCCACTCTGACTCTGCACCATGTTTCGGCATATATTTCCTCAACCCTTGTCCTTATTCCCTCTGATACCCCTGCTCTCTCCATCGTTTTTAATAATATGTTTCTGTTTATGGTGTCGAAAGCCGCTTTCAGGTCGACAAACATGGCATGTACTTTCCCTCCTTTCTTTGTTAGCTCCCTTTCTATGAGATAGTTTAATACATATAGATTGTCCCTCGTTCCCCTTCCTTTCCTGAAGCCTGATATGAATGATTTGCTCTGCATACGTGCTAAAAGTCGTAAGTGAGAAGTGCTCCTAGCAAAATCGAATTTTTCTTGGGAAAAAGTAGTGATTAAATATAGTGCCTGGTATCAAAATACGTAGTCCGACGTAGCAAATAATATCCCGTAATTTGTGACGGGGTAAGTTAATTAGATACAAGATAAATCCGCGTAAAACATTGTGAATGCAAACAAATCGCACGCCGGACAAGCGAACCTCGGCCGCCGCAGTTTTTGGCCCGGTAAAAAAGGTAAGCCGGCAAAAAACATTTTAATACAGTGGTGAAAGTCAACAATCGACGCGTATTCTAACACGTTAAATAGAAAATTAAAATCGTTAAAATATTTGAAAAAGGAAAAGTCGCGTAATAGAAAGGCGGGAAAGGTAATAAATTTAACTGTTGATAATCTATATTACGTTCTGGGTAGACGCCATCAATTTTGTACGATAAATATTTTAAGAATCGGCGCTGGGTTCGTTCTATGGCTTGTTGCTGATTGGTGTAGTATGGATACCATACAACTGATGCATATTCCAATTTACTTAAAACGAAGGCAAAATACAGACATTTAAGAACAACTACATTGCAAAAATATTTTGATGAACGCATCACAAAGCCCATACTCTTCGATGCAGCGGGACAGACATTATCAACATGATGACCAAAGGTCAGCATAGAGTCAAATGTTACTCCAAGATCCTCTATAATGTGTGGCTTGCTAAGGTGATCCCCATCAATTGTGTATGAAGAAGGAATCAAAACTGATTTATGCGTGAAAGTCATTGCGTTGCATTTGCCAATATTCAATTTTAATCCATTTTTGGTCGACCATTCAAAAATCCTATCAATATTTGACTGTAACGCATCAACATCCAGTTGCTCTCGAATTCGACTATATATTTTCAAATCGTCCGCATAAGCTAAAGCCTTACATGTCATTAAGGATAACAAATCGTTAATGAATATAATGAACAGAAGTGGGCCAAGGTTCAATCCTTGCGGAACTCCTGATGTAGAAATAAACTCCGCCGATCTATATCCATTATAAAATACATAATTTGCCCGATTTTCTAGATAAGAACTCACTAACTTTATCAGTTTATGACTAAGTCCAAATGCATAAAGTTTTCTTAGCAAAATCAGGTGATCTATGGTGTCAAATGCACAAGAAAAATATATAGTATATTACATCAAGCTGTCCAAGATCATCTAGAACTTCGGTAAGATGCTGAGTAAAGGCAGCTAAGTTTGTAACAGTTGAACGTCCTGCCATGAAACCATCTTGTTGGGGAGAAATATGATACCGAATGTTTCTGTATATATTACCAGATAGTACCCGCTCAAACACTTTCGCAAAGTTAGAAAGTATTGCAATTGGTCTGTAATTTTTTATTTGTGAACGATCATCTTTCTTGAAGATTGGAATTATTCTAGCACGTTTCCAAGCAACAGGAAAGGTGGAAGTGTTGAGGGCTAAATTTATGATTATACAAAGTGGGTTTGCCAAAACAAATCTTGCATCCTTCACCAGAAAACTAGGAACCAGGTCATCACCTGACGTTTGCTTATTTGCTAAATTGGCCATGGTGCTTATCAAGATTTCCTCCGTCACTCGTTCAATAACAATAAATAGTACAATAACAATAATAATAAATAGTATTAGAATGGACCAAACGATAACTTTCTATGGACAGTATATATGAGGCACCCATCACATGACTAAAGTGAAATAATCTTCCACTGAGTATAACGCCTTGGACAGCATCGTTCTAAGATGATGTTTGAATTGTGATAGTGGTAGTTGTTTTATTCTTTGCGGCACATGGTGCACTGGTATAATGAACTGTTCTGTAGCTTACTCAGACGTGTCTGCGGCGGCACTACTAGTAGATGTATGTCTTGCGTACCCCTTGCGGATGCTTCAGTTCATGATTTTAAAAAGATTCCAGGTAATGGGTCTTTACATACTTCGCGCATTCCATTATATAAATTGCCGGTACTGTAAGTATGTTTTTATCGCTAAAGATATTTTTGCAACTGTCTTTCGACTTTAAATTAAAAATATGTCGTATACATGCTTCTTGGAGTATGAAAGTCCGCTTAGCTTCTACTGAATTTCCCCAGAATGCCATTCCGTACCTCAGTCTTGAGTGGACGTATGCATAATATGCACTCAGAGTTGCCTCTATGCTGACATTCTTTGCCACCATTCTTAAACTGTAACAACATCCTCTCAGCTTTTTTGACACCTGTTAGACATGTGACCTCCACGATAGCTTGAAGCCAAATCTCAGCCCCAGGAACCATGCTTCTTCTACTGATGTAATTGCCTTATTATTAAACATAATCTCCAATTTAGGTGTTGTGGAGTTAAAAGTGATTATTTGAGTCTTGTCAATATTCAGGTTCATATTGTGTGCTTCAAACCATTCATTTAATGAACGTAGGTTTCCATTTATTAAGTTTGTTATGTCATTCATTTTTGGTGTTCTGACGACTGTAGATGTATCGTCCGAGTCTTCTATGACCGATGGTAGATCGTTTACCTATAATGAAAAAGAAGCGGCCCAAGAATGGACCCCTGGGGTATGCCTTGGTTTACCACTTCCCAGTCTGATTTCAGTCATATTAATTGTCCAGATTCTTCCGTAGCTGTAATGCACTGTTTTCTCTAGGCTAGATAGGACTCCAACCACTTTAGTGCTGTTCCACGAAATCCCATAATGTGAAGTTTTTCGAACAACACCTCATGATGGACGCTATCGAACGCCTTTGACAGGCCCATCAACATACACGCCATCCTTTCCTTGTGGTTTATCCCTTCCATGACGTCTTCCAGAAGTTGAAATATTGCTCGTTCAGTTGAACGTCCATTTATGTAACCGTTCTGTGTGTTGTTTAATGTTATGTTTATTTATGAATTCCATCATTCTTCTGT
This sequence comes from Geotrupes spiniger, assembly GCA_959613385.1. Classification (NCBI taxonomy): domain Eukaryota; kingdom Metazoa; phylum Arthropoda; class Insecta; order Coleoptera; family Geotrupidae; genus Geotrupes; species Geotrupes spiniger. The sequence continues at coordinate 4,061,922 of OY390738.1, forward strand.
AAACGAGTTTTTCTACTATTTTTGATATATTTGAGATGAGGGCAATTGGCCTATAGCTCAAGAAATCGACTTATCCCCTTTTTACTTTCTTATACAGTATGTATAAGTAAGTATAGGAATCATGAAAATTTTCGAACTCGAGATTTCAACGGATATACACGTTTTGAGGTACCCTGAATCGTTTCTGACTATTTTCGGCATGGCGTCTGTGTGTGTGTGTGTGTGTATGTCTGTGCACGCTCTAGCGTCCAAACGATTATAGCTAGAGCTGTGAAACTTTAAACTTAAGATTTGCATATAGCTGAAAAGAAAACGTCCTATTTTGAGAACAATTGCTCAACCGGAAGTGAAGGTTTACTCTTATCACCTTTTTCCGTATCTCGAAAACGGTACGATTTATCAAAAAAATTATTCTTATTAAAGATATTGAAATTTTAAACAACTTTTATTTGAAAAGTTTTTTCGAAAAATGTAGTATAACTGAGTATACGAATGTTCAGTGCGAACCACTATTGCGATCGGGCCGCTAGAAATACGTGTGGCTGTGCGCGCTCCATCGCCTAACTATTGAAGGTCACACTGTGACTTTAAGCTTAGAATTAGTATATAGTGTGGAAAAAAACGTCACATTTTGTAAGCAATATCTCAAACTGATGGTTTAATCAAGTCAACGTTTTCTATATCTCGAAAATTGTTCGTATAAAGGTTATATACTGGAATTAAAAAAAAACATTTGTTTGAAAAGTTCTTTCAGAAATAAAGTATAGGAAAGTTTCGTGCGGACCACCGCGGATTTTTTATAAATAGATCAAACCTATTTATAAAAAATCCGATGGTATGTTTCAGCGTTTCTGGGAAAGTTCCTGATTGGAAAGACTTATTATGTTCGCCAATGGTACAGCTAGGCATTCTGATCAGTACTTCAGCAGTGTAGTTGATATTTCATCATGTCCCACCGCATTCGTGTTGTTTAGGGAGCGTATTATTGAGACTACTTCCACTGTGTCCGTAAAATGCATTGCAAATGTTTCGTTTATGTATTTAATGTTCTGATTCCATTTAATTGTGTTGTCATTTGGCTTATTTGTGTGGACACAATGTTTATTCATCGCTGTTAGCATGTCTCTGATTGTTTCAGAGATTTATTTTTTTATGTCCTCAATGTTGAATGTATTTTTTTTTGTTATTTCCTCCTATTAGTTGTTTAACAATCTCCCAGGTTGCTCTTACTTTATTGTTCCAATTTATGTAATTCGACAACGTTGTTTTTTTGGATCTATCTATTTCCTTTTTTAATTGTTGACAAAATAGTGTGTATGTTTCTTTCTTTATCGTATTGTTCAGCGTGCCTTCGTAGCGTTGTCTTCTAATTCTGGTTAATATTTTTATATTTTCTGTTAACCAATTTTCCCTTGGTTTTTTATTTATTAACACTGTTTTTTTCTTCGTATTTTTGTCCATTGCTGATGCAAGTGTTTCAATAAAATTTCCGTAACATACATTCACTCCGGTGGTAAGTAAAATACTATTCCAGTCAGTCTTATGAAGTTCCACCTTTATTAGATTCAGATTTAGGTCGTTGTAGTGTCTTGTTTGTATTTTTACTTGTTTTCTGATATTGTCATCCTATCGTCTTCGTGAACGTTATCCTCTGGCTTAAATCATCCGATAGCGCTGACGTTTCCACCCCGCTCTCGTATATGCTAATATTTGCAAATATATTATCTATGTTACTTTTGCATTTCGCTGTTATCCTCGTCGGTTCCGTTATTGTTGGTTTCAAGTCATATATGCCAAATATATCCATAAGTTGCTGTGAGTTTTTATCATTTCTACTCAAGTCTATATTAAAGTCTCCGCTCACAAAGATCTTGGTTTTAATTTTGTCGGGGATATTGTCCAAGATATCGTGTAAAATTTCTAAAAAATCATTTATATTTCCTGTTGGTGGTCTATATATGTTAACCACGAAAATTTTTGATTTTGTTAATTCAATTGCGCCACACTCCAACACTGTTTCCTTACTTTTCTCTTTCAGAGATGTTATTTCACTATATACCATGCATGTTTGCACTAGTATGCAAGAACCGCCATGCTGATTGGATGTCTATTAAAGTTTCGATGTATTTAGGTGTGGTCTTCGAAAATTTTGGGCACAGTACGGTCTGATTATAATATTTGTCGGCCAAGAATGTTGTCATATATTTCATCGTTGACGGCTATTTTGAATGCCGCTATTCCTGTACTTTTTATCGGTAGTTTATTACAATTTACTACGTTTATACCGTTAGTTAGTTAGTGTCTTTTTCTGTTGTCGAGTTAACCAGTTGTGATATAAAAATCCATTTCCTACTTTCTGCTGCCTTAAGAGCTGTATCATTCTTATTACCACGTATTGTTTTCCGTTCAAATATTTTCGTTGAATATTGTTATTGTTTCTTATGCCTGTTTTTTTTAGGAGAGATAGTCTCCTTTACATTTGAGGATAGTCTTTTTTGTTCATCTGTCGATTTCGTTGCATTTAGTGAATCGTTGGCGACATCTGTTGTTCTTGATTTCGATCGCGTTATAGGACCCTGACTCAAAATGGTTTGATGTTGTGCTGTCAATTTCACCTGCATGTTATTAATTATTAGATTTTGTTGTCGGGTCGCAGTACCACTTTAAGTTGTTTCTATTATTTTCTACAAAGTTAAATTCAGATGGTTTATACACACTGCAAACATAATGCAGGCCGTTTTGACACTCTCCATTACATTGTATTACTTTATCGTCCTTTATTTTTATTTTCTCTTTGCACTTGACGCACAGCAAATCACTTCGCGACACCATTTTTTGGAAGTGTGTGGCCATCATTTGATCTGAAATTTTTAAGTAAATGTTTTTATAGCATTTATTGATTTTTTACAAATATGTAGCTGCAGCACGAATTATAAATAAATGAACATCTTTTTCGGATATATACCCTTAACAACGGCATAACTCATATTTGGAAATTCAAATTTGATTAACAAGCAAAAAACAAATTCACTAAACTCATTCAAAACCATATCTTTCCACTCATGGAATAGAACTAGGATTCGTGAAAAAATAGTACATCATGTACGTGCATCATAAGTATCGACTGTAATGATTTTTTAACGAAAACGCCATTGTCAACGAACAATTCGACAAAAACGCACTTTAACGATATAAATACGTTTTGGACATCCGAGTCACAGAAAACCTAGCTAATACAGAATAAGGCGAAGCTTAAGACAAGGAGGAGGATCATACATCGACCATGATTTAATGGCAAAAGAAAGGGATGTACAAAGACATATGGAAATATGTGGCGAATGGAAAAAGAGTAAGGATGAGGTACAAAAAGCTAAGTGTGGACAAAAACTAGTTCATATGGGATGGACATAATGCAAAGCTCGTAGCAAAAAAGTGGGCCGCTAAACAGCGAAAGAAATGTATAGAACAAGAGGCACATATGAAGATGAAAGATTATCTAGAAGGATTCTATTGTATAGATTTTCCGGAGACGTGGATAAACATGGGAGAAATATAAGGACAAAATACCTGGTGGATTTCATTTGATCTGCCAGACGGCGGTAAAGGGGTGAGAAAGAAAATAATTGTAATGTTTGGAAAAGTAGCGTAAGAAAACGGGGGAAGTGGTGGCGACTCTGCACAATATATAGTAGCCAGAAAATGAAAATAGCAACAGAAAGGTTGAACGAGACAATCGAGGCTTCGCAGGAGTATTCAATGTTTGGGGGAGATAATAACGCAAGGACGAGAAAAGTAAAAGCTCTGGAAGGATGAAACGGTTTAGCAGAGAATGAAGACGAGAAGACTGAGGGAAAAGAACTCAATAACATGGAAAAGGAAAATTGCGAAAGGGAATATATGACCACGAATGGTATGCTAGTTATACACTACGTTTAAGTTACCGAGCAGGCATGTGAAAGAAGTAATGAGAAATACTAGAATTAGACCACATGCCAGTGGAGGTGTTGTTGTGGGCGAAAAGATGGACCAGAGTAAGAAGCCAAGTGGAGGGAAGGGAGAATGTGGAACGATGTGGCGAATTTTAGATACCAAATCGCATTAATAAAGATGCTGTTTGATATTATAACAAATATTGAGGTATTAACCGATGAAATGAAAGGTTATAGTAAGAAAGAACGACACGGGGAACATATTTCGATGAAGAATGTAGAAGAGACAAAATAAAGCTAAGACAAACGCTGAACAAAGCGAGGAAGGGGAGGAAAGGTTGGGAATGTTGCCCGGCAGAGGAGAGAAGTTAGGGGAAAAATTGTCGGTGCCCTTTAGTTTTGAAACAAAATTATTTAGATGTCTTAGAATTTATTGCAAAACATTGCAGCAGGTTACCTTGCACTCATGATGATCTGCTTCCGAAAGCCCCATGACTTTGAAGTTAGGCTTAAGAACGGACTATGAATGAATGTTGTGTGAATTAGTAATTTTAGATTAGACTTTGTAATAATAATCAAAATGGAGTAATTATTTTTGGTTCCAGGAGTACTTTCAAGCTTAAAAGTGTGGCCCGAGCAACACATATTTTTATACTCGTAACAAAATTTTATTGACAAATAATAGTATTAAAACAATCGACTTTTAGAAAACAATACTATTCTAAAAGAATCTGAAATTTCTTACTCTTATATAAATTCCCATGTATACTATAAGATAATAATTATCATTTAACGCACAGCCCTGTTTAATGTGCCCAATAAAAAGCGATTAATTTTGACTTAAAATTGGTGATGAGTTGAGTTTTTAATTGGGATAAATATATTGGTTTACTTCAAAGGAAAAAGAGAATTAGTTTACTAAAAAAATTATGCGCTTCAAATTCATATTTTATATGCAATGGAAATAATATTGTATTATTAGTATAAATAAATTGCGAATAAAAATAAAATTGAAGAAAATATAGCGACGTTAAAAAACTAAGTAATAATAAAATATGTAACGAATAACTGGATGTAGTTAAAAAATAATGCTATTATTATACGATATAATTATTGGTCACTATTCCAAAGGTCGCCGAACGAGAGGAGCCGTCAAAACAGGCGATAGCATAGTTTCCAAATTCAGCAACCAGAACATAAACGTTGAGAGTAGCCAATAAAATTTAATGAAAATATTTGTTTGCGAACGTGGTTTAAGCATGAGTTTTAAACAAAAATCACCGCCAGACAGCGCTACTAAAAATATAAATCAAAATTTATCATTATTTTTACACGTCTGTAATAATAATTACTAATAACACTTTTTTAGGTAATAGTAAATGAAAATAATAATTATTTTAAGCTCTGTTAAATTAAATACAATAACCAACCAGCTCAACTCAACTCAGCTGAAGTCAAATCAATTCTTCTCGAGTCTACCTATCCTCACTCAAATCCCCCGAAGTTATTTCCATTTTTTTAATTTATACTCGGAAATTAATAATCATGCACATTTTTGTGAATTCGTTATTGTAACACGTTTTCAGCTCCCCTGAATCGATTCTGACTATTTTCGATATGACGTTTTTATTATTTTTGCACTTTAGACAATTTTTGACATTTTCGTACATTTTATTTATGGCATTTTCTTAAATAGTAGATAATGTTTTCCATTTTTTTCTTCTTATTTTCCAACATTTTTTTTAATTTTTATAATCTTTGTACATTTGAATGTTGTCTAGCCTTTTCCTAGCATTACCTTCTATTTAGGTTTTTTTTTTGTTTAGAATTTTAGGTTTTAATTTTTTTTGTATTTTTCTTAGCATTTTTGAAAAAAATTTTTTAGTTTTTCAGCATTGAAACAATTTCTCCATATTCTGCTTCTTACATTTTGCGACTTGTTTTGCATTATTTGAATTTTGTTAGCATCTTCTCTTGATATTTTTACATATTGTAGTACATTTTTATATTTCAGATATTTTTTTGTTAAAATTTGCAAAAATCTTTTCACAGTTTAGAATTCTGGACATTTTGATATTTTTGACCTTCTAGCATTTTAATATTGTCTATTTTCTGTGTTTCAGTAAGTAATTACGTTTTAATGTTTAGAATCTAAAATTCTTTTAATCTTTTTTATGGACTTTTATTGTATTTGTATTTTTAAATGTCTCCATTTTGATATTTTTTTAAATAACTTTTACAATGTTATCAATTTTCTAATTTTCGGAACTAATTCTGTTTTATGATTTTCAAATGTTTAGAATTGTAGAGGGTTTTGATATTTTTTGTTAGGACTTAATCACATAATTTTACAGTATCGTACGTTTGAAACGGTTCTTTGGCATTTTCTGTTTCTTGCATTTTTAGATTATTTTTGTTTTTTTTTTCATTTTTGATTTGTTCAAATTTTTATAATGTGTTCGGTATCGTCATTTTAATGATTTTCACTATTATAACGATTAATTTTTTTAAAATTTTTCACAATTTTAAAAATGCACTTTTTAACTTTTTCAGTTGTCAATCATTTTTACAATCTTTTACAAGTTTTAATATTTTTTATGCTTCACTTTTCTAGGATTTATAATAGTATTTGATTTTCTTACTTTATCAATTACGTTTGGTTTCGATTTTATCATTTTTTTTCAAATTTATAAATTTTCCACGACATTTATAATTTTTTGTTTCGATTTATAATGAATTACGTTTTGTTAGTTTTAAAGATTTTTGCGTAAACAATTTCACTTTTTTTCAATTTTTTAATTTTCAACTTTTTTTCGATTTTTAACAATTTTGATGTTTTATTTTACAATTATTCTTTTTATTTTTATCATGTTTTTATAATTTATAACGATTTTTACAATTTTCACGATGTGTATTTGTATTTGTATTTGTTTCCATTTTTAATGGATTGTAACGATTTTTTTAGGCGACCGACACGAAAACTTGAAATTTCAGTCGTCAAACGCGGACGAAAAGTAATCGTTTTTCGTCCGCTTTCATTTTTCGTCCGCAATAGGGTGGCGCCATCTACCGACAGTTACCGAAATTGTATAAAAATAACCACATTGCCGTCAGTGTCAAACTGTACATCTTGTTTACATTAGTAAATACGTGTTGGGGATTGACTTTTTAACTGATTATTGGGTAATTATTGTTTATAAAGCCGAAATAACTTCGAATGTAGAGAAAGAAAACATAAACATGTCTGAAGGTGTCACAAATATGTACAATTGTTCAGTTGTCATAAATGACTATGTCAATAAATTATAAGTAAATGTTGCAACAAATTTGAAAATTATATGAGGGTCGCCTAAAAAATTTTGTGTGCACCACGGCCAAAAAGTGTTTTTTCGTCCTCGTTTGCTTTCCGACCTCGGCTACGCCTCGGTCGTAAAGAAAACTCGGACGAAAAAACAGTACTTTTTGGCCTTGGTACACAAAATACTATTAAGATTATTTTTTTTATTTTATTTTTAATTTCTTACAATTTCGATTTCTAACAATTTTTTAACAATATTTAGAAATATTTTGATTCTCAATGATTATTAGAAATCTTTTAGGTTTTTTGATATATATTTAATTTTTTTACGATTTATGATTTTTTCTATTTCTATTTTCCACATACGGTTTTGACGGCTGTTAACATTCTTTACGCTTTTCAATATTGTTTGTTTATAATTTTTACAATTTTTCGAAATTTTAACGGTCTCCAATATTCTGATTTTTCACAATTTACAACGATTTGTTTAACCGCTTTTTGATATGTTTATATTTTTTGCGAATTATAATGTTTTTTTCGACTTTAACTATTTTTAGCTATTTATATTTTCCATCAGAATCGATTCAGGGGAGATCAAAACACGTATATCCTTTAAAATCTCCTGGTTCAAAATTTTCATGATTCTTATACTTTCTTATACATTAAGGGGTAAAGGCCACCATGCGTGTCAACATGAAAGGACAATTTTAGGATTTTTTTTACAGAAGTACGGTGAAAAACTTGTCGATTTTTTTTATAGAGTACTTCATGAAGTGTCTATGAGCACAGTACTATGAATTAGTCTTTGACTGAAAATGGGTGCTCCAGGGCGCGGTTCCTAAGATGAGTTTTCTTGGAGATCGGGCGAACCGACTGTACCCCCATATATGAACCTAGAATAAAAATTCAAGAAGTTTCCTTCAATATATATCATAAACTACTGGACCACGTAGGGAACTTTGAAAATATCGATTTGCCGAAAAATGGTGGGCATATGAATAGAAAGTTGCTATTTTTACGTAAAAATTACATATTTTATTGTTTATAAAAAGAAAAGTACACAACTTATCAAGAAATCCCTACGTGGTCTACTAGATTATATGTTTCAAGCGACTCTCAAAATTAGAAGGCAATCGGTCAAGATTTTTAGTCGCTATCGGTTCGCCCGATTTAAAAAATGATGATTTGAGAAAAACGCGTATAAAGTTGCGGTAACGGTTACGACATGCATTTGGTGCGCCGCGAGGCGTCTCCGCAAACTATCGCAAACAAGCGGTTCGAGATATTTTCTGATTATGAAGCTTTTTTTACTTATTCTTCAACGTTTGAGGAAGGTTCTGAGCTAATAAAAAAAAATCGATTTTTTTTTAAGTTGCATGGTGGCCTTACTCCTTAAGTATAAGAAACTAATGTGAGTAATTATCTTCTGCAATTTAATAATGACGCTGGCAACTATTTTCTCTCTTGATTACTTGTTCCAGTCGCAACTTTGTAGTGAAAATAACTCCTATTCTCTTATGTTCCAGACATAATATTTTCAAGATAGAAAGGATTCCAGGCAGTAAACACCGTTTGAGGAAAACGAAATACAAGAAATACACAGTGCCAGGAACAACGTATGCTCTGAACAAGAAGAATAATGAAATGTGTAATGTAATATTCCAGTAAAGTATGAATAAGAATGGTGTGTTTACCATTTGTGCAAATAAAAATAAAATCATCAAAAGCGGGTAATTTTTATTTCAAAATTTCATTTTAGACGTACAATTTACACAAAGTTACCGAACGTATCCTTTACAAATCCACCTCATTAGTAACATCGCTTTCTGCACCTGGTTGTCCTTTGTTTTGGTTTACGTCTAGAATTGACTTTTGACTTTTTACACTCTTCCTTCGACTTTTGGTTCTTCTTTCTCCTTGGCTTACACCTGGCCTTACGCGGAATTTTTGGGGCATTGCTTGCTAAATCTACATACATTTGTCTCTCCTTTTCGGTCATTTTCTTCCATTGTTTTCCAGCTTGAATTGAAAGCTCGGTTATCGTCAGACCACAATGTTGTTTTCGGAAATCGCGCAGGAAATTAAGAAAGGGATTTCTAGTCACGGGGCCTTGATTGTGGCATTTTTTCTTCTTCTCACTGTCGCTGGTGGTCCGACACGCCTGGCGGGTTTGACGGACACGTTTCAGAGGCGATTGCCTTTTCTTGTTACACTTACTGGAACCCATCACCCAGTTCCACAACTTGCTCCCTTTCCTCGGTAAGTTTGTGTCCTTAGACATTCGAAAGCATAATTTTCTTAACGAGCCGACACTAGAAATTTTATGACATTTTAATCGTGTTTATAAATGACAAAAGTTGGCATAACAACATAACCGACTTCGATAATTTACGGAACATCGCCCTTCAAATGTAAAATTTCCCCATACATGTCAAAGTTGAGGAAAAAGTATTAATATTTATGATGGAATGGCATTTCTTTGCATCTATCATAAGGATAATAAAGAGAACACTGAAAATAGCGGTGATACGTCGAAATGTGTTAAATGTGATATTGTTTGTTGCTACCAGTAGCTAACTAATGGGCTATAAAATTTACCTGAAGTAGGAATACTGTCGCAGAGAAACCCCTTTGTTTCCTAAAATCACTTATTTTTGTCTAAGGAAAATATCATAGCACATCTAAGAGCAGCAGGCAAGAAAATGTATTGATTTTAATTGACCTGTTCTAGATATATTAAATTTCGGCCGTTTGCCCGCGTCGTAATGATGCTGAAATCTTCTGAATTGTTCGTAATATTCTTGTGTATTTTCGTTAATTCCTATAATTTCTAGTTAAATAATTTTAGTAATATTTTCATTCATTCAGTTTTCAATTTTCATTCAATAATATTCAATTCGCCTCTGCGTCTGAGTAGTTGATATTTATAAAACGTACCTATTATGATATAACGAAGATCCTAATGGACAATCTTTGGAATAGGGATAGTGGAAGAAAAAAAATTGCACATAATAACGAGACCTTTAATAGAGTAGAGTTAAATGCTCTACCTCATTAAAGGTAAAATCCAGTAAAAGTTGCTGGAATATGTGAAATTACAAATAGGGGAAGAATTGCATGGTGGAATTGAAAAGTAAACTATGAAGTCACGAGGAAGAAAAATCTATGCTACAACAACGAAGCACTCAACATATATTTGACAAAGAAACTAGTAATTAAGGCAAGTGCAATAACCGGTGAAGAGATTGGAACTAAAATTAAGCGTGACATCAAACAGACCAACAACATTTCCTTCAAACGTGAAAGAGCTCGACGAAATATGTAGGCCACATATTTTTGGCTGCCGTCGCACTGACATTGCCTCGATTGTCACTCAAATGAGTGATATTCAAATTGCATGTAGCGGTGCTTCACTGGGTGCTATCATTGAATAAAATTACAATTTGTTTTTGAGTAAATATTCCATAAAGTTCCACCGATTGCAAAGGTTTCGACAGATATATTTACACGTATACCTATAGGATTGAATTGTTACGACTCAGAAGACCAACAAGAGAATAGCAAATATGACTTGCTGAAACATCATGACTCATTATTTCTGCATTTCAATCGACATCAAAATAAATAACGGACACGTCTATTCTTTTACGATTAGTATAATGATCCACACTTTCATTACAAATGTGATACATGTTGAAGGTTCATTTATTATCCAGTTAGTATTGTCAAAAAGTGGACAGATTATCATCATTCATATGTTAACTAGTGAGTTATAAACTATTCAATGGTTTGCGTACACAGACAGCCAGTGGTCTATAGTTCTTTTCCGTAAAAATATTGTATTATTCTGAAATAAGGTTTAAAAACAATCACCTTTTTTATATTTTTCTTAATGGAAAATTGAAAATTACCTAAATCCGAACTACATCGATGCCACTCTTACAAAAGATAAGTAGGTATTGTTACAAAAATCATTAGTAATACTGCATCTGCTCTTAAAATAATTAAAATAATTGCAGTTAAAATAATCCATACTTTCTGTTGTTTATTTAGAGCCACCAACTAGCGTATGAGATTTCTGGTAACTAATGTAAATATTTATAATACTAATGTCACTTTTTCCCTCTCTGTAAGAGGTGTGTTTTCTTTCATCAAATATAATTCCACTATATATCTGCGATCAACGGAGAAATACAACAGGTTTTGGGCCCAGACGACGTAATGATTCGATAGATTGAAACGTAGAGAGAATAGTCCCGGCGATATTTCGAAGATTCACGATATTTTGTGTTTTTATTTTCATTGGTTGAAAATCCACTTGGGGAGGAGGTTAAGTGAACAGTATAAAAGTATAGGCGAATCATGACGAAACCAGCGCGATTGGAAGGTCGGAAGAATTTCGACTCGTGGAGAGTTGAGGCTAAGGCATATTTAGCAACAAAAGGACATTGGAAATGTTTCGATGGGACCGACACCGACTCAAACAAGAATTATTTGGCGATTGAAATGCTGAATTCGTTGCTGACACTGGCACTATATTCGTACACGGAAGAGTGCACAACGGCGAAAGTAGCGTGGGGCGCAATCACCTCTGCATTTGAAGATAAGGGCATTGGTCGCCGAGTGGATTTATTGAAGCAATTGGTGGGCATGAAATAAAATGAATGCTCGCCAATGGAAGACTATGTGCACAAAATGGTTTTAATGGCTACGAAAGTGAAAAAGCTGGACTGGAAATCGGCGACACTTATGTTGGCCAGTTTACCGGACGACTATCGTCCAATGGTGATGGCCATTGAAAATTCAACAGAAAAAATTTCGTAAGATTTTGTGCAGAATCGATTGCTCCAAGAACTGAGATTTAATAAATCGGGCGACACGGATCCTTCGAACGCACTGTTTGCTAAGCGCCGCAACAACAACAATTGGATAAAGGAACAGCAGAAAAACCAAAACAAGGCAAGGCAAATAGGTGAAGTGGTATGTGTGTGGCAAAATTGGTCATTTCGCTAATAAATAGATTCCCTAATAAGAAGACCAAGGCGGAACCATTATTATTATGCTCGTTTGTAGCACAAACGAATTCTCCGCGGTAATGGTTTATCGATTCAGGCGCGTCGGCAATGAACTCTTGCAATTTGATGAATATTCGTCAGCCGTCGATCAGTGAAATAATTGTGGGTGACAATTCACGCTTGATTGTTAACCGCGAAGGCGACATCAAATTGGGAATTTCGTTCGAAGACAGGTCAACAAGTAACTGTGTGACTGAAAGATGTTTTACACATTCCGGATATTTGCGCTAATTTGTTGTCCGTGAGTCAAATGGCGAAACGTTTAGTGGCGCATTTCGCATTTCGCGCCACTAAACGGAGAATTCGGCATGAAGCCAACGTCGCTATGTATCAACTCCAATACACTCGATGCTCGATGCTCGCTTTCAGCAAAAGTTGCACGCGTTTGTTTTCCCTTAACGCATACACACATTTGTCGTCATCACCCCCAGAAAATTCCACACCATTAACCGCTGATTTGTCTTTCTTCAAACTTGTGTCACACGAATGGACCAAGCGACGATGCCACGATGTCCGCCGCTACCAATGCCTTCGGCGATGTTGATGTAGGTGTATTCGCCGTGCAATTCAATTTATACAAATCATCAACTAATGGTGCGATTGCAATTAATGATTTATTCGCGCCGAAAATTCTGCAGGATTCTTTGTCGAAGACCAATGTGTTTCCGCGTTTCGCCATTTGACTCACGGACAACAAATTAGCGCAAATATCCGGAATGTGAAAACATCTTTCACTGTCACACAGTTACTTGTTGACCTGTCTTCGGACGAAATTCCCAATTTCATGTCGCCTTCACGGTTAACACTCAAGCGTTAATTGTCACCCACAATTATTTCGCTGATCGACGGCTGACGAATATTCATCAAATTGCAAGCGTTCATTGCCGACGAGCCTGAATCGATGAACCATTCCCGCAGAGAATTCGTTTGTGCCACAAACGAGCATAACAATAATGGTTCCGCCTTGGTCTTCTTATTCGGGCATCTATTAGCGAAATGACCAATTTCGCCACACACATAGCACATCACCGATTTGCCTTGTTTTGTTTTTTTTCTGCTGCTTCTTTTTCCAATTGTTGTTGTTGCGGCGCTTAGCAAACAGTGCGTTCGAAGGATCCGTGTCGTCCGATTTATTAAATGTCAGTTCTTGGGGCAATCGATTCTGCACAAAATCTGACGAAATTTTTTCTGTTGAATTTTCAATGGCCATCACCATTGGACGATAGTCGTGCGGTAAACTGGCCAACATAAGGGCCGCCACCACTTCGTCACCGATTTCCAGTCCAGCTTTTTTCACTTTCGCAGCCATTAAAACCATTTTGTGGACATAGTCTTCCATTGGCGAGCATTCATTTTGTTTCACGCCCACCAATTGCTTCAATAAATCTACTCGACGATCGATGCCCTTATCTTCGAATACAGAGGTCCCACGCTTTTTTCGCCGTTGTGCACTCTTCCGTGTACGAATATAGTGCCAGTGTCACCAACGACTTCAGCATTTGAATCGAAAAAAAAATCTAGTTTGAGTCGGTGTCGGTCCCATCGAAACGTTTCCAATGTCCTTTTGTTGCTAAATATGCCTTAGCCTCAACTCTCCACGAGTCGAAATTCTTCCGACCTTCCAATCGCGCTGGTTTCGTCATGATTCGCCTATACTTTTGTACTGTTCACTTAACCTCCTCGCCAAGTGGATTTTCAACCCATGAAAATAAAAGCACAGTATATCGTGAATCTTCGAAATATCGCCGGAACTATTCTCTCTACGTTTCAATCTATAGAATTATTGCGTCGTCTGGGCCCATAACCTGTTGTATTTCTCCGTTGATCGCAGATATACAGTGGAATTATATTTGATGAAAGAAAACACACTTCTTACACAGAGGGAAAAAGTGACATTAATATTATAAATATTTACATTAGTTACCAGAAATCTCATACGCTTTTTGACTTATTTGGTCGCTCTAAATAGTTTCATTCAAATAAACAACAGAAACTATGGATTATTTAAACTGCCAAATAGCAGATGCAGTATTACTAATGATTTTTGTAACAATACCTACTTATCTTTTGTAAGAGTGGCATCAATGTAGTTCGGATTTAGGTAAGTTTCAATTTTCCATTAAGAAAAATATAAAAACGTGATCAATGGCAACAATAATGCACAGATGTGATTGTTCTTAGTTGATACATAGCGACGTTGGCTTCATGCAGAATTCCTCGTTTAGTGGCGCGAAGTGCGCCACTAAATCGAAATCGACGACTACACGCGAAAAGTCTTCCTGTACTGCTGATGAGGAGCAAAAGCGACGTATTTGATAAATTTACGACTTTTAAAAATTTTGTCGAAAACCAACAGGGCTGCAAAATCAAAACACTTCGCACAGATAATTGCACTGAATACTACAATGGACACTTCGATGCACTCACGAAGGCAAACGGTATTTTGCATTAGAGATCTGTCCCACACACGCCAGAATAAAACGGCGTCACTGAACGGATGAACCGTACGATCAGTGAGAAGGTGCGTTGCATGTTGCTCGACGGTGGTCTGAGTGGCAGTTTTTGGGCTGAAGCGGTGGTTACGTCGGTGTACTTGGTCAACCGGATTCCATGTCGTGATATGAAATACGAAACATCAGAAGAGCGGTGGACCAAGCGGAAACCGGATTTGCGACTATTTGGAAGTAATGCGATGGCGCATATTCCAAAAGTGGATCGCAACAAGCTTTCATCGAAATCAACGGAGTGCATCATGCATGCATCATGGTTGGATACAGCGAATCGTCGAAAGCATACCGTTTCTACGATCCGGTGACGAGAAAGGTCATCGTGAGCAGAGATGTCGTCTTCATTGAGTCGAAAACGAGCAGGCTAATTTCGTCAAACAAATCTAATCGTTGTCTTCCACCAGTAGCATCCAAACTGAATTCTATCACCGAAATTGATTCGATCTGCAACAATATCATTGACAGCGATAATTCGAGTGACAGCGACGGTACTGACTCGATTTCTTTGTCACAACCATCGAATCCAATCGATGATTCAAATACGTCGAAACAAATTCACCTGTACGAGAAAGTACCGATGGTGGAACGACGAACGACAGTGTCAGACAGAGGCACTGGATATGGAGAATTCATGTATTCTTCGCTCAGTGAGGCCGATCATGCCTACTCCATTTTCGGTCATGCGCTAATGCACGAAATGCACTTGGTCTCTACGCGATGTTGGCCGAGGCAACAGAAGATGCATTCGAGCCAAAATAGTTCCAAGAGGCACGCCGCTCGAACGGGAGACGCCAATGGGAGGATGCGATGCTTGAGGCGTATGAATCGCTGGTAGCGAATGGGACATGGGAATTGTGTGAGCTGCCGGCCGGATGAAAGGCCATCGATAGAAAATGAGTCTATAAGATCAAACGTAATGCCCGAGGTGCTATCGAACGTCACAAAGCCCGCCTCGTCATCAAGGGATATTCCCAAGTACACGGCATCGATTATGATGAGACATACTCTCCCGTTGCCAGATAGTCGTCGATACGTTTTTTGTTAGCCATGGCTGCGAAATTCAACATGATTATCCATCAAATGGACGCAGTGTCTGTTTTTCTTCAGGTCGAACTGACGGAGGAAATTTTTATGCGTCAGCCGGAGGGAGCCGACGATAAATCGGGCAGGGTTTGTCGTCTGAAGCAGTCCAGTCGTGTGTGGAACGACACGCTGAATGATGTGTTGGAGAACAGGCTGAAATTCAAACGTTCTTCGATAGACCAATGCATTTATTTCAGGCATTCGCAGGAGAACACCATCATCTTGGCGATGTGGCGATGATATAATGATTTTCTCGAGCAATACGATGATGTGTACCAAAATGAAAAACGACTTGTCATCGCATTTCAAAATGAAAGATTTGGGATAGGCTACATCATTACTAGGCATGAACATCACTCGGCATGATGACGGCGCGATATCGCTTGATCAAATCCATTATATATCGACCATTATTGAGCGATTCAACATGACGAATAAGATGTCTTTTATATTAAAGACGAAACGTTACTGAAGTAATTATTGTTCAATTGATTTGCCTGTCCAAATTTTCCCGAAGAATTATCCTTTCTCAGCGTATACCAGCGGACAAGAAATAAAAATTATATATATATATATATATATATATATATATATATATATATATATATATATATATATATTATTGTAGTGGTATTAATATTTAATTAAACTGAATCTTTAAATAAAGCACAGAAAAATAAACACAAATAAAATAAATCAAAGCTTTATTTATTAAATATGAATGCAAGTATTGCGAAACCCAGTTTAACAGTTACAAAACTGCACCCATACAAATTGAGACTCGATATAATTAATACAATTATTTACTCAGGGAATTTATACACAACGATACACAAATAAATCGTTCTAAATTAACAGTTCGCTCAAAGGCAATACAATTTAAACATGTTTATAATGTTATCAACCAATAAATTGAAACACAGTTATTGATTTCAACTTCTGGGTTTTCGAATAATGTCGCAAGCGAAGTTTTCGCTCTTCGACTTGACTTCGACTTAAGTCGAATTAATCCTTGCCGATGCCGGTCTGCTTATATAACCGATGCTATTTCATATTATTTTATTTTACATTCAATCTAAATTTTACCGAAAGTCATCCAGAGTAGCTGTTGGTTGTTTAAAATGGACCGCACTTGCCAAGCAGGTTCTAAATACTGGTTGGACGCAATTGTTGCCAAGGCGAAATTTTCGCGGGCTTTTGCATAATCAAGTTGACTTCAACTCGACTCAGGCCGACCAGGTGCCGTGAGTCACCTTTCGGAGTCCCGCCCACTGCTCTCGCATTCCGAAGTTTTTGTGGATTTGAAAATACTGTACGATTTAAATTATATTAATGTATTAAAGCCTATTATATCGAGTTCTACTTTATAATTATATTATTCCTAATTCTATTCTAATATTCTTCATACCTTATCTAACTTAATTCTACGACAAACATCCTTATTTATTCAATTATTTACATTGAGTTATTATTCGGAGCAATATTACGATGCCGAATCTCTCTACGCGGTTCATTTTAAAAGTTCTACTTTTGTATCAGCGTCGTATTTCGTTGCTGTTATTTTATTTAACGCTTTTATTTTTGAATTGATGACCTTTACAATATATATACGAAGGGTAATAACCCAGAAACAATATTGTCTAGCGATCCACCCATTAGTCTTCATGGACCTGTTTTAATTAATGTTCACTGCACCATTGAGGTGTAAGATTCGACCATCTTTCGTGTATATATATATATATATATATATATATATATATATATATATATAGATGAATTCTTCCAGGCTTCTTAGGTATTGAGGTTTTGCGGTTATCATATAAAAAACGTTCTAATTTTTTTTATATATATATATTTTATTTTTTATTATTATTATTGTTACGTTTCGGGGCTGGATTCGCCCCATTTTCAAACAATCTGTAATTTATTCATAAAAAATAGCCTGTTTACAAAGCGTGCGGTGTACATATTGATTTGGGTTGCAATGTGATGACAATTATGTGCTACAAAAATGTTTTTTCCCTAAATAATTCCACTTACCAATTTATAGGTTGACAATACACTGTTTTACATTTAAAATTTACATGTCATACGCCACATTACGAATTTACACATTTACAAAACACAATTAAATAACTAAAATAACTTATATGTGCAGTCATTGTTTTTTTAAAAAATACTGGTGAGCCACGTGCGTTTAACTATTGGATGTTTTTTGCCCCCCTTGGTACGGTAGGTTAAGAGGCTTTCTACATCGATTGCTGGTCGATTCGGTCACATATCTCGCGGTGCATGTAGATGGCATTGTTATAATTTTTTAGTTTTAGACAACATTGTATTTATTATTTTTAGTTTATTGGCTCAATTATGTTGGAGTATATGGATGATAATGTTTTGATATCTGATCTATCGTTTACACTATTAGAGTTTTGTTTAATTTTGATTATTTCATGGACGGACCTTGCTTTGGTGTTTGTTTCTTTTTTAAGAACTTTGGTGTTTGCAAAATCAAATTCGTGTTTTGTTGTATTACTGTGTTTGCTTAAGGCTGTGGTATTAGTTTTATCATATTTATGTGCGTTGATTCGTTTTCCAAGTAATTGTTTTGTTTGTCCGATGTATACTTTATTGCAATTGCCACATGGGATTTCGTATACTATATTACTAGTTTTATTAAGGGGTGTGGGATCTTTAATTTTGGGGTACATATTTTTAATCGGGTTATTTGTTTTGTGTGCTATTGTTATATTGTGGGGTATAAATATTTTATTTAATTTTTCAGATAGCATAGGTATGTAGGGGATTGATAAGTACGATTTTTCGGTAGTAATTTTGGTTATATTTGGTGTATTATTATTGTAATGTTTATTTATTCTTTTTTTGAAAATGTTGTCTATTAATTTCCCCGGGTAGTCATTTTTAATTAAAGCATTTTTGGCTTTTTCTATGGCTTTGGAACGTAAAGTCGGATGTGTCAATTTTATTGCTCGGTCGGCTAGGTTAATGATAGTGCTGTTTTTAATGTTTTTTGAATTTTTAGAAAAGAAATTATTGTAACGTCCGGACCAGGTATCTTTAGTATACCATTCAGTGACGATCTTATTATTTATGTTGTATAGGGTTAAATCTAGAAAGTTAATTTTATTGTTTTGTTGGATTTCTGATGTGAATTGTAACCGGGGGTGGAAATCATTAAATTTCTTTAACAACTTGTTTATATCATTTGTAGGTACAGCGCATAAACAATCATCGACGTACCGTTTGAAGAAAAGTAATGGATGGGCGTAGTTAGTTAGTACATTTTGTTCTAATTTTTCAAGAACAATGTTGGCAATAGTGCTAGAAATTGGTGAGCCCATGGCTACTCCCCAAATTTGGTTATAGAATTTATTTTGGTATTGAAAATATGAGGTTGTTAAAGTTAATTTGACAGCTTTAGTGAATTCAGTAAGTGGTAGTGAAGTGTGTGGTTTGATTTCGTCCCATCTATCACTGATTGTTTGAATAGCCAAATCTATAGGAATATTGGTATAAAGTGCTATGACGTCTAACGAGATAAGTTTGTAGTTCGCCGGTAGAGAAACAGTGTCTATGAAATTTTTGAAATCCCATGAGTCTTTTATGTGGTATTCAGTATTGTATAATAACACAATATAACAATAGCACACAAAACAAATAACCCGATTAAAAATATGTACCCCAAAATTAAAGATCCCACACCCCTTAATAAAACTAGTAATATAGTATACGAAATCCCATGTGGCAATTGCAATAAAGTATACATCGGACAAACAAAACAATTACTTGGAAAACGAATCAACGCACATAAATATGATAAAACTAATACCACAGCCTTAAGCAAACACAGTAATACAACAAAACACGAATTTGATTTTGCAAACACCAAAGTTCTTAAAAAAGAAACAAACACCAAAGCAAGGTCCGTCCATGAAATAATCAAAATTAAACAAAACTCTAATAGTGTAAACGATAGATCAGATATCAAAACATTATCATCCATATACTCCAACATAATTGAGCCAATAAACTAAAAATAATAAATACAATGTTGTCTAAAACTAAAAAAATATAACAATGCCATCTACATGCACCGCGAGATATGTGACCGAATCGACCAGCAATCGATGTAGAAAGCCTCTTAACCTACCGTACCAAGGGGGGCAAAAAACATCCAATAGTTAAACGCACGTGGCTCACCAGTATTTTTTAAAAAAACAATGACTGCACATATAAGTTATTTTAGTTATTTAATTGTGTTTTGTAAATGTGTAAATTCGTAATGTGGCGTATGACATGTAAATTTTAAATGTAAAACAGTGTATTGTCAACCTATAAATTGGTAAGTGGAATTATTTAGGGAAAAAACATTTTTGTAGCACATAATTGTCATCACATTGCAACCCAAATCAATATGTACACCGCACGCTTTGTAAACAGGCTATTTTTTATGAATAAATTACAGATTGTTTGAAAATGGGGCGAATCCAGCCCCGAAACGTAACAATAATAATAATAAAAAATAAAATATATATATATAAAAAAAATTAGAACGTTTTTTATATGATAACCGCAAAACCTCAATACCTAAGAAGCCTGGAAGAATTCATCTACAATAAAGAGGTTAAGAACTAATAAAACATATATATATATATATATATATATATATATATATATATATATATATATATATATATACTTATATATAATGAAAAAAGGTTTTAACGCGGGAACATACAAATATAAAAGGAAGAATTTTTTTTTTGGGCATAACCCGCATGGAAACACGCAACCGCCAACACGTGTTTCTGACTTATTAGTCGTCATCATTTTGACTGTTATCACAATGTGGAGGTCGGCTGCTTGTTGTTGACTCCGATTATATTCTTTCTCCAAATTATGTCCACCTTTTAATTTGGATATACCGTATATATCTGATGACGACTAATAAGTCAGAAACACGTGTCGGCGGTTGCGTCTTTCCATGCGGGTGTATGCCAAAAAAAAATTCTATATCTATATATATATATATTACATAACAGTGGCTGCATTATTATTTGATACTTTGTAACAAAATATGTTGACGAAGTCGATACGGTATTTAATTTATCAATCTGTATCAACAAAGTTGTAAATATAATATCTAACTGATATCATGTCAATAATTGGTCAATAAAAAAGCGTATTGCTTACAATGTCACTAAATAAAATTAATGAAGTGAAAAATAACAAACACAACATAATCTACTAGTATAAACGCAATTTAACGTCTATATCAAAGGTCATTTGTGTAAAAAGCAAAAAAGCATTCGGCTTGACACGAATGAATTGATGCTATCAATTCCAAGAGTACATTAGCGTCTTATTGTCTACACTTAATCATATAATTCTATTAAACCTATTCAATTCAATTTGCATTTACTTATTGCAAGTTTAGTAAATAATTATGAAAACTCTATTTTTGTAGAAATACATATTTTTTATTTATTTTTATTCAGATTCCCTAAAATGCATGCGAATGTGCACATATTTGTGTAGCCAATCAGTTAGGGGTTAAGTAGAGGGCGTCCTTTTAAATGACGAGGGACCTTAAGAAAAAAGACGGCTGTGCTTGGCAGTTCGCGCCGGAACTAACATCCGTTACCACTAGTTTTGTGAATTGTGTTAAAGGACGATGCATGTGTTCGAGAGGAGTTGCGTTGGTAAGACATAGTTGTCTGTATATCATTTATGTATTATATGGTACCTGTTTTATTGTTATTTGCAATGTTGTGACGCCGTCACCTTTGTGGTGAGGCGGCCCGTTACCTGTGTGGTTGAGTCACCTGTCTGCTGACTGTGGCAAGTCGAGTAATGAGGGCCCCCGCTGATCATTTAGTCAGAATCGAGTAGCGAGCTATGAGTCTTGTGCCTCCGATAACAGGCGAGGTTATCGGGGAGTCCCGACCTGTCCCCGGTGTAATGGGTGTACAGTGATTCTGGAACCGTATGTCCAGAAGGCAAGGCATGCTAATATCCAAAGTTTCCTGTCGATCAAAGCCCACGTACGATTCCTGTGCACGGCATGAGGTCTGACGACCACGGGTTCACTTGCAACTCCGCTTGTTGAACGTCTAGTACGGCAAGTACTTAATACTTTCAAAAATGTACCATTGTCTTCAACAATTGCACCACCAACCAACCCTTTTATCTACCTCTCATATTTATTTGTTATTATTTTATATATTATATATATTATTATATATTACAATATTTCTTCAGCTTTTGGTATTGTCGATCGAGATGCATATTACCCCTAAAGAACGTTAACCACATACTTTTCGCAATTTACAATACAATTTTAAATAGTTTATGTAGACCCTTACAATTTAGAATATCGATGTAAACAAAGATGTTTGACATTTTTTTTACTTCATAACCAGTTGTTCAGATTTCAAAATGATATGAAATAAACAGACACGTTTGTAAATAAAGTTTATGCTAAGTATCACGAGACTGTATTTCAAGCACATAGCGACAAAAAAGGTTCGTAGCAACACATTTTTACACTTGAAAGGAAATAAATGTGGCAATAGTTTGTTTCAAACGTTATTACACCTTCTTAGAATGAAATAAATAAATTTGCAAACAAGGTGTGAGATCCTTTTTAATGCAAAAATGTTAAAGTTGATCGTGATACCAAAGCAACGGCTACATTGTCTACCCTCTAACATGAGCTAGATTGTCGATTCTAATACGTGAACAAGGAAAAGATCTTAACCTCGAGATAGTACAAATGTAAGAATTTGAACACTTTCAAATGTGTTAAAAACTTGTACAGGTAACTATAAATTCTTAGATTACATTTTCTGTACAGGCAACATATCTCAACTTAATGATTTAATTTAATAATCAACTACAACTTCATTACGAAATTAAGATTAAATTAAATTATACATTTCGCAAAGGCTTATGCAATTGTTACCAATAAATGATCGAACTAATATTTACTACCGGTAGTTAAAATACTTACAATAAAAACTAATGTGTAATTAAAGTTGTGCTCTAAAATAGTTTGTTTTTACATTATTCGATAAATGGAAGGCTTGTTTCACAACTATGTAATAATGTAAGTTAAAAACAATAATCAGGACAATAAATACCGTCCCTTCAATTAAATTCCTCATTAAAGTAAGCTGTGTTTACTTTATAAAGTTGGCGACACGCAATTGAAGAGAAAGGAGTTGTAAGTAACTGTCACTTATATTACTGAAAAACACATTTTGAATTAAATAATTGAACAGCTACCAGTGCTACAAATCTTAGGAGGAAAACCAATGAAATCATGGCCCACCTTAATAAGGAATTTAATTGAAGGCACGGTACTAGATATACGACATTTGTGAATTATGTGTGTATATGGTACACATCTACAAGAAATTGTCGACCTAGAAATTAATATATAAATAGAAGTGCGTTGAATTTTTCAACGACGTCCATGTTTATGTTCTCATAATATACTGCAATTTCGTTACCTACAGTCATGTTAAACATATATTATAGCTACAAACATATGCAAATATTATAACAGCAACGAGCAGAGTAAAGTTTTATTGGATTCTTGGAACTTATAAATAGATATTGTCAAAGTCAGCCCATAGTATATTGTAATTAGTAGTAAAATCTGCGATTTATTTTGTGATGGGTAAATTTAAACAATATTTTGATTAAAAATATAATGTCAGTAACACACCAACAATTCACCAAACGCCATATAATCGTTCAAGACTATACATTAGTAATGTTGAACGGATTTCAAGTGTCAAACAGGCTCTGGTGAATTTTCTGAATGAGTGTCGAAATTAAGTGCCTCAATACGTTAGTATGTTAGAGAGATATGGAATGGAACGTGTAGTTTGCAAAAGCATTATTCAGTCCACAACTACGAAAGAGTTGAGAAAATAAAAAATAGAACGAAAATGAATCAAGCTCAGAAAATAACACGATATTTATATAATTTAAAAAATATTGACATTAAATTGTTTGTTTTTCAATATATCCCAAAGGAATTGAGAAATGATAATTCACATCTTATATTTCTGTTGACATATAAAATAAAGGGTTATAATAAAAATATTAAAGGAAATGAACAAAACAAAATTCATGTCCTAAGCGTAACTCACAAAGAACTTAAAAACGTTTATCCTAAAATGTAAAATTATATATAGAAAAGCTAAAAGAATCTTCAAGAAATACATAATGATAATAGTTACATTTTGGATGTATTGTATTGTATTTGCGATAATTTAACCTTTGAGAACGGAAGGATAGCCATAGTATACACAAACAAAAGATAATGAAATGAATGCGTTGGTCAAATAAAATTATAAAAGCAAAACGGAAACAATGGAGAAACGTGGGAAATGTAATAGCGAAAGAATAATGAAAAATTTAAATAGTCCATGGGACGACTACGAGAACACAAAACGACAAATAAAATAATTTATATTGAAATTTAGAAAAATAGCCAGAACTGAGGATTCCCTATTTGATCATATGCTTGATTATGCCTGTTATAATCTTGAATCTGATATATGACACTTGCAGCACTAGTAAAGACATCGCGATTCGCCCAATATTTGTATCTAGGAATCAGCCAATCCAAGTGTATAAAATATTTCGTTATGAGAATACCAAAACTACCTATCATTTATTTTGGAAAAAATATTGCGGTGCGAAACCAAAAACAAAGAAATAGTTTATACATAAGTGGGAAGTCAAAATATATAATGAACTTATTCCAGATACTAAAGTAAAGGTAACTGTTCGGTCCCACACCTATATGTGGATTTAATTAAGACAATTTAAATCCGCGCAAATAACGTCAATATTTCTCACAATTATTTTTAAGTATATAGAATAGTTTTATGTTAATCCGCACGACCCTGTCCATGTACAGATGGTGCCGCCGATACGGCCAGCTAGCGGCCGGTTCGGTCATTTGCATTTTATTACTTATTTTGCCAAATTTAAAATCTAAGAAACTCTTGTACGGTCACGTACAAGACGTTATGTATTTCAAAACCATTACGAGCCGTCATTTTACGATTGCCGGTTGTAAAATAGCAATTTACAAATATTTAAATTAGTATATGGCTCTCGGGATTTTAGATTAATCCTCTGAACCAAATGTTCCAAACTTCCCTTTCTTTCATCGCATTAAATTAATTCTGTACCAATCACGACAAGTTCTTCATCTTACATAAAAGTGGGGACATTTCATTCCAACCAATTACAGAAAAGGAAGGTAGGATTTAAGGAACGTTTTCACCCTTAAACAGACAGTGTCATATCATTACAGTGTCAAATTATCAGTGTCACATTATCGCAGTATCACAATATCACATTACCACGACAAGAGTCAAATTATTATTATCACGACACCAGTCGAACAGTTCGTTTCAAGATAACAGTATTAACAGTTACACACACAGTGTATCTTCATCATTGCCAATTGTAATTGAGTAAAGTTGTATATTGTAAATATTAATAATAAATAGTGTATATAGTTAAAACAGTTTATCTGAACAAGCCTTCGAACGATTTAATAACTCCCAGACGTTAGCGACGAAGATTATTTGGCGTAATATACGTGAGCGAGATACGGGACGTCGCAATCATTGGTCCTTCGAGCCGGATAACTACAAAGGGGACGTCGCAAACAGTAACTTTAAAAAGAGTAATAAGAAGGATATTTCCATAGTAATATTACATAAATTATTTATGTAATATTGAAGTATCAATCTAGAACACAAGTCAGCTAAATACAAATAGAACTAGTATTTAACACTGGGCGGTACAAACATATTAGATAATCTAACATCATAAATAACCAATACTGAAGCTAATAGAGCCCCATGATAACTGTTGTAACATATAGAACTTAAGCTCGTTCCAATTATATAAACATCCGATAGTTGGTATACAACTACACTCACCAGTTCCTTACAGCTGTCAAATATATAATGTGAAATAGATTAGTTTCGGAAGAAGTTTCATTAAGAAAAACCAACTAAAAAACACATTGTTTGATCTGAAACAATGTAAAAACAAAAGCACTTATAAAGAAGGATTTCTAGATAGCTTCGACCTAGAAGACCTACCTGAGGATGACAAATGTGACTCTGCCGAAACGTCGGAATAATACGGTATGGGGCAATTCAAATACGCGGTTCATAACCCGAGAACCTGGAAAAAACAGATTTTACCCGCGAAAATCTATGAGCCAACATAAATATATATGATATATATACTTAGAAGAACTGGATTAAGTCAGTGAGACCTAGAAGAGCTTCCTGAAGGTGGCAGATGGGACTCTGCCGACACGTCGAAGCGACCCTTCGGGCAACATTTTCACAACGCGGTTCACAACCCGAGAACCAAGAAGTACAGATTTCAGCCGCGAGATATTGCTAAACAATATTGTTTCTGTGTTATTACATTTCGTCAGTATATATAAAGATTCTTCTCTTCTCTTGTCCTTAATTTTTAATAAAAATTTCTTCAGGATATTAAAATGATGGAAAAAATTATCCAAATTATTTTATTAGCTAACGTTTCGCTTCATATTTGTAAAGCTTCTTCAGAGCTACAACAACAGACACATTACTCGATTATATAAGAATAGTATGTACAAACACATTACTCACACATTTAAATATACATATTGCTATGAATTAACCATACATTTTTCTTTATTAGGAAATAACTCATAACTATATAGAAAATTTGAAAAAGCTATCTTTTTGTTCAGGGTTGGTCAGGTTAAATAATATAACGATATTTTAAATTAAAATAATATATTTTCAAAATTAAATTCTCTAAATTATCCAAAACAATATACAATATTATATAAATTAAAATGTTTACCGCCAACAAGTTCTCGATGCCTGTTAAGAAAAACAAAATTTGTCTAAAAAAATTATTTGCACATGCCAGGTATAGGCAAGAAATGCTCCGATGCCTTGATCGGTCCGTCCCGGTGCGTCCCGCGTCAATATGTCTTATTGCCCATGTATGTTCTGATTTAAAACAATTTGTTGTAAAAAAATCTATCTTCGCTCAATAAGTTGCAATTAAAGTTGATTGAAACAATTTGTAATTAATTTTCTTTATTTGCTAAACAAATCGCAAATAATATTTCTTCATACAATTTGTTATTATTTTGTTTATTTGCTCAAAAAGTTGCAAATAAAATTTGTTGATACACTTTGTTATTATCTTTTGTTATTTGCTAAACAAATCGCAAATAATATTTATTGATACAATTTGTTATTATTTTGTTTATTTGCTCAACAAGTAGCAAATAATATTTATTGATACAATTTGATATTATTTTGTTTATTTGCTCTACAAGTTGCAAATAAAATTTATTGATACACTTTGTTATTATCTTTTGTTATTTGCTAAACAAATCGCAAATAATATTTATTGATACAATTTGTTATTAATTTTCTTTATTTGCTAAACAAATTGCAAATAAAGTTTGTTGAAACACTTTATTATTATGCCCTTTTATATTTGCTTAACAAGTACAAATTCATTAACGCATTATGAACTAACATAATTCATTTAAATTTATATTTTGCCAAACAAGTTGCAAATTATTCCATTTACCGCTTATCTAGCCATTGGTTGTCCTTAATTCAGGCACCGTCAATAAAATATTAGAAAATTTTAAATATTCTTACCAAATCTTCTATACTCTTCTGTCCCGGGGGCACTTGTTGTTCTCTCTTCTACTGCCTTGGGCCGGTCGCTGGATTCAACTCTCTCTTCTGCGTTGGGCTGGTCGCTGGGTTGGACTCCCTGTAATTGCCGGTGCGCCGGGCTTTATAGCTCCGTCCCTACCTTCTTCTCCCCACACTTGTCTGTATTCCTGCTCTTCGCTTTAAAAGGTGATCATCCAGGTGATCTCCCTACCACATCTATTCCGTTTTGTCACCGATTTAAAAATAAAAATATTTTTTCTAATATAACTAATAAATTCTTCTTTTATTATTTATAAAAACACTACAATATGTTACATTAAATCATGGTTTGAACTAATACAAATGGTAACACGTTAACCGTCGCCGGTTTTACAAATATCGTGAGTAAAAAAATCTGCAGTGGTCCGCACTGAACTTCCTCATACTCAGTTATCGCATACGCACACACACACACACACATAGCGACACAGCACATAAAGTTTCATAGCTTTAGGTGTAATCGTTTGGGCGGTAGAGTGCGCACAGTCATACAGACAGACAGACAGACACACACCATCATGCGTTCTTTTTACAGTAGTGTAGCGCAGATATTTTTATAGAAATACATATTTTCCATATTTAATTAAAATACATATGAATTATGATCATTTAGTCAGAATATAATAGCATGTCATTGTTCTTGCCGACCCGCCAATCACAATTCACAGGACAATTCGCAAAGCAATAACAACACCCTTCATGAATATAAGAAAACTACAACATTCACAAATGCAAATATTCATAAATAATTCTCGCTGTTAGATATCACCAACATGCCACAACGAACCTAGAACGGGCGTTGACAAGCCAGTATGGAAAGCCTGGAGGCACAACAGGGACACCTGCCGTTGTAAACGGTGGAGTCTAGTGACCAGGCACCCGTCAGCTCTTCGCTGAAAGTACTTTGAGCAGGACGTACAGTAGGAGGTTGAGAGGAAAGTTCAATAGGAGGCTAAGTGGGACGGTCAGTAGGAGGCTGAGTGGGATGTTCAGTAGGAAGCTGAGTGGGACGTTCAGTAGGAGGCTGAGTGGGTGGTTCAGTTAGGAGGCTGAGGCTAATTCCAGTGGAGAGTGGGTGGGTTACAATTTAGAGCGCGACCCGACATAAACGTATACAGCTCTAGCCAGGTAATTGCAGCATGCGTCGTATCGGATCGAGTTGAAATAAATAAAGCGCGTTCCATCTATAAACAAATCACTTACTGGCCCGAAGTAGTGGATGCTAATATCCAATGTTACCTGTCGAGTACGCTCAATCGATTCTTGAGAGCGGCATGGGGTTCGCGCCTATTAGTTCACCCGTAACTCCACGGGAGAGCGACGAGCACGTCAAGTGCAATCTTTCTGGTACATTAACATGCGAAGCTATCCGGAAATGGCAACGGTGTCTAAAGCTGATAACATGCCAGATTCAAGGATAGCTACAAGAGTAACTATAACTATTGTATTATCTGTATTGTAAAAGGTGTTATTTATATTTTCATGTGGTGCCATTGTTGCCAATGCTTTTGTCATGATGTTTGTATATTGCTTTTGGAGTGTGCTGCCGCTGAATGGATACAGGAATGCCTCTCTAGCACTTTATTTGACGAAATTATATCAGTTTGGCGATAAATTTACTTAATATTAATTAATTAAGTAATCGAAAAAACGTCAACCTAACAGTAGTGTCTAGAAAATTTATTTTGTGATCCTTCTCTACTTCTAGAGTAAATTGGGGATAGCTGTTAAATAAATTATGGTAGAATCATTTGTATTTGTACACCAAGGACAGCAGGTATGACGTCGTCGATATATATTCGTAAAAATGGTCAAAATGTCAAAAAAATTTCAAAAGGTAACGACTTTACTACTGTTGCTAAAAGTTTGTTCATTACCATTGATGCTAATACCGGTGATATCGGTTATCCTATTCATGTACCAAATAATTGTTTGCAGTATTTATCCTGGTAATAAAAATAGGAATTCCACTATCTTAATGAAGTTTATCTTATCTATCTTGTAAAATCTGCTATTGATGTTCAGTTTTCTTTGACCTTAATTAGGTTTCTAGGTATATTCTTAAATGTAGACTTAACATCAAGATAAATTAGTACGTATTTTTGCGGTAGTTTAAACCCATTAATAGATTCGACGAATTGGTATGAGTTCTGAGGTTACATTACTTAGAATGACTGACATGTATTTGGATAGTTAAGTTGGGTCATTTATACAGGACACTATAGGTCTTGAAGGGACTTTTTTCATGTGCTTATGGCAGACCGTAAATTTTTGGAGTTATACTATTATTAATTTTCAGATGTTAAGCGATCTTTTCATCGATCATTCCGTTATCTTGAATATCTTTGATTAATGTATTTTTTTTAGTTTCTTATACGTTATATGTAAGTGTAGGAATTTAATGTTAACGGAAATTCAATAATATACAGTTGTACTCTAAATTTTGTACCCAACGATAAGCAGCGTAATATTGATTGTGAAATATTTGCATACGTCATGTTCTTTATCGAATTTTCATTTATAGTTATCGGTTTGTTAATAATATATAGCTTAGTTGTATTTTATATTTAATACTATTTATCACATAAAATGTTTTTTGCGGTTCAAATTTTACAACAATTTGCGAAATTTATACATAATATTATATAGCTCCTTATGTAGCAATGGTCATTCCATGAATGAATAACTGTTTGGGTGACCCTATGACTTATGAGTTACTAACCAAAAACCCTACATTAATTTTACAAACAAAAAATAATGCTTTAATCAAAGATCTTCAACATAAGGAAATGATCGATGAAAAAATCACTAAACATTTGATCATGTAAATAATTAATTGAATGAAATTGTAATATAAAATTATTAACACACCACTATTTCACAATAATAGAATAATATTAACTCTAGATGTACATTTCGAAAGCACTGCTTTCATCTTCAGTAGAATTCAGACGTCTCAAAATTAATAAAATGACATAAATGACAAAAATTGCGTAGTTAAGGAAAAATAATTACATATATTTAACAAGATCAAGTAATGCATTATTCAACGGAGACAAATCTGTATTTAATAATTTTAATTGAATTTTTTTATAAAAATAGCTTCATACATGTTTAAATAACAATTTTGACAATGTTTTAATAAATGTATATGATTTATAGTAAATGAATGTCCTGTGTTAACAAAATGATTAGCTAACGTAGAACTACCAAAATCACGATTTTTAATACATAATTTGTGGTCCTTAAATCTAATTTCTAAATTCCTTCTCGTTTGTCCTATGTAACATAAATTACAAAAACTACAATTAATTTGGTATATACCAGACTTTTTAATGAAATGTTCTTATTAATGTTATTATTAAGGTAATTTTTAAAAGTATTATTGTTCGAAAAAGCCGGAGTTAATTTAAATTTCTTATATAGATTCGATAGACAATTTTGCCAGAAGGGTGGAAAGTTAACTTAAAGACATTTTTATTTATATTATTAACATTTGTAACCACAATTGGAGTTAAAGTGGTCAATGAATTGATAAGAAACTTTTGTCTATATTTATTGTAAATACTAGTAATAAAAACATCATTATATACATTAATTTTGCCTACTTCACAAATGAAATTCAATTATTTCTCAAAGTTAAATTTTGAAAGGGGTAAACTAAATAGACGATAGAAAATGCTATGAAAAGCTGATTTTTTATATTTATGAAAAGTGACCGAACTATTGGGAATATAATTATTTGTGTGTGTTTCTTTTCTATAAATATCAAATTCAAAAGATTTATTTATTAACTAT
This sequence comes from Geotrupes spiniger, assembly GCA_959613385.1. Lineage (NCBI taxonomy): Eukaryota > Metazoa > Arthropoda > Insecta > Coleoptera > Geotrupidae > Geotrupes > Geotrupes spiniger. The sequence goes on from OY390738.1 coordinate 4,093,419, forward strand.
ACTAATTTTTAAATCTAAGAACGGTAGACTTTTATCAATTCCAAGTTCATAAGTAAATTTTATTGTTTCATATTGACGGTACAAAAAATTAACAAAAGTCTCTAAATCAAAGTTTTTATCTATTATGGCAAACATATCGTCTACATAACGAAACCATATTTTTGGAAAAACCACGTTCTTGGAGTTGTTTACAGCATTTTCTAAGTTATTTAAAAATAAATTTGCTAAAAAAGGAGAAAGTGGGTTTCCCATAGCCGTTCCGAAAGTTTGATTATATAAAATTCCATTAAAAGAAAAGGTGTATTGGTCCATGCATAATTTTCTAAGGTAAATTCCTTAATTTTAAAACCTGAAACAAAATTATATTTTAAAAAGGATTCCAACATTTCTAAGGTGTCAAGGTGTACGTTAGGAAAAACCGAAACAACATCGAAGGATATGAACTGATCGTCTGGATCCAAATATATATATATTTCAATTTAGAAACTAAGTCTAAAGATCCCATTACGGAAAAATCATTGTCAAACTTGAAATTTTTAAATTCATTAACCAACCATTTTGCTAAATTATAAGTATCTGAATTAATGTTTGAAACTATTGGGCGATAAATGTTACCAGGTTTATGAATCTTTGGCAAACAATATAGTTTGGGAATGCTAGGATTTTTATTGATTAAACGAAAATGTAATCTCTTATCTATTAAATCTTTGCATTGTTTTAAAACTTTAATAACATTAGAAGAAAACAATTTAATAGGATCCTTACTAATTATTTGATATGTGTTTAAGATATTTTCAACATTCGAAATATATTTAAACTTATGTACGATAACTAATGCATTGCCCTTATCAGATTTCAAATATACGCAATTATCCTTCTTGATTAACAAATCGATGGTTTGTAAATGTCTCATGTCTTCTTTTTTCGATCTTCGTTGTAGTTGTTTCATGAACGCTCGTTTAGCTGCATGTATAAAAAGTAATCGTTCTTCTGAAATTAACGACTTTGCTGCATATTCCAAGTCATTCAAAACGTCATCAATTGCAGGTCTTCTTGGATGTATACGGAATTTTAAACCATTATTTAAAATTTTTAATTCTTCAGGAGTAAACTTGATAGACGTTTTGTTTATCACCCAATTGTTTGGATAGTTGCAATTACTTGTATTAACATTTATTTTTGATTTCAGCAAGTGATGAAACTTACTATTTAGTGTTGAATTTTTACTGGACACTTTTTTCTCCACGATGCCGTACAATTTACGATCAAAAATATTCCATAAAAAGGGGGTCATTTGTTTAGAAAGTTGCAAATATAAATTAAGCGATGGCCACACTATGCATTTAGTTGCTGCATCAAAGTTGCAGCATTTTTTGATGCGTGCATTTTTTGATGCACACCCGGCCACACACAAGAAAGTTGCATGCATCAAACACGTTAAAATATTTGAAATGCCAACCTACAAAAATTACTGCACTGTTGTCATTGTAATAGATAATTAATAGATTACAATGGATCAAAATACCTGAGTGGCAGTTTGTGCAGTGTTAATCGGGGCTGCATCACTATTATTATTTAGTCAAAGAAAGAGACGATGGTGGGTAAGACCCTGGATTGAAAAAAGACGTGAAAGAGGAAATTTCTGTCTTATCAATGATGAATTTGAAGCGTGTGCCGATTTAGAGAGTTTCAGGAACTTTGTGAGAATGGATAAACCCACTTATCAGAAGTTATTACAATTAATCGAACAAGACATTTCTAAGAGGGACACACATTTATGAGAAGCAATATCTGCCAGTGACAGATTGACGTTAACACTTCGCTATTTAGCAACAGGAGAGTCATTCCGAAGTCTGCATTATGCCTTCAGGATAGGAAGGTCAACAATTGGCAAAATTATTCCAGAGACCTGTGAGAGTATCTATTCCCATTTGAAAGCGGAATATCTTAAAGTATGTTGCTCAAGTAGTATTAAGTTCTTAAATTATAACATTTCAATTGTGTAGGTACCCAATACGGCAGCCGAGTGGCTTAACATATCAAAAGTGTTTGAAGAGAAATGGAATCTTCCAAACGTGTTAGGAGCCATAGATGGGAAACATGTTTTCGCCCCCTCCGATCAGATGGTTCTACATATTACAACTACAAACAGCAACACAGCATTGTTTTGCTAGCATTGGTAGATGCAAATTACAAATTTCTATACGTTGATGTGGGAACAAATGGGAGAATTTCTGATGGAGGTGTTTTCTACAAAAGTAGATTACGACAAGCCATTTCAACAAACAGTTTAAACTTTCCTGAAGATCGCCCTTTGCCAGCAAGAAGATTAAACGTCCCATTCATTATTGTAGCGGATGCTGCGTTTCCTTTATCCCACAATATACTGAAACCATTTCCGTTCAGAAATATGTCCTGGCAACAAAGAGTTTTTAATTATCGTCTTAGCCGTGCAAGAAGAGTTGTGGAGAATGCCTTTGGAATATTGGCCAATAAGTGGCGCTGCCTTTTACACGTTAGTGAGCTCCCAGTAGATAAAGTGCAACTGATAACACTCACTTGCTGTGCACTGCACAATTTCTTGAGAACAAATTGTCCAGTGCCATGCGACAGTGTAGAAGATTGCGGTATCGACAAGAGGTACACTTTCAAATATGGTCTAAGCCAACAAGCAGGAAACAGGAGCGGGAGAAGTGGCACTGGCCACTCGGAATGAGTTTATCTATGATGTAAACAATGAAGGGAGTGTACCATGGCAAGATGCTTTGGCATAGAAATTTACATGTTATATTTCTGCAATAACTTGTTGTAAATATTGTAAAAAATAAAAGATAGTTCAATTTATATTCTATGTTTATTATTAAAATATCATTTTTCTAAAAGCCATCTTCATCCTCTTCTTGAGCATTCATCAACATGTTGAAAATGCTTCGTTTAGTTTTTCTTCTTATACCTTCGGCCTTTATTTTTGACAATTCCATAGCCACTGTACTAAAAACACATAGAAATAAATAAAACTTCTATGAGGAATTACTTCGCGATATATTGCTTCTCGCGACTTCGAGCTCGTACCACTTCGGGCTTGAAAAGTTTCTTCTTCCAAGTCCTCGATACTGCCCTCAAAAATTAATTCATCCGTGTTGGTTTCTGGGCTTGCGAGATCTATATCGACAATATTTGAAGTTGATTCCCGAGTAAGGGTTGCTTCCGAAAGAAAGTGAAGGAGTGAATAACACCACAATTTAGGTTCATATACATCATCCACACTGGCTCCACTCCTTTGGCTGTCCTTAACTTTTTTTAATTCTTTAAAGTATTGTGTTCTTATTACTACAAATGATCAAACATTATAAATAATATGCGCAGCCGTTTACGGTTAACAGCGGCAACTTTCGCTGCAGCTGTATCTGAATATCATGTAACGCGTCTAGCCTTTTGGTTTTAGATTTATATTCTGGTGTATGGGCCATATACAATACTGGCAGGGCCTCATAAAGACTAATAAGCAGCTTTGTTGATTCTCTGCTCCATTCCATTTTGTTCTAACATTACCACAACTCATATTCATCTTCGCCACAAACACAATGAACCGACAACGCGACAACGTGCTTCGATTCGATGTGATATGGTGCTTTTTTATTTTTATAATAACTGTTGGCATTACTACAGTTACTAAAAATATCACTAGAAATGCATGCATTTTTCCCACAAATTAGAACTTCTATTCCCATGCATCACGGTTGCTGCAACTAAATGCATAGTGTGGCCACGAAAAGTTGCTGCAACTTTGATGCGGCATCAAAATGCAACTAAATGCATAGTGTGGCCATCGCTTTATACGAAGAAATTTCCAAAATATGCAGTTTCTTATAATGCAATCCTATTTCCACATTCAACCATCGACGTTTAGCTTAATTAATAATTTTCTCTAAGTTAATATACGCTTTTCGTGTTTTAATTTGTATGAACTTCGGAAAAACTGTGTGCTTCTTACAATTCTTAAAAAACTCGATGTCTAATTTGGTGAACTTTGTTTTAATTATGAGACGAATAAGTTTATTATGCTCGCTTGTCTGTGAAGACAGTGTAAATAATTAATTTAGTGAACTTGTGTAATTGTAATATAAAATTATTAACACAACCACTATTTCACAATAATAGAATAATATTTACTCTAGATGTAAATTTCGAAAGCACTGCTTTCATCTTCAGTAGAATTCAGACGTCTCAAAATTAATAAAATGACACAAATGACAAAAATAACCAAAAACGAGGTTTTTCCAAAAATATGGTTTCGTGATGTAGACGATATTTTGCCATAATAGATAAAAACTTTGATTTAGACTTTTGTTAATTTTTTGAACCGTCAATATGAAACAATGAAACTTGGAATTGATAAAAGTCTACCGTTATTAGATTTAAAAATTAGTATAGTTAATAAATCTTTGGAATTTGATATTTATAGAAAAGAAACACACACAAATAATTATATTCCCAATGGTTCGGTCACTTTTCATAAATATAAAAAATCAGCTTTTCATAGCCTTTTCTATGGTCTATTTAGTTTACCCCTTTCAAAATTTAATTTTGAGAAAGAATTGAATTTCATTTATGAAATAGGCAAAATTAATGGATATAATGATGTTTTTATTACTAACATTTACAATAAATATAGACAAAAGTTTTCTATCAATTCATTGACCACTTTAACTCCAATTGTGGTTACAAATGTTACAAAAGTTCTTTAAGTTAACTTTCCACCCTTTTTGGCAAAATTGTCTATCGAATCTATATAAGAAATTTAAATTAACTCCAGCTTTTTCAAACAATAATACTTTTAACAATTACCTTAATAATAACGTTAATAAAGAACATTTCATTAAAAAGTCTGGTATATACCAAATTAATTGTAGTTTTTGTAATTTATGTTACATAGGACAAACGAGAAAGAATTTAGATTTAAGGAGCATAAATTATGTATTAAAAATCGTGATTTTGGTAGTTCTGCGTTAGCTAATCATTTTGTTAACACAGGACATTCATTTACTATAAATGATATAAAATTATTAAAACATTGTCAAAATTGTTATTTAAATATGTATGAAGCTATTTTTATGAAAAAAATTCAATAAAAATTATTAAATACAGATTTGTCTCCGTTGAATAATGCATTACTTGATCTTGTTAAATATATGTAATTATTTTCTTGGCCTCCCGAGATGTAAACATTGGAACACCGTTCATGTCACATGTAACTTCGCTTTTACGACGGCTGTGTGTTTTCCCCCATAGTATGCGGTAAAGTAAATAATCCTTCTTTTTAAACTCCAGAGACATAGGAAAAATACACAATTGTGAAATCATGAAGCCGATGTTCAGGAGAACGAGATATGTTAATTTTTAATTTAATAAGTATAACAAAATACACAAAATTTAAATATTAATTTAATATTAAATTAGTCCAAACACTCCGCTGGGCATCGTGTTTAAGGTATAAACTTCATGCAGCAAATTGCAATTTCCTACATTCGATTATTGATAGCTAATAATAAACGTACCTACCTACCTAATAACAATTAACTTTTATATAATTATTTAAATGTAACAAATTCAAATATGTCATGTCATGTCTGTCACAATGCTATGTTGCCAACTTGAATAAATAAAATATATAGGTATAAAACATGACTTATTAATTTAAAATAAAATTATCGACCAAAAAATTTAATACAAATCTCATGCGTTAAGTTATTTTACAGCGCTCCGGCAAATAAGGCACTTGCCCTTCGGTCTCGTGCCTCAAACGAAGCCGTCGCGCTGTAAAATTGAACTTCCCGCATTCGACTGTAAATAACTATTCCTTAACTACGTATTTTTTGTCATTTATGTCATTTTATTAATTTGAGACGTTTGAATTCTACTGAAGATGAAATCAGTGCAATGTACATCTAGAGTAAATATTATTCTATTATTGTGGAATAGTGATTGTGTTAATAATTTTATATTTGATCATGTATAATAGCGTAACTCCAAAAACCTACGGTCTCCCAAAAGTACATGAAAAAGAAGATCTATCTATAAATGACCCGATATATCAGCTATCCAAATATCCAGAATATAAGTTCATTATAAAAAGACTCATACCAAATCATCGAGTCTATTAATGGGTTTAAACTGCCTCAAAAATACATGCTAATTTCTCTTGATGTTGTCTTTATTTACGAATATACCGAAAAACATAATTATGGAATTGACAAGATAAACTTCATTAAGATAATGAAATTCCTGTCTGAATCTAGCTACTTTAATTACCAAGATAAATAATACAAAGTCCAATTTAATTTATAAATTAAACTATCACAATTGCCATCGTTGTCATGAGGGCCAGATCAAATAATACTTAAAAAACTGATCCAGAACCATAACCAAAACTTTGTAATTATTGTGCGGAGAAATACAGGAATATGAAAGAAGAAAATCATCATTTTGATTTACAACCTGTATTTAACATGAATTACGATTTTGGATTGGGAAAAAAACTTGAGCTAACTTTGAAAGAGTTATATATTAATATCACAAGGAATACTGTTAACATCAAAAATGAAAATTTCACAATTAAATCAATATATTAAATATCATACGATGTACGGTTTTGTAGTTTTTTCGCGTCAGTTTGATAAATATGTTTATCATATTGGGAGAACACAAAAAATATGTAAAAAAGACAAAGTAAATGTATTACTGGTAATACTCGCTCGAACACCGTTTCTTTATCTCGCCAAGATTCTATGTACCAAAATTACAATATCAAAACAATGTCAAAATCACAAATCATATTCCCTGGCACCTATCGACAGCCACATTCGGTAACCACCATATCTTTGTAGGCGTACCGATACGTCAAAACACCAATTCCATCGACGTACAGTACAGAAATAGAATCTAGCTTCGTAGGCACGCAACACGATCTTGTGGCCTTAGATGGTGAAACGCTATGGAGCAACGCTTGGACTATCGCGTGCTTAGTAGGAGATAGGTGTTCTGCCACCGGATAAAAACATTTGCCGTGACACTGGTACGCCTAAAAGCAAACCAAAAGAAAAAAGCATTCAGATTCTCGAATTACAAACCTCGTATCCACTGGGTTGGACAATCCACAGATCGTATTGGATTTCGGCGAAGTCAACGTACAGCGCTTTCCTTCTACATGTGTTTCTCAATCTTTTCAATCTTTTAGTCGGCCCCTTTTTGTTAATATCGTCGTCGAAAAGATTGCCGGTTTCCTCTTCATAATCTTCCCCCAAATTTCTCTTCCTCCGTGTTTTCTTCGTTCCGTTTTCTTTACTCGACGAATATGCCAATAATAGAACAGGATAATCGTGCTCGAAATCCTCTTCCAGTGGGAGCAATGATAACTTAAACTTTTCGTTCTTGCGTCGCACGTAAGGCAAAAATTCTCGTATCGAAATTAGTATTTTGAGCAAAGTATCTACTTTGCCTCGCCTGATCAGCGCATTTACCGGCGCCGTTAAATTAAACGACAGCCAGGTATTATTTCTGTGGTGAACTTTTACTTCCTCTAAAAAAGTCAATTTTTTTTCTTTGTCGTCGTAGATTGATACTTTAACGATTCGTTCTAAACCTATAATATTTTTGCCGTTAGTGGACTTTTTTCGGGTGGTGGTTTAGATTTACCTGATAGTGCTTTCTCGTCGATTTCAATAACGGTGAGTATTTTCAGATCTGCACTTACAAATTCCTCGTCTTCATTTACCGATGGCACTTCGAAGATGAGCAAATGGTTGTCTTGATAATTTCTATAGATTTTATCGTAACGTATAAATTCTGCAATTAGAGTTAATACATGTTAGATTGCATTTGCAGACATGTCTGTACACAATAAGCAAAAAAATAATGGAGATTACAAGTAATCAGTACTTTTATACTTTTTAACTTTTTTATACTTTTCGTGCATGAATCTTTTTGTTTCAATTGCAGAGAATTGGGGCAAGTTACTAGAGAAAGCTTTTTATCTTTCGTTCTGTTTTGTGTTTGATAATTGAATTGTTTAGTATGGTATTTGTTTGGGTAATTTTTTATGGGAAACAACTAAGACATTGCATTCACAACCTCATGGGTTGCGGCAGCGTATACAAATGTCAGCCTTACTCTGCTTGAGTATACTACTCATCGATCACAGATTGTAGAAATCTTCTTTCGTCAATCTTTAATTATTTCAAAAACAAACAAATAAATTCTAAATAAAGCGATCTCATAAATCTACGTTCGTGCGTTTTAATTTTATTTTCACACGCAGAACCTCTCACCTGAAAGCAAAGAAGTAGCGAAAGGTATCAAATCAAATACAACGTATTTTTAAAAGATATTTGACAACTTTTAAAAAATTAAGAAGATAATTACCTGTACTTTTCGGTATGACACTCCTCACTATATCCGGTCGAGTGTAGTTCCCGTCAAACTCTCCCCTAAGGCTTTTTTCGTACAGCTCCAGCATGAACTTTGGAACATGGTGTTTCATCTTCTTCCTCGACTTTTTATCCACAATATTCGTCTCGTTCGCAATACTATTGATGTTCAATATTCGTACCCTGATTGACGCGCCGGCCGTCAAAGTATTTTTAGTGAAAAAGTTTAGATAACACCACAGACCGAAGATCAAGGCGATTGCGAGCGCGGCACATTTCCACATATTTTCCGAGCGTAATCGTTAATTTCGATTTAATTTAGAGCCGGTGTATTTCGAGTGACGACCGTTTTAAAAGTGAAGACGCTGGGCGCCGGGACGCAGCGCTTTTCAACCACTTGAGATCCATATGCATGCTTTCTTATCAAAAGCCGAAATAGCTACCCTATCGATGAATTATTGTATATGTACGAGGCGTGCTGCCTATTGACGGAAATTACTGGGGCTTGTGTGACTTGTAAATTAATCTCGCTCTGCGAATTTACCCAAACTAAAAGTCTGATTATTTGCATTTTATTTAATAGATGGTCATTCAAATCCTGAACTTTTCCAATCAGTCAATTTTCATCGAAATATTTTGTAATTCGTTTATTCCTACTCACTTTCTACACTTTTTAGTTGCTCTTCAAGATATTTCTCTAATCTTGCAACATTTGCTTCCTTTCTTTTATACACTGACAATGCTTATGTGAAATATTTTGAGTTTCTGTATCTGGTTAACTTATGCAGAACAGAATTACCTACGAAATAAATTACATTCTAAAACTTGGGTCCTACATCAAGTGCTATTTCGCCTTGTATTTGCACCTTATAATATTACAACTTTTAACGAATTTTGTAATGTTCATTTTTTTATTCCAGAGCTTTCAATAACCCCCGTTTCTTGTGCTGACGGTGCTGGTTCGACTAAGATTGATTTTTTTCTATCATATACATTGTATAAGATAGATCTTTATGTAGATGTGTGGACATGGTAACTCTATTTCTTTTTGGGCATCTTAATTTTTTCAACAGTTCTACATGCAGTAGAGCAGCTTGTTTGCAAAACTACACGTTCTTTTTCTTCGTTATTAAGTAGGGAGAGTGGAGAGGGATCAATATCACAAATTTGTTCATTCTTTGTTTGTTTCAATCAATAGTTTTATGTAACGTATATTCCATGAGTGTATACACAGTAATTTCGTTCTTGAGCTTTAATTTGTTAACTTATACCACCTGCTCGGAACCATTGATAACTTTTTGACCTAAAGCAGGAGTAGAAGAATATATACGTGAACCATCTCGGATAAAATGCAAAATTAATGTTGTCGCATTCGAGTTTCTGTTGGACAGATCTTAGCACGCAGTTTTCCTATCCTGGTACTGACTGCACCCAACATTGCTTAAATTCGGTGGTCAGACTAGAACCAAATCAAATCAAATAAATTTATTTAATACTATTGCTTGTTACATATTAACTTAAAAACATATCTTAACACACACACATACTCACACATATTATACTTCCTTACACATAATGAATATAATCGCTAAACTTGCTTGTAAACTCAAAGCGAGCTTCGCATATCGCTTAAAAGCCGCATACGTAAGTAAATGTGCAATAATTATTTATTATTATTATTACATATTACTAAATTATAATAACAAATTCTTTAATATTAATATTCAATATTCAAACGCCATTTTCTTGCCACTCGCCTTTTCTTTCATCGTTAAAGTAACTACAGAAAGTGTGGCGAATTTCTTTGGCTGGTGAGACTCCATGTGGAATGAATTTTTTTAAAAAAAGCATTTGCAATTCTCAATAATTTATAACAATATACGTTATATTGTTTTCATGTTATGTCATGTTATGTCAAAATGATTAAAATGAAGAGAAACAACAAGAACGAGCCATGATATTGGGCCTGTTGGAAAGCTAAAGAAATGTAGAATTTAAGGAAAATTAAATATAAATTGCATGTGGATAGTTGAATTATTTAATGAAAATGAATGAAATATATTGCACGCTTTTATGATAGAACAATATAAAATAAACTTATTAAATATGGATTACAAGACGCAAAATGCTATGTAACTATAGTTGTCAACAAAATCGACAAACTTGATTTTTGTAGAATTTGTAAAAACGATTTCTAAAATTTGTCAATTTCGTCTATTTTACGATTTCCGGAAAAATTTTATACAAAATACGTCAGTAAAATACTTGACGGAACTATAAAATACTCGGCACAAAGTGCCTCGTATTTTAATTTAGCTCCTCTTCAGTAACGTGACATTTTTCTGATTTTTATGTAAATAAATATTACATGAAAGTTTTATAATTTCGCAAGTTTTGCCCACTTTTATAAAATGTTGGCTTATGGCATCGTCAAATTTCAGTTTTTTGCTATTTTTAAATTTTAGACAACTTTGTTTGTCTTATTTTGACTTCGTTATTTGCCAATACGATTGTACTTTTGTTTATTTTAACATTTCAGACATTTTTGTTTAATTATTGGCAATTTTGTAAATTTAGACATTCGGCCATTTTTGACATGCATTTCGATATTTTTGTAAATTATAGCAGTTTCATATATTGTTATTCTTTGCATTTTTTAATTGTAAAAAATTTTGACTGCTATTCATTCCTTTCGTTTTTTTTTTGGTCGTCTGTTTCTCTCATTTTACATTTTGAGTAATAATTTCTTAATTTTTTCTTGGAGCATTTTCATCACATTTTCAAATCAATATCTCCGGAAGTAATGGTTAACTTTTATCACATCTTACGTATAACGGATAACGTCGCCATCAAAAGTTCTTCTGGTTGTTCCAACATCACCCAACAAAACTTCGTAAATTCAATCAACTATTGCCATCAATACGATGCCGAATGTTCCTTTATAGTTGAAGTAACGAAAGCCTCAATTCGATGATTTCTTATCTAAATGTGTTGTCCCACTACACCAAGGCAGTGCGGAAATTTTCTTCTAAATCATGTGCTTCCTTTTGAGGAAGCTGAAATAAGAACTTAAAATTGATAGGTAACAAATATTCAGGGAACTATTTAGGTTACAAATAGTTATTCATGTTTCAGGACCTTCAGGACCTACAGGCAATTCATTTGCACAACCTATCAGAAAGAGGAAGTCGGTCTCTTCATCACATGATCTTCTTACAAAGACCACGTGGTAATTGACAGCTGGCCACTATGATTTTTTGATATTGGCAGAGACTTACGCTATAAAATTAAATAAATTAACTCAGCAACAACAGTTCGCTTAGTTTATCGGCGAACTGTTTGTTATCGATTAAACATTGCTCGATGGTCAAATGGACGTTTTAACCGGAGGCAGCTTTCTGCTTCACCCATTAGGGCCTTTATCAACTCAACCACTCTCAATCTCATCATTCTGAACCCGAAACTGCAAGGTTGGAGTACGATGGCAACGCATACAATAATTAACAATAACATTATATATCTACATACGAACATAGATATTAAATTTCTAAATCTTGTTTTGTATTTCGACATACTATGATAAGTAACTATGATAATAAACTTTGGCTCTTATTTTATGAATATTTATTTAGTTATACCTGTGGTCTTATCAAATAAGTAAAGTGTGTTTACCTGAATAAAATTTTGTAATGCTTTCCGTATTGCATTGCATTATTCTCTCATATCAGTGCCTGAGGAGATACTCTCATTGAAAATTTTAAATCTTGAAAACTTCTCCCAGTTGCCGGGAACCGAAGAATCACAAGGAGTCCCACATGCATTGATATTTCTTGTCTCAAGGATGTGTCCTTTTTCCATCAAGGGGAGCAATTTTGCTCAATAAAATTTCAAATGATCGTTAATTTCTGCCCCTTTTGTAACTCATTCAGTACGTATTATATATTGCTTAATGTATGTTCGTTGGGTATGTTCGTATATACAAGCGAAGGAAGTTGATACAGCTAGAAGATTTCGAAAGATAGAGCTATATTAGCCTACATACTAAAACACTTGCTAGTACCACAGAAACTGCCGTACATACATATCAGCCACAAAAATGTCTATCAAAAGGAGCATCGTCAGCAAGAGACTTGGATGACTCAACAGATTTGTGATAATTCAAAAAAATGTGGAAAAAAATCCAATGAAATGTAGAAAACAGGAAAAAACTCAAAATGAGCCATAACAACACCAGAAATACCGTGCGTTTTATTTAAGTATGGCCATAGGGATTTACACGGTAAAAATTGTACCCCATGTTAACTTTTGTTGCCGTTCAAATTTGAAACAATTTTTTGTTTTTATTAATAAATCAAACATTTTTCTACAAAATGTACATTATTTGAAACACATAAGCGTGTTAGAATTCTTTATTTTCGCTTTCAAAGTTGAAATTAATGACACAAATAATTAAGACAAAAGATCAGCTTGGCGTAAATGTCATAATGCTTATTGACAACTAATGGTTATAAAATCGCACGAAAGTTTGTTAATGTGATTTTTTTAAGGAAATGTCTGTTTATAATATTAAAGAACGAGTGGAAATTGTAACTACATACATAAAAGGCATGTCAAGCCGCGAAATTGTGGATAACTTTGCTGCGGCACATCCAAATCGTCCTATTCCTCCTTTAGTTATCAATAAGCATTATGACATTTACGCCAAGTTGATTTTTTGTCTTAATTATTTGTGTCATTAATTTAAACTTTGAAAGCGAAAATGAAGAAATCTAACACGCATATGTTCTGCAAATAATGTACATTTTGTAGAAAAATGTTTGATTTATTGATATAAACAAAAAATTGTTTCAGATTTGTACAACAACAAAAGTTAACACGGGGTAAAATGTTTACCATGTAAATCCCTATGGCCATACTTGAATAAAACGCACTGTATAATAAAGTACCAAATAAAAATAGCGAAAAAAACATCATGGTATACTAAATTATTGGCAAAATCTAAGGCGAACATGAAACAGACTGATACAATATTAACGAAATATTTGGAAGGATGAGGCGGATGCAATTATTAAATATATGAAGAAACGGACAAGTTTGCTGACGTTTTTAGCGAACAGGTGGAAATTTTAGTTCATAACAGCGATGTAACTTTACTTTATGGGAAGAAAAACAGAAAAACTCAATCGATGGTGATCGATGATATTTCTTTAGCGAAAGTTGTTGAAATAGTTCATGGCTAGATGCTAACAACAAATTAGTTGGAATAGACAATATAAGAATATAGACATAAAAATTCATCGAATTATTCGGACGACCGACTCAAAAAATTAGTAACGGTTAACTTCAAGTGTGAAGAATCCCCAAAGGTCTGAAATAAGTCATCGTGAGGCCAATTTACAAACAGGGTATGCATGCAAATTACAGTAACTACCGACCGAATTCGATATTACCAGCGATCGATAAAATTATGGAAAGATGTGTCGGACAAAACCTAGTGCTATCTACATAAATTAAAAATTATCGATGAAAATGAATATGGATTTCAAAAAAGAAAGACATGATCACTTTGTGGGAGAGTTTTGTGCATTTTATGAATATGAATACAAATCTAAACCAGTTTCATTTCTTCATTGTTAATTGATTATTGATTATTAGTTGATTATTTGTGGGTTTTCGTATAAAATTGTACTGTACTCTTGTTCTCGGGTGTGCAAAATATACTCAGTGACATATAAACTGCACCACCTAGAAGGGGTGGGAATTTTTGGACCAAATTTGGCAGAAACATTGGACTAGTCTAAGGTAACAATTGATTAAAATTTGATAAAGAAAACACATCTTTTTGATTTTTCTTTAATAATGTGTTGGTCCGCCCCTATTTCTGATACACTCATTGACCCGCCATGGCTGGCATTGATTCCAGCAGGTGATCAATGTCTTCTTGGGGTATGGCATCCCAAGCAGCCTGTACTTCATGCCGTAGAGCTTGTATTGTCAACGGTGGATTCGGTAGATTCCTCAATCTTCTACCCATCATGTCCCAGACGTGCTCAATGGGCGACAAATCGGGAGATCTTGGCGGCCAAGGCAAAATATTAACATTGGCCTCTTCAAAGAAGTCAAGAGAAACCCTTGCTACGTGAGGTCGTGCATTATCTTGCTGGAAAAGTGGGTCTTCCAGCCCTCGAAGATATGGAAGAACATTTGGTTCTACCACTTCGTCAATGTAGCGTCGGGAAGTCATACTGCCCCTAATGAAGAGCAAGGGTGACCTACTGCCGTAAGCAATAGCACCCCACACCATCAACCCCACAGTTCGGTGAACATGCCTCGCAATCGAAAAATCAGGATTGCGCCTTTCTCCACGTCTAACAGTCATCCGACCATCATGCATTCCTAAACAAAATCGCGATTCGTCACTAAAGGCAACTCGATGCCACTCCAAGTTCCATTGAAGTCTTTCCGTGCACCAGGCCAAACGTTCCTGGCGATGTTGAGCAGTGAGGGGTAGCACAAGATGTGGGCGGTAAGACAGCAAGCCAAAGGTTCTTATTCGACGATAAACTGTTCGCAAGCCTATCGGACGACCTTGTTCACCTAACCATTGATCGGCTATTGATCTAGTTGTAGAGAATCGGTCTCTCAAGGCCATTAGTCTTAAGCGGCGATCTTGACGTTCATTGGTTCGTCTTTGAGCCCCAGTGCCTCTTCTCCGACGTTCAACCCCATGTTCAGACCACGCTTGATTAACACGCATTATTGTTGAGTGGTGCGGTCCCAAACGGTTGCCGATTTCTCTAAACGAAAAACCTGCTTCTCGTAAACCAACAATCCGCCCTCGGTCAAAGTCACTCAACTGCTGGTAAACTTGAGGTCTCCTTCCTCTAGGCATCGTTAAACACTTGAAACACTTTAAACTAAAGAACGGGATCCGAAAAAGTGGAACAAATTCAAAAAATGACTCGATAATTGCTTGTCTATCGCCACCTCTAAAAAATGACACAAACAAATCCCATTACTACCTGATGATTGGGTTTCAAATTTTAATCAACTATTTCCCTGGACTAGTCCACCATTCCTGCCAAATTTGGTCCAAAAATTCCCACCCCTTCTAGGTGGTGCAGTTTATATGTCACTGAGTATATTAGTGTATTCCCTCAGATACACGTTTTTGTTGTTTTTGTCAACGCCTCGAAATATGATGAGTGGCTTGTATATAAATATAATTTATCTGGTTGTTGGAGCTGCATCGAAATCTATTTTTTTACTCCTATTTAATACAACTATTATTCGGTTATAGCTGCCTTTACTTACGTTTGCTACACAATTGATTGATGTTTAGTTCCACAATTATAGGCAATATTTTTGGATAGTAAGGCAATTAGTGAATTTGAGAGTTGGCCCTGGCACAGCGTCTAACTGCCAAGGTTCTGTTTGCCCCTCGTGTTTATAGGTGTGTTCTTTTTACTGCAAATATGAGAATAAATCTGAAACTCTCACCAGCAGCACTGTTTTATTTGCAAGCGTGCAAGTGTGTTCAGTAGATATTGCAGTATTTATAACTTCCTCGATAGATGTGTCGTCATTTTGTAGAATACAAATTTTATGTAACACACATGAAGCTACCACACATTCTACAATAAATGCAACATTTCTGTTCTCAAAATTTAAGCTCCTAAATCGACCCTTCAGTAGCCCTATTGCATTTTCAACAATTATTCGTGTGGACGAATGCTTGTAATTGAACAGTTTCTGCTCATTGGTTAAGAAACCATTATCTCGGTACGGTGTAACAAGCCATGGCAAATTTGGATAGGCTGAATCACCAAGCAGAAAATAATCTTCCTGCAACAGTCCGTTTTGGAAACTTTCATAAATTTTTGATTTTCATAAAACTCGCGCATCGTGGACAGAACCAGCTTCACCGCAATACACGTCTACGAATCTCTTCATGTGATCACATACCACTTGCAGAATTACGCTATGATCACATTTCCTGTTGCAGTATGTATATGAATCACAACATTTGGAATTTTTTGCTTTTGAGCAAAGTTACTTGCGACAACCTCTAATGTTTCAGGGTTTTGGACTAATTGACACCAAGTACTTTTGATATAATTGTGTGCGCAGTTCCTCTAGTAACATCGAAACATCTCCAAATTTACTAAGTACCATATTGTCATCAACATAGCCTTCTCTACCCATACTTTATTTCGTCCAAAACCATGTGTAGGTAAAATATTTGCTTCCTTCAGTTGTTCAATACAATAATGACAACTTGCACGGTTCAATCGGAAGTGCGATTGAAATTGATCGTCATCAAAATTATGAACTACATTACTAATGTAATTTTTACATTTAATAACAACTCTGTACTTTGGTTTAGATTGGACTGAAGAATCTGTATTATCACTTAAACTTGAAGTAGAAGATCTAGATCATCAGAACTTTCTTCAACAAATCGCGAATCCTACAAAGATACATTTTAATTAGGTAATCATTGATTAATAAATATCTATATTACCAAAATAATCTCTTCTATATCAGAGTTACGCATGGTTACAATATATACATATATACCATATATTGTACCATGCGTAACTATAAATCTATAAATTCTCACAAAATACAATGAAAATAAATTCCATGATTCTTTTTCAATATAACGTAATATTTGACATCTAGAATTTGACAGAAGAGAGAACTGTTTTATTTACAAGTTGGAACTGATCTGATACACTCAACTCATATGTGATTTGATATGATCTAAGTATCAAGTAAAAAGAACACAGCTTATAACACGTACTAGAGGAACCATTGGATCCCTTTCGTCTACCATCTTGTTTGGCGTCACGTTCTTTTTTCATTCAACCCTGAAAATACACGTTATAGCCGATATAGATACTTTGCATTCATTCTTAGTGAAATGCTGCGAGGCAAATGATGATATGTTTATTTACACTCATAATATTAATTTTGATTTGATTTCTTTGAATTTGGTATTGAAATGTTCACAAGACATTCCCTCAATTAAAGTTGAGATTTATGTTCTTTCAACTTGCGAAAGTTTTCAATCCGGGTTCCCCATTTCAGATATTACAGCTTAGTATTGGTTTTCCACCCCAATAGTTATAATCATTTTGGTTTATATTAACTATTTCCGTCGGGGTTTTTTGTTTCAAAATGATTCAATCGTTGTTACATTCAAATTCCATAGTACTGGCCTAACTAGCAGGCAATTACCGTTGTATTTTTAACACAGTGCCCGAAATTTCGATTGAACCAGAATCAAAGACATGGTTTTGATTCAATTGGAAGTTATTTTCATGTTGTCTCTAAAATTGTGGCAAATTTCCAAAACTTTTATAAATTTTATTCAAAAACCAGACGTAATAGGTTCTGTGTTCTCCTTATATAAGTTCTTTAATTATTCTAACCCAAGAACCATAGCTAATATACACTAACTTACAAAAAAAGTGGCGCACTCAAGTTTTTCCCCATTGTGTTGTTTTTCTTTGCTTCTAAAGCCAAATACTGTCACAGATGGCTATGACTTGTGTTCTGTCACTTATAATTTTTAGTTTCTGTGTCATTGACTTTTCTAACAAGTCTTTTCTGTTAAATGATTATTTTCATCGAGAGCATATTTCCGTGCAAGTTTTTAAGCACTCTTTTTTAACCACTCTTTATGGTGGATGCTTATTGTTGTGAAACATTTTTCTTTTATAAATGCAAATAACTCCCGATGAAGTTGCGGGGGCGATGGTTTTAGTGGCAGATGGTCGAAGTGTTCCATATGCTGCTGTTGCTATTGGAACACCGGAGACGACTGTACGTCGAGCACAGCAGAGGTACCGCGAGACACTGAAGTACAGTGTTGCCAGAAGTGATTCTTAAAATTCACCAACCCATTACCAAGAAAATCACCTGATATCACCAAATTTGTAATGAAGAGATTTATAGGTTAGATTATAGTTACAATTTGTAACAACATCGTTTAGAGTTTAAGTGTGGGCAATTTATTGGGTTTGGGCACCTTTCGTACCGAAGTCGTAGGTAAAGTTCCTTTTTTCTAATTAGTTAAAAAATAATTTTGTTATATTTATAGCAACAAAATGATCAATTCAGATTCGAACTCTGAAGATGAAATTGATAGGCCACACAAAATAGTGAAAATTAGTTATCATTATAAACACAAATATAACAGTCAATGGGAACAATCCTTTACATGGATCAAAAAAAGTAATAAAGGAGTTCATTTTTTTTGCCAAGCTTGTGGAATAACAGAATTGGAGCATTGGCTGCAGTGAAAAAACACGATGCCACTGCAAAACATAAAAAGAAATTAAACACAAATCATGTGCAGCCTCCTATCAAGCAAGTTTTAGAACGAGCTACGACTCTGGACTCGAAAACAAAGGAATTAGAACTGCTTATCTCATTGTTTATTGTGGAGCACAATATATCATTTAATTCTGTAGATCATTTGACAGAAATTATCCATGTTGCCGCAAAATCCCCAGAAGCTGCGAAAAATGTTTCTTTGAACGAACGAAGTGTACAGCAATAGTCAAGAATGTCCTTGGTAAAACATCATTTGAAGCGCTATTGGTGAAAATAAGAACAGAACCGTGGATGAATCGACAGATCATGCTGGAGTAAAAAGCTTAGCTATGGTTGTTAAAATATTTGACAAAAATTATTGTGTTAAAGATGAATTTTTGGGTTTACTTCCAATTGCAGACGCCGCAGCTAACAGCTTGTATAGAACTGTTGTGGACTTTTTTCTCACATATCAAATACCTTATAAAACAAACCTTATTAGTTTCGCCAGTGATGGAGCCAACGCGATGATGGGTTCAAAACACTCTCTTAAAGTACTTTTAGTGAATGATATTCCTAACTTATATTTTATAAAATGTGTTCCGCATTCTTTAGCATTGTGCGCCTCATATGCGTGTCTACGGCTACCCCGTACCCCAGAAGACTTGGTATGTACGTGATCTCCATAATTATTTCCATCAAAGTTACAAAAGAGAAATAAAATTAAAGGAATTTCAAGAGTTCGCTTAATGTCATCCTCACAAACTATTATATGCATCACAAACCCGATGGCTATCTTTACTTTCAGTGGTTCGGAGAGTGTTAGAACTATACTTATACTTTCAAAGTCAGTACCTTAATGATCACATTCAAGTATCAGAAACTATTTATATAAAACTATCAAATCCTATAAATAAGTGCTACTTATTATTTTTAGAATTTATTTTACCATGCTTGATTGACATGAATGTAGAATTCCAGTCTGAATCGCCAAAGCTTCCTTTTTACTTTCTTATACATTATGTATAAGTAAGTATAGGAGTCATGAAAATTTTCGAACTCGAGATTTCAACGGATATACACGTTTTGAGGTCCCCTAAATCGTTTCTGACTATTTTCGGAATGACGGCTGTGTGTGTGTCTGTGTATCTGTGTGTCTGTCTGTGTGTCTGTGCGCGCTCTAGCGTTCAAACGATTATAGCTAGAGCTCTGAAACTTTAAACTTAACATTTTTATGTAGCAAGGAGGAAAACATCCTATTTTGAACGCAATCTCTCAACCGGAAGTGATGGTTTACTCTTATCACCTTTTTCCATATCTCGAAAGCGGTACACGTTACGGAAAAAATATTCTTACATAAATTATAGATATTGATATTTTAAACAACTTTCATTTGAAAAGTTTTTTCGAAAAACATAGTATAACCTAGTATAAGAAAGTTTTGTGCGGACAACCGCGGATTTTATAATATTCCGATCGGGCGGCTAAACATACGTGTGGCTGTGCGCGCTCCACCGCCTAACTATTGAAGGTCACACTGTGACACTTTAAGTTTAGGATTAGTATACAGCGCAGAAAAAAACGCAATATCTGAAATTGATAGTTTAATCAAATCAACCTTATCCATATCTCGAAAACGGTTCGCGTTATATCAAAAATTATTCGTATAAAGGTTACATACTGGAATTAAAAAAAATCATTTGTTTGAAAAATTCTTTCAGAAATAAAGTATAAGAAAGTTTCGTGCGGACCATCGCGGATTTTATAATTGTGATCGGGCGGCTAAACATACGTTCGGCTGTGCGCGCTCCAGCGTCTAACTATTGAAGGTCACACTATGACTCTTTAAGCTTAGAATTAGTATATAGCGTGGAAAAAACGTCACATTTTGAAAGCAATATCTCAAACTGATGGTTTAATCAAATCAACGTTATCTATATCTCGAAAACGGTTCGCGTTAGAGCAAAAATTGTTCGTATAAAGGTTATATAGTTCTTATAACGTTCTTTCAGAAATAAAGTATAAGAAAGTTTCGTGCGGACCACCGTGGATTTTTTATATAATAGAATTGCTACCATTTACAAAACAATATTACGGTTTTATGTAAAAGAAAATTACGTAAATTCAGTTTCGATAGATAAAATTTAGTTTGAAAATCCAAATTACTTTGTACCACTAGAAAACATTTATATTGGTCCAAAATTATCTATTGAGGTAGTAAAAGATATATTTTCAACTCAAGAGATTGAAGAGTTTAAAAAAAGATGTTTGCGTTTTATATATAGTGTATTAGACAGATAAACATCCGTTTTCCTTTTACTTCCGACTTTATCCAACCATTGAAACTATTGGAATTCTTAGATCCATTACAAATTGAAAATTTTCTATCCTTAGGACCTCTGTGTAACAAATTTGATTGATTTTTGGAGGTTTGTACATGACATAAAGAAACGTGACAACACAGAAGCCTACTCTAACATTAATTTCCTTTTAAAAAATCTTCTTTTACTACCGCACAGTAGTGCGAGCGTTGTAAGAATTTTTAGTGCGATAAACTTGAATAAAACCAAATACGCAACAGACTACAACCTGGCACTTCATCATTCATACCAAAAGATTGATCGATAAAGGGTGTTATTCTTTGAAAACAGATGGGAGTCTTTTGAGGAATTTTAAAGAAGACATTTATAAAAATTCATGAAAACCTACTGTTTTTCGAATACTGTAATTTACTGTAATTTATAGTTTTATATAATATGTATTTTATTAAGGTCAGAATTTATTTTTTGTTGTACCTTATTGATACTGAATATATTTGTTGTTTCATTTAAAAATCACCAGAATTTATTAGAGTAAGAAAAGTTTCTCACCATTCACTACAAACTATCAAAAATCACCAACTCTGGCAACGCTGCTGAAGTACACCCGACGTCCTGCTCCAGGCCGTACGCGGTCCACATCTGCAAGAGATGATAGGTTTTTGTCGCTGCAGTGTCTCCGAGGCCGGCACCAAACCGCGTTTAACTGGCTCAGAGGCTGAGAAATGTGCGTGGGACAGCTGTATGCGCTCAAACAATTAGACGAAGATTGGTAGCGACTGGTTTGAACGCATATAGGCCAAATCAAGTACATAGACTTACACGACAGCACAAGCAACGCAGATTGGAGTTTCGCAGAAGACATCAAAATTGGGAAGAACATGATTGGAGTTCTCTTTTCGGATGAATCACGATTTCCTTTGAGATCACCGAATGGACGCCATAGAGTCTGGAGAAGACAAGGGGAGAGATATTCTTCCGCCACCGTCGTTCAACATGAACATTTTTGGGGAGGGTCTGTTATGGTTTGGGCGGGCATTTCGTTAGAGGCAAAAACTGAGCGTTTTATTCTTCGAGAACAATCTTTAATGCAAACAATTACATTAGGGATATTCTTGCATACTACGTTCTTCCTTTTGCACCATTTGTAGGGCAGGCGTTCATGTTAATGCGGTATCTACAGAAAGTAGGATTTTGGAATAGCTTGCGATGAGCCGGTGCGTCCAGAAATACTACAAATGGCACTTGTAGGAGAATGGGATGGCATTGATCAAAATGTGATTAGTCACTTAATTCAAGGTATGCCTCGACAAATTGAGGCTTTGCTGGATGTTCGGGGAGGTAACACTCGTTACTGATACCAAGGTGATACCAGAAAACCTTAGTTAATTTATGATAATCTCTTCTTGGGATTTTCAATTGTTCTTTTTTCTGTATTACCTTTTTCGGTACAGTTTATAATTTGTTGACCCATTAAACAATTAAGTAAAGAAATATTTGTTTTCAATAAATTAAAAAGGTGATAATTCCTATTTAGTTGGTGCGCCACTTTTTTGTAAGTTAGTGTATGTGTTCGCCATTCTTTATCATATTCTAAATGTCTTAGCGAAAGTTTCTAACATTTATAGTTCCCTAATTTGTTTGCGTCAGTCCACGTTTTCCTTCGCTATTGAAAAACCTAGTAGTATCGCCCTAAATATTTGTGAAAAATGAAATAAACGTGAGAGAATGCTGAGAAAATATCTGCTAAGTAATATATATATATATATATATATATATATATATATATATATATATATATATATATATATATGTATATATTAGTTAGGTAGACGGTTATAGATACGGCTACAAAATTTAAGAAGACGAAATAGAGACAAAATCAACTAAATCCGAATTGCAGTTTACAGTACAGAGAAGTCAGGGTTGTAATTCATTCGAGAATCAATTTTACGTCGATAAATCACAACACATTGTTTCAAACACAAAAAGATAACCGACTGGTAAGATTTAAAGTTTGACAGCACCATAGGTTGTACAAGTTTCAAGATACGAGCGACCTTGAAGACCACATATAAACAAATGGTAATTTTATGACTGGAGTATACCACTTTCGACTATATGTTTCATATTCGAAAAATCAACCGAGTAAGCGGATCTGTGCGCGAAGTGATGGGAAAAATAGCACTATCGAATAAACGAGTCGTAAGGTACGACATACGGCAAAATGGGAAAAGTTTCGAAATACTGTTCGTGAGAGGATGTGGCAAAATAAGGATTTGTAATGAGGTAAATTATTGAGTACATAAATAGTACAAGCACCATTAAATCCTATAGCTATCATAGAATTCGTAAAGTTCAGAACCGCCTGTCCCTGTGTAGGTCCAATTCTGTATCTCTACCAGTTCCAGTTCCAGTTATAATTTGTTTTATAGATTTTTACAAATTTAAAATTTGTCCCTCTCATTCCTCTTGCCCTATTGTTACTTTTTGTAGCCTTAAATCTATTTATGTTTTTCGTATCCATTGCTTAAGTTCATGTGACTTTCTACTTTTCGAAAACCCGTATTTCGTTTAGCATTCCGATTTTAAGATATTCGATTTCATGACTCTCTTGGCTTGGTCTTGGGTTCCAGTAATTTAATTTTCAAAGTATCTTCCAATTCTTTTGTGGCTCTTTTTAACAGAATGTCATGTGAATAAGCTAGATATTTGTGACTTCGTTTACGTCGGGTCTCTCTTGTTATTGTCCCTAGTGTCCCTAGCTATTGGGTCATCTTGTTTTAGTCGTTTTTTAAATGGGTACTTTAGGTTTATCCAGACGGTAGCATTTGCTCCTTGTATTGTCATGTTCATTACCTTGATTAATTTGTAGAGTTTTTAAACTTCTTTATGACTGTATGTGTATGGAATCTATTCACATTATCGCATGCGCCTTTATAATCTACATATGGTATGTATTTTGCTATGTCATATTTGTAACAACCTACCAGAACCTGTTACGGTATGGTCTATTCTTGGTCTGTCGACCTACTAATCTACATTTCCGGAAAGATGTTCGATATGCATATGCAAAAAAATTGCTTCGTTCCATCTTCTTCCTTTGGGTTCCTATTATTTTTCATTTTCGTCAAACTCATTCCAGTTCACTTTCTAGTTGGTTCTATAGCCTCATGTTTTTCATTATGTTTTCCTATTCTTTTATTTGATATATTACTCTTCCTTTATTCAAAATGTTCTTCCATCTTACAAATTTACTGCGATATTTTCTTCCTTATTAAATATTATCGGATTTTGATGCAAGACAGAATTATCAAATATTGTGAAGAGATAATGAGGGGAAGATGTAGGATGTTTAAAGACAGTAGATTCTAGGAAGTAAATATGTGATCATCGGTAAGAATGAGAAGGTGGAGAAAGGGAGGGGGCTGAAAAACGATATAAGTGTATGTGTCGGTGGGTCGGGGTAAAACTTAATATCATTTATCCCCATTGTTTCTTACATTTATCCTCTTAGTTCTAGGAAATGTAGGTGCTTGTTATTTTAAACGTGGGTATAGCTGAGGTAACTACTAATATCATCAAGACTCCCTTTTTGGCTCTGATACGTTTGTACATAAAAAATATCATGAAATTGGATTAAGCATCATGAATTAAAAATTGTAAGAAATTCTTTAGTAGCTTCATTAAGCCAACTCCATCGTATAAAGTTCGATATCAATAAATATTAGTGCAGTATTCCTCATAGTAAGGCAAGGTAATAAATCGTAACACATCGCTAATAAATAAATACTGTCTAACACTAGGCTTCCCCCTTTCCTGTTATTTTTCAGCTACACATGCTCTTGTACAGGCTTCTCTCCTTCATCCGTTCCAAATCTCCCCACCAGCCTAGCTGACTTTCCTCTATAAATTCTAGCTGCTTGGCTTCTTTGTATGTCCCTGTTGCTCGTTCTGCCCTTCCTGACAACCCGTAGAACTTTTGTTATGTATCTTATTTCAACTGCTTCTATTTTTTTTCTGTATTTTTTACCGATCTTGAATAGCTTCATCTTGGTGCTTCGGACTATTTCTTTTTTCTTTATAAATTGTTTGCTCATTGTATAGAGTAGCTATTTTCCCTACCTTCTATCTCTGATTTTCATCAAATGCTTAGTTCTTCTATCCCCTTATATCTAGATGCTCATATATGCCTGTTCGTCTGTTTTTATCATTGGACTTCAGGATTCAGGATTCAGTGAGTTCCATCTCACTTTTCCAAAGGTCACTACCTAATTTGCTTCTGTAATATCTGCAATCTGCATATCGTATTTTATTACATCGTCCATAACTATAATTGCTCCAGGCCTGTGTATATGGATTTTGTGTACTTCCTCTCCTAAAAATGCTTTATGATTCTTCTAATCTTCTCTCTAGTAGTTGTTCAAATATATCAATAGCGTTATTCCTTTGTAGTTATTGCAATTTCTCTTGTTTTGTACTATTTTGTGCTATTAGTACCATTCGCCAAACTAACTACGATTACTTATTTTTTCTTACATATTTTATTGTAGATTGGTAGTAGCAACTCTGTCCTTTCGATCACATATTTTCGAAGATCGTTCTCAGCATCTTGTCGTACTATGGTGATTTTTTTTTTAATTATTTCTTGTAACTCTTCCATTATTTCATTATATATTCTCATCCGTCTAGTAGTTCTCTCGATCTCTGCATTATTTCATTTTCTTTGGTTTAATATACGTTCATGATCAAGTTCTAACTCCACATACGCGGAAATCAGTAGTATGATGGGTATTGACTGAAATGTTAATACAAATACAATTAGGGAACGTTATAAAAAATAATTTAAATTACTAAATAAAAATTTTTAAAAAAATTGAAAAAAAAATTCCAGTTTACGAGAAAGGTTTCATACCTAAATTATAAAAATAGTATCGGCGAGTCTTTGAAACATAGTAGTTATTTGAAAAATATATGAACCCAAGTCCTATTACCAATAGATTATTGAAAAATATCTAACCAGCTCAGACACTCCATTCCAACGACTTCTAGAGCTTTCTAAATAATAATTCCATAGATTATCGCGATTAAAACAACATTATACGACAGATATGAAACCCCACACGCGAAAATCTGCAGAGCGTAACGGCAAATGCAATTATGCAAGCTCGTTTGTACAGAAAATATGTCACCCCGTGCGAAGTCTTTATCCCGTTAGGCACGTAGGTGTATCATACTTTCTAGTGAGTCACGATTTATGTACAACGGATTATCCCGTTTTTTTCCTGCTCGAGCCGACGTTAATTTATTGACGCGAGAGAGTCGATTTGTACGAAACCGGCCGTTTGAAAGGACTCAAAGTGCCGGTTGTATAATTTGCAGATTTCCGCGAAGATTGAACGTTAGTTAACTTTGCAATATATTTTGAATGTCTGCTGAGATATTACGGCATTGTTGATTGCATATCAGCATAGCAAAAAATGTTTTTCTCAATCTTTTGCATTGTGGACATTATTTATAAAAAAATTAATAAATAATAAGAATGTTGATAAAACAGCGATTTACTATATTGCTAAAACGTAAATGAGTGTGTATTTGCAAAATAAATTATAAAAAATGTTCGATATGATGTCATCGGATTGGAGTTCGTCTGCTGAGCTGGTTGGTCACTGATCTCTATTATGACACAATACGAAATTATCGAACGTGCCCGCCGACTCCGATGATTAATTCCCGTACGTGAAAGGAAAATAATTGCCCTTAATAGGTCTGTACACATTCGTTTGAAATTGGTACAACGATGGACCGAGTTCATTATACATTCGAGTTGAAGGTTACGTATATGCCATAGATGGCCAATTCATATCAAGCAATAAAATCGATTGAATTTTAACCAAATAATATCAACAATTACGAGAAAAGCACAAAATGCTGACAACAAAATAAACCAAAAAAAAAACTGCTGGATTAGATTTTGACTAACGGAATCAGTCAACTCGACGGCAAATAACATAATATAATTTTTACAGACCCCACAAGAATGACCATAAATAATTCAAATAACAATACAATAACTACTACATAATACTTAAAGAATAAGGTTGGTCCAATTGCGCCTTAGTATATTTTGCTTTGCCCTCTTGTTTAACGGGTAGTTTACATAAAGAACAATTTTATCTTTTACTGGCGGTAAGTTATAAGTTGCTTGACTCTCCGAAAGAACCCACGATTTTGCTTTTAATTTATTTCATTTGATTCAAGAATAGACTACGCAAAAAGCTAGCTCTTATATTTGTCCTGATAGCTTTTTCTTCGAATGCGCAGTCACTACATAGTGCATAGCCTGTCTGTTCTTATTATGCAGCACTGATGTTTATTGCTGCTAGTGACCAGTCAATAGTCCCGTAAGAGTTCTTATGTCCAAAATTCTTCATCACTATTTGTTTCTTCCACCAATTTGCATGTTGCCCTTTAAGTTGAACTTTTAATCTTTACCCAGACTTTTCGTTGGTACGTCTTGCCACCAAATCTGATTTTACTTTGTTGGCCAAATCCTATATAGCCTCAGTCCCGCATGTTTCAAAATCTGTTCTGTGCGTAAATCTGATGTGTAGCGCCAGATTTTCTAGTTTTTTTTATAGGATTCTAACACTGATATAGTTGAACTTAATAGACTGGAGAGTCAAGTTTGCTTGACTATCTACCTTACCATATGCTAAGTTTTGTAGCATGTTGTCTACACACGTTGAAATAAGCATGATCTCAGTTTGGTCTAGGGCAGGACCACCTGTATATACACACTCTTGCCTTGGTCAATTTTGGATCTGTGTACTACTTCTGGTCTTCCCACTTGGGTTTTCTAATATTTTCCTCGATTTCCTAGCTGTTCGGTATTACTAAATTCGATAACAGTCGATAATGGATGTTTTGCAGTCCGGCTTCACACTTACGACGTAGGCCTTTTCCAGTCTATCATAAATCTCACGAATTCCCGAGTATCTAACCCAGCCAACCATTGGATTTAGGAAAGGAGGCTTCTTTCGTTGCTGCAATTTCCATTAGAAGGTGCACGGGCGGTGGTTAAAATGCAATGACTTCTGAGTGTTTTAACTCTGTTTTGGTTCTAGCTTTTTGCAAGCATTCCAACGCAGCCTAAGCGATAACATCCATGATTAATGTTCCTTTGCTTTGGTGTATGACAAGCAAATTTTTATTTCAGTTATCGTAGATCGTTGACCCTATGTTTTCCGAACATACGTCTCGTTGTTTTGCAATTGCTGACGGCCTCTATATGTAGCTTGAAAGGTATAACGATGTCTAATATTACCCTATCGCTATTGACGAAGGGTAATAACCCAGAAACAATATTGTCTAGCGATCCACCAGTTAGTCTTCATGGACCTGTTTAATTAATGTTCACTGCACCATTGAGGTGTAAGATTCGACCATCTTTCGTGTATATATATATTGAAAATGTAAAATTTACATGATAGATGGACGAATCTTACACTTCAATGGTGTAGTGAACATTAATTAAAACAGGCCCATGAAGATTAACTGGTGGATCGCTAGACAATATTGTTTCTCGGTTATTACCCTTCGTCAGTAGCGACTACCAAGAACCTTAGTTGTTGAGATACCTTTACATGTAGTGGCCATCCAAACTTATAGGCGCGAGCCAATTACTCCTAATGAATCACTGACAACAAAACACTAACAAGACGATAGCTTGTCTAACACCTTACGGAGACTAAACAAGAGACGACTGTCAAATGTCCAGTGCCAACATATAAAAGTATTGCTGCAATTAAGTTCAAAAATAATTCAAATTGAAAATGTGTCTTGTCAAATATGACAGAAAAATGTAAAATTTACAAGAAAGATGGACGAATCTTACACCTGAATGGTGTAAATTCATGTTCCATGATTCGTCCATCTTTCATGTAAATTTTACATTTTTCTGTCATATTTGACAAGACACATTTTCAATTTGAATATATATATTATTTATTATTAACGGTGTTATCGTCTCGATAATATCTCCATCAGATAATAAAATTGACATTAATTGGGAACACATAAACAAACTATAGAAATAAAAATTCCTTTTTGCGTTTTATATTTTTAACAAATGATCTTGAATTATACAAACCAGAATTTATTAATGTGTGAAACTTAAAGTAATAATTGTACATTCATTCATGGAATACTAACTAATGTATTGAATAAAATTGATATAATGCTTATTAACGAAAAAAATAATAGTAAACAACAGGACATATAAATAATTAAGTATGCCACACCTCTGCGAAAAACTGAAACGTCTACAGAATTCAACAATTACTTTGCGTGACAATGTGACAACAGATAACCTACCCAATAGCTTGTATGTACGTCAGTTCGGTATCGGCTGCTGAGGTGGAATGGACAATCGGAAAATGCTGTCAGAAAAACTCGTCAGGTATCGATGGAATCCCGGGAAAGGTACTAGTGCACACAAAGCAATTAATATGTTCACCACTCTGCCAAATCACCAATAAATCATTTGAGAGTGGTACTTATCCAACGAAACTAAAAACGTCGAAAACGGTGCCAATATTTATTCTTTAAACATAAAGGTAGCAGAAAAGATATTGCTAACTACAGACCTATTTCCATGAAGAACCAAGTATCCAAAATATGTGAATGGTGCTTCCAGAAACGATTATACTCTTTCCTCGAAAAATTTTGACAAATAAATGACTAGTACGGATACCGAAAAAACGGGTCAACCAATTCAGCGATTGAGTCTGTAATCAAAACTATCGGGATGCTCTGGAAAGAAAGGAGAAAATACTGGGACTATTTTTTGATATGACCAGAGCGTTCGACTCTGTGGATCGTCGATTATTGCTAGATAAATTAGCCGCGAAGGGTATAAGAGGAATAGTAAGCGAATGGGTTTGCTCGTATCTGTCGGGCAGGTCCCAGCAGGTGTGGGTAAATAGCGTGCTGTCTGAAGTTCAAGCAATGGAACCGGGGGTACCTCAGGGCACGATCCTCGGACCTCTATTATTTTTGTTTATAATTGACGAGAAATGTTTAGCACCATCAAGGACCAGCCTGTACGCCGATGACACGAATATGTTAAATGTAAAACCTACCTTCACGGACATGACACAGACGGCTCAAAAGGCAATAATCGAGTTGCAATTCTGGTTTAAAAGCAATGGCATTATGTTAAATGTACTTAAGATACCGATGGTAAGATTTTATCCAATCAACGAAAAGATGGACAAGAACACACTGGTATGGATCAACGTAATTCGATCATTCAACTCGAGTTAGGAAAATTCTTAGGACTGTTCCTTGATCAGAAACAAACATGGGGTGCGCGTACTGGTGATACAAAAGAAGATCCTGAGAATAATACAAGGTACACCACCAGAAACTAGTTGTGCGGGGCTTTTCCAAAAATACGAAATTATGTCTGTCAATTCGCTATATGCTTATAAATTATTGCTGCATTACTTTGAAAAAAGTGCCGAAAGAAACAAACTAACATACATTTACGGAACTAGGCGACCTCTACTTTTAGTGCAACCGGATTTTTTGTGGCTATCAGTCTCACGATACGCAGTGGGGTAGATGGGGGCCAAATTCTTCAATAACTTGCCACGTACATAAGGTGTGAAACAAACTTTCGACAAACGAGGTAGAGCAGCTGCTTGGTTGAAGTAGCTGATCCTGAACCTATTGGCTCTACTGTCATATGCCTTTTTTGTTATTATTTTTTAAAATTATTTAATGACTTATTTTTGCTTTATTATTGTTTTATATTGTTTTATTATTGTATATATGATGTATTTATAGAGTCAATAAATAAATATTATTATTATTATTATTATTTCAGAAACATTGCTTTCAAATTTTCACGCATAATGTATACTATTCAATTAATGATTATTTGAATATTAAAATACACTCATTTGAATCCGAAATATCTGACATATTGTATTGCATGAATAGTTTAATTTAATGTATTTTATAGATTTAATTTATTGTAATAATTAAGTGTACGCATATAATTTGAGTAAATTGTATGTTCATAAGCTCTGACATATCTTACAATGTTAAATATTTTTATATGCATTTGAAGACGAATAAACTATCTATCTATCTATCTATCTATCATTTGTTAAGAAATATAAAACGCAAAAAAAGAATTATTATTTCTGTATTTTGTTTGCGTTCCGCATTATTGTTAATTATATGTATTCAATTTTACAGTGGCCATTGCCTTCCACGTCTTTCACGATTCGTTGCGACCTTTTTCAACCCTATGCCTCCAATCTCTGACTGCTAACTCGCTTTAATTTTTCTTCAGAATCATCTAATTATCTCTTTATCAGTCTTCTTCTCTTCTTCTCTTCCCCCCTTCTCCCCCATTTAGCTTCTTTTAACCTATCTATCGACGCCCATCCTTGCTATGTGTCTCAGCCATCTGGCTTTTTGCATTTTCACCACTTTGACAATCCTAATTTCTTTTTGTATTGCTCCTCTATTTGTTTATTGGTTCTGCTTCTAAATTCATCATGTAAAGGATGTTGTTAAGCCTGAGAAAAAATAACACCAAAAATTAAATTTTTAAATACAAGACCAACACATGGCATTAACTTTTGAAAATGATTTCGGACATATGGCCATCGCGGTTGGTTTTAACGAAGCGCATTCTGGACGTCCAAATTTGGCCGTATGTCACGAATAACACGAACAATGTTGCCTCCAAGGCATCAATTGTTGCTGGTTTATCAATAAAAACTAGTGACTTCACGTGGCCCCACAGGAAAGAATCGAGAGGTGCCGCACGACCTTGGAGGCCAATTGAAAGGTCCAATTCTCGAAATCGCCAAATTTTGATTTCAATAAGTGGATGGTTGCGGTCGCCGTATGGTACGTAACGCTATCCTGTTGAAACCACACCTCGCCCGGGTCAATGTAATCCATATTTTCAATCAAAAAATCATTCATCATGGTGCGATAACGATCTCAATTGACCGTAACGTGAGCTCCGGTTTAATTTTTGAAGAAATAAGGTCCAATGATGCCATCAGCGTATAAACCGCACCAAACGGTGCATTTTTCTGGATGTAATGGAATAAGGTCTCTTGTGGATTGGTTTCACTCCATATGCGGCAATTTTGTTTATTAACATACCCGTTAAGCCAAAATTGAGCCTGATCGCTGAACACAATTTTGCGATAAAACATCGGATCAGTTTTCAAGTGCTCTAGAGCACAATCAGCGAAAGAACGACGCATATGATGGTCTCGTGGCTTTAATTCCTGCACTATCTGGATCTTACGCGGCTGTAGGCCACGATCTTTGCGTAAAATTTTCCATGTAGTGGACGGACAGAGCCCAAATTCCTGCAACCGACGACGAATCGATAAATTTGGATCTTCTTCCACATTTTAGTTCACAGCGGCGATATTCTCTTCAGTTCGCGCATTCCTTCGTCGTGTTGGTGTTGTTGCATTATTAAGAGAGTATGTGGTATGAAATATATCCACAGTTCGACGTATGGCTTGCTCAGATGGACGATTATGTGCGCCGTATCACGAAGTCGCCTATAAGTTGCGCGAAATGATGACTGATTTTCAAAGTAAATCTGGATAATTTGGTAGCGTTGTTCAAGCGTTCATGATGATTTGCCAGATTATACTGATCATTCATGTCAAAAAGTACGCGCAGTATGACAGTTCGTTTGACAGCTAACTCTTTCGTAAGTTCTATCGGGCTTAAAAAACACACTCTACTTAAATATCTCCTTCCTAGAGCTTTTCGTCCAATTCATTTTCGCCTTTTTTGTTATATTCGACGTTTCACATTCATAAGTAACTTTAGGTCGTATTATTGTTTGGTATAATCTAATCCCTAAATTTTTGAAAAATACCCGCTGATCTACTTCCTTTTGCTAATCGTATTTCCTTTTCCTTTGCCGATATACTCGTTATGACATATCTCTCAATCTATTATTGATTATCTTCACTACAATCTTATATGTCAGCAGTACAATTCCCCTGTAGTTATTGCAGTCTACCTTGGACCCTTTCTTATGGATGAATACTATTAGTGCTTTAGTCCACACTTCTGGCATTTTCATTTTCACCTGCATATTTGTAATTTTTTTATAGTCATATACATTCTTCTACTTTTTGTAGGTGTTGTAACGTTAAAATTGTATTATATGATTTTACAACAAAGTTGTTGAGGAGCGAGAAAACTCTAAATTCAGAAGTATCATGTGGAGGGAGACGAATAAGCGAGGAGTCATGTGTGCACATCCAAGCAGGTGAGGTGTCTTGCAAAGTGTTGCAAAGACGATTCATTTCTTATTATTTATTGGGATTGTGGATTATACTTATCTGTTGGATAGGTGCACCACGTACGCTTCGTGTTCCTCAGAAGGAACCTTTTTATTAAGTTTATCTAATCATAATAGGGTTAATTATTTTTACTTTATTGTTCAATTCAATATACTTATTTTGTTAATATGGTTAAGTATTAAATTTGTTAAATTCCACAGTGTTAGAAATAAATAAAATTAAAGCTCAGGCCCGCCCTCCGATTGTGCAGCTACCTGTGCTTGTGTCCGCAAAAAAGAGTAACAATGTACTTTCAGTTTCTTTACTTTCTAGATTACCTTCTTCCCTTTCGTGTGCACTTCTATCCCCTTCTGACTCAGTGTCATTAGATACTTCTCAGAAACACTGGACGAACCGGTTTGGTTTGCCCTCTGTATCACCTACTAATATCCTTTCTTTGTGCGTAAGATAATGGGATTTTCTTGAGTATTGACATTTGTTCTTTTTCACTTCCTGATAGAACTTTCTTGTTATTATTCTTGTTCTAAGTGGGGTTTCATTTTCCTTCTACACATCTCCTTAACTTCCTTTCTTATTTGTTCATACTTTCTTTTATTTTTTTAGTTCTCTTCTCCTATTACCTTTAGTCTCGGTGTATTTATTTGCTCCAAGATTTGTCCACACCCCTCGTCAAACCACTTATTTGTTTGCTATTTTTTCACGTCTCTCAGTACTTTTATTGCCACCTCCTTCATTTGTGTTTCGATTTGTGCCCATTCCTCGTCCACTTGTGCTTTATGCATTTTGGTTTCTAATTTTTCTGACATTTCTTTCTCAAAGTGCAATGTTACCTTCTTGTCGTTCAATTATACCAGGTCATAGCTCTTCCTCTTTCTTTTTCATTGATTTTTGTAGGCCTTCTTTGCTTAATTTCTGTAATAACTAATATGTGTTCACTGTCTCCATCTGCTCCTCTGTAGATTCTCACGTTCATTACAATTTTCATATACTTCCTTTCCATCAAAACATGGCCAATTTGGTTTCTGTCTTCCCATTTAGCGATATCCATATTCCTTTGTGTATGTTCTTGTGACCAACGCAGTACTCACTATCATCATATTGTTCTTCCACATTAATGGATATTAATTAGGTTATTTTTAAAGACCCCATCAATGTCTAGAATAGTTTGTCGCTTGTTGATACCTGTTAAGTTAACGAGAACTAATATATCTATCTATAACCGTCTCAAATGCCTTGAGCATAAACGATGTAAAGAAGTAGACATTTTGTTCCCACCTTACACAATAATTTTGACCTCTCTCCAGATATGTGGCTAGTAGCAAACTTCTAAGGTTGCCCGCAACTCGCATTCAGTTTAATTTGAACACCAAGAACAGCCATTCTGCCTGTGTATCTGATTGGTTGTCCATACACATATCTGATAGACGCCACCGGTAAATCTGACACAATTTGTTAAACATCCGTCGTCTAGTTAAATTTCTGCACATTTCAATTTAGACGCCCCTTCCACTATAATGGTTATAGTTCTAGAAAAATAGTATATTATAAGTGTATAAGAAAGCCTTCAAAGCACGTGCTACGGGTTTAAAAGGGTTTTAACGTAGCAGTGCTTTAAAGGCTCTTATACAGGCGTATTATACGCTGTTTTTTATTACAAATGCACTAAAATCTGAAAATTATAACAAAAAATTACATTTTTCAACTTTGCGTTGGTAATAACTTCATTTTAGCACCCAAAACAGTGTTGAAAATGAAAATTCGAGTGCTAAAATGAGTCTGGTATAATTTTTTTTCTTTATGTTGGTCGCGGTTTGTCAGCGTATAATGTCAACGAAATGTCAGTTGTAACTAATAATCGTTGCATTGTTTTCGTTACACCATTCTTAGAATTTTTTATATTTTTGTTCGTATTGAGACCGCGACTTATTCGGAAGTAAATTCCCAATCGTAATTTGTGCAATTTTCCGTATTTCGGGTGGAGTAAATTGCAGGTCTTCGCAACTCATATTGCGTACCAACCCGCGCAAATATCCCTAAATGTTGAAATATTTAACAAAGCTTCATTTTTCGTGTAAAAAAGGGCGCAAAGTAGAAAAAATAGTATAAAATAATCGTACAGAAGGCTATTCAGGGCATTCGTCCGTTCAGGCACTCGCCTTCGGCTCGTGTCTGAATTTCGGACTCATGCCTGAAACAGTGCCTTCTGTAACTTGTTTTTTAATATATTATTTTCTACTTTGTGTTGGAAATAACTTCATTTTAGCACCCAAAACAGTGTTAAAATGAAAATTCGAGTCTGGTATAATTTATTTTCTTTATGTTGGTCGCCGTTTGTCAGCGTATAATGTCAATGAGTTGTAACTAATAATCGTTGCATTCTTTTCGTTGCACCATTCTTGGAATTTTTTATATTTTTGTTCGTATTAAGACCGCGACTTATTCGGAAGTAAATTCCCAATCGTAATTTATGCAGTTTCCCGTATTTAGGGTGGAGTACATTGCAGGTCTTCGCAACTCATATTACGATTATTGCCAACCCGCGTAAATATAAATAAAATAATAAATATAAATGTTGAAATACTTAACAAAGCTTAATTTTTCGCGTAAAAAAGGGCGTAAAGTAGAAAAAATAGTATAAAACAGTGCCTTCTGTAACTTGTTTTTTAATATACTATTTCAACACTGGTAGTGCAATCGTGGTTACCAATGAAATTTGACATTTAACATGTGTCATTTGTGAATTCTGAAACTGACGAATATATTGAAGTAAAACAGTCCCAACTTTGATTAAAAAATGGAATTTAACAATAATGAAAGCGACTGTGATAATTATGAAAACCTTACCCCTCCGGAAGTTGCAGAAAAAGCCGCAAAAACATGTGAGAATTTGTTACCATCAATGTCGAAAGAGCGTTATGAATATGCTTATAAACAATTCATGGACTGGAGACTTAAAAGCAAAGTAAATTCATTTTCCGAAAAAGTATTATTGGCATATTTTGGCGACCTCAGTGCAAAATATAAATCCAGTACCTTGTGTCAATATATTCCATGCTTCGAGGAACCCTAATAGCAAAACATGATGTCAACATTGCTTCGTATACCAAGTTAAAAGCTCTGTTAAAGAAGCAGTCAGTAAATTATGTGCAAAAAAAGCAAATGTTTTAACTAATGATGGCATCAAAACATTTTTGGAAACGGCTCCTGATGAAGCGTATTTATTAACAAAATTATGTAAACATGTCATTTGAATTTCAATTTCTAACCTCAAATATGCATGAGGAAAGGTGAAATTTATAATGTCAAACTGGGGGATGTTAAAGATATGAATTCAGCATTAATTCTGTCTGTAAAAAATATATGAATCTGCGACCCTCAACAATGACTGACAAGAATTAAAGATTCTTTATCAATTATCAAAAAGGAAAATGTACTAAGCAATTTGTGGGCATTAACAAGTTAGGCACATTAGTTCAAGACATTGCCAAGTTTTTGAAGCTGCCTCACCCAGAAACATATACAGGACACACATACAGAAGAACATCAGCAATAATTATTGCTGACAAAACTGGTGACATTGTAGCCCTAAAACGCCATGGCGGATGGCAGTCCAACGGGACTGCTGAAGGTTATGTAAATGACCCATCAGTAAAAAAATAGAAATCTCGAAACATATTGTTGAAGCAGTAGGATCGACTTCTGGCACCAAACGGCCGCCGTTGCGTGAAAAAGCTGTAGCATCCACTTCTGGTATCAAATCCCCGCTGTTGTCTGAAACTTCATTAGTGGTTCCTGAGGTACTTACAAAAGACCGTTGTGCCGAGCAAAAAATTCGAAATTTCTTATCTGCAGAAGAAAACCACCGGGTTCTAGCACAAATACATTTCCATAACTGTCAAAATTTTACAATTAACTTTAATCAATAAAATAATACCAATTAACTTTTAATCAATATATACTCTTGATTTTTATTGTTATGGTGGTCGTCGGAAAATTATCGTGTAAAACACGTGTTGAAAAGTCGATTTCACACTCGTTTGCTTAAGCCTCAATCCTGCAAACTCGTCTGAAATCTTGCCTTTTCAACACTTGTTGTACAATGTACTATTAAATCTGTTCTTCAACGTAATCTATGTAATCCTTGATATAGGAACGGTTACTATGGTGCATCCATACCAAATTGCAAATGATGCTGCGAATTAAGCAGGGAACATTGCTTTTTTTCCTAAACTACGTGCATTTATGAAGGACACAAATAAGGGATATGGCCCTAAAAAGTCTTTGGTATTTACAGAAGAGCAACTGCGCAAAATTTTCCTTGAAGCCCCTGACTAATTTTATTTTTGAAGGCTTGTACTTGACAGTTGTCTCAAAATGTTGATAGTAATATTTCGAGTTTCAGGTTGTAGCTATTTGGAATATTTGGGGCTTGCCGGTGGCATGAAATGTGCGCCCCCTGATGAATTTGTTGTTACCTAAGCAACTTAAAACACTAGAGCTTTAAAGGCCCTTTTTGTATGCTTTTTAGTATCAAAAAGACAGATTATGATGCAGGTATAATAAAAAAAAATTTGCTAATATCACGATGAACAATGAAAGTGTACATTAATGCATTTTACATCATATCAAAATTTACAAAGGTTTTAGTTAAGTTGTACTGGATAAATTAGCATAATTCCAAATGGCTTAAAATGTTTGTGTTTTATTTTTTTAAACAGTGAGTACATCTAGGATACTTTAGAACTACATTGAATTATATTTAATAATGATTACGGATACGTGATTGTTCTTTCCCAAACCATATTGTGATATACGTGACTCCAACGAAACATCTGACAAGAGAACACACTAAGAATAGAAACCTTTAGCACATCGTTGTGTTGTGATCTCAGCCCTCTACATATAAATTGTAAATACATTTAGTTAGAAACATAAGTATATTTGTCATAGGTCGGTAGTAATAAAACCTTTGCGAGAATAAATAACCGTCGAACAAAAGTAATATTCGCCCGACACATTACAAGGGTATGAATGCGATATTTGGATGGTGTGTGATGGTGTGTGTGTGTGTGTGTCATATGTAGCCCCATAAAATGAACTCTGGCGTTTCCGGCACATACATAAACATCGTTTAAGACGAACTCGTAATATTATATTTTGGAAATCATAAAATGGACAGCAATAAACAAACGTCCAAGCATAAATCTTTAATGCATCAATTTCACTTTCACAGAAGACCGCGGGCAGTCAAATAGTTCCACCGGTAATATTTAGAAAACGCCTTAACCAATGTACATCCAAAACTCGCATCCCCATTTAGAAAAAAGGCGGGCTTTAACCTATCATAAGCGAGAATTATGTAAGACTTAACATTAAGATTAGAGATTAGACTGGATATAGTCAGACATTAAGATTATTAGATTAGAGATTATTATATTCATACGACATTCAAACATTGCCATTGTAAGATTATTACGGCTAGAACTATACAATTCTAAATTTCGTTAGTATTATTAAATATTTTAAAGATTGTAAGGTGTTTTATTCCTACAACAAAGTGAAAAATACAAATTCGAGAGAGTTAAATTACTGGTGCCTAAGTAAGATCGCTCGATCATAACAGTTTTATCCAAAAAGAACCACTGTCACCCAGTGATTTTTTCTAAATCTGTTGGTCGGTAGCTTCTTTTTATTTGAAGTACTCCCACGCACAAAAACGTCGTGCACGTGTGAATGTGAATAAGCGAAGCATATGTGTGCGTTAAACCAAGCGAGTTTCATTCGGCGAAGCGCAAACTGTGCACGGATTTTTACTAATTGGTTACCATGCAATGTGAAACATTCCCGATCGACGTCATTACAATTAATTAAAATAAAGCCCGTGCCCCTAACTATATCATGATATACCTGCTTAGCAATAACCTTCAGTAAACACCTGTTCCCTCCCTGACAACGCAACACCCCCAATTACACGTATCCTACGTTTGAAACATCGTATCGACCGAAAACCCGTGACGTCATGCGTAGTACAAGTGGCGCTTCGCGAGTAGCAGACGGGCAGTCGTCCATTGACGCCAAGATAATCTGCGTTAAGGTAAACCCCATGCGAAAATTTGTGTATAATCCGTAATACCGCCAACAGTCCAATCAAACTTCTACATTCATTAAACGTACATTTAACGTAGAATGCAACGAACGTCTACTGCCTCAAAATTGATAGAGTTTTCGACAAATTAACGTCCTCGATACAACAACACCTTGCGGCTACCATAACCTCAAACCACGCAGGCGTCCTCAGTCAAAAGCCGGTATCCAGAAAACTCGTGGTGTTAACCCAGCATTCCGCTTTTACCCTCTAAAAAAAGTGCAGTTGATTTCGTTGCCGTTTACCGTTCAATACGATACGTCGCGTGGACGTGTCGCCGCCGATTTCCAAGTCAATACGCTTCGTGATATCGAACTATATCCGTAAATAATCGAGTCCACGTCATTTGCAACACTAAAATCGAGTGTTTTTCTACGATTCAGTCGAAATCAAAAACAGGTGAATCGTATGTTGATATGAATGTTTATTCCCGGCATATTATTGTGACTAGTTCGCAAACGTGCACGCTGAGAAAATGAATTGTTTCTGTGGATGAGTAAAAACGGAGAAGCGGGATAAATTTAATCCGCATGTTTGGTGCAGAATTCGGGCGTTGTAAACTTGACCGCGATAGAATTTCGCGAATTGGGTTACTCTGACATAACACCGTTTCTGGGACGGGCGAAACGAGCTTATTTCGGGGCAACACGATGGATCGATTAATCTGAACCTGTGTGTGCACCGGCAAACGGAGGGGCGACCATGAGTCGACGAGTTTGTGGTTACTTGATTAGGCGAGCCATTGCGAATTTGTAACCACGTCGTGCAAATTATCAGATCTAAAGACCACGCATATTTCCTTTCAGTTGGCCTGAACGAACGTTTTCATAAAAATTGTCACAATCTTCAGAAAATTTCAATTTGTAAAGTATAAGCTGAGAAATGGAATTGTTTAAATTTAACTTGAAACTAAACGGAATAAGTGATATGTTTCGATCGTGACGTAGTGTAAAAGCGGCCACTTTAACACATTTCAACAAAGAATAATGACCTCGAGTTTTATAATTTGCAAATAATTATGTAATTGTTATTCGTGAAAGGTCGCAACTTCATATCGCTTATCTCATGTAGACAAGAGGTGGTACGACAATACTTGCAGCACGCGTCTCTACTCACTACCAACATCCCTACCAATGTCTATTTATAATCTCTCCCTACTTGGAATTAACGTCTTCTGAACGGTAAATTTATTTCAACCGTGTGCTTCCATTCCCAAGTACCTCAATAAACCCACATCAATTTTCGTATAACAGGTTTTCTGATGCAACACTATTGGTACTGGACACACAGAACGGATCTCGAAACCATTTTTGCAGTATTTTAGAATGTGGAGAATACATTGTACACAGTATTAATGCTTATCCTAAGAATGATTACCATGAACACCATTCTGTTACGTTTCATCAATTTTTCTTTTATGGAAAACAGCTGAGAATATTAACGTTTGGCCAGTAATTGCTGACATTGTGTAGCAAAATAGAAGCAACAATAGTACGTTGTTCCCTCTTTCCCAACGAACCGAGGTCAAATGCAATATTTTAATTTCATTAATATTACACTTTTACACAATTTGCATATGTGGAAATGTAGACCATCGCTCGAAGTCATTCACCTTCTCCTTCGTTATTCATCAAGTCAAGGAGTAAAACCTTTATCTCTTCTCATTTAAATCAAATAGCAATATACATATAAATTATTTGACCACCATTTTCTCAAATCCTTATGCCTTTTCAACCATTCTGTTTACCTGATCTGTACTTTACCATTGCTTCTTATCGTACATAATGGCAATTCTTGAAATCATCTTCAATTTTTAGGTGCCTCCATGTCTACAAATGTGACTTTCCATTTGTATTCGACTCTTTTCACAGATTTCGGACCGTGTTGATTAACAAGGTACTGTCCTCATTTCTTTTCAACATATTTTTTCACTAACTTTTTTCTCCATATTAATCATCTTCAAGTTATTGGCTCCGCTTAACATGTATTCTACTACAGTTGGCCCATTTCATTCCTAAAAATATCTTGGATAGTCTCATTGGTTTGCAATATTTTTATGTCCACTGTAAATATATAAATGAAATAAAAAAGTGATAACAATTAAAAACAAGATTATTATTACGCTGGACTATTATTTCATAACATAACTTCCGTTCTAAATGACAAGGTTGCAGATATTGACAAACGCAGCTTTGCAAAAGTGTATTGCATTCTACTATTATAAGTGAAGAGAGTCGAAATAGGAAACTAAACTCTTTTTTACTGCCATAAAATATTGTAATTTCGGCTAATTTCATTAGCACGTTTTCAATAATATCGAGGTATAAAATATTGAATTCTTCTACAGATATAATTGGTATCCATATGGGATTTAGCTTATTGATTCAAGTTTACACATAACTGATTTAGAGTTATTGTGGCCCCGAAGACGAACTAATCTACAAATATAACAAATGATAATATAGTGCAGGAAACTGTCGACAAATGTACGGGTTTGGACTTTTAGTGAATGTTACAAGACTAACAGTGAAATTCGCGCAAAATGTGGATGTCTCGACGTTCAGTAAGTATATCATAATTGTAATACCTGGGAGTAATACATAAGCAGATATCATAGAATTGTACTAAATACCTATAACTAAATATATATTGTTAGAACCGGTGATATCTTTATGTATTGCGTTATGTGGAGTTTTGTATTTGTTCCTGATAAAATATGTTAATTTAAATGCATTGAAATCGCAAAATATCTTGTGAAACCCCCATATTTTGCGTGGAATTTAAATGGCATAAATATAATTATTATTATCAACTGTCTTCGATAGTAATAAATGCTATAACAACAATATTTAAATACACCTGAGCGATGCAGGCCACTGTGTGTGTCGGTTTTTATCTGATTCTATATAAAAATATTTATTACTAATTTTTAAAGTTGAACCGACGATGGTGGTTTATTGTAAACTATTTCACTGCGATACATATTGCGTGTATAACTTTGATGACCTTTAGTTTTTGCCAGATGTTTAAATGTTTTTTCGTCTAAAATATGCATTATAAACAATCTTCAATTTAATCTATATGTTCAAAGTTTGAACGGTCTTTTACGATCCATTTATCATCTTCATAAAAAAACAGTGTTACGTTCAGGAATTTGACATTTGGTTTCTTTTCAAGCATGCAAAATGTTATAATTACATAGGAATCTCTTTGAGACAAATGAAACAATGAAATAATACACGTGCAGTTTATGCAATTAATATAGCAAGTTTTTTGTTAAAATAAAACAATAATGTAAAGAATGAATTTATTGGGAGATCGACTAAAAATGGCAAGAATTATCATATAGAATATATTCGCACAGTTAAATATCATTACCAAAATTATATTTACTATTATGATTAACAATAAGTAACATTTGCGGCAGATATCTACATTTGAAAATATAAATAAATATCTTCTGATGAATTGATTTGATTTGATTTAATTTGTTTATTTACTTCACAACGTTAAAAACTAACAGTGTCATTAAATAGAAAAGTCCTAGCAAATTAAATAGTAATAAGTTTACTATGTACTATTTTATACGGTTTTAAATTCTTCACACAGTGTGAGTTTTTATAAGATTGCTGGCCAATGAGAGCGTCACAGAGTTGCTTTATCAGGATGATAATTTTCAGTTAAAAGGGTGTAATTACATTAACATGCGTGAGACAACTAATAAACAACTTATTCTCGCGAAAGAACTTTGGTTCGCAAAGTCATTAAGCCTCGGTGGCGGTTTTACACGTACAATATTTTTAAAAATTTACTAATTTACATTATTATACAAACAGGAAGTCGAGTGCAGGAACCTATTGGTAAACGACGATGACAGTGAATTGTTTTTGATAGCAACGTGATTTTTTGTTTAACGAAGTTAAATTATTGCAGAAACATATACCCAAGTATATAAACCACGTAGGTAATAAAAATAATTAATATCCTCTTATTGGTGTGAAAATATTACTATTAGGTTTTGGGCAATTTAATGGATTTTGACACGAAATATTTTAAAGGTAACGATCCACGAAAGTTCCAAGCTATTGTTTCCTATAAACAAATATTTATATTATTTTCACCAAATATGTACGTATATTTCTTTAACGAAGATGTAGTGCAGACCAAACTGATCCGTACTGTGTCTTTAAAGAAACGCATTATTCGATTTACCAAATGCATTGATAGTTAACGTCCGTGTCCTGTGTGTGAATGAACAAATATTCTTTGGTAGTTGGGACATTCCACAAAATAAAGCTATTTCATTGCTGAGGCCAATTTCTTCACCAAATATGTCCATTTCATTAACGAAGATGTTGAATGCAGATCAAACTGATCCGTAATGTCTTTGAAGAAACCCATTATTCGATTTACCAAACGTGTAACGTGTAACGGTACCAACAAAATTAATTTTACTTCAGTTCATACATAAAACTATCATAAATAAATATTAAACATTTTCAAATTTGCACATAAATAATTAAATCTAGATACAGTTGGTTTCAAAAAAATCGAGTACACTTCATAAATCAGTAAGCATGATTTTGAAATTTTTTTACAATGTAAAATTGTCTGTTTGGATTTAGGTTATATTTTATGTCATATTTTGACAACAAATGCACGTAGCTTTCAAAAAATCAAATACGGGATGCATGTATAGGTACTAGATTTTTTAAAAGGAACTATATATAAGCTAGAATTGCAACCAAATTAAAACAATGAGATATGAATTAATCATTTAATTTTTATTAAAAACACGAATACTTAATATTTTGTTATAGCCCCATTTGCTTGAAGCAGCTTTTCAAGTCTTCTAGGCATAGAACCGATTAAAGTAAGCCATAGATTTTCATCGTGACTTAATTCTTCCCACGA
Source organism: Geotrupes spiniger (assembly GCA_959613385.1). Taxonomy (NCBI): domain Eukaryota; kingdom Metazoa; phylum Arthropoda; class Insecta; order Coleoptera; family Geotrupidae; genus Geotrupes; species Geotrupes spiniger. The sequence goes on from OY390738.1 coordinate 4,137,913, forward strand.
TTCTTGAACAGCTTCCCACAGTTGGTTGGCATTTTGAGGGAAACAGTCTCTTTTGTAAATTTTTTTAACGAGTAAACCCCAAATTGATTTTTGCTGCAGTGTGAACTGGACAATTATCTTGTTGGTAGACAAAATTATTGTTCCCGTATAGTTGGGTTACCGATAGCAGCATAATATCTTCCAATATTCTTACATAAGTTTGACAGTTAAAACGCCCTTCAATCCGCCAAGCAACAACTGGACCTTGAACGCACATCCAAGCCCACACGTTAACTGAAAATCTCCCTGATATCCGAAGTAACATATCTTTCTTGGAATCGACAATTATCTGGACGGTAAACGCGTAAGTGACCAGAATTTCGGGACTGAAACATTTTTTCATCGGTAAAAATTACACTGTTCCAAAATTGTCTTGGCCGGTGCACATAATTTAGACGACAAATTATTCGTGCCTGCTTCTGTTCTTCAGTTAACAGTACGCTCTTAGCGCTTGACCGGTTCCGTAAATCCGAATATTTTATCCTACGATGAACTGTAGCCCGTGAGCCAGGAAAATTAGTTACCAAAATGGCCTCTCTCGCTACATCAAAGGGATTTTCCCTGAAATGATTTAATAAGGTTTCATCTTCTTCGACGGTGGACATTTTTCGACGCCCTGACCTCTGTTGTCTTGCAATGGTCTCGTCATGTTCCCATCTGCTTTTTACCCTTTGGACGGTACTTTTCGCCTTCGTTGGGTTGACATAATGACGTAATGCCGCGATACTGCTCTATTAAACCAACCTTCTTCTAATTTAGAGAGAATCAAAATTTTGTCAGGTTCGCTCAACTTTGACATCTTATTTGTTATTGTGACATCGACAGCACTGATTTACTTCACTGAAAAAACTGTACTCGATTTCATTGAAACCAACTGTACATGCTTTGTTTGTCGAATATTTTCATCGGAATAATAAAATTTTGCAAAACGTTTTACAGGTGATTTGGTTCGCAGCAATTTTTTTTATCGATCTACTTATATTTTTTTAAGTAGTTTTTAATTTGAACTGGAGCGGTTTCCGAAATGTTTCAGGTGTTATTTATGCAACCAATTAATATTATTTGTAAAAAGTTTTATAAGGAATACGCACAATCATTCATTAATACAAGGTCACCATTTTTTAAAATTATCTTATATAAATCAATGCAAGGCAAAACAGTATTAGTATTAATATTTTAAAACGTTATTATATATTAAACTTATGTTCTGGGTGTCGGTTTTGTAGTTTTGTCTCCGGTTCGAGAGGTCATATTATATTTATTCGAGTAAATTCTTTTGTGCAAATAGTGTTGTGAGTGTCCTACATATGCGCAATGGCAATCATTGCACTGTATTTTGTATATTGGCGTTTTTGCTTTTAATTTTGAGAAATGTCCGTTATTATTAAAATGTTGTTTACCTACGACCACTGTTGAAAGTGCCCTTTTTTGCACTATACACAGACCATGTAAATAAGTCATTACGCACGGCCGTAAACTAAACGCACGGTCGTAAAGTAATCGCACAGGTTGAAGTTGCTTAGTTACCGAAATGCATTGATGGAATTTATCCAATTGTCACTAAGCTGTCAATATTATTCCATTGCCCACAACAGTTTTATTATGAATCAATCATAATTTATTGTTATTAAAATGTGTAACAACCACAGTGGCAGATACACTCCTCCGAAGATTATTGAAAATGCCAGGTTAGAAATGAACAATTTGTTACCGGCGAAGACACGTGAAAGATACGAGATCTTATATAGAAAATTCATCGACTGGAGAAATAAGAATAATGTTAGAAAAAGATAGTTGTCCAATATTTAATAACTGCAATGTTACCATTAACAATTATTATTAAAAAGCAATAATTACTTATAAATATAAGAAAATTTGTTATAAAATAAAATAGTATGTAATTAAACAATAAAAAAGAGGTTTTGTATAGAGGTTGTTTTAGTGGTTGAAGGTGGTCGTAGGTAAAGTATAGTACGTGACTCGAGTTGTAACGCATTTTACGTACTCGTGGAATTACATACTCGCTCCTTCGTCGCTCGTATGTAACTATTTCCACTCGTACGTAAAATGCTATTTACAACTCTTGTTACGTAATATACTATTACGTGCTAGTTGAATTTTAAATTTTTGAAGTATGCTTTGTATTTTAACTTTCTTATACTTTCTCTATAAGCAAGTATAGAAGTCAATTTTCGACCTCGAGATTATAACGGATATATATATATATATATATATATATATATATATATATATACACGAAAGATGGTCGAATCTTACACCTCAATGGTGCAGTGAACATTAATTAAAGCATGTCCATGAAGACTAACTGGTGGATCTCTAGACAATATTGTTTCTGGGTTATTACCCTTCGTCAGTAGCGATTACCAAGAACCTTAGTTGTTGAAATACGTTTACATGTACTGGCCATCAAAACTTCTTGGCGCGAGCCAATCACTCCTAACGAACCACTGACAACAGAACACTGACGAGACGATACCTTGTCTAACACCTTGCGGAGACTAAACAAGAGACGACTGTCAAACGTCCAGTGTCAACATATAAAAGGATTGCTGCAATTAAGTTCAAACACAATTCAAATTGAAAATGTGTCTTGTCAAATCTGACAGCAAAATGTAAAATTTACACGAAAGATGGTCGAATCTTACACCTCAATGGTGCAGTGCAATCCTTTTATATGTTGACACTGGACGTTTGACAGTCGTCTCTCGTTTAGTCTCCGCAGGGTGTTAGACAAGGTATCGTCTCGTCAGTGTTCTGTTGTCAGTGGTTTGTTAGGAGTGATTGGCTCACGCCAAGAAGTTTTGATGGCCACTACATGTAAAGGTATTTCAACAACTAAGGTTCTTGGTAATCGCTACTGAGGAAGGGTAATAACCCAGAAACAATATTGTCTAGCGATCCACCAGTTAGTCTTCATGTCGTTAGTCGTTGAATAAAACACTTATATATATATGTGTGTGTGTGTGTGTGTGTGTGTGTGTGTGTGTGTGTGTGTGTGTGTGTGTGTGTGAATGTGTGTGTGTGTGTTTTGAAGTCCCCTGTAGAAAATGTCTTATTTTGAAAGCAATACCTCAACCTGAAGTGATTGTTTACTCTTATCACCGTTTTCCTTATTTCGAAAACGGTACGAGCTATCAAAAAAATGTTCTTATAAAAATTAAAGATATTGCAATTCTAAACAACTTTCATCTTTCGTAAAATGGAGTATAACGAAGTTTAGTGCGGACTACTGCAGATTTTTTACTCTTATAAAATATCTTGCCAACCAAATCAATTCAAAATGAAAATGAAGTCATATATTTGCCACGCTAAATGCACGTTTCCCAGCATAAGCTCATAGTAAGCGAGTTCAAGATTGTGAAATCTGGAAAATTATTTGTCACGTTTTAGTACTTACGTGTAGTTGACGTATTTTCGACGTGCAATCCAGTTGCCTAAGCAATAGTCCTGGTAGCATTGCCACAATCGCTAAAATCGATATCTAGTAATTGCCATTGAAATTTCAGTGAACCGTAACATCTGAGTATCAAAAATTTACATCACATCGATTTTTGTCAGTTCGGATGACGTGCATATGTACGAATAAAAACTGTAATTATGGTTGCTAGCATTATTTATTTCTTTATCAATAGACAAACAACATGTGCAACACAATACAAAATAATTAAATGAACAGTACATAATCTATAATAATACACTATTTACATGAAGCCTTATAAACGTTACTTCTAAATGTTTTCTGTGTTATATCTATTATTTATTGTAGGTTAATTTGTTGTAGAGTAGTGAATATTATCAGTCTTAATTGATATAAATGTGTAAGGGTTGATATTAATATAAAATGTTTTATTAGTTGTAAATTAAATTAATTAAATTAGTTGTAAATTTTATTAGTTGTAAATTAATTATACTAGACATATCGTAGAAAAATAAATCACTGCGCAGACCAGAACCACCGCTCTCAGTTGCGCCATGAAGGCTTCGGCGGTTCACTTAAATATATAAACGTCAATTATAAACGTGGCTTAACCACATGTATTTAAAGTAATATAAAAATATTAATTCTTAATCACTATTAGTACAGCGAAACATACCCGACGAGGCGATTATAACCGCGTTAAACGTTTGTCGACAACTAATTTCAATATCAATAACATGTTGCATTGAACTTCAATTGAACTTTAGTCTCAGCGATATTGTCCGTTTGACAATACATGCTAATCACTTTAGATAAACCAACACGAGGAAAACGACTGTTATTTGATTTTTCGTTATCGGAATTTATTTAGTCTTTGATACAGTATCTTGTCGGTTAGCAGTCTCGGTGGTAGCTGAGGGGTTTTAACGTGTGTCTCAGGCGATCTTGACGAAAATGTTTGAATTTCGTAAGTGCAACTTATTTTTGTGTGATTGCATGTTTGATAATTTTTTACATAATTTCGTTCAAAACATTCCGTTATTTGTGACATGCTGGTGTTGATTTATTTGTTTACTTCACCAGTTACTAGAGGAAAATATGAAACGCACTTAATTCATCTTACGATCAGATCTACGAAATTCATGTTTAAGAAATTGTGTATTTGATATTTTGTAGTTGATTTTAAGTATAAATAACACCAGTTGACTTATGGGGGAACACACTAACTAATTAGGTATCAAATATCAAAAAACTAACGCCTCGGCTGCTCTCATTTTTCAATAAATGTCTCCAATGCAAATTAAATCTATGTTTAATAAAATAAAGTTAAGATTTTAACCAAAAATGTTCACAAGCATTTACCTAATAATAAAAAAAGTCAATCTGAGCTCACAAATTAAACGAAATGGCAAATAATAACCGGAAACCCGTGTGACAATCAGTTTAAGAGTGAATATTTCCGCCATCTAGGGGTGAATACCCGCACACTTTTACTGTCACACGTGCAACCTGTGCATGTTCTTACTATGATATGCTATGTTTCGGGCGATATTGTTTAGCCTTATTGAATCCTTTGACTTCAATCTTAATAGACATCTCCATCAGCTTGTTGTCGGAAAGTTTTTTTTATATACTTTTCTTTATCGTTGCTACCAGTACTTAATACATAGGTCCATTGACTGTTGAACAGGTGGTCGGTTGTAAAACATCACTGTCAGTTAAAAAAAATGTATATTTTCGAACATAAAAAACACCCTAATGGTAATGCATAGCAAATAACTATAAAAAAAGCAGGGCTGTATTTTCAGAAAGCATGCAACAATAGTTGCTTTACCCTTTTTGCGTATCAGCTGCAATCGTGTGCCAACATTTTTTTTATAGATATGAGTTCCTATGCATAGAAAATGATGTGAATTTACAAAGAACAGTGTTAGCCATAGCAACTTGAGGATTTGTTGTTTTAATTGGTGATTAGTAGCGTGCTGTATGAATGATAAGCTACTGGATATTATTTGCATAAATAATGCTGGATCTCTGGTTTAATTAGTACCATTAATTCGACGTAAAAAAGTATATGATCGCTTTTGATCAACGAACATGGAGAATCGCGGCACGTAGGTAGTGATAGGTTGGTTTTAATATAAGCCTTTCAGCTGCCAATATATGTGGATTGCACAGCGTCCTTGTCGGCGTATCTCGTGGAACCATAAGCTTCCATCAGTGTTACGTTAAACTAAGATTAACGTAGAAACTTTTGAATTGTAACGGGGGGGGGGGGGGGGCTTGTCCGTCCATTCATGAAGCTTTTTTTGTCTTCGTATTTTTCATAGCTTTTGCAACTTCCAAACCAGCTCGGTCCGTTTTCCAGTGAAATTTAAGTTTACAAAACTGACGATAATTGCTATTGAAGACACAATGCCTTCAGTTGAAAGTGACCTTCAATAGAGAGTTCGTGCAACTTTCTATTGAATCTCGATCAGTTTTACGATAATTATATTGGGTGTTAATTATGTGACTGTCCAAGATTTCTATTTCAATTATGTCTTCAATAATTTATTTCCGATATTTCTGAATATTTTCGGAAACGAAGCAAAATTCTGAAAAATTTCGGAAAGCAACTGACTGGTTGGATTGGATTGGATTGCTTTAGAACTCTCCATTAGATAATTGAAAATTAGTCATTTAAGGGAATTGCATCATATAAAGATCAGGTCAGTCCTATTGATGAAACCATTCTCCCTTAGGACTTAGAAGAACTGACGTTTCGAGTTACTCGTAGATCCTTAAATTCCGGTTTGTCGTTGGAGTTAACTAAACTCGACTGCTTCTTACTTCGGCTCCTGGTTAATGGACCTTGGTGTGGTAGGCGTGCGATGTACTGTGGCGGTTCCTGTGGCGCAGTGCTTTGAATACTAGTTGTACTGTATTGTTGTAATACTGGTATCCATGGTGCAGGCAATCGTTGGGCACCATCTCGTGTGTTGCTTCTTGGTTCACTACCCGAGAACCAAGAAACACAAATTTCAACCGTGAGAACTTACGCACCAACATATATATGAAATTGCTTACATATTGATGTTAGCAAATAATGCTTAAAGTTGCATATGCGCCTAGCCCCTAGCTAGTTCCGTTTCATTTTTGGCCGACTGTACCTACACATATGTAGCACCGAATTTTAATCTGGGGCACATATGTTTACTACAAATTATACTTGTAACGTATAATTTGTATTCGATTGCCATTTATACAAAGAGCAAAGTCATGTATATTTGTAAACATTACTGGCCTAATATGTATGTACAACATTCACATGGTTTGAATAATTAATTATATGGCCAGCAAATTCTATGAATGACGACAGCAGTGACATGTTTTTTCGCCGTTTCGAAAACGCACTTACATACCTAGCGAATATTTAAACCATTTTATTATTAAAAGCATGGTGGTAGTGGTAGATTATTTCGAATTGTATGAAACTTGACAAGACTGGTGGCAACTCCGGGACGTTTATCAATATGAATCATCGAAATAAAGTCATTTGTTTTGAGTGCAGCGTTATTATATAAATTTAAAATGTATGGGGCATTTTCATCGGATATGCTTAGTAAAGTACACTATCTATTAGAGATATAGGAAAACGATGTGAGTAGTGGGTATGCCATGGTTGCCAATTCATAAACCTCCTCCTGAAACAATGTTGAGCTTGACCTTGACCTACATCGTTCCAGGAGGAGGTTTATGAATTGGCAAGTCAAGGCCAAGGTCGAGACCAGGGTCAAGACTATGGTGAAGGTGATAGTGAAGACCAAGGCTACGGTCAAGGTCAAACAAGACCAATGCCACGTCGTAGGTTGAATATAGGAACAATTTCAAGGTCAGCCCCACTCGAGTATGGAGAAGGGAGGCAATATAACAGAACTGCTACGCATAGGTCGTTATAGAGTAATCCGTTGTAACAAGTGTAGTAGTAGTGGTGAACAGTGTGTTGCTGAACGAATTTGCCTACGAAGGCATCAATATACCAGTTGCATTGGTAAACGACAAAAAATTGATGAGGTGCATAATTCAAATACAACACTATGTAGTATCTGTTATGTGCGTGTAAATACTTCCTGCTATTCGGCACATCTGCGTAGCAATGATCATAGACGCAATGCATTCGTTATTATTGATGACGGAGTCGAGAAAATAGGGAGTGCATTTGGAGATAGGATCACCAGTTTTCGCGTTAGTGAGCCTGATCATTTAGTGGACATCGCGGACTATAACGATGACGGCAGACTTAGATGAAATCTATGGAGAATTCGTTGACGAAATAAAGACCAAAATGTCGGAGTTTCAACAGCGGGATTCAGGTAAGAATGTCTAGATAGAGAAATAAATACAAAGTAATTATCAAAATTTTATAGGATGGACACTAGTGGAAATTTTATACATAGAAGTTAAGTGCAACATATTAATTGCCAGCCTCGATTAAAGCAAGAAAAGCGACAATAAACATTCAAAATATGGATAATTGCTGTTTCGCCTGGGCGGTGACGTCTGCATGTTGTCAACCCATCGGTCTACCACAGCGAACATCGTCGTACACCCATTTTGCAAGGACTGACAATTCAATTTAGATCACCTCGAATATCCAGTAAGTATCAAACAAATTCCAAAGTTTGACGACGATGGGAACAGTCATTACTGCTGGATCAAAAATTCATCTCGTGAACTCACAATCATCCCAAAATGGGCATGTAAGATTCATATATGAAGGATGTTTGGTACACTTTTCATCGCCACCAGAGCGATGACTGCACAAAAGTACCGACCACTGACATAAAAATTAACAAATACGGAAATGCTGAGAGGGCAAACGATTTGGAGGCGCTATTAATACCGGTAAATGGTGATAAGAAAGTATGTAAATAAAATGAGTCGTACACAGAAAAATGCTTTCAACACGAGCCCTACGCATTTGTCTATTTCATTAAATGCTCGTACGACGATGCGTTATCGAAATATGAAACGTATGAAATTTATAAAAACCATTCGAGTAAAACAAAACCAATGGTCCCTTTAGACTGGTTGGATCCATTTCTGCGCGATATAAGATCATCACATTTGTAATAAATTAATAATTGATTCGAAGCAAAAGGTATACGATCATGATCACCTGACTGGAAAATATAGGGGCCCTGCACATTCAATCTGCAATATAAATTACCAAATTCCAAAATTCATACCAATATTCTTCCACAATCTGTCCAATTACGATACGCACATGTTTATTAAAAATATTGCCCTGAGGGAAGAAGAAGTGGATGTAATAGCACAAAACAAAGAGAAATAGATAACATTCTCTAAAAAAGTGCACGTTGGAGACAGCGCAAAGTATTCATGAAATACGATTTGTTGATTCATTTCGATTTAGGGCGTGTTCATTGGAAAAGTTAGGTTCCTTTTTAGAAGATGGCCAATGCTCTGAAATTAAAAAACAGTTCAGTGATCCCACGCAATTCACACTTATGCGGCAAAAAGGTATATTTCCTTATTCATTCATAGATTCATTCGAAAAGATGAACTATCCTTGACTGCCTGAACGTGAGCATTTTTTCGATGTGTTAACTGCCAAAAATGTAGTTGATGATTACGATCGAGCCAGAAGGGTGTGGGATAATTTCAATTGCCAGACGTTGGGACAATACAGTGATGTATACCTAAAATCTGATGTTTTACTTCTAGCGGATATTTTCGAAAATTTTAGACAAATATGTATGAAATTCTATACACCAGACCCGTGCCACTATTTTACCGCACCAGGATTTGGTTGGGACGCTCTATTGCGAATGACAGGTGTCAAACTCGAACTTTTGACTGATATCGATATGTTGCCCTTTTTCAAGAAAGGTATTAAACGTAGCCTTAGTATGTGCTGTAAGCGAGCTTCTGTGGCGAACAACCGATTTCTGAATGATTACGGTAGTGCAAAACCATCTCATATTATCTTATATTTAGACGCCACTAATCTCTACGGTTATGCGATGAGGTGTAAATTACCAACGGGTGGCTTCACATGGTTGTCAGAAGAAGATATTAACAAGATAGATGTGTGCAATATAGACGATGCTGAAGTCGGCTATGTCTTCGAAGTGAATCTTGAGTATCCAGAAAGTGTGGACGACGAGCACAACGATTTACCATTTTGCCCCGAGAACACATACTGTGAGAATGCAAAACATACCAAATTAATGGCGAATTTGTGCGACAAAACAAAATATATAATTCATTATGAGAACCTACGACAATGTTTAAGAAATGGAATGAAACTGAAAAAGATTCACAGAGCATTAACATTTCGACACTCAGATTGGATGAAAACATACATTTTGTTATTGTTAATTAATATAATAAATTTTACGATTTTCGTGTTCTTGTTGGTTTTAGTATGAGTCAATCAATGTTGTATTTACTTATTTTACAAAAATCATTTAAATTGCAAGACGTTTCAAATGTGTTTTAAATCGGTGAAACATTATTAAACTGAGATTATTAGTCAGTTTAAGTTGATAAAAGTTAAGTGCATTGTTTATTAGTGAAAACGTGACACGAAAAACTTATAATGAAATATTATTTAGTTGATATTGCGAAATTGTCGCAACTGCTAGATACAAATTTTATCTTCAGACGACAAGTAGTGCGGCTTGTACTTGAGTGTTGCCTGTGTGTTTGACAACTGTCGCGAAACATTTTTGGCTGCCTGTATCACGTTTCGTTCAGAGCTATAACGACTGCGGAAGCACTAAGCCCCCCCCCCCCCTTTGTGAGGCTTCAAACATTTGGTCGTTACAGCCTTCTTAACAGCCCTTAATACGTAAATACCTATAAAAGGGTATATATTGATCGAACCATGGCTGCTTCATATCATATTATAAATTTCTCTATACATTCCGTTTTATCCCCTTATATACTTATTATAAGTGTTGTTACTATATACTGTACGTGTAAATGTATTTCTAACTTTCACTACAAATTTGAACACAAACACAACAGTAAAATCAGACAATCGACTGTTGAAGAGATAACTAAACCGTATACATGATAATATGTCTTGGCTTCATACCTCTGTGAACTTGGCAGCCGACTTTCGAAAAAAAATATTTTAAATTACCACTATATTCTCTATCGTTTGTACCCGTTCGTACCACTTTCATTTTCGTTTGTACCTCAATCCAAAAAAAATTAAATCGTTTTCAAAATTTGACCCGCAGCCGACTTTGGAAAATCGAAAATTTTCCAACGGGATCTGATTCAGGGTCGTTTGTACCCGTTTGTACCACCCTCGTTTTCAATTTTTCTCGAAACCCAAAAAAGATACCGTAATTTGAAAATTTCGAATGACTAACTTTTCCAATTTTGAAAAGTTCGAAAATCTGTAAACGGCGATCGACGCGGAATCGTTTGTACCCGCAGAAATCACTTCCCTTTTCGTTTGTACCTCAAACCAAAAAATTTTAAGAGCCTTTTTATTGTTTTCGTTGTTGTTTTTGGCCGCATTTTTCGGTTTATTTTCGCAACTATTGATAAAGATACATAAACAAGACGGTCTAGCGAAAACAATTGACCTAGGTAGCTCGGTTTTGAAAATTGTATCACTGGATTTTGAAAGACAGTGGTGACTCATGCATGCACACGAACTCACGCGGCTCACGCCACCGTACTCCCCACCGTCCTTCCAGCTCTCCACTATGAATCTTACACTCGAGAATGGCATACATATCAATAGGGAGTATCGTGTAAATCGCCAATTAGCTACACGGGTAGAAAACACAAGAAAAAATTAACCTGTATTTTACCGATCACATAACCAAGTCCGCTTGTACTCATGCGATATTGTTTTCTAGATAGGATTAACCTTGTACAAATATATCTGCAGCTATAATCTACAGTACCCTGCTGAAGAATTTCTATTATATTAGCTGACGAAATATTTTATTGAAAAATTATTAATTGTCGAGTGCATTTTTGGTCGTATTGATTGGAATTCGTAAGCAGCAAACAATCAAAATGTACAAATGGATACACCACCCAAAGGAATTCGCTCCAACCAACTCGGAAAGCTGTCGCTGATCTTTAGCGGGTTGAAGTCAGCAGTATCACTTTTTATCGCTCATGCGACGGTGAACTCGGTCAGCTGATTGCAGCTCCGAGCCTGGCTTGCGTGCAACCCGGTGCATATTGAGGCAGAGGTTTGACTCACGTTGCGCTGAATTTTCATGCACAACTTTTTAATTGAGGCACAAAAGCATATCAAAGTGTTTCCTGCGGGTACAAACGATTCCGCGTCGATGCCCGTTTACAGATTTCCGAAATTAAAAAAATTGTGGAAGTTAGTTTTTTGAAATTTCAGAACACTCGTATTTTTTTTGGTTTGAGGTACAAACGAAACGCAAAGCGGTACAAACCTTACGCCGCCGTCAGTAACAGAACCCCGTTTACAGAATTGAGATAACTCAAAAATCGTCGAAATTAAGCGGATTTTATTTTTCAGAATCGAAAAAGGCTCTTAAATTTTTTTGGTTTGAGGTACAAACGAAAAGGGGAGTGTTTCCTGCGGGTACAAACGATTCCGCGTCGATTCCCGTTTACAGATTTCCGAAATTAAAAAAATTGTGGAAGTTAGTTTTTTGAAATTTCAGAACACTCGTAATTTTTTTTGGTTTGAGGTACAAACGAAACGCAAAACGGTACAAACCTCACGCCGCCGTCAGTAACAGAACCCCGTTTTCAGAATTGAGATAACTCAAAAATCGTCGAAATTAAGCGGATTTTATTTTTCAGAATCGAAAAAGGCTCTTAAAATTTTTTGGTTTGAGGTACAAACGAAAAGGAGAGTGATTCCTGCGGGTACAAACGATTCCGTGGCGATTCCCGTTTACAGATTTCCGAAATTTAAAAAATTGTGAAAGTTAGTTTTTTGAAATTTTAGAAACACTCGTAATTTTTTTTTGGTTTGAGGTACAAACGAAACGCAAAGCGGTACAAACCTCACGCCGCCGTCAGTAACCGAACCCCGTTTACAAAATTGAGATATCTTAATAATCATGGAAATTAAGCGAATTTTATTTTTCAGAATAGAAAAAGGCTCTTAAAATTTTTTGGTTTGAGGTACAAACGGAAAGGGAAGTGATTTCTGCGGGTACAAACGATTCCGCGTCGATCGCCGTTTACAGATTTTCGAAATTTTCAAAATTGGAAAAGTTAGTCATTCGAAATTTTCAAATTATGGTATCTTTTTTGGGTTTCGAGAAAAATTGAAAACGAAGGTGGTACAAACCGGTACAAACGACCCTGAATCAGATCCCGTTGGAAAATTTTCGATTTCCCAAAGTCGGCTGCGGGTCAAATTTTGAAAACGATTTAATTTTTTTTGGTTTGAGGTACAAACGAAAATGAAAGTGGTACAAACGGGTACAAACGATAGAGAATCTAGTGGTAATTTAAAATATTTTTTTTTCGAAAGTCGGCTGCCAAGTTCACAGAGGTTGGCTTCATACTTATTAAGATGCCAAATGTATCTAGCTATTCAACACATGTGTGCTCAAATTCAAAGTATGGTTATTTATTGGTTATTATTTTACGTAGGTAACAATTATGCTGTGGCCTGTGCCTTGGTTAATATAACGTCGCTTAAATGTAGCAGTAATTGATGACAGTATTATCATTAAAAAAAAATTACCTAGGTTCAAAAATTTAAATCTCTGCTCGAATTACGTTATTAATATATTAAACATATTTGTGGATCCGAAGCAGCAGAGGGAATTTTAAAAACATGCTCTCATGGACTAACGATAACCCACTATAAAGCGTTCTAATGTTCAACATTTATACTAATTTATTTAATATTGTCTAGCGATCCACCTTTATGGACCTGATTAATTAATGTTCATAACACCTTTAAGGTGTAAGATTAGTCCATCTATCATGTAAATTGTCAACTGGTCAACAATTTTTTTCATATGAAGATATTATGGACAGTGCAAATAATTCTTAAGCTATATGTACCACAAATAATATTTTTATTTTTTGTTAAATTTAAACACTTACAAATAAAAACAGTAAATTAAAAGTTTTATGCAACAAATGAAACATTTAAGGCAAATGGTTAATACATTATTTAAATGGTGAATAATGTAAACAAACCATACAAACTAATATCAAAAAATTAAATCTTTTTTAACAATTTACTATGTATATTCAAGCACCCTCTTGTGCTAAGCAATACCCTAACCTATTGCAAAAGCTGCGCCTTATATTAGTCCGTATATTTGGAGTAACACATCCAAATGCGGCGATTAGTTTTTGTTGAAGGTTACCTAAATTTCACACCCTGACGTGATTATAAACTTGCTGGTCAATATAACCCCGTAAGAAGAAAATCTGTCAACCTAGGCGCCATTTAACATTGCCTCTTTGAGGCTTAAGCGACCCCCAAATATACGACTCAAATATTCTCATACAGCCAATGGCCCTAATGAATAAAAATGTAGCAACTGCTTTTTCTTATAAAATGAAAGTAAATGCTTGAAAGCCAATGAATAAAACTGAAGTAATTGCTTTAGCTGCCAACAAGTCAACGCTTTTCCTTAATAAATAGAAGCAATTGCTTACATATGCTTAAAACATGATGAATAAATTAAGGAATTGCTTTTTCTAGTGCAATGCAGTGCAATTGCTTTCAAATTTGTAAGGTAGGACGACCCCTGCATCATTTGCTTGTCAGTCAACTTCGGTTCTCTGCGGCGTACACGTGATTTCTTATTTATTCGCGCGAATTTAATTATGGCGAAAATCACGATGAAAATGAAAGTCTTTCTGCGGCAGTTGTTGGATCTGGGCTACCAAAATTCTGTAGCTGAAAAACTCGGCGTTCACTGTCTGTAAAACATATAGTTCAGTAATATATGCACTTTTGGAAAAGGCCAATATTTTCATTACATTTCCTAGAAGTGCTGAAGATTTCGTGGAAGCTAAACAATTGTGGTCAGAGAGATACCGTTTTCCAGCTGCCATCGGTGCGTAATACTGCACACACATCAGAATTCCAAAGTTTCATGAATTCGGCGATGAATATATTAACCCAGCATTAACGTACAAGCAACTTGTAATGCAAACGAAATGTTTACTAGTGTAGACTGCCAATGGCCAGGCTCTGTGCATAATAGCAGAATTTTAAAAAATTCGAATATACGCAACATTCTTAAAAACAGTACAGAAGAATGTGTATTATTAGGAGACGATGGCTATTTCATATCGCCTTAGATTATGACATCCCGGAAAATTCCAACAACCCAAGAGAAGCAAATTTATAATAACATTTTCTGCAGAGAACGTGTTACTATTGAACGATGTTTCGGGCAGTTAAAAGCAAGGTTTCCTGTCCTGCAGTATAAAATTAGGAGTAAATTAGAAAAAATACCGTCGACGATAATTGCCTGCGTTGTGCTTCATAATATCGCTAAAAGTTTAAATGATGAAGATTTTCAGTTCTCAACTCAAGAAGCTAATTAACATACAAAATGACGACAATCTGACACCAAATATAATTCGTCAATTAGGACAGCAAAAAAAGAATTAACAACTGAAATGCTCTGCAATAATCTATATGTAAATATTCTCGTTTTCAAATGCAAATCTTGTTATCACCAGTGATTTTTACTCAAATATACTGGTCATTGGCTTACCATATAATAATTAGAAATAAAAATACACACATTTATGCGTTTTCAACTCAATATTTATTCTTAACTCTGACCCAAAATAAAATATAAATACTAGTTTCACATTTAAATCACGCAATTAGTAAAAATGAAAAAACGAATACTCTTTACAAATGTGTGTTCCCTGACTATATATTGGGAAACAAGTTATCGTTTCTGACTATTTTCGGAATGACGTCTATGTGTCTGTGTGCCTGTGTGTGTCTGTGCGCGCTCTAGCGTCCATACGATTATAGCTAGAACTATGAAACTTTAAATTTAAGATTTGTATATAGCTGGAAAGAAAACGTCCTATTTTGAACGCAATAGCTCAACCGGAAGTGATCGTTTACTCTTATCACCATTTTCATTATCTCGAAAACGGTACGAGCTATCAAAAAAAAATGTTCTTTTATAAGTTAAAGACATTGAAATTATAAACACCTTTTATTTGAAAAGTTTTTGCGAAAAACGTAGTATAACTAAGTATAAGTAAGTTTCGTGCGGACCACCGCGGATTTTTTCTATTGACATCGCGCAGCTAACAGTATAAAAGTGTATGTGCGCGCTCTAGCGCCCAAATTATTCAATTTAAATTTATGATATTTTAAACGTAAGATTTGTATACGGCATGGAAGAAACCTCCTGTTTTGAAAGCAATATCTCAACCGGAAGTGATGGTTTATTCTTATCACCTTTTTCCATATTTTGAAAACGATATTGATATTTTAAACAACTTTTGTTTGAAAAGTTTTTTCGAAAAATGTAGTATGACTAAGTATAAGAAAGTTCAGTGCGGACCACTGCGGATTTTTTATTATGTTGTTATAATTTAAACTATTTTGTTATATTATTTGGTGATATGTTTGTGCTAGGTTTTTAATTTACAGCATTTGGCTCTTTTTAGATTTGGATCATTTCATGAAATGTTCTTACTTGTTGTTTGTTTTCTTTTTTTAGAGAAGTTGTATTGTTGTAATTAAATATATGTCCTGTATTTTCGCATTCTTCATGTATTTGTGGCCGTTGATTCGTTCCTTTACGAGTTGCTTGCTCCTATGTAACATTTGTCGCAATGGAGACATGATATTTTATATACGAAGAATACAACAATAAAACACAAATCCCACATGATATTATAGCAAACATAGAAACTGCAATAACCAAATTACCTACTGAACAGCAAACATATATCAGAACCAAGATCACTAACACTATCTACAATTACAAACGTAAACATAATAAACAACGACATAAATACGCAACAAATAAATAAAAACGTTAAGAAAACACAAAAATTTATTAGAGATAATCCCCAAATTACAATACTAAAACCTGATAAAAGTAATAAAACACTAATAATGAATACAACTGACTATAAAACTAAAATGGAAAAACTACTAGATAACAAAACTACATATAAAATGTTAAAAAAAAATCCAACCAAAACCATACAAAACCAAAACAATGAACAAATAAAAAAATGGGAAACAAACGGACTATTGCCACCTGAAATCTGTAAAAATCTAAAAACTCGTAATGCACAACCATATATGTTCAACCCAAACTACACAAACCCAACATCCCTATCATACCCATAGTATCAGCAACGCAAGCTCCAAATAATAAGCTCTCAAAATATCTCGCGAATATTCTAAAAAACATACTTTACCAATCAGAATATAAAGACTCATGGTAAAAGACTCATGGCAAATGAAAAAAATTATCGACACTACTACCTTACCACCCAACCACAAACTAATATCATTAGATATTAAATCAAAACCATACCAATAAGTGAAGTAAAAAATGTAATAAAAAACAAATGGAATACACTTAAAAATCACACCACATTGCCACTAAATGAATTCCTAATAGACATTCATTTTACTCTAAATTCCACCTATTTCCAATATAATAATAAATTCTATGCCCAGTCCGCACCGAACTTTCTTATACTCGCTTATGGACCATTTTTAGAAAAAGGTTTTCAAATAGAAGTTATTTAAAATTGCAATATCTTTGACTTGTATAGCAACAATATTATCGATAACTCGTGCCGTTTTCAAGATATGAAAAATATGATAAGAGTAAACTATTATTTCTGGTTTAGATATTGCTTTCAAAATGACGTTTTCTTCCTTTCTATATTCGCATCTAAAATCTCTTAAATTAAGCGTCAATAGTTGCAGCGCTAAACCGCGCAGAGACACATACTTTCAGCCGCCCGATCGCAATAGTATAAAATCTGCAGTGGTCCGCATTAAACTTTTTTTTACTCAGTATTACTGCATTTTTCGAAAAAACTTTTCAAATGAAAGTTGCTTAAAATATCAATATCTATAATTTATGTAAGAATATTTTTTTTCCGTAACGTGTACCGTTTTCGAGATATGGAAAAAGGTGATGAGAGTAAACAATCACTTCCGGTTGAGAGATTGCGTTCAAAATAGGAAATTTTACTCCTTGCTACATACAAATGTTAAATTTAAAGTTTCAGAGCTCTAGCTATAATCGTTTGGACGCTAGAGCGCACACAGACACACACACATACGTCACACCGAAAATAGTCAGAAACGATTCAGGGGACCTCACGTGTATATCCGTTGAAATCTCGAGTTCGAAAATGTTCATGATTCCTATGCTTACTTATACATAATGTATAAGAAAGTAAAAATGTGATGGTAATTATGTCATGCGATATTGAATTGAATAAATTTGAATATTTTA
This sequence comes from Geotrupes spiniger, assembly GCA_959613385.1. Lineage (NCBI taxonomy): Eukaryota > Metazoa > Arthropoda > Insecta > Coleoptera > Geotrupidae > Geotrupes > Geotrupes spiniger. Next base: position 4,155,865 of record OY390738.1, read on the forward strand.
AGTTTTGTCTTTAGCATTTTAACCAATAATAAATAAAAATAAAATATAAATCTTTTATACTGAAACAACATATATTTATATTGTACACATTTTATATTTTTACTTTCTTATAATTTATGTATAAGAAAGTATAGGAATCATGAAAATTTTCGAACTCGAGATTTTTACGGATATACGCGTTTTGAGGTCCCCTGAATCGTTTCTGACTATTTTCGGAATGACGTATGTGTGTCTGTCTGTGTGTATGTACGCGCTCTAGCGTCCAAACGATTATAGCTAGAGCTCTGAAACTTTAAACTTAATATTTGTATGTAGCAAGGAGGAAAACGTCCTATTTTGAACGCAACCTATCAACCGGAAGTGATGGTTTACTCTTATCACCTTTTTCCATATCTCGAAAACTGTACACGTTACGGAAAAAATATTCTTACATAAATTATAGATATTGATAGTTTAAACAACTTCCATTTGAAAAGTTTTTTCGAAAAATGTAGTATAACTGAGGATAAGAAAGTTCAGTGCGAACCACTGCAGATTTTTTTATATACCATTATGTTTTGCTAAATACAGCACATAAAGGTGAAAAAAAAACATAGCTCATTATCAGTTCATCGTCGCACCTCGTGCAATACACATGTAAGTAGATTTAAGATTTTATTATTTATAAACATAACCACACAGCACACATTCAATAAATCTATTTTAAGACATAATTTTGGAATACATTATACAACACTATGCGAACATATTGTCGGATTATAGCTGTAAATAAGGGGAAAAATTAACATAAGAAAAATGTATTTTATAAACTTCTTGCCGTTGATAAAGTAAGGATTTTTAGACATTTATATACTGGATATTCTGATGTGTGTTTGATTATTTTCCAACAAGATAATTTTTAATCTTTTAACAATTATTTCACTTTTACATTAAAACCATTATACACACTTTATCAATGATAATTTTAATATAACGTAAAGTACCATTATGTAACATTTTAATTTAATTTTACAGATAAAATACTGATGTAGACATTATAAATTGTCGAAACGTATAATCAAAATGATAATGATAAAATAAAATTGTGCATTACACCCTTGATTTTTTAAAACAAAGCCATCTAAAACCCAAGAAAATATATATACATATATATTTTTCAACAAAACATAAAAAAAAACCTGTAAGGGCTTTAAGAATTGAAATGAAAGTATCTCCCAGAACTTGTGAGTTTTCAATACCAGTTAAGTTTGACAATACCGTCCCTAGTCCTCGTGACCAAAGTATCGAAAAAGGGTTCTGATCTTGTTCTATTTCGATAGCAAATTGGAGGCGATGATGGGGGAAATGGAAGATCCCATTGGGGTACCAAACATTGATTGTTAAATGAAAAATAAGTTGTCAAAAATGAATTTCAAAGTGGTTAAGAAGGTTAGATGAGGCAAAGAGCTGTGTGGTTCAATCATATCCCAGTTATCAGTGACAATATTACATACTAAATCCATAGGGATGTTAGTGAACAGAGAAACCAAATCAAGTGAAGCGATCACATAACCTTCGGGTAATTGGAAATTGTTAATGAGATCTGAAAATGAAAAACTATCTTTGATACGAAAGGAGTTAAATTTTTCGAAAGTTATAGAGAGAATATCTGCGATAAATTTAGATACAAATTTAGTGGGTCCTTATACTGAAGAAACAATGGGTCCCTTTGAAAGCACAATCATTGCTGCCTCGAGAGATTACTCACTATTTCAATTTACAACAAATTAATAGTTATAATTTTCTTTTCGCTAAAATTAAAAATGTCAACATTAAAAAAAAATAACAATCTTAAAAATTCTGTCATTAAATTAAATAATAAACATAATGAAATTGTTTCAAAATGGTTTAAACATTTCACTGATACTGAAATACCACTCGAGATCAGTGGTATTTCAGGAAATGTGTTACATTGTTAACTCACCATAGGTGATGAATTAAAAAAAAGACAAAGACAGTTTGAGCACTTTTTACACCGGACTTCTCACAAAATTTTCACATCTAAATTTAAATTAATTTCTTTTTGGTTTTGTCCTTCGTACCTTAGTTTTTGGATAGGAGGCGAATCTGATGACGACCATTTGTTTTTGCCTTATTCCTTCAATTAACCTATTTTTCTGACTCCCTGAACATTTCTCTTACTCTTTTATCCATTGTGATAGGTCTGTTACAGATGTTTTGTTTTTAACGTTAATTTTGACTTATTTTCATATTTTATATGTTAAACTTTTCATAAATTTATATTTTGACTTTTCAACTTCCCCTCGTAACTTGTTCAATGCTAGTGGAATTTTGTTACCTTAAGACTCGCAGGTATTTTTGCAATGTTTTAACGTATGTTTTTGTGCGCATAAAATTCATATACGTTTTCACTTAATGCGTTACAGTTTTTGGACGCATCTCGTTCGAAATGTGAATATTTGTTTCTAAAATTGTTTCAACTTACAAATAACAAATAAATTTTTACTTGGCATTGTATACCTTCTAGGCTTTGAAAATTCTGCAATAAAGAAGCGAAACGTTAGCTTGAACAAATTCATGACTTTCTTTTTTCCTAATCGTTCCAACTCGAATACTGTGTGTTCGCAGTAATCTCCAATTTGATTCTTAACTATAACGATTGTTATACAAAGGATTTTTCAATTATATATATATATATATATATATATATATATATATATATATATATATATATATATATATATATATAATGTAATACGCACGACCGAAATAATTATAATTAGTTATTTTACGGAAACACTCCGTTGGGTTTGCGGTCTTAATAAGGGCGATTTATTCTATATCTTTATTAATAGTCTATATTTCGTGGATCATTATCCACATCATCAGGACTTCTACAAAAATTATAAATAGAAGATGTAAAATAATTATGGTATAACTTACTCAAATTGATACAATATAAAATTGGACATCCAATACAATAAGAACTAACAAAAAGGTTCAATTCAAAAGTGTCACCAAAATCAAATCTTACAAATTAATAAATAAATCAATTTTTGACAGAAAAGCCTACTAATTACAATATCAAAATAGGAAAATGACTTGAACACGAAAAAACGAAGGTTATTGTGTTGAAAAAAATATGATTTAAAATATCTGTTGCTGTTTCATATTTTAAATCATATTTTTTTTCAACACAATAACCTTCGTTTTTTCGTGTTCAAGTCATTTTCCTATTTTGATATTGTAATTAGTAGGCTTTTCTGTCAAAAATTGATTTATTTATTAATTTGTAAGATTTGATTTTGGTGACACTTTTGAATTGAACCTTTTTGTTAGTTCTTATTGTATTGGATGTCCAATTTTATATTGTATCAATTTGAGTAAGTTATACCATAATTATTTTACATCTTCTATTTATAATTTTTGTAGAAGTCCTGATGATGTGGATAATGATCCACGAAATATAGACTATTAATAAAGATATAGAATAAATCGCCCTTATTAAGACCGCAAACCCAACGGAGTGTTTCCGTAAAATAACTAATTATATATATATATATATATATATATATATATATATATATATACACGAAAGATGGTCTAATCTTACACCTCAATGGTGTAGTGAACATTAATTAAAACAGGTCCATGACGACTAACTGATGGATCGCTAGACAATATTGTTTCTGGGTTATTACCCTTCGTCAGTAGCGATTACCAAGAACCTTAGTTGTTGGAATACCTTTACATGCAAAATGTGACAAGACACATTTTCAATTTGAATTGTTTAAATTGGATCTCTTTCGTACGTTACATTGTGGCACGAAGCGTTGTCTACTACCAGAACAGCTCTAGGAGGAAGATTTGGCAACAACTGGATTTCTCCCCACTTTGAAAAATTATTGTAATTCATATCATCGTGGTAGTGTCCAGATTTACACCCTGAATGAAAAATGAATTAGTTGTGAAATGTGTAAAAGAAACTTATGTACCTGAATGAAATATCAATAGTGCGTTGGGTATAAATCCAGGTTCACAACCAGCATGCACAACAATTAGTCGCTTTCTTTTTGAAATTGGATTTTTAACTCCTATCGTCCCGTATCGTCTTCCCAGTCTTCTGAGTGTGGGAGCTATTTATGTATGTTTCATCGGTAAAAATGATAGGTCTGCCCTCCTGCTTGTATGTTGCCAATTGATTTAGGTATTTTATGCGTTTGAGACGTATGTCTTGCGACTCCATCAACTGTGTTCTCTTGTCTGAAGAAAGCTGTCCATCTGCAAATACAATAATAATTAGATTCTACTACTGTTGGGAACTGATATATTTTTATCTGTTACCTGAATCCCATATTTTTGATTAGAATTCGTAACGTTGATTGGCTTCCACTGAACGATAGCCCAGATTCCTGGATTTTACCGTAGATACCTGTAGCAATAACAATTAATTTCAAGGATTGTGGCAGTGTCACTATGAAGGTAATAGTATGTTAAGTATTAAGCACAGCACAGATAGATTTTCGATCGATGAATATATTTGTATATCAGTTTTGGTAACTTAATAAAGATATGGTATTATGTAAATGTTGCTTAACGTTCACGGAACAGTAAGTAATTGCTTATTGAGCATGTCTATTGTTGTAATAATACATACATAAGTAAATAAATACCAGAACATACCTTTAAGAGCCGGTCGTCGCTTGTCCGTTATATAAAAATTATGAATAATTGACCGAATTACTACCACTTCTCCATCACAAACAGTGCTTTTTAAACATGTGCGTGGCCTTTGTTTACATGGAGAAGAAAAAGATGTGCTAGCACCAGTTTTAATCTGAAGAGTTTCTTTTACAATTCTTCTGTAAGTGCTATTAGAAATTTTCGTAGCGGCAAGAAGTCTTTCCTTGAAATTTATCAATGGTATTGTAGGTACTCCATTGTTGGCTTCGTGCTTCATAAATTCTAGCACATTAGAAATTATTTCATGCCCTTGGCTGTGGATAATTTTTCCCTTAATCCCAACCGTTTTTGCAGGTGGCATTTTGGTTTGTAACTAACTGCAATAAAATAAAAATACAAATAGGTTAAAATTTAAGGTTATTATTAATAACGATTATACTTACGATAAAATCAAATGTGGAGACTTGTAGTTCTGAAAAGAACTTATAAGGTTTCAATTAACTGAAACAAAATACTCAAACAAACAACGAAAATCAAGAAACAACGAGGCGGACGCGAGCAAATGCAAATGTGTTCTACAAAATTCGCGACACTGCTTTCACAATCACACCTGTTTTCTACTAATGGACTGTTCCAAACCGAAAAGCTGTTTGTGCACACGCCTGTGTCCTTTACAGTTCAAATAATCTCTTTCACTGTATTCTTGAGGGATTGGAGTAAAAATGTCATCGACATAAATATAAAGAAAAGGAATTACAAAAGGCAATGACGCAATTACAGACTTTAAAAGTATATTCACTACCAAAGATGCAAGAATAGGCGACCAAGGCTGGCCCATAGCAGATCCAGATTTTTGGTAGAAAAAAGAATCTTTACAGGCGAAATTGTTGAACAAAAAATTAATAATTCTCAGAAATGTAGATAAATCTATTAGTGTGAACTTGGATATTCGGCCATTCAATTGTTATAGAAGTAATAACCAGATCATGGGGTATATTCGTGAATAATGAAACCACATCCAAATAAATTAATACATGGCTGTCAGATAGTTTCATCTCTTTGATTTTGTTAATGAAAGAAAACTAATCTTTAATGATGTAAAAAAAATTAGGTGTGAGCTTATTTAAGATCTTAGACACAAACACGGAAAGTTGATACGTGGAGGATCCCACACATGAAACTATATTCCGAACTGAATGTCCTATTTTATGAATTTTAATTAACCCATATATTTTCGGAAAAACCATTATTGCAAATTAATCTCTTATAGTCAATATCATCAATAAATGCCTTTTGCCTTAACTCCTTGATTAACTTATTTTTCTTATCCTGAATAATGTTAGTAGGATCCCTTTTGCTCAGTATATAAACCTTGTTATTATTTAATAATTGCGCCATTTTCCCTTCATAAACTAACTTGTTCATAATCGCAGTAAGGTTATCCTGACCAGCACGACAAACCATGATATGAGGATTGTGTTTTAAAAGCTTGTTAGCAGCCATAAATCCTTTAACAAAAGGATCTTTGATATGTGTTCTACTTTTCTTATGAAGATAGTTAGTGATGCAATTAACCGAAGATCACGTAACCTATCTTTATCATCAATACCAATATTATTAGAAGCACTCAAATAATACTCCAAATCTGTTACTAATTTGGTAATCGGAAGTTCTCTCTCTGCTGGTATGTGCAATGGCAAATTTAGGACCCAATGACAAAGTGTGCATAATATTTTCCGGTACATTAATATCCGACAAATTGGAGATCCATGTTTTATTCCTACGTTGGCGACACTCGGATCTTGATTACTATAACGTTTATTAAATTATTTTTTTTGTTGTGTTCTATAATATTTCAATAATTTTTGTAAACATCAGTGAGACATCGGTGAGGAGAATATTAAAAAAATATAAATTTCATCCCTACCGTACATAACTGCTTCAACATTTAAATGCAGATGACTTTCAAATAAGAAGACATTTTTGTGAGTGGGCTGTGGAAAGAATAGATGCGAATCCATTTTTTTAAATATGGTGTTGTTTTCCGACGAATCGACATTTCATAAAAGTGGACATATGAATCGACATAATATGCATTACTATTCGGACGAAAACCCACATATCATGAGACAAGTAGATGCACAGCATCGGTGGATCGTCAATGTATGGGCTGGTATATTAGGCGAAAGAATTATTGGCCCATATTTCTTCGAAGGTTCATTGACTGGTGTCATGTATCTAAATTTCCTACAAAATTATTTGCCGGAACTATTGGAGAATGTGCCATTGCATACGAGGAGAAATCTCTGGATTCAACACGACGGTGGCCCTCCCCATTTCTGTGTACCTGTCAGAGATTTTTTAAATCAGCATTATCCCAATAGGTGGATTGGTCGTGGAGGGCCCATTTCTTGGCCGGCGAGATCACCAGATTTAACAAAAGCGAACTATTTTCTTTGGGGATTCGTAAAAAACATTGTGTACAGCACACCGCCAACGACCAGAGAAGATATGATGGCTAGAATAAGAGAGGCATTCACAATGAAATGTTGGAAAATGTGAATAGGTGTTTTCACGATAAATAAAATAAACTTAAAAAATAATCCAATTTATTCAAAAAGAAAAGTTTTAGTTTACAAAATAAGGAAGTTGTAGTTAAAATTATTATTCCATTCAGTTTCGTAAAGTTGTCGCCGTTTAACAAATGTCAAATGAAATTTTCTTCTAATACTATTTGTGAATAATATAAAAATTTCACAGTAAAATATGTCTAAATACTTACGGCTGGTGATTGTTTTCTGAATTTCTGTCAATTTTTCTTTTAATTACCAATAACTCAAAAACTATAAATTTTAAGCCGATAGCATAAATATGATTTTTTATAAGGAATTTAATGCCGAACTCAAAAATTAAATAATATATAGGGTGTTGCATTTGAAAATTTTGAGCTATTTTAATTCTAAGGTACATGAAATGAGCCCCATTTTACACACACCCTGTATGATGTTTTTTTTTCTTTTCGGTCATCATAATATAAAGGACTATTTGTAGATCGCGCTCCCAAAATTTTACACTCCAGCATGATAAAATACCACTGATACAGATTTTTCTAAATTCATCTTCAGATGTCATTTTTTTACATAATTGCGGATAACTACAAAACCGTGTGTATTAGAGCTATAGTAGTTTATACGAATGTTAATTAGAATTTTACGTAGATTTTGAAAATGCAACAATATATAGGGTGTTCTATTAAAAATAACAAAGTAAGTTGCGGCCAGGGTCATATGGAACACCCTATATATTTGAAAATAATGTTATGTTATGAAACATTTGTTTTCCAAGAATTTATTTCTGAACCTTTTTCTCCTATCTTGGATAATTTCAGCGCTATTGAACAATTACAGAGTGATGGCGGACCTGTATATACAGTGTATTTCACTTAAGAGTGTAACACCATCATATCTTTTTTATTTTTAGTCCAATTTTAGTATTTTTTTTTCCAAACATAGAATACTTATTGCTCTACTTACACCCAAAAAAACAATTGTCTTCTTTAAATGCAAAGGAACCTGGGATGGCAAAATAAATGGCAAAAATCAAGAAATCAGTTTAGGCATTTTTTTATCGAAAATTTTAACTAGTAATAATTGTTCAGAATTGCCCCTAAATCCAAAATTTCATGAAAATTAAAAATGTTAAAAATTTTCTTCAAAAGTAATTCCAATTCGGTAAATATTATTTGTACAGGTGGCTGCGCCTAAACAACAACAATTTGAAACACCTTTGACAGTTAAGGATTTATTTCCAACAACATTTTCACAGCATACGATTTTCGGGGCAGCTAATAATAAGTATTTACGGACTTTTAAGGAAAATTTTAATATTTTTAATTTTCATAAAATTTTGGATTTAGGGTTTTTGGGTAATTCTGAACAATTATTACTAGTAAAATTTTTCGCTAAAAAAATTTTATTATTTTGCCATCGCAGGTTGCTTTGCATTTAAAGAAGACAATTGGTTTTTTGGTAGTAAATAGAGCAATAAGTATTCTACGTTTGGAAAAAACAATTACAAAAATTGGACTGAAAATACAAACGATATGATCTCTTAACTGAAACACACTGTATATATAATGCAAAGTTTGTTGATGACATAGCGCGAATTATTTTATTCATCAAAGTATGCACCCATATTGTCTATACATTTTTGCCATTTAAGCGGCTGATTGTATAAAACACTGGCGGACGAGAGTCAATAAATTCCTGGAAAGCCAGTTTTACAGCATCGTCGGATTTAATTGTTTCCTTATTAAAAAGTTGTCCAAACAGCGGAAAAAATGATAGTCAGTGGGGACTAGGTCTGGTGATAATGGAGGATGAAGTTCCAACTCCAATTCCTGTAGTTTTGCCACAGTAATTTGTACAGTGTGTCTAACGTTGATATGCAATAAGAAAGGAGTCGATCTGTTGACCAATCTAGGCTGTTTTTCTTCACGTTTTTGCATCATTTCGTACAGTTGGGTCCAGTAGATGTCTGCTGTGCTCGATTAGCCAGGTTTCATGTAATCACAATCTGCGTTAGAGCACCAAACATTCACCATCAGTTTCTTTTGATGAATATTACGCTTTGGAATGTGTTTTGGTGTGATTCATCCTTGTCCAACCACTGTGCTGAACGTTTGCGATTGTCATATTGGTTCAATTTCTTTTCACGATTGATAATTCGAGTCAAATGGATCAGATTTATGACGAGAAAGCAACAGCAAGCAAGCTTCCAAACGTTTTTATTTCTGTTTTTCATTCAGTTCATGTGGAACCCACTTATCCAACATTTCACTTTACTGATTTGAGCTAATTGAGTTAAATTCGATTGATGTGTTTGGTTCTTGTTTTGTTCATATATACTCAGTGACCTATAAACTGCACCTCCTAGAAGGGGTGGGAATTTTTGGACCAAATTTGGCAGGAATAGTGGACTAGTCCAGGGAAATAGTTGATTAAAATTTGAAACCGAATCATCAAGTAGTCATGGGATTTTTGACGTTTGTGTCATTTTTTAGAGGTGGTGATAGACAAGCAATTATCATATAGTCATTTTTTGAATTTGTTCCACTTTTTCGGATCCCGTTCTATAGTTTAAAGTGTTTCAAGTGTTTAATGATGCCTAGAGGAAGGAGACCTCAAGTTTACCAGCAGTTGAGTGACTTTGACCGAGGGCGGATTGTTGGTTTACGAGAAGTAGGTTTTTCGTTTAGAGAAATCGGCAACCGTTTGGAACGGCACCACTCAACAATAATGCGTGTTTATTAAGCCTGGTCTGAACATGGGGTTGCACGTCGGAGAAGAGACACTGGGGCTCAAAAACGAACCAATGAACGTCAAGATCGCCGCTTAAGGCTAATGGCCTTGAGAGACCAATTCTCTACAACTAGCCAACATTGACGAAGTGGTAGAACCACATGTTCTTCCATATCTTCGAGGGCTGGAAGACCCACTTTTCCAGCAAGATAATGCACGACCTCACGTAGCAAATGATAATCTTTTGCCCTGGCCGCCAAGATCTCCCGATTTGTGGCCCATTGAGCACGTGTGGGACATAATGGGTAGAAGATTGAGGAATCTACCGAATCCACCGTTGACAATAGAAGCTCTGCGGCATGAAGTATAAGCTGCTTGGGATACCATACCCCAAGAAGACATTGATCACCTGCTGGAATCAATGCCAAGGCGGGTCAATGAGTATATCAGAAATAGGGGCGGACCAACACATTATTAAAGAAAAATCAAAAAGATGAAGTGTTTTCTTTATCAAATTTTAATCAATTGTTACCTTAGACTAGTCCAATGTTTCTGCCAAATTTGGTCCAAAAATTCCCACGCCTTCTAGGTGGTGCAGTTTATATGTCACTGAGTATATATAGTTGCTTTGGTGGGTTCCTGTGTTCTGACGAACAGTTTTCTGGGCTTGATCATGATGCTTATCAACATTGTTTGTTTGCTAACACCATACTTCAGCGATAATTCGTAGGCAGTCTGAGATGGGTCGGACTCAACGGTGACTTTTAGTTCATCGTTATTGATCTTTGAGTCTGGGCGATCACGTGGCACATTTATCAAAGTTACCTGTACGAAATTTAACGAACCAATTTGATACTATCAAATATTAATATTTCGTGTAGTCTGCGATGCCGTAGTTCTACGTAAGAATTCATACTTCATAATAGTGCGAATTCCGACCGTCCCTTTTCAATAAATTAATTTTTAAATAGTGTTTAATATTTAAATGATTTCTTTTCATAGGCGAGATGTATGACTTTTCAACAAAAAAAGAACGGTAAAATATTAAGTCAATGTTAAATAATAAGCTGTTAAAGTTGACAATATTATTAACTACAAATTTCATCCTTGCCAACCTAGTACTAAATTGTAAAATAGAGAACAGTATAGGATTTTTACGTCTTTTAGGATTTTGGTAAAAACGGAACCGTTTAATCGGCAATTAGCACAGTCAGCTTGAACAAAACCAGCCTTCAACACATACTTAAATCCTCCCCTCTCATTGGTTAAAATCGACACAATCCTATCGTGGAATTTTATATCAGAATCACAAGTTTACAGACTTGATAATTGATTAATTGATAAGTTATTTAATAATTTAACATAATCAGACACAAACACTAGTGACTTGCGCAATCAATTTCGATGTTAAATGGAAAGTAGCTTTTATCAAATTCATTTGCAATCGAACCGGCAATTTTTTCACTTATATTAGTCTTGTCCAAATCACAGAAACACAAGCTTACACTTTGTTTTACAATTTTTTGATTATTATTATTATACTAAAAAGCGTTAGCGCCCTCTACTATACTACCACTGAACGAAAAAATAACCTTGTGGGTCCCAGGAAAATTAATCGCGGTTCTATGAATTACGATCACAGGCGATTGAAACGGTGCGGCGTCGTCGCACATTCCTAACCAAAATAGCCTCGCGCCGTTTATGGCAAAAACAAGACGACCGGTCGAAGGAGTAAAAAAAAAGTGCGAAGACGTAAAACTACGCGCATCCGTCATATGCAAAGCGATTCCGAGTATCGAGCTGACCTTGTTGTGTGTCGGAACGATCTCCAATCGGATCAGGAAACCCGTTAGGATTGAAGGAGGTCAGTTACCTCGACGCATAAGCGACCTTATGCTAATCCGACTTAAGGGCTGTTAGCTGTTGGCCGGATAGAGCGACTGGTACAGTGACCAAGTGAGAAGGGCATTCACCTGGACGTAGGCGTACGGTGTTATTATCAGGGCGAGAGACCGAGCGACGGTGATTGTCTTTGTTGTGTTCATTGTTTGATATTTGCCTTCGATAAGCACCCATTTTGGACATCGGTATGTCGAAGTTTAATTGTAAATGTCGTGCAAGATGCACGATATATTAGATCACTTGTAATAGGCTATATCATTGTCTATTGCAAATGCTAGTGATTGAGTATGCGTCGGGTGAGTCGCATTTGCAACATATGCGCCATAATTTTGTACAAAACATCATAAAATAATATAATTAAATCTATTTTCACAATCCTCCAAACGAGCTTCGAAAACGTTTTCCGAACAGCACCCGACCACACAGTCAGAGAATCTTGTATATACTTAATATTCTATCCAAGAAATTAAGGATGCGCGAAAATGGGAAAATATTACAATAATCACTGCCCGGGAAACTCCCAACTTACGTAGTATTTCGCCGAGGTTTACATTGTCTTAACGTTGCTGTGATTGGCTTCAATACGCCACATTTGCCGCTGTGGCCTACATTTGCCTTTGGTTACCTCATCACAATGCAGAAAATTGCATTAACCAATTATTGTTTCCTCCAGGCACGGTGTAACACCTTTGCCTAATTAATTTCATGCATTCCTCTGTTTTTTGGTTTCATGAATTTTAAAGTATTTACATTATTCTATAGAAGTATAAAAAGAAGTCAGTGACTTTATATTCATTCAGTGTAATAGGTGTAATTTGGTAAAAGGTACGATGAACAAAAATAGCATAATTAAAATGGCTTAGTTGGCTAACGTGGCAATGAGATGATCGATATAGCGTAACCTACCAGTTTGAGCAATTAACAATTAATGGTTGCCACTGAATCAATCCCATTCTACTACTTTTTCTCAATAATGGGCAAGATGAGTTTCGAGAGAGAGGCATTTTCGTAAGGTGTTATGGTTCGCCGAAGCGGTCCTTCTGTGAAATAGCTCAACAGCTACAACAATTTACAACTTCTGGAGTTGCAAACACTTGTCCAAAATATAAAGCAATATAAAGCAACTGCGAGCCCCACGTTAACGAGTATATCAAATAAAACTAATTGACCTCTTTCACAATTTAGAAAGCCATCCCCGAAACTTATCGCTTTTATTTAAACCAGTAAATCATAATTATCAGAATGTAATATGTCGATTAATCATGTTTCCAGTTGTCTTACAAACGCTACTTTTAATGATTTATGCCGCTTGTAAACGATAACGTTCCCAGCTACCGAACAACATAATACCACGGGGGATATAAAAAAATGCAACGAAAAAATCGGTACCACTACCACACAATTGATATTACGGTACTCGGGTAGCATCCGCCTTACGTCGAACCAGTTTCAGCCGAGACACGCACACTCACACAAAGACACACATACGGACACACATGGGACACGTAATCGGGCATCGAAAGACTGTCGTTTATGCCGGTTGAGCCGTGTGGCTTGACTTCGTGTGCATAATTCGAAACTGCATCGAGGTTGCTTGCCCGTGCGGAAACAAGCCGAAATCGTCGAGGGAACAAAAAGACGATAATGGAACGACAACGATGACGAGGACGCGCGCAGTGTCCCACTTATTTTTTGTCATGTTCGGAATAATTCCATTTAAAGAGTGCGTTGAACTCGTGGTGTGCGTGTTATTTTTGGCGCGCGGACTTTTGTTTCGGGTGTGAAGGGCGAGACGGACAATGCCCAACCGTCTCTTGAATAATCGTGGCAGTTTTTTCCAGCACCGAAAATTAAGGTCTACGTGGTCGTTTGAACACGTGCACGATCGTTCATGTGCTTTGTTCATGTTCGTTTCCAAGAAAGGTTTTACATTAGGCTGGCGTTAATTTTCATCTCATGGCTGTTAGGTTGGCGTTTATTTCCATTACTTAATTAATTAATTAATTAAAGGGTGGCAGCAGAATAATTGTCAACTCAACGATTATTGCCAAACTGATATCATCTCGTAAAAGATGTGCTGGGGAGGCATTCCTATATCCATTCAGCGGCAGCATATTCCAAAAGCATGATAAATATAAATAGCACCTTTTACAATACAGCTAATACGATACATAGAGTTACTTACAAGGGCCCGTCCGGTCCCGCGTTGCCTTTAGTAGCTGTCCTCGAATGTCATGTTGTCAACCTTGGACCCCTTTACCAGTTTCCGGATATCTTTGCATGTTAGTATACCTGAAATATTGCACTCGACGTGCTCTTCGCTCCCTCGTGGAGTTACGGGAAAACCAGTGCGCACATGTCGTGCCCAAGAATCGCATGGACGTACTCGACAGGCAACTTTGGATATTAGCATACTTTGCCTTGTGGACATACGGTTCCAGAATTACTGTTCAGCAACTACTTCGGGGTCCGGGCTCGCCGATAACTCCCCCGCCTGTTATCGGTCCACAACGGACGATAACATGCCATTCGATTCTCACTAAATGATCAGCCGACCCCCACGCCACGCGAAATGTCCCCCAGTACTCGACTCGCCACAAAGGTCTCGTAACATTGCATTGTTCGCCAAGATTTGCCTCACTATCGTTTCGCGCAACTTCGCACCCACTAACTACGCCACTGCTTTCTACACTACTATTGTCTACACGTGCATCGACTTAGTTAAGTTCGCGTGCCATTAGCAACTATTCCAAAAACTAACACTCCTCTCTACATCTTATGTACACAAAACTGTTTGTATTCAAATGGATTTTAGAGAATGTAATTTAATATTGAAAATATGCATTTCTATAAAAATATCTACGCTACATGGCCAATAATAATAATCACTACATTACCAGCTCACAATTTATCTTCATAGTTATCACTAGTTTTATATCATATAATAATTAATTAAATTAGTGCTGATGTTCACACACAATTGTGTACTTACGGCACTCGGCGCCCTAGTATGGATTCATAAGTTGCCAGGCTTAAGAGTTTTTAACAGAAACTTCCTTGTTTCTATCATTGTATTCCTCCTATGTACAAACAGTCCAAAGTCATTCTCAAAGAGTAACTTTTGACTATTTGACTCGATGGTATCTCTCCGTATTGATTTCTTCCCTGTTACCATATATGTGTTTATACATATTGGAGTCAAGTCAAGTCAAGTCTTGCCAAAGTTTGATCATGCTGTTATAAATTAATTATACTGTATTATAATTAAGAATAAGTCAGTAGACTAATTATATTATATATAATAAATGAATAATTCAAAGAAATATTTAGAAACATGCATTATACTTTGAATTAACAAGTAGTCATATTAACTTTTTATGACGAATTTCTTGCGGTTCCTACCGCCTTTCATTAGAAGAAAATACTTTACTCTAAGAAACATTATGCATGGTTAAAAAAAACATCTCATAGTCCATGTTACATATAAATTAAAAATGGATGGTTTCATACCAGTATTCTGTCAGGGAAAATAATCATTATAATAATAATATAATTTCTTTTATTAAATTATATATTTATGTTTATATATATACCGGGTGGAAAGTATCAAACCCGAACATAGCAGAATTGCATTGGAATATACTTTTATGCATATACCTGCTCCCCATTTCCACCGATAAAAATTATAATGACATCAAATGAAAAAGAATAATAAACGGCGTCAATTGATACTAAAATTCTTCTCTTAATACCTTATCATTAGTTTTTTACAAAGCAATTTAAATCAATTATGCAGTTGTCAAATCTGACAAATAGTGAGTTGTGCCGACAGAAGCACGGCCGCCCATAATTTATAGCACCTGGGTTTTTAATATTAATTGCTTTGTAAAAAAGTAATGATAAGGTATTAAGAGAAGATTTTAGTATCAGTTGACGCCGTTTATTATTCTCTTTCATTTGATGTCATTATAAGTTTTATCGGTGGAAATGGGGAGCAGGTATATGCATAAAAGTATATTCCAATGCAATTCTGCTATGTTCGGGTTTGATACTTTCCACCCGGTACATATATATATATATATATATATATATATATATATATATATATATATATATATATATATATATATATATTATTTATATTAAATATATTTAAATTTCTTTCAAATAATCGTGATACTTTAAATTAAATATTTTATTCGACAATATTACAAATCAAATTAGCTAAAGAAAATACTACTATAAGTTTGGTCCATATCGATTCGAAAATAATAACCAAATAATATACAAAAAAATATATATTTATGAAATTATTCAGATTACATAATCGCAATTATAGTCTACGCCAAACTGCACGTGAATATAGCTAAGGCACTGACATACAGACCTCAACTGAGGTCCCGGATGCAATAACGCGCGGAGTGCGCGAAGATGGAAATAAGTATTGTCCAACCGATCGATTTTTTGGGGAATTTTTTTTTCGGAAAATGGATTAAACAAAAATACTATCTTGTGTAACTTTCCGCATTTTTTTTACCCGAACTATTTTTTGATCCGTCAATTAATTTGTCCAGAAAAAAATAATATAGTGAAATTTTTTCGTTCGACAATTCAATTAATTTCAATGCTTTTTGAAACTCGAATCGCGAAATCTCGGGAACTATTCGACCAAACTAGTTGAAATTTTTAATGGAACACTATGACACTTCACTGTCGCGAATAAAGTTATTGCAATCGTCGAAATAATCATTTGTTGGATAATATTCAATAAATAATCAGTTGCGCTATGAAACCATGTTCTTTTTTTCGACTAGCGAGGAAGTTTTTCGCTATTGGTCTTGCGGCATTCTCTTTGCGATATCATTGTTCCTTAGACTGTAACGTAAATTTTGATGTATCACTTGGCGTGATAAGTTTAAAACCTGGAAAGTTCGTTTACCGCGCACGACGCGTCAAGCGCTTCCGATCCATTCGCGCTACTTTACTGCTTTTATTCTTGCAAGCATAGATTAATGCCCAAATTACTTAAGTGTTTATGTGATAATCGTGATTGAAGCATACAGTTATTCTTCTATGCAAGTACGCAATCACAACCACACAGCGCATGTGAATGAAAAAATTGCAATACGATTACCGGCTGTAAACAAAAGATATTTTGGTCACACTCGCGAACGTATAAGGAAAAGTCGAATAATTATTATTGTTTCTATATACATTTTTTCTAATAAAGAAAGAAATACAATGAATAGTATTAACTTGTAATTATTACATCACTAAAATATTAAAAACATCTATCATTTGGGATGTACGGGCGGAAAAAAATGCTCGAGCACATTGAAACTGAAAGAAATTATATAGATTTGGTACAAAGTGCTCGAAATCCTCCATTTACTACTGTAGAACAGAAAGACTGCACGGTGAAAGATTTTGAATCTTTAATTTTAAAAAAATACAAAGTTCCGAAAGGACTTAAGATCAGTAAAGCAGTTAAAATTCAGTATTTTGCTAATGGTCAAAGTATTGTTTTCTACGATTATGATAGCGAACCAATTACCTATAAAATAGAGACGACAGTGTCATTTGACGATATTGTTAATGCTGCAGAAGCTAAACAAATAGGGATTTCACAAGAAAAAATTAAAGATTTAAATGCACTGCTACGATACTTGACTCCAGGAGGTAGAAATTATTTTACATCATATTTAGATGATATGCGTGTTAGAGTAAAGACGGCGAGCAAAGCTAGTGAAGATAAAAAATCTAACAAGCAGGAATGAAAGTAGAAGAAACAAAAGAATCTGCTCCCTAATGTTAAATGTTTTTAATATTTTAGTGATGTAATAATTACAAGTTAATACTATGCATTGTATTTCTTTCGTTGTTAGAAAAAATGTCTATAGCAACAATAATAATTATTCGACTTTTCCTTATACGATCGCGAGTGTGACCAAAATAATATTTTGTTTACAGCCGGTAATCGTATTGCAATTTTTTCATTCATATGCGCTGTTTGTTTGATTGCATACTTGCATAGAAGAATAACTGTATGCTTCAATCACGATTATCACATAAACACTTAAGTAATTTAGGCATTAATCTATCTACGCTTGCAAGAATAAAAGCAGTAAAGTAGCGCGAATGGATCGGAAGCGCTTGACGCTTCGTGCGCGGTAAACGAACCTTTTGTTTACAAAGCAACAACTTTCCAGGTTTTAAACCTATCAAGTGATACATCAAAATTTACGTTACAGTCTAAGGAACAATGATATCGCAAAAAGAATGCCGCAAGACCAATAGCGAAAAACTTCCTCGCTAGTCTAAAAAAAGAACATGGTTTCATAGCGCAACTGATTATTTATTGAGTATTATCCAACAAATGATTATTTCGACGATTGCAATAACTTTATTCGCGACAGTGAAGTGTCACAGTGTTCCATTAAAAATTTCAACTAGTTTGGTCTAATAGTTCCCGAGATTTCCCGATTCGAGTTTTAAAAAGCATTGAAATTAATTGAATTGTCGAACGAAAAAATTTCACTATTTTATTTTTTTCTGGACAAATTAATTGACGGATGAAAAAATAGTTCGGGTAAAAAAGATGCGGAAAGTTACACAAGATAGTATTTTTGTTTAATCCATTTTCCGAAAAAAAATTTCCCCAAAATATCGATCGGTTGGACAATACTTATTTTCAGCTTCGCGCGCTCCGCGCGTTATTGCATCCGGGACCTCAATTATAGCCTGACCATCATCTTTATTTTGATGTCCCTTTGCATTATAGGCGACGCTATTGTTTGTTTCGATGGTTTTCACACTCTGGCTGCGATTCTTTGATTTTGTATTGTTGTTTTCATCGTTCGATGTAGCATTTCGAGTTATAATTCTTACCATTATAATTGTTCTTCATGTAATACTCGTGCACACATAGATATTTCGCACCATATTCTCACTAATTTCTCGTATGCTTGCTGGTTAAAAATAATTTGTACTATATTATACCCAAATTCTGTACAATTCGATGCAGTTTAAATTTCAAATGCCTCCTATATTTTACCCCATCGTATTTCACATAAAAATGATCTAGATCTGAAAATGCAAAAGATTAGCAACCGGCCGTTCGCTTCGAATATTACTTCATCGATCGCAACTTAATTGAAAGTAACATTTTATTCCGTAGGAAATAATACTTTGTATAAAACACGTCATTTTGAACTATATTTTTATGATAGATTAATATTATTTGAGTTGCATTGTATTGAATACATATTTACCACAATGTAACCTTCTTGCATGGTTCTTATCGATTTAAATTAGGTTTGTGGTGGTTTAATGCAATCAGTGGAATTTTACGACGCTCGTTAGATTCCAATTGCTTCATTTCAAAATGTTGGGTAAAATTCTATTAACTTCAGGTTGTTTCGTGCAATAATAATTTTACATGACTTTGACTTCTTATTCTTTAATTCTGTTCTTGTGTATTGGTCTATAATCAACTAGTGTTAGTGATACAATAGAGTTGACCGTCACTTAGTTGTAGATCCCGTAATTAGTTTGCATCGCTCATTATACAATGAGGCAACGCCTTAGATTCTCAACAAAATTTTACATCGCTCGTTAAACTATTTTGAGTTATTTTATGCAACCAAATTAAAATTAAACACCGTTTGTTAAATTCTTTTTAATAATTAATGCTTTTCTGGTCGTATAAAGAACCAACGAAATTTAACATGGTTTAAATTTTTCCTTTGCTTTGCAGGTCATTGCCACAATCAGGATTTTACATCACTGATATTCATTAATATTTTTTTATGAAACGTTAGCGACCAACATATTTTCCAATTATTACCCATTGCTTTATAGGTCGCTTCGTACAATCATTGAAATTTTACATTACTTGTTAACTATGCATTATTTTTAATTAATGTTTTAAGACCATATTGTACCAGAGAAATTTTACATCGTTAGCTAAGTTTTTCTTATTTAAAATTTTTTTTCAGGTCGTTTCGTGCAACAATCGAAATTTTACATGGCTTATTAGCTATTGATTATTTTGCTTCTTAATCATCGCTATGCGAGCAACAGCTGTTCACACAGGTTTTGAATCACAAGGAAGCAATAAGGGCAGCTAGTTTTAAAACCCAAGCACCATTGCTAAAATATCATTTAATTGTATTCTAATGGCATGTTGTTGTATTATACGATATCGCGGGTACTATTATTTCCTTATTTCAAACAGAAAAAAATAAATCAGAGGGTCTACACTTTTTATGCACGCCATCGTTTTTAAAAGTGTTTATTATTCCTTTAATTTTTTGTAATTAATTTTGCTCTACCGAAAATCCGCAATTAATTTTTCAACCCAACCCAACCCAAATTTACGATCGCTCGGTTTTGAATCGGAACAAGTCATTTCTAATACTTAATTTATTATTCTTTCCTCGTTGCCATTTCTGTATTTCCTATCCATCTTTCTTATCTTTAATTT
Source organism: Geotrupes spiniger (assembly GCA_959613385.1). Lineage (NCBI taxonomy): Eukaryota > Metazoa > Arthropoda > Insecta > Coleoptera > Geotrupidae > Geotrupes > Geotrupes spiniger. The sequence continues at coordinate 4,176,235 of OY390738.1, forward strand.
ACGTTTCCTAATCCATTTGTAGTGGTTTCATATCCATTTTAATTACGTCTTTTCTGTCAAATATTACATAAATTCATAGATTATTTCCATTATTTTTCCCGTGCATTTTTTGCTTAACATTACGGCCACGTATGTCTGTTTCATCTACTCTTGTTGCTTGTTTTATTCCTCTGTTCTTTTCTGTCATATGGTTTGGGTTGAGTTAGGTTGAGTTTCTCTTTGTTGCCTTCTTTCATTCATCTGTTATTTTAGCCACATATTGATTATTTTTTTCTCTTTGTGTTCTCAGTTTATTCCTCTTCTCTTTCCCGTCATGTGGTTTGGGTTGGGTTCTGTTGGGTTGCTCTTTGTTGCCGCCTTTGAGTCATATGTTATTTTAGTCACATAGTGAGTACTATTTTACCTTCTTTTAACCCTCTGTTACTTTCAGCCATGTGCTGTGGTTGGGTTGCTTTTTGTTGTCTTCTTTGGTTCCTGTTAGGCACATAACGATCTATCTTTTCCTTCCTATTGCTCTTTGTTTCCCTTGTTATTCCTCTGTTCTTTTCAGTCATGTGGCTTGGGTTGGTTTTGATCTTTGTTACCCTATTTTATTACTCTGTTCTTTTCAGTGATGTGGCTTTCACATTCCATGCGGCCATGCTGGTTAATTAGTTGCTTCTTCTCGTTGTTGCCTTCTTCTATTGCTCTGATTTTTAGTCACATCATCAACTACTTCACCTTATCCTGTGTCTCTTCCTTTCTGGTTTTTTTTTGAGCGAAGTATTTTGGGGTATTAATTCTTGTTTTCTTTCATATTTCTTCCATGCTGTTCTTCCATTTGAATTCTTTTTCGTTGATTGTTACTTCTAATATCCCAAATGAATTGTTGCTCCTTTGATTGTTGCCTTTAAGTTCATAGGAAAGTAAAAGAACGCTCAGATGAAAACATTGTAGAAAAGTATGGAATTGAAGCTTTGAGAGAGAAATGCGATAAGTTGAAAATAACGTGTCGTAATGTAACCGAAAAGAAGAACTGTTGCGGAGGCGATGTATTGAAAATTAAAAAAAAACGAATTAGAAGAAAATGTAATATATTTTTGTTTTGATTAAAAATGGGCCAGAAATAAAGAAATTGAATAGTAGATCAATAAGGAACATGCTAATTTTACTTTTAGATCAATTTTGTATGTCGCCGCTGCTAATATACAAGTTCACAAAACCAAGATGATGATGTTTGAGAAACTGTTTTATCGTTGATCTATTAAGCATGTTAATAGCCAATCGTTCTTGAACTTGGTAGGAGATACATTTTTAATAGTCGAGATGAAAAATTTAAACCGGTATAGCCTCAAGGCTGAATGGATTCTCTCGAGTCTTGACCTGCTCATCCAACTTTGGTATTACACGTTAACTGGGACTAGATGTTAAAACATCGATAAATTTAAATAATTATATTCGACCATTTTGTTTATCTATGTCATTGCCAAACTTATCTAATCTAACAAACTGAAGGTAATTTAAGTCGCGCCTGAACGCCTAATTTATTGTGTCGTGATATTTCGAGGGAGGGGCGCACGTGTGCCAAAATTTATTTTCAGTCTTTTAGTGCGCGCGTTAAATTAATCGCCAGTGAGTGTTAATAGTTTAATTGACACCGATATTGAAAATTCTAAAACAAACACTCGGCCACTGCGACATTCCGCGAGTTGTTTGTTTATGTAAATCGGGTCTATACCGACATTATTTATTACGGTTATGGTATTATTAACCATTTTGAAAGCAAAATCGCTTTTAAATTTTGTTTATTGAGAGTTTGTCGGCGGATGTTAAAATTGAAAACGATTATTTTTGGAACGTTTTGTTTCTAAAATTCCTACGTGATCACCGAGTTTTATATTATGTTTCTACAAAATATGCCTTTTACTATTTTTAGTAAATTATTATTATTATTTTAGAGATCCACACATTAAATTCGAATCACATTGTTGTAAGCATTTGTAAACAGCGGTTCACAAAGTTTAAATATGGTAATTTATTGAAATTAATAAATAATTGTACACATCTTCAAGGTTGTAAATTAACTAATTCTTTTCGATGTCCACTATCCCTTGAAAGGTTATTTTGAAGCACCGTTGTCGGTGTGTCCACTACTGCTTTCTTGTTAAGGTGAGGCCAATGGGATATCTGCGTCCAAAGTCCGGATTTAACAAACAGGCACATTAAAATCTTCTAAGCCCTGTTGGTGTAGAGTGACGCTCTCAGGATCATCCACCATCTGAGTTGCTTCTTGACCTTAGCACGAAATCACTATTCCTTGTTTGCGCACGTTTGTAATCACTTTTTTGTGATGTTTATTATTAAAAATAAAACTGCACTGAGTCAAGGTAAAAAACTGTGATCATAATTTACTCGCCAGGTGATCATCGTAGACTTGCTGTAATTTTTTTCACGGGTTCCCCAAAACAACGCACATTCTTTATACATATTCCAGCTTTGATTGCAAACTTCAATTTTTGCTTATAAATATTTATTTATAGATATTTTTTTGGTCAAATAAGTAGTAGACTTTTTTAAATAAGGATTTCAGATTTTGGATATGAGTATTTTTCTGAAATAGAGCATTGTGAAGTATTCAGTATTTATATATACATACTGTACTTTTCGATTAGACAACAATCGTAATCCTTCTCCTAGAATAGGCTGCTATTGGAAAATCGTTACAATGAAAAGAATGGGCCTCACCTCGCACTTTTAAAGCGGAGTTTATTTATAATCAAAACCACAGTCTTATTTGTTTTGGTGCCCATTTTTAATGTAATTATTTCTACTCCCAGCTTTATGTTTAACTCATGTTGGGAATATTTTACATCCACATATGAAGAACATTAATTTCATGCTGCATGTTGATGGGTTATGAAAATATTTATGCATTAAATGGGCACCAATTCCTCTCAAAAATATAAAATGATTGTACATTGTAACATAGTTCAGCAAAACTTTCATAACCATTTCAATTCCTTTAAGTTCCCAAAAAGTAGCATTTTTCGAAGATGAATTCTAGGATTCTAGTTAATACAGAAACATTTTCAATTACAGTATAATTTAAAAACTTTATGAACTCCCTTATTACAACGTTATTCAATTTGTGATGTTTTTATTTTATTATCAATACATTTGCTAAAGTTAGTTAGCAAAAAATTGAAGAATTTGAAAAATATTGTTAAAATTGAAAAAATTTGAAACTTTGAAGAATTTGAAAGACATGTTAAATTTGTAAACATTTTAACTGGAAAACTGGTAAACTGGAAACAATTGGAAAATTTTAAAAATATAATGTTAATTTCGATAAAAAATGTAAAATTGGAAAAAATTATATTAATTTGAAAAAATTAAAAAAATCACTAAATTATGTGTGTACGCTTTTTCCTGAATAAAAGTGTAACCCAGTCAGTGTGTCTTCGATTTTTAGTTTGGTATAGCATGGCATATATATATATATTTTTTCTTAAATATAGCACTCTTGAAAAGTGCCTACATAGCAATTGAGGTAGTAGAAGGTAACAAAAACCTCTCAGGTCTAGTATTGTGCTACATTACAAATCTTAATGTAGCCTGCTCAGTGCACATTTAATGTAGACACCATATATTTGTAACTAAATTGAACAGTTTTATTAGTATAGTAATTTTCAAAAGTAGCTTATATGTTGTCAGACCGAGTAGGTTTTTGCCTCCAACTCAGCTATAGATATCCAAATCGTCATTTGGTTTGGCCCAACAACAGTCAGATCATTTCAATCACCTAATTTTTTGTTTTCCTCCTTTAAATGTATATTGTTGGTGCTACGTCCGGCTTTGTATGCTATTTCTAATTGAAAATACAATCTTTCAGTTCACAATAACTTGACCTCGAATTCTTATTTATTTTTTTTATAAAAAATACTTCTATTTGACACATATTTCCTTGGCACTTTATTTCACGCTTTATAACGATATACGATGGGAGATCAGTATTTACGGTCGCTAACATAGAAAGAAACCAATTGAAGAAATATCAAACGCATTTGGTCCAACGATGCTCCAAACCTTTGATTCCTCCGGAAAAAAATCTTTCGGTTAGGATGGGTTGGGTTGGGTTGGGTAGGATAATATCTGGTCCCCCGAAGATATTCTTTTAATTGTGGAAATAAAAAAAATCACTAGGGGCCAGGTCTGGTGAATATGCGGGATGTTCAAACAATTCAGATCCTGCGTTCAGAATAGCGCTCATGGCAACATGACTTTTGTGTCCTATGTTGTCTTGATGAAACAGAATTCCCCATATTTCTTCTAGAAGCCTGTTATTGTATGTCCAAAAAATCAGTCATTAAAATTGCGTCTGCGCCCCAAAAAATTGTGGCCATAACTTTACCAGCGGATAGCAAAACACGAATTTTGCGGGGTGGCGGAGAACCTCGGCGATGCCACTGCATACTTTGTTGCTTCGATTCAGGATCGAAGTGGTGAACCCTCGTTTCATCAGCAGTGGCGATTCGAGAAAGAAATTCATCCGGACCAGCTTTAAGCTTTGCCAAACTGGCTTCAAAATGCAATATTCTAGAACGTTTCTGATCAGGTGTCAACATTCGTGGGACCCAACTTGCAGACGACTTTGTTAGTCCCAAAATATTTTCTATAGTACCATAAGAAAGTTTCGTAATTTCAGCTATTCGGCGAATGGTCAGTCGTCATTACCATATCGTGTATACAATTAACATTTTCTTGGGTCGTCCAGCACACTTCGCATGTTCACATGTTTGTCTTCCGAGTTTAAATTCTCGAGACATATTTTTCACCACTTGGTTAGAAACAGCACCCTCACCTAATACACTTACCATGTCTTCATGAATTTCTTTTGGCGACAACCCTTTCTTTTGCAAGTATTTTATAACTGCACGAACCTCTGATTTTTTCCATTTTCTCCCAAAACTTGTCTACTTAAATTCTAAATTATTTCAACAGGTAACAAGTGACAAAACTGTAATTGAACCTACTTAACAACAAATGATTAATACTTTAATTGACACATTAATTGATTCAACGTCAGTCAACTATGTCTGGGACGCTAAATAATTTCTTTGTCATTCTTATATTTTCTTCACTTCGCTTTTATCCATTCATATTCCACCTATTTTTTTCCCTCGCATTTATTACACCAGTATTTTTAATTATCCTCCGCTTCTCCACATATAGTACATTTTCCCTCATTTTCTTGCATCCAATACCTATTTTCCTTACCTCATATTTTTCCTGTAACTTCCGCAAATCTACTTATCGTCTAACCTTCCTTGTTCGCGCTGGAGTCGTTGCATCTCTTTTACACTCAGCCTTGCACTGTCATACTTTGTCTGCTCTTCATCAATCTCGTCGTTACCGCGCCTGGCTGTCCCTCTTTCGCCACCGTTCTCATGACCTCTCTTGCCATGCTTCCATTACTGACTTTCATCTCACATTTTACTGTCTTTCTTATACTCAACCTCACATTTATATAGTCACGGTTTGCAGCGCAAAATAATACAATTTACCTTTGCGTCGTTCTTTTGACTCTCAACACTCCCTTTGAAAGACTCTTGCACTCTCTCCACATCCGTTTCTTCCTCCACACACCATACAGCAAAATACCCACGCATGCATCAAATAATTTTATTTGACTTTAAAAGAACGATACGTCCATCTTCTCCACTTACAGTACACTCGCCACATCCACATGACTCTCCCGCCGTTTTCCCTATGATTATATTGTACTTTGTTATGCTTTATATATAAGTAAGTAACGGGATGTTTTTTAAAATTTGGCGTCGAAGCTGGCCGTGAATGTTTAACTGTGAACGAACCACAATTTTGTACATACACTCAAACGTCACTTAGGTAACAACTTTTGACAATTAAAAGTGAGGTTAGACCGGTTAGACATAGGTAAAGATGTAAAATTAATAATAATGGTTCGTTCACAGTTAAACATCCACGGCCAGCTTTGACGCCAAATTTTAAAAAACAGTGTCTGTGTGCGCTCTAGCGTCCAAACGATTATAGCTAGCTATGAAATTTTAAACTTAAGATTTTTATATAACAAGGAGTCTTGATAGCAGTATTTAAACCGTGATGGTTTACTCTTATCACCGTTTTCCTTATCTCGAAAACGGTACGAGTTATCGAAAAAAATGTATTGGTGCTAAATTTATGAGATATTTTCTTTACTATCAAATGGGCCTGCCCAACTTCGTGGAGCAATTGTCCAAAACCAAATATTGTTTTAGTATTATTTTGTGTATCCGAATAATTTATCAGTAATTAATATTTTCATTATTTTATTTTGAATGTTTTTACGTTTGATTCATTTGTAGGTTTGCGTAATATATTTATATGGTATTTTCTGTTCTTTATACAAAGAGCACAGTCGTCAGCAGTGTTAGTAATAATAAGTTTATTCTAGGGCATAATCGTCGACTACGCAAATTTCTACCCAGTGGCATTCGTTGAGTTAGTTTCAAACAAAAGTTGCTTTATATAAAGCGTGATAGTGGTTTGTTCCGTCGTTCTTCTTTCACCGTCACATGCATTTGTCATCCGTCCGTCGACACGTGAACAACCGAAACAAAGGACAGTCGCGCACGTGCACATATCGATTTGTTACATCGAACTCATTATTTGTTACGCATCGGGCATTTAGAGCACTTTCGATAAAGTCCAATCGAAAAATGTTATTTTTATTTAGCTTCCGAGCGTAAAATCGCGTCGTCGAGAAGTTTTGCGTTTTGCCGCTCCGTTCGAACGGTGCAGCCGTTCGGGTGGTGGAGTGACTGATATGGTCCACAAAAGATCTTCCGACTCATACTTCTCTAGTTCTCCATCCTAAGAGTTCTTCGACCTTGTATATACTCACGACTGTCCACACTCGGCCCCGAAAAAACTATTTTCGAAGCGGCGATAGCGTCCCAAGAACCCGAATACTCGCATCCCGTCAAACGATCCACGTTTCTCCGACTCGGCTGATTCATTCGATTCAAATGCGCGAGTGTTAGAAAACGTAAACATTTTAAGCGATTTTACGGGTGTTTATTTTATTTGAATCGTTACGAGCCGGCAGTTTGTGCGTGTATGCCATTTTATGGTTAATAACTCGATTTTATCGGCGATGAGGCTCGTTTAAAGCTATGTTGTCGATTCGTTTAAAGCGGTGGTAAGTTCGATTGGTAATACGATTTTTTGCTGCTGCGATTGGGAAGATGAAGGATGAAATCATGAATTGCGTGAAGAGCTATATAAGCGCGGAAACTGTAAAGAAGCAAGTCAGGAGGGAAAAACGGAAGAAATGCGAAAAGGTGAAAAAGACGAAATCCAAGAAAAGTTTGAGGAATTGTAAGTTTGCACTTTTATATTCAACATTTTTTTAATTTTTGTTAATATAATAATTAATAATACAAAACTATAGATGATTGATAATAGATAAAGAATTTAAATAATTATATCTAGAATGTAAACTGGATATTTTAGACATATATAACATACATTTACTTATTAAAATGGATTAATTTATATTAGTGCCAATTATTTTTTTTTTTTTTTTATTTAAATCATTACCAATTAAGGTCCATTGATACAGTATTGACTTTTTTCTCCCATTACATGCTCACAATTACCATTAAGTTGAAGTGTATTTGATGTTTAACTATAAACGAAGGTTAGTTTCTGAATTTTTCGTAAGGTTTCTTTCTTTTGCAATCGCTATTTTAATTTAACTAATTGTTAATATTTTTTGTAAAAACTAAAAACAATAAAAAAACTTATTTGGGTTCTACCCCAACAATGTTAGGATCCTCAAAAAAGCATGGTAATTTACCGAGGATGAAGAATTATTATTGCTATTATTGTGAAATGTTAATATTAGTAGTTTCACAGAAAATTAAATTTTATTATTAATGATTCGTGTTGATTTGGCTTAATTACTTTAACATTTAATTGTAAATGTATAATGTTTTATAATCAATTTATTTATGTACCTACCCGATAGTAAAGTTGGGTAATTCTCTATAAAGCTAGAGAAATTGAATTAATTTAAATACCTACTTATTAATCGACGTTCTTCGAAGTATTCATTATAAAGAAAATATAATTATTATGCACATTTACATAAACGACATTGCGAAATTTTTGATTGCATTTCTTTTACTTTTGGTCCATATTTATTTGTATTTGTTCTATAATTAATACCTGTTGTGGCAATAAATTTTTTAACATTATAATATAAACATTTGAAAGATTATCTAAAAACCAAATTGCGATAAATTTATTTAATTTTTAATTTAATTTAATGCTTTATAAAAACACTTTTTTTGTTAAAAAATTTTAGCATTCAATGATTCAATTACATTGTCATTAAATAGTTATTGAGAAGGTAGTTATGATCATTATTTTTTTTTCCTCTTATAAATGTTTGATGGAGTTTTTTCCATAAATTGGTTAACAGAAATCTGCAACAATTTCGTCGTAGAATCTGTCCAAATGTTCTTGACACGACTCCAAGATTCTCAGGGCGAACGAAGGAAACGCATTTTAAGAGACATATTGCATTTAAGATTTTTTTAAGAATAAAGAAATTCTTGAATAGCTTCTTGATAGGATGTTGTGGCATATATTTTCAAATGATACCCAAGTTCTTTTTTCACTACGCTTACCTTTGTCAGCATCCTTAATTCATCCATTGACCGCAATCTTAATTTTTTTCGACTAATTCGAAGTTGGGGTCGATTTCAACCCTTACTATAACTTAAATGAATTGATATATTATTCAATTAATATTTTATTCAATAATTTAAACCCTGAACACAAGACCCAAAATAAAACTCCAAAATAATCTAATAAAACCGAATTTGGGAAATCCAAGGCATGAGGTATCATTCAAAATTTTATTTAAATCGATACAATTAAACGGAAACATTTTTTCTGAAATAACTCTACAAATGCTGTATACAAAACAATTTGTAAGAAACACTATTTCTGAAGGTGATGCGATGATGCGTGATTGCTCTGGTTGCAATTTGGACCGCTCCTGGGTGTTGCTAAAAGGCCTTTTTAGTAAAATCTATTCATCACTGAACTCCCTGAAATAAAGAATATTACTACCTCTGTCCCAAATTATGCTATATATTTCTCTACAATTTACGGAGTTTTTGAGTCTTAGGAAAACATTAATTTTTATGGGTTGAATATAGTCTTAGGTAGCTATTCTTAAAAATATTTAGTTGTAACAGACGGTTAATTAAAAACCGAGAAAGTATCAGAAAATTAAAAATACGCCTGTTGTTGCGTCGTGAAGGAGGTAACCAAGGTGCTGTTGAAACCACTCAATTAAGTTTAAATTTATAAGTTTTCTATTAATGTAAGTTCACATATAGTTCTGTTTCACTACTTTTTATTATATAAAATAAAATAAATAAATATAAATATAAAAATTTTGTATACCATAATTTGGGAGAAATAAAATCAGAAAAATGTATACCATAATTTGGGACAGAGCGAGTATTACAAAAAAATAATAACGATATATTGATATTACATTTGGTCTGTATTACAAGAGATGCATTGAATTTTGAAAATGTTTGATAATTTTTAAAATTTTTGAAAATGCTTTTGTTTAAATTTTTGTCATTTTTCGTAACCCGAAAAATGCTAAAAGAGTCAGGAGAAAAATTAAGTAAATATCATAATTTTCAAAAATCTAATAATCTCTAAAATTCAAAAAATCTTTCTGGCAAATTCTCAATTTTGTATTCACCAAATTTTATGATTTGGAAAGCTCTGAAATGAAAAAAGAATATGCAATCGGTGACCATTGCCAATTTTTTTTGACAAATGCTGTCAAATTTGAAAATCGTATAATATTTAAAAATCGCAAGGTTTTAAATATTTTTAATGAAAAAATAACACTTTTAAACATATTATTTTTCACTTGATGCGCAATAATGTTATCTTTCTAAAGATACGAGTGCCTTCCGTGTAAGTTGAACGGTCGAGCAGGAATGTATAAAATTTCTTAAATACCAACTTAATTATTATTAAAATGCATATGTTCGAGATGAAAATGGCCACTCGTTATAATTTAGGTATTAAATGTTTCCACCCCTTTTATTATTTCGAATTCTTGAATTTGATTTTGACGTTTGATTTTTTGACATTTGAATGTTTATGGAAACATTTCCACGTTCTACCCTAATTTGAAAACTTTTTGTTCACACGGTATATGTACAGTGGGGTGTAAATGGTTAAAGATTTTGATTATCCTATATGTTGAACATTGTCGTTACAGTGAATTAATGCTGGTCAAGTGACAGGTTTCATTAAATTGAGATTTTGAATTGTCATAGCTGGAACATACTTGGCACGTAGGCTATAACAAAATATCAGCCATCTTCAAATAAAATGACCGTATTCTTTCTCGGGAAGGCTTGACCGGTGTGAGCAGAAGTTTTGCACCGACATAGCTGAAACAACTAAATTGGAAAAAACTACAACAAACGGACTACCCATTCATAAAACTTTTAATAATAATAATGAAAAGTGGTACGGTATTTGTAGTTGTAATCAATGTAAATTTGATACAGTAGTCGTTTTACGTAAGTGTTTTATACCTGCCCGTGACATGCATCCAATTTCAATAGTTCTTTATATAACTTATCCACTTTTTTGATAACAAACGGCCCTTCGCAATTGTTTTACATAAATGTTTGCGACCATCGTCGACTTTTTGTTGGCGACGTTCTAAGAATGCATTTAAAAACAAGACGTTTTAAAAAAGGCATGCAAAAGGCGTCCTCAAGAAAATGATCATTTGCACACAAAATCTAGGACATTTAAAGGATTTCGTTTTCCACAAGTAATTGTGGAGTTTGTAATTTAAGCTTAAATAAATATGTTGAGAATATTTAATAATAATAATGTTTCCGTTATTATTTTACATAAATAAGTCTATTTTGTAAAATAAAAATTAATTTACTACTCAATCATCGGCTAATTGTATTAATGTTGTATTTATTTCAAAGCTATCAGTAATGTTAGTCATTCATACACTAACATTAACCATTGCATACAACGTGCAAAGTTATACGCAAAATAAATCTAGATAACTTTGTGGCAGAGCGGTCGGCTAGCGGTTGCTAAAGCTGCATAACTTGCATAATTTTATATTATTGTAATTTACATATTTGCATTTCTGTGCTTTATTTATGGTTTCCTTTTCGAGACAAATAAAGGCGAATAAATCCATAGTTGTGAATTGTATATGTTACGTCATTGTTCAAAAACCCATTTACATTTAATTGTTTGCCAAACATGTAGGTATTTTAAAATTATCTTGTTTAGACAAAGATCGCAAATATTTTGTTACACGTGTTATGTTTGTAATACTAAAAATACTAAAAATGTAAGTAGTTATTATTAACAATATTTTTTGTACGTCTCCACATAATATTCAATTAAATAAAAATTTATTAAAAATGGCAAAATTGGTAAATTTGAAATTTAAGTGAATCCTACAATGGATATTTCTAACTAAGTGGTGGTGGCCTGGTTTGGCCTAAATTAAATATCAAACCCAACTTTTAATATGAAACGCCTACTGTTACGCGAATGCTTATTTTAATTGAATTTAATTTTGAGAAACAATGTAAAAGTATCTATGAGTGCATAAAAATAAAACTATTGCACGATTACATATGTATCTTACATTTACTATAATTGTTTATTTAGTGTTATTTCAGTGTTAATAATAAGTCATAATGAGTGAGTTTTGATTTAGAATAGTTTAAGTTACTTTGTCTTCTTAAGTCGTCCTTTTTAAAATGGTAAAAATAAGTGTATTCAATATTTGACCTTTAATGTCAACAAATTGGAACAAAACATCATAAATAGTCGACTGTTAGCCCCAAAAATTTAAGAAACGTTAAGTTTTATTATAAATATGTTTAATACTGAGTTTCCAGGCAATTATTTTGATAATTCCTCGTATTTTCTTAAGTTGTTTACAACTTTTGTGATCATTTGTTAGTTATTATAAAAGCGATTTAAATTTATAGATCATATATATGTTTCAAATTATTTTTACGTTTTGTTTATTGTCGCCTATAAAATTTCTCTCTCCACAGTAGTGTTATATACATACGTACATACTTAAATATCTTATGTTGCAACGCAAATAAGTGTACTCACACGTTCATTTCTTATTTCTTGATAGAATTATCAATCTGTTAACAAAACTATAAATTTCTAAAAATATTAATGCAGCCTTTGCACGTTACATATAATAAATGTTGAACTAAGTAGTACGTTGAACTAATATTGGCTGACTTCTCAAAATGAAATGCGCAATTTAATAATTGCCCCTTTCCAAAAGGATCGATGACCAACAAATCGATCAAAATAACCGTTTCAATTTTTTCATTACATTATCACGAAATTAGTCTCATCGAGAGGTAACGGTGAAACCATCAACAATAGATCTCGAGAAACGGTATTTCGATCAAACGAGCGGCTCGTATAAAACGCGTATCATTTATTCCGTTCACGCTACGCCGAGAATGTAATCTGTCGGTCGAGATACTCGGTATATCGAACATAATACGACAGACGGGGACGGTGACGCAAATTCTGCGTGTAACAAAACCGCAATTCAGAGAAAAATTATTGAAGGCAGAGCGAAATAGGTTAGCACGTAGTGAGCGGTACTATCAGTGCATAATAATCAGATTTTTTAATTATAATTGTTGAAATTGTTCCATGTTTTATTATCATGTTAACCTCACCTACCCCCGAAAATGACTCCGTCAGACGTCTTTGTTCATAGACTTGATTTTTCTGAGCAGGCCTACAGTTACAGTTCACAAGATAAAATGATTGCGAACGTTTTTCTGAATGTCAACCGTTTACGCATCATATGTTTGTATTATTATGTCCGGTGATTATTGCTTTTTTCGTTTGATGTAAAAATAACAGTACACATCACTCGGTAAATCAATTGGAGTATAAAGTATTTGCCATGATTTATTTATGTAACTGCAATTGATTTATTTAAAAAAATAAGAACACGGATAGACGTCAAAAAAGACTGCTCTTCATGTGTAAGGACGAGTTATCGATGCAGGTAAGGCACCGATGAAAAAAGCGCAATGAGTAAATCCATATTATCACGAAATGGAAAATTTGTTAGGCAATAAGCCACGACTAGAAAATAAGAAATAGGTAACCAATGTGCATAGAACTGGAAAATATTTGATAAAATTAAGATATGTAATAAAAAAAATTGGTTTAAATTTCTGCTTTATTAACATGCCATTAGTATTCAGTTTTTATTCGTGATGTTCGGACTTCAAAGAAGACGAACAAAATAATAAAATCAACTAGTTAGACATAACATAAAATAAAAAAAGTAATTAAAAATTAATATACAGCTTACGAACATACACCAGCAACATAATACATGCAAGATTAACTCATGTCGTCGTTTGTGTTTTTTATATTTATCTTGAATTACACTTGTGTTTTTTTTCATAATTTTATTGTACTAGACTTTCCCTTTATATTTTGTATATTGTTACGTGCTGTGTGATTTTTCTGCTTCCATTTTTGTTTCTCATTCTTATTCTTTCTTTCCATGTGGAAAATTTTGAAATCTACTCAACTGAGTTAATAAGTTTTTAATTGAAGTTTTAATTTTCTCTGACGATTTGTTCCCGATTTTTTGGTTTCATTCGTATTCATGGTACCGCAGTTTTTATTAAATGTTTTAACAATTTTATATTATTTATATTAAATGAATGTCCTGTATTAACAAAATGGTTCGCTAACACAGAACTACCAACAGCACGATTCTTAATATCTCCTTAAATCTAATTTCTAAATTCCTTCTAGTTTGTCCTATGTAACATAAATTGCAAAAACTACAATTAATTTGGTATATACCAGACTTTTTAATGAAATGTTCTTTATTAATTATTATTAAGGTAATTTTTTAAAGTATTATTGTTTGAAAAAGCCGGAGTTAATTTAAATTTCTTATATAGATTCGATAGACAATTTTACCAAAAAGGGTGAAAAGTTAACTTTAAGAACTTTTTATTAACATTTGTAACCACAATTGGAGTTAAAGTGGTCAATGAATTGATAAAAAAAACTTTTGTCTATATTTATTGTAAATGTTACTAATAAAAACATCATTATATCCATTAAGTTTGCCTATTTCATAAATGAAATTCAATTATTTCTCAAAGTTACATTTTGAAAGGGGTAAACTAAATGGACGATAAAAAAGGCTATGAAAAGCTGATCTTTTATATTTATGAAAAGTGACCGAACTATTGGGAATATAATTATTCGTGTATGTTTCTTTTCTATAAATATCAAATTCCAAAGATTTATTAACTATAAACTTATTTAAAAATAAATTTGCTAAAAAAAGGAGACAGTGGGTTTCCCATAGCCGTTCCGAAAGTTTGCTTATATAAAATTCCATTAAATGAAAAGGTGTATTGAAAGTGAGACAAATTCCTTAATTTTAAAATCTGAAACAAAATTATGTTTTAAAAAGGATTATAACAATAGGTGTCAACAATAGGTACGTTAGGAAAAACCGAAACAACATCGAAGGATATCAACTGATCATCTGGATCCAAATTAATATATTTCAATTTAAGAACTTTAGAAACTAAGTCTAAAGATTCCATTAGGGAAAATCATTGTCAAATTTGAAATTTTTTAATTCATTAACCAACCATTTTGCTAAATTATAAGTAGCTGAATTAATGTTTGAAACTATTAGACGATAAATCACCAGGTTGATGAATCTTTGGGAAACAATATAGTTTGGGAATGCTAGGCTTTTTATTGATTAAACGAAAATGTAATCTCCTATCTATTACATTTTTGCATTGTTTTAAAACTTTAATAACATTAGAAGAAAAAATTTTAATAGGATTCTTACTAATTATTTGATATGTGCCTGTGTTAACATATTTTCAACATCCGAAATATATTTAAACTTATCTACGATAACTAATGCATTACCCTTATCAGATTTCAAATATACGCAATTATCCTTCTTGATTAACAAATCGATGGTTTCTAAATCGCTCATGTCTTCTGTTTTCGATCTTCGTTGTAGTTGTTTCACCAACGATCGTTGAGCTGCATCTATAAAAACTAATCGTTCGTCTGAAATTAACGACTTTACTTCATATTCCAAGTCATTCAAAACGTCATCAATTGGTGGTCTTCTTGGCTGTACATCGAATTTTATATATATAATCATATATCCCCTTTTACCCTTAGGGTGTAGGGGTAGACTTTATTTCCCTTGTGTAAATCTCTCCCACTCCTTACGGTCCCTAGCTATTCTTCTTGCTTCTTTCAGTGTCGTCCCTCTCTTGTTTATCACGCTCTCAATCCCTTTATCCCATGTCTGCTGCGGTCTTCCTCTTTTCCTTCTTGTTGTTATTCTAGCTTCCCATATTTGTTTCACCGGTCTATCCTTGCTCATTCTTTGCAGGTGTCCCCACCAACTTAGTTGTCTTTGTTCTATGAACTCCGTCAACGACTCAATTCCCAGCTCTTCTCTAATCCGTGTATTTTTAATTTTATCTCTTCTCGTTACTCCCATAACTCTCCTCAAATATTTCATTTCCGTAGCCTGTAATTTGCTCTCAATCTTCTTTGTTATTATCCATGATTCACAGCCGTACGTCAGGATTGGTCTGTATATCGTCCGGAATACGTTCATTTTTGTGTGCCTTGATATTTCTTTCTTGTTGATAAATTTGTTGTTCATTACATAGTATAATCTTATTGTTCTTTCTATTCTTGTATTTATTTCAGTTTCTTGTTTCCTTGTATCTTCTATAATGGATCCTAGATATTCGAATTGTCTGGTTTGTTCTATTCTCACTCCTTCTATCCTTATGTCTAGCTGTATATCTGCAGTAGTCATTACTTTTGTTTTACTTAAGTTTATTTTCATTTCTTTTTCTTTCAGTTCTTCATTCCATATGTTTATATTTTGTTGTAATGCTTTCTCACTTTCTGCTATTAGTACCACATCATCTGCAAACACTCCTTCCGATATTGTTATCCTTTGTAGGTTAGTGTATCCGATATTCATTTTTTTACTCCTCCGTGTGCATTTCTTTATTATCTCGTCCATAAAAATTGTAAATAGTATTGGGCTTAGTCCTCCTCCTTGTCTCAATCCGGCTTTTGTTGTAAATCCTTCTGATTTCATATTCCTTCTTATTATATAATTCGTATTGTTCTTGTATAGTCCTTGTATTACTCTTATCATTTTGTTATTCACTCCTCTTTGTTTTAATATTTCCCATAGTCTTGATCTCTTTACTCTATCGAACGCTTTTTCAAGGTCGATGAAAGCTAGACATACTTCTTTGCCCTGTTGCGCTGTTTTTTCAAATATTTGTTTTATTGTGAATATATGGTCCTGGGTACTTTTCCCTGTTCTGAATCCACTGTGTGCTTCTTCCAAGGTCGGTTCTATTTTTTGTATTATCCTCTTGTTTATCAGTTGTTCGTATATTTTTACCACAGTGTTAATTACAGTTATACCTCTGTAGTTATTGCATTCCTTAGGGTTACCTTTTTTATATATGGGAATAATTTGCGCTATTGCCCATTCATCTGGAATAGTTTCGTATGTCCATGCCTTATTTATAATTTCTAGTAGTATGTCTGTACCTGTTTGTCCTAGGTTTTTTATCATTTCTGTTGTGACCTTATCACTCCCTGCTGCCTTCCCATTCTTTAATCGATTAATAACGTCCTTCAGTTTTTTCTTAGTAAATTTTTCTTGTTCTTTCACGTCCTTGTTTTCCTTTGTTCTGTTCGGATTTTCCTCTATTTCTTCGCTTTTCCCTTCTAGCATCTCCATGAAGTACTCCTTCCATCTTTCCATTATTTCAGCCTCCTCCTTTAGTAACTTTCCTGTAGAGCTATTTATGGTTGTTTCCTCTAGTGTTTTTCTTTGTCTACTTATGACTTGAGTGTTCTGTAGAATAACTTCTGGTTTCCGCGGCTGTCGTTTTCTAATTTTTCACCAAATTCTTTCCATTTGTTTTTCTTTTCGAATGTTACCAACTCTTTTACCTTTCTCCTTTGTGATTTGTATTTGTCATAGTTTTCTCTTGTTTTATGTGACAGGTAATTTTTGTATTTAATTTTCTTTTTTTTACTTCTTCTCTTATTTCGTTTGTCCACCATGCTGTTTGTTTCCGTTTATTATTTATTTTACATATTCCGCATATTTCGATCGTGCTGTCTATCATTATATTTTTGAAGAGATTCCAACTTTGTTGTACATTAGCTTTTCTGATTATTTCAGTGTATTCTTCCATCTTTTCCTGTATTCTTTGTTCGTATTGTATAGCTGTTTCTCTATTTTTCAGTTTGTAAGCTTTTATCGTGTTAAATTCTATTTTTTTTCCTTTGTTATTGTTCCCTTTACCTTTCCGGTTATGTCTGCTACTACCATGTAGTGGTCGCTGTATATCTCCGGTCCTCTTCTCGCTCTGGCATCTCGTATATTTTTCCTGTTCTTCTTTTCCACTAGTATGTAATCTATTATTGATCTTTCTCCTCTACTTTCTTGTGTCCTTGTATACTTGTGTATGTCTTTGTGTTGGTAGAACGTATTTGCAATTACAAGATTGTGTAGCTGGCAGAAATCTAGAATTCTTATACCATTGTTATTCCTTACTTCTTCTCCATGCATCCCTAGCATTGTTCTGTATCTATTGTCCCTCTTCCCTACTCTGCCATTTAGGTCTCCTACTATGTATAATTTACCCTTAGCTTCCTCTGTTATTAGTGTTAGTTCTTCCCAGAATTGGTCTTTTTCACTTTTTCTGTCATTATCATTAGGTCCATATACTACTATGATTGTTAATTGCTTTCCCTCTTCCTCTTTTATCTGTATGCTTAATATTCTTTCCGATGGAGTTTCCCACTTTTGTATATTTTTTGTCATGTTTTTGTGTATAATACAGCCTACTCCTGCGTCCGATCTCATATTCTGCTCTACTCCGCTGTAAATGAGTGTGTGGCCATTTCCTATGGTAGTTCTTCCTTTCCCTTTTTTCTTTGTCTCACTTATTCCTAGTATTGTCAATCCTGTATTCTCAAATTCCTCTATTAGTTCTTGTTCCTTTCCATTTATACATCGAATTTTAAACCTATTTAAAAGTTTTAATTCTTCAGGAGTGAACTTGATAGACGTTTGGTTTATTACCCAATTATTTGGATAGTTGCAATTACTTGTATTAACATTTATTCTTGATTTCAGCAAGTGTTGAAACTTATTATTGAGTGTTGAATTTTTATTGGACACTTTTAGTCTCTGCGATGCCGTACAATTTACGATCAAAAACATCCCATAAAAATGGGGTCATTTGTTTAGAAAGTTGCAAATATAAATTATACGAAGAAATTTCCAAAATATGCAGTTTCTTATAATGCAATCCTATTTCCACATTCAACCATCGACATTTAGCTTGATTAATAATTTTCGCTAAGTTAATATTCGCTTTTCATCTTTTAATTTGTATGAACTTCGGAAAAACTTGGTACTTCTTACAATTCTTTAAAAACTCGATGTCCATTTTGGTGCACTTTGTTTTAATTATGAGCCTTAGTTTCTAAATTGAAATATATTAATTTGGATCCAGACGATCAGTTGATATCCTTCGATGTTGTTTCGCTTTTTCCTAACGTACCTATTGTTGACAAACGTTAGAATCCTTTTTAAAACAAAATTTTGTTTCAGTTTTTAAAATTAAGGATTTTGTCTCACTTACAAAATTATGCATGGACCAATACACCTTTTCTTTTAATGGAATTTTATATAAGCAAACTTTCGGAACTGCTATGGGAAGCCCACTACTCCTTTTATAGCAAATTTGTTTTTAAGTAACTTAGAAAATTTTGTTAAAAACTCCATGAACGCAATTTTTCCAAAAATATGGTTTCGTTATGTAGACGATATTTTTGCCATAATAGATAAAAACTTTGATTTAGAGGCAATTGTTAATTGTTTGAACCGTCAATATGAAACAATAAATTTTACTTATGAACTTGGAATTGATAAAAGTATACCGTTCTTAGATTTAAAAATTAGTATAGTTAATAAATCTTTGGAATTTGATATTTATAGAAAAGAAACACACACAAATAATTATATTACCAATAGTTCGGTCACTTTTTATCGTCTATTTAGTTTACCCCGTTCAAAATTTAACTTTGAGAAAGAATTGAATTTCATTTATGAAATAGCCAAAATTAATGGATATAATGATGTTTTTACTACTAACATTTACAATAAATATAGACCAAAGTTTTCTATTAATTCATTGACAACTTTAACTCCAATTGTGGTTACTAATGTTAATAACAAGTTCTTAATGTTAACTTATCACCATTTTTGGCAAATTGTCTATCGAATCTATATAAGAAATTTAAATTAACTCCGTCTTTTTCAAACAATAATACTTTAAAAAATTACCTTAATAATAACATTAATAAAGAACATTTCATTAAAAAGTCTAGTATATACCAAATTAATTGTAGTTTTTGTAATTTATGTTACATAGGACAAACGATAAGGAATTTAGAAATTAGATTTAAGGAGCACAAATTATAAATTAAGAATCGTGCTGTTGGTAGTTCTGTGTTAGCGAACCATTTTGTTAATACAGGACATTCATTTACTATAAATGATATAAAATTGTTAAAACATTGTCAAAATTGTTATTTAAACAACAACAGATTTGTCTCCGTTGAATAATGCATTACTTAATCTTGTTAAATATATGTAATTATTTTTCCTTAGCTACGTAATTTTTGTCATTTATATCATTTTATTTATTTTGAGACGTTTAATTCTACTGAAGATGAAAGCAATTTCGAAATGTACATTTAGAATAAATATTATTCTATTTGTGAAATAGTGGTTGTCTTAATAATGTTATATTTTGTTTTTATTATTTTACATTTCTGCAGTCAATATATTTTTTGTTTGCTTTGTTTTTTCTCGTGCGTTTTTTATTACTGATTTTTGAAGTGTATTCTCATGTTTCTCCATAGATTATTGTTTTTCGTATCGTTCCATTATGTTTCACTACTATATAGTACCAACCATTGCTTAATATTCATTCAAGCTTATTTTCTTTTTCGTTATTTTGTTATTTTTATTTTTTAATTAGCGATTATAGCTACATAATAGGGTCCGTATTTAAAAAAAGTCTTATTGTATTTAATTTTCTATATACATATTTTGGCGATGTTAAGTACTTTATGAAGTCTAGTATCTGAGACACGCAATCTGACACGCAATCTAAAGGCACTTCTTAATAGCCTCTTCATTACTTTTCCAAAAAAAAAAACATCAAATAAAACAACAAAGTAAACAACAAACTAGGTTGTCGTGATAATTTTCGAAAGCGTTATCAAAAAAAAAACTAACGGAACATCCAAATATTTCCCCGTAATACTAATCAAAGCCAACGTTCAGAATACCAAAACAGAACAGCCCAAACGCGTAGTCACTAAACGTATTCGTCCTATAACTGTGTTCGAATCTAACGTCCGGGTGTATCGGTGGTGGTAACCTTTCTAAATTGCATTAAATACAATAAACTTTGCCTCGCCGGGTTCGATGAACTCGGCGAGTAAATGCATTTCAAGTTCGAGGTAATAAATTTTACGATATTTTTATATTAAACTAAATGGAAAACAAATAGAAAGTAGTCAAGTCTGCTATATAGGACGAAGTGAAAGAGCAACAACGTGTATTTGTATACAGGTGTTCCATATGAAACTATGTGTTATAATGACTTTATGGTCACAGAATTAGTAGCATTTATTCCATCCAGGCCATAATTTTGATTTTGTAAATATATTTGTTATAATGAGATTAATGTTTGCAACTATTATACTTTTAATGGCAGCGTATGTATAACTACAGGAGTAGAAACATGTGTGCATTGTACCGTTAAGATATTTTTTTTTTTAATTCTGAATCAACAATTTGAATCTGCAGTTATAAAAATTACGCGGATATCCAGGTACAATGGGAACAGGAAGCAATAAATATCACAAACACAAAGCACGTAGCTAATATTAAAAAAGACTTTAATATGACAGAAGCAAACTTCGAGTTGCAATAGTGATAAAAACTTACTAAATAATAAACGAGTGACTTATAAGTGCAGCCGAGAACAAATTTATATCAGGTAAGATTGTGGATTCACCGGTGTGTCCAGGATAACGATTCCTTATTGAAGATGGTTTAGTTAATAATAAAACAAAATTAAATGGTCCATCTTCACCAGTTTTTCATTTCCCACTTTTATTTTGGTTCTCCCCTCACCAATTATATTATTATATTTTTTATTGTTATGCGTTTAGCTCCACACATTTTGAATTTTCTTTTCTATTTAGTATAAGTATGTACATATAAGAAAGTTCAATGCGGACCACTCCGGTTTGTTTTCTAATTTATTAGAAAAATGTTTGTATTTAATATTTAATATTTATTCAAAAGTTATACCTGCTTAACATATATGTATATACATATTAAAAGTCCAAGCCAACGCGAAACCAAATCAAAATTAAAATAAAATAAAAAATTTAAAACAATCATTATCTCCAAAAGTGTGCGCAAGGAAACATACATTCAAAATATAATTAAAAATTAACACCGAAACATTTTTTTCTGATTTTAATTCATTTTAGTGAGTCAAAATGAAATTTGAAAACAAGATTCGAATAGCCGCTAGTTTTTTTTTGAATACTATTTATAAAATTATTAATAAAATTATTGATTTCTGATTATGATGATGGGGGCACAAATTAATTTATTTCAACTCGAATTGTTGATTCTTAAATTGTTTCATTTTTGATCACATTTGTAAGTTTAAAATATTTATTATTTGTAAATTTACAAAATTATTTACAACCTGACCTGATCTAATGTGTCAAATTAGTAATCATTTTGGTTGAATGCTTTTAGTTTCTCAATTTACTAAATTTGAGTTGATTTACAACCTAACCCCAATTAATGCGGTATTATTACTATTACTATTATTTTTAGTATTATACTTCGCGCGGCGACCAGACAGTAGTGACGAGGTGTTCACTCACTGTTCACGTGGTAGTTCGTAAAAAGCCTGATCTACATTGCCTCGCCAAATTTGAGTTTTGTGGGGGAAATTTTAATCTTATTACTTTAAGAATGTATTTTTGCATAAGTCAAGAATAAGCGATAATACTGCAAAAATTGCTCGTAATATAATAACCTAAATGTAAAAAAATATTCATAACTAATTACCAAATTCCTTCAAGTTTGAGAATTGTTAATAAGAACTGTAATTAATTGTTATAATTATTTTAATTGTAGTAAACAATTTATCTCTGATTGGTAGAATAAATAGTGAGTTTAACCCTTATGTGCACACCCTGGCACACGACACCTCGTCATATTTTCGCTCATAACTCGGAGAAAAATTGAAATATCGGCCTTGGCCTCAAGATCCCCATTATTTGACTCTTGAATAAAAACACAATCGTAATTTGTTTTCAAATTTTTTGACATATAAATAAACAACGTTGGAGTGCATGTGCTTAACGGACACGCCCGGGTACCCACTAGATGAAAAATGGCATTTCGAGTGGGGAATCAATCAATATCATTGATGAATCTCTCGTTGAGGTATCAAGGGTTAATAAATAAATAATTACAATAATTTTCGAGTTATATTAGAGTATATTAGAAACACGGAAGATTTCCGGGTTTTCCGGCATCTTTTGATCGTTTCTTTGTACCATATATAACAAGAACCTATAATTTTCTTCCTGTCTGCACTGTCTCGAGGTTGAGCTTGCATTTCAGGGACAGTGGAAGGACTAGCATGTGGCCCGATCGCGCTTTCAATCGCAATTATCGTGTTGAAGTTGCGCGTTATTTGTCCATTCGCAGAACGATCCTCAGTAAAGGATATCGCTAGTTCTTCGCCCAGTTGACGCAAAAATATACGTCGCTGATAGTTTTCTTTCGAATCATCTTGTTCTCATAATATATTATATATGAAGCAAGAGCGCCTATGTCTAGGATATTGAAAAACCTAGCAAGCGGTCATCTTTGAGTGCACGTGTGCGTGGTGTGTCGAGTAACAATTTGATCCATAGTATCTACACTGGTTTTATATTTATTATAAGATGCGATCATGTGAGATTTTCTCGTTCTATTGTCATTCACAGCAGTATCAGAGTGCTATATCGATAGTAAAAGAACGGCTTTGTTCTTCTTTGGCACGTACGAGCAGAGTGTAACACCTTCGTGAAAACCAAAGAGAGTAGAGTATTCTTCTTTAAATTAATGGGGAGCCATTTGTTTTGGAATGTAAGGCTTATTTTTTCTTAGAGTACCAACAATAGTTAATTTCCATGACTAAGTGTAAGTGGTTAGCAAGAGGTAACGTAGTGAAATAATTATCCATACTGATATTTCTGCCACTTCCTCTGAATGCTGCCTCAAGTTCTCTCCTTCTCTCTCCTTGATTTTTTCACGAACGTTTCCAGAATTTGTCTTGTCAAATTCGTTCGGAAAGTACAAGAGGCCATAAAACCATTTTGCTGAACTGGCTGAACTCGGTGGGCGAGCACCGCTGGGCATCTGCCGAAACGCGACCGGTCAATCCGTTGGCGAAAGTTTACGTCTGACGCTGTGGGGCGATTTTATAATTGCGGCTAAAACCGAACAACGAAAACTACTTTTAAATATCTTATCTTAATTGATTCCAAACGATTCCGTTCATATGAAAATTCAGGAATATAGAAAAACCAGTGGTGGGCACCCGGGTACCCCGGTAATTTTCAAAGAAATAAAATACTAACGGTATATTAATAATCATTTAATTAAGAAACATACATAAAAAAACAGTTTCAGTCACTGAACAGAAACTCGTCAGATGATGAAGAACCTCCCACGTTGATAATAAGAGGCTCTACTTGTATTTCCATTGTTATGTCTAACTGCCGCATTGTCCGTTCTTCTCCATGTACATGCCTGATTGCATTGACCCAATTTTCTACCGTAACATTTGACAATGCTACATCGAAAAGATTTTTAACATCGCGAAATATAAATGTCGTGTTCTTTCGTGCCACCTCACCTTTAACTTGCGCCCATATGAGTTCAATTGGATTGAACTCACAATGGTAGGGTGGCAGCCTTAACACTGCTCTATTAGCAGCTTGTGCTAACACATCAATAACGTAGTTATTATTGGCTACCCCATTATTTTGTTTCACTAAGGAAAGAAGCTCCGCTTTCACCATGTTTTCTTCATATGGAATATTTTTTCTCCACAGCCACTCCTGGACGTCACTTTTTCTAGTGGCACTTGTTGGAATCTTTTCGATGTTCCTTGAATGGTAGGACGCATTATCCATTACAATAATGGAGTTTTCCTCCAACGCACCTTTTTGAACCATTCTTCAAAAACAGTGGAATTCATTTCTTCATGATAATCTTCTTTCTTGATTCAAAAATTAATGATCAACAATCCCGTCTTCTGATCCTATATGTAGGACAATTAGTCTCTTCCCGGATGGGTTTTTTAACCCAGTTGACAATCCATGGATAAATGCATGTCTTGTACTGGTAACAGACATGTCAGTCCACACTTTTGTTACAGTGTGGCCAGCATTTACCCACGTTTCACCCAGGTAATAAATTTTGCGATTGGATTCTCTATAATTTCTAATCTGTCTCTAAAATCGTCGTCTCCATGAAATAATTTCATCTTTCTCTTTCAGAATACTATTTCGAGACTTCCTTTAAATCTGAAATTTAAAAAAATTACAAAATGGATAAAAAATCACCCTCTTTTCTTTAAATTAATCTCTTTTAACCAGGTGCGCATTGTGGTCAGTTTAAAATTTGGGAGGTGGTCGTTTCTATCTACTACAATTAAAATTTTGGCAACGGTGGGCGGTTCATTTCTTAAAAAGAACGAATGTACCATTCGTCTAATCGAGTGCTTGTGTTGCTCTGTCACATTATCCAAAAGAGCCCTACTTTTATGGTACTTTCGTGGAAGATTAAATACTGGGTTGTTTTCGTGTTCCTTTAGTATCTTATACACACTACTTGCATGTATCCCTAAACAAAACCACAAAATGCTGAAAATTTGAAAGGCGCTCTTATTTTTAATGATTATTACCTTCAGATTTGGCAGTAAAGTCAACAAGTTTACTTTGTGTCTGTTTAGGATGTTCTTCTTTATATACTTTGAAAGTATTCGTAATTTTTCTTCAATAGAAAAATGCTTGCTCTCTTCCTAGGTGGTGACAATGTAAGGCTATTCATTGCTATTTGGTCAGAATAAACACTTAAAAACAACACGGTAATAAATAAATGAATGTATTTTTTTGTAAATACTCACAACTTCTTATTTAATTGTAAACAAAGTCTTGAAAAATACTAATTTATGATTAAAATTGTATTACTAACTTTAAATAAAACACAGAAGCACTCGAAAACAGAAGAGCACGTGGCATACAACGAGGCAGCAGACAGCTTTATGGAAGCTTGAATATTTTACTTCTATCTAACCAATAAAAAACGATCTCCCGAAAATCACGTGAAGTGCACGCCAGTTTATTACTCTCTCTGGTCGCCGCGTTAAGTATAGTTGACTTAACTTTTAATTAATGTAATTAATTTGCAAGTTTTCAACGCTGTGATTTGTAAATTTACCAAATCTTTGTTTTCTTAGTTTTTTAATTTGTAAATTAAAAATTATTTACAACCCAGCCCAACCCAACCCAATGCGTGGAAACTTTCATGTTTTCAAAGTTGTGATTTGTAAATTTACAAAATCTTACTTAGGCATTATTTGCAATTCAACCCCATTCAATGCATGTAAATGTGAACAAATATGACGCATGTAAATTACGTTTGAATTTTTTAAACATCCAAGTTTAATACAATGCTTCAAAACGATATCAATAACCTAAAATACATAAAACCAACAGACCACTTAGACCAATAATTTCTACAACACAATCCCCAACTAATAAACTATCCAAGTACTTAGCAAACATTTTATATCAAACAGAACACTATATAAAAGACTCCTGGCATATGAAAGAATTCATCGACTCAACACAACTACCACATAATTACATACTCATTTCTTTGGATGTTACATCAATGTTCACCAACATACCCGTACAAACAATCAAACAAATTATTAAAAAAAAATGTAATAATATAAAAGAGCATACTTCCTTACCACTCAATGAATTCCTACACGCCATAGACTTAACTATGAAAGGTACATATTTCCAGTTTAAAGACAAATTTTATGAGCAAATAGAGGGATTAGCTATGGGAGCGCCCATATCTGCAGTAACAGCACAATTAGTATTAGAGGACCTAGAAAATACAATAATACCTAAACTTAACTTTACACCACCTTTCTTCAAAAGATACGTAGATGACTGTCTCACTGCTATGCCCCCTGATAAAACCCACTTACGCTACATACTTGAGCAATTTAATCAATATAACAATAAAATAATTTTCACAATTGAAACCGACACACAAAATCAAATCAATTTCCTGGACCTAACATTAATTAATAACCATCCCAAAATTTACACAACATGGTATACCAAACCCACTTGGACAGGAAGATACACAAATTACTCATCATCACAACCTGACCAACAGAAAAGAAATCTAGTAGCTACAATAGCAGATAGAGCCATAAAATTAACGAGCCCACCATACAGAACTGAAACAATAAATAAAGCTAAACAGGCCCTAACTAATAACGATTACCCAACTAAATTCATCAATAAAATTTTTAAAAACAGAATCCTCAAACATTATAACAATAACAAAAAAACAACTAACAACCTAACACACAATAAACCTAATTACATAAAAATTCCTTACGTTAAAAGACTGGCAGAATCTATTAACCAAATATTAAAACCGTATAACTTCACCGTAACATACGAAAACACAAACACAATCAGTAGAGGAATGTATACAAAATTAAAAGACACCCTACCACTAAACAAGCAATCTAATTGTATCTATAGAATACCATGCAAAAACTGCGATAGCTGTTACATAGGGCAAACCATGCAATTAATTGAAGAAAGAGTAAAAGGACACAAATATGCCAGCAACATAACAGCTTTAAAAAAACATACACAACAAACAGGACACAATTTCAATTTCGATAACATAACAATCCTGAAAAAAGAAATCAAATACCACCAAAGACTTCTGCACGAAATGATACAAATATTCAAAGAACCCAAGGCAATCAATGACAAAATTGATATAAAGAATCACAAATATATTACCAAATCATTTAATTGCAAACACATTAATTAATTCACCACCAATTTTGCTTCATATGCATACTATTTTCGATTTAAGGATACGTATTACCATAACACACCATAATCTAAGTTTCACGAACGGAATTATGTCTATGTAACGTTTTGACGCAATGTATCCGAATGTAATGACATGGCCATCTCTCCTAAAATAACACATTATTAATATTGCAAATGAATCTTCAAACATCCAAGTATGCTACAATACGAAATCAAAGGCGCTACATGTAAATGTAAACAAATTTGACGCATGTAAATTACGTTTGAATTTTTTAAACATCCAAGTTTAATACAATGCTTCAAAACGATATCAAATCTTATATTATTTCTGATGAAGGTAACAGCAGTACCGAAACGTTAAATATAACAGCATAAGAAATACAGTTTTTTAATAACCAATTATACCCACAATTGGCAATACTGCCAAAATAAATCATATATATATATACATATATATATATATATATATTAGGGCGGGTTAATTTTTTTTTTGATGAAGCGTATAGCAAAATCGTAATATATAGGTGATTCTGAGAAATTTTGCTCAAGAGACCATAGCTCTAACTTGGATTTGGAGCCCCCCAAAATTTCAAAATATATATTTTTCCATATATACATAGAATAATTTAATTAAATTCGTCATAAAATCGGATAGCATTATAGTAGATTTCTCAATCTGGGCTTGTTTGAAAGGTATTTTTATCACCTTTCAGAATCTGTATTGATACCAATATTTTTTTTATTTTTAGTAGAGATATTAGGAATTTTTTGTCGAAAAATAGCCTAAAATGAACTTTTAACTAATAAATTCAGAATTCAGAATTCAGATTATAAAAGTTCAGATAATTTCCAAAAACTTTTATTACGATCAATTTTTTTGTAGGAAAATCGATTTGAAAAAATCAACATTTTCAAGGTTTCAACAAGAAAACACTATTTTTACATTTTTTATTCAATTTATTTTTAAATATTATTCTCGACCTACAATTTAATGTTTTAACGTGGTAATATTATTTTTTAAGGTCCTTTTTACTTTCCATTCGAGGAGTTTTCTTACGACTTTCTAATGTCACTGCCATAACTCCTTCACGATTCTTTTCTATAACTCGTTTTGAAACACTCGTTAATAATTGTACATGTCTTTCTGTTCCTTGCATGTGCATTGGAATTTGTGGATCAGCCAGTGGTGGTTCAACGAAATCTAAGTATTCTACCAAGTGATCATATGGAATCTGTCGAGTAAATGCTGGTTCAAATAATATATCGTCGTTATTCATGTCAACCATATTGACATAATCGGTAGCATTGAAATTTAAGATATATTCTTTGTAAACTCTGAGTTTAGTTGGATCGTACAATTGTTCTCGATAGTGTAAAATCTTTTTGATAGCTCTATCCCGTATTGCTTTTCGATCATCAAATAACATTGTTAATAAGATATTTTCTGGATGTGCGTAATATGAGTTGTTTTCAATTACACCATCTACAATATTACGAAAGTTTGGTTGTAAGTATCGTGTCCAACGTATAAATTTTAATAAAAGTGCACTGCCGTACACAACAGAGTTATAAAACTTCACATTGAAGTACATTGGCACATAAACTGTAATAATATAAACTGCCAAAGTTTTTAAATTGGTCGATGGTGTATTAGTTGTTACATGTAATCGTAGTAATCTACTTGCTTTGGTTAACCAACGAGAATGTGCAATTGGTCCTGGTTTAATGTTAGCTAAATCAACTGGAACAATACCATTCGAAATTCCCCACAGTAATTACCCCAATATCTATAATTTATGTAAGAATATGTTTTCCAGTAACGTGTACCGTTTTCGAGATATGGAAAAAGGTGATAAGAGTAAACCATCACTTCCGGTTAAGAGATTGCGTTCAAAATAGGACGTTTTCCTCCTTGCTACATACAAATGTTAAGTTTAAAGTTGAAGAGCTCTAGCTATAATCGTTTGGACGCTAGAGCGCGCACAGACACACAGTACCACACAGACACACAAACAGACGTCATTCCGAAAATAGTCAGAAACGATTCAGGGGACCTCAAAACGTGTATATCCGTTGAAATCTCGAGTTCGAAATTTTTCATGATTCCTATACTAATACATAATGTATATGAAAGTAAATATTGGTATTGTGATAACCGAGTTTTTATTTAAGTATTTTGGCAAACTGCGTGCGTATTGCACGATGAACGATTAAGGAAGAAGGAAAAGCAAGCTTGGCAACGTTTAGTGGTGGTAAACGTCATTATTTTGTAACGTCATTATTCAGTGTTACAAAGTTGTTCAATTGAACAATGCTGCCATTGACGACTTATTCTACAGGTATCAGATTCTGAAAGGTGATAAAAATACCTTTCAAACAAGCCCAAATTGAGAAATCTACTATAATTCTATCCGATTTTATGACGAATTTAATTAAATTGTTCTATGTTTATATGGAAAAATTTCTATTTTGAAATTTTGGGGGGCTCCAAATCCGACTTAGAGCTATGGTCTCTTGAGCAAAATTTCTCAGAATCACCTATAGATTACATTTTTGCTATACGCTTCATAAAAAAAAATCGGTCCATACAATTTGACCCGCCCTAATATATATATATATATATATATATATATATATATATATATATATATATATATATGAAGGGAAAATTCTTGGGCATACACCCGCATGGAAACACGCAACCGCCGACACGTGTTTCTGACTTATTAGTCGTCATCAGGACGGTATAGCCAAATTAAAAGGTGGACAAAATTTGGAGATAAAACAATCGGAGTCAACAACAAGCAGCCGCCCTCCACATGTGTGATAACTGTCAAAATACCCACACATTGTGTGGGAACATTCAACATAACCACGCGAGAGGACAAAGCCACCTGCGTGAACAACCGAGCCCAGGATATAATAATGAAAAAAGGTTTTTTTTTTTTTCTGCGGGAACAAAGATATATGAAGGGAAAATTCTTGGGCATACACCCGCATGGAAACACGCAACCGCCGACACGTGTTTCTGACTTATTAGTCGTCATCAGGACGGTATAGCCAAATTAAACAAAATTTGGAGATAAAACAATCGGAGTCAACAACAAGCAGCCGACCTCCACATGTGTGATAACTGTCAAAATACCATTCAACATAACCACGCGGGAGGACAGGTTATCTCCAGGTTATCTCACATGTGTGGCCATAAAAACTTCTTGGCGCGAGCCAATCACTCCTAACGAACCACTGATAACAGAACACTGACTAATCGAACGACTATCAAAAATATAAAACTAGATTACAATATTACAATACTACAAATTGCACGTGATTACTTAAAAATGGAAACAGCTGAGATAATTTGAGGTTAAGTGAAAGTAAAACATTAGGAATGAAAATAAAAATAAGTAGATTAACAAGCAGGAAAATTTCAATGGTGAAAAAAAAAACTATAACGAATGCATAGACATTAGGTTTTTTAATGATCTCACTTTTGTGTTGTGTCAAACGACGTTTAAGTTGTTGGCTAGTTTAGTCTATGTAAACACCCTCACAACCGTTGCATTGAAATTCATAAATCACATCAGACTTATTTAGAGTTTTTATGGGGTCTTTAACATTTGAAAATAAATTATGAATTGTTTTTAAATTTGATTTAGCTATTGCAATATTTTCGTTAAATAATGATTTAATACTCAGATTTGTGAAATTTTTAATTCAAAGTGAACGATCTATAAATTCTAAGGATATTTTATTGTCCAGTGGGCTCAAGACCTGGCCCATTCTGTTGGAAATCAGTTAAATTAAATATAATAATGTTGGTGGGTTTGAATTCTCTCTAAGCATATTACATAATTTTTCCAGATTTGCTTGATAAAGGGAAGGATTTTCATTTTGATGGGTTTTCTTTTTTTATAGTAAATTGAATATTGAATATTATGTCATGTACATATTTTTTTATAAAAGGTAATTGAAATGATAAAGTAGATATGACAGTATCTAAAAAGAGAGTCCATTACCAACTAAGCAAGAATGGGACTGATGCTTGAGCCCATTGGACAACCTACTAGTTGAGAGTAGCATTCATCACCGAAAGTAAAATAATTAGAATCAAATAAGAAATTAATGACATCAAGAAATTATCTAAGTGGTATGGAAGAGAAATTTTTTATGTTGTTCCAATCTCTGGTAATATATTCAGTGACAAGATTCTTAGGTATGTTGGTGAATAATGATACAACATCAAGGTTGACCAGGACATGGTCGTCAGGTAACTTGAAATCGTTGATGAAAATAGCAAACTGAAGTGAGTCCCCGTGAAATAACTGTTGTTGTTGTTGTATGACATAGTGAGAATATCTGTAAAATGTTTCGGCGAATTTTAATTATTCCATTTTCGAATTCTTATTTGTACGGAGCTGAGTTTTCCGCGGTAAAGAGCAAATATCGAGCAAAAGTCTGTGTTGATTTTGATTCCAAGATTTGAGAAAATATGCATTCCATCCCATCAATTTAGCGATAATCAATAAATAATAAATTAATGCATTTGTCCAGTAATACTTCGTCTGAGTAAATATGTCCACCTTTATTTTTACTTCCTTATACTTTATCTACAAGTATAGTAATCATGAAAATTTGCGAACTCGATATTTTAACGAATATACGCGTTTTAGGTCCCCTGAATCGATTCTAACTATTTTCGGAATGACGTCTGTGTGTGTGTCTGGCTGGGTATTTTTTGACTCTCATGTCACCACTTTGTTTCTTATTCTCTACTAATACATATATATTATTGATTGTTTTTCTCTAATCTACTCTACTCTTGTGTATTTCCTTGCTCGTATAATGTGTTCGTTATGATCATGATTACAATCTATTCCCATTGTTATTTTCTCCATTACTGTGTAAATGTCGCATCATTTATTCACTTAATTTATTTTCTTCAACAAAAATTAATTCTCCAAAAAATGTTTTTTTTCTGCTTTTTTTCTTCAGTACGATTTTTTCTGTCTTATCTCTACAATTAGAATTGTTTCAAAACGTGCTTCCCATTTATTTTCACTATGAGTTAATTTTTAGCGAATGATGCATTCTGCACTTGCTGCTGCCCTCTTATTATTTTTCCTCCGCAATATATAAACAAGCCCTGTGTTTTCAAATTCTTGAATCAATTCAATTTCTGTTCCTTTGCTGCTCCTTTTATCCCATGTTCCTATTCACTCAGATTTTTAATGCATTGTTTCCTGTTTCCCCACCTGTTTGCTGAGCTTTAAAATTTATTATAATTATTGATGAAGAAATGGGATGCGCAACGAGCAAAATAATTAACGAAATCAAAATTTTTCAAATATTATATTTGTAAAATGTATTTATTTAGCGCTCCAACCGTTCACAGAATTATAATTGGCAAATTTTCGGCATTGTGTTACGAGTACCCGTAACAACAATACTCGCAAATATTAGATTGTCATAAACAAGAGGTTTCAAACGATCCGATTGTATGCAATCGTGCATTGCATTTCATGCAATAGAAAACAAATTATTTGTTTCACTAATTCATAATCACGATTGTTACAATTTCTTCCCACAGCTCGTACAAACAATGCAATCGATGTTCATTACTCTTTCTCATCGTTTCATTGATTGAATAGTCGCATAAATGATTTCTCGTAGAAAATTCGTTTGATGATTCATGCAAACTATGCACAGATAACGTTCGAAAACGTGCGTTATTATTAAACGTTAAGGTCTTATTACGTAATTTTTGGTGACGCTATCCCACGGTAATCGTAAACAGTTGCCAAAAGATACACTGAATCCCGTTCGCCGATTCTAAAATGTACGCGTCAGTGTATTATATCTGTGCATTTATTGTATATAACCGGAAGCTTGATAGTAATAACTAACTTCGATAAACGCAATTAAAACAAACAGGAACCTAAATTATTTAAGTAGGCGTAAAGTCAGTTAGTGGATACTTATTATCAAGCACATACAAATGTTGCAAATTATCTAATACGTCCAAGTTCCCTAAAAGGGGCTGTAAATAAATATTGGTATAATCTGGCCCTGATAAACAGGTGTTCACTATTAATACAGACCCAACCCTGGTGGATCTGGTCCCGTTTACATTTAGGTTATTATTTTAAATCGTAAAATATATTTAATTAGTTGTTTTTTATTTGTTTTAGTGGAAGATATGGAACAATATTTGCATTATATTGGTGGAGGTGCCGGCGCCCTGGCTCTCACGGGGGTCGCCGCTGCATCGGCGTTTTACTTGGCAAGTAGGCCAGCACCACAAAAGCCGTTGTTCCCACTTGACGAACAATGCAAAATAGCACCCGTAAGTATACTTGTTACATGATATATAATTTAATTGGCACAATTTCTAAATCTTGTCGGCAAATGTTTTCCATTTTTTTAGTAATTTGTAATAAAATGCAATGTCATGAAAGAATATTATGTTATTATAACGATTGATATTATGCGAGAAGGTCAAGTTTGCAACTGTATAGTATATAGTTTTTCTATAATTATTATTCTATTATAATAATTATTCTATTCTATTTTCACTATTTAAAATTCCAAATTATGACACTTGAATGATTTTCTAATGATTTAAATGCACATTTGTTATTGATTATTAAACTTTTGAAAAAAAAATATTTTGCAATTGACCACAAACTGTTGAGTAATCAGTTATTATTCGACAGCTGTAAATAATGATTCATGTTACGTATTAAAAATATACATTTTCTATCATATATTATACTCATAGTCGTAGAACATAATAAATAATAAGTTTCAATTATTGAGCAATAACCAACTATGTATGAAAAAAGTCCAGTAGTCTCTGGCATTGAATTAGTTGTGTTATTTTTTGATATTAGATCTTGAACGTAAATGAGTTGCTCTAATATCTGAATAAATTAGATTTAATAATTAACTTATATCTTTTTAATTTTAAAATACGGCTGAAATGCCCAATGGACGAAGATCAGGTTTTATTGAGTTTGAGCCAGGACGCGACTCCTTTCTGCATTAATTTAATTGCCATTGAATGTATGAGAGGAACATTAAAGTCAATCAAAGCAAGCCAAAGAGGACAATGATCCACACAATGGACGTATGTGGCAATGTAGGTGGTTTAGTTTATTTTTTGGATTGTTTCACATATATTGTATGTGAATTAGTTTATTTTTTGTTTTGTGCTTCCATCGTTTTAATTTGATTTTCCATTGTTTGTTTTCTTGTTCTGTTTCCTCGGATACATTTTCAGTACTATTTTCATGTTTGTCTTTGTCTATCTCTAATTTTTGCGAATTGGCTCAAGGTAACAAATTATATATGTTATTGACTGTACCTTATCTGGCCCAATTATTTCGCTTGAATTTTGTTGGACATAAAAACAGTTAGACATTAATTAATTGTTTTGCTACAAAAGCATAAAATTTTTATCACTGTTGGTAGGTTATATGAAAATGAACACTTTATATTGCTCACACACGAGATTAGGGAGCTATTTTAGATTCTATATATATTTTGTTGAAGCTCAGCGCATGCTTTAGCTGCATCCGGAAATGTTGTTATCCTTCTGGAACATATAGCCTATAATTCAATTTACTCCAACTTCAACTCGTCACAGGAGATAGTACAGGACTTGGAATCAGTATGTGCCCCCAGATGTAGAAACCCTCATATATGGCTCTCTTAACATGTTGCTGGAGTGCATCTAATGTTGGTGACCACGTTGATTGTATTCAAGTGTCAGCGAAATTTCGATGTATGACATCGTCCGGCAACCTCAGGATCTGCTACCATCCATCGACGAAGGGAATTATCAAGTATTCCTATAGCACCTTTCCCTTTTATACAAGCGTTGTTCTGCTCGTGAGCTTGATCAATCGCAATTGCAGGAAAAACATTTTCAGTCTTTGCTACAACAATATGGCCATCACTAAATTCTTTGACAATTGTTGAATGCTTGACTTATAACTCAGCCATATCTTTTAGATACAATAAGCATAATTATAATGGTCTAATGAAAAAAAATGTACAAGCTCTATTAAATCATCTGCAACGTAATCAAATTGTGGATGTTTACGTTTTCTTTCTTCACACCACTGGTTAAAGTCTGAGAAAGACTT
Source organism: Geotrupes spiniger (assembly GCA_959613385.1). NCBI lineage: Eukaryota > Metazoa > Arthropoda > Insecta > Coleoptera > Geotrupidae > Geotrupes > Geotrupes spiniger. The sequence goes on from OY390738.1 coordinate 4,211,871, forward strand.
CCCTTTTCCCTCCCCTTTGTCCGTACTCCTGGACAAAATTAACGCACCACTTAATTAATGTGTTTTACTTTTAAGATAACGAACATGATAAGATTACTTATTTTTTTACTAATAGGGATGGATGTTCTTAGATAATCTAGATACATGCTGTCAAAAATCGTTTGATTTCAAATCATATTTGTCATAATTTTAAATTTTCTCAAAAGTTGAGCACCCTGTCGTTACGAAAATCGTTGATTGACAAAAGATTTCATTTGCTAAAAGGTGTTGTGTTGTTAGTAGTGTTAGTTTTAAAAGTGTTATTGTTAAAAAATGAATCGTAGAAGTAATTTATCAGTCGAGGACGCAGCAAAGGCATCAACTTTACTGGAATAAGGATATCCCATGCTTTATGTTGCAAATTTGTTAGTACGAAATCACACCACTATAAGTCGCATGGTCGAACGTTGCAATCAGACAGGATGCTCTTAGAAACAGAACAGTCACTAGTACACACACATGTTAAAAAATGAGTTGGCAATTGCTCGCAATATCCTGATATCATCTCTAACTGTGAGAAGACGTTTAAATGAACCTGAATTGAACAGTATAAATCCTGCGAAAAAAACACCTGCTTACCAGGGAACAGAGTTGCAAGACTACGTTTCGCTAGAAATCATCAAAACTGGTCCGTTGATGATTGGAAGATGAGACTTAAAATCTTTGGATGGTCGTAAGCTTGTCTGGCGAAGGCCAGGAGAGTGATTTGCGGGCTGCAATATTGCTCAAAAAATTCCATTTGGTGGAGGCACTGTAGTGTTTTGGGGAGGCATGTGGTTAGGCAAGTGACTGAATACTTAAATGAAGTTGATCTTCAATTGTCAAACAGTCCCGATTTAAATCACATAGAGCATCTATGGGATGCTCTTAAAAAAGAGTTCGCAGTCATAGGCCCTCACATTTTAACCATAATCAACTGGTAGATGCAGTATTAGCAGAATGGGAGAATATCACCCAAGATGTTATAAGGAAATCTAATGTTCAGTATGCCAAGGCGAATGAAAACAGTAATAAGAAGTAGAGAAGGCTATACACGTTACTAGGATCAGTTGAAACACGTTAATGAAATTGTTTACGTTTTTTTTTCTGTGTAGTTCATGTTCTACGAATTTTTCGCATTATTAATTATGTAATAAAACATGACTTAAAACAAGGTCTTTTCTTGCCGATTTCTGTTCGAAACAATTTCTCTGCTTCAGTTACAAATAAATTCCTATGAACCTCTCTGTCATATCAGTTGAATGCAGTGACCTTGTGCTTATTTAATTAAGTGGTGCGTTAATTTTGTTCAGGAGTTTATATATCATATGGTTTGAGTTTAAGTACATATAATGCAACCACTGTTATTTGATGTGCTCTTCTTGCTCGGGTATGTGTGCTGCATTCAAGAATGAATCGGTTGTTCCTGAGGATGCTATATCAAATTGAACCAATGTTTTAGTCAAATCACATCCTTCTACGAACGTTCCAATACAATTTGACAGCGGTTATCTCAATATGAAACCCTACAAACATAACCATAGGCTGGTCAATGTAATTAGTGGAATTTGTCCAGGGTATAAATGGTATGGACACTCATGAAATAAAGGCATCGGCAAAAGAATGCTAATGCTTATGCAATCACTAGATTATGGAGGGGTTATGGTCATTCTTACTTAGAGATAAGGATAAACTACATTATGATGATAATAACTTTCACAAATACTGTTCTCCATTTCTGATGACAGTTTTAACACACGATCATTTGATACATTATGACCTAGATGAAATCACTTAACAACAAGCTGTTTTTATGAGCATGTGCCATCAACAGATGATGAAGTGGCTTCTTGTTTGCGTTTGTGTTTGACGCTGTTGAAATTGATTAGCCGGGATATGGAAAGGGAAGCATGTGATGCAGGTTCAGCATTTTGATATTTAATGTTTGGTCCTTCCAACACCATGTTGATTAGAGCTATCAAAAGGCTGGAAACAGAGTTCGCATGGCAACCTTCTAGAAATGACCCGTCAAGAGGATTGGAATCTTGAAACATATCTCGACGTATAATCTGTGCAGCTCGTGCAAGAATAATTGCGTCATTGTCGTTGTCCTTTTCATATGCTTTTTCTAAGGTACCACCAATATCCTCATCAAACCTCTCGACCTTATTTTATTTTTCAGTATAGTCTATAGACGGTGAACTTTATAATCACGATTGACTTCAAACCTTTCCAATCTCGTGACATAGTTGGACTAGATGAGATAATTTAATTACTGTAGAACAATCTGAATACTCATCTGTCTCCTGAATGTACATTACTAATTCTGCAAAGACAATACCTAATATCTCATTGTCCCTGCTGTCTGTTCGAGTGTCTTGTACTATCTTGACAACTCTTGCCCGATTATACAAACCTGCTAAACAGTTATTGTGATATTTCGCTTCTAAAGCATTCGAGCCATTCGAGTTCGGTGTCCTCAACTAATGTCGCACTTGCTCTTACACGTATGTCTAGCTGAAATGTTAAAGTTTCATTAGTATTTGCTAGTATTGCACTTCAAGGTTTTCTCTTCTTCTCTTTGCTCTGTTGCTTTTTAAAGCATTGTGTTATTAATAACTCGCAATTTGTCGTCGTCAGTTGTTGTTGAGATGTTGAAGGTGCAAATAGATTTTTTGAGTGCAAACTTCTTCATCAAGATACCAGATGAAACTATCACTCATCAATCTGACTATTATCTGAAAAAATAGTGGTAAAACGTTAACAATTTTTATTTATTTATATAGAATGCAAAGAAATTAAACTGAAACAGTCATGTAAATCCTTAGAGATAGAATATAAAGTGCCCCAATGTTTTCAAATCAAGATAATGTAATGTATATATAAACAAGACTAAAGCAGTAAAACACATCGAGCAAACGTAAGGTACCAAACAAATATATCAGAAAATATATTAATCCATTTGAAGCGTAGCTTGAATCTTTCATATTTCCATATTTTCATATGCAAATTTGTAGACATTTGACAACAAAACTACATCTTGTCAAGTTAAGTAAGCTTTAAAATCGCGACAGTTGAAGTTGCTTATTACACAAACTTGAAATCTGTGCCGCAGCATTGCTTTTTCGCGCCCATCGACCTTAAATAATAAAGTGGCATCGCTCCAAAAGAGTCTCGTGAAATGTCATGGGTTTTATGTCACATTACTTAGCGTTAAAACTGAAACACACAATGGCGTGCTAATAACCTTCGCTGCGAATTGGCAGTGACGGCGTATTGTGGAGGCTTAGATATTTATATTTAGATGATCTTTTAGCGGACGAGCTTGCAAATTACTGAACGCTAAATGCACGCAAAATATCTTGTAGGATATAAAAAGCCACTTCCGAATCGCATATATTTGTAATTATGCAACGGCTTCGTAAATTTAGAATACCATGTGGATCTCGTTTGCTTGTACGACCTAATTGCATTTTATGTTGGTAAATCTCTTTGTCAACAACTCTATCAAAAATAACGATTGGCACTGTAGTATGTGCCAATTGACTAGACAATTTTCGATACAAATTTAAATACAGGATGTTTATAACAGCGAGTAATAATTCAAGATACATTCCAGAAAAAATAATACCAAAACAGTGGAAACCAAAGGACAAACATGACATGGATAAATTGTTTTATTTCTATTTTATTCTACTATTTTTTGAATTCCAAAAATAATACCAAAACAGTGGAAACCAAAGCACAAACATGACAGGGATAAATTGTTTTATTTCTATTTTATTCTACTATTTTTTGCATTCCAAATGTGTTTCCAATACTAACTTTAACAGTTTGAGAAAATGTGAAAATGTCATGGCAAAATTGGGTAAAAAAATGCGATGTAAAGTACCCGATTTTGATAGATTTTTACCCTGTGAATTCAAGTATACCGGGTCTATGTATGTATATATATATATAAGTATGGAAACGGTCAAATATTTTTAAAACCACTTATCAGAATTAAATGAAATTTGACACGTGAAAAATATTTAAAACAATCTATTAGTTGTATTTTTTTCAGATAAATACGTTCATTTGTTTCAAATATCCAAGGCCAACTTGCTTTTTTTTAAATAGCAACAGTACATTTTTTCTGATTTTGACAATGTAATACCATGTTGAAAAAAAATTTTTGATAACACCAAAAATCAACAACAAAGCCTAGTTGGCTATGAAATTTGTTGTGTAAGAATAGTCAAATAATTTATCTAAACACAATTCCGAACACAATTTTTGAGACAATTTGTCAACATGTTTGCAGGAATATTATTAATCTCCAGTCTTATACGATCCTTTAACTCTTCAATATTGTGGGGTCGGTTTACGTAAACTCGATTTTTTAAGTAACCTCATAAAAAGAAATCTAGCGGAGTCAAATCTGGTGACCTTGCAGGCCATTCTATAGTTCCTCTTCGTCCTATCCACCTATCAGTAAAAATTTGGTCTAAATACCCTCGCACTCCTCGTCCAAAATGAGGCGGAGCTCCGTCTTGTTGGAACCAAATTTGTTCTGCAAGTATGTTTCCGTTGTTATAATTTGGAAACAACCTTCTAATTTGGGGAACAATGTCTTCACGCAACATTTGCAAGTACTTTTCGGAAGTCAAATTGCCGTTTATAAATACAGGAACAATGATATGAGGCCCGATAATGCCGCACACACATTTACTTTTTCTGGTCTTTGAGTATGGGTTTCTTCCATCCAGTATGGGTTTGACCAGCATCTAGAATTGTGACGATTAACATCTCCGTTTAAGCAAAACGCAGATTCATCGGAAAATACAATCTAAGAAATTCGGATTTTGGTCAATTCTTTCTGTCATAATTTCGCAGAATTCAATTCTCCGATCGAAATCATCTTCGCTCAATTCTTGTAATAATTGAATTTTGTAAGAATAGTATTATCCACTTTTTAAAATTCTCTGTACCGATCGCCTATTCATGTCGTTATTTAGGGCCAATTCTCGAACAAAATTTTTTGGATTTTCAACTAAATTCAACATTACATTAAGACAATTTTCCTCATTTGTAACTCTCTGTGGACCTCCCGATTTTGGTCTTTCTCTAACACCTCCCGTATCGCGAAATCTTTTGAATGTTTTTGCCACATCGGATTTCCTAATTGGTTCTCGAGCTGGATGAATTTCATTGAAAATGTTCAGAGTAACTTCTTCTTCTGTCGCCATATCCTAGAATGATGAGAATTTCTGTCCTTTCAGAGCCATTTAAAAGAACCATTTTTCGGTAAATTCAACAATTTCAACCACTTTTTTAATAATTTGTCAAAATTTAATGACCGCTAATTCCATAGCTAACTATATTTAATTTTCATCATTTAATTTTTGGGGTTATCAAAAAATTTTTTTTTTTTTTTACATTTTGAAACAAAAAAATGTACTTCTTAAAAATGTAAAATTTTACTCCTGTTGCTATTTAAAAAAAGCAAGTTGGCCTAGGATCTTTGAAACAAATGAACGTATTTATCTGAAAGTTACAGCGAATAGATGTTTTTTAAATATTCTTCACGTACCAAATGTCATTTAATTCTGATAAGTGGTTTTGAAAATATTTGATCGTTTCCATACTTTTGCGCGACCCTGTATAAGTAATTTTACTCCATCGTGCATTTTTTACATATACAGGTTAATTCCGTAAGAAATAATTATGTATATTGTATAATTGTTAATGTATAAGATACAAAGGAACAAAAGTAGAGGTGTGGAAACCGAAGTATTTGAGGGGTGGCCAATAGAAGAAGAGAAGATCCAGATGCGGGAACGAGGAGAAGGCAAACAATATTGGATGAACGAGAAATACGGGAGGTGTGAATTCTGTGGAGAAGGCTGGGATAAATGGGGACATTGGATAGGGGGGTGCAAAGAGGTGAGCTTAGAAAAAGAAGAGAACACGAAAGGAAAATATTGGAGAAGAAACATGGAGGAGAGGAGAAAATAATGGGGATGGAGGAGTAGTGTAGAAGAAAGAAGGAACATCAGGAAGAAGAGGGAACAAGGAAAAATAAGAAGGTGGGTCAGCAAGAGAAGGAAGAAAGAAGAGGAGGAAAACTTCCTAAGTATTCACGTAAATTAGTGCAATAAATCTGTAGCAGTGGAAAAGTGTACATCGTTTTTTTCTTCCTGGATATTTACTGCTTCGTGATAAACAATTATTTTTGTAGCTTCTTTATAATTTAATTACAATTTTAGGATGTTACCATGCCAAAAAAATAGAAAAAAAAAGAAATGGAGAGAAAAGTTATTTCTTCGAATCGAAAATTAAAATTTTATATCGTCTACGTAATGGGGAGAGAATAACAGATATTGCTAAATTTTATTCCATGAATGAAGCCACACTGACAAAATGAAGACTGCATTAGAAGAAGTGTAGCAGCTGGATCGTGTACATGTATAAGCACAACCTCATACGTAAAAAATGTTACAGTGAAAATATGAAAAAGGCATTAATAATATGGCTAGAAGACCAAACCCAGAAACGGATTCCCTTTGACACTACTGTCATTAATAATAAGGTTTTGAAAATTTATGAAAAAAATTAAATTCTGTTACCAACCACTTCTTCAGGTGAAAAGAATCTATCTTTTCTAGCCATGGTTCGTTTGAAAGAACAGGCAGGAAATGCTATATTTATTTAAACTAACTAAACTAAATAACATTACCACTGATTTAATTGAAATTAGGCAGCAAGAATTGTAAAAAACAACGTGGGCAGTTCGAGCCGAGTTTATCATCGAAACGATAAACAAACCTTTGAATGGGGAGTCAAAGTTCTCCCGCTTCGGCAGAGTGACAGATATGATTTTCACGAAGAGTTAATATCGAGAGTCATCATCCGAATGGGCTAACGATAAGATAGAAAGTTGGAAAATGACGCGATAGTCTTGGGGCTAGTCCAGAGTAAAGTTAACATCAAAAGGAAGTCAAAGAGTAACTCCGGTGGAGTTAGTGTCGTCGACTGTACTGCTCTCAATTGGCCGTCGGTTCCATAAAAAAAAAAACAGAAAAATTTAACATCGGACCAACCTACTCTCACGGGGAAATAAATTGAGTCATTTAGCCGTGATATCAAAAGTTAATTAAGTGGAAACTTCTATTATTATAAGTCAATGATTTTTATTTTTTTTATAAATTTGCAAGTCGTGTGTTAAATTAAAGTGCGCAAGTAAAAATTAGCAGAGATGCTTTAAACCCTCCTACCGCCAATTTTGGGATCATTTCTCTTCGTAAGGAAGAGAAATGATTGCGTAAGAAATGATTTTTTTTTAATAATATTGTATAAGTAGTCATTCAATTGCGCGACCTCGCTCAAAATCACTTAATTGCCTGCAATTGGGACCCCGACGAATTCTGGGCATTCTGAACAATACACCGAAAACGTCAACGTGAGATAAATCATCAACTGACCCCCACATATAGCGACAACTTCTTCTTTGGCATAAAACGAAAAAACAATAATTGAGGGTTAGTATTGGAGAAGGAATATTCTCAAATAACTGGGTTGGCATGTACAATAGGAGGAGAAAGAACTTAGCTGAGGTAGACATTATAGAACTAATGACGGACAAAGAATTAGATGACAATGATTTACGTCATGATTATCGAAATAAATAATCGCCACAGTGATAAAGAAGAATCTGAACCAGTTGCGTTCACAAAATGTCATCCGTGTAGGATGTGACTTGAATTACTGCAAAAATTGGGTAATCATTTTGTACAAAATCAGTAGTAATGTATGGAAAAGTGCGAGAGAAATTGACAGTGGACATGATAGTATTGTTTACGAAAAGTGAAAAGTGATGTCTTCAAATCCGAGCATAAACAATATTATTAAAAAAACACTAAAACTGTTATTCTGCAATACAAAATTCCAAACGTAAAAGTCAAATTAAAAACAACCTAGAACTCAAAATTTAATTAACATTTAATACATTTAATTCACCTTGCTCTCATAAAAATTAGCTCCAACTTTCGTTGACCCAAAACATGGATATGAAATGAAATTTATATAGCATTTAATTATTTAATTTGTTGAATATGCAATTATTTGGTACCCAACTCAAATTTTGATAATAATCGATTTCGATCTTGCTTGAATTTTTAGGAATCTAAATGAATATTTTTAAAAATATTTAATTGGATGGGTATATTACATTTGCGGACAATAACTTAAATTAAATTGTATAGAAGAAACTTAAAGTATCAATAAACTTTATAATATTAGCAATTACAATAAAACTAAAAAAATATTTAAATTCATACCAATGTAAAATTAAGAATGTAAAACAATTGCGAATAATTCTATTTAAATTTAAATTAAAACGGATTAAAATAATAATAATAAAGAAATGTAACGTAAATGTTGCGCCCAACCCCATCCCCCAGTTTGTTGATAATTTAAATTACTATTATAATAATACATTAACAATAAACTACGATTTAAATAATGTAATGTTAATATAATAAATTATTAATTTTATTTTATTTAATAATAATTTAAATGATGGCAAATTGACAGCAAAAAATAAGCTAGTTATTATTTTCGTGAAATAGCAATTACGTTCCAATATTCAGGAGCCCCTCCCCACCATTACAGTTTCTGATAATAATGGAAATTAAATTTAAATTTACCATAAAAATTAATTCACATTACACAACACATAATACAAAAATTATTTAGTAAACTTTCATTGCAAGATAGAAATTGAATTAAATTAAATTAACATCACATTTAATTAATTAAATATGTGGTATAGCATGAAATAAATTTAAACCCAAGCGAAAATTGGATAATAACCGATTTAGATCAATACAATTATGTGCGAAATGGCAATTCGTAATTGCTTGAATTTTACTATTCTACGTCAAAATGCTCCAGTAAATCGATCATTCTATTGTGTCAGGCCGGAAGACGCCAATAAAATTAAAAGCTTTTATCACCCGCGGCATATATTTAAATATATGTCGGGACAGCCGATTTCAGTTCTCCAAGTCGACAAAATTATTCTATTACAAGAATTTCCATCAAACGTGGAGTCATTTAAATCTAGAGGAATGCTGGATAAATGATCAATAAATCAATAAACGTCACTGGTAAAGTAAATTTATTAAATATTTTAAACGTTACTGGAAAACCAAATTTAGTTACATGTTAGTTAAAATAGTGAAATCAGACTGGTGTTGCGTTTCGTTATTTATATTTAAGTAAATTTGATTTTCCAGTAACATTGAAAATACTTACTAAATATAGTTTCCAATGACATTTAATTCATTTATTCAGCATTCCCCAGCGGTTTGTTTTTAAACGTTTGCAATATAGTTTGGTATTATTATTACTTGCTTTGATGAGGTTTTACAATTTTTAACCAACTTCTAGTTTTCCAGTAATTACAGTTTTTCCGTGCAAACGTTGAATATATTACTCGTGTTTAAATTTGTTTCAAATTTTCGTGCCGGTTTGACAAAGCCCAACCCAACTTAACCATTAAATCATGCTGGAAATAAGCTGGAGAACAAAATTAAACAGTGAGAGAGTGTATGGATCGAAATAAAACGTTCATGAAATACAAAACTTCATGTTTTCATTGTATTAAAATTATATCCAGAGCATCTCCACCACTATTGAATTCCCAGGTCAGTTATCTTGATATTAGTTACAGTATAGCTCATATGCCAGCATTACTCACAGTGAGTCAACGAAAATATTTAGTTAACAGCAGTTTTCCAGAAATTTGTTTATTTTATTATGGCGTATTTCTCTAGAAGTTAATTCCGCAAGTTTTGGAAATCCATTCGGTGTTGTATGAAGTTAGAAGTTTTCTAATGATTTTAATAATTACACTATTCATCCAGTAATTTTATATTTCTTCATCAACTGCGCTTTTTCTAGTAAATGTGCTCCCTTAAAAAATGATTTTGTAATTAAATTTTATGGAAGCAAATTAAAATAACATTAAATTTAACAACATTAGCAATAAAAAGCTTAAATATAAAAGAAAAAATAACACGTTTTAAATTCCCAGGTAATACATTGAAATTGAAAGAAATTGATCGAACCGAGACGATGTTAAGATCATCGCACAAGAACACGATGCGATGATTTGATTTGAATATTGTTGTGAATCTTTTTGCTGACAACGTTTCGTCGATGATCGAGGAAAAATTTCCCGTTCGCTCATTTGCAATTATAGGTTATGTTTCGTTAAAACGTTTCGATTCTTACAAACCGTAAAAAGCAAAAATCGTTAAAATCTTTATATTTAAAGATGTGAAAAATTATTATATTGCTATCTATATTCAACATTTTATTACTTTCGTATCCTTAATATTTAAGGACATTTATCTAAGTATAAGAAAGTTCAGTGCGGGACACCACTGCAGATTTTTTATTATGGTAATACGTTATGTATATAATGATGATGAGTATGAAGGCCTGATTTAGAAATAAAAAATGTAATAACATATGTAGACAGATACTTCTCAATATTTTTACTCGTCAGGACGTCATCAATTAGTTAAAAACTAAAAACTGCTATCATCAAAATCAAGCAATTACGTAAAGAATATTATTATTATAAAATTGACTAAGAGTTTATCAAACTGTAAAAAATTCAAATACAACATTCATTTTGGTCATTCGTTAAAATTGTGCATTTCATTACAGTTATATATGAGTGTTTGTATACTTCGTCTTTGACGTAGCTCCAGAAATTCACACCGAATTGTGCCAAATAAAGAAACTTAACATAAAAAGTTATTTATACCCAACGAAAAGTAGATATAAAGAAAGAGGAGAACATTTCTATTAAGAAATATGTAATTGACATAAGTTGAGTGTAAGTGGACGGAATGTTATGTAAGATATTCTATTTAAAAGTGGCAATTTGAGCCAAGTGTCAATATTTGATTATTCTGGGGAATATATGTGGTGTGAGAACAAGGTTGGTGGGGTCTAAAAATGACCTAAAGTAAACGTTTCGGGCAAATACGAAAATGAAGTGAAATAAGAACGTTTTTGGTTATGTGAACATTTATACATATAACAAAAATTTTAAAGGAATAAAGTTTGGCAAAAATTGTACTAAAAAACTGGAAACCTGTAAAGATCGCTAAAAAACGAACGTCAGAATACGATGAGTTTTTAGTGTCATTTTCCCTGCTATACGCTTCACGACGCTTGGGAAAAAAATAATAATTGCTAGTCAAGGGCGTGTTTGAAAAAAAATGACAAGTAACGGTGTATGAACGTGAAATATAAAGTGAAGTGTATGAAGTTCAAGAATAATGCAGCGTTATTCGAAATCGATGCCAAGCAGCAAGTGTATAAGAGAATTTATACTCCGTCCATCTGAAATCCGTGCTTCGGAAATCCGTCTCAAATAGAAATAAAGAAGAATTTAAAAAAAGTATTTCGATTTATCATTTCACCAGACGAACCCACGACATATATATATATATAAAATTTAATAGAAAGAACCCTGAGATTAAACTTAATTAACGATCAAATGTTGAGCCCTGTAAAATAAAAATTTCGAGCACATTAATATTTTATTTAATGGAGCCTTTGTATTGAAAGTAGAGGTTTATAATTTTGTTAATAAAATTACAATTTTTTGAATTCGTTAATAAGTAAATTTACCATAATATTTCAAAACAATATATCTATACATGCAAAAATCTCAGCTATTGATTTTAAATTAAAACTGATTCAGTGTTTCAAGGGGATAAAAGTGTATCTGGAAAGAATCACATGTAATGAAGTCATTAATTCTACCGTCACACATCTGCTCACATTTGCAATTTTGGCGTCCGCCACCTAAACAAATAATTTATTATCCGTCACACTGCAACGCCGGACAAATATTCCCTCTCTCCCCCCCCCTAATTAGCAGTGTTTGTCATTTTTCGATTTCGACAGTCGAACGTCCATGTAATATTTTCATCTCTATTAGAGTGGGACGTGCGCTATTCCTGGCGGCAGTTTTCCCTAAGGAGCTCAGTCGAAGCGAATCCAGGCATCGGGACCATCATCCTTTCGAGATCGTTCAGTCCCATTTCTACCAACGACAAGAAATCAGGACTAGGTGCCATTCCGCGACATTGAAATTTTGTGCGAAAATCTTGGGGTGAAATTCAAATTCTCCGACTGTACTAAATTTAAATGTTCTAGAAAACACCTGTTCCGTGCGCTGTTCTTTTTTAATCTGCTGCATAACGCGGTTTTTAAAAATATATTGTCGTTATGTAAAGTGTGTGTGAAATTGACTATAAGCCAAAAAGCCATTAAAATACGATACGCACGCCATTAATTAAATGAATATAAAAATAATTTTCGTTAAATTCTTGAACGCCCTTTTGAGGACATTTGGTGTGCGCTAGACGATATGGCGTAAGAATCAGAAGTGCCCGACATTTCATAATTTTGTGTAATTCGGTGTAACAGGAAAATAAAAGTGCGAAAATGTGCTGCAAGTGCTGTTGTGCTACTGTACCTCCCATCCACATACCGATAAATATGAACAACCAGAGCGATGTGTACAGACATAAAGTGAGTTTTTTGCATGTGTGATTTTGAATCTCTGAAAGACAGTGACAGGTGTACGTTTAATTTTGTGAATTATATAATCTATACCTATATTTATTTAAAAAATTGGGTCAATATTTCCAATTAACGAAACGAAACGAAACCACGGTATCGCCAAAAATGACTTTTTATTTTTAACTGAAATAGATCTGAGGATAGATATCGTTCTACTTTTATACCAACAATGTAAGTTTTATGAAATTTAAAAAATGTGCACAGCAGGGCTTAAGTTACGTAGAATGTATCTTCAAACTTCCAGTTATGTATGCAACATCTACTCTCTTTTTAGAGAAAATCTTGCTAATTTCGAGCGGCGATTTTTTGGAACAAATGAAAGATTTCAACCCTTATCCGTTTCATTGCGAAACACGCCATGACGCTTCAATTAGTAGTAGTGATAATGATAATCATCCCTGGCATGATTCTTGAAAAATCCACTTTAACCCGAAAGGGTTAAAATGTAGTCTCTCGGTGGAAATTTACTGTTATTTTTAAAGTTCTAAAATAAAATATGATTATTACACAATGCAACATCATCGCGTCTTTGAAGTAAAAAAGTAAAAACGATTTCACAATTGATAACATTAACCTAAATTACGTAAACACTAAGGTGAGAAGCATACATTCCGCGTGGAAATAATTATATATAGTCAATGTTTAATCTGCACAGACTAGAAGTTTGGCCTTTCGTCTAGCCAATTCCGATAGAAGAAAAAATAGATCAAGGAAATAAATAGTATGTATGTACATATGCACACGTACATTTTAAAGAGCTGTGCAATTTCAGAATAAGTTTGGCTTGTTTTAGTTTCTAATTTCCAATTTTTTTGACTAAACAAATTAAATTAAAGATAACCAATTCATATTATTTGCTTGTACAATGTCCATTTCATTGCAAACATTTGATTAGAGACTAGATACATCTGAAATCATGGCAAGGACACACTGGACTTTCATTAATTCATTTTTATTTCGTGGCCATATTCATTCTTCTATTTCAATTTTCATCACTTTCCATATGTTTGAAGAATACAGCCATTAAAATGCATCTGTATAGGTGTTATTGCAGGTACATTGGTTTAAACCTGTGGACTAATTTACGAAAATTTAGACGCGGATTTGGTCATCTTAAGGTAACCAGAGCATTTAAATTGTTTCGCGTTTTCTTACGGTGCTTTTTTATTCGGATTTTACTAGTTTTTTACTTTGCGAATTCATTTTTACTTTCTTATCCTTATGCATGAAGAGGTACAGTTCATGAACATTTTCGAATTCGAGATTTTAATTGAGATACACGTTTTCATCTTCCCTAAACTTATTCTGACTATTTTCGCAATTACGTCTGTATTTAAATCTTAAACAACTTTTATTTAAAATCACGACCCGTTTGCTGGACCACTGCTGATATTTTATACAAATACTCCAGCAAATTTCTTTTTTCTACTTTCGACATAATTACACAGACATTTTGTTGTTTACAATCACCAATATTGGACATTGATTATTCGTATGGCTAATAACCAACTCCCAATAAAACATACATGAAATATAATTGTTATTAGGAAGTTACCAAAAATAAATGTATTCATTCACAAAAAATAAAAAATCCGGAAACGGATTATAATATCGCATGTATATTATAAGCTCTACTTAGATAAGTGATTAATTCGATTATATCGGTAATAGTAATAAAATCCAACGTTCTAGCTGAAAAAATTCATAGATTGCAAAACTTCAGAACAATAGAACAATACTTAGCACATGTTCACCACATAAATATATAACAAGGTACGAAAAACTTACTAGAGTCTGAAATCGTATAGTATAGGAGTACTAGTCATAGCTATGCCTAGCAAACTGATCTTGACGTTAAGCTTTCTCATATTTAATTATTTCTGTAAAAGGTACCGTACCATTTCTTCTGATATGCCACGGGCCTCAGCTATCTCGCAAACCTTTAATCGCCGGTCGTCCAAATACCACATTGTACAGCTTCTCGATGTATTGTGGTTGCAGTGTTTCAATTGATGTACGACCACGTTTAGCCTCAGCTGCACGTTTCTTTACTGTTGAAAATAAAAGAGAAATGAAGAATTGTATAATGGCACGATATTCTAGTTTATCCATTTCAACACAACGCACACAACATTTCTGCTTTAAAAATCCGGATAAAGAAAACTGTTTGATAGATTATGTTTAGAATTGACGTTCATTATTGAGATACGTTTACCAACATAAAAAAAACATCGATATCAACGCCATATCTGTGCTAGGCTGAGAACTTTCCTCCTTACAGAACCTTATTGGATATACCAAAATTCTTTTGTTAAAAGCTCATTTATATGTACTAAATGGTTGTCGAAACTAAATTAATACGCACGAAATTAAAAGCAAATAGAACGAACTCTGAGCAAAAGAAAAACAGTGGGGTCCAACCTGTTGCATTTCTCCGTTGATCGCAGATATACAGTGCAATTATATTCGATGAAAGAAAACACACCTCTTACAGAGAGGGAAAAAGTGACATTAGTATGTATTATAAATATTTACATTAGTTACCAGAAATCTCATATGCTTGTTGATCTATTTGGTGGCTCTAAATAGTTTGATTCAAATAAACAATAGCCTCACTAGGGCCCCAAATAAACCAACTCAAATTACAATTCATTTGTAAATAAGTAAGAGAAACGTTCTACTAAAAGTAACTACTCGCTCAGTCCAAATTCCGGAGCGAATTTCTTCAATTTCAGACCATTTACCGCTTTTATCATTATGTCCGCCGTCATCTCATTCGTTGGTTTGTACAACAATTTGATTTTGATGTCGTTAGACTCGTCGCTTTCGTACAAATGGTCCTGGATGAAATATTTCCTGACGTCGATGTGTTTTGTACGTGCGTGGTAGTTGCGATTCGTCGCAAGGTGAAGTGCTCCCTGGTTGTCGCAGTACAAAACGATTTCTTTTGGCGCCTCCAAAAAAATTTCGCACTCAAGACGTTTGCGCCAGAGAGGCTCCTGTATCGCCGCGACCATCGACATGAATTCAGCTTCGGTAAATGACAATGCGATCGTTGGCTGGAGACGGGACGAAATGTTAGCTTCTGATCAATCGTTCCCTTGAGATATCGCAGAACTCGTTTCACGGCGGTCAAATGAGCGATGCCGCTTGGTACGGAATTTTTGCCGCCTCTTGTCGCTCTGCTTCCGTTTTGGGACACAATTCCTCTGAGAGCTTCTGGTTGACGTCCATGACGTCCATCATGCCGAGTGATGTTCATGCCTCTCTCAAATATTTCATTTTGAAATGCGAAGTCGTTTTTCAGTTTGGTACACATCATCGTATTGCTCGAAAAAATCATGATGTCGTCAACCCACACCGCCAAGATGATGGTGTTCTTCTGCGAATGCCTGAAATAAATGCATTGGTCTATCGAAGAACGTGTGAATTTCAGCCTTTTCTCCAATACATCATTCAGCTTGTCGTTCTACACACGACTGGACTGCTTCAAACCGTACAGTGCTCGCTTCAGACGATAAACCCTGCCCGATTTATCGTCGGCTCCCTCCGGCTGACGCATAAAAATGTCCTCCGTCAGTTCGCCCTGAAGAAAAGCAGACACTGCGTCCATTTGATGGATAATCATGTTGAATTTCGCAGCCATGGCTAACAGGAAACGTATCGACGAGTATCTGGCAACGGGAGAGTATGTCTCATCATAATCGATGCCGTGTACTTGGGAATATCCCTTGATGACGAGGCGGGCTTTGTGACGTTCGATAGCACCTCGGGCATTACGTTTGATCTTATAGACGCATTTACTATCGATTGCCTTTCGTCCGGCCGGCAACACACACAATTCCCATGTCCCATTCGCCACCAGCGATTCATACTCCTCACGCATCGCTTCCTCGCATTGGCGTCTATCGAGCGACATGAATTTCATGTATTAACAGCACATGGACTCACTTCGAAATCGGCCTCACTGAGCGAAGAATACATCGAATTCTCCACATCCAATGCCTCACTCGTCAGACGTGTCGCTGACCGTGTCGTTCGTTGTTCCACCATCGGTACCTTCTCGTACAGGTGAATTTGTTTCAACGAATTCCTTCGACGTATTTAAATTATCGATTGGATTCGATGGTTGTGACAATGAAATCGATTCGTTTGTCTGCATTAAATTACCAGTTTCGGCCTCATTTGCCTTACTGTACGAGTCAGTACCGTCGCTGTCACTCGAATTATTGCTGTCATTGATATTGTTGCAGATCGAATCAATTTCGGTGATCGAATTCAGTTTGGATGCTACTGGTGGAAGAGAACGATTAGATTTGTTCGACGGAATTAGCCTGCTCGTTTTCGACTCAATGAAGACGACATCTCTGTTCACGATGACCTTTCTCGCCACCGGATCGTAGAGACGGTATGCTTTCGACGTTTCGCTGTATCCAATCATGATGCATTCCGTTGATTTCGATGAAAGCTTGTTGCGATCCACTTTTGGAATATGCGCCATCGCTTTACTTCCAAATACGCGCCATGAGGACAAATCCGGTTTCCGCTTGGTCCACCGCTCTTCTGGTGTTTCGTGTTTCATATCACGACATGGAATCCGGTTGACCAAGTACGCCGCCGCATGAAGCCAACGTCGCTATGTGTCAACTCCAATACACTCGATGCTCGCTTTCAGCAAAAGTTGCACGTGTTTGTTTTCCCTTAACGCATACCACACATTTGTCGTCTTCACCCCCAGAAAATTCCACACCATTAACCACTGATTTGACTTTCTTCAGACTTGTGTCGTATGAATGGCCCAAGCGACGATGCCACAAATTTACGTCCGCCGCTGAGCAAAATAAAACAGTGAGGTTCAACCTTAGCCAGAAATGTAAGCTCAATAATAATGAACACTGTTGAAAAATGTTAAACCTATTTTACTAACCAAAACTATTAAAAGAGGATGCGTGAGCTTTATGTTTGTATGTTATTATGTCGACTACAATAGTCTTTTCATCTTTCCAACTCATACTGCCTTCCGAACTTCACACATCCCTCTGTATTGCTTGCGGTAACCACATATGCGATATATATTGCCTCTGTCGGTATAAGCAATATGTTTATTGGTGAATAGTTGAGTTGTCCTATTTAACGTATATTCTACATATTTTGTAAGAATATAACAAACGCTAATAATGCAAATGAAAATGATAAAGACACAAATGGAACACAAAACAGAAGAAGAGTAAACAAGTAAACCATGTGAAAACGTTAGGAGATGGCTGACCTCAAAAGTCGGACAATAATTTTAATTTAATAATGCTAGCAACAAAATAACTTCTCAACAAAATGTACTTCCTGCCTTCCTGCATCGGAATGTCCACGAAAACTCAAACATAACTGTAGGTAACACAAAAAGCCAACATAACCCTACCTAACCAGTACATGTTTAATGAACAAACACATATAAGGCGATTCAATGGGAATTATGGTAATTACAAGTACCATTTCTCAAAATAGTCACAAATATTAATAAGAATAATAAATCGGCCATACATACGAACGACGTTTGATGCCATAATATAACAAACTTCTAAAGTTACAACAGGAAGTCGTGTCCTCAAGGAACAATAATAGTAAGTTTCTGAACCAAATTAAATGCCCTACATGCGAGACTCGAAGATCAATTACACTACAAAAATTGTGGAGACGAATGTAGGTATCCTGGACACAGAGCACCAATGAAAGAACGCACATTATTCAAAATCGCTACGAAAGCCAAAGAAGAAATAAAATATAAAAAAGAATTTCATAAAAACTAAGCAAATAAAGGATACAGATATTTGATTTACTAATAATAAATAATAAAAATAACGAAACTAAACAAATAGCTATTTATGGTATAAGTGGATAAATTATATTTTCCAATTTTATTCCCGTTGCTATTGACGTGTGGCGGCAAACATTTTATTCATCCTTTTGATTAAACGGTTGTTTTAATAATGAGATTTAATATACAAAATGAGCATTTTATTATTAGGAATTGGAAAAAATCATTTCATATATCAATTAAATTCTTATGCGAAGCAAATGATTGCCAGAAGTTATTATGTAATTAAAATAATTAATACACACGCAAAGGAAATAAATTCAAAATCAAATTAAAAGCAAAACGAAGCTAGTAAAAAATAAATAAAAACATATTTAATGAAATTTAGACAAATAATTAATTAATTAACTGAGACAAATAACTGAAAATAAAATTTACAAAATTGGAGAGCAATATATTTTAAGTGATACAAACCGTACCTTATATAAACGATTAAGATTTATATGCCTATGATTCTGTTCACCGGCCAACAATTCGAGTCTTCGCGTATGCTTATTAATGTTATTTATTGATTACACAAGCCCCAAATGTATATAAAAGTCTGTATATTAATTAGCAATTTTAAAATACAGCATGTCGACAATGACAGAAAAATCTAAATATTACTTTACAGATCGTGCACCAAAAGATGCTATGAACGATAATTAAATAAATCTATAAAAATAACGAGTTCGATCGATGTGCTTTCTTCTTGGAACGTGTCAATAGCAAATACTTTAGTATCTGTCCAAAAAGAACCACCGTCAAATGTTGAAACTTGTTTCAACACATAAAAAGATCAAAGCAATTAAGTTCATAAATACGATAGTTAAAGTGAAACGATGTGATGCAGCGACCCAATCGCGTTCTTTTGGAGAACTGTTTAATTAATGTTGATGGCATATTTTGTTACTTTTGAATGAAATAATGATAAATAAGAAAAAGAAGTGATTGTGGTATATGGGGTATCATAACAAAATTGCTCTAAATTTTTAAATTATAATTTTAGGAAAACTGTTATAATAGTATTTTATTCTTCTGTGCATATTTTCTGTTACGTACATGAAATCATTATCGATCAATTCGAGAAGGTCTTACTGTATTCCTGACCACCTGAATAATGTTTTGTTGAATTTATTTATTGAACCAACATTTCATCACAAGTAGACCTAATGTAAACTTCGACCATAATTTTTTAAATACCCTCTATAGCGGTAATGCCTGTAGCGATACCTTCGTTTTTAAGATGACTGACACTAGTGGTATTATTGATATTGTGAATGCTGTCAAGACCAAAAGTGTGGGGTCTGATAAAATCAATATAGACGTCCTAAAAATTTGTAGTCCTGTAATAATACCTTATTTGACTAATATTATAAATAGTTGTATTCTTCAATCAATATTTCCTTCTCAATGGAAGCATGCTTTGGTAATTCCTGTACCAAAGATATCATCTCCATGTACTCTTAATGATCTCCGCCCCATAAGTATTAATCCTACTGTATCAAAAATCCTTGTAAAAATAATGTTTAATCAAAGGATAGAATTTATCTCTTCTAATAACTTATTACCTGAAGTACAGTCTGGTTTTAGAAAAAAATATAGTTGTAACACTGCCCTCTTAAAAATCTCCAATGACATACTTACAGCCTCAGACAAAGGAGAAGTAACTATATCAGTTTTGCTCGACTTCTCTAAAGCTTTTGACTGTCTAGATCATTCCATTTTTCTTAAAATCCTCACATACATGGGTTTCTCAAACAGTTCCCTTGATTTAATATCATCATATCTATCCAACAGAAAACAAAGCGTTAAGCTGAACAATAATATATCTGAACATGTCTCAGTTAATATCGGCGTTCCCCAAGGTACGTCCCTTGGGCCACTTTTCTTTTCGTTATATACATCCAAATTTCCTTATGTGGTTTTGTTGTTGGGGAACAACAATTATTGCAATAGCATCAGGCACTTAGTGGATATTAATATAAATGGAATTCCGATTGCGGTTTCTGACACAGCAAAGAACTTGGGTCTGCTGATTGACAACTCATGGCGTTACCGAGGTCATATTACTAGGATTATTAGCCATTCCTATAACAGATTAAGATGCTTGTTTCCACACCGCAATTACTTATATATAAAAACAAAATTATTATTATTATTATTATATATTGATATTCTCTCAATTAGTTACACAGTAGTGAGCCCACCCTTCCGTTGAATTTCTAAAGCACTCGAGTTGCTCACCAAATATTATCGGATTAGTTTTTTCTGAAGCAGTTTTAAGACGATATTAATGTGCCAAATAAATGGAAACCACTTTAAAATTTAACTAAATCAATCTCTGTTTCCGGCCGTTGTCGCCTTGCTGCAACACTTACTTTTCCGATTTTTAAACTGTTTTCTAATATGCACTGTGCAGTAAATGTAATGACGAAATCAATATGATAAAAGCAAACTTATGTACGTCTAAACATATATTCGAATCTGGACATGTTATAAGTTTGAATAATTTAAAATTGTTAAGAAATGTATCTTATAACAATCAGTTAGATTCTTTTGAAAGTATTTTTATTTTTAAGAACAGATTAAATTTAATTAATTCAGATTATGGACAGATTCCGAGGTCACCACTTTATGAATTGCTATAAGATACAATTTTTAACTTGTAAGGTTCATATTTATTTACTATTTTATAGCGTTAGTGTTCGTTGCTATTTTTATGTTTGTTTTGTGTATCGTAGATACCTAATTTTTCTGAAGATGACAACATAGTTGTTGAAATATGTACATATTAAAAGTGTTTAATAAATATGTGAGAAGGGGAAGGTATTATTATTATTGAAATTATATACGTCTGTTTAAAAAAAAATCGTGGGACCGCAAATTGAAAATTTAGACCAATTATTTGATTATCTGACATTCAATTTGTTGTTTATTTTCATGGTCGAATTGACTCATTGTATTTGAAATGGTATATTTGAGAAAACCTACCAGCACAAACACGAACGTTTTACGACTCTACGTGTTTATATAGTAAAATTCAAATTGCAATTTTACATTAACATTCTTCGCGTTTAAAAACTAGTTGGACATCGGCCAAGTTAAACACGAATTCATTGGACATCGGAGGTTTATTCTATAATTTAATGAAATTAGTCACTATTGTTAAATCAGTTCGTTTATTTAACAAGTGATAACTAACCCGTCTCAAGCAAAACACGCAGTCTTCAAAGTTGTTTATGTTTGGTCTCGTGAGAGTCGATTAAAATTGATTCATATGTTTTGAAAGATGATTGCAATTAATATTGACATGATAAATTGTTATTGTAATTAAATTGTAACTATCATCTTATTAATTAAAGTAAACGAAAACAACAATTATACAATACATATATTGATGTTCTTCGACATCGTTTATATTTATGATTTTATTTAATTTCAACAAAACATTCCATCAAACTTTCAACTAATATCCCTAAACGTTAAATCACTATATAAAAATCCGCGGTGGTCCGCACGAAACTTACTTATACTTAGTTATACTACGTTTTTCGAAAAAACTTTTCAAATGAGTTGTTTAAAATATCAATATCTATAATTTATGTAAGAATATTTTTTCCGTAACGTGTACCGTTTTCGAGATATGGAAAAAGGTGATAAGAGAAAACCATCACTTCCGGTTGAGAGATTGCGTTCAAAATATGACGTTTTCCTCCTTGCTACATACAAATGTTAAGTTTAAAGTTTCATAGCTCTAGCTATAATCGTTTGGACGCTAGAGCGCGCACAGACACACACACACACACAGACACATACGTCATTCCCAAAATAGTCAGAAACGATTCAGGGGACCTCAAAACGCGTATATCCGTTAAAATCTCGAGGTCGAAATTTTTCATGATTCCTATACTTACTTGTACATAAAGTATAAGTAAGTAAAAATATACAAACAAATCTAGAAATATGCATATTAAGGAAATGGAATATAATTAAAAAATACACTGTATTAAATAAAAATGATTTCATGGGCGCAATTGAACTTTACCTAACATCTATATATTTTACAAACTTGCACACAAAACCTACCAACTCACAATGATACACAAATTTCAACAACTCTAATATACCTATAGTATACAATATTATATTGTCGTCGCCAGCTTAGTAGACATTGACAACATATTAAAAATTAAATCCATCTTGAAAAAAATATTACCCAGAAAATGTATACAATAAAATTATTAATAAAAAAATTATTACTATAACCAATAATACAAAAAAGGTAATACAAACTCGGACACCAAGCAACAAATTACACTACAATAATATATACGATTACCTTACAAATAATTAAAAAAATGTAATATTACGATCGCACACATACCAAACAAAATACCAAAAGCTAATGACACAAAATTAAAAAAATAAAATAACCCCATATTTACAAATGCATTGTTTAAAAAAATTGCATACTTAACTCACATAAATATTAGGTAAATGTGTACAGCATTATCAATAAATGCAATAAAACAAAAATATACTGTTGATTTTAACAACGTAAAAAAAATCCGCGGTGGTCCGCACGAAACTTTCTTATACTTTATTTCTAAAAGAACTTTTCAAACAAATGTTTTTTGTTAAATTCCAATATATAACCTTTATACGAACAATTTTTGCTATAACGCGAACCGTTTTCGAGATATAGATAACGTTGATTTGATTAAACCATCAGTTTGAGATATTGCTTTCAAAATGTGACGTTTTTTTTCCACGCTATATATACTAATCCTAAGCTTAAAGTGTCATAGTGTGACCTTCAATAGTTAGACGCTGGAGCGCGCACAGCCACACGTTTGTTTAGCCGCCCGATCGCAATATTATAAAATCTGCAGTGGTCCGCACTGAACTTTCTTATACTCAGTTATACTACATTATCCGAAAAAACTTTTCAAATGAAGGTTGTTTAAAATATCAATATCTATAACTTATGTAAGAATATTTTTTCCGTAACGTGTACCGTTTTCGAGTTTCGAGATATGGAAAAAGGTGATAAGAGTAAACCATCACTTCCGGTTGAGAGATTGCGTTCAAAATAGGACGTTTTCCTTCTTGCTACATACAAATGTTAAGTTTCATGTTTCAGAGCTCTAGCTTTAATCGTTTGGGCCGTAGAGCGCGCAAAGACACACAGACACAGAGTCGCAGACAGACACACAGCACACAGACGTCATTCCAAAAATAGTCAGGATCGATTCAGGGGACCTCAAAACGTGTATAACAGTTGAAATCTCGAGTTCGAAAATGTTCATGATTCCTATACTTACTTATACATAATGTATAAGAGATTAAAAATCCGCGGTAGTCCGCACGAAACTTATTTATACTCAGTTATACTACGTTTTTCGAAAAAACTTTTCAAGTGAAAGTTGTTTAAAATATCAATATCTATAATTTATGTAAGAATATTTTTTCCGTAACGTGTACCGTTTTCGAGATATGGAAAAACGTGATAAGAGTAAACCATCACTTCCGGTTGAGAGACGTTGAAAATAGGACGTTTTCCTCCTTGCTACATACAAATGTTAAGTTCAAAATTTCAGAGCTCTAGCTATAATCGTTTGGACGCTAGAACGCGCACAGACACACACACACACACACACACAGCTAACATTTGTATGTAGCAAGGAGGAAAACGTCCTATTTTGAACGCAATCACTCAACCGGAAGTGATGGTTTACTCTTATCACCTTTTTCCATATCTCGAAAACGGTACACGTTACGGAAAAAAATATTCTTACATAAATTATAGATATTGATATTTTAAACACTTTCACTTGAAAAGTTTTTTCGAAAAACGTAGTATAACTAAGTGTAAGTAAGTTTCGTGCGGACCACCGCGGATTTTTTAAATTTAAGTTTTCAAGATATGGAAAAAGGTGATAAGAGTAAACCATCACTTCCGGTTGAGTGCATTCAAAAAGGACGTTTTCCTCCTTGCTATATAAAAATGATAAGTTTAAATTTTCATAGCTCTAGCTTTAACCGTTTGGACGGTAGAGCGCCCACAGACAGACAGCCAAACAGACCCACACACAGCACACAGACGTCATTTCGAAAATAGTCATAAACGATTCAGGGGACCTCAAAACGTGTATATCCGTTGAAATCTCGAGTTCGAAAATTTTCATGATTCCTATACTTACTTATACATAAAGTATAAGAAAGTAAAAATCTATTTGAATTCTTAACTCAGTCAACACCGAACACGCATTTTATTTGTTTGCTTGTGCACTATAGCAAACGGAAACAAATAAAATAAAATCTGCAGTGGTCCGTACTGAACTTTCTTATACTTAGTTATACTACATTTTTCGAAAAAACTATTCAAATGAAAGGTTTTATCCAAACCATTATAGCTAGAGCTATGAAACTATAAACTTAAGATTTTTATATGGCTAGAAAGAAAACGTCCTATTTTCACAGCAATAGCTCAACCGGAAGTGATCGTTTACTCTTATCACCGTTTTCCTTATCTCGAAAACTGTACGAGCTATCAAAAAAATTGCTCTTATATAAGTTAAAGATATTAAAATTGTAAACAACTTTCATTTGAAAAGTTTTTCGAAAAATGTAGTATCACTAAGTATAAGAAAGATCAGTGCGGACCACTTTACTTACTCGAGATTTTAACGGATATACACGTTTTGAGGTCTCCTGAATCGATTGTGACTATTTTTGGAATGACGTCTGTGTGTCTGTCTGCCTATGTGTCTGTGCGCGCTCTACCGCTCAAACGACTAAAGCTAGAGCTCTGAAACTTTAAACTTAACATTAGTATGTAGCAA
The DNA here is from genome assembly GCA_959613385.1 of Geotrupes spiniger. NCBI lineage: Eukaryota > Metazoa > Arthropoda > Insecta > Coleoptera > Geotrupidae > Geotrupes > Geotrupes spiniger. The sequence goes on from OY390738.1 coordinate 4,237,242, forward strand.
GGAGGAAAACGTCCTATTTTGAACGCAATCACTCAACTGGAAGTGATGGTTTACTCTTATCACCTCTTTCCATATCTCGAAAACGGTACACGTTACGGGAAAAAATATTCTTACATATCGAAAAACATTCGAAAAACATTTGAAAAACGTAGTATTACTAAGTATAAGTGAGTTTCGTGCGGACCACCGCGGATTTTTTAATTTGGTTTCTTAAAACATAAAATTTTAAACAATTCTAACTATAACTAATGTAATGTGGTGATCTTTTCCAGTATGTTAATCAAAAATATTAAAATGCTTCAGTTCATAAAAGCAGTACACCTTTAAGGGGTTATGAACATTAATTAAACCGGCACATGAAGACTAACTGGTGTAACATTAGTCCACCTATCATCACGTATCAAATTTTACATTTTTCTGCCATTTTTGACGTGAGATATTTGCAATTTTTTGAACTTAGTTGTACTGACCCTTTTATGTGTTGACACTGGACATTTGACAGTCGTTCTTATTTAGTCACAGCAATGTCTTAGGCAGGGTTTCGTCTTGTCGGTGTTCTGTTGTCAGTGGTTCGTTAGGAGTGATTGATTCGCGCCAAACAGTTTTGATGGCCACTACTTGTAAAGGTATTTCAACAACTAAAGTTCTTGGTAATCGCTACTAACGAAGTGTAATACATGTAAATTTTACATTTTTCTGTCATTTTTGACATGATTATTTTCATGTATTAACGTTTTGGTAATCATAGCGTTCGTAAATAAATGTTCAAAAATACCACCTCTAAACATTTTCTGCTTCGTCTACGAAGGGCGCCTGTAGTTCAAAATGTTTACCTAATATGCTGTCTTCGATGCTCAAAAACATTTGATAACTTTGTTGTTCTGATAATGTGTCAGTGTATTGTGACAGTGATTTAACGTTTATTTTTGAGTTTGTACGATTACACTGTTACAAAATGCCACACACTTATTCAAATTTAGAATATGCAAATATGGTGTTTGTTTATGGTTTTTGTAATGAGAATGCTACAGCTGTTGTTGAAGAATATCATCAACGGCTACCACATCAGACACATCGTAATAAAAATGTATTTATCGGAGTTTCCAACAAACTGTGCGAGACCGGAAAGCTTCCCAGTGTTAACATAACATCTGAACATCTGAGCTACTCGACAAGATTTGGAAGAGGTAGAAGATATTCTGGATGTAGTAGCAGAAGATGAAACGACCAGCTCATGAAGAATTAGTATTAAGTTGGGCATTCCACAAACAAGAATAATAAACACACTCCACTAACAAGGCTTACATCCATACCATGAGAGTATAGCACCTACAACCGGAAGATTATCCTAAACATATGGAATTTTGTAGGTGGATAAATAATAATCCTCCTGTTGTATCACGCATACTTTTTACAGACGAAGCAACATTCACCCGTGACGGCATTAATAATACTCACAACTGTCATGTATGGTCAGACGAAAATCCCCACGCAACAGTCGAAAGTAATTTTCAACATAAGTTTTCGGTAAACGTGTGGTGTGGTATGGTCGCTTGTTATTTAATTGACCCTTTCATTTTGGAGAATCTTATTTAAATTTAATTATTTTTTTACAAAATGAATTACACGGACTACAAGAGGATGTTCCTTTAAATGTCAGAATGCAAATGTGCAGCACGATGGAGCTCCTACACATTTCACTCGTCAGGTCAAGCAACATTTGGACGAAAGATTTTCAGGGCATTCGAATGGTCGCGGTGGTCCTATTAGTTGGCCTCCAAGATCTCCAGACCTCATATCACTAGATTATTGTTTATGAGGCTGGTTCAAAGATGAAGTGTACAAAATAAAAGTCGACACTCGGGATGCACTAATTCAACGCGTTCCTCGCGACACCCTGTATATACACTGGCTTTCAAATAAAATAGACCACCCCCAAACCACTGAACGTAGAATGATGAAACTTGATAAAAATAACTAGTACACGTAGACAAACAAATGATTACATTTTTAAGAAACACTGATAATATTTAATGATTAAAAAGTTAATAATGAGTTACATCTCCCACGTACTCTTATGCACCCATCAACCCTTCTGGGCATACTGGAAATTAGATTATTAATATCCTCTTGAGGTACCTCATCCCAGGCTAACTGTAACTGTTGACGTAACTTCTCTAAGGTATTGGGAAGATGGGGTAAACGCTGCAATCTTCTTTCCATCATATCCCAGACATGTTCAATGGGCGATAAATCTGGTGATCTTGGTGGCCAGGGCAACATATTGATGTTGTTTTCTTCTAGGAAGGCTGACGTTACATGAGCAGTATGAGGCCGCGCATTATCTTGCTGGAAGGCTGCTCCTGGAAGGTTTTGTAGTAATGGCACAAGAACTGGTTCCAACTGAATCAATATAACGTCTGGCGTTTAATGTGCCCGAAATGAATAACACATGAGATCTTCTTCCATAGCGTATTGCGCCCCCCCATACCATAACCCCAGGAATTAAAGCCGTATGGCGACGTTGAACAAATTGTAAATTTTGCCTATGACCACTAGGTCGCCTAATAATCGAACGTCCGTCATAAGCAAAATCTTGATTCGTCGCTGAAGAAGATCTCATTTCATTCAAGAACCCAATATTGTCTGTCCTGGCCCCAGTGAAGTCTGATGGCTGTATGTTCTCTTGTTAGAGGAAGACGAAAATAAGGACAATTAGAACGTAATCCAAACGTGCGTATTCGGCGATAAATCGTACTCATTGATACCATATGGCCAATTGCGCTTGTCCAATTTATTCCAACGGCTCGTGATGGTTTTTCCGGATCTCTAATTGCATTTCGCCTTAAGAGCCGATCTCATCGCTCTTGACGGCGAACTTCTAGGTTTTCTTCCTGCCAACCTGTACAAGTCTGTGCTATAGTGGTGTGTGACCGATTGACACGTCTGGCTATCTCATCGAAGGTTAAACCAGCCTCATGCATCCCGACAATTCGTCCTCGTTCAAAAGCGTAATTTGCTGAAAATTTACACGTCTTCGAACTCGTGGCATTCTAAAGATCCAATTACAACGAACAAGAATAAACTCCTAACAAATACGACAAATCAACGAAGCTATAGTCAAACGAAAGGCACAGGCAACTGTTGCTAACGAGATAATTTCTGTCAGAAGTGACAGATTGTCTTCAAAACTGAATCAATTGTTTTTCTACGTGCACTAGATATTTTCATCAACTTTCATCATTCGACGTTCAATGGTTCGGGGTGGTCTATTTTATTTCAAAGGCAGTGTGTATGTATATATATATATATATATATATATATATATATATATATATATATATATATATATGATGTTGATACGTAGATTCTCGCGGGTAAAATCTGTTCTGCTTTTTTCTCGGGTAATGAACCGCGTTGTAGAATTATCCCTGTAAGGGTTGTTCCGACGTTTCGGCAATGTCACAATTGCCATCTTCAGGTTGGTCTTCTCGGTCTAAGCGATCTAGAAGAACTGACGTTAGAAGTTACTGCTCCATCTTTATATGCTGTGGTTTCGTTCCGGGTCGATGTGCATGCTTGGTTTCTACTCTGGCTTCGGGTCAGTGGGCCGTGTCGTTCTTGTAGCTCAGTGGGTGGTGATATTTTCTTTTTGTCTGTCACGGACTTGTTATTTGTCCGGCCAGCAAGTGCTGGTCTCCATGTTCTTGGAAGTCTTTGAGCATCATCCCGTTTGTTCATATTTTGTGGCTGCTTTTCTATTTCAATAGCTTCCCGTATTATCCGTGTCGAGAAGTGTGGTATGTTAGCTATGGTTTTCGTGTTCTCAAAATCTATGTTGTGCCCCGTGTCTAATATGTGCTTCACTAGAGATGATGATGTATCCTTTTGTTTCACTGCTCTTATGTGTTCTTTCTTTCGGATATCAATTCTTCTATTAGACTGCCCAATGTACTTGCTGTCACAGTCTTTGCATGGAATTTCATACACACCTTGTTCCTCTAAGGGAATTTTACTTTTCGGATTCCTCAATAGTGCTTCTATCTTCAGGTGTGGTTTAAATACCGTGTCGATATTTTCCTTGCGCAAGATTCGACTAATTTTGTCCGTAGTTCCCTTGACATACGGCAAGAAAGCTGTTGCTATAGGCTTCCTGTCTGCATCTTCAGTTTTTTTCCGTCTTGGTTTAGTTGCTCTTTGTATTTCTCGTTTGGTGTAGCCATTTGCTTCTAATGCCTGGTGTATATTCTTCATTTCTTCGGCCTTGTTGGTGTCGTCTGCAATCCTTTCCGATCTTGTAATGAGCGTCTTTATCACCGAGTGGAGTTGTCCTGGATGGTGGTGTGATTCGGCGTTGAGATATCGGTTGGTGTGGGTCTTCTTTCGGTACACAGTATGGCTCAGGCGATGGTCTTCTGTCTTCGTAAGTAGGACGTCTAGGAACGGCAGCTGATTGTATTCCTCCACTTCCATTGTGAATTTAATTTGGTCGTGTTGTTCATTTAGATGGTTGAGGAAAGTAGCTAGTTCTGTTCTTCCGTGTGACCATATTACGAAAGTATCGTCAACATATCTTAGCCATAGATCAGGTTTGAGTTTCGCAGTGTGCAATGCTGTGGTTTCCAGGTGATCCATGAATAAATTTGCAATTACTGGTGACAGCGGTGATCCCATTGGTGCTCCTTCCATCTGTTTGTACCGTTGGTCTTCGTACATGAAATAAGTATTCTTCAAACAGTGTTCTGCTAAATCCATTATATGTTTAGCTAGTTTGTGCGTCTGTTTGATTATCTCTATGGCTTCTTTGACCGGTATTTGAGTAAAGAGTGACACGACGTCAAAACTTACTAACAGTTGGTCTGGTCGTACTACCTGGTTCTTCAACAGTTCAATCAAATGATCTGCATTTTTTACATATGACTTTGATTGTTCAGCGTACGGTTGGAGTTGTTTTGCAAGATATCTTGCTAGTGGTTGAGTTGGTGATCCTCTGGAACTCACAATTGGCCGTAATGGTACATCCTGCTTGTGGATTTTGGGTAGTCCGTATAGTTTCGGGCATCTTGATGCTTTTTCTCTTGGTATAAGTAGCTTCTTCGTCTCTGGGTCGATTGGTGATGCTGCAATTTTGTCCTTGGTGGTCTTCTCTAAATATGTTGTAGGATCTGTTGGTGTCGGTTTATATGCAGGATCTTCTAATATTGTCTTCATTTTCTTCTTGTATTCGTCGGTATTCATGACGACCGTAGCGTTGCCTTTGTCAGCCCGAAGAATGATGATGTCTTTGTTTCCTCGTAGACTTTTTAAGGCAAGATATTCCTCTCTTGTGATGTTTCTTTTTGGAGGTGTGCTGTACCGTAGGACTCGTGATACCTCTTGACGAATTATCTCAGCTGTGTCCTTGCTCAGTTTTTGTGAGGCTGCTTCCACATTGCTAATAATCTCTTCCACCGGAATCTGATGTGGCGCTACCGCAAAATTGAAACCTTTGGCTAAAATGTTCGTGGAAACTTCATCCAGCCGGAGATCCGAGAGGTTGTACACCACTTTCGTTTTCACAGTAGTGTTTTCACGAATATTCACTATTGGTTTCTGGTCTTCTTTTAATTTGTCGAATTTATTCTTGTGTTTTTCTGTTGATAGACGATATTCGGTTTCTGCACGAAATTCTGCCAAGTTGTCGATTTTCAGCCACAGGAAAGGATGGATGGTGTTGCTGAGGTTCAAGCGTAACTTGAGTAAATTTGTGCTGATGTCATCCAGTTGGTGTCTTGTTCTATGTATTGCTTCTCGCACTAATGCCGAACTGGCTCTTCGTAAAATCCTCGTCGTAGTCGGTGTCTTGCTGTGGTGTGAGAGTGCCATGCACTTAGGAATAATATTTCCATCTCGACATCTTTTTAGAAATGATAAGTTGCACAATGATCGTTCCTTCTTTGTTCGTAACTTCTCGAACGTCCTCGATTGGTGAAAAATCTCCTCCCCGTAGAGATTTATGATGTTGATACGTAGATTCTCGCGGGTAAAATCTGTTCTGCTTTTTTCTCGGGTAATGAACCGCGTTGTAGAATTATCCCTGTAAGGGTTGTTCCGACGTTTCGGCAATGTCACAATTGCCATCTTCAGGTTGGTCTTCTCGGTCTAAGCGATCTAGAAGAACTGACGTTAGAAGTTACTGCTCCATCTTTATATGCTGTGGTTTCGTTCCGGGTCGATGTGCATGCTTGGTTTCTACTCTGGCTTCGGGTCAGTGGGCCGTGTCGTTCTTGTAGCTCAGTGGGTGGTGATATTTTCTTTTTGTCTGTCACGGACTTGTTATTTGTCCGGCCAGCAAGTGCTGGTCTCCATGTTCTTGGAAGTCTTTGAGCATCATCCCGTTTGTTCATATTTTGTGGCTGCTTTTCTATTTCAATAGCTTCCCGTATTATCCGTGTCGAGAAGTGTGGTATGTTAGCTATGGTTTTCGTGTTCTCAAAATCTATGTTGTGCCCCGTGTCTAATATGTGCTTCACTAGAGATGATGATGTATCCTTTTGTTTCACTGCTCTTATGTGTTCTTTCTTTCGGATATCAATTCTTCTATTAGACTGCCCAATGTACTTGCTGTCACAGTCTTTGCATGGAATTTCATACACACCTTGTTCCTCTAAGGGAATTTTACTTTTCGGATTCCTCAATAGTGCTTCTATCTTCAGGTGTGGTTTAAATACCGTGTCGATATTTTCCTTGCGCAAGATTCGACTAATTTTGTCCGTAGTTCCCTTGACATACGGCAAGAAAGCTGTTGCTATAGGCTTCCTGTCTGCATCTTCAGTTTTTTTCGTCTTGGTTTAGTTGCTCTTTGTATTTCTCGTTTGGTGTAGCCATTTGCTTCTAATGCCTGGTGTATATTCTTCATTTCTTCGGCCTTGTTGGTGTCGTCTGCAATCCTTTCCGATCTTGTAATGAGCGTCTTTATCACCGAGTGGAGTTGTCCTGGATGGTGGTGTGATTCGGCGTTGAGATATCGGTTGGTGTGGGTCTTCTTTCGGTACACAGTATGGCTCAGGCGATGGTCTTCTGTCTTCGTAAGTAGGACGTCTAGGAACGGCAGCTGATTGTATTCCTCCACTTCCATTGTGAATTTAATTTGGTCGTGTTGTTCATTTAGATGGTTGAGGAAAGTAGCTAGTTCTGTTCTTCCGTGTGACCATATTGAGTGAATATTCGTGAAAACACTACTGTGAAAACGAAAGTGGTGTACAACCTCTCGGATCTCCGGCTGGATGAAGTTTCCACGAACATTTTAGCCAAAGGTTTCAATTTTGCGGTAGCGCCACATCAGATTCCGGTGGAAGAGATTATTAGCAATGTGGAAGCAGCCTCACAAAAACTGAGCAAGGACACAGCTGAGATAATTCGTCAAGAGGTATCACGAGTCCTACGGTACAGCACACCTCCAAAAAGAAACATCACAAGAGAGGAATATCTTGCCTTAAAAAGTCTACGAGGAAACAAAGACATCATCATTCTTCGGGCTGACAAAGGCAACGCTACGGTCGTCATGAATACCGACGAATACAAGAAGAAAATGAAGACAATATTAGAAGATCCTGCATATAAACCGACACCAACAGATCCTACAACATATTTAGAGAAGACCACCAAGGACAAAATTGCAGCATCACCAATCGACCCAGAGACGAAGAAGCTACTTATACCAAGAGAAAAAGCATCAAGATGCCCGAAACTATACGGACTACCCAAAATCCACAAGCAGGATGTACCATTACGGCCAATTGTGAGTTCCAGAGGATCACCAACTCAACCACTAGCAAGATATCTTGCAAAACAACTCCAACCGTACGCTGAACAATCAAAGTCATATGTAAAAAATGCAGATCATTTGATTGAACTGTTGAAGAACCAGGTAGTACGACCAGACCAACTGTTAGTAAGTTTTGACGTCGTGTCACTCTTTACTCAAATACCGGTCAAAGAAGCCATAGAGATAATCAAACAGACGCACAAACTAGCTAAACATATAATGGATTTAGCAGAACACTGTTTGAAGAATACTTATTTCATGTACGAAGACCAACGGTACAAACAGATGGAAGGAGCACCAATGGGATCACCGCTGTCACCAGTAATTGCAAATTTATTCATGGATCACCTGGAAACCACAGCATTGCACACTGCGAAACTCAAACCTGATCTATGGCTAAGATATGTTGACGATACTTTCGTAATATGGTCACACGGAAGAACAGAACTAGCTACTTTCCTCAACCATCTAAATGAACAACACGACCAAATTAAATTCACAATGGAAGTGGAGGAATACAATCAGCTGCCGTTCCTAGACGTCCTACTTACGAAGACAGAAGACCATCGCCTGAGCCATACTGTGTACCGAAAGAAGACCCACACCAACCGATATCTCAACGCCGAATCACACCACCATCCAGGACAACTCCACTCGGTGATAAAGACGCTCATTACAAGATCGGAAAGGATTGCAGACGACACCAACAAGGCCGAAGAAATGAAGAATATACACCAGGCATTAGAAGCAAATGGCTACACCAAACGAGAAATACAAAGAGCAACTAAACCAAGACGGAAAAAAAACTGAAGATGCAGACAGGAAGCCTATAGCAACAGCTTTCTTGCCGTATGTCAAGGGAACTACGGACAAAATTAGTCGAATCTTGCGCAAGGAAAATATCGACACGGTATTTAAACCACACCTGAAGATAGAAGCACTATTGAGGAATCCGAAAAGTAAAATTCCCTTAGAGGAACAAGGTGTGTATGAAATTCCATGCAAAGACTGTGACAGCAAGTACATTGGGCAGTCTAATAGAAGAATTGATATCCGAAAGAAAGAACACATAAGAGCAGTGAAACAAAAGGATACATCATCATCTCTAGTGAAGCACATATTAGACACGGGGCACAACATAGATTTTGAGAACACGAAAACCATAGCTAACATACCACACTTCTCGACACGGATAATACGGGAAGCTATTGAAATAGAAAAGCAGCCACAAAATATGAACAAACGGGATGATGCTCAAAGACTTCCAAGAACATGGAGACCAGCACTTGCTGGCCGGACAAATAACAAGTCCGTGACAGACAAAAAGAAAATATCACCACCCACTGAGCTACAAGAACGACACGGCCCACTGACCCGAAGCCAGAGTAGAAACCAAGCATGCACATCGACCCGGAACGAAACCACAGCATATAAAGATGGAGCAGTAACTTCTAACGTCAGTTCTTCTAGATCGCTTAGACCGAGAAGACCAACCTGAAGATGGCAATTGTGACATTGCCGAAACGTCGGAACAACCCTTACAGGGATAATTCTACAACGCGGTTCATTACCCGAGAAAAAAGCAGAACAGATTTTACCCGCGAGAATCTACGTATCAACATCATAAATCTCTACGGGGAGGAGATTTTTCACCAATCGAGGACGTTCGAGAAGTTACGAACAAAGAAGGAACGATCATTGTGCAACTTATCATTTCTAAAAAGATGTCGAGATGGAAATATTATTCCTAAGTGCATGGCACTCTCACACCACAGCAAGACACCGACTACGACGAGGATTTTACGAAGAGCCAGTTCGGCATTAGTGCGAGAAGCAATACATAGAACAAGACACCAACTGGATGACATCAGCACAAATTTACTCAAGTTACGCTTGAACCTCAGCAACACCATCCATCCTTTCCTGTGGCTGAAAATCGACAACTTGGCAGAATTTCGTGCAGAAACCGAATATCGTCTATCAACAGAAAAACACAAGAATAAATTCGACAAATTAAAAGAAGACCAGAAACCAATAGTGAATATTCGTGAAAACACTACTGTGAAAACGAAAGTGGTGTACAACCTCTCGGATCTCCGGCTGGATGAAGTTTCCACGAACATTTTAGCCAAAGGTTTCAATTTTGCGGTAGCGCCACATCAGATTCCGGTGGAAGAGATTATTAGCAATGTGGAAGCAGCCTCACAAAAACTGAGCAAGGACACAGCTGAGATAATTCGTCAAGAGGTATCACGAGTCCTACGGTACAGCACACCTCCAAAAAGAAACATCACAAGAGAGGAATATCTTGCCTTAAAAAGTCTACGAGGAAACAAAGACATCATCATTCTTCGGGCTGACAAAGGCAACGCTACGGTCGTCATGAATACCGACGAATACAAGAAGAAAATGAAGACAATATTAGAAGATCCTGCATATAAACCGACACCAACAGATCCTACAACATATTTAGAGAAGACCACCAAGGACAAAATTGCAGCATCACCAATCGACCCAGAGACGAAGAAGCTACTTATACCAAGAGAAAAAGCATCAAGATGCCCGAAACTATACGGACTACCCAAAATCCACAAGCAGGATGTACCATTACGGCCAATTGTGAGTTCCAGAGGATCACCAACTCAACCACTAGCAAGATATCTTGCAAAACAACTCCAACCGTACGCTGAACAATCAAAGTCATATGTAAAAAATGCAGATCATTTGATTGAACTGTTGAAGAACCAGGTAGTACGACCAGACCAACTGTTAGTAAGTTTTGACGTCGTGTCACTCTTTACTCAAATACCGGTCAAAGAAGCCATAGAGATAATCAAACAGACGCACAAACTAGCTAAACATATAATGGATTTAGCAGAACACTGTTTGAAGAATACTTATTTCATGTACGAAGACCAACGGTACAAACAGATGGAAGGAGCACCAATGGGATCACCGCTGTCACCAGTAATTGCAAATTTATTCATGGATCACCTGGAAACCACAGCATTGCACACTGCGAAACTCAAACCTGATCTATGGCTAAGATATGTTGACGATACTTTCGTAATATGGTCACACGGAAGAACAGAACTAGCTACTTTCCTCAACCATCTAAATGAACAACACGACCAAATTAAATTCACAATGGAAGTGGAGGAATACAATCAGCTGCCGTTCCTAGACGTCCTACTTACGAAGACAGAAGACCATCGCCTGAGCCATACTGTGTACCGAAAGAAGACCCACACCAACCGATATCTCAACGCCGAATCACACCACCATCCAGGACAACTCCACTCGGTGATAAAGACGCTCATTACAAGATCGGAAAGGATTGCAGACGACACCAACAAGGCCGAAGAAATGAAGAATATACACCAGGCATTAGAAGCAAATGGCTACACCAAACGAGAAATACAAAGAGCAACTAAACCAAGACGGAAAAAAACTGAAGATGCAGACAGGAAGCCTATAGCAACAGCTTTCTTGCCGTATGTCAAGGGAACTACGGACAAAATTAGTCGAATCTTGCGCAAGGAAAATATCGACACGGTATTTAAACCACACCTGAAGATAGAAGCACTATTGAGGAATCCGAAAAGTAAAATTCCCTTAGAGGAACAAGGTGTGTATGAAATTCCATGCAAAGACTGTGACAGCAAGTACATTGGGCAGTCTAATAGAAGAATTGATATCCGAAAGAAAGAACACATAAGAGCAGTGAAACAAAAGGATACATCATCATCTCTAGTGAAGCACATATTAGACACGGGGCACAACATAGATTTTGAGAACACGAAAACCATAGCTAACATACCACACTTCTCGACACGGATAATACGGGAAGCTATTGAAATAGAAAAGCAGCCACAAAATATGAACAAACGGGATGATGCTCAAAGACTTCCAAGAACATGGAGACCAGCACTTGCTGGCCGGACAAATAACAAGTCCGTGACAGACAAAAAGAAAATATCACCACCCACTGAGCTACAAGAACGACACGGCCCACTGACCCGAAGCCAGAGTAGAAACCAAGCATGCACATCGACCCGGAACGAAACCACAGCATATAAAGATGGAGCAGTAACTTCTAACGTCAGTTCTTCTAGATCGCTTAGACCGAGAAGACCAACCTGAAGATGGCAATTGTGACATTGCCGAAACGTCGGAACAACCCTTACAGGGATAATTCTACAACGCGGTTCATTACCCGAGAAAAAAGCAGAACATATATATATATATATATATATATATATATATATTGAAAATGTGTCTTGTCAAATATGACAGAAAAATGTAAAATTTACACGAAAGATGGTCTAATCTTACACCTCAATGGTGCAGTGAACATTAATTAAAACAGGTCCATGAAGACTAACTGGTGGATCGCTAGACAATATTGTTTCTGGGTTATTACCCTTCGTCAGTAGCGATTACCAAGAACCTTAGTTGTTGAAATACCTTTACATGTAGTGGCCATACACCATTGAGGTGTAAGATTAGACCATCTTTCGGGTAAATTTTACATTTTTCTGTCATATTTGACAAGACACATTTTCAATTTGAATTGTTTTTGAACTTAATTGCAGCAATCCTTTTATATGTTGACACTGGACATTTGACAGTCGTCTTGTTTACTCGCCGCGAGGTGTTAGACAAGGTATCGTCTTGTCAGTGTTCTGTTGTCAGTGGTTCATTATGAGTGATTGGCTCGCGCCAAGAAGTTTTGATGGCCACTACATGTAAAGGTATTTCAACAACTAAGGTTCTTGGTAATCGCTACTGACGAAGGGTAATAACCCAGAAACAATATTGTCTAGCGATCCACCAGTTAGTCTTCATGGACCTGTTTTAATTAATGTTCACTACACCATTGAGGTGTAAGATTAGACCATCTTTCGTGTATATATATATATATATATATATATATATATATATATATATATATATATATATATATATATATATATATATATATAATAACTATTGTACAGCCAACGATATCCAAGTGACCGTTTACTCTTATCACCGCTTTCCTTATCTTGAAAAGTTATCAAAAAAATTGTTCTTATATAAGTTAAAGCAGATTTTAACTTTCTTATACATTATGTATAAGTAAGTATAGGAATAATGAAAAATTTCGACCTCGAGATTTTAACGGATATACACGTTTTGAGGTCCCCTGAATGGATTGTGACTATTTTCGGAATGACGTCTGTGTTTCTGTGTGTCTGTCTGTATGTATGTGCGCGCTGTACGGCCCAAACGATTAAAGCTAGAGCTCTGAAACTTTAAACTTAACATTTGTATTTACCAAGGAGGAAAGCGTCGCAATATCTCAACCGGAAGTGATGGTTTACTCTTATCACCTTTTTCCATATCTCGAAAACGGTGCATGTTATCGAAAACAATATCCTAACAGAAGTTATTGATATTGATATTTTAAACAACTTTCATTTGAAAAGTTTTTTTCGAAAAATGTAGTTTAACTAAGTATAAGAATTTTTTCTTTACATCTTTAACATTGCGGTTCCGTTGTCCTTTGCACAATAATTTATTTTCTCTAACAAATTAGTGCACAACCAGAACTTTATTGGAACAGAAATATAATTTGCAGAACTGCAATCGTAGTATCTGAGGACATCTGCACTGATCGAGGAATAAGCAATGTTCAATTCGCAAGTCTCCATTTTTCCTCTTATGACAACCCATTATTTTCAGAGCACAATAGACTTTAACGAACTACGACATGTAAATCGCGTTTACGGCGCTCCGCCGATGTAAAAGTTATTAAACGTTGACATTTAGTAACCTTAAAGTGTGTATATAGGAAGTTATTCAGCAAACATTTATGCATTGAATGTCGGCATTATTAATTTTATAATTGACATAAAATATATGTCAGGTTACGTAAGAACGTGTGCATTTATTCATGTGTCATTGCGAAGGAATAAATGGGGGCATAAATAATGCATAATCGTACCTACTGTCGGAGGCGCCCACACGAAGTGCGCCTGGTAAAATTTGAAATTATTGCACGTCGCGTCGGCCGACATGACAGCTGGACCTACTTTTCAAGAACTGTTTCGACACGTCACAACCGATGACGTCACGAAAACCTATATAGCTGCATTAAGAACCGCCTATGGTGTTGTGAACCCAGGATGCTGCTGAACATCGGGCGTTTAATGGATGTTTAGCATATTAAATTAAAAATAGTAGCAAAAGGAAAGCAGTCAAAATGTAGTAAATAATCTAAATTAAACTTAAATTTCAAATAATATATACAAGATGGCGCAAAAGTTGTCACCCGATGTTCTTTGACTGTAATTTTTTTTAATAAATGAAGAACTTTAATGTTGCTTTTGGATTGTGTTTATTTGATGTTTAAATTTGTTTCTATTAAGTAGAAAAAATGATATTGTCCAAGTGGCCGCTGCCAGAATTGATGACCTGACGGGCCCGATTTATGGCATTTTTCATCACTCTTGCCAGAACTTCCGGCGATAGGTTCCCGCATCCCTGACGGATATTCTCTTTGGGGGCTTCAAGAGTCTGAGTTTCGTTGACATAAACTCGTGACTTCATGAAACCCGATAAAAAGAAGTCTAGAACGGTTAAATCGGACGATCTTGCCGGCTAGTGCAAATCAACAAAACGAGAGATGAGGCGATCCGTAAATGCAGCCCTCAGAATTTCGGTTGTTGGTCGTGCAGTATGCGCCGTTGCTCCATCCTTTGGGAACCACATGTTCTCCAATCCCAATTCGTCCAGTTGAGGTAAAAAAAGTCGTTGAGCATGGCCAATTGCGTGGGACGTCGTCTGGTCGATACTCTGGGGTCCTCTGCGCTATCTTCAGGCACAGCCGCGATATTCTCAGCAGAACGGCTGCTCCGGGATCTGACAGCATCTCGTGTTGTCCCATACTCTTCTAGGCGACTAGTTAAACGCTGTAGTGTTTGCCCAGTTGGTGTCGGACAACCGGGAAACCTACGTCTAAATTCACACTGCGCCAATATCACCAACGAATTAATTCGCAAAAAACTCGAAACAATTATTCCGCGTTCTTGAGGAGTATAGCGATTCATGTCTTATTGACGTGTATTTTGTATCTGTTTACTTCACAAATGCCAAAGCAGAACTGACATTTACCGCCATTTGCAAAAATTATAGCATCTTCCGATAGGGTGATGATTTTTGCGCCACAATTCATATACTGTGTGTTTCACTTTAGAGTGTAACACCCTCATATCTTTTTTATTTTTAGTCCGATTTTAGTATTTTTTTTCCCAAACATAGAATACTTATTGCTCTATTTACTCCCAACAAACCAATTGTCTTCTTTAAATGCAAAGCAACCTGCGATGGCAAAATAAATGGAAAAAATCAAGAAATCACTTCAGGGATTTTTTTATCGAAAGTTTTACTTGTAATAATTGTTCAGAATTGCCCAAAAACACCAAATCCAAAATTTCATGAAAATTAAAAATGTTAAAATTTTCTTCAAAAGCAATTCCCAATCGGTGAATATTATTTGCAGAGGTGGCTGCGCCTAAACAACAACAACTTTAAACAACTTTGACAGTTCAGGTTTTATTACAAACAAAATTTTCACAGCATACTTTCTTCCGCGCAGCTAATAATAAGTATTTACGGACTTTTACGGAAAATTTTAACATTTTTAATTTTCATGAAATTTTGGATTTAGGGTTTTTGGGCAATTCTGATCAATTATTACTAGTAAAATTTTTCGATAAAAAAATTATTTTGCCATCGCAGGTTGCTTTGCGTTTAAAGAAGACAATTGGTTTTTAGGAGTAAATAGAGCAATGAGTATTCTACGTTTGAGGAAAAAAAGATATGAGGGTGTTACACTCTTAAGTGAAACACACTGTATGTATATACACTACGTGCCAAAAAAAACCCCTCGAAAAAGATGACTCACAAAGCTGGAATCTTAACAAAAGTGGCTGCATGTAAAAAGTGGGTGATAAAAACATCATATCGATACACAAAGAACTGCAAGTTTTTATATGTTTTTTTTTTTGCTGTGAAACAGACAATATGTAACAGGAACATTTGGTGAGTTCCTTCGATTGTTAACAATGCCTAGAATTTGTAGAAGACCGCGGTTTAACCAATTGTCTAACTTTAAAAGAGGGCGAATTTTTGGCCCGCACGAGGCAGGTGTTTCAAAAATTGGACGAAGATTGAATCGAAATCCTTCAACAGTGCTTCGAGCATGAACTGCGTGATCTGAAGAACATAACCAACGTCGTCATCCGGGAAGCGGACATCCTTGAGCGACTAACGAACGTGAACATCGTCGCCTTAGAGACAGATTTCGTTTTTCGGCTGCAATTGGTGTTGACTGGATGAGAGATCTGAGGCAGATAGTGTCGCGTAGAACATACATACGAATTTCATCTTTTAATCTCCACTCATACCGACATTTATGACGTCTTCCTTTGACGCAACTTTACAAAAGAGCCAGATTTCTATGGTCCAAGAAAGACAACGTTGGATCGATGAATGGGCTCACATAATGTTTAGCGACGAATTCCGATTCTGTTTGTGGCAAAATGATAATGGGGTAATGCTACCAATCTACGTTCAATTCAATTTAATTGATTTCGTAAAAAAATATGAAATTCGTTTTGAGTTGGTTAACAATTTCTCCAGATTTAGCAACATCAGACTATTATTTGTAAGACAAAATTCCTACAATTTCTAGAAATTAAAACAAATACAAAAATTAGCAATATCATGTGAAGTGCTATCCATGCTATAGAACAAGTAAAACTGTTTGTTACGATCACAGTATTGTACAAACCAGATATAAAATTAGCAACTGAAGGTTCACTGCGAGAGTGTGCGCGATAGCTTATACTATACGCAGGCGCCATATAATCGGCAACCAGAAATATATTGTCGATAAAATTGCAAAGTCTAGTCAAAAAATCTACAGTGGCTCGCTCTGAACCTTCTTATACCAAATTTTTCGTAATAACTTTTCAAATAAAAATTGTTTTAAAATATCAATTTTTTTCGATAACTCGTACCGTCTTCGAGATACGGAAAAAGGTGATAAGAGTAAACCATCACTTCCGGTTGAGATATTGCTTTTCCTCCTTGCCATATACAAATGTTAAGTTTAAATTTTCATAGCTTTAGCTTTAGCCGTTTGGACGGTAGAGCGCGCGCACACAGACACACAGACGTCATTCCAAAAATAGTCTCAATCGATTCAGTGGACGGGGCGTAAATTTCCATGATTCCTATACATAAAGTCTAAGAAAGTAAAAAGAACTACAATAATTTCCTAAAACCTACATAATTTTTTAACCTAACACTCACAACACAATACTAGCGATATTGTCGCAATATGTCGTCCAATAACTATTAAATATTAATATACTGTTAAAATTAATAAAAACAAACAAAATTAAAAAATCCGCAGTGGCCCACAATTGAACTTCTTTACCTCAACATTAACAAGTCCATTGACAAGTGAATTTTTCGAAAGAAACTTTTCATATAAAAGTTGTATATCTTTAACATATAACATAACGTGAGAGCAACGGAATTATGTTCTAGAGTTGGCCC
The DNA here is from genome assembly GCA_959613385.1 of Geotrupes spiniger. Lineage (NCBI taxonomy): Eukaryota > Metazoa > Arthropoda > Insecta > Coleoptera > Geotrupidae > Geotrupes > Geotrupes spiniger. Next base: position 4,254,661 of record OY390738.1, read on the forward strand.
TGGAAGAGGGAGATAGACATACCATGAATGTGTAATTTTAATCCAATAAAATAGTTCATTTAAACTGTCACTTTTTGAAGTATTGCAAAACAGTTTTTAATGAAATTTTAACACCATTTGTGAACATGTTGCACGACGACGAAGTACAGCAAGGTTATTTCCAGCAAGATAGCGCACGTGCACACACGACTTTTGAAAACATTAATTGTCTGAGGTAATTCTTTGGTTATCGCATCATTAGTTCAAATACAGAGACAATTTGGCCTCCGAGGTCATGTGATATCACCCCTGTGACATTTTCTTATGGCCACATTTGAAAAACACTATTTTCAAAACTCCTGTTGATGATCTAAGCGATCTACAAGAACGAATTACTAACGCAATTGAAGAAATTAATAACACTCCCTTGGATATTTCATAATGTGGTTGATTCAGTTAAAAGAAGAGTTACATTGTGTAGAGATGTCAGGGGTGGCCATATAACTCATCTTATTTGATAATTACTATTGGTTGTCATGATTAAATTGAGGTCCCGGATGCAATAACGTGCGGAGCGCTCGAAGGTGGAAACAGAAGGTGTCCAACCGATCGATATTTTGGCGAAAATTTTTTTTCGGAAAATGGATTAAACAAAAATACTATCTTGTGTAACTTTCCGCATCTTTTTTACCCGAACTATTTTTTGATCCGTCAATTAATTTGTCCAGAAAAAAATAAAATAGTGAAATTTTTTCGTTCGACAATTCAATTAATTTCAATGCTTTTTAAAACTCGAATCGCGAAATCTCGGGAACTATTCGACCAAACTAGTTGAAATTTTTAATAGAACACTGTGACACTTCACTGTCGCGAATAAAGTTATTGCAATCGTTGAAATAATCATTTGTTGGATAATATTCAATAAATAATCAGTTGCGCTATGAAACCATGTTCTTTTTTTTTCGACTAGCGAGGAAGTTTTTCGCTATTAGTCTTGCGGCATTCTCTTTGCGATATCATTGTTCCTTAAACTGTAACGTAAATTTTAATGTATCACTTGGCGTGATAAGTTTAAAACCTGGAAAGTTGTTGCTTTGTAAACAACAGGTTCGTTTACCGCGCACGACGCGTCAAACGCTTCCGATGCATACACGCCACTTTACTACATTTTATTCTTGCAAGCATAGATTAATGCCCAAATTACTTAAGTGTTTATGTGATAATCGTGATTGAAGCATACAGTTATTTTTCTATGCAAGTATGCAATCAAACATACAGCGCATATGAATGAAAAAATTGCAATACGATTACCGGCTGTAAACAAAAGATTATTTTGGTCACACTCACGATCGTATAAGGAAAAGTCGAATAATTATTATTGTTTTTGTAGACATTTTTTCTAACAACGAAGGAAATACAATGAATAGTATAACTTGTAATTATTACATCACTAAAATATTAAAAAACATCTATCATTAGGGAGCAGATTCTTTTGTTTCTTCTACTTTCATTCCTGCTTGTTAGATTTCTTATCTTCACTAGTTTTGCTCGCCGTCTTTACTCTAACACGCATATCATCTAAATATGATGTAAAATAATTTCTACCTCCTGGAGACAATATCGTAGCAGTGCATTTAAATCTTTAATTTTTTCTTGTGAAATCTCTATTTGTTTAGCTTCTGCAGCATTTACAATATCGTCAAATAACACTGTCCTCTCTATTTTATAGGTAATTGGTTCGCTATCATAATCGTAGAAAACAATTAATTTGACCATTAGCAAAATACTGAATTTTAACTGCTTTACTGTCCTTTCGGAACTTTAAAATTAAAGATACAAAATCTTTCACCGTGTCTTTCTGTTCTACAGTAGTAAATGGAGGATTTCGAGCACTTTGTAGCAAATCTATATAATCTTTTTCAGTTTCAATATGCTCGAGCAATTTTTTTCCGCCCGTACATCCCAAATGATAGATGTTTTTAATATTTTAGTGATGTAATAATTATAACTTAATACTATTCATTGTATTTCTTTCGTTGTTAGAAAAAATGTCTATAAAAACAATAATAATTATTCGAGTTTGTATTGCAATATTTTCATTCCTATGCGCTGTATGTTTGATTGCGTACTTGCATAGAAGAATAACTGTACGCTTCAATCACGATTATCACATAAACACTTAAGTAATTTGGGCATTAATCTATGCTTGCAAGAATAAAACGCAGTAAAGTAGCGCGAATGGATCCGAGGCACTTGACGCGTCGTGCACGGTAAACGAACCTTTTGTTTACAAAGCAACAACTTGCCAGGTTTTAAACTTATCACGCCAAGTGATACATCAAAATTTACGTTACAGTCTAAGGAACAATGATATCGCAAAGAGAATGCCGCAAGACCAATAGCGAAAAACTTCCTCGCTAGTCGAAAAAAAAAAGAACATGGTTTCATAGCGCAACTGATTATTTATTGAATATTATCCAACAAATGATTATTTCGACGATTGCAATAACTTTATTCGCGACAGTGAAGTGTCACAGTGTTCCATTAAAAATTTCAACTAGTTTGGTCGAATAGTTCCCGAGATCTCGCGATTCGAGTTTTAAAAAGCATTGAAATTAATTGAATTGTCGAACGAAAAAATTTCACTATTTTATTTTTTTCTGCACAAATTAATTGACGGATCAAAAAATAGTTCGGATAAAAAAGATGCGGAAAGTTACACAAGATAGTATTTTTGTTTAATCCATTTTCCGAAAAAAAAATTTCCCCAAAATATCAATCGGTTGGACACCTTCTGTTTCCACCTTCGAGCGCTCCGCGCGTTATTGCATCCGGGACCTCAATTGTATTATTTAAAATTTTATTTCCAACATAACCTACATTTTTACAGCCTTGCCTGCAGTTTGATTTAATTTAAATTTAAGTTACCGGGAAAAGGGTTGGTACACCTGTTAGTAACGGCGAGTAGTTCTATTACTCAAAATCAATCTAAGACATACGCGAAAACTTCCAAAGCCGTCCCTGAATCACAATTCCGTTGCTCACACGTTATAACAGACATCATGCCGGAAATAATCAAAATATATTTTGGGAAGGTTAAAACGTGTATTTTCCTTAAAATCTCGAAAATCTCGAAAGTATGAGAAAGTAAAACACAAAATCGAAACAAATGTAAAGCGACACAATCGAAAGTTACTCTAAATAAACTACATAAATAAAAAATCTGCAGTGGTCCGCACTGAACTTTCTTATACTTAGTTATAATACATTTTTCGAAAAAACTTTTCAAATAAGAGTTGTTTAAAATATCAATATATTTAACTTTTGTAAGAATATTATTTTCGATAACATGTACCGTTTTTGAGATAAGGAAAATGGTGATAAGAGTAAACCGTCCAAAATAGTCAGGATCGATTCAAGAGACCTTAAAACGCGTAATATCCGTTAAAATCGAAAATTTTCATGATTCCTATACTTACTTATACAGTATAGGAAAGTAAAAATGGTAATAACAAGTATGACTACTGCGTTAAAAACTAAATAAAAGTAAATTGCAACAAAATTTTAAATTAACAGTAAAACGAATAAAAGGCATACAGACTCTATTGTCTACCAAAACCACAAAACGTTAATGGTAAAATACAAGTTGTACAAAGTAGGAAATCCAATTCTGGATTCAAATTTAAACTCACAGCACCAATTTTGGTGAAGGTAATTTTCTAACAGGATGCATCTGTAATCATACAGAATATGTTTCCCTAACTACTGGATTTTCCAAGGTGACTCTGAAAGAAACTCACGAGTTGCAAATAAATATTCATTCGTCAAGACGAACTATTTTTATACAGTTACAAATGTGGACTTTATTTTAGCTGAAATCATGTTATACCCAATAAAATTCATATATTTTTATAATTGTAAAATATTATCTTCTCGATTAGATAGAATGCAAATTATTATGGAACATCATTGGTGTTACTTGGAAAATACAAATCCATATTGGGATTGCCAAAAACATGCTTGTTCAAGGATATTGTGGAATAATTTTTGGACCTTCTTTGATTTCCTCAGCAAGAGATTTTAAAATTTTGTAAACCAAATTAGTACTAGCGTGTCAAAGTGTATTTCAGAATGTGTGTGAGAGATTTTATAAGTAAAAAGAAAAGTTTCCTAACATAACTGTATGTGGAATAGGGGACAACCCAGGTGACGGGTGAGTGTAGTATGCAGACAGATACGCTGAGGATTTATCAGTTCGGAACGTAAGGGTTCTTTTGCCGAGATACCAGTTCCCTGTTATCTAATTGCATCTAAACAATGTTGCTAACTGTGGGAATGAACAGAATTTTTCAAAAAAATTAAGGAACTTTAAAATGAACAAAAAACATATTACATGGGAAATAAAAAATACACTGGAGATAAAAAATATATAATGCAGGACGAATCATGCGCATAATAATATAAAATAACAATTGTGCACCTACAGTGGAAAATGAAGAAGACACAAATGCGTTTTATGAAGAGAACAACAGAAAAAATCCACAGGTATGGCATAAAAATAATCCTAGGAGATTTCAATATGAAAGTAGGGCGTGGGCGTATCTGTACCCAGATAAAGGTGGGAAATAAGATCTTGCGCTAGTAATGAAAATGGAATAAAATTGATTCAGTTTGCAGTCGAGAATTTTATGAAGATAAATGAGAAGTTTTTTCAACTAAAAGGATATTCGTAAAGGAACATGGGTATCGAGTCACGGCACAATACCATATATAAAAGGTACATTTGAAATACAACTAAAAGAAAAATGTGAGAAATCAGAAAAGCATTCAATAAATGGCAAGCAAGTAATCTAATACCATATGATCTTGCAAAGAAAAAATGAAGAATGCACAATAGCAATAGATGAAAGAAATAAATTACTAGAAAGAATGAGATAAACAAAAATATGAATAAGATCCTTTTACCCATTAGATATAATTATGCGCCTCGCCAAACAAGTGCGCGAAGTTTCAATAGAAGTTGTCTATTGAATGAAACTAACAAGGATATGTGGTGGTATAAAAGAAGTAGATGTGTGGAGAAGAAGAACAAATGAAAAACTAATGGCATTGTATAAAAGGACGAAATTAGCACTGGAGCCAAGAAATGAAGACTTATATGACTGCCTAGAGAAAATACGGAGAGAGGATGGAAAGGAAAGAGTGGTCGGCCCAGAAGATGTATGGACGTAGTCAATGAAGATCTAAGGAGACTTGCTGAACTGAATTTGAAGTAGGGCCAGTAGGCCTGTAGAGCTGTATTATATATTAAACTTACCAGTCGCAAAACTTGTCACCAACAATCAATTGTCAATAATCAAATCCATCTAGTATGTTCTAATGTGATTGGTAATTGTGAAATAGCCTTGTGGACCTTCACTTACAAATAAAATACTTGATTCTATTCGCTATTCTGTAATGTTTATGTACTGCAAGTTAAATTACCTTGATGCCCCATTCTTACATATTGCACATTGAACGTTAGCAGTAATAGGAACGTTAGCAGTAATAATAGACGTTTCAAGACCTTCCTTATGGATTATAAATAACAGCTCGTTAGTGTGGCAACGACGCGACGGGTAGTTTTTTCATGAAATATTCTAATTAATCATTTCAAATCCGCATTATCTAATGTTGTATCAATGGGCCCGGCCCATATCATTGAAACAAACACGTCAGTTATCGTCTAAACAAAATGTTTAACACATTGATCTATTGATTGAATAATTAAACGTTATCCCTGAAAATATGTTACCAATGGTCTTATAGTAAAAAAAATGCAAAATTGGCACCATATTGTATCTGCGAGTTTGCTTGTTTACCCGCCCCATAAACAATTGAAAAATCAATTCGAACAACGTTTCGTTTATCGTACAACCATTTTTAAATAATACATTGAACAAATTCCTCACGAAAATTGTCATTTAATTGGTTTTATTTTATTGCAGGGTCCAGAACTGATACGCGTGTCGAGATTCTACAAGGACGCAAGGGAAGGCAAATTCGTCAGTTATCTATACGAAGACACGAGGACGTTGTACGACGGTTTTAGACGCGGTGCCAAAGAATCAAGTAAGTTCGCAACGAAATGCCGAACGCGCGAAGTGAAATTTTATTAATTTTTATCCGCTCATTAAAAACCGTTAAAGCGAAGTTTTTCGACCTCGGCACGATCGAAAGAAGTACCCCAATTACCTACTAAATTCGTCCTAGAAAATTAGAGAACAGTTAGGAACTAATCGTTGCGCTAATTGTTGCTTGACGAATTTAAAATCAACGCTAATTTGCGAATAGCGGATGGCCAATCAAATTTTATTTTTCGCCCAAGTTTAACAGGATTGAGAAATGTAGTAAGATACTTCCTTTTCTGTTTTTATCTCTGTTTATGACATTACAAAATGCAATTGAATGTTTGTGTCACAGCTTTGTCCACACAGTTTTTTTGTACTTGGTTTGGTTTCTTTCTTGTTATCATTTTCTGCTGTTTTTTTTTTCTTATTTTAAACATGTCATGCGTTTATTTTGTTTTGTTTTAATTTTTGAATTTCTGATATAATGCTTATAAGTTTTTCTTGAATTGGGCTGTTCTTTTGTGATTTAATTTGATATCATTTTTCCTTGCACCAATATGACCAACCAAACTGTCTCTTACTAGCGAATATAATAGGTTTAAAAACTAGCAAGAACGTAGCCATTATTTTCTAAACTCTTTCTCCAAAAACTACTTTTATTGAGGTTTTTTAAATTCGTTCCCGTAATTATTGAATCATTGCATATACAGTTTTAATAATAATGTTTTCGAATTCATACATTTTTTTAAAGAATTAAACCAAATTATTATTCTATAAACTCCTTTTAGATAACGGACCTTGCCTAGGTTGGAGAGAGTCGTACAACAAACCTTATCAATGGCTGAACTACAATGAGACTTTGTTGAGGGCCAAAAATTTCGGATCGGGTCTCGTCGAGCACGGTCTACAGCCGGGAACCGACACCTACATAGGCATTTACGCCCAAAATTGCCCCGAATGGGTCCTGACCGAACATGGTGCCTATTGCTACAGTATGGTCCTGGTTCCTCTTTACGATACCTTGGGCCCCGACGCATGTGCCTTCATTATCAAACAGGGTAAGATTTTTTAATCACTCTAATGGTGTTAGTAATTATAAAATGCAACCAACTACAGAGAAGACAATCAATCAATTAATTCTATACGGTTGGTATCATTAATAATCAATTGTATATTATAGCAGTATAGTTCAGAAGAGACTACAATTTTACTTTAACTGGAGTATCTGTAATTTGAACATTTGTGCCATCCAGATGCGATGGAGTTTTGGCTCGCGCGAGTAATTCCTACGCGATTAGAAGTCTTAAAAACACATATATATTTTTTATGCCAATCCGAACGGATACGAAATCCGTTCGGATTGGCGTTTGTGTTCTTCAATAAAAGTTTAATTGAATATACACTGTACCTTTTAATCTATAAATTAAATACAACTGTTTAGACGATTAATGAGTAGTGCATAAAATAATTGACGCAAACAAACTTAAAAATCAAACGTATAATATATAATACCGCAAGTCGACGATGTTATAAAACTACTATATTGATGTTACTCATGCATTAAATGCAGGCAATGCGAATAAGAAAGTTGATGATACATACAAAGATATGTACACACATGTGTTTCTCTCTGGATTGGTATCATCAGTGGGCCACACCCATTTTTCGCATGCATGATGCGTTATTTAAATAATTAGTTGGTACGAATTGTGCGAACAATGATATATTGTGCAAGAACTAGTCAATATTCCTTGTTAATTGACTAATTGTTGCGGATGATGCGAACAACGAATACTGACTGATAGATAGATTCTTTTCATGATCAAGATTGATTACATAAGTATTACAAATTTCCTCATTTAGTTCGCTGAATTTAATGTAAGAATCATTTTTACATATAATAATAATAAATATACCGTATGTCCCCGGATTGAGATTACAATAGGTACGATTGACCAAAAATTTTCGATTTGTAATTTCATGTTAACTTATTTTTAGTTTACTTTCTATTTTTTTAAATCAAGTAGGCCTTTACAGTTGGGCAAACACTATTTTAGTTCTAGGTAAACTACCTTTGCCGTTCACAGTACGCCAGTACAGTGGTAACAGTAGTGTTACCAAGAAAAGTTGTTCAGAATGTAAAGCTATGACGCTATGTTTCACAATGATCGGCCTACTTTGATAAAATCCAGTATTGGTCAGGATTGCAATTGAAACAGCAATGATAACATGAGGTGCCTTAATAATTACAAAAACAAAAACCATCGATTACATGTCAAGTATTTATTGTAGTATGACAAATATCGTTATCTTTCAAATCGTTAAAGTAATATCACAAAATGCATTTTCATTGCGAAGTAATGACAATATTTTTACAATTAAATGCTAACGTCAGAACCGAAATAGTTATTTACAGTCGAATGCGGGAAGTTCAATTTTACAGCGCGACGGCTTCGTTTGAGGCACGAGCCCGAAGGGCGAGTGCCTCATTTGCCGGAGCGCTGTAAAATAACTTAACGCATGAGATTTGTATAGAATTTTTTGGCCGATAGTTTTATTTTAAATTAATAAGTCATCTTTTTATATTTTATATTTTATTTATTCAACTTGGCAACATTGCATTGTTTATGACAGATTTGACAGATTTGTTACATTTAAATAATTGTATAAAAGTTAATGGTTATTAGGTAGATAGGTACGTTTATTATTAGCTATTATTATATTATTATTATTATTATAATCGAATGTAGGAAATTGCATTTTGCTGCATGGAGTTTATATCTTAAACACGACGCCCAGCGGAGTGTTTGGACTAATTTAATATTAAATTAATATTTAAATTTTGTGTATTTTGTTATACTTATTGAATTAGAAATTAATATATCTCGTTCTCCTGAACATCGGCTTCATGATTTCAAAATTGCGTATTTTTCCTACGTCTCTGGAGTTTAAAAAGAAGGATTATTTACTTTACCGCATACTATGCGGGAAAACGGGGAATACGCACAGTCGTCGTAAACACGAAGTTACATGTGACATGAACGGTGCATAGTTACAATGTTTACATGTCGGGAGGCCAAAATAGTTATTTACAGTCGAATGCGGGAAGTTCAATTTTACAGCGCGACGGCTTCGTTTGAGGCACGAGCCCGAAGGGCGAGTGCCATATTTGCCGGAGCGCTGTAAAATAACTTAACGCATGAGATTTGTATAAAATTTTTTGGTCGATAGTTTTATTTTAAATTAATAAGTCATCTTTTTATACCTATACATTTTATTTATTCAACTTGGCAACATTGCATTGTTTATGACATATTTGACAGATGTGTTACATTTTAATAATTGTATAAAAGTTAATGGTTATTAGGTAGGTAGGTACGTTTATTATTAGCTATTTATAATCGAATGTAGGAAATTGCATTTTGCTGCATGAAGTTTATATCTTAAACACGATGCCCAACGGAGTGTTTGGACTAATTTAATATTAAAGTAATATTAAAATTTTATGTATTTTGTTATACTTATTGAATTAGAAATTAATATATCTCGTTCTCCTGAACATGATTTCAAAATTGCGTATTTTTCCTACGTCTCTGGAGTTTAAAAAGAAGGATTATTTACTTTACCGCATACTATGCGGGAAAACGGGGAATACGCACAGTCGTCGTAAACACGAAGTTACATGTGACATGAACGGTGCATAGTTACAATGTTTACATGTCGGGAGGCCAAAAAATATATTTTTAGCCTCCCGACATGTAAACATTGTAACTATGCACCGTTCATGTCACATGTAACTTCGTGTTTACGACGTCACACAAGTCATGGTAGAACTGCCGGTCAAAGTCGCAGTCAATTGATCCGACATTATCGGCCGTTTAACGAGTAGTCAAACATAACCACAATTTTTGTGACAATATAGAAACGTAATAATTAAAAGTTTGTAATGTATGTATTACGTGAATTATGACGATGACGATTTTCTGGAACTGGTCGATATTGTTATGCATCCTAGAGCTCCAAAAAAGTTAGAGACAGCTAATTTCATTCATGATTAGCATAAGGACGATTTTCCATTATTAAAACTATGAATTATTGAATGTTTTATTTTGAATTGTATTTTTGTATACAGACTTCAGATAGTTAATCCATTTTGTTTTCACGTTCTTCTTTCATCAATTGAATGCGAATGTCACTTTGACTTTTTCCATGATGGCGATTTGTTTGTCGTGAAGCACCTGCATGTGCTTCAATTTTAAGCGGTACTGAATTTGGACTTTTCTTTTTCTTCGGCCCACTTGTTTATTTTACTTGACAATTGATCCCTCTCGCATGTTGAGGCTTTAAACAAATTAATAGCCATAATATATTTGAGAGCATTCTTTTAATAAATTACCATTACTCCGTTTATTCCGTCTTAACGGTGTTGAAATTTTTTGTCGCAGTTGGTGAGGTGTATACTTTGCCCAAGATGTGGAGGGTTCATCAGCCTCCGGTATTTTTTCACTTATAACTATAAACATTATTACAGTGTACCCTTCATTATAAAAATTTAACTCGCTTTCACTAGCGTCTACTTCTTGGACCACAATATCGTCACCGGTTATGCCTTGGTCGTTAACATCTGTATGGCAAGTAAAATATAATCAATAAAATTAAAGATGTTAAAAATTACTACACACACGTAACATTCATATGTTTTACCTGCGTGATCATCAAATAATGAATGTAACCCCGTTAACTGCACACCAATCATGTCTTTTATTTCACAGTCAACATTTGTTATTGCAAATTCTGCCCGTGGCCCTCCCCCTGTTTTGCAACGATGCCTTTTTTCGCTTGCAAATTTTTCTTTTGTTCGTTTCTTCACATTTTCGTACTTATTTTTGAGTGTTTTTCCGTCGCGAACAACATCTCCACACAATGCATTGTACTCTTTTGCCAAATCGTTCCAAGTCGCAGCCTTATTTTTATTTGACACAGTCTCGGTTCTTTTATTTTCAATTATCTCTTTGTATTTCCTCACTGAACTGACTAAAATGTTTTCTTCGGTGGTCGTGAAATTTGTCGATCTCTTTTTCGCAGGGTCCATACTATAAAAACTTTACACTACTAATTAAAAACATCTGCTACTGACACATAATATGCTGCAAATAATATTTTATTGTGTTAGTTCTATACAATATTTGTCTATCTAATGCATTGGTCTACCATTTGCTCATAATTTTCGTTGCCAACAGTCATTGACGGGTGGTCAACTGATCTAACGGTGAACTGTGTTTGTACAATGCATGTACTAGTGAACTGTAGCCAACGTTGATCTGTGGATCGGTTGAACGTGAGTTCAACTACGTTTTGTACAACTGGCCCTGAGACTCTATTTACATAAACGATAAAATCATGATGCAATTACGGTTCGTTATTATTATTGATGAGATACATTTTGCACATAACTTATAATTTGAATATATAATTTGACTTAATAATAGAAAGACGGATTTTGAAAAAAAATGAGACGGAGCTAGGATTAAAAATAGATATAGTGAAACAAGGTGCTGGAACAACTAATGACGGACATACTTCTAGATGATTTTTCAACAATCCGGCAAAAAGTGCAGAAATACCAGGTTTGGATGAAAATTTACTCAAAAAAATGGGAATAATTTTGGAAGTGATCTCAAATACTGCTGCAATTGACGCGAAAAATTTTGGAACGTATTATTATGAAACAGAAGTGTTAGCTGTAGACAAGTACGAATGGTGTAAAATGCCATCAAGTGTACACAAGGTTCTAATTCACGGGTAACAGATCATGGAAAGTGCTGCTTTTCCCATGGGCACTTTGTCCGAGGAGGCTCAAGAATGCAGAAATAAAGATTATAAACTTTACCGGATACACCATTCAAGAAAATGTAGCTGAATAGCCACAAACGAATATGTCATTCATATGATACTTCTTCAGATTCTCTTATTATAAATTTAAAACCAGATCCACAGCAAAAAAATAGATCTTTGTGAAGAAGCCAAACTAATGCACTCTGTTTCATAAGATGAATTTTATTTTACCACTGCGGAAGTGAATATGATTCGCATAGCACCAGGTCTTCTTCATGCTGCTGGCGATATGGTAAGAGACGCATTTTTATTATTTGTATTGTGTGCAATAATACTTGTATTTATAGCAGCTATAAATTCAAATTTGAAACTTAAATATTTATGCATTTTTACCCATGAGCTTGTGTACCAAAGCGACGTATTATGAAATTTCTAATTCCTATTATAAATACACAACGCAAAGTTTCGTCGAATGCAATGAGAAACAATATGTAGTTACTTTGGAAAAAGTTTTATTGGAATTGATCCAGTACTCTTCGAGATAATGATTTTTTTCCGCGCGCCCATAAGATCCGAACCACTGTGCGGCGGATTGAATTATGCAGCGACGAAGGTGGAGGGTTAATAGAATAACTTAACAGTCCCCAATTTTTTTGGTTCTACGTACTCTTTTAACGTCATCGAACTTAATCGACATTTGAAAAACAAACACCCTACTGTAAAACTACTAAACCATGTGTGTTATGTGTGTTCGCAACCATCAACATCCACACCATCATCATCAGAAAATCAAGAAAACATAGGCCAAAACGTAACTGCTCGTAGAAAAGTTACAACCACCAGTTTTTGCACAGTTATACCAATTTCAAAAAATGCCTAACTCGACTGACTATTATTGAAATTAATTGTTTAATTAATTAACCCTTATGTGCACACCCGGGTACCCGGGTGCCCACCTCATCATATTTTTGCTCATATCGGCCTGGGCCTGGGCCTCAAGATCCCCATTATTTGACTTTTTTGAAGCTAAAAACATAACCGTAAAATTAAAAAAAAAATTAAGATATAAATCAACGATGTTGAAGTGCATTTGCTTAGCGGACACGCCCGGGTACCCGGGTACCCACTAGATGAAAAATGGCATTTCGAGTCGGGAATCAATCAATATCATTGATGAATCTCTCATTGAGGCAACAGAGGTTAATAAATAACTAATTGAACTAATTTTCGAGGTATATTAGAGTATGTTTACATTCCTCCAGCGCAATTGATACATCTGAATGTCGATGAACTATGCCCATCGCAAATAGGTTTCTCGCAATCAGAACAAGATTTTCGTGTTTTCCGGCGTCTTTTGATCGTTTCTTTATAACATATATAACACAAACGTATAATTTTCTTCCTGCCTGTACTGTCTCCAGGTTGAGCTTGTCTTTCAGAAACAGTGGAAAGACCAGCCTGTGGCCCGATCACGCTTTCAATCGCAATTATTGTGTTGATGTTGCGCATTATTTTGCCATTCGCTAGTTCTTCGCCCAGTTGACGCAAGAATATACGTCGCTGATTAGTTTTCTTTCCAATCATCTTATTGTTCTCATAATATATTATATATGAAGCAAGAGCGCCTATGTCTATAATATTGAAAAACATAGCAAGCGGCCATCTTTGAGTGCGCCTGTGCGTGGTGTATCGAGTAACCATTTGATCCATAGTATCTACACCGGTTTATATTTATTATAACATGAGATCATTTGAGGTTTTCTCTTTCTATCGTCATTCACAGCAATATCAGAGTATATTGTCGATAGTAAAAGTACGTGTGACACCTTCGTGAAAACCAAAGACAGTAGAGTGTTCTTCTTTAGATTTATGAGGAGCCATTTGTTTTGGAATGTAAGGCTTAGTTTTTCTTAGAGTACCAACAATAGTTATTTTCCATAACAGTAAGTGCTTAGCAAGAGGTAACGTAGTGAAATAATTATCCATAGTGATATTTCAGCCACTTCCTCTGAATGCTGCCACAAGTTACAACCCTCTCTCCTTGATTTTTTTTACGAACATTTCCAGAATTTCTCTGGGCGTGAGTCGCGCAAAACGAGTGTTTGGAAAGTACGAGGGGCCAAAAAACCTTTTGGCCGAACTCGGCGGGCGAGGACCGCTGGCCATTTGGCGAAACGCAGCCAGTCAATACGTTGGCGAAAGTTTACGGCCGTCGCTGTGGGACGATTTTATAATTACGGCTTAACCCGAACGACGAAAACTACTTTTAAATATCTTATCTTAGGGCCAGTTGTACCAACCAAGTTCACCGCCGGTTCACCGTAAACTCTAGTTCAATTAGAAAAATGCGTTGTACCAACACAAGTCAAGGTAGAACTGCCGGTCAAAGTCGCAGTCAATTGATCCGACATTATCGGCCGTTTAACGAGTAGTCAAACATAACCACAATTTTTGGGACAATATAGAAACGTAATAATTGAAAGTTTGTAATGGATGTATTACGTGAATTATCAGACGATGACGATTATCTAGAACTGGTCGATATTGTTATGCATCCTAGAGCTCCACAAAAATATCGTAACAGACCAAATCAATTTGAAGTTTGGAATGATAAGGAATTCAGAGATAGATTTAGGTTATCGAAACAAGTTGCCAGACTTGTGATCGACGAAATTGCTGAAAGTATTCGCTCAGAAAGTGATCGGTAAATTGTATTTCGTAAGTTGTGTACGTAACTTTAAAAATGTATGTACTTTAGGAATCATGCACTGACCGCAGAAGAAATGGTGTTGTTGACATTACGGTTCCTTGCTTCTGGATCTTTTTTGCAAGTTGCTGGAGATATTATAGGAGTCGACAAATCGACAGCTAGCCGAGGTATATACAAAGTAATCGTAGCAATTGCACGTTTGAAACAAAATTATATAAATATGCCGGTTGGTAATGACCAAGTTACTGATTTAAAACAGAGTTTTTTTGAAATTAGCAGTTTTCCACGATGTATTGGTGCCATCGACTGTACTCATATTAAAATTCAATCACCTGGTGGTGATGATGCCGAAGTTTTCCGTAACAGGAAAAGTTTTTTTTCCATTAACACCCAAGTAATTTGTGATACAAAGTTGACGATTCGCAACATTGTTTGTCGTTGGCCTGGTGCATCGCATGATTCAAATATATTTCGTAACTCAAATATTAAAGTTAGGTTTGAGAATGGAGAGTTCGGCAATTCGTTATTAGTGGGCGATAGTGGGTATGCTGTTAAATCGTATTTATTGACTCCATTACCTAATCCACAAAGGCCAGCGGAACACCTTTACAATGAGTCACAAATTCGTACAATTCGTTTCCATGTTGTTGAACGATGCTTTGGGGTTTGGAAACGTCGATTTCCCATATTAGCACTAGGTATTCGTTTGGACATTAAAAAAGTAGAGGCAGTGATTGTTGCTACAGCAGTGCTACATAACATCGCTTGTGGAATGAACGATGTTGAACCTGCAGTTAATATTGATGTTGAAGCAGCCATAAACCTTCACAACAATATAAACGAATATGCGAACAATGGTGCTGGCAATGGGCATGTACGACAGCTATTAATTAATGAATATTTTCAAGGACTGTTATAAAGATAATGTACATACCACCATATACATGTAAATATTTCAATCGGTATAAATTCTATTATTTACCTATGTAAAGCTACATGTAGCTAATTTTATTCATGATTAGCATAAGGACGGTTTTCCATTATTAAAACTATTTTAAATATTTTATTGTTATTTTATTTTTGTATACAGACTTCAAATAGTTAGCCCATGTTTTTTTCATGTGCATCTTTCATTAATGTAATGCGAATGTCGCTTTCTTTTTCTAAAATGGCGATTTGCTTGTCGTGAAGCTCCTGCATCAGCTTCAACTTTAAGCGGTGTTCTTCTAGACGGCACTGAATTTGGACTTTTCCCAATTGTTCCTTTGCTTCGGCCCACTTCGTTACCTTATTGGATAATTGATCCCTCTCGGAGGTTGAGGCTTTAAACAAATTAATAGGCATAATATATTTGAGAGCATTCTTTTAATAAATTACCATTACTCCGTTTATTCCGTCTTAACGGTGTTGAAATTTTTTGCCGCAGTTGTTGAGACGTATACCTTGCCCAAGATGTGGAGGGTTCATCAGCCTCCGGTATTTTTTCACTTATAACTATAAACATTATTACAGTGTACCGTTCATTATAAAAATTCAACTCACTTTCACTAGCATCTACTTCTTGGACCACAATTTCGTCGTCAATTACGCCTTGGTCGTTAACATCTGTATGGCAAGTAAAATATAATCAATAAAATTAAAGATGTTAAAAGTGACTAAACACACATAATATTCATATGTTTTACCTGCGTCATCATCAAATAATGAATGCAACCCCGTTAACTGTACACCGATCATGTCTTTTATTTCGCACTCAACGTTGGTAATTGCAAATTCTGCCGGTGGCCCTCCCCCTGTCTTGCAACGATGGCTTTTTTCACTTGCAAACTTTTCTTTTGTACGCTTCTTTAAATTTTCGTATTTATTTCTAAGTGTTTTTCCATCGCGAAAAACATCCCCACACAATGCATTGTATTCCTTGGCCAAATCGCTCCAAGCGGCAGCCTTATTTTTATTTGTCACAGTGTCCGTTCTTTTATTCTCAATAATCTCTTTGTGTTTCCTCACTAAACTTACTAAAATATTTTCTTCAGTGGTCGTGAAATTTGATGATCTTTTTTTCGCAGGCTCCATATTGTAAAAACTTTGCACTACTAATTAAAAACAGCTGCAAATAATATTTTATTGTGTTTCTTCTATACAATATTTGTCTATCTAATGCATTTGTCTACCATTTGCTCATAATTTTCGTTGCCAACTGTCATTGACGGGTGGTTAACTGATCTAACGGTGAACTGTGTTTGTACAACGCATGTACTAGTGAACTGTAGTCAACGTTGATTTGTGGATCGGTTGAACGTGAGTTCAACTACGTTTTGTACAACTGGCCCTTAATGAAGTAAATTGATTCCAAACGATTCTGTTCATATGAAAATTCAGGAATCGCGAAAAACCAGTGGTGGGCACCCGCGTACCCCGGGTGTGTAACGACGTGGTAAAAGTTGGGTGTGCACATAAGGGTTAATTAAGTAATTGTGACATTTTTGCAATAATGGAAGCAAGGATATGTTATTCCGTCAAGGAAACTCATATCGAAATGTCTCTTAGACAGCTTTTAATGAGACTGTTGAGAGCCTAAAAACATCTTTAAAGTTTACTACAGCATGCTGCATGGGTCGATGGGTGGAGTTCTTTATCAAATGACAATTATTTAGCAATAACTATGCATTAAATAGACGATAAATGTGAATTGTGTTCAGCACTTTTGGACTGGTTTGTTTATAACGAACGGCGTACATCCAAAAACATTGCAGAACAAATAAAAGGAAAATGTGGTGTGATGAATAAAGGTAAAGTATCTGATAATGCTGCTATCATGATAGCATCTGCAAAATTATTACAATTGCCTCATAGACTACGTTTTGCACATACATTAAATTTAATTGTTCAAAAGGCAATTACAGAAATAAAACCACTGTAAATGAAAGTTAAGGCTGTAGTCGAATATTTTAAAAGGAGTGCAAGTGCTCTGGTTAAATTAAAATCATTCCAAAAACAGTTGAGTTATCCAGAAAAAACGCTAGAACAAGCTGAAACTCTACCTTCTTTATGTTTGAAATTATTGTTGCAAGTAAAGAACCCATGATATCAACACTTTCTCTATTAAACCCACGCGTTCTGATTTTGAAGTGTTGGGGAAAGTATGGAAAATTCTAAAACCTTCCTTAGAAGTAACGAAAGAAGCAAGTTCAGAAAGAAAAGTTACAATCTCAAAGACAATTCTCTTTAATCAGGGATTCAGAAGTTTTTGTGCAAAACATAAAGAACGAAAACAACGCGAAGATGTACTACGAGTGAATCGATGAGGGGTTAGAAAAACGTATTGGCGATATAGAAGAAAAGGTCATTTTTGCTGAGGCAACTCTCCTGGATCCACGATTTAAAAAACAAGGGTTTTCAAGTAATTATGCCTATGAGAAAGCCAAACAGTTTATATGTGAAAAAGCGGAACGTACATACAAAAGTTACGACAATCGAAGAATCTGATATTTTCGGACCTAATGTAGCAGGACAGGGAATTTTATCTTCACCATGGAGCGATTTCGATTCCGGTGTCGAAAAAATGCCACTGCAGCAAGCTTGGTAGAATTTAACAAATAAATACTAGAACCCTTGCTGGCAAGAAAACGTGATCCATTTAAATGGTGGTAACAACACCAGATTTATTGCCCAGGATTAGTTGATGTCAGGAAGAGCAGTTTATGCATTGTTGGAAGTTCTGTGCCTTGTGAGCGTGTAGTTTCAAAAGCAGGAAAAATTTTAACTGAAAGAAGAGCTAGTTTAAAATCTTTTGAATTATATTAATTATTGTTATTGTAATTATTGTTTTCAGAATTTATATTATTTATTAAATAAAAGATTTTATTTTTATTTAATTTAATTATTTATAATAATAATACATGTTTTTGTAAAATTCATCCTAAAAACTCAAGCTTTAATTTATAATTAATATTTTAGTACTAACTAATACACGATTAGGAATTTAGGAGACTGATTAATGTAAACTTGCGACTACATAAATTGGCCTTAAAATTTTCAGATCTTTTATTTCTACAACTAAGTTGACATCATCAGAATAATAAGGCCTAGCCAGAAATATAAATATAAATAAACATAAATTGCAGATATGGTAACCAACAGTAACGTTATTTAACAATAATATATTACCAAAAATGTTGGTAACATGGTAAGTTTTAATATTAAAAAATATATATTTACTAGTGATGGACATAATCGAGATATTTCAATAATCGATTATTAGTAATCGATATAATTTAATAATCGACTAATATTATTAGTTAAAATTAGTAGTAGTAGTAGTACTAATACTAATTAATGCAACGTACAATATAAACGTTCTAATACCACTAACAGTGTGTTTTCTAAAGCCGTGCAACTTACAAATTTACATCGAAACAAACTATCGTCTAAAAATTTAGATCAAATTATATTCCTTAATGCCACTTTGAAGTTGTTATGAATAGTTTGCTATTTATTCTGTTAATTATTTTGACTGTTGGTACCTACTTCTTATAAATTTGTTTTTATTAATTTTTATTATTATTGTTTAAAATAGAGTTATTAATTTATTATACAGGTACCTTTGTTTTTATTGAGAATTATACCTTTGTTGTTATTTGCTCATATTTTTTATATATTATTGTGGCAGTTTATAAATATTATTGTAAATTTTGAAGCGTTTTATTTACTAACGCAATATCATCAACACGATTGTACTTATTTAAATTATTGTATTCTTCAATCCGACAATGACGATCGATACGACTAATTAGTTATCATAATCGAATGAGTCCCATGTTAAAATAAAATATCTCGAACCTGGAACTACTATTAATATTTAGTGGTGGGGTTAAAATATATCGAGATATCGAGCTCGGTCGCTCGGCCCCGCACGCATACATTCCGTGATCGACGTCCGACAACTAATTTAGTTGTACTAATTTTCGGAGTGCAGTCGATTCCGAGATACTGAGCTTCTCGGCACCGCCGTTCGACTACTAATTTAGTAGTACTAATTTTCAGAGTGCATAGTCGATTATCTCTAGAGATTTTAATAATCGACTAATTCGTGTAACGCATCTCGATTATTCCCATCACTAATATTTACTAGTACTTCATGATATTTTGGTTGAGCATCAATACTTTATTTTATTTATTGATTTGTAGAAAATATTTCAAACTATGTTAAGTTTGCTGCACGGGTATGCAATATACTCATATTATAGCCACGTGATCGCCCGGGTCGGTCTGTCGAATCCGACTGGCAATTTGTTCTAATTGAATCGTTCCCGCATCATTCATGATTCGTTAAACGCACGGATCCGTGCAACTTACAAGATGTGAAGAACCAATGAACCATATAACGTGATCCGGTTCATATGGTTCGCACCTAATTCAAATTGAACGATTCGTTCATAAACGGCACAGCTCTAGTACACTTAGCTTGAAGTAAACAAAAAAAATCATGAAATGTACATAACAGTGATAACAGCGACACTAAAACTGAAGGAAAAATGAACCAAAATTCATATCTGGAGTCGTGAAATATCTTCTGCAACAACCCATGTAATGTGTGGAATTTATACGGCAATGGAAATTATTATTATACGTTTTTATAAAAAAATATGTTAAATAAATTGGTATCAGTTCTATATCTTTGTGGTGCAATTTGTATCTTATGCGAGTATTGTGTGGAGATTTTTTCGCTCTTCTAACCTTATTAAAGTTTGGTACCGTTACATAAAAATACAAGTTTATTTATAAATTAATCATTTATTATTGATGCCTGCCATTATTTAAAATATAAAAATAAAAAAGTATATCTATAAAATACACGCGGCTAATGAATTATTTGTCAGGGACAAAGGCAGACAAATATGTAGGAAATAATTGCAGTGGCGTTCTAACAGAGTTCAAGTACGGCGTAAGGGTGCTAGTAACAAAATTCCGAATTTTATATCATTTGCTCCTCTAAACAAATACATAACATGTACTATCATACACAGAGATAATGTCCCTGTACTAAAACAAGCGAACAGTTCGAACTATCTTCTTTAAAAAGTAGGTACCGGTCATGAAATGCAAATATGTATTACGGTTGCCATTGCGTTTAACAATACGATTTAGATTTTCGTTTAATGAAGAACCGTAAATATGTGTTAGTGTGTATTAAAAATATTTGATTTATTTATTTATTTATTATTGTTCTTCCAATTATTAACTTCTCCTTCTTCTGATATCATTCCAACTGCTAAAAAAATCGTAATTGGATATTCAAAATATAGAAATATGTATATTTTTCGTCTATTTTAAATATTTCTTTGAATTATTTATTTATTCTAATTTCATATATCGCAAGTAATTTTAATTATTTTATTCAGTTGTTCTTAATTGTAATACAATATACACTTATAACAAACCGTTCGGAAGTACACAAATTGAATAAAATCTTATATAGTTTACATATTGTTCACTTCGCACCTAACTATGAATAATAAAATTATTGCAACTTATGTAATGACGATGCATTTTTTATATACACGGGAACTTTACAGTATTCGTCCAATATTTAATTCATAATAATGAAACTTTGTCCAATGGATATTTTTAATTAGAAATGTTTGACTAGATCTCAAAAGTACACACGTAGAAAAGCTACTCTTGTCGTGTTCGGATAGAAGGACAAAAACCAACTAAATGCAATATTAAGCGCCTGAGGTATAAAACATTAGGTTCCCAAATGATTTAGAACGCCCTTGCGTGGTCTGGAATCGAGCGCTGCTGCAAGAAGTACCACATAAAAATGCATTTTTTTATTAAACCGTGACATATATTTTTCTCAAAGAATAATATTATCGGCAACATATACAAAACAGGAAATTTAAATGCAGATTCGCGGTCGAAAAACTAAAGTAACGTAACATAAATTAATATTTTGTGTAATATCCATTGTTTCCAATGCAATGGTTAGGCGATTCCTCATTGATTGAACGGTGTTGCTGCAAAACGTTGTGCCGCGGAGTCTCTCCGTGTTAACATGATTTGTCAGCTGCTCTATTGTTCTTTCCCTGACACCGAATCCAGGCACATCTTCCCAAGACCTCACCATTGCCGCCCACATTTCCTCTTTGGGGTTCAAATCCGGAGATTTTGCCGGATTTTGCCAATCCAACAATTCAATATCGTTTTGATCATCGAACCAATTCATAACTGCTGCAGATGTATGTATAGGACAATTGCCCTATACAAAAGTAATCACCACCATTTCATCTTCTGGGTAGACAATTCTGAAGGGATTAGAATATCTTCGAGTATTCCAATGTACCGCTACGAATTGACGCATGGGGGCTAAACAGGTATTAATTCACCGGGGCCGGCAGCTGATATCCACCCCCAAAATCCGGCCGTTATGCGACCGCTTGTTGCATTTGGTCATACAAGTTCCTGAATATATCGGGTGTTGTTCTTTCGCCATAACACTACAGGATCATCTTGCGAAGATGAAAAAGTTTTTTCATCCGTAAAAATCGCACACTGCCAATCCCTGTCGATATTGCTTCGCAAATGCGAACCCTAACAGCAAGTGCCTCGGACAGTTCAATTTTCCGGGCAGGCTGTCTAATCTGGTACCCACTTTCTCGCAGGCGTCTCCTTACTGTCACGGTGAAGCAATTCAAATTGAATTACTCCCTTATTCTGACACCTGTAATGAATGGGCTATTCTCAACCGCCCTCACGATGGCACCATCATCAAGTGGTGTCGTTATGCGGCGGAAACCCGTTCTGATGGTCTCCAAAGGCTACGTGTTGCCCCCTTGCACCCAACGACGAACTTGGTTTACCTGTACGTTATTAATCCTTGTAACATTTGCATATTAGTTCAGCATAAAACAATCATTGTCAAGTAAATAACTACATATTCGTTCACTGCATGGTTACACAACATTGTTTTGCAGTGTAGAATTTTTACTTAATAATAAATATTTATTATTTCTGCACTATCCAGAAGTAAACTAAGAATAATTAACGAAATAGGCTGTGGTCAATATTTCAAGATGTTTATTTAAGGAATTCCATGTGGCAATATCACCTACGACGATTTTCTCCTGTCCAGCGAAACACGTATAAATGACAAAGTTTCCAGCAGTAAACAAAAATGTTTTAAATCACAATCTTGCGTCGGTTTTTATAATGTGGAATATTTTCCATTTTAAAAACAAGCCGAATGATTTTTTTTTTCAACAAACCATCTACTGTTGGTCCGAAAAGGTATGCGCGCCAATACTAATACCAATAAGATCATTGTATTTGAAAGAAAACGAGTAATTGGAATAAAATGGGGTGAAAGCAATTAAAACATGTGAGTACACTATATACTTTGTAGACTAATATTTTAACATGAATAGGTTATTGACATAAAGTACTCACACTTTTTATGTCGGTATCTTTAAGAACAGTTCCAAGAATTCTATGTTCGTTGTCCTAATCTTTTAGTAACATTTGTGGATTTTCACAATGAGTACATTTAATATAAATCTTTTCCCTTACAGTATTCTAAAAATCACTATCACTGTCTCACTGTCAATGTTATATAATACTTAAAAGTGTATGTCTCATTTGAACAAACTAATTAAATTATTCTTCCAGAAAAAGTTAATACTTAAAGGAAATAATTTTAAATGCAAACTTATATAACAATTTGATTCGAGTCGATGTATGCCGAAGAACCGCAAAATTGAAATTAGTATGGGCACCTATTAGTTCGGCGATTGGTTAATATCACGTTACATTACTTGCTGTGTAAGCCTTGCATCGTTCTTAATTGCATTTATTTAATTCTGTGCACTACTCTTATTATTCTTCAAAAAACGATGAAATTAATGTTTACAAAAATGTATAATATTTCATATATTTCATTCCTTACGGATTTGTTGTAAATCAACATGCCATCGAAATATTTGTATTAGCATAATCGATTAAATGCTTTCGGAAATAATAAATAGTTTTAAATGCAAACTAATATACGTATATTTACGTTTATACGAATATCTAAATTGTTAATTTTAATACAATCGCAGTTGGGGCAGTAGCGTATTTGCATTTTATGACAGGTCGCCCGATGTCTGTTCTTTAAAGGGGATAGTTCGAACTGCTCGCTTGTTTTATTATAGGGACATTTTCTCTGTTTGTAATTGTACATAATTGCTGAAATACCTACTTGTTAAAATCAATATTTTTTAACTGTATCCCAGTTATAAATGATTCTTTTTCAATTTAAAACCACTGTCCGTTTATTTTTGATCACACAAAATCGTTGTAACGCCCGTGATCCCCACGCAATGGAATTAGATCCAGACAATCTGCCCTACCGGCTAACTAAAATAACATACAAGGTCACATGTTCTGTAACGTTTTAAAAACATGTCATGTTAACCGACAATTTTCGTAACGGCTAACTTATAACTTTAAAGAAGTACGTTATCGTATCGTGTAAACTGGGCTAATAACATTTACAAATAACTGCAGGAAAGTGCGTGCAGTTGTCTATAACATACAAGTAAATCAAGAGCGAAAATGAATTTCGAGAAAGTCTTGGAAGATAATAGAAAGGCAAATCAGAAAACAAAACAGTAAAATGTTATTTAATTTTTAAGACTTTTGTATATAACTTACATTTACAGACTTAACCTAAAATTAGATTGAATGTAAATTAGAGATAATTCAAATCCATTGAACTTGCCGAATGCGGCATTCAAGAAACAGGTCATATTAAATCAAATTTCTACGCAAATGCCAAGAAGTATTCACAATTCTACAGTACCACTCGGAACGTTTGACTTTTGTATCACAGCAGAAGGGGATTTTACAGCATTAATGTTCAAGTCGTATATGATAGTAAGCTACGTAATATGAATGTTAATGCTAAATTCAAAGGTATTTCAATAGCGCATGCTATGTTTGCAACTGTATTAATAATTTATATCACAGGTTTAAGACATGGTTCATTTATTTTAAGTTTGTCTTCAGTGAGACACTTTTTAAAAAGAAAATTTGCCACCAACACCAACAATTCGTTCATACCCGTCTTCTTGGAGATAGCGGTTATCACCTGGAGCCATGGCTGTTAATGCCAATAATGGGAGTTACAGTAGATAAGCCAGAAAGGCGATACAGAAACAAACATATTCTCACAAGAAATAGTGTTGAATATATTTTGTGGTGTTGAAGCAACGATTTCTATGCTTATTGGAACATAGAACATTGCATTATAACTCACAGAAAGCTGGAAAAATGATTTACTCATACTATGTTTTACATAATATGATCAGTAATCCAGAAGGTATTGAAAACTTATAGAACATACCAGATAGAGATGAAATGCAGGATTTTCTACCACAAGGTGAAATTGTAGATGCTTATCAAGAGCAAAGAAATTACCTGGTGCAGAATTTCTTTCATAAATAAAAATCTCATAAGCATTTTTTAATAGAATGAGACTCGCCGTGTTAGTTGGAAACTTTTCATATGCAGTTTTGCTTTTATTACTCGTACGCCTTAGCATTGGTGAATACAATTTCTGCAGTAATTAATTCTACTGTTTCTTGCATGTCAAGCTTTCTTTTCGTTATTCCGTTTGGTTCTTTCAATATGTTAGAATAATTATTTATTGTTTCGCCAATAAAATTGTATCGATGTACGTTGGCAAATTCCAATTTATTTTTCTGACCATCATTAAATAACTCTGCAACATCTTTTATTTGCACAGAATTTTCTAGAAGAAAAGGCTATCTATAATATAATTACACTTGATATACTTTTTGACCTATTTCTGGAAAGTTTTGCAGTGCGTGTTACCTAATATTATTTGACCTGTCGCCAGTAATGACATCGGGTAACATCGCGGTTGGAAAAGTTTCCGCTTCAACTTCAATATTATTATTTGATATTGAAAATGTGTCTTGTCAAATATGACAGACCATCTTCCGTGTAAATTATTTGATATTTATATTAAATCTTTCATCTAAAATAGAGAATGACGACGACCACGTCATACCTTTCTGATGTACTAAACTGAATGTATTTCATACCAACCTTCATTGTCAGGTATACTGTTAATATTCTTAACATTTTTATTTTCGTTACTGTTCAAATTTAAAAAAATCAAAAATAAATCTTAGACTAATCGCCAATATATGGATCACCTAAGTGAATTTTTGCTTGATGAATTAAACATCTGCTATTTCTTCTAGTATTTGCTTTCCATTCTTCAAATACCTAAAATAATATTCATTGTTCAATTATGAACAATTAAACAATGAAACATTAAAACACGATATTTAATTGACTAGCATTTTATAAATTATAACTTTTCCATTTGTGGTGCATGTCCAAATGAATTCATTCTTACAGAAAATTTTCCGCGAATTTCTTATTCGTTTTCCCATAGTTGATCAGTTGGATTTTGGTTGATTTCGCTTGACGTATTTTATTCACTTAGTATGGTTATAAACTGCTTACAATTCTCTGTTTTCGTCTGGTTTAGGCATTGTTGGAAAGGTTTCTCTCTCTCGAGGATCACATCTCTCATCTCGAAAACGGTACGAGTTATCAAAAAAAATGTTCTTACATAAGTTAAAGGTATTGAAATTTTAAATAACTTTCATTTCAGTTTTTTCGAAAAATGTATTATAGTATAATTAAGTATAAGAAAGTTCAATATCAGCTACGTTAACGCTGTTATGTGTTTTACATGTTTTCGTGTTAAGCAATTCAATGTTATCAATAAACATAACCGTTGTTGATTAAAAAAAGGTTTCGTTGCAAATGCAGAGCAACATTATTTAAAAATGAACACAACATTTCGTCTCGTACATACTAACCATCAACTTTAATATTTCTTATGTGCATGTTAGATATAAAATTATATTTAGTAATGTGATGGTTCTAAAGTTTTTTTTGTTTCTATTACCAATGCAATCGCAGCATGTTATTGTTTATAAAATTGTTATAGAATGGGTTGTATCCACCCAACCACACCCCACTGTAATCATCTGACTATCTTTTTTAAACTAGTGGACATGGGTCCACTAGTTAAGAGATTTTTTAGACCTTATATTCGCAAATTTTTCGTTTTTTTACAATAATTTAGTTTAATTACTTTTGCAGCATTTCGTTCTCATTCAATGTTCTAGTTTCAATTATATTTATTATATTTGCTTGAAATCTTCATTACATTACGAAGTTCGCAAAATACTATTTACTTCCTTTTCTTACTGTATAAGGATGGTAATCATCAAAATCGGACGGATACGCGTTTAGATCCTGCATGAATCTATTCTGACTATTTTCTGCACCAGTTTGCAGAAAATGTATCTAAGTATAAGAAATCATTATTGCGTAGGGCTAAAGAAAGTTAGCAACCCAAAATCAACGATTTATACCACATATTTGAATGGTGAATTTCAAAGGTGTTAAGTACCACGGACATCATAGTTAGACAATCATCATGTCGTTCAAGTGCCGACGAAAATTAATTTTAAAGCAAAAACCGAAGTATTGATAAAAAAGCCCGTTTCATTTTCATTCTCGTAAATGGCAAATTCTCAATAATATAACAGATTTTGGGTTTCTCTTTCAAGATTGAAAAATTAATACAGTTGACGAATTAATACTATTTTGTTACGACTGGTCAGATATTCGGTTAACGTTTGATATTATAAATAGTTGTCCATTCTCAGCACCTGATCAAAATAGTTAATTACCTTCTTCCTACTATAACCATTAATTGTTATTATTCTTAGCACGCTATAACTTTGTATCGTAGTGGATTAAAAACAATTTAATTAATCATTTTTAATAACCACTCAGTCTATTCAAGTCTATCTCAGCACGCGATAGACTTGAATTGTAGCGAATTCAATGATTTAAGTAATTAATAAATGTAGAGGTAAATTTCTACATAAAATATATGTAGAGTTGTTACAGAAATGCAGAAACGCAAAATGGACAATCGCAACCAATAACTTACTCACAGATGCAGACAAATAGAACAAGGGGGCTATAACATATATATATATATATATATATATATATATATATATATATATATGTGTGTGTGTGTGTGTGTGTGTGTGTGTGTGTGTGTGTGTGTGTGTGTGTGTGTGTGTGTGGTGCTTGTGGTTCTCGAGTTGCGAACCGCGTTGTATAAATGTTCAGTTCTTTTAAGTGATCAGAAAGAGTAAGGATCAGAATCAAGTAAAACTAATGGAAGCAAATAGAATAAGAGCAAATTATCGAAACATCGAAGGGGACATTACTGAAAAGGAAATCAAAGTCACTAGGAAATCACTAGATAATTAATGGATCGAAGATAGTAGGTGGAACAATGAGACAAACAATGAAAGAGGCACAACCATGATGGTTTGGTCATGTAATGCGAACGGGAAAGAATAATATAGGATAAGTGGGGCAAAAAGGATGCAAAATTGTAAAGGACAAACATTGAAAAAATAAAAGAAAATCTTTTCAATATTTTGACAATTCTTGTCAGGTTTCTTTTTACTTTGAACAATAACGAAAATAACAACCCAAATCTTTGGAATATGTCGATCAAAGTCTAATCATAATTTCTACAATTTGAGTTGCTAATCTAAACGAGCGTCAAGAGTAAAAATAAGTAATTTTTAATAATGAAAATAAGTGGTATAGTAAACAGAGAAAATGTGAGATCTCTAAAAATACTCGTCGCATGAAATTGTCGGGCTGCCAAGAACAATATGCCCCTCGAACTCGCGCTCAATCTGTTTCGAACGATTTGTTTCGCAAAACTGAAAGTAAGTAGGTACGTAACATCCAAGAACTTCATCATGACTCGAAAATCAATCGAATTTTCTATTTATTTTAAACGCTAACATCTTGAATGTACACACGTACATACGTAGATAAATCATCTTCGTGAGTCAAGTGTAATGTAACGTGTAATTGATGGTTGTTTTCAAGTCTCGAGACCATGTCATTTTTCAATATCAGTCTTAATAAATTTTGATGGATCCTCTTTTTTGAAAAAGTTCAAATCGAATTTTGAATAACACATACACGTGTAGCCTCCGTATACCATATAATGCTCAACATTGTTTCATGTCGCGCACGTTTTTATTCTACTTGTGGCGATTTTTTTGATATTTGGTCTAGGACCTTCTATGGCTGTTGTTTCACGTGTACTTTTAGTGTGTGATCCTTGTAATTTATTATGACAGTTCGTGACAACGGATGTTACTTTCTTATGTAACAAACTCAATTTATTTGCATAATTCTTTTGAACAAACAAACTATTAACAAAACGAAAACGAGGGATTCTAAGAATTAAAATAATGAAACAAAAATAGAGAACCAATAATATTCAATATGTTGAGAACGAAATTAGTACAAACCAACAAAATAAACAATAAACAAGTACCATATATTTGCATTATATTTCTTTAACTGTATCTTATTATTTTTCTTATAATTTTCATTGTCTTTGCAGCGGCCATAAATGTGGTGGTTTGCGAGGATGATCAGAAGTGCAATCTACTCCTTGACAGGGCGCCACGTTGTCTCCAGAAACTCATAGTAGTTAAGGACGTCAGACCGGCGACCAAGCAAAGAGCAAAAAACCGGGGTGTAGAAATTGTCAGGTTTTCTGATGTTGAACTCCATGGTTCTAAGAAAAGTCACCCCGAGCTGGTAAGTACTGCATCGAACTTACGTCCAAAATAATGGCTTTTATAAATTTTCTACAGCCACCAAAACCGAGTGATTTATGCACAATCTGTTATACAAGTGGGACGACAGGGAACCCAAAGGGTGTCATGCTAACCCACGAAAACGTCATGGCCTCCGTCTGTGCTGTAATTATCCAATTAGGAGACCATCGTGCCACTAGCAGTGACGTCATGATTTCATTCCTGCCTTTGGCCCACATGTTGGAAAGGTGCTGCGAGGTAAAATTCATTATTTATTTATTTCATTTTTTATAAGCTCATTTTTTTAGAACGCTATGTATTTGGTGGGTGCTGGTGTCGGTTTCTACATGGGCGATATCAGGAGACTGTCCGACGACATGAAAGCGCTACGTCCAACAGTGACACCGGCAGTTCCTAGACTACTTAACAGGATATATGACAAAGTGCAAGCAGAGGTCAATCGTAGTTGCATCAAAAAAATGCTGTACAACATGGCCATGAGTTCCAAAGAAAATGAAATCAAAAGGTACCAATTGTTTTTTTTTTCTTCTTATTAATGAACCATTTTAAAACTTTATTTTCGCAGGGGCATCATAAGGAATAACAGCCTTTGGGATATGTTGGTGTTCAGGAAAGTCCAAGAAGGCATGGGAGGCAAACTTAGACTTATGTTGGTTGGATCAGCACCACTCGCAGAAAATGTGCTTACGTTTACTCGTTGTGCTTTAGGATGTCTAGTAAGTAAAATCCAATAATCTGCACATTTTTACTACATTGATTGTATAGGTCGTTGAAGGTTACGGCCAGACGGAATGTTGCGCACCAATTTCCCTAACCGTACAGGGCGATCATGTTCCCGGTCACGTCGGACCGCCGGTGGCTTGTTGTTGCGTCAAACTCGTAGATGTGCCGGAAATGGAATACTGGGCGAAAAATAATCAAGGTGAAGTGTGTGTCAAGGGCACGAATGTATTCCAAGGTTACTACAAAGATCCCGAAAGGACGGACGAAACCATTGATGAAAATGGATGGCATCACACTGGCGATATTGGACTGTGGCTGCCGGTACTTGCTATCAAATACTGTGTATTTTTTTCTATTTTGGTTTATTTACAGAACGGAACTTTGAAAATCATCGACAGGAGGAAGCACATTTTTAAATTGTCGCAGGGCGAGTATATAGTTCCCGAGAAAATCGAAAATATTTACATCAGGTCGCAGTACGTTCATCAAGTGTTCGTGCATGGCGAATCTCTTAAGGTAGCGTTGTACATCTGAATGTCTGCACCTGTGGTTTTAAATATGAAAAATTAACTTATAAATATAAAATCTATAAATTTAAAACACCCTTGATTTTTAACAAATCTAAATACGTATTTCAGCAAAAAAAGTTGCTTCAATACAATGTAAAATGACAGTGTTAAACTTAGTATTTCTAGCTGAGCTGTTACCTTTGAAGTTATTCTCTTCACTAGATTAATAATGTACCTTATCTTTACCTTGGCATGCAAATAATTTAACTTTTTAAACAATGGGACATTGCTTATGCAACAATAAATTTGTCATAAAACTTGGAAAAATCAGTTTTGAGAATTGGTTAGTTAATATCAAATCTAATAACCGATTTTGATTCTCACTCCAACACTAATATGGATAACATGAACTGATCAATATCATATAAATGTCAACAATCAATCTTAAGGCGTGTTTTTACTATACTAAAGATAAAACTTGATTAAAGTTGGGAATTTAGACATTGTCGCTGAGCTAAATTAAACTAAAGTAAAAGTAGAGTAGAAACTAATCAATATTTCTAAGCAGGGTTTTGGCATGTAATGTAATGGAAAATGTAGCGTCTATGTTTAACACATCTCAATTTTGTTATGTTGCATTTCTAATCAATTTTTTCGCTAATATTGTTCACAGAAAAAACTAAATGAATCATTAGTTAAGGATATGGAGGAATTTGAAAATTACTCCAAATGAAACCAGGGAATTTCGAGCATGTAATTTTTAGTTAAGCGGTATTCACATAAGGTCTCGCAAAACCATTCAATAAATTTCATTCATAACATGTGCCTTTTTTTTATATCGGCCACTAAACTGCTGTGATAACTTTTTCATCTTCTACGAAGACTTCATTACAATTATTAATCTGCTCAACTTCTAATTTGTAAAAAATATTACATTTATGTAGTTTATATAGTTTAATCAAATTGAATAATGTGCTCCGTACACATAGTTAGATAAATTCATACCAAACTGGTGCAGTGACAGTAACAATTAAATTTCTCAAAAGAACTTTTTAATAAAAATTTGTTTAAAATTTCAATATCTTTAACTTTTATAAGAATCACTTTTTGATAACTTGTGCCCTTTTCAAGATATTGAAAAGGGTGATAAGAGTAAACCATCCCTTCTGGTTGAGATATTATTTACAGAATAGTCCTGAGCCACATACAAATCTTAAGTTTAAAGTTTCATAATGTTAGCTTAAATGGTTTGGGAGCTAGAGCACACACAGACACACACCAGTAAACCATCACTTCCGGTTGAGATATTGGTTTCAAAATAGGACATTTTGCTCCTTGCTGTATCCAATTCTTAAGTTTGAAGTTTCACAGCTTTCATCGCTTAGGTGGTATAGTTCGCACAGACACACCGACGTCATTCCGAAAATAGTCAGAATCGATACGAATACAATACAAATTACTATTTTACATCTATTTCGTCCCATTGTACGAGGGTTGCCTTTTATATTTCGGGAATAGAGAACAGAAACTAAAATTAATCATCATATATGGTTTATTGTTTTTCAAAATATTCTCCATTAAGATCGATACACTTTTGCATACGCTCGAACCAATTTTGGAACCACTTTTTCCACTTCGATTGAGGTACCTCCAAAACATGCATTTTGAAAGCATCAACCACTTCTCCAGGCGTCGAGAAACGTTGCCCTCGTAATTTATTCTTGATGTGAGGACATAGAAAGAAGTCATTGGGTGCCAAATCAGGGCTGTACGGCGGATGACCTACCAATTCCACTTTTTTAGTTGTCAAAAACTGTATTGTCTTGGTGGAAAATGATCTTTCTTCGGCGGTTGGTTTCTCTTATTTTCCCGAATACTTCTGGCAAGCAAATGCTTGTGTACCATTCAGAATTGACCATCTGACGTTTCACTAGTGGTACAGTTGTCACATGTCCGGTTTTTCCGAAGAAACAGGCGATCATTTGCTTCGAAGTGCTTCGTGCGCGAATAACTTTTGTTGGGTTTGGCTCATCTTGAAAAAATCGATACAGTCGACTGCTGTTTACTTTCGGGCTCATACGCGTAGATCCATGATTCGTCACCTGTTACTATGTCATAGACGACGTATTTTGAAGCACCGCGATCGTATTTTTTGAGCATTTCTTTCGACCAATCTACACGAACCTGTTTTTGAGCGATTGTCAAATTATGTGGGATCCAACGCGAACAAATTTTTTTGACGAGTAAATGTTCATGCAAAATTGAATATATGCTGGTCCTACTAATGCCCAAGGACACCTCCATCTGACGATAAGTGACATGTCGATCTTGCAATATCAGTGTATTGTGTATTGTGTATTCAGTATACCACCGATACACACTGGTTTTTGATGTGATTGATCGCTAAAAATCGAATTAAGTTCATTGATGCAAAGTTGTTGTGATAATTCATGTCGAAAGTCACTGTAAACAACACAAATAACCCCTGTACGTCAAAATGTTCTGAGTAAGTATTCTGTAAAAAACGTTGAACTTTACGATAAAGACACTTGTTGTCAAATAGCAGCACCGGGATGGCCTATTCCCGAAATATAAAAGGCACCCCTCGTATACCAAATATGCATACTGTCTTTTACTTATTTTGTACCAAATAAATGATATACATATAACATTTTTTAAAAATCTGCCAATCTTCAAATAAGTTGTTTAAAATTTCAATACCATTAACTTTTAAATACATTTTTTCGATAACTCAACCACAAAATAGGACGACATGAAACTTATAGTATAGGAAGATAAATTTATCATGCTCCAACAATTCAAATAACTTCACTCACTACACAACATTAAGATCCGTATAAATATTGAAGGTGAACCAATTTGAATAAATTCATTCACTTTATGTTTAATATTTCATGTCATATTAATAATAAAGTAATAAAAATTGTTATAGAATAGAAGTAGATAAACTTTCTGAGACATTTTCAAAAGATTGTATTCTGTACAGTATATCGCAGAGCTGGTTCAGTATGTATTATTTGTCTAACGGATATTTATGAATAAGTTGTTACGTTGAAGCAAATATTTTTGAACATAATACGTATATTAAGTAACACGAATTTTTGGACTACTAATTAAGAATTATTATTATTTTGTTAAAATACAACTAATAACAAACCTTTTTGCCAAAATCCGCTCGCAGACCACCACCTTAACTGTGGTGTTGTGCATAAAACGTTGTAAACTTTTCAGGCCGGAAGTAGATTAGGCCCTTAGTAAAATTGAGCCTCAATTTTTTGTCGTGTGCGTAGTCTTACTCTTCCAGCCTTCCATACATAAATAACTATTAAATAATCATAAAAATGAAAAGATGAATTGTCGATCAGTGATAGACAATTACCATCGATAAATATCCGTTAGACTTATGGAAATTGTAGTTTTATGGTGCGTATAGTACTTCTCTGAAAATGACAATTATGTTACATAATGCATTCATGCACTTAATCTTTCAATTATTGTATTTTAAGACCTTTCATTTTATATATATAACTTGCATTAACTTTTGCAAAGTGCTGTAAAACATTCAAAAATTGCCTGTTTCGACTTACTGGGAAACAATTGCTCATCGAGTATAGGATATTAATTAGCCTCTTGACAATTTAAATTTTGTTTAATGTTAGTTACTTCAGACAGTGTTGGGTCGCGTTGCTTGGATATCCTCGCAGTGACACGTACGCCAACGGAATTATCGACTGCTGGTTACACTTTTACAAAACAAACAATAATTCCCCGTTTCGGACTTTCAGAATTTATTTACATTTGTACATATACAAGAAATAAACAAATTAAACAATGTGCTATGTACGGCTGAGTCTTGCCGTCTAAATATTTTCGAAGTTTCTATGTCTACATACTTTTACGCACTGATTTAGAATTGAAAACTACACATAAAGAAAACAATTTGCCCGCCTCCAAAGGGATGGGGGCCCGATTATATTTCTTAAACGTATCTATCTCGATCCGTGTGAAATTTCTAAGAAGGGTCGCTTGCTCAGACGGATACAATAAAATAACGGCGTGCTTTGGCGACACCCTCAATAAACTAATACAATAAGAACATAAGAACAATAAAATAATAAAATGAAATAAACTTATAAAATAATGTGTTATTTTAACAAATAATAAAAATTGTTGAAAACATAATAAAAGCATAAATGAAGCATAATAAAACTAAACTAGTAATACTTTTTATCGAACGAAAAATATTCGCCGAGCGAACAGACAGCTTGACTCAAAATTAAGTTATTGTTGAAAATTGATGATTAAACAAGCTAAAGTACAGCGACACCACGCCACGCCTACCCAACTTGTTTGCTTGGTGGCACTGTATGTTACACGTTCTTCTTCCATTATCGTTTATTGTCTCCTGTACTTTTCTCAACATTTTCACATTTAAATCATTATTAATGTATCGTGCTTTGATGCCCTTCCTTACAAATTTGTTTTAAAACACTGTTTTTCTGTTTGGTTCATATTTTTCATTTTTCATTCTTTCACTTTTTTCTTCAATTCCAGTTCCAATTTGTTTTAAAACACAGTTTTTCTGTTTGGTTCATATTTTTCATTTTTCATTTTTCATTCTTTCACTTTTTTCTTCAATTCCAGTTCCGTTTCTCTCTTTCTTATCTTCACCTCTATAGAACAAAATATGTTTCTCTTTATCCATCCGCCCTTCTGTTTCCTATCTTACTTCCCATAGTGCCAGGATTCTGATTTATATTCTTCTATTACTCAAGGGATTCCCTTCATTGTTCCTGCTGCTGACATGGTCCTTATGTTTTGAATTTATTTATTATTTGCCATTTCATCGTGGTTATCGTCATTCCCTTTCTATTCTTCTTTTTACTTTGTTACTATTCGGCTGTCATCCACCAACTTTCTATACCCGATTTTGCCCCCATCCTTCTTGTTTATTACCAATTACCAAATATGTCTTACATATTTAATATTTTGACAATCTATCGTAAATGAGGAGTACACAAAATATCCTAAATTTTATGATACGCACAACCTTTGTAGTTACCACTGGCATGTGTTTGTGATAATTTTTTGTACCTTAACAAGGAACAAAATGTTGCCCAGGCAAATACTGTTGAATTTTCATTCATGTTTATATTTTGGTATGATTTACTTGAGTACAATTAACACATTTCAAACTGCTAGCGACATCTAAACTAGTTGACTAGTTGACTACCACATTTGAACCCGCTATCTAAAGCTTTAACATTAAAGCAACAATTAAGTATTTATGCAGACGACACAATTTTCTTAAGCATAGAATGATTTTAAGGTGACGACACAAGCAAACGAATGTTCCAGTATCCAATAAATTACAGATGAATAGTCAAACAAAAAAGCATTTAAATCAAATGTGTATTAATATAAGGGACCAGGTTTTAGGTACCTTTTCAGGCGTTGTGGATGAGGAGAATTCAAGAAAGCTTTGTCTGTATTTAGATCATTCGTGAATTAAATGAAAATTGTATGGGGGAAGGCTTAAAAGCACTAAAATTGTATCGGGAAGTATGTGTACATAATGGTAATGAACGTGATAGTGAAAATTAATTTTTAATTTTTGCGGTTTATTTTTTTTTAAATTCCGTTGAGCAATCACTTAATTAATATTTGTATTACAATAGTTATGCTTATGTGTGTCAGAAAACACATCATTTGTTTCATTATACATTTCTGAGCAAACACTTAGTAGTACTCGTGTACTTGTCATACAAGCTCAGAAATACTACATCACATGATGACTATCATTGGGTACTTGTTACATTTTTTTATAAATTTTTGATACATCCAGTGAATCTATATTTCTATGACCCTCTCAAAAGAGATTACTATGAAAGTTAGTATGTGTATTATTAATGTGTTATTCTAAATCTAGTTTAACTGAATGTGGCACATAACTCAAACTTTTTTTAAACTATATATTTTTCAGTATTGTATTGTATTGTATTGTATGTATAGTTTTATGCATTTATTGATCTTTGCCATCAATACAATGCACGATCTAATTAAAGATCTAAAAATCTAAAATTATCAAACATGGCAATTTAAAGTTCATAGATTTGTCAACATTCAAAATGGCTTAATTAAGTGACAGAATTCAAATGTTGACTGGTTTTGTTGATAGGACGCTAGTGGCAGTTGCCAGGGGCTACTTGGTTTCAACAGTTTTCAGTTCTCACAAGAATTCTTTTTTCAATATATTTTTCTGAAGGATCAAACTAGACATCATATAAATTTTTATTTGTTTGGAATTTTTATGATGATTTGAATTTGTACTATCTTGTGCAAAAGTATGTTAAAACTCAGCCATGTGACTGTACAATTTTTTTGATGATATTAATATTCAATAGTTGAGAACGATCCCATAAATGCCAGTTGTAGAAATCAATTCTTAATTGCTGTTAAATTTGACATCTTGCAATGTAATATCTGTTTTATCCATTTTGCCCTGAAATGTATTATTATTTTGCTATTGCATATATTACCTATTTATATATAGACGTTTATTCTTCAACAAATTTTTATTTGCAGTCGTGCATAATTGCAATTGTCGTACCAGACGTTGATGTCATCAAATGCTGGGCATCGGAAAATGGAATACCCGGCACATTCAGTGTACTTTGCAGTCACCCAGAGGTGAAGCAGCTAATTTTCGACGACATGCTGTCGTGGGGCAAAGAAGGTGGATTGCTCTCTTTTGAACAAGTAAGTTGATGTGCCATACACAGTAAAAACAGCATTGATATATAATTGCTTGTTTGAAAAACAGTTGTCTATACAAATGGACATATAATAAATTCAGTTTTAATACAACAGAAAGATATAAAAAAGAAAAATACAAGCCGTTGAATAATTAAGTAATGACAAATATAAGTGCTCAAAAAGAATCACAAACACATTCAAAATAAAAAATTACTTCAGTCAAAAACCATATGGGCACTAACCTTATGGAGCTCTTCAGCTTCAATTTGTTAGATCATTTTATATAAAAACAGTTACTAATGTTTTCACAGTTACTAATATTTTCCCTTTTTGTTTGATGAAGGTGAAGGACATCCATTTGCACCCAGATCCGTTCAGCGTCCAAAACGGGCTCCTCACTCCGACAATGAAGTCAAAACGACCCCAAATCAAATCATATTTCACGCCGCAACTTGAAGACATGTACAAAAAGCTGACATAATTCGATTTTCTTGAAATTCCAAATGGACTTTTTTTAGAACATGCAATCTAGGAAATTTAGGTAGTGCATTCTAAGAAAAAAATATAGTACATTGTTTTCACGATTTCTTAGCAAAGTAATTTTTTGTACATAACCGATCCCTCGACACCACACAGTTTTGTATAAAGTAACTTGATTATAGATAGAAGGTTTGATGTCAATTTGAAATGTAGGCAATATTTTGAAGGCGCGCTTAACCTAGCATATCATCTATTAGTGCGAGGAAACTTAGAACTTGCTTTAGGATTTCCTATTAGAACAATTCGCAGCAATTCACACAGGTTCGATTTTACGAGATGTTTAAAAACGGTTTTAATCTTGCCTAATTACACACACTTAAATATAATTTTATATTATGTATTGGCTTCCTTGTATACATTTATATGTAATTATTTTGAATTAAGCAACATCAACTATGCAAACAAAACATAACGATCGCACCTATGTGATCATTTACATTCGTACTTAAGTTTACGGACACTTAAAATTGATACATAAGAATAGGGTTGAAGACCTAGATGATCCATTACTTTAAGGTGTTTGGGATATTTCGATTATTTTGGAAAAAAAATGTACTAATGGGTACCGAATTTTAAGTGTCTTTGTGTTTAGTTTGTGTACATATTATTTTGTAGGTATATATAAGATTACATATTACTTAGCACTAAATTATTTATTATTATATTTGAAATTGTTTTATGTCAAATAAAGTTATATTTTACAATTGGTCTTTGATTTAATGTTTAAATGTAAGGAGCCAACAGGAACAACAAAGGACATTTATTCGTGGAAAGTGCATTGTATAATGCATATTTTTTAAGAATCAAATTTAAGTTAATATGTGCCCATCATGTTGAAATTAGGTTGTATGTCGTACCAAAAAAGTCTGTAGTGGTCCGCACTGAACTTCCATATACTTAATTGCACTCCATTTTTTTTAACTCCAGTTATTTAAAATTAATCTTATACAAGAACATTTTTTTTTTATTAACTTGTAAACCAACACTTCCTGTTGTGGTATTGCTTTCAGGAAGTGTTCTTTCTTGCTAGAGCGCGCACCAACACACAGCGATGTCATTCCAAAAATAGTCAGACTCAATTCAGAGGACCTCAAACTATGAATATCCGTTACAATCTCGAGGTCGAAAATATTCATAATTACTATAACAATTTTCATTGTTAATAAAATAAAAATGGTAATGTAGTCACAAAAAGAATAAAAACTGCAGTGGTTCGTTATAACTTTGTTATACTTAGGTAAATTCATGATACATCTGTATAGTTACATCTGACGGCCACTGCAACCAAGACACCGCCCTGCTGGAAATATTTATCCAGTACTTCAAGACTTTTTCAAAAACCATTTTCCAGTAAATGATACTACGAAAAAAATTTTCAAACAAGTTTAAAATTTCGATATTCGATTTTATAAAATCACTTTTTCGATAACTCGTGCAGTTTTCGAGAAATTGAAATAGAAATGATTAGAGTCAGCGTTGGAAAACAAAATAAAACAGCTTGAACACAACTTAGAAGAGTAGGAACAGTATTCCAGACGAAACAATCTGAGAGAAAAATAATATAGAAAATACTGCACAAGTGATGATCAACATGCAAAGGATGTGCCACCAGATCAGCACTCATAAAGGTTCACATAAATGGATAATTATAAAATTTTATAGTCATAATGTAAAAATGCAAGTATTCCGGGCAAAAAAGAAGCTAAAAGGTACTAAGATTGTCATTGAAGAGGATTTAACTCATACAATACCCTCACTGCTAAAAAAAAGTCACACAACATGTCAATTATAAAAATGTGTTTACTGCTAACGGTCATATATTTAGTAAAGTTAATTTACAGGTGTTTAAGATTAAAACCTTTGCTTTTACTTTAAAAGTATTGAATTGAATTCCGTTCGCAAAGATACGACCTCCGGTCCTTCTTTGGTTCGTCCTAAGTAAAACTTCTATCAATATTATACTTTTTCTTACAGACTTGTTTTTGTTATAATTTTTTTTTTCCATTACGTACACATCTTCACTATTATGCTTAAAGCAAATAAATATCTCGTTTTATGCATCACAATATAGTTAATATTGCTCATATTAATATTAGATCTCTGTTGGGGAAAGTTCATGATTTAGGCGATTTTATCTCTAGTAATAATATAAATATTCTAGTGGTCATGGAGACTTGGTTAAATAATAAAATTTTGGAAGTAGTTGTTAATATCAATACATTTAATTTAATTAGAAATGATAGATTGAGTCGTGGTGGTATATATCTAGGTGATTTCTTAAAATTTTCGCTTATCAAAGTTAGTGATGTTACCGTTTCTATACATAATGATAAATTCGTGTTATGTGGTTTATACAGACGGCCACAATTTGACTACAAGCTATTTATAATAGTACTTGAGATTTCTTTATCAATCTGCTTACCCATCAGTGAATATATTTTTTGTTGTGGTCTGAATATAGATCTTTTAGATACAAATATCCCTGCTTCCGGATTTTTATCGACTTTTAATTCATCTATTGGAGTTAAGCAACTTATCGTACAACCTACAAGAGTTATGCAGGATTGCTAGATGTTATAATTGCAACTGATACCTCTAAAGTGTTTTAGACTATCAGTTCTCTGACCATGACTTTATTTTCTGCCATTTCTCTTGTACTCGTCCAAAAGTTGAACCTGTTGTGGGATTACAGGTATATCGATCTCGATTTATTCTACCATGATCTGCAAAATACCCCGTTTCATCATATGTCGATGCTAAAATCGAATTTTTTAAGTATCATGTCTTGATTGTTTAATATATATGCTGCATTTATAATGTGATGTTTTACAAAGTGCTATATTCCTTGGCTAACGGACAATTTAAAATTATTAATGTCATTATGTGATCGACCTAGAAATAAGAGTAAAAGAACAAAGTATCCTCATGATTGGCAGTACTACAAAATACTTAGAAATTTAACTACACCAACTGCCACTTGAGTTGGAGGATGTGGATAAAATAAATAATTTCTTTATTAATTGAATTCTGAAACCCAGCGATAATAATTCATCAGTTAATGGTCTATATAAGGATCCTCTTACTGTGAATAATCAGTTTCGTTTGGACAGTGTTGATGTGCCTACGGTATATGCCATTTTAAAAAACATCAAATCTAGTGCTTTCAGAGCCAACGGTATTAACATTACAATACTGAAATTATGCTGTCCTATTGTTTTGCCATTTTTCACACATAAAATTAACTATTGTATAAGTGAGTTGGTATTCCCAGGTTGTTGGAAGCATTTGTTCACTCTCTGCCAAAAATTAATCAACCTCAGCAGTTTAAAGATCACCGGCCTATTACCTTGCTTCCAGTAGTATAGAAGATTTTAGAACGTATTGCTTTGCTTTAACTTTCACCGTATGTAGAATCACATCTTTTACCAGCAATGCGGTCTGGTTTTAGAGGTGGGTACACAGTAGCTCAATGGCTTTGCTTAAAATCACAGACAACATCCTGAGCTATTGACCAAGGCTTAATGACGGTACTTGTATTGTTGGAAATCATTACGTGCTGTGTTCGATATTGTATTACATTGGTGCTGAGTGTAATGTTCTACATTTGATTAATAGCTATCTAACCAACCGTAAAGAACGTGCACAATATCGTGATAAAATTTTCATCACCTTTAACAGTTATGCAAGAAGTTCCATCCTAGGTCCCCTACGAATATTCTTCGCAAATT
Organism: Geotrupes spiniger; assembly: GCA_959613385.1. Taxonomy (NCBI): domain Eukaryota; kingdom Metazoa; phylum Arthropoda; class Insecta; order Coleoptera; family Geotrupidae; genus Geotrupes; species Geotrupes spiniger. The sequence continues at coordinate 4,296,337 of OY390738.1, forward strand.
TTAAATAATATTGTTTACTGTACCCTGCATAACTATAGAGATGATACTCAATTATACTACACATTCTAGGTTTTTGACTGGCGTGTGGCTGAAGGGAAGATAAATAGTGACCTACTAAATCTGCAGAGTTCACCCAGAGATCATTCTCTCAAGACAAATAGAAATAAATCACAAGTACCCATCTTTGACAAGTCAAAACAAAGTGTTAATTTGTCTAACTCACTTCATTTAATAATTGACTGCGTTCAAATCCCAATCGTAGGTAACAAGCCTCAGGCTACTTTAGGTAATACTTTTCGTTATCGTGATCAGGTATCTAAATATATCAGTATGGCATATTCCTATAAATATATAGGTTCCTAGCTAAATCATCTTTATCCCTTTCGATTAGTACTAAATATTGCTACTCATGTAGCTCTTGATTCTATTAATGTGAATAGAATTCAAAAAATTCAGAACTCATGTTTGCATCTGATATACAATATAAGAAAATATGATCATGTGACTTTTAGATTGCGGGTGTGTACTGGTTGAATATGTACAATAGAAGGGAATTCGTTTTAGATCGGACGTTCATAATATCACAACGAGGTTCCATGGATTAATTTCTGCTTCGCCACACAACACGTCGATATTCGAAAAATCCTTTTCATTCACAATCTATCAAAATTACAATAGATTATCGTCAAATTTCAAAATTAAGTGTTCCTAATTTCTGGAAGAAAATCAGTCAAAATCTTTATAATGCAATAAATAATCGCATATGCTGTTTATTTTGAAATAATAGTTCTTGAAGTTCATGAACTTGTTCCATTATCATGAACTTATGTGCGACATTTCCTCGCTCAATATGAACTTTAGGTTTATGTTAGTACTTTTATTACATTATAAGTTTTTTTAATTTTTGTTTATATTAAATGAATAGTAACGTTAGGTTACTATACATAGGTTAGTGTATCTTAGATTGGGTTATTTGGTGGATTGTTCTGATATTAGTTTTACTTTCTTATACTCTGTGTGTGTAAATTCTCAATGGGGTTCAAGTCCGGTGATTTAGAAGCCTATGGAATTAAATCGATCCCTGGGTGATCTTCAAACCACTGACGAACCATACGAGAAGTGTGTGCGACATTGTTATCGTGAACGAATGAAATATGTTGAGGTTCTGGGTACAGTATCCGCACACTCAATAATCTTACCCTTTTTTGCAGGCACAAACACCGATAGCTGCAACAATCAGAGAGCGGGTCCGAGTTTTAATTTTATTTATTTTTAACACTGTGGATGCCAGTCACAAGTGGTAAAATGTAAATTGGGGATGTTGTCAATATCAAAAAGATAATTTAACAAATTTAATAATTAACCATATTTACAAAATTAGTACAATTAAAGTAAAAATAATTAATCTTATTTAGTAGTAAATAATAAGAAATAAGGCCTTTGACAGACCACTTCACCTGCTTCCACTTCACCCTCCACATGATGGAACGATAGTTGTGAATTTCGTGAGCGTTCACGCTCTTCAGCCATATTAATTAGTTGTACAATCAATAATACAATTTTAACGTTACACACCCCCTCTTTCTCAATAAAAATTGAGAACACAATTTTTCTATTGCTTCAAGAAAATATTAGACAATTTCCATAACTTAAGTCAACATCGGGAGTGTATGTGCGCATGACAAAATCGGTATTTGAGGTCCCAAATCGGACAAATCTGGTAAACTAATACTAAAGGATTAACAGAGGATCATCAAGATGACTTATACTAACACACATTAAATAGGCCACGGATAAGAGGTAAACCCACAAAGGAAAAGTAAACCAAGGTAATCGATGAAATCCTAACCAAGGGATAAATTTGAATTTGGAGCACAAATAAGATTTTAAATCTTTGACATGCCATCGGCCTATGGCATTACCATCTAAATCCACTAAATCATAGATGAGCGGTGATATAACTTGCTTTACTTGACAAAGAATATATTTTGGAGCAAGCTTTGACGCAAATTTATTAATACTCCTTGACATAACATAATTCTTTTTCCACAATTTATCACCGACGTTATATTTATCAGAAGGTCTTTTTCGTAAATTGTACAAATGTACACTCTTATTATAGGCTAACTCTAATTTATTTCGTATATCTTGATAAAGTACAGGCAGCTTACGAATTTCATCTAAATAATTGTTGCGATCGGATAATATTAATTTTAATTTCTCATCATTTATTGATCCATAAAACGTTCCTTTCAGACGAAGTAAGTCTCCAAAATTTAAAAACGAAGGACTTCATGAACGGCGGTCCGTAGAACGTAACCAAGTTTTGGAATTTGAATATCCCATGTTTGGTGATCTAGGTTATCAATATAGGATCTGATGGCCGTACCAACTACTCTGTTGACACATTCAGTTGAATTTACTTGTGCATGATATTTCGCATTATATAAATAAATATATTAGAGTGAATGTTACAATAACTACGAAAATGTTTATAAAGTAGTTTTCCTTCAATTTTCATTGATAGCTAACAAGTACACCTCAAGCGGTGCTCTTGATAATGCATCGGGGACTACATTCAAACAACCCTTAGTCAATAACCATGTTGTACTATTGTAATTTAATTCCAGTTGGATCTTTTAAATTATGAAGCCATAGTAAGGAACTGTGGTTTGTTATAACTTTGAAAACTGAACCTTCGATGTAAGGTTGAAATTTTTCCACATCAAATAATACGGCTAAACACTCCTTGTCCGTGACTGAACATTTCTTTTCAGAACTAGAAAGGGTGTGGCTGCCATATGCAATGACAACTTCGAATCCCTCATCATTTAATTGTGTAAGGACGCAATCCAATCCTAAATCAGAGGCATCACATTGAATAAAGGGACTTGCAAGTACAGGTGCGGAAATTAAAGCTTCCTTGATGTTTGTGAATGCTGTTTCTTGGTGTTTGGTGTCCAAGTAATCTTTTGAGATTTTTGACGACCTTAAATTACATTTGATATAAGGGCGGACATTGATGAAAAATTATGTATACAGCAACGATACCATGAACATAAACCGGTAAAACGCTTTACCTGCGTAACAGTATCTGGCTTCGGATATTCTAACATGGCTTGAATTTTATAAGGGCTAGTTCTTAAGACACCTCTATCAACAATAAATCCTAAGTATTTTAAAGAAGGTAAACAAAATTCGCACTTTTCAATATTAATTGTTAAATAAGCTCTTCTTAGACGATTGAACACTTCTAATAGTATCCTGATATGCTCTTCAAATGTAGGAGTTGCGATAATAATATCATCCAGATATACAAAAACAAAGGGCTCAAGCTCCGGACCAAACACTCAATCCATTAAACGGTGCCGAGTCTGGGGAGCATTATTTAAGCCGAATGGCGTAACCACAAACTCGAACAAACCTCTTCCAGGAATAACAAATGCAGTTTTTTCACAAGATGATGCATGTAATGGAATCTGCCAAAATGCGGACTTGAGATCAATACCGGAAAAAATCGAGCACCTGACATATTTTGTAGAATATGATCAACAAATGGCAAGGAATATGAATCTCGTTTTGTAACAGAGTTCAATTTGCGACTATCAAAGCGGAGTCTGTATTCATGGGAATCTGTATATTTATGAATCTGCAAAGATAGTATTCTATTAAAATTTAAAGAATGATCACCAAGAACCGAATGATTTGCACCAGAATCCACCAATCCAATAATAGATTTATTAAAAACAGAAACTTTTATGAAGGGTCTATTGTCATAGTTCGGCGGAACAAACAAACGGCTGGATACAGTTTTGCGATTAACACTGACTGGTTGTATATAAAATTGTTTGACAGTAATTGCCCATTTATAGACGGGAGTTGAAGCAGCGAGAGCAACAGTTGTTGAGAAGTTGTTGGTACAGGAGCTGGATAAAGATTTTTATATGCAGCTACCTTATCATCTAAGTCAGCTTCGAGAGAAAAAAGTTCGAGACTACAATCATTTTTGAGTTCTAAAATTTTGTCCTTGATTTCAAGATTCGGATCTAAACGATTAAGCTGTGTTATAATTATCAGAACTAAATTCGTATATTAAATCCTTCAATGAAGACATAGAAAAAGTTAATTCAGCCTTTTCTAAATCAAAATTAATTTCTTTAAGTTGATAATCCAACTCCGAGCGATGTTCCTCAGTTTCTACTATTTTTCGTAAAACCTTCCGACGCGTATTCAGATCTGCTTTAGCATGAAAGCCTCTAAGTTGTAATTCGTAACTAATTTCATGAAAACGTAAATAACTAACGTCCATTTCAAAGAATAATTTATGATTAAATCAAAAATTGCAAAAACAGGGTGTGTGTAACGTTGAAACAAATTTTCATTAATCCAAAACCGTTTAACCAAAACTAACATGCACGTAAAATTATAATTTTAAGGATTTAAAATTGAAAAGTGACAACATCCACAATATAATAAAATGATCTTATCAGTGCTATTGAAATAAAATGGCCCTGAACGTTTGACGCCAATTCGTGTTACGCTTTTTTTTCCGGCACAAGCACCGGTGCTGCAACAATCGGAGAGCGGGCCTAAGTTTTTATTTTATTTATTTCTATCACTGTGGGTGCCAGTCACGAGTGACAAAATGTGGATTGGGGATGTTGTTAATATCAAAAAGATAATTTAACAAATTTAATAATTAACCATATTAACAAAATAAGTACATTGCATTGAACAATTAAAATAAAAATAATTAATCCTATTAGGATAAGATAAACTTAAAAGAAAAGTTCCTTCTAAGGAACACGGAGCGCTCGTGGTACACCGATCCAGCAGATAAGAATAATCGCAACAAATAACAGTAGTACATAATAATAAGCACTAAAGCCTTTGACAGACCACCTCACCTGCTTGAAAGTGCACACACGACTCCCTGTTTATTGGTCTCCCTTCACATGAGGGAACGATACTTGTGAATTTCGGGAAAGTTCACGCTCTTCAGCCATATTAATTAGTTCTACAATCAATAATACAATTCTACTTTACAGTAACATGACCTCTTCCAGCATGTGCACATACTCACCCAGTCATTCTAGGACTGATTTGAACGAACTCACCCGGACCAGACATCCACTCCCAAAACCCCATAATTCGTTATCAATTAAACGACGCCATATTGTATGGTGGCTGCAACCTAAATTTAGAGTTTCCTGTGACTTTTTATGCTGGCCCAAAACGTCGGTAAGACGACCGATGTCTTTAGCCGTCATTGCTCTGAGACGATCACTTCAACCAACTGTGCGCAGTGGATGTTGGCTTCTCTATACCACTTGATCCATTCGTATATCCTGCTTCTATATACACAAACATTTTATAAAATTATTAAAGACTAATAATAAACAGACGAAGAAATTGCAGTAGAACAATTGCTGACAGTTTTGTGTCGGCACATGGATATTGCTCCGTTGAATAATTGAATAATAAAAACTACGTACAGATAATCGACCTGCTGCATTACTACCTCCCGACGAGCGCATTTTGAGACATTTAATTAGGCTTTGTCGTCCCAAAATATATATACCAATGTAACAAAATACCTTCATATCAATACTATTTCCCCAATCCCTAAAAGTTCATTCATTCGTCCAACAGACCAGAGTAAATTCTGACAACACTTATTTCAGTTGAAGTGTGCAAAAATAGTCAGATTCAGATTCGACGAAGGTCATTAACACTAATCGCTTCAGATTTTCCCAGTTGAGGCAGTTCCATCAAGATGTTTTAATGTTTTTATAAATGTTATTTATTTCAACGAAATATTATTCATGAACTCTTAATGTTAACGGTTAGTCGTTTCTTAAGTTTGTTTTTATAAATTTTTAAATAACGATTATGTTGTATGTTAATCTGACATTTACAATATTATCCTTTTATATTAACGAGAGCCATGCTACTGTTTCATCTTCACACTATTTGTTGTCTGCCTCGTTTTTTATCTCTCGTTATAAATATTTATACAATTTCTTTTGTTATTATTACAGTCATGTTCTCATGTATTTGTAGCTTTTTCCTCAAGAAATGTATTATGAAATATTGAATTAGAACGAATTAAGTTTCGCCTAATAAAAATACCCATAACGATCGTTATCGCCTATAATTTACTATGTAATGTGTAATTCAATTGCAAATCCTAATTTGTGATTTTCATAAAACTATATAAAACCATTTTAAAATTAAGCACCTCATTTATTGTTACTTAAAAACACTCGCAGAATACATTTTAAAACCATTAGCAACATTTTTTTTACAATAAAATTAAAAAAGAAAAATTGCCAACATTCGAAAATGAATTGCTCGTATAAAGAGGATATTATCGTCATAATTGTAAAGATAAACATATTTGTCATACATTTAGAAAGTATGTCGGTAAATGTATTGACAATAATTAAAAACAAATGCAACACCATTTTTAAGAACTATAATTGTTTAAAGAAACTGTAGCAAAATACATTTTTACAATATTCCTTTACGTTCCAATTTATGCAAATAAATATGAGGAGCCTCCGGCATTTTAGGGGGTCGAACGATGCAAACGAGACTGGCTTCATATCTAAGGTGACCAACTATACTCATTTACTGAGTTTTGTACTCTTTTTTCGCAAACCGTACTCTTTTCAAATCATGTACTCTGAAAGTACTCATTTGTATAATTTTATACTCATTTGTATAATTTTATACTCATTTGTATTTCTAAAACATATTTTTAGATTATTTTATTTCAATGTTATTAATTAAATATTTAAAATTATTTTGACAGTGATTTGAATTTCACGCGCACATATAGCTGCCGTTTCCGCCACAATTGAGAGGCCGTATTATGTACCTGGAGAGATAGATAGATACTAGAGACGTCTTTTTCACAACGTCAAAATTATATTTGTGAAAAGATATATATATATATATATTTTGATTTTTGGTATTTATTTTATACCAGTGTTGGGTTATTTTGGCATTTATGTAGAATAAAATAAAAACTGTTCTGTTTTATGACTTCATTATTTATTTTATTTTTACGTTTCGACAATAGATTTTTGTCTTCTTCAGAAATATAACTAAAACAATACAAATCACTACAATTAGCACTAAACGAAAACAAACGAACCACATGAGATACATTTACATAATAACTATTGTTTAACAGAAGTCTAAAAAAAAATACAAGTTATGCATAAAATACATGTTAAAATTCTTTGTTTTTCCAATAAAATAAATGAAACCATCTTTAAGATTAAAAGAGAATTTAAACAAAACATTTTGAAACCCGTTTCATGCCCAAACTTTAAAAACAAATAATTTTTGAATACAAAATGAAACGTAAAATTACTTACATTTATGTGTTAGTCTTTCGCGTTGCAAATGTGAAGTGAGTTCATTCAACGTTTTTTTTAATAAAGAAAATCCATAAACATAATATGTACATTAGTTTTAAATGGTATCGAGTAATTAAATTTTATTCATAATTTTTATACAATTTGTTGACCTCGTAAAAGTAAATATTTTATATTAAATCGACACACAAGACAAAAAAAAACAGATTTTCGAAGCATTATTAAAAAATTTTTTAGATTTGTACGAAAAACGTTGAATGAACTCACTTCACATTTGCAACGCGAAAGACTAACACATAAATGTAAGTAATTTTACGTTTCATTTTGTATTCAAAAATTATTTGTTTTTAAAGTTTGGGCATGAAACGGGTTTCAAAATGTTTTGTTTAAATTCTCTTTTAATCTTAATGATGGTTTCATTTATTTTATTGGAAAAACAAAGAATTTTAACATGTATTTTATGCATAACTTGTATTTTTTTGAGACTTCTGTTAAACAATAGTTATTATGTAAATGTATCTCATGTGGTTCGTTTGTTTTCGTTTAGTGCTAATTGTAGTGATTTGTATTGTTTTAGTTATATTTCTGAAGAAGACAAAAATCTATTGTCGAAACGTAAAAATAAAAATAATAGTGAAGTCATAAAACAGAACAGTTTTTATTTTATTCTACATAAATGCCAAAATAACCCAACACTGGTATAAAATAAATACCAAAAATCAAAAAAATATTAAAATTTATTTGGCAAGAAATATATGAAAAATATATAATTTACAATTATATACCGTGAGTTTTATTTAAGTATGGCCATAGGGATTTACATGGTAAAAATTGTACCCCACGTTAACTTTCGTTGCCGTTCAAATTTGAAACAATCTTTTGTTTTTATCAATAAATTAAACATTTTTCTACAAAATATACATTATTTGAAAGACATAAGCGTGTTAGAATTCTTCATTTTCGCTTTCAAAGTTGAAATTAATGAGACAAATAATTAAGACAAAACATCAACTTGGCGTAAATGTCATAATGCTTATTGACAACTAAAGGTTATAAAATCGCACGAAAGTTTGTTATGTGAATTTTTGAAGAAAATGTCTGTTTATAATATTAAAGAACGAGTGTAAATTGTAACTGCATACATAAAACTCGTGTCAAGCCGCGAAATTGTGGATAACTTCACTGCGGCACATCCATATCGTCCTATTCCTCCTTTAGTTGTCAATAAGCATTATGACATTTATGCCAAGTTGATGTTTTGTCTTAATTATTTGTCTCATTAATTTCAACTTTGAAAGCGAAAATGAAGAATTCTAACACGCTTATGTCTTTCAAATAATGTATATTTTGTAGAAAAATCTTTAATTTATTGATAAAAACAAAAGATTGTTTCAAATTTGAACGGCAACGAAAGTTAACGTGGGGTACAATTTTTACCATGTAAATCCCTATGGCCATACTTAAATAAAACTCACGGTATATATATATATATTGAAAATGTGTCTTGTCAAATATGACAGAAAAATGTAAAATTTACACGAAAGATGGTCTAATCTTACACCTCAATGGTGTAGTGAACATTAATTAAAACAGGTCCATGAAGACTAACTGGTGGATCGCTAGACAATATTGTTTCTGGGTTATTACCCTTCGTCAGTAGCGATTACCAAGAACCTTAGTTGTTGAAATACCTTTACATGTAGTGGCCATCAAAACTTCTTGGCGCGAGCCAATCACTCCTAATGAACCACTGACAACAGAACACTAACAAGACGATACCTTGTCTAACACCTCGCGGCGAGTAAACAAGACGACTGTCAAATGTCCAGTGTCAACATATAAAAGGATTGCTGCAATTAAGTTCAAAAACAATTCAAATTGAAAATGTCTTGTCAAATATGACAGAAAAATGTAAAATTTACACGAAAGATGGTCTAATCTTACACCTCAATGGTGTAGTGAACATTAATTAAAACAGGTCCATGAAGACTAACTGGTGGATCGCTAGACAATATTGTTTCTGGGTTATTACCCTTCGTCAGTAGCGATTACCAAGAACCTTAGTTGTTGAAATACCTTTACATGTAGTGGCCATCAAAACTTCTTGGCGCGAGCCAATCACTCCTAATGAACCACTGACAACAGAACACTGACAAGACGATACCTTGTCTAACACCTCGCGGCGAGTAAACAAGACGACTGTCAAATGTCCAGTGTCAACATATAAAAGGATTGCTGCAATTAAGTTCAAAAACAATTCAAATTGAAAATGTGTCTTGTCAAATATGACATGGACCTGTTTTAATTAATGTTCACTACACCATTGAGGTGTAAGATTAGACCATCTTTCGTGTAAATTATATATATATATATATATATATATATATATATATATATGAAAATTTAAGTTTTAATAGAAATTTCCTTATGTTGTCCAGGCACTAATGCTGCTGTTGAAAGGGTATTTTCACTAGGGAATGATTATTGGAGCAGTGAGAAGTCGCAACTTTCTGTAAAAACATTATCTGCCGTCTTAACAGTCAAATTTAATATGCAAAATGTAAGTTGTTCGGATGTGGCTACATTATTAGATGAACATCCTCATTTAGCAAAAAAATCCACTCCGAAGAAAAATATGTTTTTTAAAGAAAATAAAGTTCTTATCGTTTTTTCTTCTTTTTTTCACCTATGAAATACTTGCAAAGTGTACTCATTTTGAACAAAAAATAGTTGGTCACCTTATCATATCTGATGTGCATACAGTTGTCACCTGGGGTAGTCTCAAAATTTTGAACCTTATTGTACATTGTCAATACAGACACCTCAAAAAAACTTTGATCTTTAAAATAAAAGGTGTTTCATATAACAGGTTCCAAAATAAACTTTTTCCACTTGGTAAAGAAGGAAATAAAATAAAACAATAATTATAAATTATACATTTATTAACAATGTCTACTTTTTAGCTTTCGTACTAGCCTGTTGAGCTTTCAGCACTTTAACTACGATTTTCTGTTCTTCAAGCAAGAAAGCTCTGACAATCTTTTCTTTAACACACTTGTGACAGAGGACGCCACCGTAAGCCCTTTTCACAGTCTTCTTACGCCTGCACATACGAGAGCGTTCCTGTGGCCTAGCTGGCACGATGCCTCGAAGTTTATCTTTACATTGACCGCATTTCGGTACTTTCTTGTTTTTCTTGAGGTACTGGTATACCAACTTTCCACCTGGCGTGCGAACTCTGCAAAATCACAACAATTAATAATATCAAAAATGACTAGTATGTAAGGACTAAAGTGTCAATAAATGATCAGATGTAAAAAAACGAACGATAAGGACTTTTCGTCATCGATATCAGGACTCTAGCCTTGGTATCATCATAGTAATTTTTAATATATGGAGTGATGCCGTAAAATATTTCAGATTTTGGCACTTTTGGCGCTGCTAGCGTATGTCAAGTAAATGACACAAAAATGATTAAAATCAATTTAATAATTTCATAATGACAATAAAGCCTAAGCTACATCGGTTTTTGTTAATGTGTCAGAAAATTGCTGCCCGAAATTCCGTGCACGCGACTCTATACATGGTAATGGATTTTAAGGAAATTAAATGGGTAAAGTAGAAATCATCACAGGCAACACAATCAATATTATTAAGCGATACACAGGAGCCTTCTAGAAAAGTTGGTGATTCTTACGATTACAGATTGTCATAAAAATTGCAAACAAAGTTTATTAATTTTTTACTATGTACAATGGCAGCAAATAAATTTCGGACATCAAATTTCCTGTCATTTTTAAAAATAAAATGTGGTTTAGGCTTTAATGTCATAATTTCTGGCATATTGAAATTATTTTCTCAATACTTCAAAGTAAGGTCAGATTAACTGAAATCTGAACATGCCACCGATTTCTGAATTTAACAAATCTAGAGTAATAGCTCTCATGCAGACCGGTAGATCATGCAGGCAGATTCAAGAAATGTTAGGTATACCCAAAAGCAATATTCACTGCATTATACAGAAATGGAGACAAACTCAAATAATAGAACGTCGGCCACGGTCCGGAAGATCTCGAATTTCAACTGATGAGCAAGATGAACCCTTGGTTGATGTGTTACCGAATCACCCTTTCAAGAATGCCGTTAACGCAAGAATAATTAGTAACTTTCCTGGTTCACTTTCGACTGCGCGGAATCGTATAATGGTTAGTAATGTAAAAAACTATGCCGCCGCAAAAAAGTTGGATTAACACCTTAACATAAGGAAGCGCGTGTAGCATTTGCTTTGGAGCATTTGGCTCGTGACGATGACTTCTGGAGGCGAGTTGTATTTTCAGATGAGAAGGTATTTCAATCTTCTCACAATGGACACATCAGGGTGTATAGACCCAGAAATTCTCGATATCATGAAAGACACATCGCAAGTACAGAACGAAGCGGAAGATTTTCAGTTAATTTATGGGGCTGGATTTCTGCGGTTAGTCCTGGTGTAACAGTAAACGTTGAAAATCGTTTAAACAGTGATGTTTATGTTAGGATCCTGGAGCACATCATGCTTCCATCGGTAAGAGGAGTATATCGTAATGACAATTTTATTTTCCAACATGATAATTGTACCGTACATACGGCACGAAGAACTGTTGAGTGACTCCAGGCCCAAAACATAAATGTTCTAGATTGGCCTAGTAGAAGCCCAGATATCAATCCTATTGAGAATCTGTGGGGACTGTTGCAAAAGAAATTACAAAGCAGCAGAAGGGTAATTTTTCACAATAGGGAGGAGCTGTTGACTGCAATTATGGAAGAATGGCATACACTACCTCAGGACTATTTCCGAAATATATGTCTCTCAATGCCTAGAAGGTTGGAAAATGTGATGGCAGCAAATGGGTCTATGACGAAACATTGATTTTATTTTTATTTTTAATGTAGAAGTCAAAAATATTGACTATATATAATTTATGTAGAAGTAAGAATTAATCTTTTCCTAAATTTTAGTTGTTATTTTTGTTGAGGAAAGCATGTTTAGTTTTCCAATTCTTCATTCGAGGTTTATTATCTTCTTTCTAATAATCATATTAAATTATGACATTAAAGCCTAAACCACATTTTATTTTTTAAAATGACAGGAAATTTGATGTCCGAAATTTATTTGATGCCATTGTACCTTCAATGCAAAAACATGTTTTAAAATAATAAATAAAATTTATCAGTTATTCTTGTCTGAAACTGAAATATGGTGAAAAGCTTAAATGAAATCAACAAACGTAACATTTATTTTACCTGAAAGTTTAATAAAACTGCAAAAGACAGCTATGTCCACTATATACAGTACACTATAAACTGGCATAAATAACTAAATGTAATATAAATAATAAAAATGCATAACAGAACCACGCGACATTTGAAAAGTGCACAGGCGCCATAACCAGAAATTAATTTCACTCCTTTTGACGTTATAATTATAATTTCTACAACGATCTAAAGTAACGTTACTCGATACTTACATGCGTCTTTTATTCGATTTCGTGTTATACGACAACCGGCGCCTGAAGACCAACCGCTGGACCATGTTTACGTCCTAAAATTACAAAATTCCTAAAATTCTCACACGAAATACTATTTGATACACAATCACAGAATGTTACACTAGCGATTTGCATTAATAACATCTTAATTGATAATACAGATACGCGGATGATCAAAAATGAACGTGAAGAAAAATGTTTATGCTAACCTGTCGATCACAGAAACGGAAGAGGAAATTTAGATCGAAATACCGACCGAAATGACAGCGGGTCGTGCAACGCGCAACCTACTGGATAAATATGTAACCCAATCAGAAATTTCGATTTTACCGACGTTGAAATTAATTTATGATAAATTTTAATAAATGATTGTAAATAAACGTGCTTGCCGTTATCTTTAAAATTTGTTCAATTATAATTCTTTTAAATTGAATACTGGAGTTGTTTTTCTATATTTGGAATAAGTATCTAATTTATTTATTTTATATTATTGTATACTGTAACTTTCGCAATGTTAATTTTACCAGGCTATTAACCCACTAAAATAATTAATAAACCCAATCGCTTGGCGCGTTATTATAGACGTAAAATAGGAAAATATATTTATTTCATTTCAGTTGATGTCTTAAACTTTTCTTAGTAATTAATATTTTAGATATTTCCACTAGATATTAAAAATCTGTTAAAACTCATGCCGCATTCGGTAAATACGCGGACACGTTTGATTGGTGACCTAACTAATTGGAGACGTTTGATTAGTAGGGAAGTCCAACAGTTGCTAAATCACTCTGCGTTAATTCGAACAGTGCAACAAATAGCGAACCCAATCTGGTGCCTCAACCTGCCGGATAAATTTCAACTACGTAAGAGGTGGCGGTCTATTCCATGCGTCGGAACTAAAATGATATCCATCAGCAAGTCCCCGCGGCGCCATCTAATAAAAATATGTGAAAGTCGTCAAAGGGTTGTGGTTGTAATAATAACAAAATGGGTTCTCTTTTTGAGAATTACGAACAACAATACTCGGTCCTAACAGCCGACATAACTGCCCAAATCGGACAGTTGAGTTCGTCCGGAACGAGTAAGATCTTTCGCACGTAAGGGCCGTATTTTGTTTACATCTATTGTTTTTTTTTAGAGGACCGTCGCCAACTGATCTCGAACATCGAAAAGCACGTGGAGGAGGCTCATGAACTGGTAGGCGCTGTCCTTTAATCTTTGCGTTTGTACGAACGCCTTTTTTCTAGCTCGAACAAATGGATTTGGAGGTTAGAGAGGTCGAACATACAAAGAGGCAAAGGTGCAAAACCAAGCTAGATTGTTATCGCGCAGAGTTGAAGAGGTTGACGTTGGAATACATCAAAGCTCGATCGCTAAAACAGGGAGCGTTCGGATACGATTCGGCGGACGATTTAAACGACGTTCGGATCACGAACGACCAAAAACAGCGTTTACTGGACAGTTCTGAACGAATTGAACGAACGGGGCGCAAATTAGACGATGGTTATAGAGTCGTCTTGGAAACGCAAGAAATAGGCACTCAAGTTTTGCAGAATTTGAGTGAACAAAGAGAAACCATACAGAGATCTAGAGGAAGGGTATGTGTGATATAACTTTATATCAATTAAAGATTAGTACCACTGTAAAAAATTAATTGATATTTCAGATATTTTTAAGAACGTTCTAGGTTGGAAATTCTCTCCTATCAATCATTTACTGAAAAACATAAGCACACGTATTTCAAGGTTTTGGAATGATTAAAGTAATGGTATTATTTTTTAAGTTAAATTTTAATTACCTTTTGATAATTTACAGATCTCCAAAAAAAGAAATTAAATTTTCATTTTCAATATTTGAAACCTGCCGGATAAATACGAATATTACAATTAATGAGAACTATATCCAGTGTCCCACTCTTTTTTTTTTTAGTGTCGTTAGTATTAATCTTAATTTAATGATTCATTAGGAATATCTAATTACACATTCTCTTGTTCTTTCATATTATCCAAATCGTGTGAATAACACTGAATTGTAATATGACTAATTTTCGTTTTTTGTTCAGCTAAGGGAAACAAACGAAGAACTCGGCCGTTCATCCAGGATCATGAACTCAATGATCATGCGAGCTGTTCAACAAAAAATCGTCCTTTTCACTGTAGGTGCCTGTTTCATTATTGCAATAAGTCTGGCGTTGTATTTAGGTTTCAGTCAATAGTCGTAGTTATGACATCACATTTACAATGTCATAGATGCACAGGTATACTTTCGTTTGCGCGATTCATTTCTTTTGTAGTATTAAATAATGACCAAGGAAAATGTGTTCACTCGATCAAGGAAAATAGCCATCCACACCATATTATCAATTTAATTTAGGTTAGTGCGAGGAGTCATGAAATCTGTGATATAAAAGTTTGTTCCTTTGAATGGTTCACTTGCTTAATAATGAATAGGACTGATCATCAAAGACAAAAGATGTTGCAGCTTGCATAACCTTTTATGTGGCATTTCTGTTTAGTTTCGTAGGTTTAAACGCCAAATGTATCTATGAGATTGAATTTGTCACCGCCATATTATTATTATTACTAGTTGTAAATACATTTTATCTTCTTGTATTTCAGTGCAGACTTTATCATTTAAGACACTGTCTAGTATTATTACTATTGTATAGTTTTTTTTTCTTTGTATATTTATTGTTGTTGACTAATACATTCCTTTATTGTTATTGACTTTTTTTGAGTTTATAATCGCCTAATTTTGTTTTCTGTTGCTAGGCTAGAATATAATACGAAACGATAATAAATTAATGTTTACTGTATTAACGGTACATTTTTAATAAACTAATATTAAATTAAACATTTTTTTATTGTTTACGACCATCCTATTTAAAATTAAAATAGTTTTACGATTAATAAGTTTCGAGTTGCAAGTAAAATTTGGGAACGACCAATTTTAAAAATTCTTTTTAAACAAGTAACAACCAAATTATGGTATTGCTGATGTCATCGAGGAAACAGCAAAAATTAAAATGAACAAACTAAATCGAAACGAATTCAACTAAAGTAAAATTTTGACAATAACTAAAATGACCAATGAAACAAACACAATTCAGAACATTAATGGAAAATCAAACATTAACACAAGGCAACATAAATGACGACTAATTGAAATGCAAGCAATGCAAAACAACGCCACAGACAAGAATAAAACAACGCGTTATTTCATACTTTTAAGGTGAGTTCAGGCCTTAAATTTGAAATATTCTAATTAATAATTTAATACATAATAGTATCTCTAATAGTATATTACAGAACGAGTATCATAGAGCAGTTTGATTGTACGAGTACAAGTGTTTAAAACTGTCGCGATGCGCAATCAGTGAAATAAATAGTGCATATAAAAATAAAATATAATGGAGAATTGCTCGCCACTTCTCGATATCCGTGCTAACGTGTCTCACATTTACAATAGGTATTTTTCTCGCCGCCGTACAAAGTCACTTTTATATCAAAGCAAAAGGACATATTTCAAAAGAAAATAACATGCAAATAATATACGTTATTCTTAAAAAAAGAACAGTACTGAAAACAACGATATTTAATGAAAATGATTAATGCAGTATACATGGAGCACATTATTGAAATATATTATATATTTCATTTGTTTGCTAAATTCAACAGCATAAAAATAAAATTTATTAACAATAAAATTTAAACAAATTATCGAAACCAAATGTCAAATATAAATATACAGTACCGTTAAAACGCCGTGGAAAGAGGTAACATTCAAGGTTGCTAATCGAAATCGCCAAAACTTTACTTATTAATGCTCGCTAAAATAATACGAAGACTTTATTTTTTTTAATCGCATCGACTTTTTATATAACTGGTTATACGAGGGGAGATCAGTATTTATGGTCCCTAATATAGAAGGAAACAGATTGCAGAAATATCAAACGTTTATTTTTCTACATAATTTTCTCCCTGAACGTCGATGTATTTGGTCCAACGACGCTCCAAACCTTTGATCTCTCTGGAAAAAAATCTTTCGGTTGCTCTTCCAACCAGTCGTTTATGGCCGTCAGCACTTCATTATCGTCGTAATATCTGGTCTCCCGAAGATATTCTCTTAATTTTGGAAATAAAAAGAAATCGCCAGGGGCCAGGTCTGGTGAATATGCGGGATGTTCGAAAAATTCAAATACTGCGTTCAGAATAACTCTCAAGGCAACATAGCTTTTGTGGACAGGAGCGTAGTCTTTATGAAACAGAATACCTTTGCTCAACTTTCCTCGTCTTTTTTCCTTGACAAAATCGCGCAATCTTGAAATTAAGTTGGCATAGTAGGAGCCACGTTCCGAAAAATCAGTTATCAAAATTCCGTCTGCTTCCCAAAAAAATGTGGCCATAACTTTACCAGCGGATGGCAAAACACGAATTTGGCGGAGAACCTCGTCGATGCCACCCCTTACTTTGTTGTTTCGACTCAGGACGAAGTAGTGAACCCTCGTTTCATCAACAGTGACCAATCGAGAAAGAAATTCAGCCGGATCTGCTCTAAACTTTACCAAACTGGCTTCAGAATGCAATACTCTAGAAAATTTGTGATCAGGTGTCAACATTCGTGGGACCCAACGTGCAGACAACTTTTTTAGCCCCAAAATATTTGTTAAAATAAGAACATAAGAAAAATTCGTAATTTCAGCTACCCGGCGAATGATCAATCGTCTATCTGTCATTACCATATCGTGTATACGATTAGCATTTTCTTGGGTAGTGGCAGTCACTAGTCGTCCAACACCATTCGTATGTATTTGTATAACAAATGATTATAGCTATTAATGTAACGAGAATATTATGCGATTTATAATAATCGAGGACGTTGCTACAGTTGCTAACGTCCGAGTGTGTTTAAATCGCTAATATTCGAGTTATATTCAAAGCTTTATCGTATCATCGTTGAAGTGTGATCAGGGCGATGCAAAAACAATTAAACAAATCAACAATTTTCTGTCATAAAAAAATTCGTTAGTTTAAGTCACGTTTTTGTAATTTAGAAATATATCATGGAAGATTTCGATATTCCTGCAAATATTTTGGAAGCAGCAGATAGTGCACGATTAGACTTGCTTCCAGAAAAGTCGAAAATATGTTACGAAAAAGAATATCGTCTGTTTTGCGAGTGGCGAGTACGAGAACAAATTCAAGGTGCGTCGGAAACGGTCTTGCTGGCCTATTTTGTGAAACTCTCAAATGAATATTCCCCTTCATCTTTGTGGCCAAAGTACAGTATGTTGCGAACTTGTTTGGAATTGAAGGAAAGAGTGGAAATCGACAAGTATGGTGCTTTGATAAGATTCATCAAGAAGAAAAATGTTGGACATCGAGTTAAGAAATCCAAAGTACTCACGAGAGAGCAAGTTAAAGAATGTGTATGTACAGCTCCAGATAAAGAGTTTTTAATGATGAAAGTGGCCTTTTTGATTGGGCCAGGTGGAGCTTGCAGAACCAATGAATTAGTGAAAATGTCTACAGACGATGTTGAGGTGTTAGAGAGTAAGATAGTTGTTACCATTCCCGACTCAAAAACTCACAAGAAAAGATTTTTTGCCGTTTTATCTGAAGGTGATATTAATCTAGTGGCTTTATTTCAGAAATATATAGCATTACGGCCGCGGAATGTTACACACAAAAGACTGTTTGTATCGTACAGAAATGGAAAGTGTACGATTCAACCTTGTGGTATTCATTTTTTCTCAAAAATTCCTGAGAAGATTGCGTCATATCTCAAACTTGAAAATCCAGCTATGTACACCGGCCATTGTGTTCGGAGATCTTCAGCAACTTTACTTGTTAATGCCGGTGGAGACAGTTTACAGCTGCAAGAACTGGGTGGTTGGGATTCAAGCAAAGTTGCAAAGGAATATTTAGAAGAAAACCTGACAAAGAAGGTTTCAATTGCGAAAAAGATTCAGGTCGGAAACGATTCAATAAGCAGTGGATAAAAAACTACAGAATCAATGGAATTTGCACGTACAAGTAAAACTTTGGAGGAAGTAAGAGGCTTGGATTTAATGTATGCTGAATCATCCCATCCGAATGATGCCAGTAAAGCTGCAGAAGACTTAACTATGATGATGGATACGAAATGCGTATCATTCAACTTTAACAATTGTGAAAAGATTGAAGTTCATGTTCATAAATAATTGTGTTCTAGAATTTGTATTATTGTATCTAACGTATTATGAGTATCTATGGTATTATGTGCCTTATAATTATCAATAAATGTTTAACATAAAACGATCATAATAATCGATGATACGATAAATACTTTAATGTGCCAAATATATTCAACGTCACTCAACGCCTTCTATGTCAGGGACGTTATGATCTCCCCTCGTATAACATGCACATCAGTTCGGTAATATTACGACCGCACCGTGGATGTTAAGGAATTTAACAAAAACATAAATTATATGAAAAAATATGAAAGGTAGTAACTAGTTCTTGGATAGATCACATATTTTTGCAATAAAATATGAAACTTTATCTGATGTGTCGCTTACGTTGCGAAATTTCATCTTTATTTAGGATAAATAGGATTTCCATGAGGTTATTTTTTGTTATTGTTCTAAAAGTACAATCTTTATTACATACGTTTCCTTTTTATTAAAACATCGTCAGCAATCCACGAATACGGTTAACATTAATATTTATCTTTGATCAAAGATAAGAAACATATTTGTTCTTAGACAAGCAAACAATAAATTCAAATATGAGTTTTTGTATAGTAGCAAGTTGCCAACATTGCGTAGAGATGGCGCAATCGTTCAGTCTGTGATTGTTAGTCGCCATAGATATTCCAAGAAGTGACCGATTGCTCGTATTGTAGTGATTTTCGTGTGGTTGTTGATGAAATAATTGTGCCAGAATGGCCGATTCTTGGGAATCGGGGGTGAAAAGTGTCATCCTGTCCAATTTGACGGCCGCCACCAGCTACATACAAACACGTAAGTGAATTTACACTGCCCGTGCCCTTTTTGGTTATGTCCATCGTCCTTGTTATTGTAAAAGTGTTGCGTCAAAAACTAAATCGCCTGTTTTTTTTCTCGTGTTGCAATAAGAGAATTCGACGCTCTCAATTCGCAGTTACGTTTGTTTCTCCTTGGTTGGATGCGTTTACAATTTGTTGACATGTTACATTATGTAGGCATGCACTCACGGTGCACTGTGCTTTCAACCTACGCGCTTGCTTTTATCGGTTTGTTTTTGCCGCAATTAATCCATTTAGAATCTCTTAAAACGACTTATAAATAGATCCAATGGGAGAGATACGCTCGAGTTGAACCAGTTTGGATTTTTTCATTGGACGGCAAGGTCGTAACCCTGACTCGTACGTATGAGCTGCATTTGATTGATTTTTATTATTATCGGAACGTACACGTGATTTTTGACGTTTGTACGGTTGTTTTGTTTTGGTGTCATGGCTTTGACGTTGACGTTTCGATTACATGCTAAGGAATGCGTTGCCCAAGTGCGGAGCAACTTGCCGAATGAATGCAATAACGCAGTGGCAAGTGATTTCGGTAAAACTTAATATGAATCTAATGCAAATTTTGTATTAAATATAGAATAAGACATAATGTGAAAAACCTCGAGAGAGACATATAGAAAGAGGTTTGGCAAAAAATGACAATTTGATCGAATATCTGGATTAAATCGCGACATAAGTATTGAGTTGTCCAATTTACAGCACGCTATACTCGAGCCCCGGTGAACTATTTCATTTTAGTACTCAATCTAAAACATGTTGCAGTCCATGTTATCGTTCGGGTACGCTAATGCTACTTTGATCGCTCAGCGTTATGTTATACTCAGCATTTTAATGTTCGATGGTATCGGTGGCTGGATTTTCAACCCAGCCCGTTTTAATTTTTACGTAAGTATTAGTCAACATGAAAATTTTCGAACTCTAGATTTGAACGGAAATGCACTTTTGAATCCCTGGATCTATTCTGATTATTTTCGGCATGACGTCATTATGACGTCAACCGGAAGTGACGTTTACTTCTATTACGTTTTCCACATCTCGTAAAGGTCACGGACTTATCGAAAAAATGAAAGGTATTGAAATTTTGAAGTTTGAAAAGTTATTTCGAAAAAACTACCATTATTTATTGTCCTGGTAACGGCACCTCTTCCCGCACACATGTGCGATCGCGATTGCAGCTGTCATCGCAACCACGCCAGTTTGCTGGAAATTTATTTAAGCATAAGAAAGTTCAGTGCGGACCACTTCTGGTGTTTAAATGAAAACGCAGATTACAAGCAAAACGTAAATATATGGAAATGGTACCAGTGGCAGAAAAAAGTGGGACACGCACATAAAAAAAATTATTTAGGAATACCATCAAATAAATAAAAATAAATTAAAGTCACATTTTGGAATACACGAAGTGGGGAGCGAAGATATCAAAATTTCTACACTGGTATACACTGGAATACTGGGAAATTTCTATCGCTAGATGAAATGCACACAATCAAAATAATGAACAATATTTGTGCTGCTCATTTGAACACTCGATTATTAGTTTTTAATTTCGTATACTTAAAAGGAACTTTAATAAATTCATCTTGTGATGTTTTTAACTATTAGCGACACGTGGTTGTCGGAGGTCATTCCGGACGATGCTGTACATATAAATGGTTACAATAAAAGACGGTGCTACCAGAGGAGGAAGCGTACTTATTTATGTTAAAACTGTTCTTAATTTTACTACGTTGCCAATTACTGATAATATTGAATAAATATAATTTAAAATAAAAGAATTGTCTCAATTCATTTAAATACATTGTTTGAAAAAATCGTCGCTATTAATTACTTTCTTATACATTATGTATAAGTAAGTATAGGAATCATGAAAATTTTCAAACTCGAGATTTCAACGGATATATACGTTTTGAGGTCCCCTGAATCGTTTCTGACTATTTTCGGAATGACGTCTGTGTTCGTGTCTGTCTGTGTGTCTGTGCGCGCTCTAGCGTCCAAACGATTATAGCTAGAGCTCTGAAACTTTAAACTTAACATTTGTATGTAGCAAGGAGGAAAACGTCCTATTTTGAACGCAATCTCTCAACCGGAAGTGATGGTTTACTCTTATAACCTTTTTCCATATCTCGAAAACGGTACACGTTACGGAAAAAAATATTCTTTCATAAATTATAGATATTTAGATATTTTCATTTGAAAAGTTTTTTCGAAAAACGTAGTATAACTGAGTACAAGAAAGTTTCGTGCGGACCACCGCGGATTTTTTTATTGTAATATATGAACGTGTTGATAAACACCTACATTGAGTAAACGTACGTCCGTCTTGTATTAACATTTTCAAAGATTCGCCGGTAAAATCAAGTGGCGCAACATTGGAATCTTCAATTAGTAACAAAGGTGCATCGTAGTCGCCGTTCGTGAGCTGTGATCTTTTTCTACATATGCTTTTTATATTAAGGTGGGTGATTTCAATTACAGCAAACAAAAGAAACATGTCTAAACGTTAAAGATGAAAGAAATTGATATACGAGGGGACATTATTATTTAGCGTCCGTGACATAGTAGGCGTTGAGTGATGTTGAGTCAATTCGACACATTAAAGTATTAAAAATCAGAGGTTCGTTCAGTTATAAAATACTTGGAAAATGAAGACATGGTAGGTGTATTAGACGAGGGTGCTGTTTCTTACCACGTAGTAAGAAATATGTCTCGACAATTCAAACTGGGAAGGGTGCTGGACGACTAGTGACTGTCACTACCCAAGAAAATGTTAATCATATACACGATATGGTAATAACAGATAGACGACTGACCATTCGCCGGATAGCTGAAATTTTCTTATGGTACTATGGAAAATATTTTAACAAATATTTTGGGGCTAAAAAAAGTTGTCTGCACGTTGAGTCCCACGAATGTTGACACCTGATCAGAAACGTTCTAGACTATTGCATTCTGAAGCCAGTTTGGCAAAGTTTAAAGCACTGGAGCATGGACATACAATAACAGGCTCTTATTACGCCAACTTAATTTCAAAATTGCAAGTGAATCCACTGTTTGGAGCATCGTTGGACCAAATGCATCGACGTTCAGGGAGATTATATAGAAAAATAAACGTTTGATATTTCTTCAATTTGTTTCCTTCTATGTTAGGGACCGTAAATACTGATTTTCCCTCGTAGATCTATGGATCTTAGGTTAGATTCAATTAGATCATTTTTTGGTATCAAATGAAGCAGAATTGTGCAGCACACATTTAGATGGTGATCAGCCCCCTTTTCAGTACAACAACCATTTATTGTTGTTCAAGTGTTGAGAATGTTTCAATCATGTCCATGTTATTTTTAAATATTTTTTAAAAATAAAAAATTGATAATGTATTAAGTATTGAAATGTGTCAATTAAAAAGGGAGAAAATAAAAAAATGTTCGAAAAATCAATTTATAAAAAATGTAATTGTAATTTTATAATGAGTGTCACACCAACATATTTTCCTTTAATAACAATTTATAGAAAGAATAGTTATCCGCCAATTTTACATACAATAAACAACTGCAAACTGTTACTATATAATAGTATAGTATAATATAATAATCGATAATGCTTTGTATGGACTAGTGAACGGTACCAGTGTACGGCATTAGGCCTCAACAGGTCTTCTTGTATCCTTCCACTCATACACCACTGGTTCAAGCTACCCTTCAGCCTGCCGTATAGGGTAGGTGTTAGATAGGTCGGAGGACCCACCTTTGACCTGAAACTTTCTCCGCATGGTAAGTGAGTGTCATCGTGGGTGGGAGCACCCATTGCTACAGTTTACAGGTCGAACAGTCGAAACCAGCCTCTAGTTTGACCCACTTAAATAAAGAGTGACCGGACGTACCTTCTGAAGTAAGATTTGGCTCCGTATGGTTTGGTTTCTACATGTGTGAACATATGATTTTCATCTGTGCGAGCGGTGGGATCCAACCGCCGTCGTGTCGAGGCTAGACTCTGTAAGTCAACGCGCTAACGAACTAACCCAGCACCTCAATTCTTCGTGTAATATTATTATACCTGCGTGTGACGGTGTATGTCCTAGAGACATTAGCAACATTCTAAGTCATAATGAAACCTTATCTGCCCAGCTATGCGTAGTCATGGATGCGTAGAGCCTGAAATATACTCAGTGACATATAAACTGCACCACCAAGAAGGGGTGGGAATTTTTGGATCAAATTTGGCAGAAACATTGGACTAGTCTAAGGTAACACTTGATTAAAGTTTGATAAAGAGAACACTTCATCTTTTTGATTTTTCTTTAATAATGTGTTGGTCCGCCCCTATTTCTGATACACTCATTGTCCGCCTTGGCATTGATTCCAGCAGGTGATCGATGTCTTCTTGGGGTATGGCATCCCAAGCAGCCTGTACTTCATGCCGTAGAGCTTCTATTGTCAACGGTGGGTTCGGTAGATTCCTCAATCTTCTACCCATCATGTCCCACACGTGCTCAATGGGCGACAAATCGGGAGATCTTGGCGGCCAAGGCAAAAGATTAACATTGGCCTCTTCAAAGAAGTCAAGCGAAACCCTTGCTACGTGAGGTCGTGCATTATCTTGCTGGAAAAGTGGGTCTTCCAGCCCTCGAAGATATGGAAGAACATGTGGTTCTACCACTTCGTCAATGTAGCGTCGGGCGGTCATACTGCCCCGAATGAAGAGCAAGGGTGACCTACTGCCGTAAGCAATAGCACCCCAAACCACCAACTCCACAGTTCGGTGAACATGCCTCGCAATCGAAAAATCAGGATTGCGCCTTTCTTCACGTCTTCGTCTAACAGTCATCCGACCATCATGCATTCCTAAACAAAATCGCGATTCGTCACTAAAGACAACTCGATGCCACTCCAAGTTCCATTGAAGTCTTTCCGTGCACCAGGCCAAACGTTCCTGGCGATGTTGAGCAGTGAGGGGTAGCACAAGCCGACGGTTCGACGATAAACTGTTCGCAAGCCTATCGGACGACTTTGTTCACCTAACCATTGATCAGCTATTGATCTAGTTGTAGATAATCGGTTTCTCAATGCCATTAGTCTTAAGCGGCGATTGATGTTCATTGGTTCGTCTTTGAGCCCCAGTGCCTCTTCTCCGACGTTCAACCCCATGTTCAGACCACGCTTGATAAACACACATTATTGTTGAGTGGTGCCGTCCCGAACGGTTGCCGATTTCTCTAAACGAAAAACCAGCTTCTCGTAAACCAACAATCCGCCCTCGGTCAAAGTCACTCAACTGCTGGTAAACTTGAGGTCTCCTTCCTCTAGGCATCGTTAAACACTTGAAACACTTTAAACTAAAGAACGGGATCCGAAAAAGTGGAACAAATTCAAAAAATTACTCGATAATTGCTTGTCTATCACCACCTCTAAAAAATGACACAAACGTCAAAAATCCCATGACTACTTGATGATTGGGTTTCAAATTTTAATCAACTATTTCCCTGGACTAGTCCACTATTCCTGCCAAATTTGGTCCAAAAATTCCCACCCCTTCTAGGTGGTGCAGTTTATATGTCACTTAGTATATGTAACCTCAAAATCAACCCACGTTAAACCGCACATCCACACTTAAGAATTTTATTCACTATAGTAATTTATCGTAACCTTTTCGAGGTTGGGAAATACGTCACTTCTAACTGCTATGGCCATCCCACGGGTGGAAGGTAATCAGGTCTGCCTACCTGTAATTACATGTTCAGTAATATGTAAGGATCTTTATCCACGACTATTGCGTTATACATACGTTACCCAATTACTTTTCTGCAAATAATGGTATCTATAACTACCCAGCGGGAGTTATAGTACTACTTAAGTAATGTTATCTAATTGGCCGATATTAAATATCATGTCAAACAATTAAATGTCAAATTGGACAGGGTAAATGGCAAAATGAGTTCAGACAGTAATTCAAAAATTTGTACACCACCTGAAATAAGAAAAATCGCCGAAATAACAACTCGCAATCTTCTGCCGGATAAATCGCACAAGAAATATAATGTGGCCTACCAAAATATTTGGATTGGAGGACAAGTATGAACGTAAAATCATTGTCAGAAACTGTGCTTCTGGCATATTTTAAAGAATTGCCAATGAAATACAAATTTTCAACATTTTCTAATCTATGCTCAGTACACTCAGCATAAATAAGAGAGTAAATATTGAAACTTTTACGAAACGAAATTACCATATAATAATACTCAAACACTAAATGTTGTAAGTTTCAAAATTTTTACCATAACTTCTTAAACGGAAGTCTAAAAATTATACGGTTAAAAAAGTGAACGTTTTGCCAGAAGAATAGTCGTGGATAAAGTATAGTATTCAACTCGAGGTAATGGCAATAACTCACTCGGCAATAACTAACTCGCTCGCCTGCGGCTCGCGCTGTAATCATCCCGTGAGTCATTGCCTATATTACCTCTCATTGAATAATATACTATTATATAACGAAATAATGTAATGTATTTGAATTGATCAGTTAGAGTGCCATGCTCAATTTGACTGTCTGAGTTATCAACCACAACTTCTCACCTGTAAACTTCTCACAACTATTTAAAGAATGCGGTTAATTTGCAAATAGGCTACTACATTAACTTACTATATTGGAAATCATCGAATTTATTTGTATTTGGATAATTACACTGAGCTAGTCGAAAAGTTCAACATCGAGGGATCCTGGGGGGGTTTATTTGAAGTTATTCGCAAAGTTGCTACTGCGTATATTTGCTATTGCCAGAGTTCGCAAACGAATCAAAAAGTTGTGATGAGGGTCTTATTTGACACTGTTCGAATTGTGAGATGCACGGATTTCTAGATTTCGAAGGATCTATGTGGCAACGTAGCTAATTTTGACAGGTACTTCACTCAAAATATTTGCATTGGTCAGTCATGTCATCGCAAATTCCAAAGCGTTGCGCGAATGCAAGTTCCGAACAAAAGGAACTTATTGCGGAATTTGTAAAAAGGCATTCTAAACTAATAAGCGGCAAATTTAGCACTAGGTTTAGTTTTAAGGATGGCCAAAAACTATGGCAAGAAGCTGCCGATATTTTAAATGCCCAATGGTGGCCATAAAACATGGATACAATGGCGAAAGGTAGGTATTAATATTTATTTCTACATGGAATACATACATACTTAATACATAATTATTTCATTAATTTTAGTTTTTGAATATAATTTTCATTTCTATAACATTAATTAGTAACAGTACATAGATGATGATGACGTACATGTCCTTTACACCCTGAAACTATTCTATCTTTCTTTCGTCGTCCTTCTCCAAGCAGTGGATTTACTCGATTTACATTTCGATTAGCAACAGCTTGATCTTGTACTACATTATCATCATCAACCTATTCACATGTTGTGTAATACACAACAAGCGTTAATAATATGGGAAGCAAACTGGAGATTGTAATAACAGTTCTTTATTTGCAAAGGCATCTAAATCTGCCTTTGAGTACTCCATTGCATCTCTGAATTGTTGCCCTGCATCTTTTGTTGAATGCCTCTTCTGGACTTTCTTCCTCGGGATTTCCAAATGGAATAAGAAACCAATATCTTAGTGTATATCCAGAGTCACCTAGAATTATTAACATTCATTCTACTATTTATAGTAATTAACAATCGAAAGTAGCATTTTTTTATAATTGCCTCCTCTCAATTTATTATTAGCAATGTATAACATATAAAAGCAGTCCTACCAATAGAATTTTTTAAGTTACATCTTCTTAGCTAATAAATGGTATCCTTTTTGACCTCGATTATGTAAGTTTTCGAAAAATTCTGAAATGTTACTATTGCTCCAAATAAATTTGTCATTGATACACCCGGATACTTTGCATTTACATGTAAAATTTTCAAATCAGGGTCGCACACCTAAATAAAAATAAAATTAGTCTTAATTCCATGAAAAATATATATGATATATTTAGAAAAGAAAGCAGTAGAAGTAAACTCTACTCTACACAACTTGTACATGACTGGATCATGAGTATGAGTAAGTGAGTAGGTGGATGGATTGCCACATGTGTACAATCAATTCACCCAACAACTACTGGCATTCTAAATTTTGTAAAGTATCTAAACTAATAAGGATATCTTTATTAAACATATAATAAAACAACATTTACTTACTGTTTTCGAATCTGATTTAATTCTTCAGTTGTACTTGGAAATTTTATATATTAACTTAAAATTCGAGGCTGATTTAGGGCTTCAACTACCTCGTGAAAGGATTTGCTGGCACTATGGGTACCTATGGCAAAACTATTGCTAATTTCATTTTGTTAGCTTCCGCTTCCCAAAAGATTTAGAGTAGACAATATCTAATTAAATTTTAAACAATATGAAAAAAATAGAGGAATAATTTTCAATTTCTTCAAACAGCAGGTCAAAAGTTTCCTTATTAAGACGATTTTTTTTTGAATTCTCTGTCAAACAATTCCGTATATAAAATTCGCGGTCTTTTATGTCTTCTGGTGAAAACTCGATTTTTTGCTAATTCAACGGCTTGCAATTGCTCTAAATTGTTCAAATTCATATTTTTTCTTACATGAATGTCAATCGAATTTAAATTACGACTGACGTTACGAATGACTTCAAATAAACACCCCCTGGGTAGAAACCATAATTCGAGTACGTTGAATCCAACGCCGTCAGCCGTTTTGCGAAGCTGACACTAGTTTTCGAGATATTCACGTTTGAAGATTGTTCGACAACATTTCTTCGTTTCATGAAATGTTTTTCACTTTTTCTACCTTATCGAGTATTGAAGGTCGCATGAAGTGCAGAAGAATGTGAAGGAACGATGGATCTGAAACATTTTCACCACAAGAACCCGATTCTTCCGTGCATTTAAACCATTTATCCATCAGATATCGTTACAGTTCGTCAAAATTTCTTAAAAAATTGTTTACTTTCCACATAAAAATATTTTTATCTCAAATATCTTATATTTCTGATGCTTCTTCTGTAAATTCCAACAAATATCTGCTAAAAGAGCATCCAGTTTTTCCCACTATACCAATGTTTGAGTCTTGCCGTTACTTAGTGGAAACGCTTGCCATGCTCATCCGATTCGGTTGGTGATTGTTCAGCGAATTTTTACTTACTTATACTTTATGTATAAGTAAGTATATGAATCATGAAAAATTTCGACCTCGAGATTTTAACGGATATACGCGTTTTGAGGTCCCCTGAATCGTGTCTGACTATTTTCGGAATGACGTCTCTGTGTGTGTGTGTATGTGTGTCTGTCTGTGTGTCTGTGCGCGCTCTAGCGTTCAAACGATTATAGCTAGAGCTCTGAAACTTTAAATTTAAAATTTGTATGTAGCAAGGAGGAAAACGTCATATTTTGAACGCAATCTCTCAACCGGAAGTGATGGTTTACTCTTATCACCTTTTTCCATATAAGTTTTTTCGAAAAACGTAGTATAACTAAGTATAAGTAAGTTTCGTGCGGACCACCGCGGATTTTTCAATATGTGCATGTAGCAAATAAATTTTCAATGACATTTTAACATTGATGCGATGAAAAGCAATGAGCATGTCCCAAACATAAAAGCGCCAGTTATCGGATAGATGAATCCCGAGAATATTCTCAATGACCGCTTTAACGCAATCACATGCCACGAGCTCTGAATCACTGAGGGCATTTTCAAATTTTTCTGGTCTAAATAATTCACTACCAGATCTATATTTTCCTGGCTTTCCCGGGTCGAAATGGTGCTCATTGTCTTTAACAATGCCTATTGCATCAACAATTCGCTTAATTGGTTCAATTATCATCCGATGTGCCTTTACGCTTTGCATAACGCTATAAGGTATGTCTATATCCTGAATCCCTTCCATAGGCTTAACTCTCTCTACAGCCTCGTGGGCTTTTCGATTCCAAGAATGCTAAATTGCAACGCTAAAATGAATTTAAATTGACTTGCTGCATTTGTTGGTTGTCAGGCAATCTTCCTATTGCCTCGAAGAATTGTCCGGTACTTGTTTCGATTCCTCGTGTTGTAATGGTCAGTACGATTGTATTCTTAACCGTTGATGTGCCTAGTTGTCTTGTACATCTTCAGGAATAGTTAAAAGTTTCTTCTTCAGACGTGCATCTCCCTGATCCATAACTTTCTATCCTACGTTCCTGCGAAATTGGTCTTGACGCTGTTCGTCGCGTCGTTTGTTGTTGACTCCTCGGCCTCGATAGACCCCGCATCCTCGTCGTTTAGAATAATCTCCCTTATTCTGGTACATTTTTGTGCTTGTACGATATCTGATGGATAAATGGTTGAAATGTACGGAAAAATCGGGTTCTTGTGGTGAAAACCTCTCAGGTTCATGGTTCCTTCACATTCTTCTGCACTTCTTGCGACCTTCAATACTCGATAAGTTAGAAAAAGTGAAAAACATTTCATGAAACGAAGAAATGTTGTCGAACTGAAACGATATTTGGTGAAGGAATGGTTGAAATATACGGAAAAACGTGTTTCTTGGGTATTTTTTGCACAATCTTCAAACGTGAATATCACGAAAACTTGAGTTAAACGCAAAACGGCTGACGGCGTTAGATTCTACCCGGGACCCATCGATGTTGAAAAAAATACGTTCCCGATTCGAGCACAGTGTTATTGAATAAAAGCGGTTATTGTGAATAAAATAGTATACAATCCTCAGTAGAACGTTTCATTACGCCTCGGGATATAGCTGATCACTGCGCTTCGCGTCTCGGTTAACTATTTTATCCCTCGGCTGTAATAAAACACTTCCCACCTCGGATATAATATACTAGTGTCAGACGAATTAGCAACGTTAAATGCTGGTGTAATAGATGCAACTGATAATTTAGTTTTAGTAGATGATGTTGTGAGCCTTCGTAATATTCGGAATTCGAAAAATCAAAATTAATTTTAATAAATTGAAGATGTCAGTTTTCGATTATTAAAATTCATAAAGTGGATGCTTCATTGCACCTGTAGTGTCAACTGCCTTAGTAAGGACGTACCCAAAACACTTTATTTAGATAATATACAATTCTCATAGTTTACATTTGTCTTTCAAAATTGTATAGAAGTAATAAACAAACTTAAAAAAATTCGAGCACCCCACAAAAATATTATTATCAATATATTTGAAGCATCTCACATCATCACAAAACAAGAAATCCCAGAATCTATGATTAGTAACCAAAATTATTGTACATTTGATTCCAAAATACACAAATAAATTGAACGATTCGCTCACCTATAAGTTCCTTGTTAGCGGAGGTATTTATGACCAACGTGGTCAAAATTATTTTACATTCAAATCTCTGAAAGGAGTACATTTTCTTTTGGTGTCCATACGTCGATGACATATTAGCGTGCTTCAAAACTACACCGAGATAATTACACAAAAATAAAATTTATGATAGAAAATGAAAAAAAAAAAAACGATAATTTCTGAGATCTAACAACCAACGAAAAAACTCAACTTAATATAAAAAATGCTTTTCCTTGTTGATAAATTCAAAAGAGAACGAAAGATAGTCTAACGGTTCAAAAATTGACCCTCCTTAAAGTACATGGCATTTTTAATATGCAAGATTATGAACATCAAATATGTTAATTTTCTATATTATAATTGATACGTATCCATTTTTAATTTAAAATTGTTCTGTTATTCTTATCATTTTCTAAAGAAAAAACTCGCCAAAATGTGTTTAATAATTTGTTAACGAGAAGGGAACAATCGCATTATCGAAATATTACTATTTCTGCAGATCCAACTCGTAAGATTATCAACAATATTGTAAAAAATTAACTGAGCAGATTAAAGTGACAACATATTTCCACAATGGGAAACAAAACAAAGGAATGAAGGGATGAAAAGACAATAATAAAATGGATACAAAATTGAAGTAAGTCAAATATACGAACACAAGCTTCGTCATGTGTAAAAATAACAGCAAAGTAAATTCAAATTTATCAAATTAAGTTAGTTCAAAAAGTACACAAAGAAGGACACGAACCAATTGCAAGTTGAATAAATTAAAAACTAGTTATTCTAATTACTGTGATTTTAGCAAAGGCGTGTATGGCGAGTACATATTGTTATAGGAACTCGAATTAGTTGTAAAGGAACACTACTTTCTCACCCCAACGTAGTAGTATTTTCCACATGATGCCATATATCTCCTTCGGGACGTTGTTAATTTGGTTAGGGGGGAGTTTTAATTTCAGACATTTCGTCAATAAACTTGGCGAGGGGAATTCCGCATGAAAACAAATGGTCGCGCTTACGAGATCCTAATCGCTCAATCCACTTAACTCGCAGCAGGAACGCCCTAATTGTTGGCAGTCCCTGCTATATTTCCCCCTGCACTTATGTCACATTGATGATGATGCATGAGTGCTTCCAGCTTCGAATGCTGGGCCGAGCGAGGTTACATTAGGAAACAACATTACTGTGTACTGTGCAAATCAAAATCATCCACTAAGGAAGTAAAACTACGTTATATAATAGAAAATAAGATAGAATTTTCTGAATATTTTAGCTTAACGTGATGCCCATTTAAGGGGGGTCCTGCTTTAGGAGGCCTTAAAATAGCGTTTTTGCATTTTATTGCATATTTGAGCATTAAAAAAAATATTTCGAGAGAAAAATATTTAAACGGAACCGATTTTTATGCACATTTGTTCAACACCGTTCAATTGCAATTTACAATCGGTGGGAAAGATGTAGCCCGTAATTTTTGTCTGAAACAAAAAAAAACACAGAAAATTGTAATTCTCATATATGTTCTTCTAGGTGAACCCAAAAAAGCCAAAATCTTGAAATTCAAGATTTTTCTCAGGTTTGAAAATAAATGTGCTCTTTGCAGGAAGAGAAAATCATTTCAACTTGCTAAAAAAGTTGTTTAGAATTTTTCTTTCATTAATCTTTTTAGTTCAAATCGAATAGAATCTCGTTATAATCCTACTATAGCTCTTACGAATTCAAAATATTATTGTTTCGAACGATCGATTGAACTTTTTTCAGTACATAGTCGGTGTTATGTGACTGCGGGGAGGGGCACGCGCTTCGTTTGTCCGAGCGTTCGTGCGTTCGTATATACTCAGTGACATATAAACTGCACCACCTAGAAGGGGTGGGAATTTTTGGACCAAATTTGGCAGAAACATTGGACTAGTCTAAGGTAACAATTGATTAAAATTTGATAAAGAAAACACTTCATATTTTTGATTTTTCTTTAATAATGTGTTGGCCCGCCCCTATTTCTGATACACTCATTGACCCGCCTTGGCATTGATTCCAGCAGGTGATCAATGTCTTTTTGGGGTATGGTATCCTAAGCAGCCTGTACTTCATGCCGTAGAGCTTCTATTGTCAACGGTAGGTTCGGTAGATTCCTCAATCTTCTACCCATCATGTCCCACACGTGCTCAATGGGCGACAAATCGGGAGATCTTGGCGGCTTGGCAAAAGATTAACATTGGCCTCTTCAAAGAAGTCAAGAGAAATCCTTGCTACGTGTGGTCGTGCATTATCTTGCTGGAAATGTGGGTCTTCCAGCCCTCGAAGATATGGAAGAACATGTGGTTCTACCACTTCGTCAATGTAGCGTCGGGCGGTCATACTGCCCCGAATGAAGAGCAAGGGTGACCTACTGCCGTAAGCAATAGCACCCCACACCATCAACCCCACAGTTCGGTGAACATGCCTCGCAATCGAAAAATCAGGATTGCGCCTTTCTCCACGTCTTCGTCTAACAGTCATCCGACCATCATTGCTTCCTAAATAAAATCGCGATTCGTCACTAAAGACAACTCGATGCCACTGCAAGTCTGAAGTCTTTCATTGCACCAGGCCAAATGTTCCTGGCGATGTTGAGCAGTGAGGGGTAGCACAAGATGTGGGCGGTAAGACAGCAAGCCAAAGGTTCTTATTCGACGATTGTTCACTTAACCATTGATCAGCTATCGATCTAGTTGTAGAGAATCGGTCTCTCAAGGCCATTAGTCTTAAGCGGCGATCTTGACATTCATTGGTTCGTCTTTGAGCCACAGTGCCTATTCTCCGACGTTCAACCCCATGTTCAGACCACGCTTGATAAACACGCATTATTGTTGAGTGGTGCCGTCCGAAACGGTTGCCGATTTCGCTAAACGAAAAACCTGCTTCTCGTAAATCAACAATCCGCCCTCGGTCAAAGTCACTCAACTGCTGGTAAACTTGAGGTATCCTTCCTCTAGGCATCATTAAACACTTGAAACACTTTAAACTAAAGAACGGGATCCGAAAAAGGGGAACAAATTCAAAAAATGACTCGATAATTGCTTGTCTATCACCACCTCTAAAAAATGACACAAACGTCAAAAATCCCATGAGTACTT
Source organism: Geotrupes spiniger (assembly GCA_959613385.1). Taxonomy (NCBI): domain Eukaryota; kingdom Metazoa; phylum Arthropoda; class Insecta; order Coleoptera; family Geotrupidae; genus Geotrupes; species Geotrupes spiniger. The sequence goes on from OY390738.1 coordinate 4,330,713, forward strand.
GATGATTGGGTTTCAAATTTTAATTAACTATTTCCCTGGACTAGTCCACCATTCCTGCCAAATTTGGTCCAAAAATTCCCACCCCTTCTAGGTGGTGCAGTTTATATGTCACTGAGTATATTTTTTACTCGACACCTCACTGTGTTTAGTGCTGTATCTTTCATAATATTGCGAATTAGCCGCTATAACTTTTTTTGGGCCTTCTAAAGCAGGACCTCCCCTTAAGTACTGAAAAAGTATCACAATCTCATCTCAAAATTGTCCTCGAAAACAGCAGTTCCATCGCGCTCCCTGCGACCGTAAGCTTGTACTTGATTTTATTTTAGCATTTGCAGAGCTTGATTTTATTTTTTAGCATTTGCAGAATCATCAGAAGCATCTGATAGAAGACTACAAAAAATTTATTTAAAATATTTTAAGCAGGAAAACATCCAACCAATCACGCTATTCTACTTGAATAACAAACATAGTAAGACATTCAAATTTACTTATTACTTATATATTTAACATGTGATGTTAAATATATTGCTGAGATAAACACTAATAAGTGCGGCGTAGATGGTATATCAGTCACCATGCTTAATATGTGTCTGCCGGTTATTTCAGAATATATCCGACACTTAATCAATAAATGTTTTATCTCGGGGGACTTTCCTAAGTTATGGGAACAAGCAATCATTATTCCTCGCTGTAAGACGAATAATGCTAAAGAACTATCTGACCTGCGACCAATAAGCATCTTGCCCGTGCTATCCAAGGTTATTGAGAAAGCAATGAGCGAACAAATCACACAATATCTCCAAACAGTAGATATATTACCTAAATTACAGTCGGGTTTCAGGCAGGGATATAGCACTGCAAGTGTTTAACTAAAGTGACTGATGATGTCATTGGGGCATTAGATAAAGATATGGTGACTATCCTCACTTTGCTTAATTACTCTAAGGCTGTTGACACCATCAGTCATCGGCTTTTATTGGCAAAACTAAAATATCTTGGGTTTGATCAGGACGGCTGTAACTTGTTAAATTCATATCTAAGTAAAAGAATGCACTGCGTTAAAGTTGAAAATCATGTCTCCTCCTTCGTTGAGAGATCGTGTGGTACACGACAAGGATCAATAATATCTGATTTATTATTTATAATATATACAGTTGATTTTTCAAATGAAATTAAATACTGTACACCCCATTTTTTCGCGGATGATAGTCAGTTGTATTGTAGCTTTAATTTAAATAATCTAAACGCGAGTGTAGAGTGTATAAACAAAGACATAGATAAATTAGTTAAAATGTCAAAAGCTCATAGTCTCAATATAAACCATAAGAAATCTGTAATAATTGTCTTTTCTAAACGTAGCCAGGGTGTCATAGATGACATAGATATTAAGGTTGATTCAAAATTAAAATTTCATGCTCATGTAAATAAATTAATACCAAAATCTTTCACAACACTTAAATGTTTTATGCAAATAGAAACATTTTAAATCGTAAAGTTAAATCCACACTGTGTCATTCCTTAATATTATCAAATTTCAATTACTGCGATGTTGTCTATGACCTGTGTCTGGATTTGGAATATAAAACGAAAATCCAACGAATACAAAATCAACCATATATCGCAAAAGGATGTAGGACAGCTAGCTCTAGTAATCGCCAAATTGGCGAAGCAGATCACAGAAAATATCACAAGTCAAAAATTTGTGGCGGAACAATACGATGATATAAGGAAAGGTCAACAAGAGATAGGAGACTACATTAAGAAATTAGAGGGACACATTGCGCAATTAGTAACGGCTTGTGCGGGAAAGGATAGAAAAATCAGCTTGCTACAAAGCAGAATCTGCGAAATGGAACAGAGGCAGTGCGAGAAAAACTTTGAAGTGCATGGAGTAAAAGAAATGGACCAAGGAGATGTAAAAGAAATAGTATGCCGAGTAACAAGGTAAATGGGGATAGACATAAAAGAAGCGGACATTGATGTTGCTTTACGATCGGAGAAGAAATGACATGAAAGAGTGGGAAGAACTCGACCAATAATCGTGATGTTGAAATCTAAGAAGACCAGAGACGAAGTAATTGACAAAAGAAGGGTGCCGGTATTGAATAGCGAAATAGTAAATCCCAAGGAAGTAGGAAAAATCTTCGTTGTAGAACAACTGTCAGCGTACAGCAAAAGTCTGCTCTGGGAAGCCAGAATAAAGGCAAAATAAAAGGAATGGAAATTCATCTGGGTGCAGAATGGTAACGTGTTGGCCCGCAGAGAGGAACAAGAATAGTCTACCTTAAAGAAGACATAAATAAAATAATATAATATAAATCAAAGTTGTGACGAGTGAAAAATAAATAAAATTTACAATGGATCTGTCATTCTTAGATAATATAGACTTAACGTGTCAAGTAACGGACGACCTTGGACGACTGGATAAAAACTTAGTGCACTTAAATATTCGTTCGCTCAAGACACACTTTGATGAGTTTGTTTCATACATAAGCGATAGTGAAAATGACGAGTGTTATAGTATTATCAGAAATTAATATAAGTGAGAAGGAAATGGAAAGTTCACGTGGAAGATACGAAATGGCTAATTACAATATGTTTTACAAATGTAGAAAAGCCAAAAGTTGATTATGATGACAATCACAACACGTGGTAAAAACATAACTTTACTGGCAATATATCGGCCGCCAAACAGTTGTACGAGGCATTTTGTTGATGAACTAAATTTGTTTTTTTCGGGAAACATGGACCAACGTTTGGTGCTTTTGGGTGACGCAAACATTGACATAATGGGTAAATCGAACGTGGCTTTGGAATACGAAAGCATGCTCATATCTTTCGGGTTTGAGAGCAAAATACATAGTTACACTAGAGAAGAATTTAGGAATGATTTTTTTGGTACGCTCATGTCTCGACCACATATGTATATGTGAAAAAATCCTTCGGCGTTACGCATAGTGCGATTATAAGGTGTAAGATTTCGGACCACTACTTAATTACCTGCGCGTTGGAAAATGAAAGAGAACGACAGAGTGATGAAACAGGAGGCAAAATATCAAAAACCGACAGAATCCTGTTTGCTTCGGAACTAAAGAAATTGTTGCATCCGGAGAAGTTTAACAACATATCTGATGTTGATGAAATATATGAAATACTAATTAAATCGTATAAAATAGCATACGCTACATCGATCACAAAATATAATAGGAGAGAAAGACGAATCCCAAAGCCGTGGGTTATACAAGGGATTAGGGAAGAAATAAAAAATAGGGATAAACTTTTCCAAACATGGAAAAAATACAAATGATGAACATAAAAGGAACCTCAGAATAAACTACAACAATGCGAGAAATTTGATAACCAATTGCTGGAAGGGTCTAAATCGAACATGAAGAGGACGTGGTCGGTTATAAATAATATTTTAGGAAGAGGGAAGAAAAAAGATGGAGATGACGTAATCATATAAAAATAAAAAATAACCATCGGAAAAGTGTTAGCAATAATTCAGGGATTAGATGGAAATAAATCGGCGGGTGCAGAATTTAAAGAATTTTTTGGCCTTCCGATACAAGAAATTATCGACAATTCTTTAAGGCCGGGAAGACTTCCCAGGAACATGAAAATAGCATTAGTGAGGCCAATATGCAAACAAGGGAAACATAAAGAGTATGACAACTACAGGTCTATATCACTGTTGCCTGTAATTGGAAAAATCTTGGAAAGGCACATCTCAGGAAAAACTTGGGATTATCTCCAGAAATGTAATATAGTAGACAATAACCAATTTGGACTCCAGAAAGGAAAAGGAACGATCAAGCTATTAGAAAAATTAGCGCATACTATTAACAACAAACTTAAACTAAAGCATGTACTCTGCTTATTCGTCAACTTCTCCAAGGCTTTTATAATAATAATATAATAAACCATGACAAATTGTTGGAAATTCTTGAAAGATCTGGAATAAGAGATGATGTGAAAGAGTGGTATGAAAATTATCTAAAAGACCGGGTATTTGTAGTAAAAATAGGAGAAATATAGGGAATGAGGTAAAGGTGTTGAGGGGCGTTCCACAAGGTAGTATATTGGGGCCAATGTTGTATTTGTTGTATGTAAATGACGTAGGTCAGTGCTTCAACAAATGCAGATATTGGTTATACGCGGATGACACTGTTATCGATTCACAAAGACTTAAGCATGGCAGAGAAGAATTTACAAGAAGAGTTTACCAAGTTTCAATGTTGGGCTCACGATAAGGAACTTGTGATCAACAGTACAAAAACGAAGCTCCTGCGTGTGTCGCCTCCAAAAATTTGGGATAAGAGGCCTGTACAAATCATACACCATTCATTATCTTGCTTGCACCATAAAAATGTATCAAGAACAAACTGCGGATGTCTCACGGTGATAGAAGAGGTACAACAATATAAATCCCTCGGTGTATTCATCGATGAAAACTTTCAGTGGGACGTTCACATCAACAGCTTAGTAAAACGACTGTCCCATTTCGCTGGAAGTTTCTTCTATTTGAGAGAATTAATACCGGAAGAGGCACTGAGGACCATATACCACGCATTTGTGGAATCGGTGCCAAGCTACGCAATTACAATTTGGGGAGCGGCGTCAAATACATGGTGCTAAACGAAAGAGGTGCAGTGAATAATATAAGCTTTTAAAAATTCTAAATGTACGAAATCTATATAAGTTCAGAGTAGTATTAAGTAACTTTTATGACAGCACTTTTAAAGAAAAGTTAGATCACTTGCACGGCACAAGGGCCAGGGTCGGTGGTATCTATAAAATACCAAAAGTTAGAAATAACTATGGATCAAGGACAATGTCGATAGTGATACCAACAATATTCAACAGAATTCCAGATGAAATAAGGAACCTAGGAAGCATGAAGAAGGTCAAAGAACAGATGAAGAATTGGTTGCTCCAGTAAATATTAGGATAGAAGATGAATTTTTGACGACAGCAATGACAACGAATCTCGCCACTGATAAGCCCTCGGCTTAGTGGTGCCGGACTTATACGTATAGTTTCATACTACTTCGCACGAGATTTGTTTATTTATTTTTTATTTTTATTTTTGATATAGTTCGCTATTTTGGTAGTTACATAGTTTAATATTTTCGTTTATTTAGTATCTGTTTATCACTGAAATATGTATAAAATAATAAAAATAATAATAAAAAAATTGCAATTTAAGTTATTAAGTATATTGGTTTGGTACATTCCAAATCAGAAGTAAAAGTTATAAAATCTGCAGGAGACAGTAGTTGACAGATATGCATATTTTGTAATAGCATACTTAATTTCTTCATTTCGTTAGTAAACTTTAAATTGTGACAGACGTTTATTGCAACACTACCTTTTAAATTTGCCTCCGAAATACTTTTCAATCGGAATGTACGTTGAAAACGGCTGCAGCTCTCGCCACGCCCCTCAACTGTCATGTTTGCTAAGGCGAGCTGTAGTGTTGGACACGACGGCATCGCACAGACACGTCGGGCTTTTTGAACCAATTTTCAAATTCATCGAAATCGACTGGTGCACTCAGCCTGTGTGATTAAAAAGTGGGTTCAGAACTTTGAACTTTGAGACTTCGTCAACGACGATAAAGAAGCCTGGGAAACCAAAGACAATGCGAACTCCTGAAAACATCGAGCGTAGAAGAGTTGTAATTGAAAGAAGACTGCGTCGCTCAGATCATAGGCATAGCACCACACTTCCAACAGAACGGTTAGACGGATTTTACAAAACAATTTACACTCATCCTTACAAAATCCAAATTGTTTAGGCTCTGAAAGGAACAGATTACGCGAGGCGAATTTAATTAATGAAGAAGTGTTTATAAATAAAGTAGAAAAAAAATATTAAATTTCTATATTTTTACACTCTTTCGAAACGATAATTTTTGCGCCAAGCTATTACGTACTAATGGTAATGATTCTGATTCGTCAAGTAATTGTACACAGAGATTGTACATGCGTCGTTTGTATTTATATCGTAGGGGTTATGTTATATGTTTATGTGTAATATAATCAATTCGGTTAATTTCATTTAACATTATTTTATAAACAATGCCTGCGTGTTTCGTTACTCGTTGTAAAAATAACACAACAATGAAGGAAAATATATTTATAAGGGTGCCTAATGATCCAAAAATTAGAGCGACGTGGTATGATACTGTTGGATTAATATGCGATGTACACACGCAGTCTAAGCAGTTGTGCTGTGAGGATCATTTTGAGGTAATGTTAATGTATGTCATTGCAGTATTATTATTATTGATATATAATATTTTAGCTTGAATCGGTTTTTTTATAAAACTATTGGTAATAGAACTATACTGAAGGAAGGTGTCGTTCCACACAAATGTCATTGATAGCCCACCAAGCAACAGAGCATCCCAGTTGACTGATTCCACTCGTAAAAGAAAATTAGACAACGTCAGAGATTACAAGGATAAAAAATATGCCGCAAAACGAAGCTTATTTCCATCAACATCAAATATAGATAACACTGTTCTGAGAATGCCTAGTTGCTCATATGAACAACCAGAACTTGACAAAGTAGATACCGCTGATACAAAATCAACAAAAGATAGCAGTACCCAAGTAAACTTAAAACCAACGTTTAGATCAGTTGGTGTACAATCCAGCATACCAGTAACATCAATTACAATTTATCCCATAAAAGAAACTAAAATAGTTGTGAAGAAGTTGAAAGAGTGTGTTAGTGATTCAGCCTCTTCATCAAGGACTTCTACTGGCCAGTCTGATTATGTACCTTCGTCGCAATCATCTACTGATGATATTAGTGAAGACAATCAACATAAACAACAACAGCCATTGCTTACAACTACAAATGTCATATGTAAAAATCCAAAATTTTATTTGGGAATCCCAGGTGATCTCTACGATTTAGTCAAACTTGTGGTAAACAATGCCCAAGTATCAGATAGAAATATTTTTGTTGTCCTTAAGAAGATGAAACTTGATGACCCTCACAAAAGACTGGCAATAGATTTTGGCATGAGTGTTTCAAATATTCAAAGAATATTTAGTCAGGCAGTACCAAAAAGTGCTAGCTCATTTAAAGACATAATTTTTTCGCCTAATATTAATGCAGTAAAAAATAATTTACCAATTCCATTCCGAAGCCGATACAGCAAAGTATATTCAATCATAGATTGCTTGGAAATAGAAATAGAAAATCCAACCGATCCTGTGAACCAGAGTGCCACATGGAGAAGAAGTGTAATTTTGTGTCTCCGGGTTATGCTGGTAGGGCAACTGAAGATGTAGTAGTGGAGTGTCAGTACTTAAATGAAGTACCACCAAATTCATGGGTAATGGCAGACAGAGGCTTTAAGCATGTTGGCTCACTGTTGGCACAAAAACATTGTCATTTAGTTAGACCACCAAGTGTCATTAGTGATGCTCAGCATTCTGCATCAGAAGTTAGAGAAAGGAAAAGGATAGCCAGTCTGCGGATTCATGTTGAACGGGTGATTGGACGAATAAGAGAATTCAGAATGTTATGTCCTCATTCGTGTGTGGATCACCAATTGGTTTATTTAATGAACTATTTAATGTTAATTGCGTGTTGCATTGTCAATATACAGGGATCTTTGTAAAATTTATTATTTATAAAAGTTTAAATCAATAAATGGAAATAAAAGCACATTTACAACTAATTTACTTCTTCAATTGGTATTTATTAATGTCATAAATATAAGCATTATATAGCTGACAGTAAGAATTTTGTATATATTATTAAACAAAATGTGCTGCATATGCTTTCAACTAATAACAATACACCAATAATAATACAAAATAAATTTAAATGGTTTATTAACTTACATAAGAACATTGGAAATATAGCTTTTTGCCAGTACCCCACAGCCAAATCAAAATACTGTTCACATAAATTTTTGTCAAAAGATATGTCATAAATGCACACTTATTTAGTTTCTTCAAAATCTGGTGCTGCAATGCAGAACAGTCCTTTTATTTTATTAGCAAAATACATCTGCGTTTGAATTTGTAATAAATATTTATTATTAACTTGTCCATTTTGGACATACAAATTTATACTTTTTAACTTTGAAGGACACTTGACTTCAATACGAAAATCCGATGATATACCATCAGGTGATGTACCAAGTACATCATACTTTTTATTCAACAATAACCCTGACCGATTGATTTGTTCCTTAATTTTGATACTTCTTCCAAAACAATTGGTTCTAACTTTCGCCCTCTGGACATAGCACTTGTATCAAATGGCTTGGATGCTCTCATTATGCTTTGTGTTAATGCACCCGTTAATGTTTTGCACTTAGCTGCTTCATAAATTCTAGAAGCGGTTGTACGTCCAAATCTCAGTTCATACCAATGAGAACTGTTTGCTTGTTGACGAGACGCTGCTTCTGCTTTTGTCGTTTCATCATCGATCATGTTTTGACTAACAAATTGCAAAAAATCATTGGCATTTTTGTTGTCATTATCACTTGAGTATTGCATATATAAGTGATATATTGATATTAATTTAAATTTACTTTCTTTAAACAAATCAAATAGACCTCCACTTGTGTTGCCAAAGGAAGATAAAACTTTATTTCGAAAAGAACCCGAAACATGTGACAACGGTGAGGGAGTTTTGTTCGTCAAAGTATCCAATGACATACATTTATTCGTACGTCCAACTTGGGGAAGAGCGGATTTCTTCCATAACAAGTTGTAGATGTAACTGATGGTTCTTCACTCCGTCTATGTAACCAAGTTAAGAAGGCCACACCATGCTTACAACCACCTAAATAATTAATTAATATTGTTATTACTATTTTGTTAAAGTTGTATAAGAACAAACCTTCAGCAGCTGTACAGTCCAGGCATTTACAACTTATTACCACTTCTTGCACTTCGTTAATAATTGCACACACTCTATACTGCTTTTTATGAATTTTATGCTCCGGAGTAATGCGGGCATTCACAATACATGTGTCTCTATCACGTTTTAGTTGCAGATAACCTATAGCCTTGTCACCGTAGCTTTGCGAGCTCTAGAGATTAATTCATATTATTATTTATATTATTATCATAATCAAATATTTACTTAGCAGTTTAAACATTCCGAATTTCAGCGCTTATAAAATCTGTATTAGAGGAGAAAAATGCGGTTAGCATTTCTAAATCCACAGCTGGTAAATTTTCAGACGATGCTTTCTCAAAACCGTTTCCATTCCATTCCATTTCCATTTTAATAATAAATAAAAAGCAAACACGCAAACACTTGTTGAAACGTTTGGTTATGTTAACACACGACGTGACGCATCCAAACAACCAGCATTTCGTAAAGAAGACTAGCCAATCAGCGCACGGACCATTAGTACGTCACAATGACGCATCGTGCATACCGTTTAAACACAGTATAATTTTGATAAATTTATTTAAGAACATGTATGGCATAAAATATACGATAATTAACTTCGGTCATATTAGTTTGTCTATTTTATTTGTTTTTATTGCTCAATTGTGTAAATTTAACTATGCGGGACGTACACATTGTTAACTTAGAAGATGCTGACGAATTATCGGACGAGTCATGTGACAGTGGTTATAACGAACAGTACTGCAATGAAATTGAGATTGAGGATACTCGCTTTCATCATTGCATTACAGGGGATGATGCATAACGTAATCATACTGCTAACAATTTCGTTACGGCTGAAGTTTCTGGCATAACCAACCCTGTTGAATATCTGGGTTGCATATTCAACACCATTCAAAGGCTTACATACAATACTAATCTTATCTTAGGTCCAGAACCAATCTAAAAAACTATTGCTAGAGACTTTATACTGAAATAATACAGATATTCATAACAATCTGATTTTTTTGATTTGGGCAGCATTCGTTAGTTCATACACTGTTGCTAAAAATGGAAACAGTAAATCAACAAATACGTGATTTGTATCAAATGAATAATATTTTTTTTATATGATCTATTATAATTATTTACAACAATAAATATTACATTAACATTATGATGCAATTAAATGATTATTTACGCCTGTTACAAAAATAGAATAAATGAAGCAAGGAAAATAATCCAGAAAAGTTTTAGTACGGCGCTGGCGCATGGGAACATGGGCGTAGAATATTACAATTTTTAACTCGCTGTCGAAAATTAAATACTTGCTAAAATTTAATTTTACTATATTGGTCGAGATACACATAACTTGAGAATTCCATGAAACAAAAGCTCAAGATTTCAAAAAAAGGACATGAAATATTTAAAAAGAAAATATGCGTCGGTGCTCGATATGAGACTACGTCCGTTCGAAGTTTCCTATTTTTTTTTTGCTAACGGAGTAGGAGAAAAAAATGTAAAAATGACCATCGAGTACAAATCGTTGATTACTTTTAAACGTATTATGAAGAAATTATGTGCTATTACATAATTTATGTCGGCACATTCTTAAGTACCCCCCTTCAAGCTAAATGAATTACAACTACTCACGTTACGTTGAAAAATTATTCTGCAAATATTACTTGATTGACTTGATTTTATGAAAAAATATTTACCAATTGAAATTGTCGATTTCATGGCGTAAAGTGAATACAGTACAATTTATGTACAATTTATGTACTAAAATTCTTGCTACTGCAGCAACATCCCACAGTAAAAACTACAAGGTATACGAGGAATATTTCCTGTAGAATTACAATACAAATTATAAAATTATCGGCTAGTTTTAGTCTAAACTGTATTATTTTGAATAAATCAATGTATTACTGCGATTTCTGTTGATCGTTGATCAAATTTAGTATAACGCTGAGTTAAAATGTTTTAATAGTCATTTTGACATTTCACATCCTAAGCCATTTTGTTTGTATACAGTGTTCGAATGATTTTTTTTTGACGAGGCGACAGCTTGCGCAATAACATCATGCATTTCCCGCTCTGATAAAAATGAAATTGTTACACTGTTAAAGCGTGATTAAAAATGAGCGATCTGTAAAAATTACCCTCGAGGAATTAGCAGAAGAAATGGTAAATACTGTTTTACTTTTGTCTGCGTAGGCTGGTAGATACCAGTAATTCGTTGTACATGTTGTCAAGATGCGCCGAAATTGATCTCGTGTGGTTGAATTAAATTTATCGGTCGCGTGTAATCACCCGCAATTTTCGCAATTACATAGGTATATAACACATAGATACATAACTGGGAGCTTAATAGAATAAAATTTATTTGTTTTTTGTACACGCTAAAGAACGAATTGTCGGTAATATTTGACCGACGATAACATTGGTCACGCGAAACTCCTATTTACACGATTAGTGATATTCGTAAATATGGCGTTTCGAGAGCGCTAACACGAACTATATTGCTCCAGCAAACTCAAACGTGTGAAATATGCCATTTGATAAATTAAATGGCCAAGGACATTTAGTAATATTTTCTCCATTTACTGAAATTCGGTCAACTTATAAAAGAAAATTCATCGGATATTTTCTTCAACTGCTCTAATCAATCATACTATTATCGACCGCATTGTTCGTGTTGTGGAACATATTTTCAGGGTACATGCTACAACATCACGTAAAGGATGTAGATAAGAAATGGTTATGTAAATGTATAAGCAGACGATTTTTAGGCGAGACTAATTTGCGTTATTTTGGCATGCTTCGTCTAAAATTTTGTCTGAAAATATGTACTTAAACTGTTTCAGGAATTAGGAGCGTGTGAGAAAAATTTCAAGATTAACAATGCAGAGAATTTAAAGACAGGTATCGGTAGAGCAAAAGGTGTGGCAAGGCCAACAGTAAGCTGAACATGTAATACAGAAAAGATGCAGAGGAAGGTGGACGAGGTAGTGGTAAATAAAGAAACGATGTTAGTAATAAATTGCTTATTGAATGTAGGCTTTTTGCAAGCCATTGTTTCATAAAGACCTATCTGACGAGTGTTGCCGTGCTCGTGGCTGCGTGTTTGATGGTGCTTTTCTCGGTTGAAGTTGTTCGGGTTCTTTATTATGTCCAAGGATTGTCTCATTATTCGTGGGAAGATAGTGACTGTTTCTGGCACGTTCACGTCGTTGTAATCGATTATATGACTGCTTCCCATGTGGTAGTGTTCAGATACTGCGGATTTTCCAGTATTTTCTTGTTCAACATGTCTGCGATGCTCCTTGACTGCACTATAAACTACGTTCGGTTTGTCCAATATAGACTTAACACACTGTCATCGAAGTTCGTAGATTGTAACTTGTAGTCTTGGTACCAAAGCAGTTCTTTTATTTTCTTAACTGTGCTGAAACTGACGTTGATGTTTTTTTTCTCTAGGGATCTTGTTTGTTCTATGTGGTGATGTGCGTGTCGATATCGGTCTGTGTGCGTCTTGCGGTATAGTCCATGTCGCAATGTTCCACTGTTGTTACGTTTTACTAATACGGCTAGAAAAGATAAGCAGTTATTCTCTTCTATCTTCATCGTGAGGTTAACATGTTGTCCGTTGACGTGTTCCTCGAATGCGTGTAGGACAGAAGGGGACGCTATGAAAGAACTTTGTAAAAATAAAGATATCATCGTTCTACGTGTCGATAAGGGAATTGCAACACTAGTGATGACCAGGATAGACTACAATGAGAAGTTCAACAGGTTATTGGACTATATATACCGGATGCAATGTCCCCGGATTGAGTTTACAATAGGTATGATTGACAAAAAAATTTCGAATTGGAATTTCATGTTTTGGGATTCCGCCCTGCTTGGCCTGAAACTTATTTTTAGTTTACTTTCGATTTTTTTAAATCAAGTAGGCCTTTACAGTTGGGCAAATACTATTTTAGTTCTAGGTAAACTACCTTTTCCGTTCACAGTACGCCAAAGTGTAACTAAGAAAAGTTGTTAGAATATAAAGTTATGACGTTTGCAACGATCGACCTACTTTGATAAAATCCAGTATTGGTCAGTATTGCAATTGAAACAGCAATAATAACATGAGGTGGCTTAATAAAACCATCGATTACATGTCAAGTATTTATTGTAGTTAAAGTAATAGCACAAAACTCATTTCATTGCGGAGTAATGACAATATTTTTACAATTTTACAATTTTCTTAAAATTGGCATAACGCAACATTCTGAACAACTTTTCTTAGTAACACTTTGACGTACTATGAACGGAAAAGGTAGTTTACCTAGAACTAAAATAGTATTTGCCCAACTGTAAAGGCCTACTTGATTTAAAAAAATCGAAAGTAAACTAAAAATAAGTTTCAGACCAAGTCGGGCGGAATTCCAAAATATGAAATTCCAATTCGAAAATTGTTTGTCAATTGGATATTGTAAACTCAATTCGGGGACATACGGTATATTGGATATTACGAGAAATTAAGTAGATACCCAACAGGTAAGATCGAACGTCAAATCAGGAAGCGATCAGAGATTCAACCATGCCGAAGAAGAACACGGACGACACCGTCATCAGAAACTCAGCCTCGAAGGCTATACTGACTGATTATGCATAAAAGTCAAGTAACTAGCGAAGACATGCTAGTGTGTTTCGATGTGGATTCTCGATTCGAGTTTATCATCGAAACGATAAACAAATCTTTGAATGGGGAGCCAAAGTTCTCCCGCTTCGGCAGAGTGACAAATATGATTTTCACGAAGAGTTAATATCGAGAGTCATCACCCGGATGGGCTAACGATAAGATAAAAAGTTGGCACATAACGCGATAGCCTTGGGGCTTGTCCATAGTAAAGTTAACATCAAAAGAGTAACTCCGGTCGAGTTAAGGTCGTCGACTGTACTGCTCTCAATTGGCCGTCGGTTCCTTAAAAAAACAGAAAAGTTTAAAATCGGACCAACCAGCTCTCACGGGGAAATAAATTGAGTCATTTAGCCGTGATGTCAAAAGTTAATTAAGTGGAAACTTCTATTATTATAAGTCAATGAATGGTTTTTATATTCGCGAGTCGTGTGTTAAATTAAAGTGCGCAAGTAAAAATGAGCAGAAATGTTTTAAACCCTCTTGCCGCCAATTTTGGGATCGTTTCTCTTCGTAAGGAAGAGACATGATTACGTAAGAAATGATTTAGTTAAATAATATTGGATTTGGTTCGATTCGTTTACATTTCCTCATTTTTTTTCAACTTAACGGGAAACGTATACTGCGTGACAAAATTAAAAGAAAACCAAGAAGTAGTCATTCTCGGCACTACCGTTGTATTTTGTCAGCAGCAAGATTCCTACGCCTCTGAAAGGAAGACCAAGTAATGACCGTGTTTCTGGAAAGTTCCTCGGTTTTTCGTATTTTCGTTTAATTTACGTGGATAGAGCGTTTCCTAATTCACGATGAATGAGAAAATATATGTCGAGGCGATGGGCCCTGTACGTGGTGATTTCTATATGGCACTGCGGCAATGATAAATGTTCAAAAAGCCATTGGTGTATATGTTAAGACTAGGTCGAAGATGGAAGAAAAAACTTGAGCAAAAAACTGTATAACCTTAAACACTTGAGTAATGCATAAATGAAGAGGACGTGATGGAATTTGGGAATGTACATGAAATACTGGAGGGACGGTACAAACTAATTAACACAATATACACATGACAAGTACGGAAACTATCGTCTGTAGCTATGAGAGCGATTTAAGTAAAAAATTAAATATTTTTTTAACGCTTTGTCACATAATTTTGAAATTATAAAAAGATTGGCTATAAACGGTGATAAACTATTACACCCATAGCTGCATCTTGATAGTGTTGAAAAATTTACAATCTCTTTGAAAATACATCTCTTTCATGCATGTATTAATAATTTATTAACATATTCTTTAATTAATAGTTGTTGAATTTTGTTAGTTAAAAAACAATAATATAAATAAAGATTTCACTGATCTTTAAATTTATATTATTTGTGTATATGGTAAATTGGCTACAGCCTACAGGAATACTTACTCGAAAGACGAAGTGAAGAAGACGAGAAATGATACCAATGTGGGAATTTATTGTACAATAAAACCAATAAATGTTTGTTTTTTTTTAAATAATTCAGTTCCTTATGTTTCTACATAGGATAAAAGCGGTGGGTGAGTTAATATATACATGTGGCTTAAAGTTTCATAGGATTTTGTAATAATGTACTGTGTATACTATACTAATATTTGTCAATTACGTAATATTTGAAGAGAAAATAATTTAATTGTCAGCATAAAAATATGAGAAATAGCAATGCCTTTGGTATTACTTCTATAATCATGACTACGGGAAAATTAAGAAAACCAAATTTAACTAAATCTGATACCGTTCACGAAATTGCGCACATATGTCGAGTAAGAGGATGGTTATGTTTAAAGTTTTCACCTTTAAGCACGACCGTCCTATTACTCGACATACACAGTATGCAACAAAAGTAAGTTTTTACATTCTCGCCACATTATAAACTCCTTCATCAAGTTGTTATCCGATTAAACCGTACGCAAAACGATTTGTCAGCTTAGAAACCTGATCCAAGTGCAAATCGCAACTTCATTGCGCACAATTAAAACTCGGCTGCCCCGCGCCGCACCGGTCGCCGTCGCCTCAGAAAATCCGGACAATGTGGACAATATCCGTCGCGAAGGCGCACAAATCCGTAAATATCACGTGTCAGACGCAATTTCCGTAGAGAATCGAAGACCTTGCGACGGAACGACCTCTGAGCGAACGGTCGAAGTAGAAAAAAGAACGAGTTCCAATCGGTGGAGTGCATCGCGGCCGTCCCATTGTGGCCCGGGCGTGGAAAAAATGACCACGAAATCACGTCTGGAGCCATAACGTGTCAGAAACATAATTAATGTAACACCTTCGTGGTCGCTGCGTGGCGCTTGAGCGAGCGCACGTTCGTGATGACCGAACCACGAAAAGAACACTAGCGCCACCCAACTATGTAGTCGCTATCCAGTTGTAATTATGTAAAGCGGGTATTGTTTTCGATTTTCGACGTTAATGTAACAATTTACTGTGTAAATATTCGTAAACAATTTTTTGGAGCATTTGTGTAGAAGAACATATTCATTTCGAGATTATTTTTTTGTTTAATTACAGATTCCAAAATGTAAAAAAATCAGAATAAGTTCAATATGTAACCCGGAATATTGATTGTATGTTGATCACTCGTTTGTTCGTGAGCATGTCAGCTACAGTCGAATATTTCTGGACCAAATAAATGCATATTAGCAATATTTCCAATTTAACAATACTACTCGATGTTTCCAACAGGTATCGTTTTCGAGAAATTAATAATAAACAAGGACAAATAAACTGAAATGTGCGGTTGGCAACATAAATTCTAGAATATTGTTAATTCTTGTAAATGGTGCACTTGATTACATGTTTCGTATATTGAAGTGAGAATCGGAGAAGTATTTTTGTTTGCAAACTTTAAAAGCAGTTGGCTACTGGATGAAGGCTTGTGAAGTAGATTTATTATTAACCTTCGTATCAAATGACCAGTCTTGTGGGATAAAGTAAGAGAAATACAAGTCAACAACTGAAACTACTGAAGCATATAGCGAAGTGTTCAACGAACATACACAAAGCCTTTTAATTGGTGCACTGCATGAACACACTTTCCAACTGCCCGTTTATATTTTATATAAAAAAGGTAATGGTATAACAATTTCTCATGGCGATCCATGGCGGTAACTTGTCAGCAACGAAAGGTCAAGAAACGACACCATACTAGGAATAATCGCCATCTACTCAACCAGCCGAAAAGTAACCAATTCTTCTAATTTTATATTATTATATTGCTTAAGGCACCAGACCACGGTGCGTGCGCGGTACGAGGGTGTATCTTTCATAATTATTTTCAAGCGAATGATGAATGCAATTCATTTCATCAATATTTATTGTCAATATATGCATATAGAAGACTGTATACGAATTTTTATACTTGAATCTAAAGTATAATTTGCGGTGTACGCCGTTCCTAAGAGAAGACTGCACGCGCGGCGGTTGACAGCGATTAAGCCATACGGCTCATCAACAAAAATTAAATAAAAATATATTTAGAAACTGGACATATGTGTCTACAGCATCACGTAGGGGAATTTTGATATCTAGAAGGAAAAAAAAATGGCGGAGCAGCGAATTTTATTTTCGATTTTTATGACAAATTTTCATCGTTCATATGAAAAAAAAAATAGAAGGAGACCTATTATAAAAAGACCACCCTACGTGGTGCCATAGCGACTACATTTTCGAACAGTTTAAGACTTGGTGCATGCAAATCGGATGTACAGTTTTTCTAATATGCTGTCAACCAGGTTGAAAAAGTAGATTTCGAGAAAAACGCGTTCAAAGTTTTGCTGAAGCATAATTCAACATACAAACTAACTATTTTGTTGGTCTATTTTTTCTCGTTGCTTACGTTTAGTCAGCTATTCCTGGACCATACAACAGCTCCTCAGCGTCCAGAGAATCATTATTTTTTCCATGTTTTGCACGACCCTCATGCGTGCTTGTTTCGGCTTCATGCTCGGCTTCGCATATTCGTTTCTCGTCGTATTTTTGACAATATTGGTAGAGTGCGTCACCAATTTTGATGTCTAATATCGCCAATACATTTCTGAGGCCAATGTGACCATTGTTAAAAAGTATTAATGCAATATTACCAGTAGTTTCGTGACGGCTTAGGTAAAACGGGGAATTCAGCGCTTAATATCGCGCCAAAATTGTATTGAAATAGATAACGTCTTGTACGTGACAGTACAAGTGTTTTTGGGTTTCTAATTTGGAAAATGAGTAATAAATGTAAACAATCGAACCGACCGTTAGCTGGCGCATCTGTCGAACAATCTGTACCTGGACAGCCGTGAATTTGGGACTATATTCGTATGCAAAATATTCTGAGGATCGAAACGAAATAATTGTAGCGAATATTTTGCACTGGATTGCGCATATCTAAACTAACTTAATTAATTGCTAATATATACATATGTGGGACCGAACAAATCGAATGATATTATATATACGAATCGTACGATTGCCGCTCGGCGCGGTCGTACGCCAGCAACGGTTCACATAAAATGCTGTATCTCCATCAATTTGACGAATTTCTCTAAAATATTCGGTGAAAGCATTCTTGACAAATGCATCTTTCAGAAAATGAAGAAAAAAAAAAACAGGAAAAAAAATATTTTTCACCGTGGTCTAGTGCCTTAAGAAAAAAAAATAAGAAAATATACTTTACAACATCTTTAGTTTTACTTTCTTTCCGCGAACACCACTTACTTACTACAACATACATACATACACATGTATATTCGCCGTAGAGATATTATTGATGTCCCCAAGCATAGAACGGCACTTTACGAGCGTTCATTTAGTTATAATGTTGCAGACTGTTTTAATAGTATTGATACTAGTATGAAAAAATTATCATTACATGTTTTTAAAACGCGACTAAATTAACACCTCATGCAGGAGCAAAACGCATGCTATCATTGATGAATGACAAGCGATATGTATTTACCTTACTTTCATCTTCGTTACCTATTTTAATTTACTTCCATTCAATCGTAATTAATTGGGTTATATAATTATACTCAATTTTTCCTACTTGTGGCATTTCTCGGTTTATGGTGTAATGGTTATCAAGTCGTAATTCTTTAGTTAGTTTATTTCAGTTCATTGTGGTTTCTCTTTTTTCTTTAATTTTGTTTACTTTATTAAGATTTGTAAGTAACAACATTCAAATATTCATGTATTTTTTTCCCGTTTTGTAATAATCTTATATAAGTTAGTTTAATTAGTTGTTAGTAAGGTTCATATGGAAGATCAGGACACTGCTTTTGCAGCCTACTGTAATATGAACCTATTGGTATATATTGTTATTTTCTTATTTCTGTTATTTTAACTAAATGATGTGTACCAATAAATGATTTATTTTTATTATTATTATTTTATTAACAACACGTTTTATTAAATGAACGTATAAATAATTATTTAATAAATGTATGATTGTGTTATAACATTTTTCAATAATGTCTGCAATGTATTTCGTTATGTAAAGCAAATATTTCTTTGAATTGTATTCTTTAACTTCAGGGAACAAGTGCTGAGCAGAATTTACATTTTCCGTTAGAAGGTGTGTTCGACACTTTGCACATGTCCTACACGATTGAATCTTCTTTGTTATATATCCCATCATGTAAGTTAATACGGATTTATGAAGAGGGTTCGCCTGTGGCTGAAGAAACTGGGGCACAATGAATGGCTCAATTACCTCATTCTGAATGATTGCCTATAAACTATTATATACATTCATTCGAGTATAGGAGTCGTGTTTTAAAGGTGTCCCGATAATTGTATTATTATCACCGATATACGAGACGTTAGTACTGAATGTGGTTTATCGTTTTCGACAATTCCCGAAAGTTACAAAGATATTTACATCAGTTCTTTTCCTGGCAAAAAATACGCGATAACTAGTTGGTAGCGTTACATATAATAGGGCGACTGGCAAGTAATTACATTCAAAAACATAAATTTTTAAAAAGTTTTTATTTTCAATCAATGATGTTACCACCCTCGTTATCAACAACCTTTCTCCGTCTAGTATGCAAATTTTCAATGCCGCATCGATAAAATTCAATTGATTTTTGCGCAAAATATCTGAAGAGCGCATTTTTTATATCATCAATTTGATTTTTTCTTGCCACTTAGAAAATGTTGTAGCGACCGAAATAAGTGGAAATCGGGTGAATATGGTGGGTGAGGCAGTATCTCCCACCCCAATTCATTAATTTTTACAGAGTACGTTTTGCGCAGTGCGGTCTTGCATTATCGGTTTGCAGAATAACGCCATTTCTGTTGACAATCGCAGGGTACTTTTTAATTAAAGATTGATTTACTCGATCCAATTGTTGACAGTAAAGATCTGCATTAACGGTTTGTCAAAGTTTTAGCACTTCAAAATGAACGACCGAATACTCCACCAAACACCCAGCGCCTTTTTGGGGTGTAAACCTGGTTTATGCAAATTATGCGGAACCCAAACACCTGCTTACTTTACCAGTCAGATGCAAATGTTCTTGGATGGTCGACCAAGGTTCGTTAAGAGCATTCGACAGTTCCTCGATCGTCTGACATGGGTTTGCTTCCACTTCCGCCCTTAACACGTCATTGTCTAAAGTTGTTGGTCTTAAGATACGAGTCGGAAAGATCAAAATTACCGGATTTGAGCTTCGAAAACCACCTTTGGCATTTATGAACGTTTAATGCATTTGGATAAACATCGCAAATGTTTTTGGTAGCAACTGTTGCATTATTATCCTTGTGAAACTCAAAAAGCATTCAATGCCGGATATGTACCTCATTTGGTATTTGACTGGCCATTTCACCGCAAATTGCAAAGAAAAATTTGAGAATTAAATATTTACGCGAAAACAAATCACTCTAACTTTAAAATAACTTTGACGCGATTTTGTACTACAAAATGAGCTGATAGATGGCAATCGAATATCGACATGCGCTGAAACGACATTACTCCCCACCCCAGTACACAATACAATGGATGCCGATCAAAAATGTAAAAGATGCATTAAGAAAGTTACGCAGTTCATTACTTTCGTTTCATGTGACGTGTATTTTCATTATCTTTACCTAATTGGCAAAGATAATTAATGAGAATGCCATAAATTGTTGTGGGGGAAAAGAAGAAGGAAAACAAAACGTTTATAGAAATTTCAATACTTCGAATTATTTAGACAAAAACATATTGAAATGAGACATTTAACGGAACTAATTATTAAATTATATAATAGATTGGACGAACAAAATAAAGTGATCAGAGGCCTCATCGGAAAGAAAACATACAAATCTGGCAATAATAAAAATGTCATAATTCTACAATAAAAAAGAATAGATCTCGAAGATCAAGAAGGATATTAGAGAAACAATCGGCACGGTTCACTTAAAACTAGGAGTGACAATTTGAAAACAATGGTGTGATTCTCCAATGCGAAAATATTCCAACGGTCGAGACGTTAATGACGTTAATAACATTGAAACTAATTTCAAAAACAAATATACGGCCTAGCTACAGATCAACGAATTAAAGATAGTGTTCAAAACAAAGACAATCAGAAAGACATTTAATTTGATTTTAGAAGGACGCTATGGAATATGCAATGCGTTATTATCCAAAGAAAAGATCTTTGTAGGAAGGTTCAGTTGTAAAATTCACGAGAACCTGAACATAACGTCATGCTTCAATTGGACATCTTACGAAGTACTGTAAATTAGAAATTGTGCGCTGAAAAACATCCATTAAACGAATGCAAAAACCATAAAACATAAAATGCAAAAATTGCACCTAGACAAGAAAAAGTTTAATCTTAAAATAAACATTGAACACATGGTATGCGGCGCGTGTCGCTGTTTAAAGCACATAAAGAATAATCAAAGACAAAAATACAAGCAGGGGCATAGCAGTCAGCATTTCGCAAGATGCCGTACTTGAAAAATTGGCCAAAAATTTACGATAATGCACATAAATGTACAAGGCCTTTATAAGAAATCAATGACATGTTGTGTCAAAAAGGAATTAGAAATGGTCGCTCCCAAAGTTTGCATTGCCAACAATAATAATATAATTATTAATCGCTTAGCATTCCGAATAGCAATTTAACAATTATCAATCAATCACAGATTGGCATCAAAACTTATCATTTGTCTACGTGCACTAGATATTTTCACCAAGTTTCTTCATTCTACGTTCAGTTGTCTATTTTATTGGAAAGGTGCGTATATAGTCTGAAATTTGAATTATGGAAAAACTTAATTTTAAAAAATATTTGTGGGTAATTAATGTCTACCTTCTGCCCCTAAATAATTTGACAGCACAAATTGTGTTTCAGTAAATTATTGTGGATGCCTTTCATTACTTACATACTGCCCTCCATAATAGTCACATCCTTTAAAGCTATTATCTAGACAATCAATTTTTGTGTCTGCAACAAGATTCTTAGTATTTTTGATTCCCTGGTCACAGACTGTGGCTACAATACCTAATACGCCTGTGCCTCTACAACTATTATTTATATAATTAAGGTAACATAATACACACGTTATTTCAATGTATCCTGAACACCTGTAACAAAACTATAAATGTTAAATAAAATAAATAAAATTCCTGTGAATATTAACGCCATCTAGACGTACACCCAAACTCGTGCTGCTACTAAATCACAGAGGTCTACTTCGACGGACTAAGTTAGTGCTGTCCAGACAATTATTTTGCAACCGTCGCACAGAGGGGCAAACGATCTATAAATGTGGCAAAAATTGTAAAATTGGAATGTGACCATAATGACTCCCTTTTAGGTAGAATTTATCATCGGGTAAACTGGTTACCTGGAACCGACTCCAACCGCGCCATATACCCAAACGGCACCCCTAACGAATAGTCGAAACTTGTACTTCATACAGATCACTCGTCACTGATATTTTTGCGTTCGTTACCGTTAGTTGTTAGTTTATAATAGAGACATTTATTTAATGTAATATCAACATGGCATCCTTAGCTACAGGTAAATACACAATTATTTCTTAAATTAAATTTTTTTCATACATATTGTATTTAAAATGAAGGTCCTAAAAATCTAATGTATGCACGATTTTAGTTTGTATTGTTTGTAATGATTTAGTTTTAGTTAGTTTCCGTATACGTCCGAGCTTTGATTTGTTTTTGTATGCACACTGATACTGCCCACTTTCAATTAAACAAATAAAACCTTGCACATGTACGCTCACTTTCAAAAAAAAAATTAAATTCACTATGAAATTTTTTTTTAATAATTTTAGTAATTTTATTTATTTTCTCTTTGATTTAGGATCAAGCAGTACTAATCTTTTTTTGTTGAGAAGGTTCCTCTGCGATAAAATGATTGAATCAGGCAAAACAAAAGTTCAAGATCAAGTGAATTATTTAAAAACATACTTAGAAAAGAGAACAAACTGTCCCTTGAATAAAGTTTCGATTCTTCACAAGAAAATCTCGTATTTTGTTACCGATTTTAAGAAGAAGTGGAGTCAGGCATGTAGAATAAAGGATAGATTTCTATCAAGAAATGCTATATGGTTGGACTCCTCAATTGGTCGAAAAGAGTGCAGTGGGGAGACCTAAGATAAACTTCGTAGGCGCTTCGGAGAGAACCAAAAGAATGAAAACTCATGACCTACGTTCTCAATATTCTCCTGATTAGTTATCTTACGCAGCACAAATGAGTCTAAGATCTTCAGGTCTGGTCGATGCGTCAAAACTTGTAAAAGAAGTTACTACTACATCGCCTCAACGTGCCACTCGCTACAGGATCGCTTTAGAAAAATTGAAGACAGGAACACGTGTCGAACTTTCACCAGAGGAAGCTCTATCTATTTTTGTGGATGCGAAACTTACAAGGAGCCAGTATAACATTGTACGGGAAAAGATAAGGAGCGATTTCCCTTGTATAAAATAATTCAAATGGCCAAAAAAGATTTCTATCCTGGTAAAGACCATATTGTAGTTACTGATGTAGTAGTAGTGTATGCGCCTGCATTTAATCACCAAGTGGTATTTTGATATTTCTTCTGGACACTCAGAATACAAGCAGAAATTTTGTAGTGGGCCCGCTAGTGATGAGGCCATCTTTTTATCTTCGTTGGTGCCATTGAAGCTGATATCTGGCGACCCTGATGAATCCGCAGAACACCAAGTTGTAATTTGGAACAATCGGAGGCCTCCATCAACGAGATACTGCCGACCAATCAGGTTTCAGTTTGCGCACGAAACTACTGATCTTGCTAAAAAGGAACTGGATTACATAGAGAGTCAAATAAACGATTTAGTTCCTTCACTGTATGACGACGGCGATGGACAAATAATTGAAATTCACCATAAATTGTTATTTACAATGGTTGATGGCAAGATTTGCAACTCGTTAACAAATACGACGTCCATCATGAAATGTTATCTCTGCGGTTTAACATCAAAAGAATAATTTAATGATATTGATAAATGCATAGAAGCCAACATAACTGAAGGAAGACTCTAATTCGGTTTATCGATACTCCATGCGTGGATACGTTTCTTCGAATGCATATTACATGTAGGTTATAAATTACCTCTAAAGAAATGGCAAGCCCGTGGAGTCGAAAACAAACAAGTCGTCGAAAACGTAAAAAAATATATAAAAGCACAATTTAAGTCACAACTTGGTCTGATAGTATACAAGCCAAAACCCGGTTATGGCAACAGCAATGACGGTAACACTGCTAGACGTTTCTTCGTAAACGCTGAGGTATCAAGCACTGCCACTGGAGTCGATATAGAAATAATAAAAAGAGTTCGAACTATATTAAAAACTCTGGCGTGTGGACATAACATTAATAATTTGCTCTTTAAAGCGTACACCTTGGAAACGGCTCAATTATTTGTTGACAAATATTCATAGTATACTATACCTCACTGTGCATAAGGTGCTTATTCATGGACCCACTATAAGAGAAAAGACGTTACTTCCGATTGGACAACTCAGCGTAGAAGCGCAAGAGGCAAATAATAAAGAATTTAAAAACTACAGAGAAAGGTTTTCTCGCAAATTTTCTCGTGTTGAAACCAATACGGATGTGCTTAATCGACTATTACTGGATCCTGTAATTTCAAATATGCACCAACCACCAAGGCGAAAACGTAGTTTAGAGAAGAATGTTATACAGCTTTTGGAGCCTTCTCCATATGTCAACGTGTCAACTGCGACGTCTCCTCAAATTGATTTGGTAGACAATAATTTTATTTAAGAATATTATTATTATATTATATTTTTTTAATATGTTTAAAATCTCCGATAAACATTATTTTCATATTGTAATGTTTTTTATTTACACAATGGAACATCAAAACCACCGAAAATAATTGTTGCCAACTTTTCATGACATCGGCCCCTCTGTGCGTTGCTACGACGTTAATAATCACTAACTTCTCAGCGGGTGCATGTGTGATGCTCTAATGAGCCCACAAACGACGAAACCGCCGTCATCATGTTCTATATTCGCTGAAATTTAATTTCACTTATGATATTATTTAACAATATCGTGTTTCGTGTTGTAGTGTAAGTGATGTACTTAAACTCGTTTCATCAAACATTAACGAGCAATACCTGTTAAGTCATTTTTAAATATGGTACATTTGATTTTCAGGCTTAATAGGAATTTTCTCTAGTAGCCGCTGCAGTGACCTTCTGGACGGTAAATCAAAAATTGTTGACAACAATTTATATCCACTACCACAGTGTGTCATTCAGAGTTTAACGACGCCTCCGTGTATATTATCTACATTTTCTACTTGTGTCTCGAAAATCCTAGCTCGTACTCCTACCATATTTAGAGCTTCGTTCACAATACTTTCTTAGATCGCTTTGTTGCAAGTGTGAGTCTCCTTCTGAGGCGTTGTCTTCGATTGTTATAGAAAAATACGTTTCTTTTGTAATAATTTGCCTCTGTATATAAAAATTTTCGATTTTTGTGGAAGATCAACCGCTCTTATCTCTCCTATGCAAGAATATAAGTTTTCTCTTCGATACATTGAATACTGATATATTTTAATTAAAACAAAAAAAAAAATTCAATAACATTAGTCTTATTAAATATGCATGTAATTAAATCAATTTATTGATCTTTGCAACTAAACAGGTATATGCCCAGTTCCACCAACATCATTGGTTAAATAATACTTAATTCTGTGACGTTCGCAGATAGTGCCAATAAAACAGTGCAAATTAGTTTCATTGTTTCATAAGAAGCTGAGTACGTAACTGGTTTTTGAACGCTGGACGGGAATTGTTTTTTTAAAAACGGCGGTACGTTATTCCACACTTTAGATATTTGATAGGTGAAGGATCGCTCAGAAAACGCTGTTCTATGAATAGGAGGAGTTATTGTACCCTTGTACCTGATATTAATGTTATGAACATCAGTACGAAATCTAATTTTTCTGTACAAGTACAAGGGCGTTTGATCGGAAATTATTTTATGATATAAACATGTGAAGAGTAATGTTCTTCTACTTGACATATTCAGCCAACCAGTATCTAATAGTTTATGAGATATGGGATCAAATTTGCTATGAATGAGCCTTAAACATGAGTTTTGTAACTGTTGAATTTGTTTGACTGAGTCTTGTGTCAGATAATTTTTTTGCTTCATTTTGAATTGGAATATACCATATACACTTAATGAAATGTGCTGCTGACGTTCTTTGCACTCAGCGACATTTCCGAATATCACTATTGTCGATTTATTCGGATTAGTTTTTAGGGAATGCTGTTCTGAAATCTTTGCGTGAGCTTGTAAGTTATCATTAATATCTGATACAGCACGCCGATGATCACTAGCCAAGAATGAGTGGTATAGATGCGTATCATCGGCATACATTTGAACATCACATGTTTTTATAAATTTTTGAATGTTGAAGATGTAAATGATATACAGCAGCGGTCCCAATATAGAACCATGAGGAACTCCCCTCATTAAAAGTGTCCAATCCAATACCCCACATGGTAAAACAACACGTTGAACCGTATTAGTAAGATATGATGTTAGTAATTGAATAGAATTATTAGAGAGGCCGATATATTTTAGTATCGACAATAATAGAAGATGATCAATAGTGTCAAAAGCCTTATCTACCAAAGTAAGGATTGTCACTTTACTCTGAACCCGAGCACTGATTATGTCATCTGTAACATTGAGTAGTGCAGTTGTACAACTAAACCCTGGTCAAAATCCAGACTGACTGTCCGGAATTATGTTGTTAATCAATGTGTTCCCGAATTTGATTGTCAATGATCTTTTCAAGTACCTTTGAAAGCGCCGGATGAATGCTAATTGATCGTAAATCTTTAAATTCTAGTGGTTGGGAAATGTTTGGGACGGGAATAACTTCAGCTCACTTCCACGATGATGGAAAGGTGCTAGTTAGCAAACAGATGTTGATTATGTGGGTCAGATAGGGCACTATGTAGGGGCAACACAGTTTTAACATTTCCATATTTAAACCATCCGAACCGCGGGCATTGCTCCGTATCTGACAAAGTGGTTTTAATACCGTACATGAATCTACGATTCGAACACTAAGCTGGGGACAGTTAACAAAGTATTGATTTTTGTTGTAAAAATTCATAAATTCCGTATTATCAACAACAGTCACATGTATATTGTCTAAGAAGAAATCATTGACATCATTCGGTGTTTGCAACCAGTCAGGTACATTAGTTTTATTTATTACACCTACATTCAAACATCGCCAGTATTGCGATCCACATATCTCTGGGAGTACTTTTTGAGAATTTAAGTTGGAGGTATTTTTTAATTTTTTTTTATTATTTATTTTCTCTAATTATGGCTTGTGAAGTCATATTGCGCTAGGACTTATAATATTCCCACTTAGTTGCTACTTTATTTTTCATATATTTAGACTTTGCTTTATTCCTGAGAGACATCATCAACATAATCGTATCGGTGATCCAAGGATTTTAGGTTTATTAAAAGCAACGTCGCAGTATATTAATTCGTGATCGGAAAAATTAACATCAAAACCACCTCCAACTCCACAACGAACTACCATGCCATCAGACGTAATCACCAAATCTATTAATGTTGCCGAGTTATTAGTTAATCGTGTTGGCTCTGTTATTAATAGTTGTAATTGTAAGGCTTCTATCATGGAAGTAAGATACATAGTATCACCATTAGTCGACCTAAGCATATCAATATTTATCTCTCCCAAACATATAAATTTATCGCTTACAATGAGCATACAGTGCAGCTTTGTTCAAATTCGTCTGTAAATTGCTTGTATGACAATGTAGGTGGTTTGTATACAGTTCCGATTGCTAGAGTTAAGTTATTATATTTGATGCTAAGCTACACCTGCTCTATACAACTATTAGTTTCAATTATTTTATATTTAAGCCAATTCTAATATAAATACAAACACCTCCTCCCCTTTCACTACGATCCTTCCGTACCAGACTGTAACTAGAAATTGCTAATATGCTACTATTTATCTCAGCTGTTAACCACGTTTCGCTAAGAGTAAAAATATCGACATTGGTTTGAGATAAATATCTATTTATATCGTTAAACTTAGGCATCAATGAACGAATGTTAATATGCGCAGTTTTCAAAATATTACACAAACTATTACCATATCTCAACCGGAAATGATAGTTTACTCTTATCATTTTTTCCATATCTCGAAAGCGGTATATGTTATCGAAAAAAATATTCTTACAAATGTTATTGATATTGATATTTTAAACAACGTTCATTTGAAAAGTTTTTTCGAAAAATGTAGTATAACTAAGTATAAGAAAGTTCAATGCGGACCACTGCAGATTTTTTAGATTCAAGATCAGATTCAAGACATTTTGATGACCAATGAATTAATTTATTTGACCAATTAAATATATATAATTACATTGTAAAATATGGTAATAATGTCAATAAGAATTGTCCTGCAGTTGCAATAGTGTTTTCAAAACAAAGTACACTAATCGTTCTCCTCAGTAATAAAAACAGTATGGTGTTAGGAATCACTGAAAATGTGAGCCTAACAAACAAAATTGAAATTGTTCATGGCCTATATCAGATCCACATTGCAGCGGTGCATTTCTAAAAATTCTAAATGACACACAACGTGAACAACTATCGGTAATATCGACATTTGACGCCTTACAATTACGAAGCAGGTAATCACTTGAATAGGAAACGACCCTGGTTAATCGTATCTTCCAGTAATAGGAATTTTGCCGAAAAATACTGGAAACGTATACGTATGTTCAATATATATCTGTGTATGTAAATGATATCATTTTTCTGAAACTTTTCTATACACCCTCATACTTGTTCATCTTCCCGATCATGTTCATGGTAGTCGATGAAAGATAGTTGATGAAATGTGCTAGTTACCAATATGGAACTCATCCAGAACATCCATCCCGGAGGTATATGAAGGTAAATATTATTTTCTCCATCCATGAATTGAACCATAATCGTAAGGAATGATATAGCTTAGGGGAAAGAGTAACTTGCCACACTTTGTTAGTAATATTTAATTTTTCGCACTCCTGAAATCCAGAAATTAGCAAAATAAAATGTTTGCATGTTCATTAGTAAGAAGAATAGTAATAAGACTGTACCTTTTTATATTCTTATAGTGCTAGTGCGGTTTTGCAATTGGTGACGTGCATTGTTATTTCAGCCACTTTGATAGAACGTATTTTAAATTGATATGAGGTTGGTGATTTTTCCACCGCGTTTTTAAAGATGCAACATGTATGTTCTGTTGATGAAGAGGTGTTGTTCATGAGCGGCCAAACGATCGCATTGAATTTGTACCTGTGGATATAATTATAAAATGACGATTTTTTTGATAGTGATAAGTTCAGTTTATAGGCATGCATAATAAAACTTACAACAATACAGCGACAAAAATGTAAAGGAACAGTTACAAGTGTGGGGAGCTGCTGTAAACAATTGAGGTCCCGGATGCAATAACGCACGGAGCGCGCGAAGCTGGAAATAAGTATTGTCCAACCGATCGATATTTTGGGGAAATTTTTTTTTCAGAAAATGGATTAAACAAAAATACTATCTTGTGTAACTTTCCGCATCTTTTTTACCCGAACTATTTTTTGATCCGTCAATTAATTTGTCCAGAAAAAAATAAAATAGTGAATTTTTTTCGTTCGACAATTCAATTAATTTCAATGCT
The DNA here is from genome assembly GCA_959613385.1 of Geotrupes spiniger. NCBI lineage: Eukaryota > Metazoa > Arthropoda > Insecta > Coleoptera > Geotrupidae > Geotrupes > Geotrupes spiniger. The sequence continues at coordinate 4,360,539 of OY390738.1, forward strand.
TTTTAAAACTCGAATCGCGAAATCTCGGGAACTGTTCGACCAAACTAGTTGAAATTTTTAATGGGACACTGTGACACTTCACTGTCGCGAATAAAGTTATTGCAAATCGTCGAAATAATCATTTGTTGGATAATATTCAATAAATAATCAGTTGCGTTATGAAACCATGTTCTTTTTTTCGACTAGCGAGGAAGTTTTTCGCTATTGGTCTTGCGGCATTCTCTTTACGATATCATTGTTCCTTAGACTGTAACGTAAATTTTGATGTTTCACTTGGCGTGATAAGTTTAAAACCTGGAAAGTTGTTGCTTTGTAAACAAAAGGTTCGTTTACCGCGCACGACGCGTCAAGCGCTTCCTATCCATTCGCGCTACTTTACTGCGTTTTATTCTTGCAAGCATAGATTAATGCCCAAATTACTTAAGTGTTTATGTGATAATCGTGATTGAAGCATACAGTTATTCTTCTACATATCAAACATACAGCGTATATGAATGAAAAAATTGCAATACGATTACCGACTGTAAACAAAAGAATATGTTGGTCACACTCGCGATCGTATAAGGAAAAGTCGAATAATTATTATTGTTTTTATAGACATTTTTTCTAACAACGAAAGAAATACAATGAATAGTATTAACTTGTACTTACATCGCTAAAATATTAAAAACATCTAAAAAATTTCTCGAGCACATTGAAACTAAAAGAGATTATATAGATTTGGTATAAAGTGCTCGAAATCCTCAATTTACTAGTGTAGAACAGAAAGACTGCACGGTGAAAGATTTTGAATCTTTAATTTAAAAAAAATACAAAGTTCCGAAAGGACTTAAGATCAGTAAAGCCGTTAAAATTCAGTATTTTGCTAATGGTCAAATTAATGTTTTCTACGATTATGATGGCGAACCAATTACCTATAAAATAGAGACGACAGTGTCATTTGACGATATTGTAAATGCTGCAGAAGCTAAAGAAATAGGAATTTCACAAGAAAAAATTAAAGATTTAAATGCACTGCTACGATATTTTACTCCAGGAGGTAGAAATTATTTTACATCATATTTAGATGATATGCGAGTTAGAGTAAAGACGGCGAGCAAAACTAATGAAGATAAAAAATCTAACAAGCAGGAATGAAAGTAGAAGAAACAAAAGAATCAGCTCCCTAATGATAGATGGTTTTAATATTTTAGTGATGTAATAATTACAAGTTAATACTATTCATTGTATTTCTTTCGTTGTTAGAAAAAATGTCTATAAAAACAAGCTTGCAAGAATAAAACGCAGTAAAGTAGCGCGAATGGATCGGAAGCGCTTGACGCGTCTTGCGCGGTAAACGAACCTTTTGATTACAAAGCAACAACTTTCCAGGTTTTAAATTTATTACGCCAAGTGATACATCAAAATTTACGTTACAGTCTAGCAAACAATGATATCGCAAAGAGAATGTCGCAAGACCAATAGCGAAAAACTTCCTCGCTAGTCGAAAAAAAAGAACATGGTTTCATAGCGCAACTGATTATTTATTGAATATTATCCAACAAATTATTATTTCGGCGATTGCAATAACTTTATTCGCGACAGTGAAGTGTCACAGTGTCCCATTAAAAATTTCAACTAGTTTGGTCGAATAGTTCCCGATATTTCGCGATTCGAGTTTTAAAAAGCATTGAAATTAATTGAATTGTCGAACGAAAAAATTTCACTATTTAATTTTTTTCTGGACAAATTAATTGACGGATCAAAAAATAGACCTCTATTGGGGACAATTAGACAAAGCAAACAGACTTGAAAACGGTAAGAACATTTTCATACTCACTTTAATAAGCTTTATTGCGTAACCCTTATGTTGCCACCCAAAAAAATTCACAGCATCTGCCACTCTGGTAGCCCGCCCACGAAATTCTTGATAAAAGCCCATTGTAACTAGAATAATTATATGCATTCGATTAATATTTAATTATTCATATTCTACGAAGGCATTTCTACCCGAATATAACAATTAAATTATGTGATCAGCACACAGCAAAAGTCACTAAATATTTGCATTGTAGTCATTGATTTCTAATATATCTGTGTAAAATTTTGAAATTGAATTATTTTTTTTGTAATTTTCCATACAGTATTTGTATATTACAGTGCAAAGAATTAAAACTATGATTTTTGTACAACACATTTCAAAATAATCAATTTGAAATAAACAAATATTCTTATTATTTATATATTGATCAATATTTACTTATTATATTTTTAAAACAAACTTTTTTTGTATGATATACTATACGAAAATCATGCTTTTTCTATCGGGGTACCCGTGTTGTTTTTTTCAAATGCAAAATTTTTTAAGTAAATTTTTTTTTTAATATGTAGAATGCAAATTTTGATAGGTAACCGGTCAAAGCATGCGGATACGAGAAGGTTTTGGCCAATCTTTTTTGGAAAAAGAATTATTCAACAAAACCCGGGTACCCGGGTGGCAACATAAGGGTTAACTGTCCTTTATTTATCATAACTAGTAATACTTTTGTGTTTAAAAATTAGTGACAATGAAAAAGATTACACATCTTCTATTATGCTAGGCCCCCTTTCTTTTTATACCTTAAACCTTATCATATAGCATTAAAGAACCTACAGGAGAAAAGAGAAATGTTCCCTTAACAGCAATTCTAGTTCCAACTGCTTCTATAAAAGATAGAGGACACTAGTATAAGTAGGTCATAAAGTATCTCCAGACCGTACCACATATCTTTTCCGTCAAGAATTATTAAGCATGTTTTCCCATGGTTAATATATGATATAATGAAGTTGAGAAAATCAATTGCACGATGAAAAATTAGACAGTTATTACATAGTATTCCAGTGAACATTCCACCATTCTTACTCTTACTCATACTCTTGTTAATGTGTAATTAAATACGCGCTTGGAAATACTACGTTAGTGAAGATTAGATTACTTGGCGATATTATAATCGCTTCTTGAACCCTAGTCTCTTACGTCAGAGCTAATAAAGCTGTAATTTGCATCTACCTAAAATACAGATTCGATATGCTCTTGTTTGGATATTTACATGTGTCCGCGGCACTTATTCAATACCGAAAATTAGCCCTTTCATAAAATGCGTTTTCAATGCGTAGCCACTTCTGTCTATCATAAATATAGATTTTATTAATCTCCATATTGCTTTACAACTGCTTACAATATCCCTGTAATGCTAAATATTCATGGTGTTTCCTGTAGCTAAATACCTTAATATAACATATTTTCTTTACTATAATTTGTTTTATTCCAGCTTCCGCAAGGAGCTCAACGTGCAAAAAATATGGGATCGGGTGATGGCAACCAGAAATGACCAACATATTTCTATTTTGAGCAAATGCAAATTTCTGTAACCTACCATTAAATAGTCCACTTCAAGATAGTGGCGCAGAAGGCGACGAAAAAGAAACCGGGTATAGATCTCAGATGCAACAGAAGATTTTGAACCAGCAGGCGTGTAATCGAATATTCGAAAAGATAAACACCCGGAAAATCCTTTATAACGTATGTAACAAAAGTTATGAGAAAAATTTTGAAATATAATTATTCAAATTATAATTGTTGTATATAATTTGGTAGTGCAGAAATGATTCGGTGAAGCTTTAACTATAATTATAAGGTATCACCATAGCAGCTGAAGAGCCATGGGTTTCAATTGTTCAACAGCCTTTGGACGGTAAATGGGTTAAACTATCGAATCTTTTGGTAGATTCTTCGTCGTAGTTCTTCATTTTGTGCTTCCCACCCATCATCGTAAGCTTTTCTACCGAACAAAGCCCAAAACTCTTCTATACGATATTTTGTTGCCTTAAACAATCTTGGGTTCTTCTTACATAATGGATTTACTAATTTGGGGAGGCATCTTCGAAAATAAATGTAATTTATTTACCTATTACCTTGACCTCAAATATCGCTTTTTTCTTATACCTTATGTCATTATGAACCTCCTCAATGTTGTCTGTATAAAAGCCTTAGTTTCCTTATATTTCGAAGTTAGATAATGTAAAATATTTTTGGTCGTCTAAATTTATCGTGCCATTGTTTCTGAAATGTTCTAATTTTAATTGCCTGCAGCATCTTGGAATCATCTCTAATTGAGCAACCGTGTATTTTGGAAATTTTTGTCGCTTTCTGTATTTTAAATTATTTCTGATAATTTGCCTCTTGGCTGTCATATGGGAAATGTGAAATATTCTGCCTAATCATCTCGTTGAAACTCATTTTCATTTTGCATGATTCGAAACTCGATGGCGATCCGTCTTGGGACTGGAAAACCGTCATCACATTCCTTATTGACGCGGTAAATTGTTGTCTTAGAAATATTTTGGTTTCTATAAATGGCGGCAATATCACCAAATTGGAAATACCTTTCCGCAATTCTAACAACACAAATGTGTTGTCAACTGCAGGAGAAATTCACAGCTTCTGAATGTCTAATAACTTTATTTATAATACGAAATATTTTCCGAAGTCATTTGTTACATACGTTACGAAGAATTTACAATTAGTTGAAAACAGTTAACCTCTTAACACCTGAGTTAAATAATTTGAATTTAAAAAAGTATTTTCGTTCAAAAAACCATAAATATGTAAATAGATATTGTGACAACTTAATTTTTTAATGCCCGCTGCTAGAGTACGATTTTAGGAGTTTGTATCAAATAAAACACAATCGATATTTAATTTATTTAATTAATTCATTATTCCCTATTCATATGAAATTCTTAAAAACAATTATTACTTTCTTATACATTATGTATAAGTAAGTAAAGGAATCATGAAAATTTTCGAACTCGAGATTTCAACGGATATACACGTTTTGAGGTCCCCTGAATCGTTTCTGACTATTTTCGGAATGACCTTTGTGTGTCTGTGTGAGTGTCTGTCTTTGTGTATGTGTGTATGTGTGTCTGTCTGTGTGTCTGTGCGCGCTCTAGCGTCCAAACGATTATAGCTAGAACTCTGAAACTTTAAACTTAACATTTGTATGTAGCAAGGAGGAAAACGTCCTATTTTGAACGCAATCTCTCAACCGGAAGTGATGGTTTACTCTTATCACCTTCTTCCATATCTCGAAAACGGTACACGTTACGGAAAAAAATATTCTTACATAAATTATAGATATTGATATTTTAAACAACTTTCATTTGAAAAGTTTTTTTCGAAAAACGTAGTATAACTGAATATAAGAAAGTTTCGTGCGGACCACCGCGGATTTTATGCTATTGCGATCGGGCGGCTAAAAGCATGTGTGTCTCTGCGCGGTCTAGCGCTCAAACTGTTGACGCTTAATTTATGAGACTTTAGATGCGAATATAGAACGGAAGAAAACGTCATATTTTGAAAGCAATAGTAAACAAGAAATAATGGTTTACTTTTATCACATTTTCCATATTTTGAAAACGGTATGAGTTGTCGAAAAATTGTTCCTATAAAAGTTAAAGATATTGCAATTTTAAATAACTTCTATTTGAAAACTTTTCTAAAAATGGAGCATAAGCAAGTATAAGAAAGTTCGGTGCGGACCACCGCCGATTTTTATTTTTGTTTAGGCATAAACTTATATTGGTCACCAAATACATTTGTCACAAACTATATACATTTGCTTGCCCCTTACAACCTGTTTTTTTAAACGCTTGGATAATTAGCCATGGATGCATTCCATCTAATCTTATATTTTTAGAAGCTATTTTTTCCTTTTCTCATATAATTCTTCAAGAGATGATGAAGATCGTCGTCTTTTCTTAGTATTAATTAATTGCTTTTACCTCTACTATCTGGGTGCGAAATTCCAAAAGATCCATACCGATTTGGTAGTATCATAGCATGTAGCATAATTTTGTTACAGGTTTTCACCACTTGTGGACATTATACTTCAATGGAAGCCTTTGAATTCGGATTCCATCCTTTCACATTAGTTAGTGGATAAGCAATAGATAATGTGCTTGCTACGTGCACTAATGTTTTGTCAAACCATTCTCATAGCTCTTATACAAATATTGTCAATAATTGTTTCTTTTTCCACAAAAGTTTATCTTCCTTTTCTTTTCTTCATAACTTTATCCTCAGGTAAAGTCAGTTCAGGGAATCTATTGATACGAATTGTGCCCAAAACGGGAAATCCATTTGTGGCCAGTTCCACGAATAGTGTTTGGGAAGAAAACAAAATATTAAGTGATTTACATCTTACTCCTTAGATCCTGAACTAGTAACATAATAATATTCGTGCTTGCACCAAACTGTGGATAACCTTCTACATTGTTTATTTTTCCTGCATATAAATACACTGAGGTGCAAAATTAACCGGGCACTTGAATTTTTCAAAATGTTTTTGACTTATCAAAATAAAAATCATATGTTTGTTGATTGAATCCTTTACTAATACCTTACAAGTAAAATCCATTATAAAACAGCAAACTCTACGCCAGAAGAAAAAATAAATAAACAATTTTGCAAAAAGAGAGTAAAACTGGTATAAATTGGAAATGAACAAATGTTAATTTTATGATGTTAGAATTAAAAAATATGCCCACCACATGCTCTAATTACGGCTGCCATTCGATCAGGCATGCTCCTGATCAAAACTGCAAAGTCCTCTTGATGAATTTGGTTCCATTCCGCAGTTAGAGCTTCTGCTAACCTGTCCAACGTCGGAAACTCCTCATGGTTGCGGCGAATACGTCATCCCAACATGTCCCATGCATGTTCCATGGTATTCAAGTCAGGACTTCGTGCTGGCCATTGCAACAACGTAATACCAACTTCTTGTGAATATGCCCTCGTGATCCGTGCATTGTGTGGGCGGGCATTATCTTGCATTAGAAATAGTGCAAAAGGCATTACATGTTCCTCTAAACATTGTTGAATGTAACGGTCGGCAGTAATGGTTCCATCCCGGATTCTCACAAGCTCTGTATTAGCAGTCAACGAAATGCCTGCCCACATCATTACACCACCTCCACCGAACGGCACTTTTGTTGACAAGCAGGCTTCAGCAAAACGCTCGCCAGTCCTTCTCCACACTCTATCGCGACCATCTGATTTGTATAGGGTGGATCTGGACTCATCTGTAAAGAGTAGCGGACCAATCTTCAAGACCCCAATCAGCATGTTCCCGTGCAAATTCCAAACGCTGTCGTCGATGCTCTACGGTTAAAAGAGGACCTTTTGCAGGTCTTCTGGACCTCAACCCACCTTTATTTAAGCGTCTGCGAACTGTATATACTGACACTCTGTTGTTATTGACGTCGTTCAACCGTTGCACAAGAGCAGATGCACCGGGCGATCACGTAACGCCTCCATTCGAAGAAACCGATCCTGGATATGATTCGTTGCTCTCCGTCTACCTTGTCCGGGCCTTCTTGTGTACACTCCTGTTTCCCGAAACTTTTGTAGTGCATCTGAGGCGGTACTTCGGGGAATTCCTAGAGTGTTTGCGATGTAACGCACACTTCGTCCGTCATTGTTTAAAGCAACAGCTTGAGCAACTTGTTCTGGACCCATGAGTCTTTCTTGTTTTGACTTTTCAAAAACAACAATTACTCAATAAATTGAACGTGTTATAAATAACTTTAGAAAAAACGTAATACGGCAGCCTTTTTCCGACAGTCTCGTTGCAACAATACTGGTCGCTTCAGTATTGTTGCAACGAGACTGTCGGAAAAAAGGCTGCCGTATTACGTTTTTTCTAAAGTTATTTATAACACGTTCTATTTATTGAGTAATTGTTCTTATCTGATATGCTCGTATGAAGTGCCCGCGCGGATTTGACTCTAAACAAGTTGTAACATGTTCAAACCAATTCTCCTAAAATGCAGCACATTCACGTGCGCACAATTCATGCGCAACATTGAAGTATTTCGAAAAGCTCAAGTGTCTGGTTAATTTTGCACCTCTGTGCACTTCGAAATTGTAAACAAGTCCACTAGGATCGTATATGATGGTGATTTTATAGCCCCATTTATATGGCTTATTTCGCACATACTGTTTCAGCTTAAGTGGCGCTTGAATGACACCATTTGTTCCTGAGGAACTTTTAAAAATGTTGATTGTAAGTGATTGACTAATTGTCTGATTTTATATAGCTTATCTCTTACAGGGTCATTGTTTGATGGTTCTTCAGCATTGTGATTCAAGTGTAAACACTTTTTTATTTCTTTCCATAAATATCTACTTATAATATCTGCAATCTGACTTACACAAGTATTTTTTCCATACATTACAGTATAGTACAAAAAATGTTCAAATTGAGTATTTTGTTTGGATTTTGTTGCACAGAATATAAATTACTTTTTTCAACAATGTGATCCAAAATTACGTAATCGAAAATATTTGTTCTTATAATTACGAAACCAATGAGTAATATTCCTAACACATTCACTTCTGGTCACATCCTTCCATAATTGTTTGTCCCTGACGTTAAAAGACTTCCGTCTATGAATATTTGCACCCTTCTCTATTTCTTCTTCATTCGATCCATTTTCGGACCCTTCTTCACTAGCCTCATTTTTGATTCTTCATTACTTTCTTCAAAATTAATCTTAGCAGCATTACGTTTGAAAACGAATACTCTTCATCACTCTCCAAGCAACTGTATTCCTCTTGTATCTGTCTAGTTTGTAAGGAACTTCAAGGATCTTCTTTTTTCCATAAAATGTCGATGGATCCATAACCTAATAATTAATATTAATTAATAAAATAATAATAAATAATAAGAAATATAAATAAATATATAAAGTAATTTTCGTAACATGTACTTCATATATCTAGACCGTAACCAATCAACAATTATGGATAATATGAATATAAGTGAAATAAAAATCCATGTTTTATTGGCCGTTGACGTAGCGACACTGTAAATCCCGGTAAAAATACTCATAGTCAACTTACCAGAAAAACACTAATCATGTGTACAATTATTTTCTTACCTACAAAATCACTGTTGTGTCATACAAAACTTTCACATTAACTGTCAACTACAGTCGCATTCAAACAGATGTATACTTTCAGTTTCTTGACATCTTGACACCCCAAATTTGTTTCAAGATAATTTAATGAAATATGTAGCAGAAGTAAGCTTATCTTACCCTAGCTACTCTGCATAGTTTGAAACATCAACTGAAATGGAGCTTTTATATTTATTTTATTTCCTAAATAATTTTTAAGTTTTCGGTAGCTTTTATTTGATATAATGAAGAGATTAGTCTTGCAAATGATGCAACCAGCTAGTTATTTTCTCGTGAGGCTCAACAACAATAATATAATAAGACAATAATGAAGAAAGGAGTGTATTTATCGCGAGACGGCATGAAACCGTGAAGAGGACGCTTTCAAATTGCCTTTTAATAACCGCTCACATTAGTTCGCTTATCATCAGTTTTATCGTGTTTTTACTGCATCCCTAATTTAATAATTACCGTGTTTAAGTCGGAAACTAATTAAAGATATGAGTTGATTAACTGGAAACTAAGTTGATTAACTGGAAACTAAAAGGGGCAATCCACATTGTAAATTCACAGGTGTTCATTCGTATGTAAGAACTGTAACATCAACGAGTGTTTCGACCGTTTCCGCTCTTGACGAGAGTTTAATTTAAATGTCAAGCAGACTGTACACGCACGAAATTTTGTATGGTAAAACAGTAAATTAAATTATTCCGCCATCAGAACGTATTATTAAATAAAAAGCTCATCAATTTCTCGAAGTCATGGTTTGGAATTTATTCATGGACAAGTAATATCAAATGGTTTTTTGTTTGTAGTGCCACCTATTTCAGTTTTATCTTCAAAATTGACAAAACATGAACACGAACACGAAAAGATTTCACTCTATGTAGAATTTTCGACCGCGTATTCGGTGAAGTTTTTCGAGTAGATGGCGGGAAAGATTATTTTCAAATACATACAAGTTTTATAACATGGTGAAAGTTCTTTAGATTATCAATATCTTGTTAATTATTTTGCCCTAATGCAATTTTTCAGTTGCTAGCGTGGTTCACCAACCTAAAAAATCCTCATATTTCTATGAAAAAATTGTTCACAACTGACAGAACCATCAAGTCTGAATAGAATAGTAAATTACGCCCTAATAGAGTATTGATGCGTAATGTCAGCTTTGGTTTTCATAACAATATTAGAATTGACGAAGTTTGTGCAACACATCTCTGAAGATGATCTACGATGCACAATTCTTCCAGAAATGACGTGATTTTCTGCCTTTGCAATATTTGTTTCTTCTAGTTGCGGTGTTGTGAATGTCCTTTGGGGCTACTATTCTGATTAGTAGCCCCAATTAGACCTGATTAGACCCAACAAAACTTTTTTTCATACTTCCGAAGCAAAATAGGGTGTATTGGGGTATATGTGCAATGTTATGTCGAAACGGATAATGCTAATATTATTTTTTATAACGTTTAACAAAAAAAAATTTTGAATAAAATTAACAATAATTCATATTAGTAACGTTAACAAATAGGCATTTTAACAGTGTAAACATAAAACCTACTTTATTGATTTTTCGCTCTTTAAAAATGAACTAGATGGTTTCTTCTTGTACTCAGTTTTGGTTTTCCTAGTGAGAAACCAGCAGTAGTAGATTCTCTCGTATTGCTCGTGGCTAACTGCTTCCATATTGGAAGGGGAAAATTCAACTTGGAATGAAGAAAGTGGATCTTTAAAGGCACAGAGCAACCCAAATCTGTGCTTCCACTATGAACTCGTAATGTTTGTCTTTATTGTTCCTCAATAATCTATCTACCACATATCCAAGCTGCCAGCTAGTTTAATGATGGAGTATTACTTAAAATTTAAATAAACAATAAATTAGAAGGATTGTTTAAAGAACCACACAAGGTGGCTGGAGAGAATCTGCCCAATGTAACGTTAATAATAGATATTAAGATAGTTACAGTGCACAAGAGAAGAATGAAACACTAACGTGAGTGATAGAAATGAAGTAGTAAATAAGTAGATACTTAAGGGGGGATCCTGCTGTAGGAGGCCTTAAAATAGTGTTTTTGGGGGAATTTTTTTAGGGCAGATGAAAATGAGCAAGTCTAGTGAACTTTTTAAAACATTTTATTGCATATTTGAGCATTAAAAAAAATATGTCGAGAGAAAAATATTTAAACGGAACCGATTTTTATGCACATTTGTGCAACACCTTTCAATTGCAATTTACAATCGGTGGGAAAGATGTAGCCCGTAATTTTTGTCTGAAACAAAAAAAAAACCATAGAAAATTGTAATTGTCATATATTTTCTTCTAGGTGAACTAAAAAAAACCAAAATCTTGAAATTCAAGATTTTTCTGAGGTTTGAAAATAAACGTGCTCTTTGCAGGAAGAGAAAATCATTTCAACTTGCTAAAAAAGTGTTCAAATAGAATAGAATGCTACTGAAGCCAACAAAAGTTTTGTTTCGTTTTGATTGCTTGTCTAGTTTTCTCGCAATCACGCCCACCAGTTTAGAAAAATCGTAAAAACGAAAACTCGAGAAAACGCGCTCTAAAGTTTACGATCAGGAAAAATGTTAATTTTCGATTACTTACGGAATATCTCGTTATAATCCTACTATAGCTCTTACGAACTCAAAATATTATTGTTTCGAACGACCGATTGAACTTGTTTCAGTACACAGTTATATACACGATACACGATGTGATTGAGCCTTTATTGTTAATGCCCCGATAAATTAAATTGCTCTTGGAAGTTTGAATATTCACAACCCTTAAACTTACAGATGCGAGTGCTAGCACCAGTGCTGTTGCTGCTAATGGCATCAAAGAAATGCAAACTGTATCAAATTAAATACAAATTTTATTTGAGATGTATGTATGATAGTAGAAACTTTGTGAACTAAAGTAAATTACATACCTGTAACATTTTTTAATTCAAACTTAGAGGAAACAACTCAAAAATCTTTTATTTTACTTGCACAGGTTGATTCATGCTAGAGTGACCATGTACACGTGAATGTCGCTGTGCATAGCATTTCTTTTTAGTTACCCAACCTAACCCAATCTCCTCTTCTTATGTGCAAAGAGTTGTTGAGACCGAGAAAAATCCAAAACAGTTTCTGGGCAGCACTAACCTAACATAACCCAACTCGATAACCTAACTATTGTGCCACAAGGAACAGTGAGAAGAAACAGAATTCCTAGCTTCCCACTGAACAGCAACTAAAATAGAAGATCGGGGTAAATCCTTTGAATTTATAGGAAACTTTGACGGTGTTGAAGTTGCCTGTTTAACTTAGAAAGACAATAAAAGTCTGAATTTAACATCCACATTTTCAGGACAGCAACCAGAAACCATCGCTCGTAGAGTCGATAGAAAACATACAGAACGCAATGCAGTAACATGTCCAGAGATTGTTACGATATACAGCAAGCATATGGGCGGAGTAGATTTACTTGGTACCTATATCGTAGTCCACGAAATTCGACTAAACTCTAAAAAGTGGAAGTTCAGAATAGGTTACCATGTAGTTGATCAAGCACTAGTTTCTGTACAAACGAGCCTATGCGGTGAAAAATATGAAGCCACTAAACCAAAAAAATAGGCCGACCATCAAGCACTGGAATACATGCGTTGGAAGTGAGAGAACGAAGAAGCTTTAGTACCACCAGTTGATGTCAGAAAAGACCCATAATTGGCCTGAAGTGGAAGGCTAACAGCGGAGGTGTAAAAAACATACATGCATGATCTTAATTTATATACACTGTTCAATTTATATACACTGTTCAAAATGTAAATTGCATGTGTTTTAATTAAAAATCCTATTGTTTCCGCACCTTTCATGAGAAATGAAAACAGAATTTTTAATGACAATGCTCAGTGTATCGTATACACATGCAAAACTTTGGTTTTAGAAGTAAGAAGATTTAGGAGTAAAAACCCAAATTAGATTTTTTAACAAACAAACTTGATATTAGCAATGTCATGTAAACGTCAGTATTGTCATTTCAGTGACATTTTAATGAACTGGTGAGCCGTAAGCCGTAGGTACCCCGAACTAGAGCCCCGAACCACCTTTACTGAATAAATAAGTCAAATATCACGTGGATTAAGAAAAGTCACTGAGAAAATTCAAGTTTTATTGGAATAAAGAAACTTCGTTTTAAAATAAATTTCAACTTTGAAAGGTTGTCAAATTTTGAAAGAAAAGGGGATTTTAAAGAGCAACATTTATACCACAACAATTTGAGGAAAATCAATTACAGGAAACTGTTTTTGTCTACTTTTTTTGCATTCGACTGTATGTCTCGATGAGAAATAATTTTATTTAGATATTATTAGAGATATATAAAATTCACGCTTTTGTCGATTCCCAGCATTTAATGCCTGGTAAACATATGTGTGTAAAGACATATTAATGGATAAATTAGAAAGTTAAATAACAAATGGAAAAAGGTAGGCAGGAATTACTAATTCGTTTGTAAACAATTGTTGCGATTAAGAACAAATTACTATGTAAACCACGACTGCAATTTGAATCTACATAAGAACTTGTCTAGAGATGAAGGAAATAGTAGATTGGATATGTTAGAAAAATATAGTGTCGTCATTTGGATAAATCGCTTACTACTAAAACTGCTTAATCTGTTGGAAATATATTCCAGCTAGTGTACTAAGGTGATGACAGTTTTTTTAGCTCTACCAGTATATTGAGCTCATCAAACCACCACACATACATCCGCAGAAGTTGCATTAAATCAAGTCAATGTACAAGGAGTTTGTGTGAGAGTATTATCGCCACCTAAACGTCAATATAATACAATACAATACACACCTCTGCTACGTAATTAAAACAAAGTTGGTACAGTCCAGACTTGCAACTACTTCGCAGCTGTCGGAAATAAAGAAAATAAAGACCGCTTTGTTGAAAATAAATATCAGTGAATGTATTGATGACAGCTGTTTTACACTATATTGAGCTCATCAGACCAGCACATATACGTCCGCTGAAGTTTCATCAAGTCATGCAAGCATTACTTGACGTTGGTTGTATATTTGCAAGCATGACTTGTTCGCTGCTGAACATGGACCTTACCAACTTAGTTGTCGCTGCTGCAATTACGTAGTAGAAGAGTGCGCGGGTAATGACAGCTAGATGGCGCTAATACTCACACTCAAAATCCTTGTTTAGCAATAACGCTAATACGTTTTAATCGGTTTTTAGTCGTAGATTCATGATTAAACCAATTTTACCTCAGTATTATTTTAGTGGTAGTTCAAACTTGATTAACTACCTCAAGACAATACAGACTCTAAACGAATAGCTCTCTTCATTCCTCGAGTGACAGGTTATATTAATATTTTACATACATAACACAATAATATTAAGTTACGTAACAGTATATCAAATATAATGCCATGAGCTAATCAGTAGTTAATAATAAAACCTTTATTATTAGCAGTATTAACGTTTATTGCGATGCGCTTTTTTACAATAAGGTGTTTCGAAGAATATCAATATCCAAATAATCCTAGGCGGTTTATCATAAACTATAGAAAACGTTGGTTGGTTTGATGTTTACGCTAGTTTTTTATTTTTAATGGCTCATATTTTACATTTACCAGTCGTTTTTCATGCATTTTCATATATATATATATATATATATATATATATATATATATATATATATATGCGCTTCTTGGTTCATCACTACTGTAGCGTTGCCTTTATCCGCTGGTAAAACGATAATGCTCTTGTTATCTCGTAGCTTCTTCAGTGCGGAGTATTCTTCGTTGGATATGTTTCTTCTTGGTGGTTTCGCTCTTCGTAATACTCTGGATACCTCTTGCCGGATGACTTCGGCTTCTTGTCTCCAACTTCCGTATGGCACTTTCTACACCGCAAACAATTTCTTCCACTGGAATCCGTGAAGGAGCTATAGCGAAATTGAAGCCTTTGGTAAGAACTTCGGTGGTGTTCTTGTCCAGTGTTTCGTCTGAAAAGTTGTATACTACCCTGGGTTGTATTGCGTTCTTCTCTGATGTTTGTGGTTTTGGTTTCTGTTCTTCTTTAAGTTTGTCGAATTTCTTCATTTGTGTTTCTGTCGACAGCATGTGCTCGTTCTCTCCTCGAAGGTGTGCTAGATTGTCAACATTCTGCCATAGAGCTGGGTGGATCTGATTTCCAATGTTCATATGTAGATCTAGTAGTCTCTTGCTGATATCGTTCAGTTGAGATCTTGTCACTTGGATGGAATTGCGTACTAAGGCTAAACTTGCCTTCCGTAGAATCTTCGTTGTAGCAAATGTTGTAGTGTGGTGCTTCAGCATCATGCATTTCGGTACAATGCTCTCGTCGCGGCAGCGTCGCAAAAAGGCTAAACTGCACAGCAACCGTTGTTTTCTTACTTGTAACTTCTCGAACGTCCTTGATTTGATGGAAAATCTCCTCCCCGTAGAGATGTATAATGTTGCTGCGCTTCTTGGTTCTCGGGTTGTGAACCGCGTTGTGGAAATGTTCCCCGAAGGGTCGCTTCGACGTTTCGGCAGAGTCTCATCTGCCGAAACGTCGAAGCGACCCTTCGGGGAACATTTCCACAACGCGGTTCACAACCCGAGAACCAAGAAGCGCAGATTTCAGCCGCGAGAACTTACGCACCAACATTATACATCTCTACGGGGAGGAGATTTTTCATCAATCAAGGACGTTCGAGAAGTTACAAGTAAGAAAACAACGGTTGCTGTGCAGTTTAGCCTTTTTGCGACGCTGCCGCGACGAGAGCATTGTACCGAAATACATGATGCTGAAGCACCACACTACAACATTTGCTACAACGAAGATTCTACGGAAGGCAAGTTTAGCCTTAGTACGCAATTCCATCCAAGTGACAAGATCTCAACTGAACGATATCAGCAAGAGACTACTAGATCTACATATGAACATTGGAAATCAGATCCACCCAGCTCTATGGCAGAAGGTTGACAATCTAGCACACCTTCGAGGAGAGAACGAGCACATGCTGTCGACAGAAACACAAATGAAGAAATTCGACAAACTTAAAGAAGAACAGAAACCAAAACCACAAACATCAGAGAAGAACGCAATACAACCCAGGGTAGTATACAACTTTTCAGACGAAACACTGGACAAGAACACCACCGAAGTTCTTACCAAAGGCTTCAATTTCGCTATAGCTCCTTCACGGATTCCAGTGGAAGAAATTGTTTGCGGTGTAGAAAGTGCCATACGGAAGTTGGAGAAAGACAAAGCCGAAGTCATCCGGCAAGAGGTATCCAGAGTATTACGAAGAGCGAAACCACCAAGAAGAAACATATCCAACGAAGAATACTCCGCACTGAAGAAGCTACGAGATAACAAGAGCATTATCGTTTTACCAGCGGATAAAGGCAACGCTACAGTAGTGATGAACTCTGTCGACTACAAAAACAAAATGGCCGCCATATTAGAAGATCCTGCATACAAACCCATCGCAACAGATCCAACAACCTACCTGGAGAAGATGACAAAGAAGAAAATTGAAACATCGCCACTGGATGAAGAAAGTAAGAAAATAACAATACCGAGAGAAAAATCATCAAAGTGCCCGAAGATATATGGCCTACCGAAGATCCACAAACCAGAAATACCGCTACGTCCAATAGTGAGCTCAATTGGTTCACCAATCCAATCTTTGGCTAGATTTCTAGCAAAACAGCTACAGCCATTCGCCGAACAAGCCGCATCATACGTCAAGAACGCAGACCATCTCATAGAAATGCTGAAGAACTTTACTGTGGAACCCGGGCACTTGTTGGTAAGCTTTGACGTAGTATCACTGTTTACACAAGTCCCGGTTGACGATACCATGAAGATATTGGAACGGAAATACCAACCTCCGGAACACATCATGGAACTAGTATAGCATTGCGTGAAGAATACGTATTTTATTTTTGAAAATCAACGCTACCGGCAAACCAGTGGAGCACCCATGGGATCACCACTATCACCTGTGATAGCCATCCTATTCATGGAGGAACTGGAGACTACAGCACTAGAGACGGCGGAGTTAAAACCAAAGGTGTGGCTGAGATACGTGGATGACACCTTCGTAGTATGGACACACGGAAGAGAAGAACTCGATAAGTTTCTGGAGCACCTCAACAAGCAACATCCAGCTATAAACTTCACCATGGAAGTGGAAGTAGACAACCAGCTGCCGTTCCTGGATGTATTAGTAATGAAAAGAGACGACAAGAGTCTCGGCCATACGGTATACAGGAAGAAGACTCACACCAACAGGTACCTCAACGCTCAGTCACACCACCACCCGGCACAACTGCACTCGGTAGCAAGAACATTAATAACAAGATCAGAAAGGGTAGCTGATGAAAGAAGCAAGAAGAAAGAAATGGACAACATACACAAAGCACTGGAGCACAACGGATTTTCAAAACGGGAAATTCTCAGAGCATCCAGACCCCGCAGACGAACCCAGGAAGAAGAAAAACCAGCAGCCATAGCTTTTCTACCGTATGTCAGAGGGACCACGGACAAGATAAGCAGGATCCTTAGTACACAGAACATCGATACAACTTTCAGACCATACAGGAAGATAGAAACGATGCTGAGGAATCAAAAAACGAAAATTCCATTAGAAACGCAGGGAGTGTACGAAATACCAATTTGGAAAGTGCGAGAAGACATACATCGGCCAATCCAATAGGCGCATCGAAGTCCGTAAACAAGAGCACATTCGCGCCGTAAAACAGAGAGATTCGTCATCGTCATTGGCTAGCCATTTCTTAGACACAGGACACAGAATCGACTTCGACAATACAAGGACAATAGCTAGCATTGAACAGTTCACCAGCAGAATAATACGGGAGGCAATAGAAATCGAGAAACGGAAAGAAATCCTCAACACACGAGATGATGCCCAACGATTGCCTGCAACATGGAGACCAGTATTACAACAATACAGTACAAGCAGTGTTCAAAGGACAGCGCCACAGGAACCACCACAGGAACCGCTACAGGTCATCACACGCCCACTACACCAAGGTCCATTAACCAGGAGCCGAAGTAAGAAGCAGTCGAGCGTAGTCAACCCCAACGACAAACCGGAATATAAGGATCAACGAGTAACTCCGAACGTCAGTTCTTCTAAGTCAGCGAGACCTAGAAGAGCTTCCTGAAGATGGCAGATGGGACTCTGCCGAAACGTCGAAGCGACCCTTCGGGGAACATTTCCACAACGCGGTTCACAACCCGAGAACCAAGAAGCGCAGATTTCAGCCGCGAGAACTTACGCACCAACATATATATATATATAATTCTTTTCATTTTCATAGCTATATATTTCAAAAATCTGCAGTGTCTGCACTGAACTTTCTTATACTTAGTTATACTACATTTTTCGAAAAAGCATTTCATATAAAAGTTGTTTAATATCAATAACTTGAACTTTTGTAAGAATAAGTTTTTCGATATCATGTGCCGTTTTTGAGATATGAAAAAATGTGTAAACCATCACTTCCGGTTGAGATATTGTTTTCAAAATAGGACACACAGACGTCATTCCGGAAATAGTCAGAATTGATTCAGGGGACCTCAACACGCGTTTATCTGTTAAAATCTCGAGTTCGAAAGTATAAGAAAGTAAAAAACATGAGGTTTACGAATAATGAATATGTATATTATTATAAATAGTAATTTGTACATAAGCAACCGATGAAGAGACAATCTTATGCAATGGGCAGTTTTTACGCCAAAAAAGTGATTATACAGTCGACGGTGACTCATAATTGCGACGCTTCTTGTCTAATTTTTGAACGAGCGTTACAAGTTTTCGGACGTTTGTTTCGCGTTGCATTGAAATGTAACTTTCCGTCGCGCCGATAAATAACGCGACCGTTCGGTGAGTGCACAATTGCGTTTGTGTTTCGCGTTAAATTAAATCGCAATTTCACGATCCATTGATAAACTGCGAAACTTTAAACGTTTAGTGAACGGACTTTTTGGATGGCGACATCAATCTTGCATCCAAATGGACGGAGTCGTATCGGTGGAGGCGACTGTTGGGGTTAGCTCTTCAATTTATTAAATCGCGTGTACGCGGCAATTTACGTTGCGTAACGTCGCCGAAATAATCAACACCGACAGATGGCAGTGCAAATCGGATCTAAATCGCACTGAGAGTGGAAAGAACGGTGTTATTAATGGCACGCATGTCATGGAAAAATTGAGTTGTTTCGTTCCCTAACAAGAAATCTAATAATTAAGAATTTAAGTGTTTATAATCTTGGGTTTCTTAGGATTTGTTCAAAAACCCCTAATCGACTCAAATATGAAATAAAAATTTCGTACAACTTGCAAACTTTCTTAGTTACGCTTATTTGGCGCTTTTGGTGGTAGTTTTTTTACAAAGGGTGTGAAAATCGTAAGTTTAAACTTTCGTACATCTAGCTTTCATGGTTTAGGCGGTAGAGCACACACAGACATACAGACAAAAAGATCGATTTCGAGATAAGGAAAACGGCGATAAGAGTAAACGATCACTTCCGGTTGACGTATTGCTTTCAAAATAGGATGCTTTCTTTTCCTGTTATATACAAATCTTAAGTTTAAAGTTTCATAGCTTTAGCTATAATCGTTTGAACGTCAGAGCGCGCTCAGACACACACACACTGAAGTCATTCCGAAAATAGTTAGAATCCATCCAGGGGACCTCAAAACGCGTATATCCGTTAAAATCTCGAGTTCCAAAATTTTCATGATTCCTATACTTACTTATACATAAAGTATAAGAAAGTAAAAAGAGGTAAAGGCCTCCGTCTAAAATTACTAATTTTCTATGAAAATGGCATCTGCGCGCATCGGCAAGAAAATGAGGTATTATGAAAGATTTTTGATTAATATCAATGACTCATCGGCGCTGATAACCAAAATGTATTTTTTTTTTACAAATTCAGAAACAATTCTGCTTCACATTTTTAAACTATTATATGGTTATGGACAGTCAATAAGTGAAACAAGTCAATAAATAAAATTTATTTAATTTGTTATGTAACATAAGAACAATAACAATCAACGAAACCGGAAACAGTAAAATGTAAATGCACAAGCAATTATTTGTTAATTTGTAAGTTACAGTTGATAGTATAATTTTCTAGATGGGAAAGCTTAACATTTCGCAAATTTGTATCTTTTAATTTAAGTTGCACGTTATGAATGGTAGATGAATTTGAACGTTAGACAAAGAAGAATGTTGTGGTGTTGATATTTCCTGTTGCATTGATGTACTCGTCCAAAGTGACGATTTCAACATTAAATATACTGACGTTGACTACATTTCAACTTCAAAATAAACTGCCAAGACACATTTGTATGTAAATACTCTATGATCAGAACCTCGTTTTTTTTTAATAATTCACATTCTTTCCAATTGCACAACTTTTCTTGCAATAAATTTTGAATTGAAGCTTCTGCCACTTTTTTAATCTGTGCTGGTATTTTCTCGTTATCGATTTTTTTTAACAAATTCTATTGATTTGCCTCTCAAAAGTTTGAATTTTACAAATGTCATAAAATAAAGTTCAAATATTTACGCCGTGAAGTAAGTACCGTCAATAGAAAAAGAAATTCCCTAAAGGGATATATTGTAACAATTAATTAATTTGTTTCAATTAACAAAAATTATCGGCCAAAAAACTTTTCGTTTATCACATGAGCTGAAACTACATTCAAGTGCTCGCATTTTGGAGGGCCTTGGTTTCGCATCTGCCTCCAATATTACTCGCACTTGCAACGGTGCAGTTTCTAGCCTAGCGATGCTAAATAGGAGTACTATTTTCATGTAAACGTTGGGTGTATATTCTTGACTTACACCTTGTAGGCCAATTTTAGAGCCAATTTTCAAGAATTTATTCTAAAAAAACTAGAGAAGATTTCGATATAAAACTTTTTTCATGTTATTGTACATCGATTGAACATCACACATGATTTTTTGTAAATGTAAGATGGCTCCAACAGCGCTTCTGTCGGAAGTGAAGGGTCAAACGGTGTACAGGATTGGGTCCACCGTAGTTATCGGAAATAAAAAATTCAACAATGCATTTGATCGCTGTTATGTCAGCTTTTTCAAAATGGCGAACATTTTTCCAAAAAAGTCATATTTTTACTATGTTTTCTATCCTATTCGAAGCGGTCAAAAATCAGCAAAACGAAATTTTTCAAAAATGAACGATCGGTACCTTGGTAAGTGATTACTGTGAATAAAAAAAATCATCGGGATACGTTCAGTTGTTCTCCCGTAATCGTGTACACCAGTTTGAAAAATGTAACTTTTGGGAAAACGCGTTTGAAGTCGAAATGTTCGCAACGTTGAGAACCGTTTACAACTGAGGGACTCGGCGAATCCTTCCGTCAAAACAATCATGGACATATACGTTGATAAAAGAACATCGGATAAGCTAAAAAACATCAACAGCAACGTGGGCCATGAAGCTTTAGATTAGAAAAATAACAAAATAAAAAATTATATTTTTGAAATCAACAAGGTGTAAGGTGTAAGTGTAAGCGATATATGTACCTACAATTATTAGTGCTCAATTGAAAAATTACATCCACATAAAGTAACGATAAATAATGTACATACATGCAGCGGCTCTGCTTTCGAATAGATCGTCTCTAAAGAATTTACGTGTTTACAAGCGTTTCTATTTGAACAATTAATTACTGTAGACACGTCCGATTCCCGTAATGAAGTTAATCAACATTTA
Organism: Geotrupes spiniger; assembly: GCA_959613385.1. Classification (NCBI taxonomy): domain Eukaryota; kingdom Metazoa; phylum Arthropoda; class Insecta; order Coleoptera; family Geotrupidae; genus Geotrupes; species Geotrupes spiniger. The sequence continues at coordinate 4,382,312 of OY390738.1, forward strand.
ATTATAAGCCTTGGCGGGTTGACGTTTATGCACCTGTCCGCTGTCACTTCTCCTGTTTAATATTAGGCACCTATTGCGTTAAAGCGGCAGCGGAGTGAATTATGTTATGCAGACGATGTTTATCTGGATGTTGTGGAGTAGATTTAATTTGTGAAATCGGGATCGTAGTCGCTTCGGATTATCGGCTATGTGTGCTTTAATTAATTGATTTGGCGGCGTGGATATTATGGATGTTTCGATTAAACGAGTGCTCTCTGCAAGTAAAAACATCGTGCTTTATCTGATCATCGGCTTTAACAGAACCTATTTTTCTCAGTGTTTTTGCTATATGAAGATCGCCAAATTATATCAAAATGTTTCATTATTCAGCCGCTTGTGCGTGTCATGTGTATGAATTAGTAGAAATGCTTCGTAATCGAAATATTCCTCTTTCTCATTTCACTTGTACTTTGATAACTAGTCTCACTTCCTTGATTTATATCCTAGATTGTGTTTTCAAAGCTCGCTAACTTGAGTGAAGCTTCTATTGTCTTGTTATGTTCAACTGATAATGTATCTGCATCTTTCAAAAAAAGATTAGAATGTGAAGTGCGAATAAATATCACGAGTTGCTAATTTAAAAAACCATAAGAAGGAAATTTAAAACTATTATACCTATTCACGAAAAACACGTAACTTTAAATTTTGATATTAATTCATTAAATATCTGAATTAGTTATTATCATTATTAGAAAGATCGAAATTGTTGGTAAATGACTTACTTGCTACTCCCGATAATTTTCACAATAAATAATAAACGATAATAAAGCAGATGAATAATAATAATAATAATCTTTATTTATCCTTTTGACCTACATAGGTATTGGACAAGTCAATTTATGAACTAAAATATAATAATATATAATATTGATAGTATTACCTATCTTATTAATATAGCGTACTTCAGTAAAACAAATTGCATGTGTTGCAATTAAAAACTTTTTCATGTTGTAAAAACAGTTCGAAATAAGCATCCTGCACAAGCAGGTTTTAAATAATTTTATGCTGTTTATGTTTCTAGCTTCTATGGTTAAATTGTGTTAAATGTGTACGCATGAATAAGTAGGAGATTAGAGCAGTGTGATGGGGCGGTATTCGTGGTTGATGCCGTTTAGTGTGAATATTCCTCTATTCGACTAAACAAAAACACAATATTTGTATACACTGTTTATGTGCCAAATGGAATAAATTCGATAATAAATAAATGGAGGCGTGTTCGAACACTTCAGCATTTTTAGTTGCGCATTTTTTTCAACAAAAACGTTTTATACCGGGTGTGTCATGTGACAGTGGCGAATACCAACTTTCTTATTTTTAATACAACACCCTGCATATTATTCAATTTTTTGATTCTTCAGAAAATTCTAGACATATTTCGTATACAATGCCCTATACCTATGTTCAACTGCTTCGGAAATATTAAGTGTTTTCAGATTTATTGTAAAAATTAAGATTAAAAAAGAAAATTATTTGATTACAAAAATGCGCTACAACAAATTCAATAATTATTTCCGATTTAGGTCTTTATAATGAGAAAGTAAGCAAAAACCATTTCAGCGTTCCTGTTTACCGATATGAAATAAACAAAAGCTATAAATACTTTTGTTTTTGTTTACTCCATGGTAGTTTAATTGGCAGTTGTTTTAATTTCGTTAACTGCATATCAGAAAAATGGTTCATTTAACAGAAATGGACAAAATAACAATTCTACAGATGATTGGTTATGGAGATAACACACGGACACAAATGTAAGTTGCTCGCTTATTTCATGAAAAAATTCCAAATATATTCCAGGGGACATACAATTAGTAAAATAGAAAAGCAGTATCGTGAGCTTGAACATGTAAGGCAGATAAAAAAAGCAACAGCCAATGCAATAAGTCATGATACCAAATTGCATATTATGCTTGAGTTTGAGGCAAACCCACATTTTTCTTGTCGAGAAGCAGCCATAATTATTCGAACATTAAAAGAAAATAAAATGAATCCAATCCAATTAGAACGTGTTTTTTTTTGTTTTCTGATGAGTGCACCTTTACACTTGACAGTCATGCTAATCATCAACATTGCCGCTGTTGGTCGACGGAAAATCGTCCACTGGATGAGAGAAGAACAGACGCAATACCATATAAAGATTAATGTTTGGGCAGGAATTGTTGGAGAACAACATATCATATGTCCCTTTTTCATTGATGGCAATTTGAATTGCGATAATTAATTAGCACAACTCCAAGATAATGTCGTTCCAACTTTGACAAACTTGTATCCTGATCCAGCAAACCTACAAATTCAAGCGAATATGATATGGTAATTATGATGTCATTAGACTTCTTCTTCTGGGGATATGTTAAAAGTATTGTATACAAAACTAAACCCCTCGACTTACTGACTTACTTACTTACGAAAACGAATGACGCTTGGGATTAGATCGGAAATTTCTATTTAACATTAGGACGTTCCCGGCGCAAAATTTTTTTACATTGTCAAGAAATAAACAGTATTACTTATTAGTTTTTGGTTGTGTTTTAATGAATTCTGTAATAATTTTTATTTTTTAATGTTAATTTTTGCAACAAATCTGAAAACACTTAATATTCCCGAAACAGTAGAACATGGAATATGTCTAGAATTTTCTGAAGAATCTAAAAATCGAATACCATATAGGGTGTTGCATTTAAAATAAGAAAGTTGGTATTAGTACACCCTGCATAAAAAGTTTTTGCTGAGAAAAATGCGCAACTAAAAATACCAATCGACATGTCCGAGCGTTTTTTCGAACACGTCCCCATTTATTTATTACCGAATTTATTGTATTTGGCTGATACACACTGTATAATTAATCTGTTAACATAAAATAATATCTAAGTATAGGAATGTCTGTGACTGTGTGGCTGTGTGTGTGTCTGTGCCCGCTCTAGCGTCCAAACGATTATACCGAGTGCCCAAAAATGATTTACATCTAGTATGCTTTGAAATTCCCAAGTAAATTAAAATGTGCCACACTTACGCAATACACTAGTAGAGGGAGAATAACATCACCTCAATAACCTTTGGTTAAGGAGTGGTGAGGAATATTGCCATTCCCCATTTATTAACTGTCCTGATCGAAAATATGCCTCCATAATTTTCTTGCAAAGTGTACACTTTATGTTGTATTAACAAATTTAATTAAACATTTGAACTAAGTTAGTTTACACTTTAAGGACAGGTGAAAGTTGATAATTAATGAATGAAAGCTATTTATAATGCCATACAAATAACAATATAGCGGAAAATGAAAATGTACATGCAAGAAAATTTCACAGATAAGTTGATGTAATTCTTTTTCGGACACTCTGTAGCTAGAGCTGTGAAACTTTAAAATTAAGATTTGTACATAGCAGGAAAGAAAACTATTTTGAAAGCAATACCTCAACCGGAAGTGATCGTTTACTCTTATCACCGTTTTCCTTATCTCGAAAGCGGTACATGTTATCGCGAAAAATATTCTTACAAAAGTTAAACATATTGATATTCTAAACAACTTTATATGAACCTTGAAAGTTCCAAGTAAATATCCTCGATATTCAATTTACGACAATAAAAACAGATAACATTAATAAATAAACCATTAGTTAGGTGGGGTTGAGTCTACTTTGGGTTGGATCAGTTGAGTTCACACCATGGTGTAATGAATGAGTGAAGGAAAATGATTAATAAAATTTTTGAATTGAATTTCGTTTTTAACTAATTGCGTTACAACATGTAAACCTCGATTGATTTGGTTTGTTACGGAGTAACATAATAATAAGAATAATTTATATCGTCAGAGTAAAAAGTATATAAAACTGGATAGAAACATTAAGGGGGGATCCTGCTTTAGAAGGCTCAAAAAATCGATTTTTTTTATTGCTCAAATCTATGCCTAATATATCTAAGAATATTGTATAAAAAGTTATGGCGGCTAATTCGCAATATTTTGAAAGATACAGCACTAAACACAGTGAGGTGTCGAGAAAAAAATATACGAACGCATGAACGCTCGGACAAACGAAGCGCGCGCCCCCTTCCCGCAGACACATAACACCGAACTATGTACTGAAAAAAGTTCAATCGGTCGTTCGAAACAATAATATTTTGAGTTCGTAAGAGCTATAGTAGGATTATAACGAGATATTCCGTAAGTAATCGAAAATTAACATTTTTCCTGATCGTAAACTTGAGAGCGCGTTTTCTCGAGTTTTCGTTTTTACGATTTTTCTAAACTGGTGGGCGTGGTTGCGAGAAAACTAGACAAGCAATCAAAACGAAACAAAACTTTTCTTATCTTTTGTAGCATTGTCTTCGATTTGAACTAAAAACATTAATGAAAAAAATTCTAAACAACTTTTTTAGCAAGTTGAAATGATTTTCTCTTCCTGCAAAGAGCACATTTATTTTCAAACCTGAGAAAAATCTTGAATTTCAAAATTTTTGTGTTTTTTTTTTAGTTCACATAGAAGAAAATATATGAGAATTACAATTTTCTTTGGGTTTTTTTGTTTCAGACAAAAATTACGAGCTACATGTTTCCCACCGATTGTAGACTGCAATTGAAAGGTGTTGCACAAATGTGCATAAAAATCGGTTCCGTTTAAATATTTTTCTCTCGAAATATTTTTTCTTTAATGCTCAAATATGTAATAAAATGCTCTAAAAAGTTCACTAGACTTGCTCATTTTTTTCTGTCCTAAAAAAAGTCCTCCTAAATCCCTCCCCCCTTAATACGAAATACTATAAAAATTATTCAGTCTTAATGAAAATTAAAGTTAACATACAGTTTAAGAAACGAGCGTTTCTCGTTTGAGCACAATATACAACATCTATATAATTAACTAATGTGTTAGATTTATAAAAAAATTATAATTCAAAAAGTTGCTATGCAAACTTTTTAAAAACCATCAAGGAATTTAGTATTGTCTAATTGTAATTTTCGTATAATTTTCGGGTAACATTTTCACTAATAAACATTATCAACTAGATTGAACTTTTATTGAAAGCAATTCGATATGATTTATAAATAATTTAACTTACTATTTATTATTGTACCCTACACCGCAAGGTAGAAGGGGCATTGATTATATAGATTAAATATTGTAAGTAAATCGATATCACATGTCAACACGAAGTTTCACTATGATAAGAGGGTATGAAATTTCGATAGATTTATCGATAGGTAAACATAAAAAAAATATACCGTGCGTTTTATTTAAGTATGGCCATAGGGATTTACATGGTAAAAATTGCACCCCACGTTAACTTTTGTTGCCGTTCAAATTTGAAACAATCTTTTGTTTTTATCAATAAATCAAACATTTTTCTACAAAATGTACATTATTTGAAAGACATAAGCGTGTTAGAATTCTTCATTTTCGCTTTCAAAGTTACATGAATGACACAAATAATTAAGACAAAACATCAACTTGGCGTAAATGTCATAATGCTTATTGACAACTAAAGGTTATAAAATCGCACGAAAGTTTGTTAATGTGAATTTTTGGAGAAAATGTCTGTTTATACTATTAAAGAACGAGTGGAAATTGTAACTGCATACATAAAAGGCATGAGAAATTGTGGATAACTTCGCTGCGGCACATCCAAATCGTCCTATTCCTCCTTTAGTTGTCAATAAGCATTATGACATTTACGCCAAGTTGATCTTTTGTCTTAATTATTTGTGTCATTAATTTCAACTTTGAAAGCGAAAATGAAGAAATCTAACACGCTTATGTCCTGCAAATAATGTACATTTTGTAGAAAATTGTTTGATTTATTGATAAAAACAAAAGATTGTTTCAAATTTGAACGGCAACAAAAGTTAACATGGGGTAAAATGTTTACCATGTAAATCCCTATGGCCATACTTAAATAAAACGCACTGTATAGTGTGAAAAAGTTTGCTTTTGTATCCAGGAGAACCGTTGATCAATCAATATATTGGGAAATTCGTAGTTTAAATTTTTATTTATTGATAAATCGAAACACATATTTGCATTTTTATCAACTTTTGCTATCATATCAAATTATAAAATAGTGGAAAAAAGTTTAAAGTGAAGCCTATTACTTTTTCTTTCGTGTTTATAAGTACTTTCTCTCACTAAACCCCAAATGTAGTCCCCCATAATATTTTCGTTGTATTGGCCTTGATAACGTTGTTCGAAGTGCATGATACGTTGGTGTAAACGTTTCCTTATTTTTCTGATTACGCCCCCATGTTGTTTTCAAATGTATTTATATAAGCATGCAGCGTATGTAATTTTAGAGACATTTCGCAACCCATGGTTTTAAAGTCTTCTAACATGCTATTAATTAATTCTCTTTAATTTTTAACGTTGTTGTTCCATAAAAATCCAGAAACTACTCCTTTAAAACTATTCCAACTTTTCTGTTGAGCACTATTAAGAAATTTTTTAAATTCTTCACTGGCAAAAAGTTTTTTAATTTGTGGACAATCAAAAATTCCAGCTTTAACCTTTGCTGCTGACAACTTTGGGAAAACAGTTTTAAATTGTGAAAGCTTCAGATATTTCATCCAGCTTTGTTACGAGTTGTTTCATCCTAGCTTGATGCGTAAAGGCGGCGTTAATACATTTTCAGGTTTAGCAATTGGTTCACATTTAACGTTTTGTTTCCCAATATAAAATTTTGTTCTTAGTGGCAATGATCGTTGATGATGTGTATCCACACTGTACAGAATGAGCGACTGGAAGTGGTGGACATTTATTTCCGTTATGTAATAAAACTGCTTTCAAGCTTTTCGTCGAACTGTCAATAAATAAACGCCACTCATTGGGCACACAGGGCACCCCCAATTGCTTCAAACAAACCTCTTATATCATTACAATAACAAAGCTCATCTCTTTGGCGACGAACGTAGCAAATGTCTCATGACTTCGTTGATCTGTTATTTTGTCAACAATACGCAAATTCCATTGCTTTAAAGGATATCCCAAAAGCTCTGCCTAACTCTTAGGCAAATTTAAATCTCCTATTAAGTCATTAAAGTCTTCGAAGGTAAGAAAATTGGGTTTTAGTGGTTCCTGGGACAGTGCAATATCTTCAATATTTTTATTTGAACTCTAAGATGAGCTTGATTGAGACATTTTTTTAGGAGGTAGTGGAAGTGGTAGACTATGTTAAATTTGAGCAGAAGATGGAGCAAGGTCAAGATATTTGATGGGTTTCGCATTTTTCCCTTTACGTCTATATACGCAAAAATAACATAACCAACGTGGTCTTTTGGCACTCGCCAAATTCTTGGCACTGCGAATTTCATACTCCCTTTCTCACCTCGATACCAACATGCAAAATGCATCAGCGTCATATTTACACTTCTTAGGCGACATTTTTACCTCTTTGGGTCTTCTGCAAAACAGTTGTTGTTTATCACTTAGGTGACACCTGCAGACGCTGTGTGACATTTACACCATCTTTATTTTTTCGCTGTAGTTACCCTGTTACGGTGTTTTCTGTTTTCGGTCCCGAAACGATAATAGCATGAGTATAGATAGTAGCTGAGGGTGGTTCTAAGAGTTTGGTGCGGGATCTCTGTATGCGCATTACCAAACAATACATTTAGTGTTGCCTATGCGCCTAGTTCCTGTCCGGAAACATTTTTGGCGGGTATGACTTTTTGCAGTTTTTTGAGAAACAGCTTAATAAGCTAATTGGTCTGTAGTTGGCAGAGTCGTAGGGTCTTATGTTTCTGTCTGGTAAGGTGCATGATCTTGATATATCACTACCGAAAGTTCCATTACTTTGGAGGACGTTTTTATTGAGAAATATTCTCCGAATATGTGCGCCATGGTTTTTGGATCATCTACGCTTGTGTTTTAGTATTGCTTTTCTTCTTATCGTGACTTAATTTTTTGTTAATTATATTACAGGTTTCTTTCGGTTTATTTTCTGTGCTTCATAGTGTGTTTGTATTGTAGTCCTTTTTCGTGTGATGAGATTATTGCAATCCTTCTTTTTCAGCTGGTATATTTCTTTGATTTCTATTTCATTTAGGTTTTTTTAAGTGTTGGCTTGCTAGTGTTATTTCTTTATCAGTCGAAACTGTTTATAGGTTTCATCGCTTTGCGTCAATTTCCTCAATTTTGGAGGTTTTAGAGAAGTTAGGGATATATTGGGTATTTTTACGAAGCTTCATCTTATCTTCATGCAAAGAAACTGAGTTGGTGAGTGTGCGATTGTGTATTATTTGAGATTTTTCTCGGTAGCAGGTTCTTGCATCTTATAGTGTCTTATCTGAGCAAAGTGGTCAGATTAGGATTAGAAATTAGGGTTAGTTATTTCACAGCAGTCCTTTGTCAGCATATAATCTTAGGAAGATGTTGGTTCATTAAAAGGCTTGTTAGTCATACAGTGCGAGTTCAGTATGTCGATGTCGTTCAGTATTTGGTAGTTGTTGTTGCTGAATTGGGAATTGATATTTATATCTCCGCACAAATGGTACTATTAGTGATCTTAGCGTTTTCTCTATGATCCTATTTAGGATTTCGAGAGAGTAGTTTATATCACTTTACGGGAGACGGTAAACTGTTATAACACTGGTCTTGTATGTAATAGTTTACAGGCATCTGATTTACCTTCTATTCGTTGATTTCAAACAGGTCTATGATTGAGTAAAAATGGGAAACCTAATTATTAAAATTGAAATACTAAATGAACTGATGATTCTTATAAAGGTAACTTTGGAGCGTAATGTAAACCACTTGTGGAATAGGAAATTTCGGATGGTAGTCTAGGACTACGCTCTCACAAATATTGTTTAATGTACTTTTAGAAAAAAATAATATGAAAATACGAACAAGCAGATTAATATAATGCAAGAATCAGCTTAAGCCATACATCATTTACATGATCCGAGCATGATATTACAAGAGACAGCAAGAAATTGATTCAATTATCAATGAGGTTACCAAATATAGGGAGATCAGTATTTACGGTCCGTAACATAGAAGAAATATCAATCGATTATTTTTCTACAGAATCGACATCGACTTAAATATATTTGGTCCAACGAAGCTCCAAACCTTTGATTCCTCTGGAAAAAATTCTCTCGGTTGTTCTTCCAACCAGTAATATCTGACCCCCGGAAGATATTCTTTTAATTTTGTAAATAAAAAGAAATCACTAGGGCCCAGGTTTGGTGAATATGCGGAATGTTCAAACAATTCAAATTCGGAGTTCAGAATAGCGCTCAGGGCAACATGGTTTTTGTGGGCAGGAGCGTTGTCTTGATGAAACTGAATTCCTTTGCTCAATTTTCCCCGTCTTTTTTCCTTGACACAATCGCGCAGTCATCAAAATTCCGTCTGCGTACTAAAAAATTGTGCCCATAACTTTACCAGCGGATGGCAAAACACGAAGTTTGCGTGGTGGCGGAGAACCTTGGCGATGCCACCCCATACTTTCTTGCTTCGACACAGGATCGAATTGGCGAACCCACGTTTCATCAACAGTGACGAATCGAGAAGGAAATTCATCCGGATCTGCTTTAAACTTTGTCAAACTGGCTTCAGAATGCAATATTCTTGAACGTTTCTGATCAGGTGTCAACATTCGTGGGACCCAGCGTGCAGACAACTATTTTAGCCCCAAAATATCTTAAATTACCATAAGAAAAATTCGTAATTTCAGCTATTCGGCGAATGGTCAGTCGTCTATCTGTCATTACCATATCGCGTATACCATTAACATTTTCTTGGGCAGTAACAGCCACTGGTCGTCCAGCACCTTTCGCATGTTTGTCTTCCCAGTTCAAATTCTCGAGACATATTCTCAGCACTTGGTAACAAACAGCACCCTCACCTAATACACCTATCATGTCTTCACATGAATTTTTTTTTGGCGACAACCCTTTCTTTTGAAAGTATTTTACAACTGCGCCAAATTCAGATTTTTCCAATTTTAGAAACTTGTCTACTTAAATTCTAAATTATTTGAACAGGTAACAATTGACAAAAGTACAATTGAACCAACGTAACAACGTAATGTGTCAAATTGATTCAACGTCACTCAACGCCTACTATGTTAGGGACGCTAAATAGTAATCTCCCCTCCTACGTCCGCTGATGAGCATGTACTCATGCAAACATTAGATACGAAAAGCTTGTGTTAACGTCATCTTAACGTCAATACCCTCAAATATATTGCCTGTTTTTGTGCCGACGGTAGTCACAAGTCTCGACTTAATCCTTAGATTTCTGTGATCACATAGCAACCCGAGGATGAGGGTATTTAGAGTAGTTTCAGGTTGTAAAGGACATATATGTCATCAACAAGTTGCACGGCGGGTATTTCAGGCGGACGCGAAGCAACTGCAAGCGCGTTCTACAAAACTCGCGACACTGCTTTGACAATCACCCCCGTTTTCTGCTAATGGACTGTTCCAAACCAAGAAGCTCTTAGCGCCTATGTCCTTTACATTTCAAATCATCTCTACATCTAGATGACAGTAGTACACGCACACAAACTTCCCGTGAGGAGAAACTGAATATAGATTTGAATGAACAATATACGCACTTGAGGTAGACACACGTTTTACAGGCGAAGACATATATACAAAATGACATTGTTTTTTTGCACAAATTCATTTTGCGATAATTTTACTCTTGAATCAACATATCACATGGTCGGTATCCAAGCCTTACTTAAAAATTTATTGTTCTAATTAAGTTTTTTTTGTTTTTGTAGCTTTAAGACGTTAAAGACCGCATGCCCACCGGTGTGTCACTCCACAACAACATTACCGGTTTACATGTTGGGATTGGGTGACCACCCGTGCGCATTTTAATTGAAATAAATCTAGGGGTTAAATAATGTGTACCTCAAATTATTGTACACTAAAAAATATTTAAAAAATAATATACGTAATTAATAATAAAAATAAAATGCCGGTCCATGTGAGAAATACGATTTTGCAATGCGGTCTTCAACGTGTTAATCAACTTCGTATAAACTTATTTGTACGAAAGTGGTAATTTTTACTCCTTCCCCCCCATTTCAGTATTGATCGTGATTGTAAAATTTGTCCGTGAGGCTCTACATGCGTTACCCTTTGCCCAATTTTGGTGAATTGACCTATATTGCAAATGGATTGTTGGTTTAACTGAACCAGCAGTTAGTGTCCTTTGAAGTTCTTTGAAGTCGATGGTAATGGATTTCTGAGAAGGGCTGTACAGTTGGGTCGTATAATTACATATAATGTTCGAAATGTCCGAAAACCTGTGGCCCTTCAGGGCTGATTTTAATTTAGGGAACAAGGAAAGATCCGGGGGAGTCGAGTCTGGAGAGTATGGTGAGTCATGCAGTGAAACATTCTACCACGTTGACCAGAAATTGCTGCACCAAACACGACAATCTCAGGACACACTGCGTTTCTGGTGCAGAGGTTCCTGGCCAACAGGGGAGTTGTGCGATTCATTCACCTTACCTTACTCCCCAGATCGTTTTTTTTTGTTTTCGTGCTTCCCAAATTCCCAATTCAGCTCTGAACAGCCAAAGGATTTCGACCATTTCGGACACAGCATGTGTCGACCCGTAATTGTTCCATTTTTCGGTTTAATAGTTGCCGATACACAAATAAGATATTTCGCAGTTTTTGGCAAATGACAAATTTCCTCCATTCGAAAAATGCATAAACAAAAACTTTTGTCACTGTTTCTTCTCGACTTAGGTCTACTCTTGGTTTTGAGTTGTTTCGCAGAACAGTATGAAAAACCGTACGAATTCAAATAAAAACGAATATACGTTTATAGTTTGCAATAAAATAAGAAGCAATGCGAAATTAAATTTATGAATAGATTATGTATGCTTCATAATTTATTACTATAGCCAACTAGTTATATTTATTGGTCTTTTACAGGTGTTCATAAAAGTGACTGTCCCGTACAAATATTAAAGTTACGTTAGTGATGAATGTATGACAAGAACGTTTATTTGGTTAATCATGCCTGGATGTATTTAATATTAAGATATAACGCAATTGTCCATGTATCGAGGACATTTAAAATCTAGAGCTATGAAATGTACAATCATCTATCATGTGCTTTCGGTTCTCCGCACTACAATCGAGTCCATATGGCCGAATTGCATAAAAGATTCTGTTTTTGGGTGTGAAAGTTGTATCGGATGTCGGTCAAGTTTGAATATCTTTAATAAAATAACATCTGTTTCGAGTAACTTTAAGTAATTTCTCCTCCCATACGCTTGGCAACAAATTAAAAATCGACGGCGATCAATGATGATACGAATTTCGGCCAGATTTTTCTTGCGAAGAATCTCGGAGATACCGGAATTAATGCGACGCGTTAGCGGATTCTGCAATTCTAATGTGGAGCCATGCCCGTTCAGTTCCCAGAATGCCCACACGTTTCTGTTTGAGCATTCGAATACCCACGTCCATTGTTATGTCGTCCAACCACGTTCGAAAACGTCTGTTCCGTCAATTAGCGACATGTAATTTACAAAGCAGATTTCATTGTGTTCGGGCAGCGGTAAAAATGGTGGAGAAACATAATGCGGCCGATTTGAATAAAATTAATCATTAAAAATTGCAAGAAGGGCAAACGCAGGATGTTGCAAAATAAAAAGGCAATTGGCGCGCGCAACTTTTCTCATTCCGTACTGTTTAATATTGTTGCAAAATATTGCCGTGCGTAAATTACATTACGTGTAAGGTGACGTGTATCACTTGAAAATGTTAATAATTTTTTTTTGTTTAAAATTCTAAATGACTTTAATTCTATGATAATAAACATCTCGTTTATAGTATTTAATAGAAAGTAAAGCATGTCAGAGTGAATTTTGACATTTGTTAAATAAATATAAAATGCGGGTTATTTGTTTTTTCACTTATTTTAAGTTTTAGGTTTGATTTAAAATTTCTACTGTTACTCACATCATTTACGAAAAAAGAAAATTTTGAAACGAATTTGAAAAATGCTTGATTGTGCTACTTATTCCAAATAAGTGTTGGGAACATGTTTTTCAATGCAGATTGGTTCAGAAAGAACATTATTGCAGTATATACGAAACTGTGTAAATTAGGAGGTTCGCTGTTTATTTAGGATATTTGTAGTATAATTTAAGATTTTTTTCAATAGTTAATTTCTATTTTTCTTGCAGTATACTTCCAATATTATTTCAAATTTTAATGAAATGTCTGTACTTATTTAACGCATTATTGTGTATTTTGCACTATTGATGTACTCTTATTATCTTATATGTAAATATTATTTGTTTGATTTGCGATTTGTTCGTAATGTGTTTATAAATAAATTTCAGCGAATGTATTGTCTGACGTCGCCAGACCACCACACATGCATACGCTACAGGTGCATCAAGTTATGCAAGTTATGAATGCCATAGAGTTTGCGTGTAAATATTAGCGGTCTTTAGTGCCGACCGCAGCGAAGTAATTGTAAGTCTGTACAGTACCGACTTAGTCGGTCGATAAAGACGACAGTATTGACGTTTAGATGACGCCCACGACACAAGCTCTTTATCTAATCATTACAAGTATTCATTATTTCACATAAAAAGTCGGTAATTCGAAAATATTATTTTCTATAAAGATAAAGTATTTTTTGAAACTAATTTAGAACAATGTTTTCAAAAAATACAGTTTAACGTAACTTTTCTTTTGTTTTTTTCGGTTAAATGCAATTTTAAAGAATAAAAAGAATATGTTCAAATTAGACAAAGGTGGTACTGAGGAAAAACGTTTGTTTTCTGGACTTTTGTGGAACATTTTAGAACTTGGAACATATTCAAAAAATTTGTTTCAACTCAAGGGCTGTGGAAATGTTTTATTTGATGTTTTTTTTTCAAAAACTGACAAAACGAAATAAATGCATACTTTAAATGACGCATAGTTTCAGTTGAGCAAATTTACAGATTTGAAATATAGGGTGCTGTATGCCTACTATAATGAAACCTTGTTGCCACGAACATAATAGATAAATGGAAATTAATTTATTAATCAACTTTTCAAATAACAGTTGTTTGGAATTTCAATCTATTTATAAGAACACGTACCGTGCCGTTTTTGAGATATAGAAAAAGTGACAGGAGTAAACCGCCACTTAAGATATTACTTTAAAAACTATGTGGTTGGTTTCTCGCCATGTACAAGTATTAAGTTTCAGGTTTCATAATTTTAGCATAAATAACTTGGCGCTAGTGCATCGTACTCAAAAGCATACACTCACCTTAACACACATACAAAGTCATGCCGGAAATAATCACGGTAGATTCAGTGAAGGTCAAAACGTGTATTTGCGTTAAAAACTCGAGGTCGAAAATATGCATGATTACTATACTTAAGTAAAAGTAGAATAATCTTGTTATATTCTGGTAACAAAATTATCAACATTCGAGTAGCTTTCTTGGTCGCATCACATGTAGAGGCAGTTGGTTTTCTTGTCCACGATTTAATTGTGGGCACTTTGTTTGAATGAACTTCATTATCATCTATTTTGTACCCTCTCCTGTAACTTTCGTCACATTTCGTTGATCTGGCACAAACTCAAATTCTATTACCTCAACATCCCTTCTAGAATGTGGAGCTCGCAAAATTAATACAAAAACGTAAAGGGATACAGGCAACAAAAGGTCGGGCCCAGATATTTTCCTGTTAAACAAAACTTTTTGGCGAAATATATTCAAAGCTGTTGCATTAGTATCTCGCTGAACGTGCATCGGATAATTCCAGTGGAAAGTGAGACGGGTTACAATTTAGAGCGCCATCTTATATAATTTTATACATCCCTAGCCAGGTACTCGAATCGGAACGACTTGAAATAAATGATGCGCTTCTAGCTTTAAACTAATCACCAACATCTATTAAAATAAATTAAATGATTATAAAGTGTCGGACATGACTACTCCTTCCCCAAAGCAAATAAACATAAAATGCACAAATATTAAAGATTAATTTATAACAACAGTTAGATTAAATGCACTACTTCAACGTGATTTCAAGAAGGCAAAAGATTAGCTAAACGGAATTAATTACACATTGACCTGGAAACACTGATTAATTTAAAGCTCGGCTGCTGGTTCGAAGTAATAACAGCACGTTCGTAAATACACGTAGTTTGTCAAATGAAGTCGATGTTCGACTCGTAGAAATGACAGGTCACTGTCGAACTCCGCGCGATAAAATCCCTAAGCGAGCGGTGACGTCGCTGGCTTCTCGAACGATCATAGATGCGGCAGAAAAATTTGGCCGCAATAATTCTACTATAAAATCCTTGATTCAACCATAAAATCTAGTGTACAAAATCCGGTAGAATGAATCCATTATTAAGATCCTGAATTAAATCCAGTATAAAAAAAATCCGGTAATAAGATCCAACGGTAAAAAACTTGTTTCACGACGACGCGCGGACGTGCTGTAGTGTCCACGTTCTTTGTAAAGGCGAAATTATATCTCCACAACGGAATTGGTTCTCCAACGAAATCCAACGTAATCTTGAACGGTGATGCCCCCACAAGACGGGAGCGAAAGTCAAAAATGCAAGCGTACAATTGCGCCAAATGTTTCACTAAATCACCATCGAACTTTTCTTTGGTCTCTAGAAAACCTCTACGATGATCAACATAAAACGAGCAAAAGGAACAAAGACTCAACGTTCACAATGCACGTACGATATTCGCTCGCTCTGACGGCCGAAAGCCCAAACTGGACAATTAGCGTAACCCGCTGCTTACGTCGTCTGAACAACGCCTTTAAAATATTACACGTAACAAGTCTAAATCTTCCTCATCATCGCCTCATCATCATAATGTTCAACTTTTGCTTTTCAATCATTCTATTTACTAAGTTTATTACACTAGATTAACTTCTTACCCTTGCACTTTCACTTTCTTTGGAGGCGTTAGATCTTTTTCATACCATTTATTTTCATTTGCAGTGGTAGTTATAATCTGGCACTATGATTTTGATCACCTTAACTGACAGTTATGGCTAAGCTTCGACTAAAGCAATTGCATCTTGTAGCGATATATCTTTCAACATGTGAAACGTCCACATCACACATCATCTGACAGAATCACTAGTAGGAAATTTTTGCATCGAAAATATTTTTCAACTCGTTTTTTTTTTGTGGAACCACAATTATTATAATGCGTTAATGTAATTATGTCTTTATTAACATTGCGACCTAACGTTTTCTATGGAAGGAAGCTCCAATATAATCAGATAGACGCATAGATCTGTTCCGGGCAGAGACTGTCTTCTTCAATTTTTTGTTGCAACTCACTACGTTCTCATTCTCGTGATTCGGCAGTTTCTCACCGGTAATTTTCAATGAGCGAATTCCATATGTTTGGACCCTTAAAACCATCCGCTGCTATCTTGAACCTGACCATGATAATTCATATGTTTGAAGAAATATCGCGCTTTTTAAAATATTGGTGCATATCGTGACCACTGTTGTAAAGTGCTTCTTTTACGTCGGATAATAAAGCTTGACGCGTTGTTCCTTTTTTTTTTAGTATGCGACACATTTGTAATGCATTTGCATTTGCAAGTAGAAAAACAAAAAGAAAACTGCATGAATGAACGCAATCCAATAAGTCATGATAACTGGTCGGATATGTTTAAGAGAAAAGCTAGTTGGCAGTAGAATATCATGAGCGGCCAGTAGGCAGGATCGATTATGGTGCAGGTTTCAATCACTCTATTTTATATTCGATTCTCACGTCTTCGTTTTATTAGTACTTTACCAATTGCACTCTTCGGATTACAGCGTAGTTCGAATTATTCAGATATTACTGTAATCAGAGTTTTATGGAACATTGTTAGAAGAAATAGAACAACATAGAAAGAGCAAGCAAGATCTTTTCCTTTTGCATCAAGAGCATGTATGTGGCAAAATAAACGGCAAAAATTAAGAAATCACTTTAGGGATTTATTATCGAAAAATTTTACAAGTAATAATTGATCGGAATTGCCCAAAAACCCTAAATACAAAATTTAATGCAAATTAAAAATGTTAAAATTTTCCGTAAAAGTCCGCAAATACTTAGTATTAGATGCACCAAAAAAGTATACATACTGTGAAAATTTTGTTTGAAATAAAACCTGAACTATCACAGTTGTTTAAAGTTGTAAAGGCGCAGCCACCTGTGCAAATAATATTTACCGAATTGAAATTACTTTTGAAGAAAATATTAACATTTTTAATTTTCATGAAATTTTGGATTTAGGGTTTTTGGGCAATTCTGAACAATTATTACTAGTAAATTTTTTCGATACAAAATCCCTAAAGTGATTTCTTGATTTTTTCCATTTATTTTGCCATCGCAGGTTGCTTTGCATTTAAAGAAGACAATTGTTTTTTTGGGAGTAAATAGGGCAATGAGTATTCTACATTTGGGAAAAAAACTTACTAAAATTGGACTAAATAAATAAATAAAAAAGATATGATGGTGTTTCACTCTTAAGTGAAACATACTGTATACATTCTCATTTAATTTATTTAGCTCCCTTCTCCTCCGTCGTTTTCTCTTTCCTTGTCCTCCTACCGCCCCATTCTCTTTTCGTCCTTGTTCAATTTCCCTCCTTTTGCTGCTTTCCTCCTCCTGTCCCTTTATTTTCACTAATATTTATAGACCCCCTTCGTCGACTCCCATAATTCTTCCCCAATGTTTTCCTCCCTTCCTTTCGTCTTGTTTAAATTCAATTTTGACTTCATAATTTTCAAAATTACGGTTTGACACCTATCTTGGGAATACTGTAGAGATTGAACTTTCTTATTAATTTACATATTTCGTGTTTGTTTTTATTCATGTGTGGTGTTACTTGAAATATTAAAACGAAGTAAATGGCTTAAAATTTGCATATCCTCTATCATATATTGTCGATTTTGCGTTACACACAAATAAACCTAATAAACGTTTTATGCAATTGGCGCCTTCAGACGACTACAACTGTTGATTTGTAATGAAAATAGGGCTATACGCAAACGTAATAAAATTACCACCAGTTTAAGTTTCGGCCGATCAAACGTCTAAACAACACAACAAACTGCCATAAACAGGATTTGCAGGTAATATTTTTCGCTTGTTTCCCAGTTAACGGCAATAAATTATGTGATATTATTAAAAAAAGCTCGAATATGTCTGTACTTCCTGTTAATTAAATAGTAAATTTAAATTTTAATGGCGAAGGGAGGATTACTGCGCCGATCTATGACCTCGTAAGATATTCACGTCTGCTTTATGCAATGAAATATTTTTAAATGCAGTTTTTTTGCAACATGCTTTCTGGTATTAATGGCGGTATTCGACCAATTCGTCGCAGTTTTTGCAGGCATATAGCCGACCAGCATGACGACAACCATTCCAAGCAGTTTCATATATATTCATGAATGTGATCGTATTCACTATTTGTTATCGTTTAATGGCGCTTAATGATCGCATACCTAATTGAACTGCGTTTATATACATATGATCATAAATTGTCGTGGCCCGCACTGAATATTATATTAATTCTTGGTACGTGTCGTTCCGAAATTTTACGTCGACATTTATTTACGGTTGTTTCTTGTTCAGAGTTGAACCTTGAAATTATATTTCATTTAATAACATGCGTTGTTTTAAATAAAAAAAAAAAACATCGGTTGTACAAAGTTCAAAATGTGTACTGAACAACTACTATGGATGTGTTCACACAGCGAAACGAAACCTCGCAATTCGTTTCGTTTCCAATAATAACTCTTAATTTGATTTAATTTAATCGTACTGAAAAATCGAGTTAGTTTTGTTGATCACGATAAAATTTATTTAAATGTATTTCATAGTTATTCCAAGTTCGTAACTTTATACCCAGATAGAAAATAATTATAAATTTGTAAATACCCGGGTTGTGCATGGCATTTTGAATTAGTCCGCGCGTGATTGGGATCGCATCGCCCAAACGAAACGATACGTAACAAAGCAAATTAAACTAAAAGAATGCTAAATTAGTAATAACAAAAATAACTTAGTTTATAAACAAAATTGATGTAATCAATCATTGAAAATTAAAATATAGTGAAGCAGCAAGTGAAACAAAATAATAAATGAAAATGATAAATATAGTGAAAACAAAAATAAAACGAAACATATTTACAAAATGAAAATATTATAAATATCGTAAATAATTTATTTGTTTTAAAAACTTAACTGAAGGAAACAAATGAAATTTATTGAACTCCTGTTATAATGCTTATTTGTGTATAGGCTTCATGTATAGGCTTAAACGATTCAGTGTGGTATACTATGGAACAACAATCAAATGGCAAACAAAGATGCCAACATCGAAATTTGAAATGGAACGCCTAGCATATTTTTACATATTTGAAGTGTGATTGCTAATTTTGAATTGAAAATGACACATAGGTCATTCCGAAAATGAAGTATATATAAGAAAGTACTTGTACTTATACATAAAGTATAATATAAGAAAGTAAAATAACATACGCTGTTATTGATGTTTTTGAACTCTGTAGTAAGTTAATTGTCATTAAAATGTTTATTATTAACTTGCATCAAAGCAGAGATTAAGTAATTCTTGTTGGTAAACTTGAAATGATTTTTTTTATTCCATGGTAGCCTGAGCGATACATGTCTTGGTTACAAGTATTTCAATTCATTGAAATCGTTTCATCTGTGTTAGATTCTCGGCTTGAATTATAAGAGGAATCGAATTTAATCCAGGAAATGTTGCAAAGCTTAAATTTGACAGCAGGTGGCCTTATTAATGTTATTTATTAAATGATAATATGTGCAATTTTACAAACGACGAAGCGACAGTAACGCCAGGTAAGAATGAGATGGTGCCACGATGTCGGAAGATTCAAACTTGTGATTTACACCACAACCCGTCGCCTGGATGCATCGATATTCGACGATAGCACTTGATCGTGACCTCCTTTCCTCCCCCCCATACACGTAGTCGCTGCATAGCTACACGCGTTATCAGGATCGTAGTATCTTAAGTCGTAGAGAGCGGGTGAGAGAGTGAGAGCGAAATATGGAGCCGTCGGTGCAAAAAGGAGTACGAGAACTGCTTTTCGACAAGTGTCGTTTATGAAAACGCGCGCCTTTTTCCGCGCGTCGAGTTCACGTCTGACGTGGACGTGGAAGTCGTAATGTCTTCTCACAGGAAATGCAATAACAAGTCCTGTTTTTGAATTGATCGATATCGACGCCTTTCTGATTTTAATGCGGTTTTATGTTGGTGAGTCGCGATCGCAAACACGGAACAGAGTTTGCGTACGCAATAATTTATGACGGTACGACCGTGAGAGTTGGAATTTAACGAGTGCACTTTTTTCTACTTATCAGTTTTCTATATAATTAATTATGTTGCTTTGTCGGACGCTCTATTTGTTTACATTTGCGGTGTACCCAAACGGTACATGGCAAATGTTTGTTGGTTTGAATCTTTTGAAAATTAAAATAAAGGTAACGCAAGTTGATAAACAGCGATTTTCGGATTTGGGTTTGTAGTTGTATTATTGCCCCATATATCCAAATTTTATGGCAATGGCAAGTAAATTCCATCATTATTTTTTGGAAGAATGCGGAGGACTTAAAATAAAATAAATATTAACCTTAATACACAGAATCAGAATCTTCTGCAGAAATACTATCTGCAAATGTATATTCAGATTGAATGAAGTGCTGTGTGGTAAAGGTAATATTGACTTGTTACTTGTCAACAAAAATGACTGTGCCGTATTTTAGTCTTACCTCGTTGATAGATATTTGACAAATATGTGAAATATAGCTGGTTGAATTTTTAGACAAAGTCTTACCCCGTTAGCAGATATTTGACAGGTATGTGGCTTTAGCATTTTCGGCAAAAATTTCCAAAGATGCTAAAACCGTACATAAACACAAACATAGATATGGTCAAAAGAATACATCGGATTGAAAAATCGAAAAAAAATTGAAATATGATTTGTACAAATAATTTTCAGAAACATAAAAATGTGGCAAATTTTTTTGTCACCCAAGATTTTAAGAGCAGATCGAGTTATTGATCTGACTCAAACTGCATAAGGAGTGCAAGCAATCTGACGATGAATTTAATTAAATTGATTCACGTTTCTTTCATGGTCGACAGTGCATGATGTTGCAAAGACAATTTTAACATTTAACATGGTCAATGAAATCAGATTGCCAATTTAAGGCAACACCATGCTTACCAGCACCTGAACAATCCTATTGCAGTTAATAAAATCAAAATCTAGAATTGCTGATTTTAGTGAGGAGGAAGCCAAAATAAATTCTAGTATAAATGTATAAATGTCGTTCCTCTTCGTCTGGCTTCGTTTCATGCCTACCTTAATTCCTTCCATCGGTTACATCTTTGCCTGATTCTCTCATAGTTACTCTCATATATTTTCCTTGTACCAATTTATCCAAAAATTCAATATTTCACACATTCGCTAGAATCATTAATGTATACTTTGGCAGCACTTGTTTATAGAACTGCCCTCCACCTCACATTTAAATATGTTGGCTTCCCACCACACAGTTTCATACACACAATTTCAAACATTTTTCATTGTGTTTGATTTCGACAGAATATTTTTCAACGAATCCTGAATATCAAGCCTTTATATAACTTTTATATTTTTCGTTGTCACCATCTAAGGTAATCCAAGTCCTAGGACGTTATCGGATCTTCGTAAAACGATATCCTTTTAGTAACATTTTCCTGATCTTCTCCTTGCTATGACGTTTCGTTGACCAATGGTCAATTAGTTTCATTTGCGCTTTAAGATTATATGAGTAATCTAGACATGTTGCTATGAATATGCATTGTCCACCTTTTTAGGGCCTCCTTGCTTATGCTATTTCATCGTATTACCTAACAACCCAAATGGTATGGGAAAATTTAAAAAAACAAGGTAATACCATAACTAAACATAAACCCCTTCTTTAAATGATATATGGATACTGCTTCACAGCTGTACCAGCAGATAAGAGTAACTCTACACTTTCAATAAATAAATTACATGCCAAACGGTACACAAAGCCAACTTGGACTGAACGCTATTTAAATTACCACTCAACCAATACAACATAAAATAAATCTAGTAGTAGAAATAGCTAACCGAGCCATAAAATTAAGTAAACTACACTACCAAACAAATTCAATTAATATGTCAAATATTGTCAATGTCAAATAATTCAGTTACTAAAACTAAACCTAACTATATTAAAATACCATATGTCAAAAAATTATCCAGACAAATAAAATTAATATCATATACACTATATCATATACACTAAACTAAAAGATCATATACCAATTAATTATACCAATCAAACAAATTACTTGTCAAAATTGTGATAGCTATTAGATAGGACAATAAAAGGCCATAAGTACACATAGAAAATACAGGACGCAATTTTGCCTACAGTAATGTTACAATTAAAAAAAAGAAAATAAACAAAACCCACGAATAATACATGAAAAGAACTTAACGCCATAAGCTATAAAACTGTTCCCAAATGTGTCACCAAATTATTTAATATATGTAGCACAATTATTTTGGAAAACGAATTTAAAATAATCTTGTATTATACATTTTGACAGTAATAATAATAAATATTAACAGCTTAATGCACAACATAGTAATAAACAATATAATTATAATAAAAAAAACCTTTATTGACATACTATATATACATTTCTATTGAACTATCTACATTTTCATGTGCTTGCCCTTTCCCTTACGTCCGGCAGTTGCCCTCCTATTCTCTCCTTTTCTCTTTTCTTCTCCCTGCATCTCTTTATTTTTTTCATAATCGCCAATCCACCTCCTGTCTCATCCAAAGTCTTTTTCCAATTTCTTCGCTTTATTTTCTCCTCCTTACTCCATTCTAACTCTTCACACTCCTCTATCCAATGTTTCCACTCATCTGTCCCCCCCTCGCAGAACTCATATTTCTGTACCCAATATTCATCCAATATTTGTTATTTTTCTCCTCACTTCCGCACCTGAATCTCGCTATGATTCTTTCCTCCATCCCTGATCTTTCCCCTTTCAGATAATCTGGTCTTCCCCCAATGCGCAGATATCTATGTACCTTTTATTATAAATTGCCTTCCTCATTTTCCCTTCTCTTCCTTGGGCTTCTACATGCTTCCATCTTTCCCCGATTTCTCCCTCCATCTCCTTCCCGTCTTCCCTTAGCCTCATTGCTTCCTTCCAATCTATCCCTGCTTTTTCGTAAAGCTTCTTCCTACCCCCCTCCCATTTTGATACTTCTTCGTTTCCCTTTTCTCTCGTCACCATCTCCCTTAACGCCATCTTACCCAACCTCTCCTCCCCCTCCATCCACTTCCCCAGGCCATATCTGACTACCCGTCTTCCCGCCTCTAATGACATCTTATCCTGCCCTGCCTCCTGCAGTACTATGTATTCTGGTGTCGATCTCTCTATCCCTAAAGCCCTTTTCAATTCCCCCTGCCATCTTATCTCCATACTTCTCTCTTCTTTGAC
Organism: Geotrupes spiniger; assembly: GCA_959613385.1. Lineage (NCBI taxonomy): Eukaryota > Metazoa > Arthropoda > Insecta > Coleoptera > Geotrupidae > Geotrupes > Geotrupes spiniger. The sequence goes on from OY390738.1 coordinate 4,405,891, forward strand.
TCCCCATACTTCGGCCCCATACATTAGTATGCTTTTGACGCACACCTCCCATATTTTCATTCTCTCCCCAAATTTGACGTCCCTTTTATTCCACAAGTTCCTTATTATCCCTTCTTCCGCTTTCCTAGCTTTCTCTCCTACCTGTTTCATATGTTCGCTCATTATAATTATAATAATGTGTTTTATAATTTTTAAGTTAAAATGTAGACAAAATGCAAGAAGCTACGTAAATTACATAGAAATAGAAATAATATTTATGTAAGAATGTTTGACTAAAAAACCACTAACATAGATATGAAAGCTAAAAGATATGTAATTACGATGTATGTAGGTAATTTATTATACAATAGAATAATAATTAACATGAAAATAAAAGTAAAATTGACTAAAATAACATGTGACTCCACCATAATTTTGATATATAAAGATTCTATAGTTTGTAATATATAGGTAAATCCTTTGAAAATAATATGAAAAGCATATAGGAAATAGTTGTTCGATTCGATTCGATTCGATTTTGCACATATACGTCATATAGGACGTATGTGTTCTTTTCTATTTCAAGTTTTGTAGCAATCATATTATAGTATGCTATGCATATTAAAGTATGCAATTTAACGAACTGATTGAAAATTAACTTCGAGGAGAACTTCTACATATTCATCGCGAAACGTTAACTTTTAATCTTTACACAAACGCAACATTGTAGCGTAAAACGACTAATTAATGTACACCGTAAATTACCTTTTTTGTTCCCACTTTTTGTAATGGCGCAAAAATGAAAATAACTGAAAATCTTAATCCTTAATCCTCATCCTTTTTTGCCTTTAAGGCTGATGGTGTTGACTCTTGCATTTTTGTTTCCATCGTTTTCTATCATATGATAGGTCTCCATCCCATGTCATTCCTTTCTTCTCTGATTCTGTCGATTCATCTTATTTTTGGTCTTCGTTTCGTACTTTTCCCCGCCACACTCGTTTCAAATACGCTTTTTGTAAGGCTATCGTTCATCATTCGACACACCAAACCGTATAACTTGACCCTGTATGGTATTTTCGTTGATGGGTTCTATTTGGTTTTGCCCCCATGTTTCGTTTTTTATTTAGTCCTTTTTGTTTTATTTTCTATTCTCATGAACCTCATTGCCATTGCGTTATTTGAGGATTTGTGTCTTCCTGTTAGCATCCATGTATATAATTCTTGGTCAGACTGATTTTTTCCAACCCCCTTTTTTATATTTTCCTATGAATGCTGTGTTCATTATATTGAATACATTTCCTGCTCTTCCCATTCTCTCATTTATTTCCAATTTTCTTCTACAACTTCTCCTAAGTATTTGAATCGTTCTTCTTGATCAACTTTCCCCCTGCAATCTTATTTAGGTTTGGTTTTTGTTTTTAAAATTATCATTGTTTTTGTTTTTAGAACATTGGCTTTCTTGTTCGTCTACGTTAGTTCTCTCACTAGTACTACTGATGTTGAATTGTAATTTTTTTTATCAGGACCGTGGCGATTCTGTATTTGTTATTTAAACCTATTTGAACACAAAAGCACGTTTATTAAAAACTGTGTAAGGGAAACTTGGAAAAACGATTGGATCTGCTTTTCACATGTCCGTGAATTATGAATAAATTACAACACAAAATGAACTCTTCACAACCACTATTGTTGTCAACGTCATCCAGTTCAAGTTCGTCATCAAAAAAGTTTACATCTGGCTTAGCCAAGAAATGTTCATAAAATGTTATATGTTGGAGCTTCTCTAAGAATCCTAAAGAGAATCCCAAAGAGTCTTCAGCTTCGCTTACGATATTTCTGTATTGTCGCTCAAGTAACAAGCATGGCGCAGCATCTTTTTATTTCGCACAATCGATGTTCGCCATAGTCCAGAGCAGCTGTCACGTAATTTGAGAAAGGGTGTTCCTAAATCGTAGACTTTGCACATTTTCAGAAAATAGTTGTCAGTTGCTTTTTTGAAGCCATACAGTTTCTGCTGCTTCATTTTTACGACGGATAGGATTTCGTTCTAACTCTGGAACTCCGTATATCAATCTTCAAAAAAAATATTCGCTCCAAAGAGTGCAAAATCGTTCAGCATGTATGGGTCCTGGAACTGTGAAAAGATAAGTAATGGTATCAAGCTACAAAGAAATAAAAGTGGATTGAGGGGAACAAATATATTTGAGGGAATGGAGGACGCCGGAAGAAGAGAAAATTATTCACATATATGTTAGTATTGTTACCTTATGGATGGACCTTATGAATTTTGTTGTGTTATTACATTCAGCAATTTTATCATTTGGTGTATGTATTTATCATCTTTGTGGTTCTCATGTAACTTGTGTTTTGTAACTATGTTTCTTCTATTGGAACATTTGAAAATTATTGCAAGGTGCAGGTGTAGGAACGAAGAAAAGGCAAACAAATACTGAATGAACGAGAAGTACAGGAAATTCGGATTCTGTGGGGAAGATAAATGGGGGCACTGGATGAGAGGGTGTAAAGAAGTGAAGATGGACGAAGAGGAGAAGAGGAAAGATGGAGATTGGAGAAGAAGCATGTGCGAGAACGGAGAGGGGGTGAGATTCTTTGCGAAGCTACAGTAATTGAAGGAGGAAAACAGGAGAAGGAGGGTGAGGGAAATGCAGGGAGGAGAGGATGCCAAGGAGAAGAAAAATTGGGAGGAAGAGCCTGGAGAAGAAAGGGATCGTATCTGCTTTGCAGATACGAAACTCATTTTCCTCATATTGTACCTAAAATTACTGGTTTTGGCCGCCGTCATCGTATTGCACACGAGGGCGATGTTGTACGTTTATTAGTCGAGCTAGATAGGCACCCTGGTGATTTTTTCAGCCATTTCTTATAAATTCATAAAAAAATCCCGTCTTCTTCACTTACATAACTTATAATAAAGAATACAGAGTTACAGAGAATACTGTCGACTAACCCATAAAACAACTTATATCCAGTATCACGCACAAGTTGGGCGCCTCAATAAATCTTGAAGTTATCCCCGTAATTAAATATTATCTATTACCGCACATGAAAGAGTTAAAATAATTGGTCTACTACTACACTACCCATTATCGTAAAAGTTTGGTTCTTAGAAGAACGGTGTGTGCGTCAAACTATTCATTTAATTAAATTATTTACTTTTACTCATTTCACTATCTGTTAATGATTCGTTTCCCAATGAACCGTAAAAACAGAGACGCGACTTCCTCTGCACACACGACTTGCAACATAAAGGCGAAGGCGAAATTAATACATTCGGTTTTTAATTGGGCGCGGTTCTTTAATTATTCCCACGGACATTCGCAACCTGAAAATTGAAATGGCAAATGCCCGCTTGTTTCTCACCGTGCGCGAATATATTAGGTCAGCGACCTAATATAAATACGAGCGGGCTGGGTACGCGCACGCCACGATTCGAAATAAGCCGAGCAGGAAACGATCTACACACACAACATGCACGCACACACATACAGTAGCGCCGGATGTCGACATTAACGGCCGATTAATTGCCTCCCCCTCGGGCGGGTTTCTGGTTCTCGTGCGATTTTCGATCGCTCGGTCGCGGGCGAAAGTCGACGGCCAAACTTGGAAGTCGGGGTCGCCCTCTCAGATGTTTATCGAATCGGAAAAAGCGCGTAATTAATTTACTGTAATTGGCGTTGAATTTCGTGTACGTATATGGAGCAAATTGCATGGCGAAACAATCGCGTTAAGGTTTCACCGAACCGGTCGCTTGAAGTCGACTTATACAGAGATTATTGTTGGACATCTGTTCCGATTACATCGACGCATATGCTTTCTCGTCGAATTAACGTCGCATTTTGCCAGACGGTATAAATGATACTGTTAATTTTGTTGGATACAAAGGAGGTGCGCTTCTTGTACAAAAAGGAGTCATGTGAAAGTTATTGCAATTTGAGTGAAAATAAAAATATTATTAAACTGTTACTATTAAGGAAACATTATGCTTTAGTGGATTTGTATCTAAAATATTAACGTCATGTTTTAATTAATACGAAACATAGATGTACAGACATGGAATTCATTTTCCAAGCAAATATTAATCTACTACGTAGTAGACCTGTGCCGTTCATGAACGAATCGTTCAATTTGAACGGATCTTAGGTGAGAAGCATATGAACCAGATCTCGTTATATGTTTCATTGGTTCTTCGGTTCTTAAATCTTGTAAGTTGAACGGATCCGTGCGTTGAACGAATCATGAATGATGCGGCGGACGATTCAATTAGAATTTGTGGTTGTAAATGTGTCACTTTTCTACGAGACGTTACCTTTTGGCCTACGTTTTCTTGATTTTGTGATAATGATGATTTTGACGGTTGCGAACGCAATATAACATTTTCACTTGACGTTGATACTGACACACATTGGTTTAGTAGTTTTACAGTAGGGTGTTTGTTCTTCAAATGTCGACTTAACCTTCCGTGACTGGCGCGCGGACTCACACTCCGCAACCGAATGTTATCCGGATTTATTTCAATATTACCTACCCTAGACATTCCTCACTTTCGGTATTCCTCTAGCATGTTGTGGTTGTCCTCAGTACATCGTGTAATGTATATAAGTGCCGTCGTTTGTTTTTTATGGCAGATTGCAGAGCAAGAGTCCGCCGCCAGTAACAATGTTCGGTCCCACATATGTACATATTAACATTTAATTAAGTCAATTTAGATCCGCGCAATCCAGTGCAAAATATTCGCTACAATTATTTCGTTTAGACACTCAGAATATTTCATCTGTAAAATCCTGGTACAACTAGGAGAATATTTTTGCATAGACTTTCGTCCGAGTTAGCCGAACATCATATTCGTTCTCGAGCAATGCAGGATTATATACCGAAAACCATAAGGCTACGAATCAAACAAATGTTTGCGATTGAAGATGCCACTCCTGAGCCCCCCAATCCTGAGAATACTAGAGGTCGTTGCAGTTATTGTGACAGGAAAAAAAATCGACCAACACGATTCTCATGTAAGAAATGTACCAAATTCATGTGCCTTGAACATTTAACTTGTGTATGTGCAGAATGTTATTGTAATATGGTTTCTTAACTTTTGCTGATTTTGGTTGTCTAGTTATTATGTACAGAATATTTGTTTTGTTAAATGTTCAATGAAAGCTATGTCGGCTTAACCGCCTACTTTCTAAATATAAATATATTAAAATAAATAAATAATTATTTAAAATGTCTTTTTATACAAACATGAGACGTATTACATATGTATATCCCTTTTCGTGGACAAAAAAAGCTATGCGGACTCACAGTCCGCCGCCACTGCCGATGTGTAGAAATGAACCGCCAGTCACGAAAGGTTAAGTTCGATGTAGTTCCCCCATTAAAAGAATACGTGGAACCACAAAATTCGCATTTTGCTTTGGTCTAGGAAACTTCTTTAAAATATCCCTAAATATTACTGCGTTTTCTTGAATTTCTGTTCATTACAAACAGTTCTAAATACTTTGTACTTTTGTAACGTCTGTCGTCAGCACGCGTTTGAATTTGAACTAAAGTGAAAAAGTACACTTGGCCATTTTATGGGTCGAGGCCTATCCCTACAATGAAATATTGAGGTGCATTAGTATTACACTACGCAATGTAGTAAGTTCGTACTTCGCTTGCCCTATATATATATAAAGGTCGATGATATTGAATATATTTTACTATCTACGAATTGTAAATAATTAATTATTAACGTTATTAAGGTTTGTTTGTTGAATTTTCTACGTATTTCGAAAACACATTTATATTTTATAGTAATAACTAACTCCTCCTTTGCACTGCTGACAGATTCGAAAACATATACAGGCTGCGCCTGTTCTGGATTAAGGCATTCCAAAAATATACACGCTATGTCGCGTAGCACACGAACGTTGATCTTATTTCCAGTCAATGCGAATGATTTATGAATTTAGAATTTTGTATTATAATTTTTTTATTGTACTAAATGGCGAAGAGAAGAAGGCGCGCCTATTTTTAGTTGCACGTTGTAAATTCTGCGAGAAATTGGAAGAAATGTGAAGTACTAGTTTTGTTTTGTTTGTCACCTGTATACTTATAATGATTTTACAATTCTGTAACATCAAAAATCTTGTCGTGCAGAATGCAGAATAAATGTGAAGGAATTGTAAAATTATTTTTTGGCCTCCCGGCATGTAAACATTGTAACTATGCACCGTTCATGTCACATGTAACTTCGTATTTACGACGACTGAGCGTTTTCCCGCATAGTATGCGGTAAAGTAAATAATCCTTCTTTTTAAACTCCAGAGACGTAGGAAAAATACACAATTTTGAAATCATGAAGCCGATGTTCAGGAGAACGAGATATATTAATTTTTAATTCAATAAGTATAACAAAATACACAAAATTATTACATATTTAATATTAATTTAATATTAAATTAGTCCAAACACTCCGCTGGGCATCGTGTTTAAGATATAAACTTCATGCAGCAAAATGCAATTTCCTACATTCGATTATAAATAGCTAATAATAAACGTACCTACCTACCTAAAACAATTAACTTTTATATAATTATTTAAATGTAATAAATTCAAATCTGTCATGTCTGTCACAATGCAATGTTGCCAACTTGAATAAATAAAATATATAGGTATAAAAAGATGACTTATTAATTTAAAATAAAATTATCGGCCAAAAAATTTAATACAAATCTCATGCGTTAAGTTATTTTACAGCGCTCCGGCAAATAAGCCGTCGCGCTGTAAAATTGAACTTCCCGCATTCGACTGTAAATAACTATTATATGAAAGAGATACGTGCGACAAACAAACAAACTGGTTTTGAGTTTTTATCCGTTTTCTCAAGAACTGTAGAAATCAAAGCCCTCAAATTTGAGGTGTGTGCCCCCCTCCTGGTATGAAGTTTTTCAAAAACAACTATATGGGTATTGTGTACAAGCAACCGAGGTATAAAGAAAACTACTACTACTTACGTGATGATAAATGCCAAAATGCAAATGGCAACAAGGAAATAAAAAATAGATATTCTAAGGAATAAGAGGAAACTATGCTAAAAATAGAATCTACTTAAGGGGGGATCCTGCTTTAGGAGGACTTAAAATATCGTTTTTGGGGGAATTTTTTTAGGATAGAAAAAATGAGCCAGTCTAGTGAACTTTTTAGAGCATTTTATTACATATTTGAGCATTAAAGAAAAAATATTTCGAGAGAAAAATATTTAAACGGAACCGATTTTTATGCACATTTGTGCAACACCTTTCAATTGCAATTTACAATCGGTGGGAAAGATGTAGCCCGTAATTTTTGTCTGAAACAAAAAAACCACAGAAAATGGTAATTCTCATATATTTTCTTCTATGTGAACTAAAAAAAAAACCAAAAATTTTGAAATTCAAGATTTTTCTCAGGTTTGAAAATAAATGTGCTCGTTGCAGGAAGAGAAAATCATTTCAACTTGCTAAAAAAGTTGTTTAGAATTTTTTTTTTCATTAATCTTTTTAGTTCAAATAGAAGAGAATGCTACTGAAGCCAACAAAAGTTTTGTTTCGTTTTGATTGCTTGTCTAGTTGTCTCGCAATCACGCCCACCAGTTTAGATAAATCGTAAAAACGAAAACTCTAGAAAACGCGCTCTAAAGTTTACGATCAGGAAAAATGTTAATTGTCGATTACTTACGGAATATCTCGTTATAATCCTACTATAGCTCTTACGAATTCAAAATATTATTGTTTCGAACGACCGATTGGACTTCTTTCAGTACATAGTTCGGTCTTATGTGTCTACGGGAAGGGGGGCGCGCTTCGTTTGTCCGAGCGTTCATGCGTTCGTATATTTTTTTCTCGACACCTCACTGTGTTTAGTGCTGTATCTTTCAAAATATTGCGAATTAGCCGCTATAACTTTTTATACATATTCTTAGATATATTAGGCATAGATTTGAGCAATAAAATTATCGATTTTTTGAGCCTTCTAAAGCAGGATCCCCCCTTAAACGACGATTAGAAATAGATGAGAACATTGAATAATATGTAATAAAACGCATGGCATACAATTAAATTAACAATTAAAATAAGAAGAATATTCAACAGTATGAAAACGACATTCCTAGATAAAATAAAGATCGATGCAATACAACCCAACAGAATCCAGCCCCACCCAACCGAACCCAATCCAATCACAATTTTAATTCCCCAGTTATCAATGTTAAATTAACTGTCATCATGTAAATTGTCAATGTGTCAAATCTTAATTACCGTAAATTAGTCGGTCCAAGCAAACCTCTGTAATTACATAGCAGTACGAATGTGGGTGTATTGACGTCCAGATAACTATAGTGCACCAATACAAACGTTTTTCGATGTATCGTTGATGTCTGGCCGGTTCAGAAGGACGAAACAGCTGTCATTCGCTGAAATTTATTTTCAACAAAAATATCTGCATCGACGATATATTTCAAACATAAATAAGACCGAGGCATGAATAAGAAACAAATTGTAACCAAATCAGAACTTCTTACAAATAGTCGAAAAATAAACATAAAATACATTATAAATGATGAACTTAAATAAAAATTAAATATGAAAATAAGAGACGAAAGAAAACGGCGAGGTCGAAACGAGGGCAAAATAGAAGAAAAACATCAAGAAAACATAAAAGTAAAATATATTGATTGCGCTGAGTAAAAAGGCAAAACATAACTCATGAATAAAACACGTAGAAAAACCCGCAGCAATAAAGAAAATAAAATCAAAACAACATACAAAATATGAAAATTAACGAAAAATATCACCTAAGTACCGGTATTCAGGCTCACGATAAAATTAATGGGTACAAGGGGAGATCTGTATTTAGGGTCCCTAACATAGAAGGAAACAAATGTTAGAAATATTGAACGTTTATTTTTCTACATAATCTCACTGAAGGTCGGGTCGGGTCGGGTAGGGTCGGGTCGGGTCGGGTCGGGTCGGGTCGGGTCGGGTCGGGTCGGGTCGGGTCGGGTTGGGTTGGGTTGGGCTGGGCTGGGCTGGGCTGGGTTGGGGTTTGGGATACATTTGGTCCAACGATGCTACAAACCGTTTATTCCTTCGCGACAACCCTTTCTTTTGCAAGTATTTTATAAATTATTTGAACAGGTAACAAGTGACAAAACTACAATTGAACCAACGTAATAACAAATGATTAATATTTTAATCTGTCAAATTGAGTTAACGTCACTCAACGCCTACTATGTCAGGGATGCTAAATAATGATCTCCCCTCGTATCAGCGAACCAATTACGATGGTTTTGACATGTAGGCCATATGGTAGAATAAAAATTAACAAGACGAGTGTGGAAACAAAAATAACAGAGAAAGTGACGAGAGGAAGATAGAGGAAAATGTGGGAGAACGGAATGAAGGGAGAAATAGAAAAAAGGAATAACATGGAAAGGAATAAGAGAAGAAACTTTGGGTAGAAAGTAGTAGATGCCTTTCATCAAATGGCAGAAAGATATAGATTAAGACGAAAGGATAATATATTGTATAAAACACGTAGCAAATTGCTGCTTTTTATCGTTCGACCTGGCGTTCATCGAGGGGTCAGCCAACTATTCACGTCTCGTAATAAAAAGCAGGCTTGCAAATATTGTTGTTACGTGATCTTATAGTATATTCAAAAACAAGTTACAGAATGCACTGTTTCGGGCATGAGTCCGAAATTCAGCCACGAGCCGCGAAGGCGAGTGGCTGAACGGACGAATGCCCTGAATAGCCTTTCTGTACGAGTATTTTATACTATTTTTTCTGCTTTGCGCCCTTTTTACGTGAAAAATTAATAGTAGATTATACCACGAGTCAATAGTGATAGCTATTATTCCCGAGGAAAAGTATTTACGAACCGAGCGCGCAGCGCGAGTGAGTAACACTCCGAGGGAATAATAGCCATTATTGCGAGTAGTATACTCTACTTTATCTACAACTAAAATATATAAATTTGAGATTTTTAATGAACAACTTAGTTATGGTTGTGAACTATCAATAACAATGACACGTTTGAGTTTGTGTATTTTGTTTCTATGGTATTATTTAATTTGAGAAATTTTGTGATTGGAGAGTAAGAGGGAATAATGACAATTAATCCCTCGTCGTTATTCCGTAATGTAATATTATATGGCATTATTGTTCAAAAACCACAAATATACTTCCATTATATACAGTCGTAGATATACTTTGTTAAGTAATTTAACATTTAGGGATATTTGCGGGGGTTGGTAAGGTTTGTGTGAAATTAAATAAGGAGGCGGTCGAACATTTAATTTGAAATGTCAGTTTTCTTTGACGCAATATGAGTTGCGAAGACCTGCAATGTACTCCACCCGAAATACGGGAAATTGCACAAACTACGATTGGGAATTTACTTCCGAACAAGTCGCGTTCTCAATACGAACAAAAATATAAAAAATTCAAAGAATTGTGCAACGAAAACAATGCAACGATTATTAGTTACAACTGACATTTCGTTGACGTTATGCGTTGCCAAACCGCTGCCAACATAAAGAAAAAAAATTATACCAGACTCATTTTAGCACTAAAATTTTCATTTTAACACTGTTTTCGGTGCTAAAATGAAGTTATTACCAACGCAAAGTAGAAAAAAATATTTTGGAAACTAATATATGGTTAGAATTATGTATTTGGTGTCAAATGACTACTTATGATGCCCTCTAAAGGATTTGTCTGCAATCTCATCTTCATCATTTGATTTCACCAATGGCATTGGTTTGGAACAAATGATAATAGTTTAGTTTATATATTTATTTAACAAAGGTAAATGTAAATAGATACAACAAAATAGAACAAACAAATTTTGCAACTGGAAGTAGTAACATTATAGATCATGTCCACCTTTGTATAGAGGTATTGCCAGCCGTCTTTTTACGTTCGTTTTTCGAAATCGAAACGGTCGGTTGACACATAATGGGTTTAATGATCCGTTGCATTTGAATTTGCCATCGGTATACATAATATTTGATTCAATTACACGTTGTAAGAGATTAAGCGATGTTGTAGTTCATTAAATAAATGCGGCCGTTGATTGCGTGTCTAATGGATTGGAAATAAAACTTGCTAATGGTATATTTTATTGTCGCGTGTGTGTGTGTGTTTGTGTGTGTACAGGATATGTCCGATGTGCATGAAATAAAATAACTCGCGTATATTGTTTTTGAATAATTTATTGTGATTGTGCGTACGTTTGCATGGCATTACGTCGCACGCATTTTATCCGACTTGTTTTGCTATATTATTTAATTTCGTTTCAGGTGAGTAATCTGCTCAATTTTTGCACGAGAATTATTCATCGGCCGCAAGAAAATAAATTTCCAATAACCCATTTTGCAGAAATGTAAGTATTGTAATGTAAGTGTTTTTATTGCATTTGTGTGAATAAACAACATAGTTTTTGTTCATGATAGCGTGAATTTAAAGAACGAGAGATTGAAGTAAAAATTAGCGTCTGCTGGCCTCGCCCATGTTACGACATGGCTACTTTTGATTTGAAAGACCTATTAATTTTATTGCAGTACACAATCAAATATCAAATAACGTATATGTGCGCAACGGGATATCAAATTAAGCTCATTCGACACCATTTGCCAGAAATATCCGTCTATTCAAAACACGCTGCACTAGTCGTGGGCGTCATAATAAATTTTTCAAATGATACAGTCGCACGTAAAATCCTCGCGCTGTCTTCAGACTATGATCTACGTTTTCGATACCAGTGAATTATGCAAACGCGCAGCGCTGAAATAAATCAAACTGTCCTAGTGTGAAACTCTATATCTCCGTCGAAGAGATAATGTGCTGTAATGGGGAATCGAATTAATCCTCACGTCCGATTCGATGGGACGATGACTGCCGCCTTATTGCGTCTCAACCATTATCCACTTAATTTCACCTGTAATATGATGAGTCATCTAAAATTATTTTTTGATTAATTCAAATCACTTTAATTTGCTGATTGATCGGGTGAAATTATTGAAATGCTTCTTCGCGTCAGTACCGTTGATGTTATGGTTATTGGTACCATATTCAATTTTCCTTTTTTTTTTCTATTTTCGCAAAGAATTAATTCCGGTCACCAGTTTTAAACAGCCTTTTGAAAATTATTCAGTACTTCACAAGAAATGTCCACATATTTATATTCTAAAATGATTTTATGGATGGGAACGAAGTCAAGAATTAGAATATACGATTACTAGAACGATGCTATTGGAAAATATCTATTTCGCGTCGGGTGGATAATACGGGATTTTCTCCGCGATGTTGATTAATTTACGCAACTGTTTGTCGCTGTTGCAATTTGTCATGTTAACTTGCTTACGATGGAATGCCGCGATTTGGCTTTGTACATATGTGCTCAGCGGTGTGGGCGTGCGCACGTTCTAATTTTGCGCATTCACGGGAAATTAATTTCGCCCCGAGGCTTCAGATCTCCGCCCCTTGTAAGACCGTATTGATGAAGCAATCTCTCCACATGTTTGCTACGTAAACGCAGCAGTTTTCAAAATCATGTCGTAATTGGGATTTTTTTTTGATAACATTCCACTTCTACGTACCTAGTCCAATGGCTCCATTATATCATCGCCCCCAACTGGTCACATAGGCCTAATAGCATTATAATTGCAAGAGACCAGTGGACTAAACGCATTTTCAGAACAGTTATATTATATAATACTCCTAAATGTATTTTTATGGCATGCTGGATGTAAATGAATTTTATAATAACATATTTTGTAAGAATATAAGAATTCGGTCTGAAGTGAGGTAAAGGTTCAAGACCAAGAATATGAGGACTAAAAGGACTACAATTTTGTAGGTATAATTTAACTAAATAATCACTTGACTGTTGTGACACTTGAACCCGCACTATTTTCCTAAGCAAGTTTCATCAATAGACATCACAACCTGTTATTTAATTCACTGGAAGTACTGAATATATTAATAATATTTTGTTCTTATTTGTATGTTTTCCTCTCCGGCTTTCACTTTCTCCATCCGTCCCTTCCTTATACCTCTTCATACAAATTCAACATAGAAATTATACTCTCTGCAATCAACTAGGTCATCTGTAGAAGCTAAGATTGAGGTCATCTTCTCATTTTTCCTAGATGCACTCCTCCATCATGACCCTCTTCAATATTTATGCACTAAATGGCTGTGGGCATTGTAGTCACCGGGGTTAGTCCTTGATAACACACAGGCACATTCCTACATCTTGACGCTACTTACCTACTTGTATTTGATTTTTGCGCAGTTAAATACGTCAACACGTGTATTCAATATTTAGTACATCTGCCTCTTATTCTCTTTCCTGCCAGGCAACTTACTAGCCTGTTATTGGCACAACATGCACGTACATGCATTACATGTAAAAGGTCTATATGGGTTTCAATTTCATTCTTATGAAATAGTGCTCCGACAAATTGACTGTAAAAACACAGCATACGCGATAGATTATGCTATGCAGAAATATGTGTATGTAGGTTTTTTTTTTATTTTAATTTCCCTTTATTGATTTTTAAAGAATTTAAGATTTTATTTCATCTATTTTTCCAAATAACCCATTTTATAATAAAATTTCAAAAGCTTCATCGTTTTTTACCTTTTTAACTTGTATATAAGGAAGCATATCAATCGATTCTGACTATTTTCGGAATCTGTGTATCTTTGCTTTACCGCCCAAACGATTAAAGCTAAAGCTATGAAACTTTGAATTTAAGATTTGTATATAGCAAGGAAGAAAACGCCATGTTTTGACCTCAACCGGAAGTTATGGTTCTTATCACCTTTTTCCGTATTTTGAAAACGGCTTTTTATTGACAAACACAAGGTAATTTATCCTGAAACGGTTTATGTGCACAATGGTGGGCATTGCAAAGTAGTTTTTGAAGATATCTCACACTTGCTGTTGTTCCAAGAATTTGACGAGCATTAAATATGATTTGTTAATTTCATGGCTAGCGATCTAAAACAGAGCTTTAGGCAGAATTAAAAAGTCACCATATGACGAACCTTAAATTATTTATTTGGTAATGTTTGTAAAGAATTCATGAAATGGATTCATTAAGAATCGAAAAGTTTAAATTTGAATATTTTATTACAATTATATGTAATGCAGCTTTTTAATAATCATAAGGTAACGTTTAGAGTAAACGTTTAGAGTTCACAATTGTGAGATGTGGGGGGGGAGGGGCAACATTGCAAAATAGCTTTAAAAAAATAATTTATTTCATTGAGGTCATTCTAGTTGATTTTCATCATTTGAACTTTTATTTTACAAATTTATTGACAAATAATTTTATTGTAATTTGACCATTTCAAAGGCTTTATCGACAAATTTGCATAATAATAGAAATTTGTCCGCTACTACAAGCGTCAAATTTAAGTTTTAAGTTAAAATGTAGAGTTGTCGATCTAAAATAGAGCAGAATTAAAAGTTATATGTAATACGATATAAAGCAGCTTAAAGTACATAATTGGGGGGATTCTAAATTGATTTTCACATTGCAGACTTTTTCCCTTATTAAAAGAATTTTTATTAATACAGCCAAAGCCATTTGTCCAGTAAATACATTATTTCTTGAATATCATATATATGGAAATTGATTGCTACGCTACGATCATTTGGTGGTATTGCCATTCGCCAGGTCGTGGCATTAATGATTCACCTTCAAACCTTCGAAAATTTTCTGATTCTCTAGACGCAGGTAATAAATTTAAAGGAAATTATCAAAAACTTACATCAGCTTTGCAGATTCACATTAACTACAATAAAAACAAACGGTAATAGATGTAACGTAATATTTGCTGCTCATTTTAGCTTCGCCAGACTATGAGCAAATAACTACTGGATGGGTAACAAGTATAGGAGATGTGAGTTTTGCGGAAAAGGGCCTATGGATGATACTACTGGATGAAAGAATGCGAGGGGACATGTATGAACGGGGAGGAAAGAAAAGGAAATTGAATACTGAGGAAAATAAAGAGACAGAAGGAGAAGAGAAATGAAAAGAAAGAAATAAGAAGTAAGGAAACGAAAGATAAGCACATAAAGGCGGAGAATTTAGAAGAGGGCTATATGAGAAAACGATATAGCTAAGAAATGTGATAGAAATGCATGCTTATTGTATATATATTAGGGCGGGTTAATTTTTTTTTTTGATGAAGCGTATAGCAAAATCGTAATATATAGGTGATTCTGAGAAATTTTGCTCAAGAGACCATAGCTCTAACTTGGATTTGGAGCCCCCCAAAATTTCAAAATATATATTTTTCCATATATACATAGAATAATTTAATTAAATTCGTCATA
Source organism: Geotrupes spiniger (assembly GCA_959613385.1). Lineage (NCBI taxonomy): Eukaryota > Metazoa > Arthropoda > Insecta > Coleoptera > Geotrupidae > Geotrupes > Geotrupes spiniger. The sequence goes on from OY390738.1 coordinate 4,421,266, forward strand.
AAATCGGATAGCATTATAGTAGATTTCTCAATCTGGGCTTGTTTGAAAGGTATTTTTATCACCTTTCAGAATCTGTATTGATACCAAAATTTTTTTTATTTTTAGTAGAGATATTAGGAATTTTTTGTCGAAAAATAGCCTAAAATGAACTTTTAACTAATAAATTCAGAATTCAGAATTCAGATTATAAAAGTTCAGATAATTTCCAAAAACTTTTATTACGATCAATTTTTTTGTAGGAAAATCGATTTGAAAAAATCAACATTTTCAAGGTTTCAACAAGAAAACACTATTTTTACATTTTTTATTCAATTTATTTTTAAATATTATTCTCGACCTACAATTTAATGTTTTAACGTGGTAATATTATTTTTTAAGGTCCTTTTTACTTTCCATTCGAGGAGTTTTCTTGCGACTTTCTAATGTCACTGCCATAACTCCTTCACGATTCTTTTCTATAACTCGTTTTGAAACACTCGTTAATAATTGTACATGTCTTTCTGTTCCTTGTATGTGCATTGGAATTTGTGGATCAGCCAGTGGTGGTTCAACGAAATCTAAGTATTCTACCAAGTGATCATATGGAATCTGTCGAGTAAATGCTGGTTCAAATAATATATCGTCGTTATTCATGTCAACCATATTGACATAATCGGTAGCATTGAAATTTAAGATATATTTTTTGTAAACTCTGAGTTTAGTTGGATCGTACAATTGTTCTCGATAGTGTAAAATCTTTTTGATAGCTCTATCCCGTATTGCTTTTCGATCATCAAATAACATTGTTAATAAGATATTTTCTGGATGTGCGTAATATGAGTTGTTTTGAATTACACCATCTACAATATTACGAAAGTTTGGTTGTAAGTATCGTGTCCAACGTATAAATTTTAATAAAAGTGCACTGCCATACACAACAGAGTTATAAAACTTCACATTGAAGTACATTGGCACATAAACTGTAATAATATAAACTGCCAAAGTTTTTAAATTGGTCGATGGTGTATTAGTTGTTACATATAATCGTAGTAATCTACTTGCTTTGGTTAACCAACGAGAATGTGCAATTGGTCCTGGTTTAATGTTAGCTAAATCAACTGGAACAATACCATTCGAAATTGCTTTAGCTATTTGATATAAATATTTAACATCTGTTGATAGTTCGAGCTCATGTTCATGATCCATCATTGCAGGCATATTCTCCAGTGGTATTGGATCAAAATCAGCTACTACCTGAAAAATGAAATGTTTAGATCAATTAAAATGCAATTATTTTATTTTAACTTTATCCCAATCGAAAAAGTAAAATAATGACAATAAATAATGATGATATTAAATAAAATAAAGTGTTACATAACTGCAATTTCTCACATTCTTGAATAGCTTTGAATAACTTTCCACTTGCTGCTCGTGGTCCACTGGTGACTGTTTTGTCCAATGCTTCATATAAATGACGAAATGGCAGTTCATTGAAATGAAGCAGACATATAAACCAGTGAATTGGTCTATTTAACTGTTTTTCAAATAATCGTAAAACACCATTTTCTGTTCCAGTATTTGTTGGCTCACCATCACTGCATATGCCAATTAATTGATCAACTGTTAATGTTTTATTGTTGAAAAATTCATTCAGTTTTCTGTGTTTGGTTTTTGCATCTTCTTGACTACCCAAATTTACATATCCAAGTAACTCATTATAGGGCTCTTTCAGAACAACTAAATGCGGTTCTTTCACCATAGTGGTATGAAATTTGTCATTAACTTTCTCTGTAGTTAATGAGTCATTTTTTCTACCATCGAAAGAGAATGCAGTTATGGAAGAATTTGTATGTCGTGTACGGAGCACTGCATCTCTAGATTTAACTTTTTCTCTAGCCACTTTTGATTTATCCATAATAACAAGATTACCATGAACATCTCTAAAATTTATATCTTCGAATAAAGCTGTTGCTAAACATGAAGCGACTCTATCTGAAACACCGAATCTATCACACATCATAGCAAAATTTAAGGCATCGTATCTTTGAGTATAATGACCTCGTCTCATTTGAACAGTTGCTTCTGGAACTTCTGTTGTTGCTTCATTTTCATCTTCATCCATGTGTAATTCAGGTGGTTCGTAACTTGGATCATCGGTACCAGTTGTAAGTGTTGGTATTGTTGTAGCTACTTCTTCAACGTCTTGAATATTCAAGGTATATTCAGGTATTGTGAATTTTCTAACATTATGATGGTCCATCATAAATTCTTTTAGATGTTCTGGAATCAATCCACACGAGCATTCTGTTGTTTTTAATTTGCAATTACATTTGCCAATATAAAATAATTCGTTTATTGAATCAACAAATGCTTTAAATTCATCTCTTTTGTTTCTATGTTGTACATGTTTCTGGTATTTATCAAGCAAACCAGTTAATTTTTTTAAAACACTCTTTCTATTAATGATTTCAATATTTAATTTACACCAAATTTGGATCAATTTATCTGTTACGTGAGGAGTAAAATTTTTATACGAGAATATTTTGTTTTCAAATTTAGCACGATCACTTAAAAAAAAATAATATTTTAAAATGTCACATTTAGTAGGCAAACTAAGATCATTTAAATCACTTGATAAACCAAAAACAACAATATCTTGATGAGGCATGTTAGTCAATCTAGAGTCAAAACTTGTTGATGTTGTTGCTTCCATTTGCGAAGACACCGCAGACGATGTTGATGGTTCTTGATTATCCATAATAACTTTGATATTATCACTGCACTCTTTGACTAAATCTAAAATTATAGTTAAAAAATTAAAAAATTAAACACTTGGTTAAAGTTTCAAAGAGTGTATTAAACTGTGGGTAATTTGCAAACGGGGTTCTATATATACTAATTCAACACGTGTGCGCTTAAGGGATAATAGCCGCATAAATGACCGGGGAAATTTCGAATTCTGTGTGGTCGTTCGTGATGTTCTTGCCGTGTTTTTCCGCTTTTTTGATTTCTAGCGTTTCTAAAAAATTCAACCGTTTGCCTTTGGTAGTTGTATGCAATGTTTTAAATTTATTTAGATCCGGGAAATGGTTCTTTGTTATGCAGTGTTCATCTAAGCCAGTTGTTCTTGCGTTGTTTAGAATAGATTTTTATGTTCGTTCAGGCGCTTTTTGAAGTTGCGTCCGGTTTGACCTATATATAGAGCGTCACAGTCCTTACAATTAATTTCGTATACTCCGCTTTTTTATGTTTGGTCTAGTTTCTCTTTATTGTTTACCAATTTAGTTCCCAAGTTCTTTTTATTTACACTAATAATTGGCATTTGTTATGGCGTCTGAGAAAGTATGTTTTCTGAATATGTCGAAGGTCAGGTGTTGTTCTTTTTTCCCAATTTGAAGGTCTAGGTAATTGCTTCTACGAGCAAGTACAATTCACCGTAGAGACAGAAAACAACGAAGATGGCACGATCAATTATCTAGACCTGCATAACAAAGAACCATTTCCCGGATCTAAATAAATTTAAAACATTGCATACAACTACCAAAGGCAAACGGTTGAATTTGTTAGAAACGCTAGAAATCAAAAAAGCGGAAAAACACGGCAAGAACATCACGAACGACCACACAGAATTCGGAATTTCCCCGGTCATTTATGCGGCTATTATCCCTTAAGCGCACACGTGTTGAATTAGTATATATAGAACCCCGTTTGCAAATTCCCCACAGTAATTACCCCAATATCTATAATTTATGTAAGAATATGTTTTCCAGTAACGTGTACCGTTTTCGAGATATGGAAAAAGGTGATAAGAGTAAACCATCACTTCCGGTTAAGAGATTGCGTTCAAAATAGGACGTTTTCCTCCTTGCTACATACAAATGTTAAGTTTAAAGTTGAAGAGCTCTAGCTATAATCGTTTGGACGCTAGAGCGCGCACAGACACACAGTACCACACAGACATACAGACACACACACAGACGTCATTCCGAAAATAGTCAGAAACGATTCAGGGGACCTCAAAACGTGTATATCCGTTGAAATCTCGAGTTCGAAATTTTTCATGATTCCTATACTTATACATAATGTATAAGAAAGTAAATATTGGTATTGTGATAACCGAGTTTTTATTTAAGTATTTTGGCAAACTGCGTGCGTATTGCACGATGAACGATTAAGGAAGAAGGAAAAGCAAGCTTGGCAACGTTTAGTGGTGGTAAACGTCATTATTTTGTAACGTCATTATTCAGTGTTACAAAGTTGTTCAATTGAACAATGCTGCCATTGACGACTTATTCTACAGGTATCAATACAGATTCTGAAAGGTGATAAAAATATATATATATATAAAAACTATAATTCTATCCGATTTTATGACGAATTTAATTAAATTGTTCTATGTATATATGGAAAAATTTCTATTTTGAAATTTTGGGGGGCTCCAAATCCGACTTAGAGCTATGGTCTCTTGAGCAAAATTTCTCAGAATCACCTATAGATTACATTTTTGCTATACGCTTCATAAAAAAAAATCGGTCCATACATATTGACCCGCCCTAATATATATATATATATATATATAGCATAGTATTTTAACAGTGAGAAATGCAAATAACTCGGAAATGAATTATACATATATATTATGGTTTTAATTTTTAATTAAACAATTGTTAAAATAAAGCACATAAAACAATAACAACACTCAGTTTAACAATTACAAAACTACACCATAAACATTGAGACTCGATATAACGAATACAATTATTTACTCAGGGATTTATGCAGACCGATACACAAATAAATCGTTCTAAAATATAGGCAATACAATAGAACAAACCAAACACGACAATTCGTAATATACTATTATAAACAAATAACGTAATTCTAGTTAGATTAAGTATTAGGAATAAGTCTGTTTCTGGTTTTATATTGCAATCATTGCCATTTAAAAGCATTAAATATATTTTTATTTGTCAAAAGGGAGTTACTTAAAAAAAATCAATTTAAAATTCAAAAGCTAATATAACTTTAACTAGTTATCATTGAACCAAAATCAACCAACCCGATCTGGGACAATTCAAATACGCGGTTCATTACCCAAGAACCCGGAAAAACATGTAGTGTTCATTAAAACTCCTTGGCGCGAGCCAATCACTCTCAACAAACCACTGACAATAGAATACTAACACGACGAAACCTTCTCTAGCGCATTGCTGTGGCTAAACAAGAACGACTATCAAATGTCCACTGTCAACATATAAAAGGGTATTTATGTACGTAGTGTCTAAAAACGGGAATACAACATCTGTGCTCATAATTTTATGGAAGCCAACTTGAGCCTTTGATATTATATTATATTTATCAAAATAAATTTTCATTTGTTTACACGCAACTTGAAATTATGGCGCGACACAAAATTTTGGACATCTGTCGAAAACAATCCGTGAGGCTAAATGGAAAACAATAAATGCGGACGTCTGTGCAAACACGCCGTGCTGTGCATTAATAACCTTAATACAAACGTGCTTTTGTACTAAAACAGTTTAATTGTGAACATTCTACAAGTCTTAGTGATTTTTATTAAAACATTACTTTATCGATAAATTTCCGCAAAAACAGAACGACGACATGCAGCTACCACCGTTGATTCTTAGTCTCATAAATATGGCAGAGCCATTTTTAAATGATTGAGTAATATGAACAGGATGCACACCGTCATAATATTCTCCAAGGGCGTTTTCTCATATATCTAATTGCGAATACAGCCAGCAGACCGGCAAACACAAGACGCGAAGCCGAAAGAAATCGCCAGGATCGCCTTCCGTAACTGTAAATATATTTGTGTGAACCATTTCGAGACGACGGCGACGCCCGAAAGGTTCAAACCTATTGCGTTTAATGATACACGTTCACATAAATTAGAAGATAATTAAATTATCCATGTATGTAACTATGTAAACGACTTTATTATGTAGGGAGTGTTAGTGTGATATTTTTCGCACGGAATTTTACTTCATTGGTACTCGACCACCGACGATTATCCGGAAGCTATATATATATGTATATATGTATATATATATATATATATATATATATATATATATATATATATATATATATTTGTTGACGATTTGAGGTTGGGAGGGAATTTTCAAAGGAGATAAATTACGTACATTTATAGCTATGCCTGTGAACATATTATTTGCGATTAATAATAACTTTCTCCATGCTCTAATAGCGAGATATATTTAAACATTATATGCACTGCGTTGGTAGCTGTAATTAAAAAAAGATCGGTGATCGATGTGATCAGTGATATTAAAAAAAAAAAAAAAAAAAAAAAAAAAAAAAAAAAAAAAAAAAAAAAAAAAAAAAAAAAAAAAAACCTTTATTTGGCATCCCAATAAGTCCCTCACAATAAATAAAATAACATATGAACTCCTTGTCGTCCTCTTATGGCTCCTTCTCTCTACCTCCTGGTCACCTCATCTGTAACAACTTTCTTTCTGCCTCCCTCCTTCTCCTACCCTCTTCCCTCCTCCCCTTTAACTCCCCTAGCAGCTTCGCTCCCTCACCCTCCTCTCCCAACGCCCACCTCCAATTTCTACCCCTCTCCACCTCCTCCCTGCTCCATCCCATTTCATCGCACTCCTCCCACCAGTGCCTCCATTCGTCTAACCCTCTTTCGCACGCTAAGCACCTCTTATATTCCTCTCCCATCCAATACTTGTTGTTCCTTTCCTCATTTCCGCACCTGAACCTCGCCACTAGCTTCTCCTCTTCTGCCGTCTTGCCCCCACGTAGGTATCTCGGTCTTCCCCTGAACACCTGCAGCTCCTTATACTTTTCATTATATCTCGCTCCTACTATTTTCCCTTCTCTCTCCTGCGCATCCACCTGTGCCCACCGCTCCACCAACTCCTTCTCTACCTGCTTCCCTTCCTCCCTCCTCCTTTCCACCTCCATCATCGACATCCCTGCCTTCTCATACAACTTTCTTCTCGCCGCTTCCCATTTTGATAACCCTCCTCCCCTCCTCTCCCTCTTCTCTAGCTCCTCTAACACTTTCTGCCCTAGACTATTCTCCCTCCCCCCTCTCACCCCCATCTCGTACCTTACCGCCCTTCTCCCTGCCTCCACCGCTATCCTCTCACTCCCCGTCTCCTGTCTCACTATATAATCAGGCGTTGACCTCTCAAGGTGCAACGCCCTTTTTAGCTGCCCTATCTGCGCCCTCTCCACCCTTTTCTGTTCCTTCATCCCCCAAACTTCCACTCCATACAGCATAATGCTCTTCACACATATGTTCCATATCCGCCATGATTCCTCAAACTTCCCTTTCCTCTTTCCCCACAAGCATTCCCTCAAACCCTCCTCTGCCAACTTAGCTTTTCTACACACGTGCTTAATGTGTGCCTCGCTGCCGTTGCCTTCGTCCAACACATATCCTAGGTACATCCATTCCCTAACCTGTTCAATTTCCTCTCCTTTCCACCTCATTCTTATTTCTCTTCGTTTCCCTCCTCCTTTCCTGAACATCATCACTTTGGTCTTCTTGGTGTTCAACTCCAGCCCCCTCTTGTCCAGAAATCCCTCCAGTCTCCTCGCCATCTCCTTAAGTCCCTCCTCCGTCTCTGCCAATATGACTATGTCGTCTGCAAAGGCCAGCGACCAGATCTTCCCACTGCCTATCTTCACCCCCCCACCTTGCCCTCTCTTCATCACCTCCTCCAGCTGCGCAATGTAAATGTTGAATAGTTGGGGGCTGAGGGGGCACCCTTGCCGCAGCCCTCTTGATGTCCTAAATTTACCTGTAGTTTCCACCCCCGCCCTTACCCTACACCACGTTTCCTCATATAACTGCCTTATACTCGTTACGATCCCCTCTGATATTCCCGCCTTTTGCAATGTCAACTCCAAAGTACTCCTGACCACTCTGTCGAACGCCGCCTTAAGGTCTACAAACATTGCAAACACCTTGCCCCCCTTCTTTGCCAATTCCCTCTCAACTATATAATTCAGCGCGTACAGATTATCCCTTGTCCCCCTTCCCTCTCTGAAGCCTGCCTGCCCTTCCGGCAGTATACCCTTATCTTCCACCTCCTCCTCTAGTCTCGCCCCTATCAACCCTGTGTAGATTTTGTACCCCACATCCATTAACGAGATTCCTCTGTAATTCTCTACTCTATCCCTCCCTCCTTTCTTCCATATGGGCACCATGATCGCAACCCTCCACCCTTCTGGCACTTCCCTCCTTCCCGCCCATATGTCGTTTATCCATCCAAGAGTCAGTCTCCATACCTCCTCCGGTGCGTATAACCAAGCCTCAGTGTCAACCCCGTCTTCTCCCGCTGCTTTTCCCTTCTTCATCCTACCCTTTACCCTCATTATCTCCCCCCATGTGAATTCCTTCAACCCCTCCTCCCTCTCTCCTCTCCTCCTTTCTTCTCTTCCTTCCTCCCCCCCCTCTACCCCTCCTAAGAGCTCCATGAAATGTCGTTTCCACTCCTCGCCCTCGATATTACCCCTACCGCCCCACCTTCTCTTTCTCTTTCTCAGGTATGTCCATATCTCTTTTTCTCCTCTTAATCCTTGTACCTCTTCCTCCTCTCTTTGTCTCATCTCCCTTTTTTTCCTCTCCCACATCTCCTTCTGCCTACCCCTTTCTTCTGTATACTCTTCCCAAGCCCTCTTTCCCCTCCTCACCTCCTGTAGAATTTCCCTCAGCTTCCGTTTCCCTCTTGTGCAATCCTCGTCAAACCATGATCCCTTTCCTTCTCCCTTGCCCCTTCTCCTTCTTACTATGGCCTTCCCCATCTCCCTTGTTGCCTCTTCTATACTCCTTACTTCTCATCAGTGATATTATAAATATTAATAGTTAACCGATTGTTGTAGTGTATCTTTTATGATAACGACAAGTTAACGATTTTTATAGCCTTAGTTGTTGATATTTATAAGATATTTTTATTTATATGAAATAAATTTGGTGGAATTCAACTGGCTGTTGTCGAATGGTAGATAACAATGGTAATATTTATTGGTTTAGAGCTTAGGACAGTTACTGCGAGTTTCTTTCAATATGCAATCAATGGAACAAAAAATGAACTGTTATCCCTCACAAAATGGACACCTTTATAATCACTAACTATTTACTAAATCAATCTCTCATTATACCTGCAATAATTATAATGTATTCTTTCCTCTCCGTCGCTGCAATCATGTCGGCTAAGATTACCTCCCCCCTGGTCCGTATGCTTAGTAGCTTTGGTCTCAACGTTTGGTACAACATATTTACTCATAGCTGCTGAAAAGTATCCTTCGACAGCTTTCTAACATACAATATTTAGAAAATTATACTTTTCAGTTTTCGGTTCTTTATTTTATTTATTTTAAGCATTTGGCCAAATATTAACATCCTTTTGTTTTTATGTTTAGTTCATATCAGCACTGCTTCGTCAGTATTTGTGTTGATTTTGGTAAAAGTTCCTATTCACGTCGACATTTCCATTTAGGAGACTATCGTAGCCTTGCATCTGCTGTTTAATCGAGTCACTCGTGGATATTAAGCTAATGCTTTTCAAGAGACTATTATTTCAAAAAGTATAACTCACCTCCAATTTCATAAAATGTTGCCTCAATCAACAATTTCTGCAATCTGAAATATATTTAAGAGAAAAATTATCTTATTTAAGGTTCAAAAGGTTAGGGTGACTCCTTTGGTTTCACTAAATAATAACACAATTGTTTAGTTTCAAAAGATATAATATAGACACTACATATGTTCCACCACACTGTGGGGGTGTGCAAATACAAATTGAATTTACAAAATTATGACTTATATACAAATACAGAGCAAGAAGGGGGCAGGTGTTATGTGTAAGGACTTTTGAAACAAGAATAAAAGAAGACGAAAGAGGCTAAAACGTCAAGAAAATGGACTCAAATTATAGGTTTAATAATAAATTCGAAATCTTACATATACAGGAAAATAGCAAAAAAACTTAATCTATTAGAAAGCTTCGAAATTAATAAATTCAACAAGGTAGGTATAATGGAACGGACAGCTAGACTCCCTACTCAATTCAATATTTTTAAATCAAATTTTAACAATATATTAGTATATATGTAGCAGCTTTACATACAAGTTTTCAGCCCTCTCCGTCTACTCCTTTTACGTGGTGCATTTAATTTGAAACCTATATCTACACTATGTATGGAATAAAAAAAATGGAATAAATTCAATAATAAATAAATGGCGACGTGGTCGATTGGTATTTTTTGTTGCGCATTTTTTTCAACAACATATTTGTCATGTAAGAGTAGCCAATACCAACTTTCTTATTTTAAATGCAACACCCCTATATTATTCAATTTTTGGATTCTTCAGAAAATTCTAGATATATTTCATGTACAATATCCTATACCTATCTTCAACTGTTACGGAAATATTAAGTGTTTTCAGATTTATTGCAAAAATTCACATTAAAAAAAGAAAGTTCTTTTACCGAAATTCACTACAACAGACACGAAAACCAAAAAGTAATACTGTTTATTTCTTGACATGGTAAAAAAATAAAAAACATTAATATCAATGTAGATGTTCAAAATGCTCGCCGCGAACGTCTTGACAATATCCTATTCATAAAGAGAAATTTCTTCTAGCGTTACTCAACATCTCAGGCATGACCGATCTAATCGCAAGCGTTATTCGTCTTCTTAAGTCAGCTAAGCCGAGGAGTTTATTTTTGTATACAATACTTTTGACATATCCCCATAAGAAGAAGTCTAATGACGTCAGATCAGAGGATCGTACTGGCTATGGATCCTCGCTTCACTAGCCATCGATTTGGTAATATTCGGTTGAGGTACTGCCGGGCATTGATTTGGTAATGGGGTGATGCTCCATTTTGCTGAAACCATATCATATTCGCAGGAACTATGGGTTTGCTGGATCAGGATCTAACTTTGTCAAAGTTGATACGACATTATTTGGTGAGTAGTGCTAAATAATTATCGCCATTCAAATTGCCATCAATGCAAAAGAGACCTATAATATGTTCTGCAACAATTCCTGCCCAAACATTAACCTTTACAGGGTATTGCGTATGTTCTTCTCTCATCCAGTGTGGATCTTTTGTGGACTAATAGCGACAATTTTGACAATTAGCATGACCGCACTGATCAGAACACAAACATGTTCTAATTGGATCACATTTTCTTTTTTTAATGTAAATTTTTGCAGTCAATTTGAAAACAATTAATATTTCAGAAACAGTTGAAGATAGATATAGGACATTGTACATGAAATAGGTCTAGAATTTTCTGAACAATCCAAAAATTAAATAATATACAACATGTATAGAAAGTTTTATGGAAAAAATGTAATAATACATGCGAATATACACCGTAGTCCCCGGATTGAGTTCACAATAGGTATGATTGACCACAAATTTTCGAATTGGAATTTCATGTTTTGGGATTCCGCCCTGCTTGGTCTGAAACTTATTTTTAGTTTACTTTCGACTTTTTTAAATCAAGTAGGCCTCAGTTGGGCTAACACTATTTTAGTTCCAGGTAAACTACCTTTTCCGTTCACAGTACGCCAAAGTGTAACTAAGAAAAGTTGTTCAGAATGTAAAGTTATGACGTTATGCAACGGTCGGCCTACTTTGATAAAATCCATTATTGGTCAGTATTGCAATTGAAACAGCAATATTAACATGATGTGGCTTAATAAAACCATCGATTACATGTCAAGTATTTAATGTAGTATGATATGGGTCGTTATCTTTCATATCGTTAAAGTAATATCACAAAACTCATTTCATTGCGAAGTAATGACAATATTTTTACAATTTTACAATTTTCTGAAAATTGGCATAACGCCGCAACTTTACATTCTGAACAACTTTTCTTAGTAACACTTTGACGTACTGTGAACGGAAAATGTAGTTTACCAGAACTAAAATAGTGTTTGCAAAACTGTAAAGGCCTACTTGATTTATAAAAATCGAAAGTAAACTAAAAATAAGTTTCAGACCAAGCAGGGCGGAATCCCAAAATATGGAATTCCAATTCGAAAATGTTTGGTCAATCATACCTATTGTAAGCTCAATCCGGGGACATATGGTATGTCGATATACATTGAATGTATTCAATTTGGCTGATACACATTGTATATATGAGCAAAGAGAATGGATTTAGTACAGATGATATTTATTAGTTTATAAATAGTAATATAAGAATCTGGTCTCGCATACGCGCATGATATTGTAATATTGGCAGAGACAGAGGAAGGGCTAAAGGGAGCGGCAGGACTGATGGGAAGGTATCTGGAGAAAAGGGAATTACAAGTGAATACAGAAAAGATAAAGATTATGGTGTTCAGGAAGGGAGGGGGGAGGAGGAATGGAGTAAAAATAGATTGGAAGGGTGGAGAAATAAGAGAGGTGAAGGTGTCGATGTATCTGGGATGCGTGATGGAGAATGGGAATAACTTCGGGGAGCACATTAAATATGTATGCGACAAGGCGAGGAAGGCGGAAGAAGGGTTAGTAAATATGTTGTGGAGTAAGGGAAAATGGAAGTTTAGAGAAAGGATGACAGTGTGGGAGGTGTGTGTAAGGAGCATATTGATGTATGGGGCGGATGTATGGGGGGGATGAAAGAGGAGAGAAAGATGGAGAGAATGATGCAGGGAGCGTTGAAGAGGGCACTACAGCTTGAAAGATCTACGCCAGAATACATAGTGCTGCAGGAAACGGGATTGGAAAAGATGGCGGTGGAGGCAGCAAGGAGGGTAGTGAGATATGAAGAAAGGATGTGGCTATGGGGAGAGTAGAGAATAGGGAAAATGATATTAAGGGAGTTACAGAAAAGAGGAGAAAAGAGAACAGGATTATCGAAATGGGAAGAAAACAAATTGACGTTATATGAGAAGGCAGGGTTATCGGCGTGGGAAGTATAAAGGAGGATAGAGGAGGGAGAAAGAAAAATGATGGAAGCAGGTGGACGCGCAGGAAAGAGAAGGAAAAATGAAGAGAGCACAATACAATGAAAGATACAAGGAGATATATGTATACACATAGAGGCAGGCCGAAATATTTGAGAGGGGAGAAAACATGCCGAGAAGAAATTATTGCACGGTTTAGGTTCGGGAGTGAGGAAAATGGAAACAAATACTGGATGGATGAGACGAATAGAAGGTGTGTGTTCTGCGCGAATGGGGTGGATGTATGGAGGCATTGGATGGAGGGGTGTGCCAGGGTAGAATGGAGTGAGGAATAGCAAAGGAAAGGAAGGGAATGGAAAAAGTGTCTAGACGAGAATGGAGAAGGAGTGGAACTTCTGGCAAAAGCAAATGAGGCCCGAGAAGCCCGGAGATAAAAGGAAGGATCACGGAAGAACGTGGAGGGAGTAGAGCAAGAGGAATTAATTGATTTATTACAATTTACTACATTCAATTTTGCAGATAGCTTCAATATGTGTGAACTTATAACCCACTTTTGTTTGTAGTAATGGATGAATAATATCGCAACATATTCGTTCAACAGTTGGTCATACACCATACTCAGATATTTCTACGATCGTAGTACGCAAATCCATGGCTATTAAAATATTGTGAAAACGATGATTAAGCTGCTTACTTAGGAATCTCTCCAATATTCGACGCGTAAAACGCAAAAAGATAAAAATTAATTGTAAACAACGTTCATAGAAATATCAAGCACACAACTTAAGGAGTAAAGCCACCATGCGCGTCAAAATGAAAGGAGAATTTTAGGAATTTTTTTTTACAGAAGTAGGGTGAAAAATCTGTCGATTTTTTATGCAGTACTTTATGAAATCTCTATGAGTACAAAGTAGTTTTTGATTGACAAATGCCTGCCCCGGGATGCGGTTCCTAAGATGAGTTTTTTTTGGAGATCCAAAATGGGCGAACCTACTGTACCCCCAAATGTGAACCTAGAATAAAAATCCAAACAGTTTCCTTCAATATATGTCATAAACTGCTGGATCACGTATTTTACTTATTCTTGAGTGTTTGAGGAAGGTTCTGAGCTAATAAAAAAAATTGATTTTTTAAAAGTTGTATGGTGGCATTACCCCTTAATTACTATTAGACTACTATTAGACTAACACTAAGATATAAATAATGAAGTTATTAAAAATCTTGTACTTGTAGTGCTGTAGCAGTAAACTTCATCCAATTAATTTAGTATAATAAATACATAATTATAAAAGGATTGAGTACTCACTCAACAAAATCAACGGTGTTGCAATGCGTCGGTAAAATTGCTTATTAAAGTGGCAAGGGGTTGGCATGTCTGATGGAACATTTACCTTGGAACGGTATAAAAAATGTTTAGGAAACAATACTACAAATGTATTAAGAAATAACAATTTGTTGAAAAAGTTTCGTTTCCTGATTCTCAAATTTTAATTTTCCGGTGTTGCTGGTGCATACACGAGTATTAGTTACTATACGTATACAATCCTGCGAATAGCGATTCAAGTTATTACTATTTGCTTTGGGTTCCTGACTTAATCGCTTTATTAGCGATCCTGCCTACTCAAACATTTGTACCGGAAAACATTAAAACGGCTATTTTTACCAGGTGCGTTGGGGCAGTGCCGAAAACGGCGGTCCATGTAACTGGAAATTGACCTCGCCGACTCCGAGTTTAGCGTCTTTCTGGCACACGAGGCGTAATTATCTCCCGCTGGGTTATTTGAATAGTGTTCGGACAAAGAAGTGCAGCGACTGGCGCATGGTTATTCGTTCTGTCGTAACGTACAAATCACGAAAGTGCCTTGGCGTGATTTACGAAAGCTGTTACGTCCGTCTCACCTCTCACCTATCATTAGAAAAGCAAATTTCGTTGTTTATACGAGTGGATACCGCAATAAATTTCGTAGTTTTTGGTGCGTGCGTGATTTGTTCGTTGCGCAGGCTATTAATTAATAATAACTAATATTAATTAGTGGTCGAGTGGAATGTGGATTTCAAAAAATGGAAAATAATTTCCCTTTATCTTAGTTCACATAATTCAATGGAAAAAATCGTTAAAGAGTATTTTATGTTTCCGGCACAACAATAAGTCGAGTCGAGAATTCCTGTACTACTTGTAGGTTTCAATATTGTTGTAATGGTCAGTGTTGATATGTTGTAAAAATATTGAAGGAAAACGTTAAAATTGCATACAGTAGCGGCCAAAATTCTATCACGTCTTGGATTTATATATATATATAAAAAAACGATCAATCAATAATGGCATCAACTTAAAATCTTAATACGACATTGAAAAAACGTATTTGGTATAGCATAATGATAGAAATTTTGTGTTTAATTCGTTTATTTAAAGTTACTCAAAATGTGCCATTTAAACTTGCGCAAAATGAAGTCCGTTTTAAAGGTAGCCATGAAACGAAAATAACCATTGAACCAACGTTTCTTAAAATCTGTCAAAGTTGTCATGGCACGAATTACGGGTCAAGAAAACAAACAAAATGCAATTGTACGTGGACGGCAGCAGGGAATGACCCACGAAAAACTTTCTCGGCAGTTTGGTGTTGGTAAAAGTACCATAACTACATTTTTGAGCCGGTGGCAAGTGCAAGGGCACGTGCAGAAGAAGAAAAACTCAGGACGATCAAGAGTAACTCGACTAACAGCATTACGCGTGAATTATCCATCGGAAATGAAGAGTTTCCTTCCATTCGGACAGTTCGACGTCGTTTACAAGCTGCGGGACTCAATGGACCCCGCCCTGTTAAGAAACCACTCATATCAGCAAAAAATCGAAAAGCTCGTGTTGAATTTGTAAAAGAGCATTTAGAGCGGACTGCAGATCAGTGGAAACACATTATATGGAGCGATGAATCAAACTTTTCGCTGTTTGGAAGTGATGGTCCAGCTTACGTACGACGTCCTATTGGCACACGCTTCGACCCACCTTACCAACTTCCGACCGTCAAACATGGTGGAGGCAACGTGATGGTATGGGGTTGTTTTAGTGTTCAAGTAGTTGGTCCTCTCCATTGAATTGATGGTATAATGAATAAGGAAATGTGCATGAGCATTCTGGAAGATATTATGCTTCCTTTTGCTCGCGATAGTTTTGATCGAAGATTCATTTTTCAAGAGGACAACGATCAGAAGCATTCAGCGGGTGCAACTTAATAACCATCGAGTGAACGTAATGAAATGGCCTAGTCAGTCACCTGATTTAAATTCACATGAGAAACTCAGGGACGGTTGGATCGTCGATTAAAATATATAAAAGCCAAAAACGCTAATAAAAAATTTCAGCAATCGGAAGAAGTGTGGTACCCGATTCCACCTTCGGTGGTTGAGAACCTAATCAACTCCATGTCAAGAAGGTGCCAGGCTGTTATCAAAGCAAAGGGCTACGCAACCAAATATTAATATATTTTAATGAAAATAAGTTGATATTGCGTTGATAAGTGTTATTTTTCCTATTTTTCGTTCATAAAATATTAATACTAACAAAAAAAATTTAGTATTTTTTTTCTTTCATTGTATTTGTTATTTTCGTTAGTGAAATATGAATGGTATAATAGGTTGAAACATGTTTTTCAATACATGCTACATCACTGAAGATTAAAAAATATACATGTTGTGAGATGGAGATGTAGTAAAAAAAGCAAAGGTGATAGAATTTTGGTCGTTACTGTGTTTAATGCAAGTATTCGTATCTTAGCATTATTTATTTTGCATAAACTGAAATATACTCTCCGTGGTGTTCATGGGATGATTATTGGGTGCTAGAACATTCAGGTTGCGTACATAAGCTATCACCAACAATGTTGTTTATACATATACTTTCAGCGAAGTTCGTTTATTACTGTTGAAAAATATTATGCTTATTAGCAATCCAATCTTTTACGGTAATCAATTGTGATTATCAAAAAGGACCCAAGGTGTGCTTGTTTTTATTTTTGTATCTAAGTCCTAGATGTATATTTAGGTTTGTTAAAAGATTTCGGTTCTTTATCTGCCCTAGAAACGACATTATTTCTTATATACGTCATATATACATTTACATTGAGCAACATTTAACCTTTTGTAAAAGTCTTTTGGGTGAAAAATAAGCAATTTTTGAACAATCGCTGTAAAGTAACGAATGGCAAGTTGAAAATAAATAAATTTCGAGTTTCATCACTTGGTAAAATAAATGTAACAAATATTTGGTTTCAAATTAAACCAATAATGAATATTCGTCGCCACCGTTGATCATATGAAAAAACAATACGGAAAACATCGATGAAGGGAAAATAAAATAAATCGAATGAAATAAAACAGAAAAATGTAGTGAAGTTTGATTAACACTTGCTGTAGGATATTTATAGAAATTATGGAATTAAATATTGCGAACGAAGGTAAATCATTTCATAGCAGTTTTCAGTAGTCAAAAATGAGGCCGTATGTTTGACGATTTTATTATCCGAAAATGTTGAAGTATGAAACGTTTTTTAATACTTACATCTGTAGTGGAAAATTTCGCCATTAGCGATATTATGCATCTATATAACTGCACTCTACTTATGATTGAAGTGACGCTCTTGCTGGTTTAGATCGACGCACTAACGAGCATTTTGCCTCAAAAACTGGACGAAATTATTTTAACTTATTTTCTTATTGGAAATTAATAAAAATGCATGAGTGAATACAGTTAACATATTATTTATTACGTGTAAGGAAAAAATCATTAAAAAACACAAAATATCAATAAATAGTACCAATTGGCTCAATCTGATTCATCAGATTGGTTGATTCTTGCAGTTTCTTCTATATCTATTAAAATGTTCTATTCTTCTGGCTCTAACAGTTCTAAAGTTTCTCTTAAGAAGGATTGGCTTTTGCTATGTTTGCGTTTCCTTGCAGAACTTATAAATGGGTCCGATGTGAGAAGCAGTCTATTCAAAATATCTTGATTGCACTGCAGCCGTGAAAATTTTCTCGCATAATCTTGTCGGTATGCACGGTAGTGCTTATGACGGGCCTCCGCAGCCTCTTCTGCTAGCTGGCCTATAGATAAGATGGCATATTTTATTAACGTCGAGCCATGCACAAGGATTTTGTGTCAAGTACGGATCATTGGATGCCAACCGTAAAGATCTACATACATTCTTGCAGTATCTTTGCAGAAATAATCAAATTTCTCTGAATGTATTTTGTGACCAGAGGACATCGCTTCCAGGATCATTTTAAGTTTCAAAATAAACTCTTTATTTATGCCTGTGATTTCAGATGCTAATTCCGGGTCGGCGAAGAATCTTCTAGACGTGTTGCCCGAGTTTGTATTACCGAAACCAGTTTTTGGCATATCTATTATAAGTCCCGTCCTTTCCCTAAATTCTTTCTGTATTTTTTCTTTGGTTTCTTTAACTACTGCTTTATCTTCTGTGGATCGGGCTTGCCATTTTTTTGGTGGAAGTTTGTATGCAATATGTATAATTGTTTCTAACAAGCGTATTCTTGCATGAAGAATTGATAGACCGAATCTTAATGACTGAGGATCCTCCACATTTGTATTTTCAAAGTCATTGAAGTTTTTTGAGGTTTTTCCACATATATAGCATCTCATGGTAGAGGAAGTACCAGTCGCCGCATTGCAAACCTTTGCATTTACCATGGTTGGAAGTAAAGCATGTCGCACGAAAATGACTCCATTTGGATTTTCTATTTTAGTTTTCAGCAGATAGTTTGCTTGATCTTCGACATACTTCATTTCTTCCTTCGTAATGTCCACAGTTTTGTGGAGAAATCTAATGCGGATTGGTCGACAACAACGAGTGGATGATGGTGTGGGATTTTGCCATAACATTTTTATTCTATCCCCAACATGTGACTGTAGTCTCAAGGGCACCAATGAACTTTGGAATACGTTTGAGTCATCATAAGAGCTATCTGAGAACTTTTGTTGATAGGCAATTTGATGAGAGCCATCACAGCCCCATTTTGTGAAAGTTCCAGGTTTTTCAATTCTTCATCCTCAAGATAAAGACAAAGTCTCATAACTGTGTGATCGAGTAAGTCTTGAAGCACAACTTCAACACACATCTCCTCCGTAACTCGGATTGACTCTGGCTTTGGATAGCAGAGTTTCGTTGCTTCTCTTATAAGAGTATAACAAGGGAATACACCCTTATTGGAATAGTGTAACAACTCCCACTGATTCCTTGTAAAATCTCCCACGACAAACATTTTCAAAGCTTCTTCAGGGCTTCTTATGTACCGTTTGGCTCTTGTTGGTGATGAAGTTGCATCTATTATGAGTTTAGAGGCCACAGCATTTTCTGACATTCGTTGACTAACGCTAGCAGCGAAGGTAAGCTCCTCAACAGGTACCTGCTCGCGGAGTTTTTTTGTTTTTCGTCGTTTACTACGATCATGCAATTTTCCGAATTCCTTGTTTGGGCGTCCCGGCTTAGAACTCGGTGTTCAGTTATGTACGAGTATTGACGTATTTAGCCATTTCTCGTTTTTCTTGATAAATCTCTCTTCAATATAGTTGGAAGATATTAAATCGTGACTTAAGCTTTTGGAATTCGTTTTGGGGACATCTCATCATTTCGCGGAGTTTATGCTTCATAAATGATGCCTTATCTTCAATTTTTTTTATGTGCTTTCTTTGACAAACATGTATAACGTTTTCCGAAGCACCTCAATAACATTTGATGTCAAATCTGTAACAATAGAAAAAGAAACGATATAAGTTAAAAAATAACCAAAATTATTGAAAAAATACCAGTGGAATTCAAAGTACTTGTTTTTAAGTAGTGGAAAGATGTGGACAAAGTTTTGACTGTTATGATATGGTTTATTATAAAAAAAAAATTATAAACCGATCTCACTCGGCACTATTAGAAAAACACTAATTTGTAAAAAACAACATACAAAAGTCTAAGAAATTTTCTTGCATTTTATTATTGAACTCCAGATTCCATAACAATTTTTTTTTAATATTCACTTTAAACAATTTCAAACACCAAACACAAGTTTGAAACAAATAGAGCGTATCGAGAATCTATGCTTGCGTACTGAACAAAGTACAGATTCAGATTGCATGGCCGGTGCGCGGCTACATGAAGTGTTCACCTAATTATAGTTTTATGATAGTACGGTTATTCAGGTATACAAAAACAACAATTTGGGTGATATTTAAGGTAGTTTGTATTTCTCACTTTTGTCCGGTTTTTGAGTCTAAATGTTCGTTAGTGGGACGTATCGATTAAGGCTGAACAGAAAAACTTCTGCCACCAAAGCAATCACTACCGCGTCGATTTAAAACAAATAGATCGCGAATTCGATACCTTTCGAAATATCTCCGAATAATCGTCTACGTGTATTAAACAAACCAAATGACGAACAAAAATGAGGAGTAGACACAACGTTATGTATACGTTTGGCATGCGTATGACCATTTAACAACAAAGCAATGAAAATGACACATTCCGAACATGCAAGGATTCTTGTAATTAAACCTACCTAATTAAACGCACATTGCTCGAAATGAATTAACCTTGCATTCAACATACACACTTTTAATTACAGTGACCTAGGGATTAATTCAAAAATTTAATTTAAAACTCGAAATAATTAAATCTTGCGTTCACCCCGAGACCGCCATTGCCAATGAACTCATAAGCCCATAATTCTGCACCGCTGATAAATAAATGTATCTACTTTGCGTTAACAATCGGTCCATTATGATACTGAAATGGGCTCAAAACAGTTTCATAATAGAGGCTATTATTAAACTGTTTTTGGTAAGTATTTGTTCTGTAAGATTGGCGACAATTCATTCCACTGCCCACGACACGCATCAAATATCGAATACATAACCACAATCTCAGGAACGTGTTAAATTTATTATAATTATTAATGCGCTATTTGATCAACGAACAAAACGAAAAGCTTGCACCAGAGCAACATAACTTCAATCATTGCTTGTAAAAATTGTACAATTATTATACACGTTGACAATAACATTTGATGTATCCTGGGAATTTATATTAATGCCAGGTAAGTCTTGAGATACAACATTCTGTTGATAGGTAGAATTATTTTGTATATTTGCAGTGTGTTGATGTTCGTTGAATTCATGCTGGACATTATAATTAACGATGGACGCACTTTTGGTAGAAGTAGATGTGCTTGGCTGTGAGGTTGCTGTTTCAAACGTTTCAGCCACCTCATTTTTTTTCTTCAAAGATGCCTCAATGTATCCTGCAGCTACAGCCGAAGACTTCCACCCTCCGTGTCGCTTAATAGTGAGCAAGTCACCACCACAATTGGTCAAGTGTGATGCACGTGAACGTCTGAAACAATGCCCAGTGTACTGATCGGGATTGGGCAGCTTGAGGAAAGACGCAATAATTTTTGGCAGTTGGCCAATTTTATTGATGCCAATGGGACTTAGTCTGCACCGGCCATTCCTATACGTCATAAAGAAGCGTTTGGTTGCTGCACCTTTGGGGCGAAGATTAACATACTTTTTTTTATTAAGTTAATCCACTGCACCTCAGTGATAACAAATATTCTTGGCACGTTCGTTTTGGTTTTAGGGACATTGACAAGAATAGTGTCCTCTTTGTATTGTATGTCATCAATAGACATGCGAGTTAATTCATCACGCCTGCAAGCGCCTGCATAGCCCATTATTAAGACAATCTAAAAACCAAACCAATTCAAAAACATATTTAAGAAATAAATGTATAGAAAGCAATCAATAAATATGTTACACTAATTGTGTCCATTTTTTCCTATTGTTTGCAGCTTTGCAAGTTTTTACGTCACAGCTGAGTACTCATTTATTACAAACTTACTTTTATTGCC
The DNA here is from genome assembly GCA_959613385.1 of Geotrupes spiniger. NCBI lineage: Eukaryota > Metazoa > Arthropoda > Insecta > Coleoptera > Geotrupidae > Geotrupes > Geotrupes spiniger. The sequence continues at coordinate 4,443,107 of OY390738.1, forward strand.
AGATATGACACATCATTGGCTTCATGTAGGAAACGATCTATCTCTGCTGCTTCTAAAATCTTAGACTTTTTAGGCTGATAACCTGCAGACTGTTGCTTCAAAAACGCTTGGAGCCGTGCAAACTTCGAAATGTCAATATTGCGATAAACATTTAAACAAGTTCGCAGCATGCTATAAGATGCCCACAGTGTAGAAGATTTTTTTGACTTGCTCATTAAGTCATAATAAGCAAGAACCACGTTTTCCGAAATATTTTCGATTGCATTTTTGGCACACCACAAAGTGAATGCGTTGTACTCTTTCTCATACAACGTTCTCGACTTAGTTGGCAACAACTTAGTTACTGCCTCCAGAGCGGCTTGTCTTATGTCTGGAGGTGTACAATTTATGTTCGGCTCTTCTGCCATATTTTTGACGTTTTTCAAAAAATTTAAACGAATTTAATTATTTCAAATTTTATTTGCCGCCTGTCAAATATGACTTGACGATGTCGGCATCGTTACTCGTAAATATCCCTAGGTTATAATGCTACATTATTGTGTCTTCGAAATTTTGAATTTATATAAAATCAGTAACGCAAAGTAGATAAAATAGTATATTATACTCGTTTACTAAAAGCCATTGTAGCACTTGTTCCATTGGAGCAGTCCTCGCTTCGCTCGTCGTGCCCCAAACCCACGCGTGCTACAATAAGGCCTCTTAGTAAACTTGTATAATAATATACTATTGCAAGCGTCAGAAATATAAATGTTACATCGTAATAATTGAAATGACACGTAACGTTGTCATTAAAAGCCAACGTAGTATGTGGTAGATGTTGAAAGCATCTACCTCGTGCGACCAATCGCATAATTTTTATCGCATAAAAACGGTGCAATTTGTTCCGGTTATTTGTTGGTTATATGAGCACAACGTATTACCCTGTCGTTGACTTAACGGTTCTACACATTTCACATTTGCAGTTTTACGTCTATCGATGTTTACGTTCACAAATCCCGAGTCTAAACAAATGACATTTTACCGCGCACTGTGGTTTTATAGTGCGTAACGTCGTTTACAAGTGTTTCGAAAAAGTCACGGCCAACGTAAATAGGGCAATAAAACCAGGCGTAAGTCACACTGACTGACGGCGTTTTAGGGAATTAATGCGCCCGAATTCTAACGAGTTGGAATAAAATTTCCCGAAACGAAAAAATCGAGTTTACGATTGTTTTGAAAAAGTCCGAGTAAAAGTTTTTTTTTTCAGCGACTAGACGTGTCGTTTTGTGTAAACATCACGGTTCACAGGCTTTTGTCGACGCTGTTTGCCTAAATAATTCTTGGGAAGTGTGCTAATTGATACAGCACTCGGTTTTTTCCTTGAACACACACGCGCATTTGTCACGGCGTCGGTAAATATCTCGGTATTTATTAGTCGGCAGGTGTGTGACGTAGGACACATGTCGACGGAGAAAAGTACGCCCCTGCGCAGATCATTGCGGGTGGATCGATCATATCAAATATTTTGTTTTAAAAGGAATGACCCTAGATACTGACATATAAAGTTCGAAATATTTCCAACATTAAACCTACACTGCCAGGTAGCATTTCTAAAAGAAAAATTATCTCTTTCTTTCTGCTGCTCTTCGACTAAAATAAGGACAGTTCACCACAATAAGAAATTACGCCAACTTACATTGTATGTGATTTGATAAAAATATAGTGTTTGCGTTTCATACGGTTAAATTGAAACTCATGTCAATACTTTTTTATTATCCCCCATGAATTATTACAATGTGCCGAAACGAGAAGACTAATAGTATTATTGATATACTTATGCTTAAATAGTCTACATGGAAAGTAGTAATTCATTTCTTGTAAATAAATTAATATCTTAATTATTTTTTAATTGTCATGGAATCCTTATTCTTCTTATTTATAATAAATTAATTCACAGTCATTAGACTAGTTAAAATTCTTTATGAGTAATTTGGGCGACGGATTCTTATCTATCCAGCACCGACAACCTTAGCGTGAAATAATTATTCTATTTGTTTATAATAAAATAGATTCAGAATCATTAGAATTCTCTATGTATAATTTAGACGACGGTTTCGTATAGTTGTTATAATAAAATAAATAAAATATTTAATTGGTTTGAGTTCCTTGTGATTTATTCACAATACTTGTTTAATTGTACTAACACCGGCCTGGCTTATTCAATCGTTTAAAATGAAATTAAGCTTCCATTGGTTTTAGTCAAATGGAATTCTCGATTTAGTCGTTGTTCATTTTCTTGTAGATTTACTGAATGCCTATCTGGACTTCTTTTTAAGGAACTGCTTGTGGAACTTCGGGCTTGGAATTTGGAGAAATATTTGGAAAGAATATTAGTAGTTAAGTTTTCAAGTTTATACCTTTTCCGGTTCCCTCTTCCAATCATCATATGTCCGAACATTTCCTTGACTGTTGTAAAGTTGTAGCAATTAACTTGCGTTTCAAAGAAATTAAAATTGTTGCGTACATTAAACTCCACGACTAAATGAACTAATTAAGCATCAACAAAGAAATCTTCGTTTGCAAACGCACACATTTCTCACGTACATATATTCAATCATAAAATAAAAGTAACCAAAATAAAAATATAGAATGTTATGATTAATTTGTCTTGCCGATCTTTGATTTGGTGAAAGGTTGAACCACTCGTAAGTAATAGAAAATTTCCTCCCGATTTTTCAGGCTCTTGAAAGGTATTCTGTTTGGGGAAGTTTCTGGCATCGGCATCGGCGTTTGTGTGTGGTATCTATACCAACATAAATCGTGTTTTAATGTACTGAATCCCTTATCCACTCGCGATTAATGCCAATATAGGTAATAGTAATTATATATCGTAATATTTATACAGTGTGTCCCTAAAATGCGTGGACATCAGTTAACCACAGATTCCTGGTTCGAAAATAAGACGATTTAACTAAACTTATCTATATGCAATTACGTTTCGTTTAGCTAGTATACTGCTTCAAAGTTCTTTCAAGAAAAAGTTATTTTGTCCATAACGACAGAACGCTTGGATCGATTTGGATAATATTCGGTATTGTACTCCTCACGGATGTAGGTCATCTTTTAAGGTGATATTAGTTATTATCAGTAGACCATCAGTGTACGAAACAATGGTAACCCGGCATAAACCAGTCAAAAACTTTTTAATGTGAAGGCCAATAACTTTCAAAAAAATAGATTCAGAAAGAGGCGTTCAATAGTATTTTTTTTTGTTACTTTGTAATTGATGATATCTGTTAAGGTTTAGACACAAAAAAATAAAATCTGAGGGACCGCGCACTGCATTTCTTAAAACAAATGTAATCTAGCAGTATGATATTCTAAGAAATAAATGACGATAAGGCAATTTGTTATGATATTTATTAGTAACAAGTATGTACTTTATTAGATCTACAGTAAATGTTCATTGTGACCACCATCTTCCTGGATACAAAGGTTGATTCGACGCAAAAAATTGAATTGTACTCGTTGTAACATTTCTGCAATATTCTTAATGGATTGTGAAGCGTTCTGTATTCTGGCCCAAAGTTCGTCCTGTTTGTTTATAGGACGAGAATACACTTTGCTTTTTAGAGCTCCCCACATAAAAGAATCGCAAATATTTAAATCTGGTGAACGAGGTGCCCATTTTGCAGGAGCATCATCTCCTCTGCCTATCCGTTTGTTAGGAAACTGTACATGAAGATGATTCCGAACGTCCAATGTAAAATGAGGTGGTGCTCCATCGTGTAGAAACCACAAGTCGCGTCTAAGATCTAACGGCAAGTGTTCCAATAAATCTGGTAAGGTATTTATAAGGAAGTCTAAATAATTCTCTCCATTTAAACGATTTGGTAAAATGACAGGGCCTATGACGAAACTGCCGATTATCCCTACCCATACATTCATTCTAAACTCATGTTGAAAGTGGCGTTGCTTGCAGACATGTGGATTTTAAATTGCATACACATGTTCGTTGTGCAAATTTGTCATACCCCTCCTTGTGAAGCACGCCTCATCAGTGAAGAGAATTTTCGTATGAAAATTGACATCTTCAGCTCTTCTTTCTTGTATGAATCTACAAAACTCAAGACGCGCGATGGTATCAGCTGGCGAAAGCTCCTGGACGTTTTGTATACGGTAAGGATAGAGCAATTGTTCTTTAAGAACTCTATGAACAACATTCTTTGAAACGCCTGCTTGCAATGCTAAGCATCGACTACTTATTTCTGGATTTTCTTCTATTATTTCCAGAATTTCTGGGGGTGCAAATTGTACGAGCACGTCCACGATCAGCTGTGCTCGGTGCAAATTTTCCCGTTTCCCGAAGGCGTCTTTCAATGTTTCCAAAAGTTTTATGATTGGGCACGCGATGATTTGGAAACCTTTCGTTGTACACTCTAACACTTCTGCGACAATTTCCTTCGCAATATCCTAAAACCATCAACATATCCGTTTGCTCAGCGTTAGTGTAGTTTACAGCCATTATTACGGAAAGAATATTAACTGCTAAAAATCACTAGCTAACACCAACAGAAATTTGAGACACTTCACAATTGATAAACAACAGCTACTGTCATTAAAAGTACGCTTACTTGTCACTAATACATATCATATCTTCATTTATTTCTTAGAATATCATACTGCTAGATTACATTTGTTTTAAGAAATGCAGTGCGCGGTCCCTCAGATTTAATTTTTTTGTGACTAAACCTTAACAGATAGCATTAATTACAAAGTAACAAAAAAAAATACTATTGAACGCCTCTTTCTGAAACTATTTTGAAAGTTATTGACCTTCACATTAAAAAGTTTTTGACTGGTTTATGCCGGGTTACCATCGTTTCGTACACTAATGGTCTACTGATAATAACTAATATCACCTTAAAAGATGACCTACATCCGTGAGGAGTACAATACCAAATATTATCCAAATCGATCCAAGCGTTCTGTCGTTATGGACAAAATAACTTTTTCTTGAAAGAACTTTGAAGCAGTATACTAGCTAAACGAAACGTAATTGCATATAGATAAGTTTAGTTAAATCGTCTTATTTTCGAACCAGGAATCTGTGGTTAAGTGATGTCCACGCATTTTAGGGACAGCCTCTATTTATGTTTTCAAAACGTAAACACATGATTTATATTGTTAAATCAGTAATCAAATTTACTGTCAGGGCTAACGGAAATTAAAAAAAAACCAGCAAGTTTCTCCATTTACCATTAATGCGAAACCATTGCTTGCATGCGAAGATCCTAAATAGAAAGAAAATATACGTACAGAATTCCAATGAATACGACACCATTTTGTTAATTCCTTCTTTGTGTGCATGTCTGTAATCGATGTCTAAAGGTGTTTTACTGATACTAGTTTGTCGTAAATCAGTTGTAATCTTTGCAAATTTTCGTATTATTGTCTTATGGAATTTTCAATAATTAACAATATATACAAACTGTGATAAGAGTTAATAAACTCCAAAATAATTTAGTACTGAATACGATTATGACATGAAGGATTTGAATGGAAACACAAGGCCCTAACGATAACACTTATTGTGCACATACTGATTTATTATGTTGTCACTGAAATTATTTTGAAAGGCGGGTTGCCATCATGACAAAAAAGTTCAACTGATCTAAATTTATAGTTCATACCTTTATATTCGACCTAATTTTCATGAATGTTGGATGTTGGATGTCGAAAACGAACTAAAATGCTTAAGCTGTCTATTTAGCGAAGTTATAAAACTGCATTACCATATTATTTTTTTTTATTAATCCGTATAATTTGGGTGGTTGCGTATTCATTGTTGTTAGGGATTGCTTTTCAAAATGATGACTAAATAGCCCTTCTGGGCGTTTTAAAACTATTTTTACAATAATTTGAAATTTGGGTGCTGGATCAGATTTTAGTCCTCTGGATTTAGAAATTGATTTATTTGTTTTATGTAGTTGTCATTAGCTATTGTTGAGTTACCTTTGCCAGCTTTTGTGAAAATTATTGTGTTAGTTTAGGCTTTCTTTTCTATAGAATTGGCTATGACTTGATCGGGGTGTTTCGTTCGGCTTTTTTTCTCCTTTTTAGAATGTTAGATGATTTTGTGTTTGTTATACGCGGTGCTTTCTGTATTTGTAAGTCCCAAGTTCTTATTGACGTTGATCTTATAACATTTTGTAATACATTTTCTTGTTCATCAACGAATGTAGTATTAGTAAGGTTTATGAAATTCTTACGGAAGTTGTGGTGTGTATAGGTGAGCTGTACGTTGAGTGTTTTTGTTTATTGTTAATTAGTATTTTCATCTTTATCTTTGACTTATAAACTTTTTGTGAATGAGTCGCGTAAGTAGATAAATTCTACATTTTGGAGTTCACAGGTTAAATTGGATCCAGTACCTAGTACCATTGGTATCAAATAAAAAAAAATTAAATCTTCGTATACAGAGACAAGACACAAGACACACATAAACTAGCAAATATTGTAAACCCAACATTAAAAATCACGAAACAACTTCAAAAACTTAATATAATAAACACAGATTACAACACATACAACTCTTTAAAAGGCATGATTATTAAGGGGGGATCCTGCTTTAGAAGGTTCAAAAAATCGCTCAAATCTATGCCTAATATATCTAAGAATATGTATAAAAAGTTATAGCGGCTAATTCGCAATATTTTGAAAGATACAGCACTAAACACAGTGAGGTGTCGAGCAAAAAATATACGAACGCACCAACGCTCGGACAAACGAAGCGCGCCCCCCTCCCCGCAGTCACATAACTTATTTTGAATTCGTAAGAGCTATAGTAGGATTATAACGAGATATTCCATAGGTAATCGAAAATTAACATTTTTCCTGATCGTAAACTTTAGAGCGCGTTTTCTCGAGTTTTCGTTTTTACGATTTTTCTAAACTGGTGGGCGTGATTGCGAGAAAACTAGGAACTTTTTTAGCAAGTTGAAATGATTTTCTCTTCCTGCAAAGAGCACATTTATTTTCAAACCTGAGAAAAATCCTGAATTTCAAAATTTTGGTTTTTTTTTAGTTTACCTAGAAGAGAATATATGAGAATTACAATTTTCTTTGGTTTTTTTTTTGTTTCAGACCAAAATTACGAGCTATATCTTTCCCACCGATTGTGGACTGCAATTGAAAGGTGTTGCACAAATGTGCATAAAAATCGGTTCCGTTTAAATATTTTTCTCTCGAAATATATTTTTTTTTAATGCTCAAATATACACTAAAATGCTCTAAAAAGTTCGCTAGGCTTGCTAATTTTTTTTCTGTCCTAAAAAAAATCCCCTAAAAACGCTATTTTAAGGCCTCCTAAAGTAGGAGCCCCCCCCCCCTTAATAATTCCCATTTATTAAACATTTCGAAGATGATACAGAGTAGAGAAATATATGTCATAGCATTATTATATATTGTTTCAACTACAACATCGAGAAATGTTCCTATCAAAAGTGTAAATTGAATCATAAGAAGCTACATTTTGTACTGAATTTCATTTCGCATCGGTTGCTAGGCAAGTTGCTAGGCAACAATATGAAATATTTCGTGTTCGGTCTCCTGTTTTTGATAACAAAAACGAAGGTGGCTTAAAGAATATAACGTCAAACGACAACATACATAACAGTTTGTGAATTACAAATAAGTTCGTAGTTATTTCCAAGAAATCTGATAATTAATATAGAAAGTGATAGTGATAGTGATAGTGACTTGGAATTGACACCTCCAAATATAACAGAAGCAGCGAATTTAACAACACTAAATTTATTGCAATAAGTTCTCCCAAAATGATTTTCAATAATTGCACATTTAACTTTAATAAATAAAATACGTAGGTAGGAAGTTATTTCATAGTTCCTCTTCTTAATTGGTTGGGCACTGGTATCCAGGCTCTGGTAATGAATAGGTAATTTCGTATTTTCATAGATCCAAAGCAATAAATAAAATATTTGCATATTTATTTGTATCTATTTTTATAATTGTCGTTGTCGTAGAAAAAGTATAGTATGCAACTCGCACAAAATAGCAATTTTGCACTCGTTTGAATTGCAACACTCGCCTTCGGCTCGTGTCGCAAACTTTCAAACTCGTGCAAAATGATGCATCATTTTGTGCTTGTTACATAATATACTATTATGTATGTATATATGTACGTAATAAACAAAACAGTCTAGATGGTGGTGATATTCACATACAAACTGATTGTCAGTCGTGGTTGTTTGACTTGATGTAAGTTCAGCGAATGTAAGTAAGTATGGTCGTCTGAGCTCAAATATAAAGCGAAAAAATTTAATTCACTGAAATTTGTTTTCAAGAATTTTTATTAATTAAGGGATCATCACAGCGTGATCATTCGAAAAATCACTAATTTTCGCGATTTTCTTTTATGGTTAGAATAAGCTAATCGCTTTTTTTACAAATCAAGGAAGTGACAAAGAATACAAAGTAATTTTTTGTAAGTTGATTTATTTATTGTTTAATATTGTAAAAAATTATTCGAAACTCCGGTTGAAAAAAAGGTCCTATATGGTGTCCAAGATTGCGGCCTTAATCCTGATATGAAACAAAAATTTTCAAATTTTACTGTAGGAAAGCCGCTATTGACCTATATAGGCTTTTTGTTTTTTTTTTGAAATTTGAAAAAATGGCGGCGGTTTGAACAAAACGTATCGAATTTAGCCTCGTTTTTCGTAGAAAGAAACTAGGAAAATAAATAAATAAAAAAAAATCTTCCATACGGCGATGGAAAATGACTGGTCTGTTACAATTTGAAGAGTGGGCATCGTTTTGAAAAACACCATTCCGAGAAAAACGCGTTTAAAGTTTGGAGTGAGATATTTTCAGATAAATCGTTTTCTTACGATCAATCGGCGATGCCAGGTCCATACAATATTCCTTGCACTCCCTCAAACAATTCATTTTATGCAGAAATTTCGTTTCGACGAGGTGTCCTGTTCTTTACTGTCCCTAGAGCTTCGGTGTTCCGCAGTTGCGATGCGCTCGTCCTTGTATTTTGCAGCGAAGTCTATGGCTACCGGTCCTATGGTGCACCCCATTGTCTCCGGGATTTTCAATATTGGATCATACCCTTCATTGAACGTACAAGCTGCGGAATACGTCGCGATTTCCACAGTTTGTTTCCCACAGAATATATGCTTAGGAGCGAGTTGCCACACGCAATGATTGAAACTTTCATTGTTGTTTTGAGGTTTGCGCCCGTACATCTCTCTAACAAATCATCTGTGGTCAAATCTTCGTAAATCGGCTTCATAACCTCTTGGACATCGTCATCGAGCGCTGGTGGATGAGAATATTTTTCCTGAAGTCCATTGCCCCCAGCTTTGCGACATTCGCACCACGAATCTCCTCCCCAAGGGCAATACTGCTGCTGGGGATTCGCATAAGTTGAGCTTTTGTGATAAAACGTCGCCCATATTGCTTTCCTCATATTTTCAACAGAATCGGAGTTACGACAAATTGCTAAGCCATAATACTCGGAAAGATTTGTAAACAACATTAGTGTCAATTAAGCTTTTTTTGGTTCGTTAGCATGTTTTTGTGTTGTATTTTTTTTTGCTTCCGAAGTACTGGATCGATTCAAGACAATAGTCGAAGTAACATCATTATTCAAGACAACTTGAGTAGTAACACAACAGTGTTATGCACTTAAGAATTGATTACCAAACAAGCTAAAACATCGCAACAGTGCCAATTGCAAATGCGAAAACTTGTAAATTGTAAATAGTGATAAGAAATAATGTACATAGTTAAAGGAGTTTATCTGCAACAAGCCTTCGTACAATTAATAAAGCCCAGACGATCGCGACGCAAATCATTGGCGTAACATACGTGAGCGAAATTTTCGCCGAACTTACAACTCGCCACGATTCTTGTTCACGCAAACACCTTAAACAATGCATTTTGGACTCTGAAGCATTCAAACTGACAAAATTGACGGTTTTACTGTGTCCAGTGACTAATTTGATGAGTTTCAGATGTTTGCGTTGTTGTGAGAAACGACTTTGTTTTGAGACTTTCTTTACATTTTGGCTTTGAAAACGAGCAAACGAATCACCGTAATTCATTTTGCACTTTGTCAATAAAGGTCTAGTATTAATATAACAAGAACAAATCATTTGCTGTAAAACTTATAAGCGCTCAAAAAATTGTTCCCCTAATTTTGTTCAGCAGTGTATAACAATATTGAAAATTTGAGGATTTTATTGTTAATCTGAAAAAGTAATGCGAGAGGCTGCGATAAAATTGATTACGTACTGTTCATGGCTGGTATAAATACCGCAATACGTGGTGAATATATTAATACCACGTTATTGAAAGAAGTACTAAATGGAATAAGAAACCATAATTACGGTCTCGCGACAAATTTACCTATAGCGACATACATGAAGAGATCTACCAGCATACAAAAATTCTAAACCATCTGAATAATTGGGCTAAATCAAAACTTGATACCATTGGTAACTTGTTCATCATCATCTAGAGCGAGAAATGAAACATCACTCCATTGTGTGTTTGCCACCTTCATTTCAGACCTCCACAAAACCACTATGTGTTCCAAATAAATGTTTTTTATAGAACGATCTTAGCTAACCTTTTTATCGCCAAATAATGTTGATTATTTTTGGATGATCGAAGATATTAGCCATGTGGTACGTGATAATTTTGACGTGGATAGTATTTATTATAGGCCAGTGCGTAAGGGGGCGTTCCGATCTATTATAAAAAATTATGCTATGCGTAGTTTAATGCTGCTCTCTTGAAGGTACTCTCCTCATATTAACGCTGGATGATTAAAGGTCGCTTTGTTTTGCACATGCAGACCGACAATTTTTACAAAATGTCGGAGGTTTTAATTTGAACGCTTTAAAAATATTTTGGAAATTGTAACTAAGTTGACAAAGAACATAAAATAAATAAAACAACCCAACAGTGCAACATGTGCAACGATGCACATGCCGTTCTATCGCAAACTTCAATTCTGACAACTTCTGACCCAATTTAGCCAATTCTCCGCAGACGTTAGATGCTCTGACACATGAGGTACAAGTAGCCTGGGATGAGATGCCTCAAGCAGATAGCGACCACTTGATTAGATCCATGCCTGACGGCTCAATGAGTGTACGCGGCTTCGAGGTGGTCAATCACACTATTAATAAAAACTCGTTTGTCTTTTGTTTTTTTTTGACTTGAATTTTTCATCGATTGTGTTCGGATTTCTATGTCACTTAGTATATAAACAAAATCAGCAGGTGGATACATTCGGAATAAACTGGACGTAGTGCCATGATAACGGATTTAATTCTTAGTTATGTTAAATAAGAAGTTTTATTAACTAAGAATTAATCAAATAAAATAAAATAAATATTCTCCTTATTTTATTTAATCCGAATGTGCATTTCTATAACTATGTTGTCATCTTCAGCAGAAAACTAAATTAATTTACCTACAACTTGACTTATATACATTCATACAACCTGGAACTGATATACCTAGTCGTTACAGTACATAACTGAATTAGGTATAGTCCCATTATTAGATCTCTTTTTCATATATGTCTTTAATAAACGGGAAACTCAACAAACGATGGATAAGAAAATCAAAGGTGGCTATTTTGTGCTGAAAACTTGATTTTAATCTAACGGGATGAATCTGTTGACTATTCTATCGTTGTTTCTTATGACTATCTAGTATCTCGAAAAGGTGTTCTGTTTTCTTTTTCTATTTCCGTGGTAAAATACATACCAAATCCACGCTGTAGGAAAACACTTATATATTTACTCATGATGAGATTAGTAATAAACGGTGACAAACTGTTCCCATTGTTGTCCCTTCTTGCTGTTCATGGGTATATTTGAAAACAATTGTGGAACAAACAAAGTGTAGTTAGTTTTTAATATTCATTGATATTACCCAGTTCAATATTATTCAAATTAAGTAATTCTGCCAAGTATTCTATAGTTTGTGAAACGGGAACGTTGGATAATAAAGCACAAACATCAAACGAGATCAAAATTTCAAAGTGCTGTGTGTTAAGGGGAATATTTATTTTATTTCATTTTCCAACCACAGTCTAGTATCCTAAATAGGATAATACTTATGCTGGTAACATTCTTCCGATAATTTATAACGAAAGCGGCAAAAAAGTTATGACAGTTATAACAGCATAAAATAATGACGTACCAGCACTAACATGCCCCAGTATTTATTTTGCACTGAATTAACAATACGTAACATTTTATGGTCGTTAATTTTGTTTCTTTGCATTGCGTCAGCGTCGTCGAACAACCCACGTATTTTAAACAAAACCCAATCAATTGTGGCTAATGAATATTCCATCGGAGCAAAAAGTCGATGCGGAAAAACATCTTCCGTCAGACGTAACAGGCTCAATTTGTAAGTTAATTTATCAAGAGACGTCGACATATTGATATTATTCAGTCTGCACTGGAAGATTTAAAACTCGAGCGCAATTAATATTTTACATTAATTAGTTCTTGTATGGTCGACGATCGCTATTTCCATCCCGTGCCGCGTCTACCATTCCGAACCGCTTACAACGCGGACACGTTAGCGTTATTTGCTCTGCATAATGGTTCAATTTGTATCACTTTGCTCTCGCCTGTTCAGAAATGGCTAAAAATCGCAAATCACCTCAGTCGTAAGGTTTTAATGCGCGGACGTTCGATTTCAATTAACGTTATGATACGTAGATGTCCGAGAGACGAGATTTCCGCGACGTCAAGTGCTGAGCTTAATTAAATGTTTATTGAACGTTTACAGTCGACTTGAACTCTTGTGCATGCGCGCGGAATGCACATCTCACTTAGTTATTTTCTAAGATCTTTCCCGCTCGTGTACACCTAGACGTATGATCGGTTGTTATATTCTTTTAATTAAGGAGACTAATTACAGCAAATATTGCATCGAACGTAAATTGGGATTACAAATGCGAATACAAATAACAGAATTTATCGGAGTTATTTATAAAGTGTTCACCCAGCGTTACTGAAATGTTCTGTAAATATATAATAATAATTATAAGTAATAGTTTATTCACAATTTCCAAGTTGATAATAAGAATGTAATTATTATGTGTTACTACACATTGTATAATAAATAAGTTATTCACGAAGTAGCAATATTACTTGTGTGTGAAAGATAAGAAGAATCTTTAGAACTTATCAAAATGAACAACATATAACATGAGAATGATTGACTAATACTAATGCCAATACCTATAATCATTACTGATAATAATTCAAAGAACAGTCAATATACAAGACCATTTTTTTTATTAAGAAATAACTCATAACTATAACATTTTTGTCAAAGCTATCTTTTTGTTAAGGTTTGGTCTGGTTAAATAATATATATATATATATATATATATACACGAAAGATGGTCTAATCTTACACCTCAATGGTGTAGTGAACATTAATTAATACAGGTCCATGAAGACTAACTGGTGGATCGCTAGACAATATTGTTTCTGGGTTATTACCCGTCGTCAGTAGCGATTACCAAGAACCTTAGTTGTTGAAATACCTTTACATGTAGTGGCCATCAAAATTTCTTGGCGCGAGCCAATCACTCCTAACGAACCACTGACAACAGAACACTGACGAGACGATACCTTGTCTAACACCTTGCGGAGACTAAACAAGAGACGGCCCAGAAACAATATTGTCTAGCGATCCACCAGTTAGTCTTCATGGACCTGTATTAATTAATGTTCACTACACCATTGAGGTGTAAGATTAGACCATCTTTCGTGTAAATTTTACATTTTTCTGTCAGATTTGACAAGATACATTTTTAATTTGAATTGTTTTTGAACTTAATTGCAGCAATCCTTTTATATGTTGACACTGGACGTTTGACAGTCGTCTCTTGTTTAGTCTCCGCAAGGTGTTAGACAAGGTATCGTCTCGTCAGTGTTCTGTTGTCAGTGGTTCGTTAGGAGTGATTGGCTCGCGCCAAGAAATTTTGATGGCCACTACATGTAAAGGTATTTCAACAACTAAGGTTCTTGGTAATCGCTACTGACGACGGGTAATAACCCAGAAACAATATTGTCTAGCGATCCACCAGTTAGTCTTCATGGACCTGTATTAATTAATGTTCACTACACCATTGAGGTGTAAGATTAGACCATCTTTCTTGTAAATTTTACATTTTGCTGTCAGATTTGACAAGATACATTTTTAATATATATATATATATATATATATATATATATATATATATATATGTTGGTGCGTAAGTTCTCGCGGCTGAAATCTGTGCTTCTTGGTTCTCGGGTTCTGAACCGCGTTGTAGAAATCTTCCCCGAAGGGTCGCTTCGACGTTTCGGCAGAGTCCCATCTGCCATCTTCAGGAAGCTCTTCTAGGTCTCGCTGACTTAGAAGAACTCACGTTCGGAGTTACTCGTTGATCCTTATATTCCGGTTTGTCGTTGGGGTTGACTACGCTCGACTGCTTCTTACTTCGGCTCCTGGTTAATGGACCTTGGTGTGTGATGACCTCTAGCGGTTCCTGGGGTAGTTCCTGTGGCGCTGTCCTTTGAACACTGCTTGAATTGTATTGTTGTAATACTGGTCTCCATGTTGCAGGCAATCGTTGGGCATCATCTCGTGTGTTGAGGATTTCTTTCCGTTTCTCTATTTCTATTGCCTCCCGTATTATTCTGCTGGTGAACTGTTCAATGCTAGCTATTATCTTTGTATTGTCGAAGTCGATTCTGTGTCCTGTGTCTAAGAAATGGCTAGCCAATGACGATGACGAATCTCTTTGTTTTACGGCGCGAATGTGCTCTTGTTTACGGACTTCGATGCGCCTATTGGATTGACCGATGTATGTCTTCTCGCAGTTTCCACATGATATTTCGTACACTCCCTGCGTTTCTAATGGAATTTTCGTTTTTGGATTCCTCAGCATCGTTTCGATCTTCCTGTACGGTCTGAAAGTTGTGTCGATGTTCTGTGTACTAAGGATCCTGCTTATCTTGTCCGTGGTCCCTCTGACATACGGTAGAAAAGCTATGGCTGCTTGTTTTTCTTCTTCCTGGGTTCGTCTGCGGGGTCTGGATGCTCTGAGAATTTCCCGTTTTGAAAATCCGTTGTGCGCCAGTGCTGTGTGTATGTTGTCCATTTCTTTGTTCTTGCTTCTACCATCGGCTATCCTTTCTGATCTGGTTATTAATGTTCTCGCTACCGAATGCAGTTGTGCCGGGTGGTGGTGTGACTGAGCGTTTAGGTACCTGTTGGTGTGCGTCTTCTTCCTGTATACTGTATGGCCGAGACTCTTGTCGTCTCTTTTCATTACCAGTACGTCCAGGAACGGTAGCTGATTGTCTACTTCCACTTCCATGGTGAAGTTTATAGCTGGGTGTTGCTTGTTGAGGTGCTCCAGAAACCTGTCGAGTTCTTCTCTTCCATGTGTCCATACAACGAAAGTATCATCCACGTAACTCAGCGACACCTTTGGTTTTAACTCGGCCGTCTCTATTGCTGTAGTCTCTAGTTCCTCCATGAATAGGTTGGCTATCACAGGTGATAGCGGTGATCCCATGGGTGCTCCACTGGTTTGTCTGTAGCGTTGGTTTTCAAAAATGAAATACGTATTCTTGACGCAATGCTTCACTAGTTCAATGATGTGATCCGGCGGCTGGTATTTCCGTTCCAATATCTCCATGGTGTCGTCTACCGGGACTTGTGTAAACAGTGATACTACATCAAAACTTACCAACAAGTCCTCGGGTTCCACAGTAAGGTTCTTCAGCATTTCGATGAGATGGTCTGCGTTCTAACGAAGAATACACCGCACTGAGGAAGCTGCGAGACAACAAGAACATTATCGTATTACCAGCGGACAAAGGCAACGCCACAGTTGTGATGAACTCTGCAGATTACAAGAACAAAATGGCCGCCATACTAGAAGATCCTGCATACAAACCCATCGCAACAGATCCAACAACCTACCTGGAGAAGACGACAAAGAAGAAAATTGAAACATCGCCACTCGATGAGGAGACCAAGAAAATAACTATACCAAGGGAAAAATCGTCAAAATGCCCGAAGATATATGGCCTACCGAAGATCCACAAACCCGACATACCGCTACGTCCAATAGTGAGCTCAATGGGATCACCAATCCAGTCTTTGGCCAGATTTCTATCAAAACAGCTACAACTTTACGCCGAACAAGCAGCATCATACGTCAAGAACGCAGACCATCTCATCGAAATGCTGGTGGATCGCTAGACAATATTGTTTCTGGGTTATTACCCTTCGTCAGTAGCGATTACCAAGAACCTTAGATGTTGAAATACCTTTACATGTAGTGGCCATCAAAACTTCTTGGCGCGAGCCAATCAATTCTAACGAACCACTGACAACAGAACACTGACGAGACGATACCTTGTCTAACACCTTGGAAGGAAACATTAATTAAAACAGGTCCATGAAGACTAACTGGTGGATCGCTAGACAAGGTGTTAGGCAAGGTATCGTCAGTGTTCTGTTGTCAGTGGTTCGTTAGGACTCATTGGCTCGCACCAAGAAGTTGTGATGGCCACTACATGTAAAGGTATTTCAACAACTAAGGTTCTTGGTAATCGCTACTGACGAAGGGTAATAACCCAGAAACAATATTGTCTAGCGATCCACCAGTTAGTCTTCATGGACCTGTTTTAATTAATGTTCACTGCACCATTGAGGTGTAAGATTCGACCATCTTTCGTATATATATAACAAGTTCTCGGTGCCTGTTAAGAAAACAAAATTTTTATACAAAAATTATTTGCACATACCAGGTATGGGCAAGAAATGCTCAACGACTCCAATTCCTAAACCGGCCCGTCATTATCATTATCTAGTTACGCTTCAATATTTGTTTTAATGCTCATGCATATTCTGATTTAACAATTTGTTATGAAGAATTTCCAATTCGCTCAATAAGTCGCAAATGAAATTTATTGAAACAATTTGTAATTAATTTTTTTTATTTGCTCAACAAGCCGCAAATAAAATTTGTTGATACAATTTGTTATTATTTTGGTTATTTGCTCAGCAAGTCGCAAATAAAATTTATTGATACAGAATGTTATTATTTTTCGTTATTTGCTCAACAAGTCGCAAATAAAATGTGTTGCAACAATTTGTTATTATTTTTCGTTATTTGCTCAACAAGTCGCAACTAAAATTTGTTGATATAATTTGTTATTATTTTTCGTTATTTGCCCAACAATTAGCAAATAAAATTTGTTGAAACAATTTGTTATTATTTTTCGTTATTTGCCCAACAAGTCGCAAATAAAATTTGTTGAAACAATTTGTTATTATTTTTCGTTATTTGCTCAACAAGTCGCAAATAAAATTTCTTGATGCAGTTTGTTATTATTTTGTTTATTTGCTTAACAAGTGCAAATAAAATTCATTGACACAATTTGTTATGCCTTTTTAAATTTGCTTAACAAGTGCAAATAAAATTCAATGAGACAATTTGTTATACCCTTTTATATTTGCTTAACAAAAGCGAATAAAATTCATTGACACACTATGAAATAACTTGCAAAATATTCCATTTACGGCTTATCTAGCCATTGGTTGACCTTAATTCCGGCACCATCTTCTGGCCGCTCGCTCTTCGCTGTTCCATCTTGGACTGGTCGCTGGATTGAACTACCCTTCCTGCCTGTGCGACGGCAGCTCCGTCCCTACTCTTTCTCCCCACACTTGTCTATGTCCCTGGTCTTCGCTTACCAGGTGATCATCTCCCTGCTATATACATCCCTTCTTGTCACCGATTCAAAAATAAAATTCTTTCTAATTTAAAACTAATAAATATTCCTTCCCCTATTATTTACAAAAAACACAACAGTATGTTAATTTTGTGTTTCCGGAGGTATGCTGTTATAAAACTTTGCTCTCAGATATGATTGTTGTCCGACGGTTCTTGCCATAAAAGCAGTAATATACGAGGGGTGATCATTATTTAGCGTCCCTGACATAGTAGGCGTTTAGTGACATTGAATCAATTCGACAGATTAAAGTATTATTAAGTTGTTACGTTGGTTGAATTGTAATTGTAGTCACTTGTTACCTGTTCAAATAATTTAGAATTTAAGTAGACAGTTTAGAGAAATTCTAAAAATGGAAAAATCAGAGGTTCGTGCAGTTATAAAATACGTGTAAAAGAAAGGGTTGTTGCCAAAAGAAATTTATGAAGACATGGTAGGTGTTAATACACCTAATGGTGAGGGTGTTGTTTCTTAGGAAGTGGTGAAAAATATGTCTCGAGAATTTAAACTGGGAAGACAAACGTGCAAACTTGCGAATGGTGCTGGACGACCAGTGACTGTCACTATCCAAGAAAATGTTAATCGTATACACGATATGGAAATGACGGGTAGACGACTGACCATTAGCCGGATAGGTGATATTATGAATTTTTCTTATGGTACTATAGTATGGACTGGCATCGCCGATGTTCTCCGCCACCCCGCAAATTTCGTGTTTTGAAATCCGTTGGTTTATGTTATGGCCACAATTTTTTGGGATGCAGACGGAATTTTGATGACTAATTTTTTGGAACGTGGACATCCAATAACAGGCCCTACTATGCCAACTTAATTTCAAGATTGCGCGATTGCGACAATGAAAAAAGACGGTAAAATTATGTGTTTTTTAATTTCCAAAATATATCTTCGGCGGACCAGCTATTATGACGATAATGAAGTGATGACGGCCGTAAATGACTGGTTGGAAGAGCAACCGAAAGAATCCAGGGGAATCAAACGTTTGGAGCATCATTGGTCCAAATGCATCGACGTTTAGGGTGTGTCATACCAATGCGCGTGTAATTCATGCTTGTGCCGATAAATTTTTGGACACGACACCAAGCAAAATAACTCAGATCCATTCATTTAGCGTCCTTATATTGTAAATGATTTTCATTAACCTTTCGCAGTGTCTCTAGACTTTTAAGATGAGTTTTAGCCACTCCACCCCATCCTATAATTCCACACGTTATATGAGTCCACCATAAAGTGTAAAATTATTTAAATTTATAGGTAGGTAGTCCTAATTATTTGACTCTATCTGCAGTTTTTATATTACATGTGGATGTCATCTAATTTTAGCTTTATTTGTGAGAATTATGAAAATTTCCCGTCATTTGCCTGTTGTACAGTCATTAGTCAATAGTCATTCGCAAAACTATTTCTCCTTCGCTCTTTAATAACTGTAGGTCGTTCATGTAAATGATAAACAATATGAGTCCCAACTTAGTTTCCTGTGGTATTCCATACTCCGTTGATGGGAAATCACTTAGAAGATTACCGATTCTTATATTTTGCTTTCTGCCAGGTAAATAGCTTTTTAATAATAGGAGTGGGGTTCCCCTTATTTCGATATTTTTTAAAAGCGACAAGTATTAGACGATGGCAAGCAGTGTCAAAGTCCTTAGCGACATAAATGAATACGCACAAAGCCGGTATCGTGTATATTTATTTTTATCGTGTATCAATTTTAGAATTGCGTCCTGAGTCGAGACATTTTCTCTGAATCCATATTGTGTTTTTGTAGTACATACTTATCTTTTAAGAGTGTGTCACATGTGCCATGCATTTTATTTTTGATACTTATTGGTTTTATCGAGCTATTTGTGACCCAGCTTTTTCTTTTAATTTCCATATTATTAATCTTTTTACAGCTGGTACATTTCTGAATAGCGCAGATTATGATATTGGTGAATTTGTTTGTGGCGTATTCTATTTTGTCGGTATGTCCTACGAAGTATTGCGTATGTGGTTTTGTAATTTTCTATTATTTATATTCTTAACACACTTGCTCTCATGGCACTGTCCTTTTGAGTGATCTTGCTCCAATATGATTACTAAACAAATGCTATAGTGGTCCATAATATCAGACTTTATTATCATTGGTAAGGATATTATGTCTACTATGATCTATACAAGATTTAGAATCTGCTACTTTTGTGTACGTCGACATAACACCCATTTTTGATAATATATTAGTATATTCTGTACATAGTCATAATTCTTTGATGTATCAATATTTATATCTCTAATAATTATGTTATATATCTTGGATATGTGTTGCGAGAACACATAGGGAAGGGCAAATTAGACATATATGCAAAAAGGCGAGGAAGGCGGAAGCGAGTTTAAGAAACGTCCTATGGGGTAAGAGAAATGGGGGATTTGAGGAGACAAAGAAGATATGGGATGTATGTGTGAAAAGCATATTGATGTATGGGGTAGAAGTATGGGGAGGCAAGGAGCACAAGAGCATGGAGAGGGCACACTTAGGGCAGATTAAAAGGGCACTACGTCTGGAAAGATCGACGCCCGACTATATAATAAGACAGGAGACGGGGTGCGAGAGATTAGCAGTAGAGATGGGGAGGAGAATGCTGAGGTATGAGTTAGAATTGAGAGAGGGGAGTGAGGAGAGACTGGGGAGAAAGGTATTGGAGGAATTAGACAAGAGGGAGAGGACGGGAGGAAAGTTATCAGGGTGGGAAGTAGCGAGGATAAGGATATGAGAAGGCGGGGCTGTCGACAGTAGAGGTGGAAAGGAGGAGAAGAGAGGGGAGACGGGTGGTAAAGGAGGTGGTAGAGAGGTGGAAGCAGGCGGAAGCGCAGGAAAGAGAAGGGAAGATACGGGATGCAAGGTACAATGGGAGGCCAAGGTATTTGGGTGGATGTAAAACGGCGGACGAAGAGAAGCTAATAGCAAGGTATAGATGCGGGAACGAAGAGAAGGCAAATAAATATTGGATGGGAGAAGAATACAGAAGATGTGAAGCATACGGGAAGGGAAGAGATGAATGGAAGCATTGGTGGGAGGAGTGTGAAGAAATGGGGTGGAGCAAGGAGGAGGAGCGGGAGGGCAGAGATTGGAGGAAGGCATTGGGAGAGAATGGGGAAGGGATACAGATATTAGGGGAATTAAAAAGGATGAGGGCTGAGGGTAGGAAAAGGAGGGTAATTGAGAGAAAATTGACATGTTACAGGAAAGGTGAGCAGTCGAGGGCTGGAGAGGGAGGTAGCGGACGAAACGAAGAGAAGGTGGTAGAGATGGAGTGAAGTGGAGAGAACGAGGTGGACGAATAAAAAAATAAAAAGGCACAATGTAACATGAATAACTAGAAATGCCAAATAAAGGTTGCCATCAATATTATATAAACTAGTATCATATATTACGTGTTTTTTTGTGAGCACAATGCAATCAAATCTTACATCTCATAGTTGTAGATGTATTTTCTTCTTCTTCTTCTTCTTTGTTGTAGGATTGCATCCTGTTTGTCTTCAACGATTACAGCCGTTGTTGAGACGCCGAGCTCCAGCTTTCGTACCATCGTATTGGGGGTCTTCCAGGAAGTCTTTTCGATACCGGGAGTCCTTCTTTGGCAATTTTTTGTTGACTGGAATTATCAATCCTGTCGACATGGTCTCTCCACTCTGTTCTTCTATTGCGGCCCCATCTCATCACATCTAGAATGTCGCACTGCGCTCTGATGTCGTCGCTTCTAATCTGATCTCGTAGACTACACCCTGTGATGCATCTCAAAGATTTCATCTCCGCTGTTCTGAGAAGTCGCTTCGTTGTTGCATTTTCTGCTCTGGTTTCGATGGCGTATGTCATGATCGGTCTTACACAGGTCTTGTATATTCTTGTCTTGCTTTCGACGGACATGTACTTGTTCCGCCATATTATATCGCTCAGATATCCCGATATTAACGATGCTTTTACTGTTTGGGCCTTCAGTTCTTTCTCTAGGTCCCTACTGCTTGTTATATTGGCGCCCAGGTATGTGAAGTTCATCACTTGTTCTACGCTCTTGCTGTATACGGTGAGTTTGCATCTGCGCGGCTACGGTTAGACACTGTGTTTTGCTCGTCGATATCTGCATGCTGAATTTCGGTTTGTTCGAACTTATAAAGGAGCCGTTGCAGATCGTCTTCGCTCTCGGATATCAATACGGCGTCGTCACTTTGATTTCGTTGGCCCCCATCCGATACCCTCGCCCCACCTTCTTGACCTCTGTGATCATTTCGTCCATGATTATGTTGAATAGACCTTAAACTGTCTCCCTGTCTTGGCAATGATAGTTATTATACTGGGGTGTAAGTTTCTCTTCTGCAGAAGCGGAACAACGTCAGTCAGCATCTCTCTGTCGAAGGCTTGGGCGAGGTCGATGAAACACATAAAAGCAGGTTTGTTCTATAGCTTTCTCAGTTATCTGGCGTATGGTAAATATTGCGTCTATCGTGGACTTGTTTTTTTCTAAATCCTTGTTGTTCTTCGCATATCCCGGAGGCAGCAACAGCAAGATCTTCGTGAGAAGTTTTGACATCGTACTTAGGAGGCCGATTCCTCTGTAGTTTGCTAGCCAGATCTTTGCTCCCTTTCTGTGTATTGCTATTGTTACACCGTACTTCCACTCCGTCGGAATGTCCTTATTGTCTAGTATATTGTTAAAAAGAACATGGATCTGACCCAGTAGTAATTTACCCCCATATTTGATCATTTCGTTGGATACCTCATCCTCCCCTTGCGACTTTCTGTTCTTCAGTTTGCTGGCTAATTGTTTTATTCTCTTACGGGATATGTTCCATGGTCGGTGAGTGTTATCATCTATTTGTGTTAAGGCATGCATGTGTTGTCTTTGGCTGCGGCGTACAGCTCCCGAAAGTGTTTCTCCCAATCTTCGATTGAATTCTTCGTGGTTTGTATGAATTCGTTTATGGGTTTTTCCTTCTTCTGAGCATATTCCACACCTTTTTCTATCCTCCATAAAGATCTCGCTCCATATCCTCGGAGAATTTTTCCCAGGGTGCTGTTTAGATGTATTTTAATTCATGTAAATTTTTATTTATAGTTCTAATATTATTATGAACAATCTTAAAACTCTATTTGTTATTTATTTGTTATTTATACTTTAACTCATCATTACTTCTTCAATGTTTTGTATAGTAAAACTCTCTATGAAAGGAATTTCAAAATCCTTTATGTATGCATCTATCATTTAAAGTCATGCAGCTAGGGAAATTCTAGCCAGCTTACTTATTACGCTTACTCTCAGCTTTGTCAATTTTCGATTGTTGAATGTTTGTGGCGTTCTTTGCACGATTTTGTAAACATTCACCTCCAGTGTCGTTGCTTAAGTTGGTTTGTCTAGGTGTTGTTTTTCTGTTTGATACTGTTTCTGTTATGAATGCATCAAGATGGTCGACATATTACGGATTGTCAAAAATTAATAAGGCGGGTGGATTATTGCGACCTATTGCTAGTTCGCAAGCTAGCAAGATGGCGCAAAACAACTACAAATAGGTGCTGATAAATCGAAATCATACGTGAAGAATGCAGATCACAAAACCGAAGTGTTGAAGAATTATTTAGTACTACTAGATCAATTGTTGGTAAGTTTGCATGTCGTGTTTTTGACAGTTCCGATCAAAGAAAGCAGAAATATAAAGCTACTAATTAAATTATTGAATTGGGCCGAAAAAACTTATTTCATTTATGATGACCAACGTTAAAAGCTAATGTAAGGGGTACCTATGGGATAACCGGTATCACATATAATGGCAAATTTATTTATGGACTAGGAACCATCAGATCATCCATAAAAAAATCACCTGCCAATCATTGACGTTCTATAAACGAAGATAGAAAACCACCGCCTGAGCCACATATTATAAAGAAATAAAGAAGACCAAGCGCTATCTTAACACTGAATCACACGACAATGTAGGGCAACTCCACACAGTTATAAAGACGGTGAAGAAATGGAGAATATGCACAATGCTGTAATGCATGTAAGCATGCATGTAAGTAGCTTGTAAGCTACTCAAAACGAGAAATATGAAGAGCTACAAAACCAGACAAGACAAAGACAAAATGTCACGTATTCACCTCAACACAGAACCAAAGGAACTGGCTATATTTATTGGCTGACTAAATCGGTACTGTAGAGCCTTACAACTATTCACAGCCGTCGGATAGACTGCTTTGTTGAAACTAAATTTTTGCAAGTTTTGCTGCTACGCAATTACAGTAGTATTTATTGACCGACGTACTGTTAAAGCAAATACTTCGCAGCCCCCGGCACTAAAGGCCGCTTTGTGGAAAATAAAGAATTAATACAAAATCCTCTAAGCATGTCAATAAAGTTCACACTGTGAGCATTCGTCTTAACTGCGAGATGATGAAATAATCCTTAAATCGTAATTTTGTGTATTGGTCACTATATTATCGTTTCTTTTTGGCCGTTTTTCCGATTTTAATGTTTGGATATCCAAATGTTTAAACTCAAAACTTATTTCCCATAATTATACTCGTTAGCTCCGTTGAAACATTTTAGGATTTTACTAATGAATAATCATACTTCACAGAATAATAAATCAAATTTAGTCCGTAAATTTACAAGCGTGAATGATAACTAGCTTATCGGAAAACAAGCGCTATAAAACGCATTGTCATTGTAGTAAATATACGGTTTAGGATAGACCCGAGCTCCCGCGTAAAAACAAAGTGGCAACAATCAAACTATCCATTTGTTCGAAACTATCCACTTACCCGAGTGGATGCCGCTGCGAAATTACAGTCATTATTCAAAACAGTCGTGAGTGATATTTGTACGATCGTATGAAACGTCCACGGGCGGCACCAATTTGTGAAGCGGCCAGCCAACGCGTGCGTTGAAGACGAGTAGCAGCGACGTGTTGCTACGTTGTGGGGAAATGGGAACCGCGCGACCTTGCCACGGGCGCTTCAGACCTGTTGCTGGCCCCTCTTGTGGTGGTTAGTTGTAGTTCAGCCCTTAGCACGCGTTTGAGTCGGCACAGAACGCTATGCTATCAACACCGACCATTACTTATACATATTATATTATACATATATGAAAAATAAGATCAATTTTTCGTGCCACACTAGAGTTAGAATATCGACTATATTTATAAGGTCTGAAATGACATTTAAATATCTGCTTTAATAGTAATAAAAGTTCAGAAAATTTTTCCAACTAGATAAAAGCACAGTTTGTTTGTAAAATCACCTTAATGTTTCATTTTGTGACATAATGGCAAATATAGTGCGATCGTAGTTGCACTTTTTTAAGTTCAAAGTTATCTATATAAGATGTATTTTAATTTCAAATTGAAGTAAAATGCATAAGCGAATGTCTAAGTAGAAATCTTGACTCGCAATTAAAAACTTTACTCAACTGTACTAAACTCAACCATATCACATGTTAATTACTGAGCAAGTTCGACAACCAAAATTTGACCATCACGATCTAAAATATAATTGGGAGCGTTACCTGACTAATAAATCCGATGTTGCAAAATAGTTACTGTTACATACATGACAACAATACATTTAACTGTTTACGTTGCGGTGACAATGAAATACAAATAAACAAAGCTCACTGATAGATTAAAAATTGACCAATCTTCCAATGGATTCAAATAAAAAAGAGAATACATCGGTTGGCGCTAGTTAATTTGAATATAAGTAAATTTATTTGTATTAAAATGAAATTACTAACCAATTAAGGCTTTTGTCTAAACATTGTAAGTGTGCTATCAATTTCAAACTTTTTACTTCACTTTATACCTATGTCTTAACTTTTTCCAGATTTTACTGTTAAGTTTTAGTTCATAACAATTTGAATACAGGTTTTAATTTTTTCTAACCTTGAATATTTACCAGTATGTGTTTCACAATCGCCATTAGATAAGATAATTTTGTTAATAACTGTGGTAGGAAAATACACATTTTATATGGCGGTGAGAGGAATAGTTTGGAATAAGACAATGTGGGGAGAATAAGTCTAGTTCTTCTAATAAAGACAAGCCTTAGAATCTTCATTCTACCATACACGATATTTTGTTCGGAACGGAAAATTTTGTACACTTTTGTCTAATATGATTAACTCAAAAGGTACGTCACGCTCGGACGTATATTTTTAAGAGTTTGAAAGATTACTTGTGTCATTTATAATATGGTAAGTCACATCCGTAACGACGGCAAGATAAAAACCTTGGATCCAATCAAAATTTACTTTGATAAACACCGTTCCAAATGAAATTGCGCACGTCCAGCCGGGCACATGAATAATTTATCCCGTGAAAACACAAACACAGGAACACATAAAGTAAGAGCGCACGAGCACGGAATGCAAACGTTATTTGGGTGTATTTATGTAACGGGTTATGACCTATTGCGAAACCGTCGAATCCGAGGTGAATAACATTATTTGCTTGTTCGAACATCCACAGCGCTGACATGTGCGTTTCGTACTACTTCCTGATATCTAACGTATAAGAATCGCTATGAGTTTCATGAAACATATTTAGATATACCGATGCAGGGGATTCAACCCTTTTGTTAGTTGGGAAAAATCTTACTTAAGGGGGGATCCTGCTTTAGGAGGCCTTAAAATATCGTTTTTGGGGGAATTTTTTTAGGTGAGAAAAAAATGAGCAAGTCTAGTGAACTTTTTAGGGCATCTTATTGCATATTTGAGCATTAAAAAAAAATATATGTCGCGAGAAAAATATTTAAACGGAACCGATTTTTATGCACATTTGTGCAACACCTTTCAATTGCAATTTACAATCGTTGGGAAAGATGTAGCCCGTAATTTTTGTCTGAAACAAAAAAAAAATGGCAATTCTCATTTATTTTCTTCTATGTGAACTAAAAAAAAAAACCCAAAATTTTGAAATTCAAGATTTTTCTCAGGTTTGAAAATAAATGTGCTCTTTGCATGAAGAGAAAATCATTTCAACTTGCTAAAAAAGTTGTTTAGATTTTTTTTCATTAATCATTTTAGTTCAAATCAAATAGAATGCTACTGAAGCCAACAAAAGTTTTGTTTCGTTTTGATTGCTTGTCTAGTTTTCTCGCAATCACGCCCACCAGTTTAGAAAAATCGTAAAAACGAAAACTCGAGAAAACGCGCTCTAAAGTTTACCATCAGGAAAAATGTTAATTTTCGATTAGTTACGGAATATCTCGTTATAATCCTACTATAGCTCTTACGAACTCAAAATATTATTGTTTCGACCGACCGATTGAACTTTTTTCAGTACATAGTTCGGTGTTATGTTACTGCGTGGAGGGGCCCGCGTTTCGTTTGTCCGAGCGTTCATGCGTTCGTATATGTTTTGCTCGACACCTCACTGTGTTTAGTGCTGTATCTTTCAAAATATTGCGAATTAGCCGCTATAACTGTGTATACATATTCTTAGATATATTAGGCATAGATTTGAGCAATAAAAAACAAATCGATCCCACCTTAAGAAACGCTTAAATTTGTATCTCATTTTGAGTTCGTTTTAATTTTATTTTACAATTTTTTTTGATGAAATTGTTTTCAAATTTCTTTAGTTTTCGTACTATAAAATAGAGAAAAACTCACTCCACCGATATTTTTTAACGAGAAAACAACGAAATACTTTTGAAACCTGGAGCAGCTTCGCTACTGACAATAGTAATAACCTTTATTATAAGAACGTTTACTGTTGTACCAAGCTTACAAGAGCTCTGAGAAGGCGTGTTTGAGGGAGCTACATGTTCAGAAAGTACATTCAGGTCTAAAAGTATTTCGGCGGGAAATTAAAATTAGACGAAATAACATTTTATTAAATCGTAATCTAGTAGAATCAACTTCAACTAAATAACATGTTTGATGTAATAAAATAGTTTGTTTTTATTGTTATACAAAACTTATAACAAGAAAAAGAGCAAATACATATACAAATTAAATAACATAAAGATGCAATAACATAAATTTATAATCTGTCATTCTTGTTTAATCTCCGCAAGGTGTTTATCAAGGTAAAGTCTTGTCAGTGTTCTGTTGTCAGTGGTTCGTTAGGAGTGATTGGCTCGCGCCAAGAAGTTTTGATGGCCATTACATGTAAAGGTATTTCAACAACTAAGGTTCTTGGTAATCGCTACTGACGAAGGGTAATAACCCAGAAACAATATTGTCTAGCGATCCACCAGTTAGTCTTCATGGACCTGTTTTAATTAATGTTCACTACACCATTGTGGTGTAAGATTAGTCCATCTTTCATGTAAATTTTACATTTTCCTGTCATATTTGACAACACACATTTTTAATCTGAATTATGTAATTTATCCACTATCACTCTCTTCCGTTGATGAGTCATTTTCTTCATCGCTCCAAACATCATCATCATCGTCATCGGAATCACCGGTAATCACACTGAAGCTTAAAGTTTCTACAATTTCATCATTTAAGCAATCTGCGTTCCACATTTCTTCTGCAATGTGCTTAACATGATTGCATTCCTTAATCCAATGTCCTTCTGTGATTTCTGAAAATGCAGTTCTCACTAAGGTTTCGATATCACTCCTATGCTGTAATACATTAGTCATTGCCACTTTCCTTTTCATCATAGCCCAAATCAATTCGATGGGATTTAAATCACAATGATAAGGCGGCAAACGTAGGACAGAATGACCATGTTTTTTTAATAATTCGTCAACATAATAAGTTTTATTTACAGGAATTTTTTTTACTGACATTAAAAGTTCTGGTTTGCGCAAATCGTTTGTTGTAGGAATGCCATCTGCTTCTAGCCATGAACGTATTTCCCCCTTGCGGCTGCTCTGTGTAGGTGATTTATTTATGTGCTTGCTGTGATGCGGTACGTTGTCAAGGACGATGATGCCATTAGGTGGTAGATTCGGAATAAGCTGCTTTTCCAACCATTGCATAAAATTTGTATGATTCATGTCATCATGGTAATCACCTGACTTACTATTAGACTTGAAAATCAAAAGGGCGTTCTTAACGAAGCCATAAGAACCACTTGCATGCACTATAATATGCCTTTGGCCAGCTCGGTCACTCTTATATACGCCAGGCTCGTCTTCTGATTGCCAACATTTACTCACTCCGTAGGATGGGTTTAGATGAAGGTTTCATCTAAATATGTTATTGGTTTCTTCTCATCGCCTAGACTTTCATTCTCTCTTAACTTTCTTAAATATTGGGAACGCCAGGCAACAATGTCACATCTTTCCATTAATAATTTTCCTTTATTATGTTACTTCTTATATCGAAAACCTAACTGAAGTAGATATTTTCGCAATGTTTCACGTTATCTTTCATTTTTTTGACTAGAAGCTTTAGTGTTGGAACTTTATGTTCTACAGTGTAAATTTCATGCACAGTTCTTAAAACGCCTAGGTCGAAATCATCCAGTTCAATTTTGTTTACAGCTCCAGTTCGTCGCTTTTTTTGCAGATTGTAATGCAGACGGTCCTGCAACTGCAGATTCCATGCGAATCTTCTTTATAAATGTTACAAATTTCCCTGTAGCGGCAGCAGCGAGTTTAGTAGCTTCTTCCATTGGATATGTCCACTGACCTGCCACTTTCTGTCGATCAAAAAAGTCGATAACATTACGAATAATGTTTCGTGATTCGGAATGAACAATTTTTCTGCTCATGGTGACTCTGTAATGAAATAATATCCTAATTAATATTAAACGAAACATGTAAAATTAACATAAACCTGATGATGACTACCTTGCGTCTTGAAAAAGACGATTTTTAATAACACAGATCTGTTTGTGAATGTACATAAAGGAAATATCGCACGTGATTGGTCCGCATAGTTTGTTTACGAAATTAGTTCACATATTTCCTGGGGCTTTTGTAAGCTTGGTGGCACTGTATGTTTCGTAGTTCGTTAAATGAGAATTATATGATTAAAACATTTCTTTACGAGAAAATCGTTCGTACATGAACAGTGTTTCATTCTACATGAGAAAAGTAGGTAGCTCCAACTTTATTAGGAACATCCTGTATTAAAATCTATAACACGGAAATGTGCTGTGTCACAATTTACGAATAGTTTTATTTCTTTTGCTTTTTAGACGATTTCAGATTTTTTTTTTAATATTTACCTTTAAAATTCATTTGTGCATAAATAACTTAATAATAAGCTTATTTTACATATATTATCAAAGATTATTTCATGTCGATTGGTGTGTTTGATTACGTCCATGTAATATAGTCGGTTTAGTAGGTTCCTATGTTCCGACGAATTTCAAACTCATTTAAAACAGGAGAAACAGGCAGCAACTACCCAGAACATCTAACCAAATGCAACCATGAACCCGGCACAATGGGCACAAGAATAAAAATAATTAAAATACAACAAGAAAATATTGAAAGAAAAAGCAAAACCAAAAAACCACATTATCAACACACAAATTAACAACCAATCCAAGTCAACAGCAATAATTATACCGACTCTCCTATTCTACAATAAAACCAGAAACAACGACCGCAACAATAGCACTTCAAAATTGCCGAAACGCGTCGTGATCGAACCAAGAAAATTGTTCCTCAGAACACATGAACCCACCAAACGAACTATATTATTTCATGTCTAAATCGTTGGGTATCTTATTGGCATCGATCGCATGAGGCACTACTTTAGCGCAACACTTACCCGTTCAACGCGGCCTTCTCAAGTAGTGTGTACCAGGTCCACTTATTGAGGTGGAAGGTGAGGACCCACCTGAAGAAAGGAGGAACATATTGGGCGTTTCTAATGAAATGTAGACAGGGATAATTTACTGTAATATGAATTAATACAAATATGTTTAAAACTTGTTTAATTGTGGTATAATGACAAATTTTAAATACAAGAAGATAATATTGGCCAAAATATCTGGACACATTTACTGATGGCCATTGCTATTATAGATAACACAAACGGTGGTAAACTTTGTGAAAAACACTGATCATTGCATAAGGATACCGTACTACCTATGCGTATTCAAGTAAAATATCGTTTCCGCACGGTATTAACATTTAGAAAGTTATTGGATTCTTTTATTATGAATCCCAACATTTGCATACTATTCGCAACAATATTGTGAATAGCTTGTTGAAGTTTAAACTACTGTCATAAGTGATACCTAAATCCCTTACATCAGTACTACTTTTTAATTTTCTCCAGCATGCTTTTTCAGGATGTGGATAGGCATGTATAGATAATCTGCCCTATTCTGTAACTATTGTTACGTAGCAATTGATAATTCTAACAAACTTGAAAACGACTGAATTGATACGAAATCCTAACAAGGGTATCAATAATGCTATTCTGTAACGGGACTTGTTAGCTGCAATTGAAACGAACCCATAACAAGAAAACTAGAAAGTAATTTTGATCGCATCGGTGTTCGCACATGCGCTGGCAACATTACATTTATAACCCCTTCGTATTTAAAGCAGTAGCGTAGTTCGCACATGGCTAGTTTAACAATGGGGAAAAGCACGAGAAATCCGAGAACCAGCGAGAAGTAGCTTGATATGATGCTGAACTTTATTTGTGCTCATAAAGTGTTAATTATTGCAATTGTGTATGCATTCTTCGAACATGATCTATAAAAAGTAAGGTTACAATAATATTTTTTAAAATTTTTATTGAATATAAATTCAACTCGCATACCTATTTTCTACTGCCAGCTAACTCATCTACTAAAGCTACAAAAATTTCTAGCTATAATCGTTTGGACGCTAGAGCGGGCACAGACACACAGGCCCACACACACACAGACACACACACACACAGACACACACACACACAGACAAACACCCACACAGACACACACACACAGAGACGTCTTTCTGAAAAAGTCAGAAACGATTCAGGGGACCTCAAAACGCGTATATCCGTTGAAATCTCGAGGTCGAAATTTTTCATGATTACTATACTTACTTATACATAAAGTATAAGAAAGTAAAAATCCGCGGTGGTCCGCACAAAACTTACTTATACTTAGTTATACTACGCTTTTCGAAAAAACTTTTCAAGTGAAAGTTGTTTAAAATATCTATAATTTATGTAAGAATATTTTTTTCCGTAACGTGTACCGTTTTCGAGATATCGAAAAAGTATGGTCGAAATTTTTCATGATTCCTATATTTACTTATACATAAAGTATAAGTAAGTAAAATCCGCGGTGGTCCGCACGAAACTTTCTTATACTCAGTTATACTACGTTTTTCGAAAAAACTTTTTAAATGAAAATATCAATATCTATAATTTATGTAAGAATTATTGTGATTTATGTGTACTGTTTTCGAGATATGGAAAAAGGTGATAAGAGTAAACCATCACTTCCGGTTGAGAGATTGCGTTCAAAATAGGACGTTTTCCTCCTTGCTACATACAAATGTTAAGTTTAAAGTTTCAGAGCTCTAGCTATAATCGTTTGGACGCTAGAGCGCGCACAGACACACAGACAGACACACAGACGTCACGTTTATTTCGCTCCGTAAATTTGTAAATTACGCGAAGAATCGGTGAAGATTAATATAAAAGTTACACGGTGTGAAGTGCTAGAATCAATTACTGCAAGTGTGAAAAATATTAATCATTATCGACGTCCATAAACGATACAAATAAGTATTAATTAAAAATGTCAAGTATATGTGGAACATGTACGCAGACATTAAACCAGAAATCGCCTGGCCTTCAATGCGGTTTTTGTGAAAATTTCTTTCACGCAAAATGTGTCGATCTCACAAAATCGCAACTAGATACCATAAAAACCAATAAACAGTTATTTTGGAAATGTGCCACCTGCTCAGAATCTACTGATGATACATCCAGTAAACACACAGGGTGTACATGTTGTGCCCTAATAATCATTATTACAATCTATAAATAAACTCAACGAGGCCGTAATCGAACTTAAGACTCAAATTAACACACGAAACTCCGAAAATCCGCAACTAAAAACTGAAGACATTATAGCAGAATTAGCTGACAGACAAAGTAGATCTAATAACATAATAATATATAAGCTTAAAGAGTCTACAGGAAGCTCACTACAAACTAGAACAGAGAAGATAGAAGATAGAAAAAAGGCGACGGAGATAATTAAATTTGTAAAAGCGGATGTAAATACCGAAAACATTAAAATATTCAGACTCGGAAAGAAGATAGGGAACACGGATCGTCCACTGAAATTGAATAACAGGGATGAAGCACTAGGTATGGTTTACAATAAATACAAACTACGAGACTCTGTACATCAAGTAGCAATTGGATTAGATGAAACAATAATGCAGCGACAGCACTATAAGGCCGTAAAGTTAGAGATGGATGAAAGGATGAAGAAGGGGGAAAAATTGAAAATTAAATATAATAACGGGATCCCTACCATCATGAAGGAGAGAAACTGACTAAGTGTTGCGCATGTTAATATAAGGTCAATGAATACTGGATTTGAATTGTTTAGAGACATAATAACGGAAAATTCTTTTGACATTATTGGTGTTACGGAGACGTGGTTACATGAGGACTATCCTAGTGAGTATGTATCAATAAATAATTCGATCTGACCGCCCCACCCGCGGAGGTGGGATAAGTTTATATATAAAAAACGGTTTTAAATATAGAATATATTATAAAGACATTACATATAATACCGGCTTAGAACAGTTGTGGTTAAAAATATTAGTTAATAAGCGTTCTATAGGAGTATGTGTAATGTATAAACAACCAAATATAAGCATAGGCTGTTTAGACAATTTCATTGAAATCTTGGAAAATATTTATTTAGAAGTAGATTCAATTATTATTATAGGAGATATAAACATAAATATGCTAAATAAAGAAGACCGGGATACAATATATTTTGAGTCTTGCATATCACAGTACAATTTAAGGCAAATAGTACAAGAGCCAAACCAGAATCACTAGCACAAGTGAATCATTAATAGATATTGTATGCATTAGTGAGGATCTTGATATAGCTTCGTGTAATACTATTGACACGTATGATATCACCGATCATTTGATAGTAGTATGTAACCTCGAAATGGAATACGACTATCCCGAAATAAGGAAATCTTATTATAGAAAACTTAATGACATAAACCACGATAGGTTTGAAAATGATGCGATGAATATTGATTGGGAGTCAATATATAATATAGTGGGAGTGAATGAAAAAGTAAGAGCACTAACACAAAGAATACATTGTATATTTGATTCACATGCCCCCATCATGCAATACTGCCCAAGAAAAAAAATTGATCCTCCGTATATAACATACAACATAAAAGAAATGATTAAAACTAGAAATAACGCTCTGAAAAAATATACAAAAACAAAAAAACAATCTGATAAAAATTATTATCTGGAATTAAAAAACTACATAACTCAAGCAATAAGAAACGAAAAAACTGCATACATCAAACAAAAATTAAACGCTAATAAAGGAAATTCAGCTGAAACATGGAAAAATTTAAAGAAAATCGGTATAAAAAATAGCAAGAAATTAAACAATCTGAACTTACCAAGTGATATAACTCCGAATAATATAAATGAATATTTTATAAACGTGGCAGGAGATGTTACTATTCATCCAGATATACTTAACACATATATGAATACAAAATTTAACAATAATCGTTTCACATTCGAGAGCATTACGGAATCCGACATATATCGAAATTTGAAAACGATAAAAACAGAAGCAACAGGTATTGACAACATCAATATAAAAATGATTAATATTATATTACCAAATATCATAAACGTATTGGTTAACATAATAAATACCTCTTTATCCACTGGCGAATTTCCGACTATATGGAAGACCGCGATAGTTATACCTTGTCCAAAAAAAGTTAAATGCAGATAAGCTATCAGATGTCAGACCTATTAGTATTTTGCCAACTTTATCGAAGATTATTGAAAAAATTGTGTCACATCAGCTAACCTAGTTAACATTGAGCTATTATTGGCAATACTGCATCATATAGGACTTGATAATACAGCTATCGCTTGGTTTTCTGGATATTTGAGAGAACGTATACAATGTGTCAAATATAATGAGATATTATCAGATATATTTCCAACAAAAAGCGGAGTCCCGCAGGGCACCATATTAGGACCATTACTTTTCTCATATTTATTCTGCATATAGAAAGAAATCTAAAATATTTGTATAATCATATATATGCAGATGATGTTCAACTATACATTACATGCAAATTGTCACAGGTAAATGATACTATTTTACAGATAAATGAAGATTTGTCATGTTTGAGTAAGTGGTGTTGATATGGGACTACGGGTCAACACAGATAAATCAAAGGTATTATGCATATGGAGTGAGTGGAATCTAAAAAGAATTTACACTGACAACATGTTAATAATCATGAATGGAACAGAAATACCATGGAAAAATGAATCGAAAAACTTAGGATTAATCATTGACAATAAACTAAATTTTGAAAAACATACAAACAAGATTGTCAACACATCATTCATGAAACTCAAAATGATGTATGAAACAAAAAATGTATTGGATTCTGAAACTAAGCTGAAACTAGTGGAAAGTCTAATATATCCAATCATTGATTATTGCTCCTGCGTGTATTATAATTTCTTAACTGATTGTAACAAAAATAAATTACAAAAGATACAGAATGCGGGAATGAGATTTGCGTTTTCTATTCCATTCAGACATCATATATCATCATACTTAGAACAGAAGGGAGAACTAAACATAAGGCAGAGAATATCTTATTTATATGGCATATTTCTATTGGTCAAACATAAATGTCCACCTTATTTATTTTTATTGCTTTAACTTCTCATAATGTTTGTTGCTATGGTGTAAAAATCATGGAGTATTCAACAGTGATGATTACTAAATAATTAAATAACTCTTTTAAACAACAACTTTTGTCCAGACATCGTAATATATCGTCTATTTTTGACATTAGGTTTATATACCATGTCTATTTTATTGTAATATATTTACTACTCGCATATCGATCTTTGCCTGGTAATTGAAACATTAGTAAATATATTTTCAGAACAAATTATATTACTAAATTACTATGTCTATTAATAAATCGTCGTAAATTTCGTTACGCTACGTGTTTGTCAAGGTAATGTGAGAAT
The DNA here is from genome assembly GCA_959613385.1 of Geotrupes spiniger. NCBI lineage: Eukaryota > Metazoa > Arthropoda > Insecta > Coleoptera > Geotrupidae > Geotrupes > Geotrupes spiniger. The sequence goes on from OY390738.1 coordinate 4,479,174, forward strand.
AAGAGTGAATTTGCGAAACCAGGTGCAGCATTGCGAAGCTATTCCATTGAAAAAATCAACGCAATTTTATAATTGCGTACGCAGAGTAAAAACTGAAAACTTACTTTTAAGTTATTTTCTTTCCAGCCGCGGCCATAAATCAAAACGCACGACATTGCACTCGCCGTACAGAATTCCAGGTACAAACAAATAGGAGATGAGTTGGGATAACAGCTCAGTTTAATGTTAACCTGTTATCGCAAAACAAATGGATTAATCGTAAAATGTCTCCGTTTAGTGTAAATAAACAACGTAATTTTAGAAACAAGCTCTCGCAACTGACGTCGATGCAATATTTGCCAAGCACACTTTTAACTCGTAAGTATGAGGTAATAACATAAATCATTTTTCTCAAACTGTAGAGCGCGAGACATAACTCAATTGAAGTGTATAACGCAGGGACTGGGCGATACGTATGAATTATTCATTAGATCCTAGGGCCATTTTCATCATTTCATCACATTCCTGAATATAAAATAACACCTTGCAGAGTTTCAGCCATTTTAAGGGTGAAGGGTCATTCTAAATTTTTATATCAGAAGCATATGTGGTGGAGGAACTATAAACGTTAATTTTTAAATTATTTCGAAAAAGATTTATGTAGACATATACTGAATAAAAAAGTCAATATAGACATTCCTAATTTATTTGGGCATTTGCGAAACTGAATTTGCAATCAAAATTGGATTGTAATAACTTCTTATAACGTCCCATTAATGAAACGTACGTCGGGCAGTTCTTGTACTAGCTGAAATCGACACTCGTTTATTAAATACATTACATATTAATAGGACGCATGATGAAGTAATTAGTATTACTATGATGTTAATTAACATCCATAGATGGTTATCTCACTTGCCTGTCTTATTTATACATAACAAGGTTTCAGTTTACCTACTACATAGTTCGTTAATTTAAAAGTGCTGTGAGTAACTGCATCGGGAGTAAATTGGTTTAGTAATAGATTTAGGAAATTCCGTTCGAGTAATTGGTTTTTAGAACTGCGGGGCGTTAGATATTGGATTAAAGATAGGCAAATTTGTAAGTAAATTGTAGTTAATCAAGAACTAATTTCGTATGTGCGATATTTATGATTACTTACATATAATGCAATTGACGTCCGCGGTTATAATTGAATTACACCTATTGATCCTTGCAGAATTTGCAACGAAACTGTCGGGTAGGATAATGGATCGTGTAGTTATTAGTTAGTAATTGTTAAATGTAAAGCACACAATCATTTTATATATTTGAAAGTGGAGATATTAACAATTGACTGTATTAATAAATATCTATTTAAAGTCTCCTCCAGTAGATGTTTAAAATATTTACCTGAAATATTAAAAATTGAAGTTACTAATCGAAGGTTGGTTTGCATTCAATGCTAGTTTGGTATGATCAAACGCTTTAAATGAATTTGGTTGAAACTCAAATTAAAGCTTTGGCGAAAATATGTTTTTGCACGACCTTCCAAAGGAAGAAAACATTTTTATTGAACACTATTTCATTTCTAACAAAACGAAAGATATTGAACATTTTACCTTCCTTTCAAACCGTGGTATAATATATCAAATAAAACAATGTTCATACTCGACAAAAATTACTGACTTCGTAAACTGAGTCAAATCATGTTAAGTAATGACCTTACTTTTTCTAAAAAATGTTTTTCGGAAAAATTCATGTCAGAAGGAAATTCATTAGGAGTATTAATATTTTTGTTTATCAGTTTACTTATGATAAATTTACCATATGATTAGGGAACAAGTTGAGATCCACATGGACACATATAACATAAAACATAAAAGGAACTGAAACTCATACAAACAACAAAGAAGTGTCATAAATTAAAAACAATATATATGTAAATGTTTGGAATGTAGGAATTTAGAACAGAATGAATGTTAAATAAGGAACCAGGGAACTTATGTTAAAGCTCATATGTACTTTTAGTGGTACAGGTATGGTAATTTCATAAAACCAATACAATTACATTAGTAGTTTGCATATACATTTATGCAAGCGGTATGCATTACTATCATTAGTGTATTAGGGTGGCTTATGCAGATTAAAATTTTTCTGTAGTTTGATATATTCTTTTTTTGTATATAGGTGATGTCCTAAGTCCTCTTTAATTGTTTTGAGGTTGTATAATATGTTTCCTCTTTTCTTAATCATAATGTACAACTAATAAATCCTTCGAAAGAAGTCTGAACCAAAAACCAAAGAAAATTGTAATTCTCATATATTTTCTTCTAGGTGAACTAAAAAAAAACCCAAAATTTTGAAATTCAAGATTTTTCTCAGGTTTGAAAATAAATGTCCTCTTTGCAGGAAGAGAAAATCATTTCAACTTGCTAAAAAAGTTGTTTACTATTTTTTTCATTAATCTTTTTAGTTCAAATCAAATAGAATGCTACTGGAGCTAACAAAAGTTTTGTTTCGTTTTGCGCTCTAAAGTTTACGATCAGCAAAAATGTTAATTTTCGATTACCTACGGAATATCTCGTTATAATCCTACTATAGCTCTTACGAATTCATAATATTATTGTTTTCAACGACCGATTGAACTTTTTTCAGTACATAGTTCGGTGTTATGTGACTGCGGGAAGGGGGCGCGCTTCGTTTGTCCACTTTTTATACATATTCTTAGATATATTAGGCATAGATTTTTTGAGCCTTCTAAAGCAGGATCCCCCCTTAAAGAATTTCTTGTGAAAAATTCTATCTTCACTCAATAAGTCGCAAATAAAATGTATTGAAACAATTTGGTATTATTTCTTTATTCGCTCAATAAGTCGCGAATAAAATTTATTGAAAAAAATTGTTATTATTTTTGTTTATTTGCTCATCAAGTCGCAAATAAAATTTGTTGATACACTTTGTTATTTTTCTTTATTTGCTAAACAAATAGCAAATAATATTTGTTGATACAATTTGTTATTATTTTTGTTTATTTGCTCAAGAAGTCGCAAATAAAATTTGTTGATACAATTTATTATTATTTTTCTTTATTTGCTAAACAAATCGCAAATAAAATTTATTGATACAATTTGTTATTATTTTTGTTTATTTGCTCAACAAGTCGCAAATAAAATTTATTGACACAATTTGTTATGCCCTGTTACATTTACAAGTGCAAATGAAATTCGTTGACACAATTTATTATACCCTTTTATATTTGCTTAACAAGTGCAAATAAAATTCATTGACACAATTTATTGTACAAATATAGCTTTATAGCTTTATGACTTTATAGCTCCGCCCCTACATTTTTCCCCACACTTGTCTATATCCCTGCTCTTCGCTCAACAGGTGATCTGCCTACCACATCTATCCCGTCTTGTCACCGATTTAAAAATATTTTTTTTCATAATTTAAAACTAATAAATTGTTCTTCCCCTACATTTACAAAAAACACAGTGGGGGATTTTAAAATTAGTATAAATTTTAAAACTCCGCTGAAATGAGTGAATGGAGGATGAACTAAATATAGGTGCAACCCACAGTAGATACTCGCGGTCGCAGTAGAGGAGCGATATCTACTTAGCGATTGATCAAAGAGACTGCATAATATCTGTAATAAATGCCGTGAAATACGAAGAGTTACAAATCAAGAGAATGAAAGGCACATTATTATCATTTGTGTATGTGCTGAAGAAGATCCCACGAATTCCCTCATTAACAAGTGAGTTGTACGCACTGTCTTTAAACAGAATGGATATTAACCGTATAAAATGTCAACTAGTACATTATACAACAAGTGTTGAAAAGGCAAGATTTCACACGAGTTTGCAGGATTGAGCCACGAGCCGAAGGCGAGTGACTTATGCAAAGAGTGTGAAATCAACTTTTCAACACGTGTTTTACACGATACTTTTCCGACGACCACCATAACAATAAAAATCAAAAGTATATTGATTAAATTTAATTGGTATTCTTTTACTGATTAAAGTTAATTGTAAAATTTTGACAGTTATGGAAATTGCTAGAACCCGGTGGTTTTTTTCTGCAGATAAAAAATTTTAAATTTTTTGCTTGGTACAACGGTCTTTTGTAAGTACCTCAGGAACCACTAATGAAGTTTCACACAGCAGCGGGGATTTGGTTCCAGAAGTGGATGCTACAGTTTTTTCACGCAACGGCCGCTGTTTGGTGCCAGAAGTGGATCCTACTGCTTCAACAATATGATTTCTATTTTTTTACTGATGGAGTCATTTACATAACCTTCAGCAGTCCCGTTGGACTGCCATCCGCCATAGCGTTTTAGGGCTAGAAGGTCACCCGTTTTGTCAGCAATAATTGTTGCTGATGTTCTTCTGTATGTGTGTCCTGTATATGTTTCTGGGTGAGGCAGCTTAAAAAAATTGGCAATATCTTGAACTAATGTGCCTAATTTGTTAATGCCCACAAATTGCTTAGTACATTTTCCTTTTTGATAATTGATAAAGAATCTTTGATTTTTGTCAGTCATTGTTGAGGGTCGCAGATTCATATATTTTTTACAGACACTATAAAAATTGTCCGAAATAACAAATTGTCTCGGTTTTTTAGTTTTGGTATAAGGCACATCAACAATTAATGCTGAATTCATATCTTTAACATCCCCCAGTTTGATATTATAAATTTGAGGTTAGAAATTGAAATTCAAATGACAGTAAACATGTCATTTGAATTTCAATTGTATAATAATAATACTTTTGTTAATAAATACGCTTCATCACGAGCCGTTTCCAAAAATGTTTTGATGCCGTCATTAGTTAAAACATTTGCTTTTTTGGCACATAATTGACTGCTTCTTTAACAGAGCTTTTAACTTTGTATACGAAGTAATGTTGACATCATGTTTTGCTATTAGGGTTCCTCGAAGCATGGAATATATTGACCACAACGTACTGGATTTATATTTTGCACTGAGGTCGCCAAAATATGCCAATAATACCTTTTCGGAAAAAGAATTTACTTTGCTTTTAAGTCTCCAGTCCATGAATTGTTTATAAGCATATTCATAACGCTCTTTCCACATTGATGGTAACAAATTCTCACATGCTTTTGCGGCTTTTCCTGCAACTTCCGGAGGGGTAAGGTTTTCATAATTATCACAGTCGCTTTCATTATTGTTAAATTCCATTTTTTTAATCAAAGTTGCAACTATTTTACTTGAATATGTTCGTCAGTTTCAGAATTCACAAATGACACATGTTAAATGTCAAATTTCATTGGTAACCACGATTGTGCTACCAGTATTGAAATAGTTATTTTCATAACAAGTGTCGAAAGTAAGTTATATCGTGCGAGTGAGAATGTTGATGCACGAGCGTCAGCACTTTCGAGCGAGTTGTGAACACTATTTTTTACACGACCTCAATGGTATTTTAAAAAAAACTTGAGAAAGTGACGTTAGAATGCTCAAGTCCGTTAGTCGGTAAAACAGAAACATCATTTTAATATATTAACGTCATTTTACACAGCAGCTGATAGCAGATAGTTACGAAACTGTGTAAAGGCCCGGTGTACCACAGTGAATATTTAGTAGAGTCAAGCTTTTTTCTGTGTCATTTGTACAAAACGTGCCAGATGGTGTGCGTTGAGCTTTAGTTGGTCGTACTTGTCAAAAATATCAGACTAGTGTGATATAATATCACACGCCATGTGGTATTGACAGTTTTCTGAAGTAGGTTACTACGATGATATTCATTAGTTTCGGTAGAGGTCGTGTAAAATAGTTATTTTCATAACAAGTGTCGAAAGTAAGTTATATCGTGCGAGTGAGAATGTTGATGCACGAGCGTCAGAAACCTCACGAGCAGACGATATAACACTTTCGAGCGAGTTATAAACAGTATTTTTTACACGACTTAGTCAGCTGCAGTGTGAAATTACCTTAATATATTAAAATGAAGTTTCTGTTTTACCGACTAACGGACTTGAGCATTCTAACGTCACTTTCTCAGGTTTTTTTAAAAATACATTTGAGGTCGTGTAAAAAATAATGATCATAACTGTGCGTGTGCAGAAACCTCACGAGGTTTCTGCACACGCTGACGCTCGTGCATCAACATTCTCACTCGCACGATATAACTTACTTTCGACACTTGTTATGAAAATAACTATTTCAACATCGCTAACAGATTGATCGATTTCATATTTTACACTGGTACTACCTCCATTCGCAATCTCCCACTTTCAGTAAAAAAAAACGGTGCACAATTCAATACGTTTCATAATGGCCGTCGGAAAACATATTTACACAGGACTTCTCACAAAATTTTCACATCTAAATTTTAATTAACTTCTTTTTTGGTTTTGTCCTTTGTACCTTAGTTTTTGGATAGGAGGCGAATCTGATGACTACCATTTGCTTGATTCCCTGAACATTTCTCTTACTCTTTTATCCTTTGTGATAGGTCTGTTACAGATGTTTTGTTTTTAATGTTAATTTTGACTTCTTTTCATATTTTATATCTAAACTTTTGATAAATTTATATTTTGACTTTTCAACTTCCCCTCGTAACTTGTTCAATGCTAGTGGAATTTTGTCACCGTAAAACTCGCAGGTATCTGGTTCATTTTTGCCGTGTTTTAACGTCTGTTTTTTGTGCGCATAAAATTCATATACGTTTTCACTTAATGCGTTACTGTTTTTGGACGCATCTCGTTCAAAATGTGAATACTTGGTTTTGAAATCATTTCAACTTGTGCTTTTTCTGTATATGTAGCAGTATGAGTGGTATATTTATCACTTTCATTTTAAATGTAAAACATCTAATATTTCATGTAAGAAAATTAAAAAATTTCTCTTCTCTTTTAAATGGTTTAAATACATTTTTACTTAGCATTGTATACCTTCTAGGCTTTGAAAATGCTTCAATAAAGAAGCGAAATGTTAGCTGGAACAAATTGATGGCTTTTTTCCTAATCGTTCAAACCCGAATACTGGGTGTTCGCAGTAATCTCCGATTTGATTTTTAACTATAACGATTGTTATACAAAGGATTTTTCAATATATATTAAGGCATTTATTGTTTTGGTTGTTTCGTTGTTTATTGTATTATTTCTTTTCCTGCTCCTTTGTGTTTTATGTTGGTATTAATCCTATCTCTAATATTTTATTAGCTGATATCTTATTTATTTTTCCTATAGTTGGTTTAACGAGTGCATTTGACTGGCACATAATTGTATTTGTACATCGGTAGCTTCATTAATATTTGTTGTTTTGTTGCTTAATTATTATTTGCCTCGTTAATTTGTATTGTGAAAATTATGGTTTGTGTCATTTATTTTGTATCCGTTTGTTCTGTCTTATATTACTTTTTTTTTCGTTTAAGTTTCCTACTTATTTGTTTGTTTTCAAATATATTGTGATCGTATTTTACACTGCGTTTAATTTCTGTTCCATTAGGTTTAAAGTAGCTATTGCTATTTTTTTTGTTCTATTGAGATTACAACATAATATTATAAAGAGGTCACGTTTGAATGCACCCGTTTTATGCATATTCGTGAAATGCATCTTGGCACTGCGAATTAGTTCCAGTTACAAACTAATGTGGTATTTTTAGAAGATTAAAAATGAGCGCGACTATCTGACCCATTGTGTGCATGCTATGAAACCGAGAAACAAGACACCGGGGCGTTCCAAATCATGTAATGCAACAATAAAACTCGAACGGATTGTTCGTTACTTTTAAAACGGTAACAACAATGGGGCAGTGGGCGTCGAAACAAAACAATTTGTAGTATAAATAATCAATGATTGTTTCGCTTAACATAATCCATATTCGACTCTCGTCTCGTCGTCGCTCTTATCCAAAGAAAAATGCATTAACGGGCGAGATTACGATATATGTGTAAGACATTGCCTCTCTGGTGTGAACAAATTCATTAATAGTAAATCCGCGATCAAGGTCCAGAGATAGCCCGACATGTTCGCCTTTTTTACCGTTGAAGTAGTCGGCCGGTCCGGACAATTGCAACACTCGTAAGATTTTGCATGTAGATAATGATTATTGTAATAAATGTTAAACGTAAATGGCCGTGTATAATGAAACATGTGTAAATGCTAATTGGTCGGTTGTGTCTTGATGAAATACGTGCATTCTTTACAAGCTATTTCGTTCAGGAACGACTACGCTGTATGGGGAAAACTATTTCTCGATTGAAAACGATGTTTTGTTGTTTCCAATTATTACTGTATATTGATGTGAAATATAGCGGTCATATATGTCATATATATATCATAAGACATAGTTCACAAGATCGAAATCATTTAAAAAATTATCTACCAAAACAGGATTGAGTGAGTAGTGTAGTAATAAATGTTATCGCAATCACACTATATACCGCTGTAGAGGTAAAGTTTGGCAGATCACAATGTACACAGTAAAACGAAGAATGATTTATTTATCAGTGAACACAAACACCAATGCCACTTGAAGATTTATTATTTTATTACTTTAAGATTATTAGATTATTAGTTGGTGTTGTGCTTACTTACGTATTTCTCCATCATTATTTACAAATATCTAACTTTACGTTACGTTTCCCTCATGTGTATGAACGTCCTTTTATGTTTTTGCAGTTTGCAGTATCAAACCTTACAGTGATGGGAGACTAATTCTGAAGTACATTTACGTTAACGTAAAACAACAAAAGAACCAAATGTTTAATGAAGGTGGAAGTTAAACCAGATTAAAAATAAACGACAAAACTAAACAATTAAAAATTATAACAGGTGCATAATCAAATTCTAAATATTAAGATGTAAAACCGAAGAATGTACAAACATGGCATGAATTACGTGAAATAAATTCATACGAAAATCGGAATTGACAACTAATAAACTTAAAAACAGCGCAATGGAGTTAAAGTAAATTGAGTGAAACCAAACAAAGTAGCGAAAAGGTAATGAATACTAGAAAAATAAAACTTGTTCGATCGCTCTACAATACATGTTTATTCATGTTTTATTCATTCAACGTCAAGTGGCACCAATTAGAAGATAGTCCAAATTCGACCAGTTCAGTTCTTTATTGAATTTTTTTATGAGTCCAAAAAGTATATAATTTTACGAGAAAAGTGTAGATAATTGTTCTGAGCCTGCCACATACAAAGAACTTACGTAATTTGAAACTTGTTACAAAAGAATCTTTGAAGATTTTTTTTTGTTCGTCCTCGGTCCTTTAATTTATCACTAGGATTCGTTGGCGGAGGCGTCGTAAAAATAAATCACCAACGGATTTGAATTTAAGATGTCGCACGTTCAAAAACAAGCCGCTGACAAGCAAAAAAATTCCGTCGACGAAATGTCCTAAAAGAGAAGAGACTTTTGCAGTGAATTCCTCACCTACCTATGCGACTTAACGAGCGAAAATCGCGATGTGGGAGCAAAAAATCGCACGTCGCGCGTTCGGAAACTTGCGTTAAAGGCACCGACGTTTAGGATTTATGTAGGCAGAGGCGCCGCGATTTGATATTCGGACGGTGTACATGACAGGGGACCTCGAATGTGGACTCGGCGGGTTGCTGTGCGGTTCGCTTCTTCATTTGATCATAGTAAGGACGTTTTAATCGGGCAACGGTTGTATTTGTGCGACCCATCTTCCAATTCTGTGGTACAGTTACGTATTTTTTGTTTTTTACATTTCGAGTTCGAAAATGTCCATGGTAGAAATAATAAAAATAATGTTTAATGAAAACTATTTCACATTTAACAAGGCATTCTATAGACAAAACAAAGGATTACCCCACTGTCAGGTATACTTGAAGAAATTTACCTACAAAAATACACAAGAGAAGAAAAAAAGTTGTAGGTTATTAAGTAGATTCTTTAGGTTGATGATGTATTATGTATTACAGAAAACAGAATGCCGATAAAATACTAAAATGTATACGCAAAAAAACAAGGAAATCCAATTCACCAGAGAAGACAAACAAAATAATAAAATCAATTACTAAGACAAAACCATCACAATAAGTAACAACAAACTAAAATACAGCATATCCAGAAAACCCACACAGACTAGCAACATTTAGAAGTCTATTAAACAAACCAAGTGCTTTGTAATTTAAGTTATCTCCTACTTAATTAGTTAATTACATCGACTTCATAAAACTATTCATACAAATTTGTTGTGACGAAGCATAAGTACCCGTTCACATAACAGATTCTGCAATTATAACGTTTATTACTATAGTTTTCTATGTAGCTTTGCTGAACAAATTATCCATCCGAGCGAGTGTTGGAAGGAAAAATATTCAAGAGTTTTTTCTGTTATCAAGGTTCTAAAAACATACTGAATAAACTTTTAATCCCTTAAATATGGTGTATTTATGAAACTGAAATTAGTGTCTATTACACCACTTCATAAAAAGAGTGACTGATATTATTGAAAATTATAGACCTTATACCTATCTTCTAACATTTATGAATCTATCATTAATAGAAAGCTAATTTGTTACTTTCAATCGTATAATGTATTATTATTATGCAAAAATTGGCATGGCTTTGTAACTGGCGGAAGTACTGATTCTGCATTGTATAGTTTTTTAAGGAACATCTACAGATCTCTTGCTGAACATAAGCCGTCTCTTGTACTCTTTAGTGATCTACGCCAAGCTTCTGACAATATAGTTACTCTTATGATACTTCATAAATTGAATTCATATGCTGTGCGTGGCGTAACCAATGATTGGTCCCGATCTTATTTAGCTGGCCGCTCTCAAAAAGTCCTCTGTAATAATCCTTCTTCCGATATATTGCATATATACCTTGGTGTACTAGGCCCAACATTATTCAACATTTATATTAACGAGTTACCATTAAGTTTGTTTGAAATGGACTGTATATTAACAAATTATGCTGCCGACACAAATATTACAGTTGCATCTATAAATTAGTTGTTTGCCAACTAAAGAGCTATATTTAACTTAATATCTGATTGGATGATTGCTAATAGGTTAATTATAAAAAGTCAGCCTGTATTTTCTTTGACGGTACTAATAGTTCTTATGATGGCATAGCCAATGTTAATACTTGTGGATCTTGTAAAATGCTGGGAGTCGCAATTGATGGAGATCTGAAGTGGTTGTCTCATACTGACATAAATGCATTAAACTTTCACAAAGTTGCTATGGTCTTAAATAGGAAAATTTTGCAATTACGAAACTTCAAGAATTTGTTACTATTATGTTTTTTAACTGCTGTTCGGTATGGTATAATACACTAGAGTTTATGTTCAATTGCCAAAAGAGTTTTCGTACTGCAAAAGAGAGCAATTTGATTTGAATCTATTGTCGTGAAGTTTTCAATAGGCATAATTATTTAACTTTTTGCGATGATATTTTTGTACTCGACACACTGTATTATGTTCATACATGTTCAGTTCCACAATAATAACGTGGAGTATGTGTACAACACAAGCCAACATACTTATTTACTGTCGCTTAAGCATACGATTAGTAAGTTTCAAACTGGCATTGTTATTGTGGTTGTAAACTTCACAACAAGCATAGCATGCGGCTTTTATTTTAAGTAATAATCTACAAACGAGAATTTTTATTTTGGAATTTAACCTTGTCATATGTTCATTTATGTAATGTGATTGCTGATACCAGGAGACTTCTTTATTAGGTCCAGAATGTTATTATGTTATTAGAAATATATGGTGAAGTCACAAAAATGACACTGGAGAAGTTGCTGGCAGAGCAGCCCATCATGCAATTACTACTACAACTACAACCAGCATACAGTATTGCGAAGTTGTCAAGCAAAGGCGTAGTTTTAGCATAAGATAGTTATCTAATTATCAAATAGGTCCGTGCTGGGGTTACGGGCAGATATATTTTATTGTAAATTTTGATATGAACGAATTCAACATATGGGATTACACCTTGAATAATATATACTTAGCAGTACTAGAGAATCCAAAACTAAAGAAGAGATTATTCTCTCATTAAAGTCCATTTAGCTGAAATCTTCAAAAGAATTGGTACAGTTGGTTTCAATGAAATCGAGCACAATTTTTTTCAGTGGAGTAAATCAGTACTGTCGATGTCACAATAACAAATAAAATGTCAAGAAAATCCCTTTAATGTAGCTAGAGTGGCCATTTTGGCAACTAATTTTCCTGGCTCACGGGCTACAGTTCATCGTAGGATGAAATATTCGGAACCGGTCAAGCGCTAAGAAAGTACTGTTAACTGAAGAACAGAAGCAGGCACGAATAATTTTTTGTCTAAATTATGTGCACCGGCCAAGACAATTTTGGAACAGTGTAATTTTTACCGATGGATAAATGTTTCAGTCCTGAAATTCTGGTCACTTACGCGTTTACCGTTCAGATAATTGTCGATTCCAAGAAAGATGTGTTATACTTCGGATAACATATCGGGGAGATTTTCAATTAACGTGTGGGCTTGGATGTGCGTTCAAGCTCCAGGTGTTGCTTGGCGGATTGAAGGGCGTTTTAACAGTCAAACTTATGTAAGAATATTGGAAGATATTATGCTGCTATCGGTAACCCAACTATACGGGAACAATAATTTTGTCTACCAACAAGATAATTGTCCAGTTCACACTGCAGCAATAATCAGGGAATGGTTTGCAATAAATAATATTGAGCTTCTTCCTTGGCCTTCAAGAAGCCCCGACATAAACCCGATTGAGAATGTTTGGGGTTTACTCGTTAAAAAAAAGTTTAACCCTCGAAATGCCAACCAACTGTGGGAGCTGATTAAGAATCGTGGGAAGAATTAAGTCACGATGAAAATCAATGGCTTACTTTAATCGGTTCTATGCCTAGAATACTTGAAAAGGTGCTTCAAGCAATGGGGCTATAACAAAATATTAAGTATTCGGTTATGGTTCCGTGTTTTTATTAAAAATTAAATGATTAATTCATTATCTTATTGTTTTCACTTGGTTGCAATTCTAGCTTATATATAGTTCCTTTTAAAAAATCTGGTACCTACACATGCATCCCGTATTTGATTTTCTGAAAGCTACGTGCATTTGTTGTCAAAATATGACATACAATATAACCTAAATCCAAACAGACAATTTTACATTTTAGAAAAATTTTCAAAATCATGCCTACTGGTTTATGAAGTGTACTCGATTTTTTTGAAACCAACTGTACATAACATTTCAGTCGAAGGTGTGTCTCAAAACTGTGCATGTGTCTGTGTCTTTTTCATCCAAAGCTTTGGGACAAATTAAGGAAGAGTTATAACGTCTTTCAAATCTGAAATGATTCTTCGGTGGATTATTCTGATTGAACAATTGGTTCAATGTTGATTAAGAGCGACATTATATTCAAAATATCGGAGCTTTAATTTAAATTTTTATCTATTTTTGTACGTTCACTATGTTTCGTAATTGTTTATAATTAATGTTTACCAATGTTAATGTTGCGCTAAAAATATTTTAAATATTTTATGCTACTGAAAATAGAAATAATAGATAATATAATATGAGTATTTATGTAAACATGTCCAACGTCATATAAAACACTTAATTAGATATATTGGGAATATGCACCAAAATATTCCTTTTTACAATAATTTAGTTACATTCAATAATATTATGTTCACTACTTTAAAAAATTCTTAATGAGATAAACCGCAAATTTTTAACATCACTTTTGAGTAATTAAATCACTTAAACCAATGAAACAACATTGTTCTTATTTTATGGAATTACCTCTATGACTCATATGTTAATGTCAATAATGTGTAATGTGCAAAATTTGCCAAACAAGTCGTGCAGTGAGAACAGAGACTTTGCGAGAAATTTCGTGGTATCCGAACAAAAATATTTTAACAGATTGCCTGCAACAAGAATCAATTCAACATAAAAATAATTTGAAACAGAAATATTCGGTTCGCATACTCAGCTCTGGTGGATTTAAGCCTGGTTCCGTTTGCTACGCAGAATATAACACAGCTTTGATCATTACTATGCACTATTAATTATTACAAGTTTATTTCCATAGTTACTACATTAAGTCAGAGAGGAATTTGAACGTAAACTGTCAACAAGGCAGCAGAATGGTAGCGCTTTAAAAGTTTTGAAGGATGAATTTAGCATTTTTAGAAAATGTAGTCAAATTAAGTTAAATTTAGCTAAATTTTGTCATTTGAAGCGATTAAAAAAGTGAATGCTATCTGAGGTGAAATTAAGCAAGACAATTAAATTAAATTAAATTAAGGTAAATTGTATGTGGAAGACAAATTCGATAAATTAAATTCATCTATTTGACAAATTTGACAATTTATGTTAAACACAAGGGTCAGAATTTGCTACAACTGTGAAGAAAAAGTGAAGAAAAAGCAAACAAGTACTGGATGGAAGAGAGGTAGAGGCGGTGTAATTTTTGTGGAGAAGGATGGGATGAATGGGAACATTGGGTAGGAGAGTGCAAAGAGATAAAACTGTTCGAAGATGAAAAGAAGAAAGGAAAATACTGGAGAAGGAATATATATGGGTGAAGATGGAAGGGGACTAGAGATGTTAGTCAAAATAATGGGGAAGAAGGAAGAGAGCAGGAATAAGAGGGCATTGGAACAACAGGAGGAAGAAAGAACCAAGGAAAAATGTTTGTAAAAGTAAACGGACCAAATTTTGAAAAAATGGCAGAAAATTGCATTTACGTTTTGTTTGTCTTAATTTTGTTCAGTTTGATTTCATTTGTCCTACTTTAAATAAGTTTGCCTTAAATTTACTTAATGAATCGTAATTTGCTTCATTGATAATCACAAATTTCATTGCAAAAGGCATTGTTAAAGTCAAAAATAGAAATAATATATCATGAAGTGGTCAATTGCCCAAGAATGTGTTCAAACAAATTTAGTAAACACATTTAATTACGATTATTGTACGCATATTCATAAAGATTCGAGAAGAATAGATCTGATTTTGCGAACAAGTTAAATACGATTCCAAACTAATAGGCGGCTGTTTTCGAGGGCCTATATAAAAAAATATATATGTTAGAAACAGCAATCTCTTTTTCATTAAAGAAGTGCAAAAAAGTACCAGGTTTTAGCGATTTGTAGCCGATGGTGCCTTTACTTTTTTTCACAATCACAAAAATAATATGAAACTTCGATTGGACGTAGGCAATAATATGGAGCACCGATGAATAATTTTACTTTAAAAATTATGTTGTAATTTCTTGACTTTTCTTCAAAGACACAGAAATCACGGATGGACTATCTTATTACAGGCGAAACCTGGTGTGGTGCAAATCATGCAGAAAATAGGGATACATTTGACCAGGGTAATGGTCAAATGTATTCCTATATTCTTGAAGTTCGACAGGCAAATGGTCATAGATGCCGTATAAAGCGGCCATCAGGTGCAGAACAAAGGGTAATTATTTTACATATCGGTAGCGAGGATGGATTTTGGATTTTGAAAAAACATTTAGAGGAATGGTACCGGCACGTACTGTCAGTAATATTATCATACAATGGTAAACCCTACATCAGCTTGGAAGCAAGACGACATGATCTATTATATAATCTATTATATTATAGAATATATTATTTCAATAATAATAATACCTTCCCCTTCTCACATATTTATTAAACACTTTTAATATGTACATATTTCAACAACTATGTTGTCATCTAAAAATTAGGTATCTACGATAAACAAAACAAACATAAAAATAGCAACCAACACTAACGCTATAAAATAATAAATAAATATGAACCTTACAAGTTAAAAATTGTATCTTACAGCTGTTCATAAAGTGGTGACCTCGGAATCTGTCCATAATCTGAATTAATTAAATTTAATCTGTTCTTAAAAATAAAAATACTTTCAAAAGAATCTAACTGATTGTCATAAGATACATTTCTTAACAATTTTAAATTATTCAAACTTATAACATGTCCAGATTCGAATATATGTTGGGCAACACTAGATTTTTCCATTCTATTATTTTTTAAATGAGCCATATGTTTTTTGCAACGAATTAAAATAGAACGTCTCGTTTGCCCAACATATATTCTATCACATGTACTACAAGAAATACCATAAATTCCCGATTTTTGAAAACTTCTACTTTGTCTTTAGGTATGCCTAAAAGAATTTTCAAACTATTTAACGAAACGAAAATTACTTTAAAATGTTGATGTTTAAAAATCTTACCAAAACCTTTTGTAGAATCGTGAAAAGGAAGCTTAATAAATTTATTAATTGATCTTTCTAAATTTAAAGTTGTAGCATTTTTAACCAATAAATTATACTTACATTTTCGCAGAATATTGTTATGTGTTGCCCAACATATATTCGAATCTGGACATATTATAAGTTTGAATAATTTAAAATTGTTAAGAAACGTATCTTATAACAATCAGTTAGATTTTTTTGAAAGTATTTTTATTTTTAAGAACAGATTAAATTTAATTAATTCAGATTATGGACAGATTCCGAGGTCACCACTTTATGAATTGCTATAAGATACAATTTTTAACTTGTAAGGTTCATATTTATTTATTATTTTATAGCGTTGGTTGCTATTTTTATGTTTGTTTTGTTTATCGTAGATACCTAATTTTTCTGAAGATGACAACATAGTTGTTGAAATATGTACATATTAAAAGTGTTTAATAAATATGTGAGAAGGGGAAGGTATTATTATTATTGAAATATAAGAAGATCCACAGGCTCCATCATTACATTTATAGAATCTATTGCAAAACATGTGAGACGATGTGAAATTACTATGGTTACCAGTTTAATGCTATCGAATTAATTTGGACATGTGTGCAAAATAATGTTACAACAAACAATAATATTTTCAAAATTAACGATGTATTGAATTTATGTCAGGCCGCTTTGAACAATGTTTCAACGCAGATATGAAAAATTGCGTTGAGCATTGCAAGGAAATTGAAAAAATGTAATTAGAAAGCGTACACCTTATGACAAAATTATGGAACCATTTACTGATAACTTAGAAGATGACGATGATGATGATGATGACGAATTGTCGGACTAGTCAAGTGACAATGGTTGATGATACACGCGGTAAATGTACTGCTAGCAATCCATTACGGCTGAAGCTTCTGGCATAATCAATTCTGTTAAATATATGGGTAACATATTCAATACAATTCCAACGTTTACAGACAATGCTAATTTTACCTTAGGTTCAGAACCAATCCAAACAACTACTATGGGTAGAGATGTTATACCGAAATAACTCTAATATAATCATTTACAACGATAAATATTAGATTAACATTATGATGCAATGAAATTATTATTTACGCATGTTGCAAAAATAGAATAAATGAAGCAGGGAAAATATCCAGAAAAGAGTACATGGAATTTGTAAAAACAAGAAATATTCGTAGGTGCCCGATATGATGGACTACGTCCAGTCGAAATTTCACATTTTTTGTGACCTGTGTAGTAGAAAAAATGATTGTTTTTAAACTTATAGAATACCTTACAGTATGGTACCAAGAAATGATTGCTGGTAGTAACAAATTTATTTAAATTTTTCCGCCGAGTTTCTTTGATACAGCGCTTCAAACGTAGCCGCTTATTAGTTTGACACTGATCAATTGATTAACAGAATGCAAAAGCTTCATGTTTTCACAACTATTTATAGACGTCAAAATATTATATTATTCTACGTTTAACATAATTGTGTATAAAATGAATATTTATGGTAAAAGAATTTCTCATTGGTGATAAAACATTGTTTAGGGGAGCCTCAGCGTCACCGGATGTCGCTTTTTTACAGCAATGTATTCTTTAGTCATTAACGATATCAGAAATGTACGTTTCAATAAATGGGACAGAAATGAGAAAGGTTAATTCATGTAAGATTTCTAAATATTTCAAAGTGTTGCTTTTAACAATGAGAAAACATCCACTTCAATTACGAGTTCATCCACTTCTTATCAATTATCTCATAGATTACACGTTGACGGCCGAGACATTTTTAATTTACGTCTGCCCTCGCTGTTATTATAGATGACGAAATAGATAACGTTATTTATCAACATCAGCGCTGAGCTGAAGGCATTACCGTTTCCACACAAAACGTACATTTACCATTTACAGACGTCGTAACATCAGCAGATAAAACGCAATGTACACACACATGCACGGCGAGTACCCGATAATTAGCGGTTACAAGTGTTTATATTGTACAATCATGCAAAATTGCGGATCGGGTCCGTGGGGTACTTTATTAAGAGCTGCGGGTTATCTCGATGTGTGAGAATCACGCATATGCCATGTACCGTATTGTAATTCGATTAATGACGGAACAGTTTCACTTTAGTCGCAAGATTTTGTATCGCGCATTATCACGAACTTAGTCAGCTGGGCACAGCTGACCGATCATTGTGCAATAACGCATTGTTTAAATGAACTGCATTTGAACAGGAATGTGAATTTTTTCGTACGCCGGATATTAATTACTCTGCTTCGATCGAGTTATCGCTGCAATCTTTTCGGTTGTTTAATGGAATTGAGCCGGGGAAACGCTATCGTCGATCTGAATGCTTACGCAAGACTGATTGTCGTCGATTTGAAGTGCTGCTAATAATAAGTGTTTGTTATTACTTTATATCCTCTTATGTAGTAAGTAATTAGTTAATAATCGATTCGCACGCGCACACGGTGCCAGAGAGATGATCTCAACGCCAATATGTGTTTAGCGTAGCTTTTGTTAAAGTTGAATGAAATTTGCCGCGTGACAAATATAAATTGATAATAATATGAAGTGATAAGTAGCGATTGGTGGTATTTTTTAGGGATTTCATTATCATAACGCACATAAAAATATTGAGGATCTAAACTAACGACTTGACGCAACATACAGGTTGTATCAAAATTAATTCCGCTATTAAGACTTAAATATTAAGTAAACATTTCGATTAATGATACTTGGTTGTGCTGTTGGCTGGGTTCGTAGCAATATGACAAATTGAAATTAAACAATCTCTGGTTTAATTTACGTAGCTTTTTACGTGATTTCAGTCGCCCTAAAAAAGGAGAAATGGCCATAATAACAATTACAATCAATGTTTACTTGCTTTTTTAAAGTTTGTTGTATTTTCATGATGGGGCACATTTTGTCTTATTTGGTAGAACTGTTTGATTTCTCAAGTTAATCGGCTAGTAGTACAATACTGATTTATTGACCAGCCCCATTTTGTTCCTCGCTTTCTGTTTTGTGCTAGTTAGATTTACATATTTCTTTCCGATTTGACGACTACCCGTCGTGTGGTTGCAATTAACGTTTGATATTGTAAGGCGTGGGTGTAACTTATTAATTATGTGCGAGAGGGACAAAGAGATGAAGAAAGCGCGCGCGTTAGCTGCATACCAATAATCAGATAATTGTCGTAAGGCGCTGTGAGATGTTGAAATTCCCGTTGCGAAAAATCGCCGCGCGTGAGATTATTGAATGTATCGGGTTGGCACGTAGCCGTGGGGCTCATGTACGAACATACATATAATACATGTATGCGCATATCTTTGTGTTGTTTATAATCATGGATTCGCGACTTGCGGATGATTTAATGTCGATAGTTTGATCCAACATTTGTCACTTTGAATACTTTTTATTGCTTGCACTGAAAATCTGCTAATTATATATCATTTCTGCTAATTAAGCAACTGCGTTTGTATGCTCACAGTGGTGGAGTCAGTGTGTAGTGCATCATCTAAATTTAATTGAATCTAAATCTGAATTATGCATTTAAAGTTAAAGACGTAATTAATTTGAAATCCGGGAAAGCAGTGAAAGAAAAACTGATTACTTAATGTCTTAAAATTTAAATTTTCAAATGTCAACCAGTAAAGACGTAAAATACTAGTGATAAATTAAATGCGAGTAAAAAACAAACTAGATAAAATAAGGAAGTAATAAGATACTGAAAGAGAAAAGAAGAAAAGGAAGCAATTATAATGGAAGGACTCAAAGATATGTTAAGGGGAATGCCAAAGGAGCTGAAAAACAAAATAAGACAAGATATGAAAAAGAGAATACGGGAAAATGGATATCGGAAAAAACATCAATTACAAGAAAAAATAGAATAAAAAGAACAGCAAATGGAAAGGTAAGAAAAAGAAAAGAGGAAATGCAATATTGTTATAAGAGGCCTGAACACAAATGACGTATGAGGGGAGATCAGTATTTACGGTCCCTAACAGAGAAGGAAACAAATTGAAGAAATATTAAACGTTTATTTTTAGACATAAACTACCTTCTCGTCGATGTATTTGATTATATTGCAGGAGAGTTGTCCTGATGAAACAGAATTCCTTTGCTCAATTTTCCCCATCCTTTTTCCTTGGCCCATTCGCGCAATCTTGAAATTGAGTGGGTATCGTAGAAGCCTGTTATTGTATGTTCACGTTCCAAAAAATCAGTCATCAAAATTCCGTCTGCGTCCCAAAAAATTGTGTCCATAACTTTATCCGCGGATGGCAAAACACGAAATTTACGAGGTGGCGGAGAACCTCAGATATGCCACTGCATACTTTATTGCTTCGACTCAGGATCCAAGTGGTGAACCCACAACAGTGACGATTCGAGAAAGAAATTCACCCGAATCTGCTTTAAACTACAACGTGTCGACAACTTTTTTAGCCCCAAAATATTTGTTTAAATATTTTCTATAGTACCAAAAGAAAAAATCGTAATTAGAGCTATCCGGCGAATGGTCAGTCGTCTCTCTGCCATTACCATATCGTGTATATGATTAACATTTTCTTTAGTAGTGACAGTAGTCACTGGTCCTCCAGCACCCTTCGCATGTTTGTCTTCCAGTCTTGTCTTATCTTCACATGATTGTCTTCCCAGTTTAAATTCTCGAGACATATTTTTCACCACTTGGTAAGAAACAGCACCCTCACCTAATACACCTACCATGCCTTCATTAATTTTTTTTTTTGGCGACAACCCTTTCTTTTGCAAGTATTTTATAACTGCACGAACCTCTGATTATTCCATTTTTAGTAGTAAACTTGTCTACTTAAATTCTAAATTATTTGAACAGGTAACAAGTGATAAAACTACAATTGAGCCAACGTAACAACGTAAATGATTCATACGTTAATGTATCAAATTGATTCAACGTCACTCAATGCATACTATGTCAAGGACGCTAAATTAATTATCTCCCCACATACTCTATGACAAACCCGCTACAATGCAATACAAGAAAACGAACTAAGTGTGCAGGTTAAAGTAACAGAAGCATTTAAAATAGTGAAGAGTAAGATAGAAAAACTAACAGTTGCAAGAATCGTATATGGACAACCAAAAACTCTTCTACGGAACCCTAAGATAGATGAGAAAAAAAACCAATGTGATAGTCAATGAGCGAAGAATTAGAGGAAACTATAGGAACATTGAAGATGGGTAAAGCGGTGGGTCACGATGACATCACCGCAGAAATGATAAAATACGCAGGAAAAGAGATGAAAAAAGAAGTGTTAAATGACATGGTAGACAAAGGTAACCCTACTAAATATACCTGCCAAACTGCAATAATAACAGAAACAAGACTTAAAGCAAAAATAGAATCAACTCTATAAGGTGCAAATGTGGGTTCAGGGCGAACAGAAGCATACAAGACTTGATATTCGTCCTAAGACAAGTAACTGAAAAAGCAGTACTAACAGACAGATAAGTACATATTTGCTTCGTTGATCTACCAAAATAGGACTCAGATAAGCCTGCTCCTATTTAACGTCGTCCTGGACGACGTGGTATAGGAATGCAAAAAGAAAATTAAACCATACACAATAGGGAGTTGGAAAATCAAAAGAATACAGGCGACAGAACTAATATTTGCAGACGATATGGCGATCCTAGGAGAAGGCGAACAAGAGAATATATATATATATATATATATATATATATATATATATATATATATATGGGATAACGAATTAAAGAAAAGAGATATGATAATTAACTGCGAGAAAAGTAATATAGCCTGGAAAAACAACACACATATAAATATGAGGAATAAAGGGTATATGTCCGTGAAAACGTAATACTTGACAGTAAAATCAACCAAAGTATAAGAATACCCAAATAAACAAATACTGAAATATACATGAATGTTGCACAACCATCAATGAAATACTAAGCTGGCCAAACTATTATTGCGACGTCTCTTCCGTCGATCGGACGTCGATATCGACAAATACTCTCAAACTATGCCAAAGGCAGATCGGCGACCCGATTATTACTTCCGAATATTTCATTAATTGAACATTATGGTGTAACTACGAGATCGGGAACGGATGTTTGAAATTCCAATTGCATAAATCAAAAATTATCGCGCAAGTGTTACACTTGTGCGAGCACTGCATGTAACACGCATTAATTACTCGGCGACGTGAATTATGGTTCGACGGTGTGGGCAGTTATTAACATACGACGACAACTGAGAAAAATACGCACACCCCGTGCTACGAAACACAAAAGGTTTTTCGCGCCGCACCTTCGTGTAGCCTTGTTAATGGACATTTGATACAAATTTATTTCTCGGAAGCGAGTCGTGTTGACAAAATAAGGTTTGCATGTCCGATCTTGGAGTTATGTGCAAGAGCGATATATAAAACACACGGCACGGGGAGAATTCAAAAATTTTCGAATTATTAATATAATATTATTAATTTTAAATAAATAACGTATGTTGCAAAAGTTTTGAGAATTTTTTTCAAAGTTCAGGAGGTAGCATCTCCGTTGAAAACAATTCAAAAATCTGCACCATGGTAACCACTCAACATCTTAACTTCAAAATAAAACGATTTTGGTTATGATATAATTTGTAAAAATGTCGTATAAATTAGATATTCGGAAGAGTATTTACAGTCTAGTTGGACGACTTGAAAAGAAAGAAATAGTTCGCCTATATCAAGAACAAAATATTTCCGTTGCTACAATTTATCGAACGATCCGTGAATGTGACGAAGGTATTCCTTGTATAAATTTGCCAAAAAATGGACGTCCAAGAGCGCTGAATGCTGCTACAGTTCAAAGATTGGTCAATAGGTGTGAAAATCAAATTGGAACTTCAACACGGAAACTTGGACGCATTTTTCATGTTAATGCTAGCACAATTTGCAGGGAAATAAAGAGAAATAACTTAAAGTTTCGAAAAAGAAGGAAATGTCCAAAATATTCCCCAAATCAGTTAGAAAGAATTCCTCGATGCTGTCGCAGTTTACGTCGCATTCGTTTTGCTGGCAACATCAAAATTATCGTCGATGATGAAAAGTATTTCACATTTTCGAATTTCGAAATCAAAGGTAATAGTGGTCTTTATACAAGAGATTTTGAAAAATCCCCGATAATGTTAAATTTAAAAGAAAAGTGAAGTTTGAAAACAAAGTGTTAGTGTGGTGTGCTATATCAGACAAAGGTATTTCACAGCCGTACGTTGGACGAGTTAGAGGTGAAGCGGTTACCGCAGAAGTCTATACTCAAAGATGTTTGCCTAAGCTACTTAATTTTATTAATACCAACCATATTAACGACAATATAATGTTTTGGCCTGATTTGGCTTCTAATCATTATGCCTTGCTTACGAGAAACTGGCTAGAACAACACAGGATACCTTTTGTACCAAGAAACGACAACCCTCCCAATCTTCCTCAAGCAAGACCTCTGTCCAAAATCTAATGAGGAACATTAAGAGAAAGTTGCGAGCCGTGGAAGATCATGGCCCATTAGCAGTACTTTGAAATCATTTTTAGTTTAAGAAATATTGTTATTTTCAGTTGTTCTTATTACAGATTAAATATATTATTGCAAGTTTCTTTTTTAATTTTTTTTTTAAATTATCAAAACTTTTGCAACATACGTTAGTACATACATACATTTCGGCATTAATGTCGAAATATGTGTAATATTTATTTACATATATCCATTTAATATCCACGCAAATTGAAAAGGTGTGCAACTTACAGGACTCACATTACAACATTAATATGTGGTATCTGATAATAACAATATGGTTTCCTATCACTCAATCTCATCGACGGACGTCTTCGTACATACCTAAACGTCATAACAATGTCATAGCAACAACATAAATGGGAAGAACAGTACGCCGTTTGCAATCGAATTTTGATTTATAATGCAGCCATTTCTTTAAGGGGGATCCTGCTTTAGAAGGTTCAAAAAATTTATTGCTCAAATCTATGCCTAATATATCTAAGAATATTTATAAAAAGTTATAGCGGCTAATTCGCAATATTTTGAAAGATACAGCACTAAACACAGTGAGGTGTCGAGCAAAAAATATACGAACGCATGAACGCTCGGACAAACGAAGCGCGACCCCTCCCCGCAGTCACATAACACCGAACTATGTACTGAAAGAAGTTCAATCGGTCGTTCGAAACAATAATATTTTGAATTCGTAAGAGCTACAGTAGGATTATAACGTGATATTCCGTAAGTAAACGAAAATTAACATTTTTCCTGATCTTAAACTTTAGAGCGCGTTTTCTCGAGTTTTCGTTTTTACGATTTTTCTAAACTGGTGGGCGAGATTGCGAGAAAACTAGACAAGCAATCAAAACGGAACAAAACTTTTGTTAGCTTCAGTAGCATTCTATTCTATTTGACCTAAAAAGATTAATGAAAAAAAAATTCTAAACAACTTTTTTAGCAAGTTGAAATGATTTTCTCTTCCTGCAAAGAGGACGTTTATTTTCAAACCTGAGAAAAATCTTGAATTTCAAAATTTTTTGTTTTTTTGTTAGTTCACCTAGAAGAAAATATATGAGAATTACAATTTTCTTTGGTTTTTGGTTCAGTGTTCTTTCGAAGGATTTATTAGTTGTACATTATGGCAAAGAAAAGAGAAAACATATTATACAACCTCAAAACAATTAAAGAGGACATCACCTACATACAAAAAAAGAATATATCAAACTACAGAAAAATTTTAATCTGCATAAGTCACCCTAATACACTAATGATAGTAATGCATACCGCTTGCATAAATGTATATGCAAACTACTAATGTAATTGTATTGGTTTTATGAAATTACCATACCTGTACCACTAAAAGTACATATGAGCTTTAACATAACTTCCCTGGTTCCTTATTTAACATTCATTTTGTTCTAAATTTATAAAAATATAAAATATATGAGAATTACATGAAAGTGGGGACATTTCAGTCCCACCAATGGCAAAAACGAACTTTATTATTTAATGAATGTTTTCAGCCTTAGACAGACAGTATCAAGACAACATACACAAAGTGAGACAACATTCAAGACAACCGTCGAAGTGTCCCATCATCATTCAAGTATCAGTTACACATAGTTACATACAGTAACACGACAACAGTCGAAGTAACACAGTAACACATCCAGTGTATCATCATCATTCAAGACAACAGTCGAAGTAACATCATTATTCAAGACAACTTGAGTATTAACACAACAGTGTTATGCACTTAAGCATTGATTAGTAAACAAGCTAACGCATCGCAACAGTGCCAATTGTAATAGCGAGAATTTGTAAATATATGATAGCGACGCAAATCATTGGCGTAACATAACGTGAGCGAGAGACGTAATCGAAATTCTCGTTGAACTTACAACTCGCCACGAGTCGACTACACGCACTTCCTTGTTCACGTAGCGCAAACAGTATAATATCGTTATTTTCAAATTTAGTCAAAGTTTAATATGTGGTCCTTTACATTTGTAAATGTTGTAACTGTGTGTATCACAAGACAATATGTTAACCATTCGATTTAAAATGTTTTACAGCATCATTTGATGAATATATCAATGTGCCATTAGTTTTGTGTGTTATTAAAGAATAATTCTTTATTATCCACTAGCACACGATGAAAGTTTCCGCCTAAAAAAATCAACTGTTATGTTTTCTGTACCATTGTTATCTCCAACTTTCAATACTTTCTTCCTAGCGCTTAATGAATTTCTGCCCACAAAATGTGAGTTTATTTTATTGTCAAACTGGCAAGTAGTAACGCCCCCAGTCCAGCGTCGTCGAAATTTTGCCCATTTCAATGACTTTGATAGTGGCCGAATTAGGGCCACTCTGAGAGATTGGGAGAAGGCTGAATCGGGACCACACTACAGTTGCTCGGATATGGTCTTTATGGTCCGAAGAAGGTATTCAGAGTTCGTTCAAAGACGACACACAGGCTTAACATCTGGGGTTATGGTTGGGGGGGGGGGGGGCGATATGTTCTGGACGAAGGTCACCCCTTACGTTCATTCCAGGCACATTAAACGCACGTCGTTACGTCGACAACGTTCTGGAACCGGTGTTAGTACCTTTCATACAGACGTTGCAGAATGTCACTTTCCAACAGGATAATGCAAGACCCCAAACTGCTGTGGTTACAAGAAGGTTCCTGGAGCAGGTTGGATTGCAGATTTTGCCCTGGCCTGCACGGTCACCGGGCTTGTCGCCTATTGAACATGTCTAGGGTATGAAGGGCCGGCGACTAAGACAAGTACCCAGGCCTCTTGAATCTGGATAAACTTCGACACTATCTACAGGTGGCAGGAGATACCCCAGGAGGACTTCGACCACTTGGTTAGAAGAGTTAATGCATGCATAGCTGCTCGTGGGGATGCAATCCACTACTAGCTTTTTCTTGAAAGATGTTAATTTTTGTTTTGTTTTTTTTTAATTAAACTTTCATCATTTCGTAGTTGAAAATAAAGCATTATTTTACCGAAGTTTTAAAATTGTAGTCAAATTCTTAATGGTTGGTGTATTTCATATAAAAGTGAGCATATATCTAACTATTATCCTTGACAAGACAGTTTTATGTACCAGCTCATGGTGATTAAGCACTCTTATATGCAGCTATGATGGTGTTTTTTTTTCTAGATTTAATTGCTACATTTTCATTTTTTATTTCGAAATTTTTGGGTTTCTTGAATTGTATGTATCAAATAATCTGAAACAACACATGATTTTAATCTGATATCAAGTTAAAATAATAATTATCTATCACAAATTCTAATAAAGTTCGTTGTAGCTTGAGAATTTGACAATTTTCCCGACAAATATTAATAGCATCGGCTATACTGGAAGAAAGTTTCTGGACAGCCAATTTTACTTTCATGCACTGCACCCATTCGATGTATGGTTTTGTTAATTTATTGGCGAAATGCAAAGTTACAGAGTCTTGAAGATCTTTCAGTAAGAGAATATATTTAACATTAATTTCCTGAAACAATAACTCTTATATGAAAGAATTACAAACAAATATTTTTTTACTTTCTCGTCAAGATCATAGAAAACTTCCTGCTGAAGCACTACATTTCTAATCACCTTTATCATATGGGAGTTATCCAAAAGTAAATGTATTCGTTACCCACTAATACTTAACGCAGTTTCGAATGTATTATTTTCTAAATTTGGTCTAAAAGCTTGAGCCATTAACACCACACCATCAATTTGTTTCAACAGAGGTCTAAAATTAACTATTTGTGAGTTTTGGTGAAGTCGTTAATTTGATTTTTAGCAGCGATTAGTTTTTTTTTCAGATGTAAAATGTTCCAAGGATATGTAAGTTTGTTTCATAGAAGAATATCGGAATGGCGATGCATGATTCATCCAAATTTTATATAAATTTTGTTTTCCTTTGGCCAAGCTGGAAATATTAAATATAATTTCAGTTAACTGCTTAACGTACATTATTTAAACTCATATTTTATAATTTATTTATGTGTTTACGCATGGAAACTAATAGTTTTAATTAAGGAGCTATTCTTGCAGGTTTGTCTTAAGAACAATATAACCATGTATAATTTAGGTGCATGTAATTTTGTGGGATATAACCATGTATAATTTAGGTGCATGTAATTTCCTGGGATATACATTTTCTCACCGAAGCTATATAAAAATAACACAAACAGTTCTCAATAGATCAGTTTAATACATTACAACAAATATTTTGGAAACCTGTTCCTCAATATACACTTCTGGACAAAATTAAGGGACCACCAAATAAACTTGAAATAACTCTTCCAATTTACAAGTTATTTTTAATGTACTTTATGCATGTCATAAATTGACATTTCTTAAACAAAATTCAAATAGTGTGCCATGCAACAATTAACAATAGCAAGAATTCTTTGCTAGGACACGAAAAGTCAACAAAAAGGTTTAATTGTTGAAAATTGTTTTTAAGTCATTTAATTAATAAACCTTGCTTTTTCTTGCGAGAATTGGTGAATTTGTTTGCATTACGTGAATTAAATATGCCTAGGCGCCATTGTAGACCAGAAGAAATATCCCAAATTATTATTCTTCTGCGTGAAGGATATTCACAAAGAGAAGTTGCTGAAATTCTAAATACCAACAAATCTGTGGTGCAGAGGGCCGCAGCACGGTTCAGAAACACCGGTAGTTTCAAAAGAAGACCCGGACAAGGTGCTAAAAGAAAAACAACCCGCAGAGAGGATCGCTTTATTGCACTTCAGAGTTTAAGGAAGCGTTTTGTAACATCTCGTGAATTGTAAAAAATGATCTCCGATTAGCGACTGGAACAGAAGTTTCTACCAAAACAGAAGAAGAAGGCTAAAAGAAGTCAATGTGTCTGCTAGACAACGAGCTACCAGTCCAATTCTCACAGCTACGCACAAAAGAAGTCGCTTATACTTTTGTCGAAATCACCAAGGTTGGGACGATGAGCAGTGGAAGTCCGTTTTGTTTTCAGTCGAGTCCAGATTTCTGCTAAAGAAGAATGACCGCCGTGTTCTTGTCATGCGAAGACCGGGTGAGCGATTTGAACCATGTACCATTAGAGAAGTTGACAAATTTGGCGGGGGTTCTGTAATGGTTTGGGGTGGCATACATTTTAATGATCGTACATAATTGGTTTTGGTACGAAATGGGTCGCTAACAGCAATAGATATAGAGACAGATATAGAGACGAGATAATTGTACCCCATGTTCAACCATTTGCCGAAAATTTTGGCAATTGATTCATTTTTATTCAGGACAATGCCAAACCTCATACAGCTAACATTGTGTTTAGAGAAGAAAATATCCAATGTTTGGAGTGACCTGCCAAAAGCCCTGATCTCAATCCTATTGAGCATCTCTGGGATCAATTGGGCAAAAAAATCAAACACGCACTAAGACCGCCAGTAACACTTGATGAGGTCTCTAACATGCTTGTTCAAGAATGGGAGCAGATACCTCAAGAAAAAATACAAAACTTAATCTCAAGCATTCCAAGAAGATTGGTAGCGTGTATTGCTGCAAGAGGAGGGCATACACACTACTAAAAATGTTTTTTTTATAAATTATGATTTTAGTTCATCAGAAGACCATTGGTATTTTAGTTTAATTTTTACCTTTTTTTCTTCAAGTCCATAAAAGTACATTTTGTTAATTTTAGTCGCTCTTAAATCAACTATACTGTAAGTAGACACACTTAAATTTGTATATGTATTCGTTTCATTAAATTTAGCTACTTTGTTTTAAATATATTTTGAATTTTACTAGTGCTCACTTAATTTTGCCCAGAAGTGTATAATGTGTAGTGTATTAGAAAAAATATAACATTCCAATAACTAAATGACTCTTGACAGATTGGTATAACTGCGCAGTCTTTTGTATCTAGCATTCTAGCATTCCTTTGCAACAAATACCAGTAACTTAAATTTACTAATAAAATTAAAATTTTGCAAATATCTCTTTCTGTAAATTATTAACTATTTTCCTTATTTATTATTACTTTGTTTTGCAAATTTTCTTAATTATATATTTTTTGCACGTCTGTTGGAAAATAAAATTCATTAATATTATCATTATTAATATTTGTGCAAAAGTATCTTTGTGCTTGAATATAGTTAAGAATAGAAATGATATTCCAGTTGTCACGGAGAGTAAACTCGAACGTTTCGTTACGTGAAAATTGAAGGAACAACTTCTTGCACCTGCTCGTCGTACCAATGGATATCCCGGCGACTATTCCGACGAAACTAATTGTAAATTGTCGTCGGTTCTTATTACATTTTTTCGGTAGAAGGTGTCATTGTACCAGAACGAATCGTAGCCCGCTTTTTGTCGTCCAATTTCTGCACTCATCTGAGCGTAAAGTTATCAAAAGTCGTTCATGTGTAACAGATGCAAGAGGCATTCAGTTGCTCGGGTGACCTGGCAACAGCGGGAAAATGAGACGAAACACGTGTTTTTAGATAACAATATCGCGGTGGTGTCCGAGTAATAGTCACGTTTTATTGTAATAAGTGCTGGGAAGCGACTCCTCTCGACCCAGCTGCGCGTCTTTCAAGTTTATGTGGCTTTTCGATTATTTTATTATTGCTATACCGATGCGGATCTTTAGCATTAAAACATGGACATGTCTTCGAGAAGCGCTTATCTGTGGTCTTTTGTGGCGTTATGGGATATTTTGCGTATCTTCACAAATTACGATGCAGCCGTAGGCAGTATTTAATTATTTATATAATTCCTTTACTTGTATGCAGGAAATTTCATAAAAGGCGATTTGACACAATGTCGAAAATCTGTGTTTTTTTGTTGGAGAATGTGAAAGTCTGTTCAGTTTCGAGTTCCAGTGAAATTTAATTATTTACACCACTCTCACACTCCGTACTAAACAATTTTTCAGTCGGTGTGCGCACTAATAAACAATCTTGAACAAATCGGTTGCTTCAAACTTTTATATTTCGCAAGTGGATATTAAATTATTATTGCTAGTTAAACTGTTTATAACAAAGTGAGGTCAATTCTGATAGTTACCTTCAACATATTCCCATTGATATTTATATTAAATGTTCAAATTTTAATATTAAGCATTTTCACACATAATTTATTTATTCATATATATGTACAGTTACAGAAAATATATTATAAATATATATTAAAAACTATGCATGAATGAGTACAGTACTACATTTAGAATTTATCAGGACAAAGAAATCTTTTTCGAGTTACAACAAAAACACATTATGTATCCTATTAATGTAACAAATAAAGTGTTATAATTATCAATAATCAGAGTATTTACATGATTAACACAGGATCTAAAAGTTTTGTGAAAAATATCGATTCCATATAACGAATTCATCTCTGCGGCGAGCCTATCCATTGGGTTGTGTCTTCCATATTCAGTGCGGTGATAACGAAGGTGAAAGGTATATAAAGAGCGCGAATGGAAGGATGGAACGCGAAATGAGAGAAGTGATAGCAGCTCTGGACTGTCTAATTCACCGTGAAGCAATTGAAAGCCAATTTTTAGGATCAACTCCCGTCTTCTGCCTTCCAGCGACTTAATACCTAGCAATCTTAACCTCCCAGGATAATCATAGCACTTCCTGTCAATATTGAGTTTGAACAGAAGAAAGTTCACAATTTTTCTTTGTACTATTTCGATCCTATCTATGTGGCTACTGTAATGGGGTGTCAATACTGCACAGCAGTATTATAATATTGACGTCACTAATCGCTACATGAACGTTTATGGAAATCACATAATTTAAGAGATTTACAAACCATAAGATTAATGTGGAGATTGAAAGTGAGCCCAGAATCAAATGTAATGCCTAAATCGACCATATGGTCAACTCTCTCCAACATATTATCACCCAGATCATAAGTAGTAGTTATTGGGTTCAACTTCCTAGAAAAAGTGATATAGCGACACTTGCTATAGTTCAAAGACATATAATCATTTACACAACAATTTATAATAGCACCCAGTTCAGTCTGTACAAGCTGACCGCTGTTCGGTAGTGGCTGTCCGTCAGGAACAGTATGGAGCGAAAAATCTTAAGATCATCTGCATACACTATGTATTTGTAATGAAGAAATTATTTGTATAAGTCATTAATAAAAAGTAAAAACAGGGTAGGGGTTAAAGACTTCCTTGAGGCACATCTGTAGACATTATGCAGTCAACATGCACCTATTTTTAGTTATAGAATTCTACGGATTTTCACTACACCTTGTATGTTTCGTAATATTTGGTTGCGTATATTTGTGCTAAGTTCTTCAATTACCGGCGATCTGCATGACGATCTTCAATAACGCCCAATATGGTGATTTTCTAAACGGTGACTTCTATACGTTTGAACCACAAATTTAAATCAACCGCCACGTTATGTTATAACTGCGATTCCTCTGCGTCCGATCTTTTTGGATGTGGATCAATATTCGGTGGTAAGATGAATAAGCGAATAAGCCCGATTGACTCAATAACCACGTGTCCTCGTTCTTTCTCAGACGGTGTAAACCATTGTCAAGTAAAGGATACGTTCACTAGCCAAATTGCGTCTGGCTTCAGAAAATGTTGTGGAACTCACCACAAGCCAACATTGTACGAAATGTGTGAGTTATGACCGGCTGCTACAAGAATTGAAGATAAAATTCAAAGTAATCAAGCCGTCAAGAACAAATGCAAATACTGATCTTGGCTCCTGTAAAGTGGACTATAAAGAAGACAATGGAAAAGCTTGAAGTTTCTGAAATAATGGTGAAAAAAGCAAAGAAGCTTAAAAAAGAAGAAGAATGGTGACACCTGGTAAAAAAACGACGAAGTTTAGCAAAGAGTTATCCACTTTTTTGAAGATAATGAATTAAGTCGTCTTGGAAGGAAATTTTAGTAAAATAACTGGAGGAAATGCAGATGCAAACGCGTCTCGTGCTGGAACTCTGAACGAAATGTTTATTGCCTATAGGGAAAGGAATAGGGATGAAATTACGTTCTCAAAATTCTGTGTGCACATACTCAGTATGCTCAGTATATGTATAACTTATTTGTTCATATTTATTTATTATTTTATAGCGTTAGTGTTGGTTGCTATTTTTATGTATATGTTGTAGTTGTAGTTGTAGTTGTAGTTCAACATATTTGTTAAAATGTGTACATATTAAAGTGATTAATAAATTTGTTGATAAGGAGGAGGTATTATTAATGTATAATATTAGTGTATTAAAACTAATGATATTAAAAAAGTGCTAATAGAAGTAGCTTATGCTAAATCTACTAGAGTTAAATAATAATATTACATATTTTCGTTTCAAACATGTACGTGTAGAAAAAAATACTGTTTGCATCATGGACGCAAAATGTTTTACTGCGTTGGAATGGATTTTTTGACTCGGCTGATGGGTCGTCAAAGAAATCACATGTCACTCACTAAAAATAAGAATTTCCCATATTTTATACAAATAAATAAATGTGAGGAGAATTGATGACTTCGGAGTTCACGTTCAACAAATGTCAGCAACAATCGGTCACGTCGTCACTCAAATTATGTTACGCCTCCGGCAGCGCCTACATCAGAAGAACAATTTAAAAACCATATACATATTTTATATTGACATTACTTGATTAAATTGAGGGTATACATATACTAACAGAATATTATGCTTCATACAAATTATGTACATTTTCTCTTTACATTTTAATGTAAATAACAACAATAGGTAACAGGTATTTACAAAAAATCATCAAAATCATTATGTAGCAATTATTATAGACAGTAAAGTGCAAAAATTCCATCAGAAAGAGCTTAGCTTAATAAAGCTTAGTTACATACAGTATCCTCGTTACCTTGGAGAATATCCTCGTAGCCACATTAACTAATAATCGTCCTGATCTGTTTAGATAGGGTAGATATTTTTTTTTGTATCTGGAATTCCTTGTCAGATTCATAATGCAGGCAGGCAGAAGAGCAAACGAAAGGGAATCTTCCTTTGCTCTTCTGTTAATAACGACGTTACTTGCTTTGATTTTTCACAAGGTTTTATGACATAGCATTCGTCTTGCTTAGCAGAGATTTTAGTACCCCTTCTTTCCTACTAATAATACCCTTTTCTCCACATTTTTTCCTCCCTCTCATAATAGTGCTTTTAGACAAATTGTAATTTTAAGCTACAGCCTTTAATTTCCACAATTGAAGTATTGTGCTTTTCATATTATCTTTCCATACGTTACGTCACGTTGCATACATTACGGTAGTATCAAAATGAAGCTTCAAATTCGCATAAGCTACTATGCAACAAAATATGTATTTGAAATGGTAATTTTACGTGAATACATCATCGGATAAATTTATTTTATGGCAACTGGGTAAACGCCATAATAGCACAAAATGATACACCACGATTCATACTTTTTATAACCTTTTTAACTGATTGGCTAATCAAGACGCTGCCTTTAGCTAATAAGAAAACTTGCACATAATCGTAGCATTTATTAGGAAATTACTAACAAATTACTACGATATTGAAAACTATTTCATCATTTTAAAAATGTGTACACCTTGAAAAATATCGAACCTCGACACCAGTGCACTTAAAAGTAATAACTTGGCTGGGTCAACAATTCAAAACCACGACTTTCAGTTCGTTTAAGCTTGAGTGTCGAAGTCTTCGCGCCGGCAAAAAGTCGTTCCAATCGTTCCATTCATTTCCATACAATCATCAACCGCGCTCGGTCAGCGTTCTTTTTATTTCTGTCCCGCCGTCTCGCTTCCAAGCGCCGTGTCCTCGGTCTCGCGTCTCCTTCCGATCCGCAATCAACCCTTGCCTTGCCCGCTCGCTCTGAAACTAATCGTGGTCTGGCTCTTATTGTAGATGGCTTTTTCAAGCATTCGTTACGTATCGAAGTCGTTTTGCTCGACTGAGCGCTTCGCGTATTCCCACTTTTGTACGCCATGTAAAACCGATTCACTTGCGTTTGTGATTTTAATTTCAAATCGTTGGCTTCGTTTAAATCGTTTCAGTCGACATCGCTAGGTTCTTCGCTACTGGAATCCTGTGAATATTTTAAGAAAATTAAAATTTTATTTAGATAAATACATCCACGTTAAACTATCCCATGATTCATGTAAGTTACATGAAGGTGAATTTTTATAAAATTTTTAATATTAATCCATTAACATAGTGTTAAAGTCACCTTAACGAACGATTAAGGGGGGATCCTGCTTTAGGAGGCCTTAAAATAGCGTTTTTGGGGGAATTTTTTTTAGCTGAGAAAAAAATGAGCAAGTCTAGTGAACTTTTTAGAGCATTTTATTGCATATTTCAGCATTAAAAAAAAATATATGTCGAGAGAAAAATATTTAAACGGAACCGATTTTTATGCACATTTGTGCAACACCTTTCAATTGCAATTTACAATCGGTGGGAAAGATGTAGCCCGTAATTTTTGTCTGAAACAAAAAAAAACCAATGGTAATTCTCATATATTTTCTTCTATGTAAACTAAAAAAACCCAAAATTTTGAAATTCAAGATTTTTCTCAGGTTTGAAAATAAATGCTCTTTACAGGAAGAGAAAATCATTTCAACTTGCTAAAAAAGTTGTTTAAAATTTTTTTTCATTAATCTTTTTGCTTCAAATAGAATAGAATGCTACTGAAGCCAAAAGTTTTGTTTCGTTTTGATTGCTTGTCTAGTTTTCTCGCAATCACGCCCAACAGTTTAGAAAAATCGTAAAAACGAAAACTCGAGAAAACGCGCTCTAAAGTTTACGATCAGGAAAAATGTTAATTTTCGATTACTTACGGAATATCTCGTTATAATCCTACTATAGCTCTTACGAACTCAAAATATTATTGTTTCGAACGACCGATTGAACTTTTTTCAATACATAGTTCGGTGTTATGTTACTGCGGGGAGGGGCGCGCGTTTCGTTTGTCCGAGCGTTCATGCGTTCGTATATTTTTTGCTCGACACCTCACTGTGTTTAGTGCTGCATCTTTCAAAATATAGCGAATTAGCCGCTATAACTTTTTATACATATTCTTAGATATATTAGGCATAGATTTGAGCAATAAAAAACAAATCGATTTTTTGAGCCTTCTAAAGCAGGACCACCCCCTTAAGTTCGATGATATTTTCGGTGAAACTCGGAGACTGCACAGTACAACTGCAAACAATAATTTCAGGTTAATTACACTTTACACTGATGGAATATTATGTGGGCCAACATTCTTCAAAAATAATTTTGTTTTGTGAATTACATTTACTTAATTTTCATACATTTATTTCATTTATAACTTTCTTATACTTTATGTATAAGTAAGTATAGGAATCATGAAAATTTTCGAACTCGAGATTTTAACGGCTATACGCATTTTGAGGTCCCCTGAACCGGTTCTGACTATTTTCGGAATGACGTCTGTGTGTCTGTGCGCGCCCAAACGATGAAAGCTAGAACTATAAACTTTATACTTAACATTTGTATATACCAAGGAGAAAAACATCCTATTTTGAAATTAATATCTCAACCGGAAGTGATGCTTTACTCTTATCACATTTTTCCATATCTCAAAACGGTACATGTTTTCGAAAAATTATTCTTACAAAAGTTAAAGATTTATTATTTTAAACAACTTTTATTTGAAAAGTTTTTTTCGAAAAATGGAGTATAACTAAGTATAAAAAAGTTCAGTGCGGACCACTGCAGATTTTTTCTATTGCGATCGGATCGCTACAAATACGTTTGTCTCTGCGCTGTCTATCGCTCGAACTATTGATACTTAATTTATGACACTGTAAACTTTATATGCGCATATAGAAAGGAAGAAAACGTCATATTTTGAAAGAAATATCTACACCAGAAATAATGGTTTACTCTTATCACATTTTTCATGTTTTGAAAACGGTATGAGTTATCGAAAAAAATGTTCTTATAAACGTTAAATAAATAAATAACTTCTATTTGAAAACCTTCTTCCAAAAATGGAGCATAAGCAAGTGTAAGAAAGTTTGTGATGCGCACCACCGCAGATTTTTGCTATTGACATCGCGAGGCTAAAAATAGGCGTGGCTGTGCGCGCTCCATAGCCTATTGACACTTTAAGCTTAAGATTAATAAATAGCGTGGAAAAAAAACATCATACTTAGAAAGCAATGTTTCAAACTGATCGTTAAATCAAATCAACGTTTTCTGTCTCGAAAACGGTTCACGTTATCGCAAAAATTGTTCGTATAAAGGTTAGACACTGAAAATAAAAAAAAAAACATTTATTTGGAAAGTTCTTTCGAAAATGGAGTATAAGTAAGTATAAGAAAGTTCGGTGCAGACCACTGCAGATTTTTACTATTGGCATCGCGCGGCTAAAATGCGTGTGGCTGTGCGCGCTCCAGCGCCTAACTGTTGAAGGTACTATGACGCCTTAAGCTTAAGATGAAAAGCGTAGTAGAAAACGTCACATCTTGAATATCTCAAACTGTTGGTTTATTCAAATCATCGTCTTCTATATCTCGAAAACGAATACTAAAATTAAAAAAAAAACATTTATTTGGAAAGTTTTTTCGAAAATGGAGTGGAGTATAAGAAAGGTCGGTACAGACTACTGCAGATTTTTTTTCTTTTTATTTACTTAACTGAGATAAAGTTATTTTAATTCAATTTGTCTTAATTTATTTCATTTTAATATCTTTCATTTTCTTTTATTTCATAGTTATTTGTTTATTTGCTTGGAATAGTCGCATTCTTTTACATGTACATTGCTATTATTTGTATTGATCTTCACAACATGCAATTTTGTTTGCTTTTTTCATTCATTTTACGTTCAGTGAGTTGATCAAATACAGCAAAATATGAAAAAGTCTTTTTTAAATAAAAATAATAACTTTATTGATCACAATAACCAATTGACTGGTGGTTTTAAATTGTGAAAAATTAAGAACACAATTTCGCAGTATTTACGGTTCCTAACATAGAAGAAAACAAATTGAACAAATATCAAACATTTATCCTACGATACTCTTTGAATCCCCTGGAAAAAAATTCTTTCGGTTACTCTTCCCACAAGTCGTTTACGGCCGTCATCACTTCCTTATCGTCGTAATATCTGGTTCCCCGGAGATGTTCTTTAAATTTTGGAAATAAAAATAAATCACCTGGGGCCAGGTCTGGTGAATATGCGGGATGTTCAAACAATTCAAATGCTGCGTTCAGAATAGCGCTCATAGAAACATGGCTTTTGTGGGCAAGAGCGTTGTCTTGATGAAACAGAATTCCTTTGCTCAATTTTCCCTGTCTTTTTTCCTTGATGCGATCGCGCAATCTTGAAATTAAAAAATCAGTCATCAAAATTCCGTCTGCGTCCCAAAAAAATGTGGTCATAACTTTTCCACTGGTCGTCCAACACCCTTCGCATGTTCACATGTTTGTCTTCCCAGTTTAGATTATCGAGACATATTTTTCACCACTTGGTAAGAAACGGCACCCTCACCTGGTGTATTATTATATTATGTATTATATATGTATGCCTTCATGAATTTCTTTTGGCGACAACCCTTTCTTTTGCAAGTAGTTTATAACTGCACGAACCAATGGTTTTTCAATTTTTAGAATTTTTCTAGTTGTGTACTTAAATTCTAAATTATTTCAACAGGTAACAAGTGAGAAAACTACAATTAAACCAACGTAACAACAAATGATTAAGTCTTTATTGTGTCAAATTTATTCATCCTCACTCAACGCCTACTGTTTCAGGGACGCTAAATAATGATCTTCCCTCGTATAACGCTTTTATAAATTCTTAATTTCATTCTTCCTCACGCATTCTTTGATTTCATCAGTCTTTTCAACATTGAGTACTTCTCTTTACCTTTTACAATTCTGACTTGTATTTCCTGCTTCTCATGTCCTTTTTCGTTTAGCATGACTACTATAAGAACTCTTTTACCTTGCCAAACTCATATTCCCTTTTCATCTGCTGACTGTTTGGTTTCACCCATTACCATTATTTTGTTATTTTGTTGATTTATTTGTAGTCTAAAAACTTTTGCTTCTTTTCCAATTTTTTTTTGTGATACTCTTTAATTCCGCTTTCATCTTTGCTAGTAGTATAAGATCGTCCGCATATGCTAGACATTGTTGCTCGTTGTTATACAACAACGAGGTACAGTATACACTGTGCCTTAATTTTTTTAGAGAAAGGGTCGACTTACCTTACCTTGGCTTTTACCCAGCACAAATTCTGTTGATTTGTAGCCACTCCAAAGCACATTATTTTGAAACTGGTGATCTAGTGAAGATAATATCCTTACATTAGCTAGCAATACTAACTAAGTTTAACATTATTCTTTTTAAAATTTTACTTAAGATGTTATAAGGGGGACGAAAATTTGAATGGTGTAATTAAGTAAATACATCGATGATTGGGAGCGATGCATAAAACTGCATGTTAATTGTACGGAATGCAAGATGTACAATATATATAAAATACTCGTACTACTGCACCACTAATAAGTGGCGCCTATTAATATAACTGCTTTCCCTCTTACACAGCCCAATGCAAGTCAAGTATACGTTTACGTTACTGAACTCCTCCTCTCGAACGATGCAGGCGGACCGACATATGATGCTCTCACATGGGCGTGCATTCGGGTAGCCTAATAATACGGCAATCAACATGAAAGATAAACAGTAATTAGTTACGATTACCGACCATAATTAGTATTAACCTACCGGGTGCTCCAGCTCCATTGCTTAAACACTCTTCGGATCGTGCCTCCACCTTCTTTATCCGTCTCTCCATTGCTCTTCCAACGGTGATCTTCGTATATACCTAACGTCAGTTCGTAGCGTCAATGAAAATAGGTAATGGACATAGTCAACCAGGTAGTCAAGTCACGTACGATGATGCACTTGCGTGCCCGCACCCATTACCTGACCAGAACAGATACAATGGACCACTGGACGCACCCGCCCAGGTCAAGTGATCACGCCGTTACCTGCGTGTTGCAATACAGATTAGATTAGGTTGCAATTGCATGCCTGCGCACACAAGTCGCCAGCAGATAGCCCGCGTATCAACAATTCATCGAATTGCGTCAATGTGCCCCAGTGCGATTCCGCCCCGCAACGCTGACAGGAATGCATCACCTCCTTGGTATATAGTTAGCTAATAGATAACCTTTCACCGGGAACCCAGTTGCATCTCGCGACAACACCGACAGCCGTAACAACGGCAACAGCAACAATAGCAACACAGCATCAACATCAACAGCACTGCATCTGGTCTAAGTTTGTAACGTACTCAAAGCAGTTGTCATCAATACATCTCAATAACCCCCCAATAATATTAGTCATCGTTCACACCAATGACCATGATACAAATTTCACAATAACAACGCATCTACTGCGACAAACATTCGCTGTACGCCCGCACGCCACTGTCAGAGCAAGACTAATAATGTTCGTGGTCCGACGATGAATGTCTCCTTTCCGCTACAGCTAATGTGGTATGGAGGAAAGCAATAGACCTCTACAACGTTTTCATAAATATTCACTCATACATAATATAAATGCGCGTAAAGTATGTAATCTTTGATATAGTATAATATACCTAAATGTCATAAATAAAACACAACCGTAACAAAGACTTAGTTGCCGAAATTTTAATTTTATTATTCTCTATTTATAAGTTACTTTTGTAATAACTGAGGGGCGTTACTAGTGAACACTTTTATTCAAGATATGCCCGCTCAGATAACTGAATTAACATTTAAACTTAAATACGCAGTGTATACTTGGGTATCAACATCAATGAGGTAGCTAGTTTCCACTTGACTTGAGAACTTCCGACTAACATACGACAATAAATTATAATGAAATGCGGTTTCACTGGTCTACCATTAATTTGAGTTATTGTGAGGTTTTCGGTTGTAGATATTTAACGTTCGTGATAATTTTAATTATCAAAACAGTAACGCAAGAGCAAATATACAGCAAATACCCACTTCTTTAAAATCGCATTGCAAGGTTTATTTGCGATTCATTAATTAGCCCTCAGTTTTTGACCTGATTATTTTCATTGCTTCTTAATTGTATTCCGAATTTATGCATTGAATTCAGAAGCCGCCCGTGTCAAGTTTAAAAGTTAAATAGGGGAATTCGAAAAGTAACGTCGTGCGACCGTAAAAATTCGTGTTAACGAAGCGAACAAATTTAGAAACCGTCGCCAATGCGAAACGGGAGACGATCGAGCGAAACAAGAAAAAAAAACGTCGACGCGACGATATACAAAAACAAGCCAAGAACAGCGTTTCGAGGATATTTGTTATTGTCGAGATTTTTTCGCCGGATAAGCACGTCGCGTTCGGCGAGAACGGCTCGTTTTTTTGCCGGCGCGAAGGTATTAAATTTGACGCGATTTAAATTTAACGAAATTCATGCGCATTGACAGACTGGGCGCGCATACAATGTGGTTTCTTGCATCCCCGACAAATATCAGAGCCGGATTTCGGTCACAACTTTGCAGAAAGGAAGTCGTTAATCGTTATTCGTTAGATTTTCGTTTATTTATTAGATTATACTGGTACTACAAAATAAACTCTCCTTTAGGAACTTGGTTTAAGTTTTGGATTTTCGGATTGACTCATTTGTTAGTTTGGAAAATGCTTGTACATAGTATTAGAGTAGGATTAAACGAGGTAGAAAACGCGCGAGGGAGAATGACACACAAATGTGTAAATATGTAATACATCGATGCATTAACTGCATGTTATGTAAAATGCACAAAGTTGATGGAATAATTGAAAACGTCAGTCAATACAAGATATCCTGCCCTTAATCAATGGCGCCTAATAACAATTGCATTCCCTTTCACATATCCCCACGCAAATCAAGTATTTGTCTACGTTACCAAACGCCTGCTCCACGAAAGATATGTACGGGCCGATAGATGATGCTCTCACTTGGGCTTGCATTCGGGTAACCAGGTTATACAGCAATCAACATGAAAAAACACAGTAATTAGCTATTATGAATACCGACCATAACTAGTATTAACACACCGGGTGCTCCAGCACCCTAGCTTCAGACTCTTCGGATCGCGCCTACACCTTCTTTATCCATCTTTCCTTTGCTTTTCCACCGATGGTCTTCGTGTATGCCTACACGTAGCCAGTACGTAGCGTCAGTAAGAGGAGAATAGTTTATAGACATAGTCAGCCCGATAGTCAAATCTTGTCCGGTGCATTTACGTGTCCGCACCCACTATCTGTCAGAACAGATACAATGGACCACTGGATGACCGATCCAGGTCAAGCGACACAGGTCGGTTCCTAATCTGCTGTACCGTCGCAGGAACTTGCATTTACATGCCTGCGCACGCAAGCCATCAGGAGACAGATCGCATACCAACAATTCATAGAATTGTGTCGTGTGCCCCATACAACCCGCAATGTAGGAGACAGGATAGCCCACTTTCGCTTTCCATAACACAAGCACATAGCTAGCTATCTCGCTTTATACACGGGACAACACCGGTTGCGTCCCATGACAAGAACAACAATACGCGCCAAAATGTCAACCACAACAACAGCAATACAGCAACAACAGCAGCACAGCAACCAAAGCAACATCACTCCACCGACAATCACTCGCTCATATGTAACGTACTCAAAGCAGTTGTCATTAATACATCTCAGTAATCACCCAATAATACTAGTCACTATGCACATCGATGACTATATTACAAATATTACAATAACAGCGCAACCACTGCGACATACAGTCGCCCCTTGCCCGCACGCCACTGTGTGAGAGCAAAAATCCCCAGACTGTTCTCTTGAGACGATCCAAAAATCGATCTTATTTCGCAAACAATCCTTGCGTAGCGGGGCAATGCGAATTAGGTGCGCGCTAAATATGCAATATATGATATAGAATAATATACCTTAATGTCATAATTAAAAAACAATTGTAACAATTAGATTATAGTAGTGCTATAAAATAAACTCTACTTTGTTTACGTTTTGGATTTACGGATTAAGTCGTTTGTAGTTTGGAAAATGCTTGTCACTACATATTGCTTTTTTACACAATATTTATAAAAAATAAGAACATGTATAGAAGAAGGTGATTGAAGCTGTGGCAATTGGGTTATGTTTCGTTCGTTAGTTTGTGCAACATACCCCAGTCTTTTTCCGAACTTTCTGGCCTGTACAAAGTTGAAAAATGCTTACACAATTTCTCTAATAGTACTAACCTCCAGTTGGTAGGATTGAAAATGAAGGGAATTGAAGTTAACATCTATCGTTTATAATGTCCCTTCATAAATACTACTGACCAAGCTGCCACAAACCAAAGAAAGTACTTGCATTTCGATACATTGTTATCTTTACTTCCTGCTATTGAAGACCGACACATCAGTAGCACATTTGGAAAGCACTGATTAAATATAAGTACTTGAAGGAAAAAATTGACCTCGTGCTTGTTCTTTTGTTTAAAAAGCTAAATGAAGCACTGTGCAAAGGTACACATTTTAAATATCATGAAGAATGCAGGCCATCGTGCAACATTCACTCAGTCATCAACGCTGTCACTCACCCACACACCTATTCCAACCAGCAAGCGCATATCATTGTCATTCACCTGGTTTTCCTCAACCGAGACATGCGTAACCACTAAATTTATCAACAGTGCCAAACCAAAATTATGACGCTCTGAATGCAAACAATCATCTTTCAATTTTTTAACAGATCAATACTATAATTCAATAACATCGCCACTTGCTTCTTTTTAATTTTGATTTATCAAATTAATAGATTTCAATAGAAATATTATTTTCTTCCTCATTATTAATTAATTATAATTAATTAAGTAATTCTAGATACGATCATTTGGTATAATTTATGAAAACATCTGTATATTCATTCGATAGATTCGGAAGATTTTTTTGGGATGCCTCCTAAAATCTTCTTCAATTTTATAAAATGGCCCTTTTAGTAGCCCCAGTAGTAGTAGGAGGGTGTATTTTAATTGACAAAAAAAGAAAAAAACAGTGATCAGTAGTACACAATATGACTCGTAGACCATGGCATGGTAAGTCATCCGCTTACAAGTTTCAAAATTATTCTCAGGTTTATAAGCGTTATATGGTTGGTAACGTGTGAGCAACGGAATTGTGATTCAGGGAGGGCTTTGGAAGTTTTCGCGTATGTCTTAGATTAATTTTGAGTAATAGAACTACTCGCCGTTACTAACAGGTGTACCAACCCTTTTACCGGTAACTTAAATTTAGATTAAATCAAACTGCAGGCAAAGCTGTAAAAACTGAGGTTATGTTGGCAATAAAATTTTAAATAATACATTTTAATCATGACAACCAATAGTAATTATCAAATAAGATGAGTTATATGGACACCACCGACATCACAATGTAACTCTTCCTTTGACATCGTGCAACATGTTCATAAATGGTGTTAAAATTTCATTAAAAACTGTTTTACAATACTTCAAAAAGTGACAGTTTAAATGAACTATTTTATTGGATTAAAATTACACATTCATGGTATGTCTATCTCCCTCTTCCAGGGCCAACTCTAAAACATAATTCCGTTGCTCTCACGTTATAATCTAACCAAAGACATGCCCGAATTTCGAAGTTTCAAAATTATTCTCAGGTTTATAAGCGTTATATGGTTGGTATAATCTAACCAAAGGCATGCCCGAATTTGTATTGCAAAATCAAAGATGCAACAGAGACGAATCTCGAAGAGACCTCTGATATACGCGAAATGATGTCCGACTAAGATGAGTCAACTAAACTACTTAATAATTTAA
The DNA here is from genome assembly GCA_959613385.1 of Geotrupes spiniger. Lineage (NCBI taxonomy): Eukaryota > Metazoa > Arthropoda > Insecta > Coleoptera > Geotrupidae > Geotrupes > Geotrupes spiniger. Next base: position 4,523,786 of record OY390738.1, read on the forward strand.
TTATAATTAGTAAGTCATTAAGAGAGCGCATCTCTTTCAGAGGATGAGCAGAAATGTTTGCAAGCTTGACTGTAATTATCATAGTTAACATTAGTTTTATTATGCAAATATAAACTAACTTTCTTTGAAGACTGTGTTATACTGTGGGTTCCACACCTGAGTAGAGTAATTCAAATGACTACGAACATATGCATAGTATTTATAATGATTTTAATGCACTTATTGACTTGAAATGGCTGCTAGTTCTAATAATGAAACCCATTTGAAAAGCAATTTAAAACAGCAGTCAAGCAGCACTGCAAAATCCCTTACCTTTTCAGTACACAATATATCAGTATTATCCAGTTTACATGCATGCATCAATTCTTCCTGTATTATATTATACTTAAAATATATGATATTTTAAAACATTTGCTCAAGTTTAAGAATAACTGATTGCACGTTTGCAATAGTCAACTAGTCGGTTACGGTCTTCTTGTAGAAGTGTAGTATGCTGTAATTGGGTTATGAACTAATCCACAATCGACCCAATTACAACACTCACCGATTAGTAATTCGCATTCTGCAAACGGTTGTTGTTTTGATTTCATTTGTTACACTTGCCGTCAGCAAGAATGGAAATAATAGTTCGTATTGAGGACAATTGATTGATTATGAACTACCACATAGTAAGACGTAGTAGACAGTAGGGTAGGTCGGTACCCACTTGGCGACGCTGCGAAACGAACAACGTTGCAAACGAAGCGATTATGTAGAGTTTCAATAAATACTACCGATGAGTATCATTTACGGCAAGACCCAACTAGTAATATTTCATGGCGATCCTGGTCTAACCAGTAATATTTCAGAAGAATACAGTCCTGATTATTATTTATTGGCAAGTAGACTTTTAACTCGTCTGCATTAGACAAAAAAACTGGAGTGAATGAAGCAAGCAGATATATCATTAATTGATATATGTATATTACGAACAAGAGCGGGCCCAGTTGAGATCCCTGCGCAATATCCAAGCACGTTTCAACAGGTTTAGATCTAAATCCCTCGACTGTAACAGATTGTATTCTGTCAGTGATATACGACGCAAATCATTTATAGAGATCGCCGTGAACTCAAACACTAGCTTTGAATAAAAATATGTCATGATTTATTTTATCAAAAGCTTTCCAGTAGTTAGTGTAAATACCTGAATTTGGGGAACCATTACGTCTAATAACAAATCTGTGCATTCTACCAAATTCGATGGCACGTATAAAACCATGCAGCTGCGGCATTATTAATTATGTTTCTTACAAGAAAATGGAGGCCATGAATTAGTGACCATAATTTTGAAAAAAAAATAGACAAAATTGAAAGAGGGCGATAGATTTTAATATTGTTGCGATCGCCACTTTTATGGACGGGTATGTCATTACAATATTTCCATTTGTTGGAGAATATATCTGTTTTTATAGAAGTGGTAAATAAGATAGTTAAGGGAACATAAAATTCCTGCACACAATCTTTGATAAAGCAGGCTGGTAATCCGTGGTAAAACATCCTTTATGTGTTATAGGAACATCGGTTCCATGCGAGAGCATTTTTTCAAAACCTGGACAAGTTTCAACAATCGGGCGAAATAGGCTACTCGATTTTAAAAGTAACGAAATATTGTTTTTAAATTATAATTTGTAAATTTTCTTTATTATAAAAAAAATCATTTATTTTAATATTCTACCCAGAAATATATATTTTACGTTTTTTATAATTTTTATTATTTCAATAGATACTTTTATGTAGTTACATTTTCGTTATCAATATTTTATTTAATATTATAACATTTTTATTTAGCAGAAATATTTTCGTGTTAACTATTTTTATTATTTTATTTTTATTTATCGCGTCTTTAATACAACGATATTTGAGTTGGAGCGTACCTCTGTTAGATTAGTTTACGGATAATTTTTTTGAATACATTAACAACATCGATCGAATATTAAGCATGTGTGAAAGGTCAAAAACTACGAATTTTCGTCATAGCAATAGTTGTTGAATCCGGCACTGGAGCTATTTCGGCGTGACGGCGCGAATGAAATAAACATAAGAAAAGATCTTCCACTCGAGATGTCTGCGGCAGTAGATGCTTATTTAGGTTTTTGTCGTTTGGACACCTCGCTTCGTCCCGCGCGAGCCCCAGTCCAACGTTTTACGGTCCGATGGGTGGCGCTGTTGAAAAACCGCGTTTACGAAATTGGATATCTCGCGGGCATTGTTGTACCTTGGTTGTAATTCCATCACGTCGGACGATGTAAAACCCGTCCGTTCTAATTTCGGAGGACTGTTCGAACGCGTCGCTATCTCAAATCTCCCGTGTCGTTGGACTTGTAGCTCGTTTGTTACCATCGCCGTGTGCTTGGATTTACGCCGAGGCAAGGTGTTAAATTATCGACCAAGTCAACCAGCATGCGATATGATAACCGTTGCTTAAATATTAAATGGTTTCATTTGTCTTAATGTGGTGGTTGCATCTAACGGATTCAAAAAACAATGACACGGCATTCGATGAATACATCAACACATATATTTCATACAGGTTAGAATGTGCTTTTGTCATCTCTTACAACAGGCGTTAATTTAATACGATTATGGATAAATTTACATGTTAATGCACCGACTTATCCGCCGCCTGTAATGTATTTCAATATGCAAATGTGACTTAGAATCGTAAAGTCGCATGATTTATCGCGCGAATTAACCTTATATGCAAATACATTATTCATTCTGCCTGTGGATCGACTATCCCGGTGTATGAGTCCAATTCGTTGATATAATAATCCGTCAACTGGAGTTAATTATAACAATAATGATAATAATATCAACAATGTCATCAGTAGAACATCGAGCCCACGTAAAACTAGTAAAATTGAATTGCTTAACCATAAAACGTCCTATTATGAAGTTATTTCAGCAATAATAGATTATTAACTAAGTCATTATAACATTTTCCATGCACTCGAATGTTGTAGAGCAAGTCCGGTATACATAAACATATGCGCCGGGTGAAATGGAAAATTGCGATATTTCAATTGTATTAGTTTCTCATATTTATACATTGTTTTTAAACTAGGAGGAATAAATTGAAAAGCCATATTTACACTGAAACTGAAACTATACATATAAAAAATATACACGATAATATAATCACATAACATAATCCTCTATCCACAAGAAGTGTTATTACAATTTCTATATATTTCAACAACTAAGTTGTCATCATCATAATAAAATATGCTCACTTTCATATGAGATACACCACCCATTAAGATGGTGTTCATACAGATTCTCAGGAGGCCTGGGTACTTGTCTTAGTCGCCGACCCATCATATCCCAGACATGTTCAATCGGCGACAAGTTCGATGACCGTGCAGGCCAGGGCAACATCTGTAATCCAACCTGCTCCAGGAACAGCAGTATGGAGTCTTGTATTATCCTGTTGGAATGTGGCATTCTGCAACGTCTGCATGAACGATACTATCACCGGTTACAGAACGTTGTCGATGTAACGACTTGTTTAATGAGCCTGGAATGAACCTAAGGGGTGACCTTCATCCAGCACATATCGCCCCTCAAATCATAGCCCCAGGTGTTAAGGCAATGTGTCGTCTTTGAACGAACTCCAAATTCTGTATTTCGATGTCGCCGCACCCTTCTACGACCATCGTTCACCCATAAACAAAACCTGCATTGATCACTGAAGACGATGTCATTCGATTGATGTACCCACCCTTGCCGTTCTTGACACCATGCAAGTCTGTGCATGGTGTCAAGTGCATAAAGACCATATCCGAGCAACTGTAGTGTGGTCCCGATTGAGCCTTCTCCCAATCTCCCGGAATGAAGGACCCGCCTCTTTCATACCGATAATTCGGCTCTTATCAAAGTCAAGATGTGGGCAAAATTTCGACGACGTCGCACTGGGGGCATTACAAGGCGTTTACTTGACAGTTTGACAATAAAATAAACATAGACATTTTGTGGACAGAAATTCATTAAGTACTAGGAAGAAAATATTGAAAGTTGGAGATAACAATGGTACAGGAAACATAACAGTTGAGTTTTTTCGGCGGAAACTTTCATCATTGCTTAGTTGAGCATTATTTTACCGAAGTTTCAAAATTGTAGTGTAATTCTTAATGGTGTATTTCATATGAAAGTGAGTGTATATAGGCTAACAAAAATATAAATATAAATGAACATATTTTGAATCAGAGAGATTTTTATGACAATAAGGTCAATTTACTGCCATGGCCTGCAAGATCTCCAGATTTATCACCGATTAAACATGTATGGGACATGAGCGGCAAAGAGTCGAAGATTTTCCTGCGCCCATAGACACTTTGGCTGAACTGCGAGTTCAGATTCAAAGAGCTTAGGATGAAATACCACAAGCAGAAATTGATCATTTAATCTTAAGTATGACCCGGCGCTGAAATGAATGCATTCGTTTTGGAGGAGATACCACATTATTAATTTTTTAACATTGTTCTTAAATAAAAATTTTCTTGATATTGTTATGATTCATTGTCTTATTGAATCTCAAATTGTCTCTAAAATTTCAAGTTCGTAGGATCGTCCCTTCTGGGTGCTCTGCTTTTTTTGCGATCATTGAGTAGAAAACGTACTTTTATTGCTATTCTTTTATTTGCGGACGGCACGACGTGCAGATGCTTACATTACATTTAGTTACTAATGCAATTTTCGTTTTTTATAATAATACATTTTACATCTTAGTTGTGCCTTCTGATGTTGCTCACAAATACTGACGTAAGTGAATCTTTCGATAGTAATTGAAATTAATAATTCTAATAATTTATTGAATAATGATTACCACAGAGTTAGGTTAAATGGTATTATTCAATATTTAAGTATGTAACAGGTAACAGGTAATAGATTAGAGACGCGTGCCTGCATTGTATCTTTCTTCATTGATGTACTTGTAGTGAATTACGAATTATGGAGTTCTAGATCTTTCTGACCACCCCATGTTCTGCTTGCTTCTCAGACAATAAATCACGTTGTTAAATTATCTTTGGAAATGTTGTTTGGGCGTTTCGGCTTCAGATTGGTCTTCTCGGTCGTAGTGATTTAGAGGAACTGTTTTCCTGTTTGTGCATCTTATGTTGTTTTTGCCAGTACGCATATTTGATAATTGAAATTTGATGAAATATACATGAGGAAATGAATTTCACTTTTACAATCAAAAATTTGTTTTAAATGAGTACATATAGAATAAATGGGCACAGTTTGTACTGTTGGGTCTATGATATTGACAACAGCATCGGCAAATGCAACATCATCATAGACTCTGGAAATGGTAATTAACTAACTACCCGCGAAGATAGTGTTGTTGTTGTTGTTGTTGTTGTTGCTGTGTAAAGTGCACATCAAGTAGTAGTATTGTTGGGCGCTCTTATCAATGAGAAAAACCATTAAGGATGTACAAATGAGTAGTGATATTAGCGATGTTGCATATGCATTTGTGAAATAATGAAATACACAGGTGTGTTCAAGAAATTGAAATATTGTGGATGCAAAACTGCTCTATATTAAAATTCTATTTATGTCATGTATTAGGCACTAAAGAAATAAATAAATAAATGAAAGCAAATGAGCGCAAACTATACATTCACTTAAAGTAAACCTAGATATTTTTGAAACGTAAAACGATTTTTTTTATTTTTATTTCAACAAATATTTAAAAAAAACCTTTATTGGCATTAATTTACAATTATACTATTTCCATATATACAATTTCACGTACCTGTTCCCCTTGTATCTCCTGTCCTGTTCTCTTTTCTTCTCCGTCAATCTCTTTATTTTCTTCAATATCTCTAATCCCTCTCCTGTCGCATCCAAAATCTTTTTCCAGTTTCTTCCCTTTATTTTCTCCTCCTTATTCCATTATATCTCCTCACAATCCTCTATCCAATGCTTCCACTCATCTTTCCCCCCCGTCGCAGAACTTACACCTTCTATATTCTTCGTCCATCCAATATTTGTTATTTTTCTCCTCACTTCCGCACCTGAATCTCGCGATCATTCTTTCCTCCAACCCCGATCTCCCCTCTTTCAAATATTCCGCTCTACCCCCATATGTACAAATTTCTTTATATCTTCTATTATATGTCGCCCTTCTCATTCTCCCTTCTCTTCCTTGGGCTTCTACCTGTTTCCATCTTTCCAATATATTTCCCTCCATCTGCTTCCCTTCTCCCATTAACCTTAATGCTTCCTGCCATGTTACGCCTGCTTTTTCGTAAAGGTTCTTCCTATGTCTCTCCCATTTTTATAGTTCTGTTTTTCTTGTTTCGCTTGCCATCATGTCCCTTAACACCATCTTCCACAGTCTCTCCTCCCCTCCATCCACTTCCCCAGCTCATATCTGACTACAAATATTTTAAAGTAATGATATCCACAAGTGCACACAAATGCGAAATGATTTTACGATATACTCATGTTGTACATGAGAATGGGGCGGAGCGGTTAACGACTTTTAAAGTGGGTATTTGGACAATTAGGTAATTTTAAAGTTTCCCCCTAACAAGTTTTCTTCATTTAGAGAATCTTAAACATATTTTTCATGGTTTTTTATTTGTATAATTGTTTTGATATATTTTCTTATGTTACCAATTGGTTCTTGGATGTTTTGTTATAATTGAAATAATTACTTTATTATTTGGTCTTTTAAATTAATGGAGGGAATGATCAAATTGATAAATATTGATATTACAGCAATTTTATTGTTGTTGTTGCTAATAAGTTTTCTTAATTAGATTTTTTTTATTTTTTATCAAAGGCGTTTCTTATTTATAAAATCATTTTCATACTTGTTTTTATTTTTTTGCATTTTATAATTTTAATGTTTTTAATGAATTTGAGGGGGGGGGCTTATTTTTCAAAGTGCTATTTTGCAATCATTTTATTTTTTATATTTTCGAAATCCATATTATTTTTATTAAAGAAAAATGATTTTTTTGTGTTGTGACCAATATTTTAATTTTTGCATTTCAGAAAATTTTGATTCGATTTGATTTTTAAAAATCAAATCTTTGTAATTATAAACATCTTTTGCAATTTTGATTATTTGCTCGTGATGCTGCGCAATTACAGTGGTATTGACATCTAGACGGCGTTAATACTCATACACAAACTTGTCACGCATGCTTGCATGACATGATGCAGTTTGTGCGGATGTTGTTGAAAGGCGAAACGGCCTGCTACATTCTGTGCGTTAGTCACAAGTCTGGACAGCACCGACTTAATCGGTCGAGGTAGAACTATATAATGAAGTTCATATAGCTAGCTACTTAAAAATCGAATACGGAGTATAATTGTTGGCAAAAATAACTTAATAAGTACAATTATCATAATATGTTAGTAGTGCACAGGGTCTATGTGTCAACCATGCAAGTGGTTGAACATTTGATTGAATTGATTGTCGGTTGATTACTTAACTTGCTTAATTCATGAGGTGGCTTTCTCAAAAAATGTGTTTCCAACATCTATCATTCAAGGGCTCCCTTGAAAGTTTTTAGTTGTCAATCATAAGGTTCGCATGGTGGTACAAGTGTATACAAACATTAAGGATCGGGCAATGGTAGACCACTTAGGTCTGCTCATCTAATTTATTTTAATATTTCTTACTCGATAAAGAAACCGAAACGTATAGTGTGTATTAATTATTGATCAGTTCTGTCGGATGACTGCTAATAATATTTAGTTTTACGGATAAACTTCATAGACGGTAACTATTGGTTGTTGGTTGAGTGTCAAAATCGTTCTTTATTCTTACAAATGCAAGCTGATGAAAAAGGTACGTGTAGGAAGGAAGCTGTGAAAAAACATTTGTATTAAATTATTATTCACAATCACTATAGTAATATGTCGATTCCTAACCTTTTCGAGGTTTGAAAGTACGTCATTTCTAACCGTCCTTATTTTCCCACGGGTCGAAAGTAATCACTTTCCACCCATGGGCGAAAAAGTAAGCGCTGCCAACCATTAGATAATTACACCTTCAATAATATTTAAGGCTGTAATAAATTTGGATACGCTTCGGCAGCTGCTCCTTTTAACTCAGGTGGAGTGCCATGATCCATTTAACTATTTGAACTTTCATCTCACCTCTCATCTCATCTCTATGATTCTCACAATTATTCGAAGAATAATTATTACAAATATCAAATGAATTAAATGCAATGCCATAGGGTACTTCATCAACTTATTAAACTACTCAAAACGAAAAAAGAGACAATTTTATATATGCCTTATTTTATTTTTAAACTTTATGAAATTAAATGCAATTCGGTCACAATATCTGTATTCTTAAATATAACTTCTCTATCAAGTAGCCGCTTTTTATTTGGCATTTACATGAAATAAACAATAAAAGCGTAATAAAAACGAAAAAACGCTTAAAGTTTGAATCTAACCAGAACTTTATTTTTAATATTGTGTTGTAATTCTGGTGTGAAGCATGAATGATGATGTGTTAGGTAGAAGAATAGTACACAGAGTGTACCTTGATGCTATTCAGATAGCTAAGGCAGTGACATTAATTGAAGAAGGCCATTCAAGAAGATGGGTAGCTCAATTGTTGAATGTAAGTCACTCCGCTATGTCCAGGGCATGGATTAGGTATTTAGAGTATGGTATTACACGAAGATGACCTTACCCTCAACGAGAAAGGTCGACTACTCCCCGAGAAGACCGCTTATTAACTCGTTGGGCAATTCGCGGACGTAGTACGCGACAGTTCTTCAACATCAATTGGTAGCGGCAACTGGAACCAGAATTTCTGATGAAACCATTCCAAATAAACTCCATGAAGCTCAGCTGTATGCATGGAAACCAGCGAAGGTACCTCGTTTAATACCAGCGCATAGAAGAGACCGACGAAACTCTGGAACAGTGGAGTAACGTACTGTTTACGGACGAGTCCAGGTTTTGCCTAGGGCATAACGATGGCCGAGTTCGTGTGTGGAGAAGCCAAGGTGAACGTTATTTAGACTCCACTGTACAAGAAACCGTTGCATTTGGTGGAGGGTCCATTATGGTTTGGGGCGGAATATCTTTAAATGGTCGCACCGAATTAGTGGTGTTTCGAGAAGGAACATTAACGGCTCTGCGTTATTCAACAGACATTGTGGAACCCCATGTTACCCACTTCGCTGAAAATATGGGATCCGATTTCATCCTGCAACAAGATAACGCTAGACCTCACATAGCAAGGATAGTGAGAAATTTCTTTGACGACCACAATATTCATATGATGGAATGGCCTAAATCCGGACCTAAATCCGATATAGAACACTTATGGGACGAATTGGGAAGACGACTACGGGAACACCAGCCCATAGAGAATCTCCAACAGGTCGAAGAAATTCTTATCCAGGAGTAGGAACAGCTGCCTCAAGAAAGGATTAGAAAGTTAATAGAAAGCATTGCTCGTCGTTGCGCAGAAATTATCTGGGTTAGAGGAAGTCATACCCATTATTAAATGTTTTTGTTTTCAATAAATTTGATTATTTTTAATTAAACAATTTGAGGTTAAAAACTATAATTTCATTTTTTCCTAAAAAATCGTTATCAATGCGTTGTAATCGTGTTGTCTACTCAAAGAGTACTTTTAATTAAAACATAACTCCAACATTTTGTTTAAATACATAATATGTAAACAAAATTTCCGTATATTTTACAAATGTCTCCTTATTCGTTTCGAGTAGTTTATATTGGAAAACCTCAAATTTATTCGTATTTTGATAATTATTGAATAAAAACGGTAGCGATTGTGAATAAACTAGTATACAATCCTCGCTGAAAAGTTTCATTAGGCCTTGGGTATAGCTATCCGTATCCCTCGGCTGTAATGAAATACGTTCCACCTCGGATGTAATATTCTATTATTTTCCTTCAACTGTCAGAATATTGTGTATAATAGTCGATATTGCATTTTGTAGAATTTTTTTCCTAGAGACGTGTTGTGGTGTTTCTAATAATAAAATGAGCACCGTGCCGTCATAAAATTTTTCACAAATTAAGGAAATAACAAATCGCGTCTCTGCTGTTTACAGCGAACCTCCTCCTTCTTATAAGCCAATGAAATGTTGGTCAAAGCAAATTAAATGAGGGAAACCCATCGATTCAGCCATTATCGAAAAAATCGTTCGAAAAGTAGAGAAATTGATTCTTGAAAATCGATGTGATAGCTGAAATTAGCAGGGAACGTGTTTGAACCATCATCTATCATAAATTGGACACGTCAAAGGCGAATGTGAGATGGGTGCCGAGAATTTACCTCTATTCGATAAACAACGCCGAGTTGTAATTTCTTTCATTGGACCTTTGCGAAGGAAAGAAATTAATGAGAAAATTGTAACTGGTGATGAAATGTATGTATGTATGATCCTGAAACCAAACCGGAGTCATTGCAATGGAAACATTAGGGATCGCCGCCGCCAAAGAAGTTTAATGTCCTACATACGCGCGGCAAGGTTATGACTATTTTTTGGGAATTTTACTAATTGACGCATAAGACCACGATGAAGGGTAATTATAATGTTGATATTTTTCGCGAATTGCAACAGAGCATAAGGGAGAAAGGCAAAGGAAAATTCAAAAATTGAATTCTGCTTGTGTAAGATAATGCGCCAATGCACAAGGCTATTGTCGTCCAGGATGCTCTGAGGTATTTAGAGTTCACAGAATAAAATCTCCACCCTACAGCCCTGACTTAACACTTCTCGCTGTACAGGGAGTTGAACATGGCAGTTGAGTTTTTTTGTAGAGCAAGAAAACAAAATTTGGTGGTTTATTTTCATTAATTGCTAAATGTAGAAAATGCATGGACGTGCAAGGGGATTACATTGAAAAACGACTAAAGACTTTTATTGTATTTTAAATCTTTTATAGTCAGGTACTTTTTTATCAGCTTGCTCTCGTAACTCTGGTAGAATACCCCGATCTTTAACTAGATCTTTTGTCAGTTCTATAGAGAATCGTTGAACTCGATAGTTAGTCTATGTTGAGTCCAAGAGTTAAGGTGATAAGTAAATTAATATTACTATTCCCTTATTCACGCTTTTCTGACCATTTGACATCTCACTAGTTTTTTAATGAATGAAACATTCGAATATTAGTAAAGCTTAAAAATGCCGACAAAATACTGTCAATTTTTCTTTTAGTACGTGGACTTTTGTGGTTCATACCTTCCCACGTTTTTACCCTGCAAAACCACAAATCAAACGATTTATGATAAAGGCAGCTATTGAAACTAAAAAATCAAATATATCATTTACTATATCATTTTAATATGTAATGGTATGCGAATTGCAAAAAATTTATTAAAAATACAAATTTAATAACAGCCAGTCTGATTTTATTAAATCTAAATAATAAATGTAGAGATTATGTCAGAATTAAATATGTATGTAAGATTGTGGCGATAACTAATTAACGACTTGTGCGCTCGGTACGCCCATTGTACATCATCACCTACAGCCGAGAAATCCGACACAACGTGCATCAACGGAGCTTCGAGCCGGACGCCGTTAAATGATTATAAATTAAAGTTATTAAATACGTTTATTGTGTACACGTTACGAAGACAATAAAACGCCGGGCGTCATCAGCGACCATCTGTTAATGATACGATAACCGACAAGGCGTGGGGGGATCGTATTCCTCTCGTGTCATAAGCTCTGGGGAAAAACGGCGAGAGGTCAGGTAAAACGGGGGGAAGACATGGGTAAACGACACGTGCCCACGGACGACTTAAATGAGAACCTGTGTGGGCCCCCGCCGCGAGATAGACCCACGCGCGTCTTCGCCCATTTCGACCATCTGACGATACTCCTGTCGATTTGTGCAATAATTACGCGCGACACGGTGTTTTGAGTTGGCGTGGGCGCACCGATCCTAACGGATCATGTGGATTCGCGTATGATGCTAATTATCGTCTTACAATAGCGTTGACACGATTCTTTTTCTATCGGTACCAGCGCTACCCACCAACGCTCTCCTCGCTTCACTCGGTTCTTTACACCTGTGCTGCAGCCAAGCAGTGGAAATATTTCTGTTTTTTTCAATGCAAATTGCGCAGGGTGTGTGGTCGAACACGACATCGATGTTGCCAATTATAATCTTTGCGATCGTTTCCTTTAATGCAAAACAATAAATTTAAATGTGTATTCAATTCCACAACGTCGATCCTCTAATAAGGATATTAGAAACAATTAAACAAGATTTTAATAAAATCAAGGCAAAACATATATATTTTCTAAAAATTCTTTGTTAAATGTGACCATAAGGAGCAGCTTGGCACCTATTTCAGGTGTATGCGTCATATATTAGCTTTAAAATCGGCATAAATAGTTTATTTAAGCGTAATCATAAAATTGTGAGGTGATAATACAAAAAGGTTCTTAAACTATTATGCATTAAAATAAGTTTAAACTAAATGATAATGATAATTATGCCATCGATGATTTAATTAAATGAAAATTTAGTCAAAGTGCACTTTTGGTGTTTGGGTGGTTGTTTGAATTTGTGATTTCGATGCCGTTGTTGGATTTTTAGTGATGATGTCGTAAGTTTGCTTGCTAAGCAATCGCACTTTTGTTTGTTTGTGTGAAGTGAATCTGTAACATTAGCCAAATTAAAATGCACGAATTATGACAGATGAAACATAAATCCCAATGTCGAAGTGTAAACCTAAAATACTTGAACTAGAACCGACAAACGAAAGTAATAATAATTTTGATTTTATTGCACCTTTGAATAAAATCGGTTCATTTTATGCTCAATTCGCTATTCAATTCTTTAGATTTATATAAATTTTCTTAATTTTAATTATATTAAATATCAGTAATTCTATGTGCAGACAAATTTGGTATAATTTGTGATAAATCTTTAATAGTGCTGCATCATAATTTCATGATTTTAGTGATTGCATCACTAATTAATATTAGCTCATGTCGATAAGTTTTTTTGTATTTTTCTCATTCATTACATTCTTAAGAAATTACTCTGAAATTACAATTACACGCACAAGATAATAAAAAACAGAATGTCGTAACTAAGTAGCAATGGAACTCACCAAGTACAACAACGATTCTAAATTACTATTTTATAAAAAATTCTTAAGCAATTTCAAAGTCATAGCAAGTTTAGCAAAAACTATGTGAGCAAATATTTGTTTATCGCACCCACTCGAAATTTGATTACGCCGAAACAGAAAATGACAATGATATTTTTTTATTCATCCATCCGATAGTAAACAAGTTTTTACTTTAAAGAAATGGTTTACTTACATTAACATTTTCAACGCGTTCAAAGTTATACGAGAACGCAAGGCTAAAATATATTAAAGCCAATTCTCAAGCCATTTAAATATCACAGAAAGCTTACGAAAAAAACTTCCCCACCTATCTAGCAATTAAACTTTCTTCCACATCCAATGTAAAACGTTTCGACATTCGAAAGATCATTCATAATACTAACAAGTAACACGAGGTAATCTGTTGATTAAACCCCTTCGTTCAATTTGACAACGTTGACATAGTGAAGAGTGAAAATGATTAGTTAGAAAAAATATTTATTTATTCAGAGTCAGTGCAGAGAAAGGACAATTTTCTATTACCTATCTTCCATCTGGTGGAAGTACATTTTCAAATTTGGTTATCGAATCACTCCAAAAGTGAAACCCACGTATCTCATTTAAAACCCATTTGTCTGTCGTCTTCCCGGTCGTAACTTACGTCTGTTTTTGGCGTGACCGGGGTGTGCGAACGGGAAGTGTGGGTGGCTTTATTAATTATGTCGCGAGGTGGCGCTGTCACCATGACAAAAGTGCTCTTCGTGGGCGTGCGTTCGAAACGTCCGATAATACGATTCGGGCGGAGGTAAAAAGGGCATTAATTCAAACACATGTGCATCGACTGCTTGACCGGTTCTTAGATACCGAGACCGCCTTGACCTCGTGATTGTGGGCGTACGCGTCGAGGCGATTCTTCGCGACACCGCACATTGATGGAAACCTGCGTCTATTTTTCAATTCTGTGGCGGATATAGTCCAATGATCGCGTTAATTGCATATTTAGGAGTCGGTCCGTCAGTGCAATACCGTTAACGCTAAAATTCCTCCTGAATAACAACGTTCATGGTAATTTGTTCGCCTTACATGTAAATACTTAAGCGCGTATTAATGCACGATGGTTATCGTAAATATCGTAATAATACAGGAAAGGATATACGGGGTGTTATTACATTTATGGGCAAATGAAGTGCTTGCATATCAAAGCTTATTTGATTATGGGAAATTATAGTCTCGGTATGTGACGCATTCGTCCCTTGGCATTGCACATGCATACATTCCGGCGGCAATATGAAAAAGTTTACGAGTCCGCGATGAAATTAAAATAATATTTTTAACAACTACAACATACATCAGTGTTTATATTTCACCTTTTTCAAAGTTTTCCTCGATATACCCATGGGATCGACTAACCCGAACATGTCCATTCGGCATCTTTCTTCCGCCTCCATGCTTACATCCATTCACTGATTCCATCCTTCCGACCCGTTGTTACAAAATACGAATATTGTGTAGTCCTCGTATAACCAGTACTTTCAAACAAACGTTCTTTGAAAGTCTCTTTAATTTTAATAAGAATATATTATTTTCGAAAAATAGAAAAAGTGACCAGAGTAGACCATCATTTCTGGTTAAGATATTCCTTGAAAAATGTGAGGTTTTCTTCCTCGCCGTTAAATTTATAGTTTCATTATTATATTTATCCGGATGATCGGGTGAATAAGAGGAGAAAACTATATGGCGTGTTCGTCGATTTGAAGGCGGCCTTCAACAATATTGATGGAAGAGACGATTGTGAGGACAGGGGTATCGACGAATCTGGTAGAAACAACATGTAGTAAGATGAGGGTGGGGGAATAAATGACAAGAGAGTTCATAACAACGAAATGACTTAGGCTGGGCTAGTCGTTAACCCCCCTGCTATTTAATAATTATTGTGTTGAACTGGAGAAGGATTAAGGAGTAGTCCTAAGAAATGCAAAAATGTTTAGAAGAAAGCTCCAATTAATTACTGACAAAATTAAAATAATGGTATTAGGGAGGGGGTGAAAGGGAGTGAGAATGAAATGGAAAGGATGGATGATTGAAGTTATGAAGGGCGTATTTGTGCGTAAAAGCAAGAAAGGCAGAATAAGCTTTACCAAGGAGTCTGTAGACTAAGAGGGAATATACGAAGAGAGGATGATGGTATGGAAGACATGCGTGAGAAGTATATTGATGTATGCAGCGGAAGTGTGGGGCAAGAGGGGTGGGAGGGGGATTGAGGAGAATGTTGCTAGTGAAGTTAAAGCGGACGTTGAACCTGGAAAGGTCAACGTAATAAAGCGTGGTGTCGCATGAACGGTGTATGAAAGATTAGCAGTGGAAGCATGGATGTTGGTCGGTTGCACACAATGAATCAGAGCGGCAGAATAGAGGGAGCAGAAGTTAGTAAATAAAGCGTTTGGGGAGATGAAGAAAATGGAAAATCGGAGGAGCGAAATATCGAAATGGGTCGAAAACCCACTAAAATTATACGAAAAGGCAGGGACATCTGTGACGAAGATGAGATGATACATACATAGATGGAAACTAGTATATGCACAGGAAAGAGAAGGAAAAATAAGAAGAGCGAAATGTAACACAAGGTTTAGGCATATATGTATGTACGGAACAAGGCCGGAATAGCACTAGAGGAACAGGTTAATAGCGATGTGTGCCATCGAGGACTGATGGCAGCACTGGATGGATACGTATATGGAACTGGCATAAAGTGGGGAAAAGAGAAAAAGGCGGGAAACTGCAAGCGATATCTAGATATAGGAGTAGTGATATGGACGTACTGAGGCAGATGAAGACATTACAAGGCGAGAGTAAAATAAGGAAAATATGATTTAAAATATGAACAGCAACAGACACGAGACATCCATAGAGTTAGAAAAGGAAGTACTAAGGTGGATTAACTAACTCTATGGATGTCTCGTGACTGTTGCTGTTCATATATTAAATCTTATTTTTTCAACACAATAACCTTCGTTTTTTCGTGTTGTTATTTTGCTATTTTGATATTGAAGGCTTTTCCGTCAAAAATTGATTTATTTATTAATTTGTAAGATTTGATTTTTGGTGACATTTTTGAACTGAAAATTAAATTAAACAAATAATGTCCACGATTAATTAATCAATTACTCTATCAGTGACGAATTTTATATACCCGAAGATACCTATCTGTCATCTGCAGGTAGCGATTCTTTGTCTCAAATTAACTTTTTTGTTTTTTTTTTATTTTTTCTTCTTACATTATTATTATTATTATTATTATATATAAACAGATTTCTTTATCGACATAGAAATAAAAACGACCATGTTTTATGTTTCTATAACAAGTTTAGTGAAAAATTTAGTTTTTCTTTACAATAAAATGTACAATTGGTTCCTATTGCGTTACTTATGTTGTTGATTTGTTAATCAAGATGTTGGTGCCCCTGTAACATCAGATGATTAGTTCTGTTAACAAATAAAAAACTTTTCACATGTGTTTCATCTATGGTATATCGCAATGTTAACGAGAGAATGTTAGGAACTGGATTCATGATAACAAAGAGCCTGAAAGAAGACATTATAGAATTTACTCCAATATCACATAGAATGGGCAAAATAAGAATAAAGAACAAATATGCGAAGATAAACATCATCAATGTTCATTGCCCTACAGAAGATAAACCAGAAGAAGAAAATGAAGGGTTTTACGAGAACATGGGAGACAAAAAAAATTCCAAAGATTCATCAATAAAAATATTAATGGCGGAAGTGAAAAAATGTAGACTAAAAATAAGTAAAGTAGAGTGCAAAAGTTTTAAGCGAAGAAACTAGAGGTTTGACGACAAATGTAAGGACATTATATTAAAAAGAGAAAAAGCGAGAATGAAACTACTGCAAAAAACACAAGAGAAAATATAAAACAAGATGAAAAATATAGAAAGGAGGCCAAGAAATTATACAGGAAAAATAGAGAACATATTGGGAAACAGACACAAAATATAGAAAATACATATGTAAGAAAGCAAGTCAAAGAGAATTTTACCAGAATATAAAGAGTGAAAGTAAAAACACCAACAAAATAAAATAATATTTTGTAAAAACAAGCAGGAGGAATAGAGGAAAGCTTGTAAAGATGGACAGAGTATTTTAAGGAATTATATGATGTGGGATAAAATGAGGTAACCGATGGTGATGAGGAAATGTTGCTAGATGATAATGAACCAGAAGAACCACATAAATGACAAAATCAAGAACATTAATAAAATGTTTAAAAACTATAAAGCGCCAGGAGGATTTTTTTATATACAAACAATACATTTCGCAAGATATTTCCAAAATTAAATTCTTCGTAAACTTTACAAATGTATTTATTATTTTCCTAAATGTCATACATTTCCTATTTTTCGGAGATAGCATACACGACAGAATGCTATAATTAAAAATTGATTAAGATTGATATGATTGCATTCGTTTAGGTCAATTCTGGCAAATTTATTAACAGAAGACAACAACACTTGAAGTTTAAATAATTAATAAGTAATAAGTAAAAGCGTAAGAAAAACAAAAAATATTCTACGGAGCAGAAACAAAGCCGTATGGATTTTTGAACTCTCATTTTCTATATTTCTATGTTTTATGTTTGGTTTAAATTTTACTATCATCGTTTCTCCTTCTTTGATATTCGTGACTACAATAGAATGTAAACGCGAATGTACACAAGTGTAAGTGTAAAAATGTAGACAAATTCCTCACCGATTGTTCTAACAGGTTAATACTTTAAATATTTTCACTGTAATTTTGACGAATTATAACCTTCACTAGTACTCGTAGCTATTGAAATATTGAAGCGTCATCTTGTACAGTTGCGTTCAACAAATCTTTTAATCTATTTATATTATAATTACAGGAGACAATTTGTTTCGAAATCATTTTAAACATATTTTTTGTACAAGGATATCTTAAGTTTTTTATTTATAGATAGACCTTTACGACTATTTAATTATCGCGTGGGATAATCGTGCTATAATTTAGTTTTTATGTTTATGAGTGCAATTCTAATTTTTATTTTCTTTCCAGGTGAGTAATTGTTATGGCATTTCTCCCAAGTCTAGGAAGTTGACATCCACGCGCGAAACCTACCCATTAATTATCAATACTCAGGTAAATAATAATGTCGTTATCTCGTCGATATTTAAATAGCGAAGTGATATATTAGCTTTGCGATAACCCCTCCGTATAAAGATTGATACATCATACCTCGGATAAATTAAAAGCTATTAGTACAATTTATTGGCCGTTAATTATCGCTGCATTTTTCACCGAGCAACCGATGCAAAGTCTTCACGTATGTAAACGAATACGATGCCACTAAAAACAACAAAAGTGCGCGTGCTCGTCACCGGTACGCTCGCGTCAACGCCGGATCGTTCTTCGAAATCGGCAAACGAAATGCGCACCACCCACCGGAAAACAGAGAGAGAGAAAGAGGTCGAAGTGTAGGCGAGATAAAGAGGTCGAACGTCCTCGTTTCTTCAGTGCGCATAAATTAACGCGCAAGCATAAAGGCGAAGGCGTCGAAACATCTGCACGGAACGAATCGAGGTCCTCGCCGCGGAAAAATATCCGCCGTAAATTTCCTCAATGGTTGCGGCGCGCCCTTGTGCATACGGCGGTCGCAAGGTGTTTTCCCTTCTAAAACGGATTGGTCGAGCCGAAGAATGCAACCCACTTGTTCATTCATTCATAAATGAGGGAACGCTGCGACATTGTTGTCCACGCTGGTGGGAAACATTCCGCGGGTGCGGGTAAAAACGGGCGAAAGTTTGCTGTACCGAAGGAATGGTGATATAACATCTGTGATCCAGGAAGGACAAAAAATATTATATCACGTGTTCTATTGAAATTTCAATTATTTAGCGCATTTTTTGTAAACTACCCTTTGGTAGTTTACAAAAATAATCTTTCATTTAGTCCAATTTATTTTTGAGGGAAACTAAACGACTAAAATAACGATATTTTTAAAATATATCACATTCTATGAAAATTAAAATCTATAAATAATAACAATTTTATTATATTCGTATTCGATCATGAAAATATCCGGGTGTTTGTACATGAGTGAATATTTTTCGACGTTTCAAAAATATTCGAGTTATTATCAAAATTCATTTATTGATTTAAGTTACCATTAGTATTTGAACAATAATACGAGGGGAGATCCGTATTTACGGCCCCTAATATAGAAGGAAACAAGTTGAAGAAATATTAAACCTTTATTTTTCTACATAATCTCCATGAACGTCGATGCATTTCGTCCGCAATGCTCCAAACCTTTCATTCCTGTGGAAAAAATCTTTCGGTTGCTCTTCCAACCAGTCATTTACGGCCGTCATCCCCCAAAGATATTCTTCCAATTTTGGAAATAAAAAGAAATCACTAAGGAGGTCTGGTGAATATGCGGGATGTTCAAACAATTCAAATCCTGCGTTCAGGAGCGTTGTCTTGATGAAATAGCTCAATTTTCCTCGTATTTTCACAATCGTGAAAACTTGAAATTAAGTTGGGGTAGTAGGAGCCTGTAGGTGTATGTCCATGTTCCAAAAAATCAGTCATCAAAATTCCGTCTGCGTCCCAACAAATAGTAGCCATAACTTTACCAGCGGATGGCAAAACACGAAATTTGCGGGGTGGCGGAGAACCTCGGCGATGCCACTCCATACTTTGTTGTTTCGACTTAAGATCGAAATGGTGAACCCACGTTTTATCAACAGTGATGAATCGAGAAAGAAATTCACCCGGGTCTGATTTAAACTTTGCTACTGCTAAACTGGCGTCAAAATGCATTACTCTAGAACGTTTGTGATTATGTGTCAACGTTTATGGGATCCAACGTGCAGACCACACAATATTTGTTAAAATATTTTCTATAGCACAACAAGAAAAATTCATAATTTCAGCTATCTGACGAATGGACAGTCGTCTATCTGTGATTACCATATCGTGTATACGAGTAGCATTTTCTTGGGTAGTGACAGTCGCTGGTCGTCCAGCACCCTTCGCATGTTCACATGTTTGTCTTCCCAGTTTAAATTCTCGAGACATTTTTTACCACTTGGTAAGAAACAGCACCCTCACCATGTTTTCATGAATTTCTTTTGGCGACAACCCTTTCTTTTGCAAGTATTTTATAACTGCACGAAACTCTGATTTTTCCATTTTTAGATAATGATATGAAAGCAGCGTTTGTTGAAACATCGTTAACATTTTCGTTTTTGGATTCCCCTCTTATTTGCTATTAAGTTCTCGTGATGACTTCTGTCGACTTTCAAATATGGGTTTGTGGCAGAGATATTTGAATGGCCTGCTATTTTAATAATTTCATGTTCTCATAAACCACGTTGACTGCTGTTGATCGGTTAGAATGGTTTGTTACTTTTTACCTTTTAAATTTACCCCAATTTTTTCAACAGCAATTGTAGTCACAAATCATGTTATTTTCCGATGGGTGAATCCCTAAAAAAATTATAATAAAGTATGTGCCTTTCTCTTCATCAGTTTATGAAACAATCTGAAAAGTTACGTTCTGTCACAAATATTAGATGATTATATTAGAAGTACCTAACTAAATATCGATCCATGTTGATTTTATTTTCAACCAACCAGTTTTGTGTCAGCGGCTTTCCCCCTCCTTGGCAGGTTTTACTAACTTCTTACAGTACAAAATTCTATTTTTCGGTTTTGAAAAAAGTTATCAGACACTCCGCCGCTTTACCATCCCGACACACCTGTTCCAATGCCACTATGTGATAAAACATCTTTCGCAACCCATCGGGAGTTGCAATACTTTTTCTTTTCTTACCAAAGACTTGCAGTTGCCTTCGTTTTACTTCCCGCGTCCGTAAATACTACATCTTTAAAAGGACCGAAAGTTGTTCTAAATTTCTTGTGAAATTTTTCCTGTAGTAGTTTGGCGATTCAGTTTCAGTGAGTCTTTACTAAACCGTCTTTGCAGTCGGATCCTTCTTGCTCTTTCATATTAAAGTCAAAATTTTTAATAATATTTCTGCTACATTCTATTCCTGAGGTATAGAAATATGTCCATTAAATTAGACACTTTCCTTGCCGAATGCTTCAAACTGTTCCCACACACAAGTATTCGCTTTTATTGTATTTACAGGCTTAATCTACCAATTTCTTCTTCTATTTGACTCGAGCTTGATTGATCAATCAAATTTTTAAAATGGAACTGTTTCCACAATCCTATATTAGATAGTCTTTTTAATGTATGTATTTATTTAAGGTTTGACATACGGTTACGGTATTTTTACAATATCGATTTTTGTATCGTAATTCATCCAAAAATAAATATTTTTTTGTTCTTACTTTCTTATACTTTATGCATAAGGGACTCATGAATATTTTCGACGTCGAGATTTTAACGAATATACACGTTTTGTCCTCGAAATATCTATCTTACATGCCATCCTTGAACATTTTTATTCACACACTTCATAAGATAACTGTAAATATACCTCAAATTATAATATAAATATACTCGCCCTTATTTTACTTTAATATTTCATATCACACCAGCAACTGATGCGAAAGATTTTCTTATTTTCTCATCATTATTCTATTAGTTATCTGTCTTTCAACGATTTACATATCTATGAGTTTTCATCTTCACATTATAGCCTATAATATATTCTGTTTATTTTTGCGCCTCCATCTTTTGTTGATATGCCAATCAACTATGTTAGAAGTTAGGGGAGTATAACAGCTGGACTACCGTTTTGCTTGATTCCACGTTTAGTTAATAGCGTTAATTACATGTCTCCAGCACAATATCCGAATAGTTAATAGCGTTAATTACATGTCTCAGAACTCATTAAAACAAACTTGCTAAGTAATTTCTTCGAGAAAACTAGCGACTTACCAATTAAATGTTAAACTGAAGATAAATGAGCCCCTGTAGATAAAAAAAAAATCACCTCATATTAAACGGTAGTGGATGGGTCATTAGAAAACATGCACACATTACACATCCATTAGACATCCACCTACATGTGATACATTTTAGAAACTACTGTATATCCTGAGACATATTGCTATTACATGGGACCTAGTTGTTTCCTATGTATCTATTCACCTAAAGGTATTTTTCAATAAATGACAACCTTTTCAACCAAAGTTATTAGAACTGTCTTCATCTGTACGTTTGTCGAAAGCAGTTTTTTATTACTGATAAGAATACACCGGTTTCCACACTATGAGGTTTTGTTCCAGTCTTAAGTTTCATAATTTTACTTTTGATAGTTTAGGCTCCAGAGACACGCAACAACACACAGAAATTTATTTTGAAAATAATTAGACTCGAAGCATGGGACCGGTAAATCTCCAGTTCGTGTAAGCATGAAAGGTTTCAAGTCATGTTTTACGTCTTTAGATTGGTTGATTTATTTATTGTTTAATTATAATAATCCATGAAAGATCCATTGTGGTTGCTTAAGTTAACTGTTTATGTGTTGTGAAGATACATTAATTCAACACTTTTCAATACATACGTGACCAAGAGTATGTAAACAGTTACTTATACCATTATTAATATTTGTTTTGTTGCAAATTGTCTTATATAAAAATTTACTCGTACTACGTGCCACATTTTAGAAGGATTATTTTTACGGGCAATAATTTAAATAGGTTGATGTCATTTTAAATAGGTACCTTTCTTATGGTCGTATTAGATAGACACCAAACACCTAAATATTTAATCGGTTTAAGATACCTTTCTTACGATTTTTTTTTGTCTAAGGCGTACAGTGCATGTAAGTGGTTCATCGACTGTAACATAGTTTTCGTCACATGTATTTGCTTCCTTCCTTCCTTCGGTTATTGCTATATTCGACCATCATCACAATTTGTCGGTGATTGTTTCTCTATTATGCTACAAATTGCCTCAATTTCTAGTTCCTCTCTTACTGGGTCGTTTCTTACGCTATTTCTAGTAATTCCTTTAACTCATATTTCATATATATACCTTGTGTTTTACTTTTCACTCGCACTCGCTTCCGTACGTTAGGATTGGTCTAAAAATTGTTTTGTATTCTGTCATTTTCATTTTTCTATCTACCCCTTTTTCTAAAAGACGCTTATTTATATATAACTGTGATAATCTTGCAGCATTACTAATTATCTCATTAACTTCGCTTTCCATGTTCGCATCTCTATCTACCAGTACTCCTAGATATTTGAATTCTTCCACTTCTTATATTTTTCTATTTTTCTTTGGTGTGTTATCAATATCTTATATACTATAAATAAACTTACTACTATTACTACTGTTTTATTTGTATTTATTTTCATTTTTCTCTTCGTTTGTTCTTCTTCCCACCTCTGTTCATTGCGTCGTCCGCACATTCTGTAATGGTCACTGGTATTGATCATCGGATTCCAAATGTGCATCTTTTTGTTTTTGTTTGCTGTTACTTTAATTAGATCGTTCATTATTATAAAAAACAATGTTGTACTCCAAATTGTCTTAACCCATACTTTATTTCGAATGGCTACGGCTGTGCATCATCTTTTCTTACATAACTTGTTGTTGTCGTATAAGCTTCTACTAAATTTGGACTCGCGTTTCTTTGGGTTAGATATTTCCGTATTTCGTTTTGTCGTATTTTGCCGAAGGCATTTTCAAGGTGCAGGAAAGCCATATGTATTTCTGACTTTTTTATTTTGTTATTGTCTATCGTTTGTTTTATGCTAAAAATATGGTCCTGTACACTTCTTCCTTTCTTAAAACCACTCTGCGCTTCTGCTAACTGATATTCTACTGTCCTTCTTAATCTTTTATATAATATATGTTCATACTTTTGATACCTCGCTTAGCACTGTGGTACCTCTATAGTTTTTGCAATCCATACTGTCAACCTTTTTCGATATTGGTATTACTACTCCTATCTTCAAATCTTTAGGTACTTTTCCAGTACTCCATTCTTTGTTGTGTATGTTTTTTATCATTTCTATTCCTTTTGTCCCTATTTTTCAGTACCTCTGCATTTATCTTGTCGTGCCTTTCCTTGTTTATATGCTTAATTGCCTTTACCAACGTTTCTTCTTCCATTATTCGATTGCCTTGTTTATCTGAACGAAGATGTTCCCAGAAGTATTTCTTCCATCTTCGGTTATTATTCTGTTACCTTTTGTTTTCACATGCTTCAGTGTGGGGTGTTTCCTTTCCTTACATTCTCCAGTACTTTGTAAAATAATGTCTTATTTGTTTGGCTATCGGCTTTGAATTTCTTATACTTCTATCCGCTGTTATTTATACGCTATGTAGCTAGCTTCTAATTTGTCGCGTAGATATAATTTCCACTTTTGGTTTTTACTTATTTCTTTATTCCTTGATTCGACCTTGTCGTTTGTTCTTTGTTTTTATTTATTGTTATTGTTCAGCATACTTCATTTTCTGCTGTTAACATGCTTTCTTTGCAGTGATACCATAATTCTTCTAAATTCGTAGCTCCCAACCATCCAGTTTCTTTCCTTATTTTTCATTCGATAGCTTCTTTGAATTCATTGGCTGGTTCCATTTCCTGCAATTAGTATGATTTAATAGTTTTGTTGACATTTTTGAGATTTGTGTGTCTTTTCCCAACCCGGCAATTAAAATTTCCTAGCCTTATTAATCTACCATTTATATTTTCTGCTATTTCTGTAATTTTCTCCCAAAATGTGTATTTTTGTTGTTGTTTCATCCTCACTTGTACCATGTACTATAATTAGCATCATTTTGATTTGTTGGTCTAGCTGTAGTTCCACTTTTGACGCTTTTCCCGATCTAAATTCAAATTTCGTTATGTTTTTCACATGCTGCTCCTTCTTGTTCCATCATTCCTCGTCCTCTTATTGGTTTCCGTGATTGCTAATAAATCTAGTTTTATCTTCTCAAATTCTTCTATGCTTATATGCTAGTGTTGTTTACCATTTAGGCTTCTTGTTCCAAGTGCCTATTATACATTTTTCTCAGTGCTTCCCTGTCATCTTCACCTTCTTTCTTTACCACTTGTTTGTCTTTTTTCTTTGCTATGTTTGTTTTGACATATTCGCTCCACGTAGCTATAAGATTTTTGAACCTAGTTCCATCGCTTGCTGAGTTACCGATTCAAATATATTTTTTGATCGTCAAAGCAAACATGCAGGTACATCTTTCTAATATTTGTTTAACCCTGTCTAATCAAAATTATTTGTATTAAACATTAAATATACAATTCTAGTCATTGTTATACTTATGGCTTCATCTCATGTTTCCGGTGACTTTCCAAGGAAGACACGTCAACAAATTCGAGCATCCATTGTACATTTGAAACAAATTAATAAAATTTTGATGACAGACTATGTCGATAATTTTAGTTCTGTCGAGGTTGAGGTGAAATCGACAGTAATCAAGGTGTAATTAGAAATTAAAGGTAGTAGAAACAAAAAATACCTATATAACCTTTTTAGCGAAGCTAAAAATAAGTAATGTAAAAAATAAGACATCAGTATTCAAATTTAACATTTAATTTTTGAAAATAGACGATCTGCCTTTTAAAAATTTACACTGTGAATTTATATTCTTGCACGTGCAACATACAATACATATGTCTCCATTCGTAAAAAATCTCGCCGAACAACCAATTAAACGAGCAGAGTTCGGTCAGTTTCTGGCTCGGCGCGAATTTATTTTCAAAGCGTCTGCGAATGCGGCACATCTCATACAAGCCTCACAGACAGCATGTGATATATCCTATGTTTAGAGACCGCGTGTCACGCCTTCGTGCATCTCGCGTTTTTTCCCCGTCGACGCGAGCGATCTTTG